>CM046879.1:131092516-132428832 GCA_025667525.1 Glebionis coronaria
CCAATTCACACAGCCCAAATCACAAACCCGGTTCACCAATTTGGTTTATATGGGGTCAAACCCTAAACAAACGCATAGATAAACCCGTCCCTCACCAAACTCCTCTCGCACACCTCCCATCTCGTTTCTCTCATCAAACTTCTCATAGCCACAAAAATTTTGTATCTCTCCAAATATCCATAGTAAATAACGCTCCTCACCAAACTTCATCTCCTCCATCTCCAACCTTGAAACCTCCGTCCCATCTCAAATCACCATCCGAATCAAATCATCTATCTCATGATCTCTTTCAATCTCATCCCAAAGAAGCAATAAGAAATGAAACTCATGTGTTTTTCTGTTGACCTTCGAGGCAGAGCTTCAAACCTACGAAATGAATCATTTGACTTGAATAAATCAAAAGAATCATTCTCATCAGATCATCTACAAACCATAAATAACTGAATCCAAACCCATTTGTATCTGTTACCTTATCTTTCGATCCATACGAGAAGAATATAGCCATCAGATCTTCTAGGTAGATCTCGGGTAGGTTTATTGTTTTGCATGGTGTCTTGTTCTGTCCGAATCGAATGAAAGTAAAGTTGTAACTTAATTGTTATAAACCATACTTTAATTTCGAATATCAGATATGGTGAATACCATACATAGTAAGATCTATGATGAGGTCGTTTCTAATAGATATTAATGATCTAATAAATCTTCAAAAGCTACTTAAGAAACGAAACTGAGATCTTTTTATGTTGAAATTAAGTTTTGATGTTTGGGTCTAGACGGGATTAGGAGACGAAGGGAATTAAGATAGATGATTGATGGTGTTGTGGAGGTATAAGGTGGAAAGTTGAGTATGGTCCAGTGTTGAGTCACATGAGTCAACGCGGTAATGACCGAGTTGACTCGGCTGAGTTGGTGAAATGTTTTAGTTGTTGTCAAACTAAGGCTGGTATGATTTGCATCGGAATGTTTTTGTGTTTGAGTCAATCGGAATGTCTTACAAATGAGTCCATCGGAATGTCTTACAAATGAGTCCATCTGAATCAAACAAACACCCCATCGGAATGGCTATCCGAATAGCCATCGGAATGACCATCCGAATAGTCATCGGAATAAGCGTAATCTGAATCCCCATCTGAATCCCCATCGGAATCCCCATCTGGATCCCCATCGGAATAAGCTGTCCGAAAACCAGTCGAAAAAGGGTTTTGAAGAACCGAAAATGGTGGATCTGCCCATTTATTTTGTATTATGTCCTTTTCCCAATAAAAAAATTGGATCTGTTAGATGCAAGGAACAAAAAAATAAAAAATGGACAAATGTTTGATGAAACCAAGAATGACTCTTGAACACAGATTAATAAATGAATAACATCGTGACATAAGATTGAACAAAGATTGAAACAGTTTGGACACAATAATAAGATGTGACAAAAAATTTGACAAATCGGACCAAAAAGTGATATAACGAGACACAAAGAAAAAACTAGACCACCAAATCGAAAAGATTAAACACGAACACGATCCAAGGATGGAACCGACGCTCTGATACCAATTGTGGATTTTCTATATATGATCTGGTGGTCTAACATGGTGGAATATGGTGGTGGTAGCCATTGTTGAAAGAGAGAGAGAAGAGAGGTTGTGTGAAAGAAGGAAAAATGTATTAAAAGTGAAAAATGAACACAAGCAACACCCCTCCTTGGAAGCTAAGGAGGGGTATATATAGTCACACACGATACACTTAACTCTACATGAACCTAGTCTAGTCTAAGCGTGTGTGACTATGATAACTAATGGGAATTCTTAAATGTCGTCACATAAAGTGAATTTCCAACAATTTGTAGGATATGTAAATCTTGCTTATGTTTTAGAGAGACAAAAAGATAGAGAGATGGTGAGAACACACACACTTAGAGAGAGAAAGTGAAAGAAAAACACTTTTTCACTATGTGTAAAAATGAGGAACACACACCCTCTCCATCAAAGGAGAGGGTTTATATACCCAAGCCTTGCGATGGGCTTGGGCTTACAATGTTGGGCCGACCTACACATGTTGTAGGCTAGGCTTGACTTTGTTTGTTTAATAAAGATATCTATACTACGAGCTACTACTTAATATATTGTCGGCGTGACCGAATCTTCCTAAATACGTAAAAACGTATTTCCAAAAATCTCCCCCTAAGGGAGGTCACTCCAAACAAGGGCGTTACCCGAGTTACAATAATGAAATAAACCTAGCATACTATGCTTGTCTTGAGCTCGTAGTCTTCGTCTTTCTTTTCTTTTTCTTTTCTGGTGAACATGCTGATGTGATCTTTGATATCAATCTTTAGCATCAATCTCTTGCCTTGATCTCGTGCATCCATCACTTGTGATCTTCGCCTCTTCGTGACACCATGTCCCACATACTTATACCTTCATAATTCTTGAAAGCTTTAGAGTTCGATACAGCGGAAGACTTAACATTTAGGCTTTCTTGAATTTGATGAGGTATTAAGTGCATAAAGTATAAGCATGCGGGGACGACTTCTTCTTGGATCCCGCAACGCCACCGTCTTCAAATGCCGCAACATAAGTAGACACGAACGAAATGGTATTGAACATTTCATTCTAATTCAGTAGCATTTTACCTCCGGTCGGTGAAGACCGCTGGATGATATTATATATCGTACCCGTGACGGATAGTTTCAATTAAGTAACTTCCTGACAGGATTTCGCGGGTAAACCCGTTCTCTTTATTCGACCGTCCAAAGCTGACTGCGAACATAAAGAGCGAATCATTTAGATAATAATATCCGCATGATTTGAAGCCGTTAATTCATGTTCCTGGAACAAGTGAAATTCAATTAAGAACTGCACCATCGTTGCTTTCCAGTTGTCACGAGCTTGATTCGTATAGAATCTTGCAAGTTACCTACCAAGTTCTGTTTGAGGTTAACACTAGAAGGATTTCCACTCATCACTGTGAACACTATAGAGTGTCACTCTGAGTGTTCTGACAAGATCATTAAGATATTACGTAGAGGCCTGGAACGTGTTTAAGTTCAGTTAAGAATTAAACAACTGTTGCTTTCTAGTTATCACAAGTTTGATTCATAAAGAATCGCACAAGTCACCTACCATGAGCTTTTTGATATTCGCTCAAGAAGAATTTCCATCTTCATTGTAAATACTTTCGTATTACTCGGATGTTTAGGCAAGATCATGAAGATTTTGTGTAGGACTCTTAAAATCTTTCTTACTTTTCACAGTGTGTGAAGAAGCAAGGAAATATGAAAATGTGTCCTAATGAGATATTTGATGATCTCAAATGGCTCTAGACTCGATCGTGCATTTTGGATTTTAGTGATCGGAGGCTGGAGATGTGACAATCCGTCAATTTATGGTTGATATTTTATTCCCAATATTTATTTGAAAATATTATTTTATGAACTCACTTATTTTTGGGAAGAAATTTGGATTTACGTCTTGAAGTAGCATCGACTACGTCTAAACCGGAGGATTCTACGTTACGTGCTTACGTTTACATACACCATCTTTGGTAACAGTCCGACATTTCAGAAAATAAATTTGTCCATGAATATTATTTTGGAGTTTTAAATTTGAGTTGGTTCATAAACTCACAAATTTACGAGAAGAGATTAGGACTTACGATTTTATTTTAACGTCCTTTACGACTAAACCGGAAACCCTAGGATTTCGTATTTACGTTTTCGAACTCCGTTTTTGATGAGACAATTTTTATTGGATTCGTTTTGTGCCGTTGATTCATAATTTATAAAAACGTTTTTCATAAAACGACCCGAGGGCACGCAAATCGAGGAAACTAGAATCGAGGAGTACCCGTAAATAAATGGGGACGAGACAAGTGGGACACTTGTCCCACCCCCAAAACCGGCCAAAACAAGCTAACTAACACCCATGAGGTGTCAAGTTTATCTTACAAGACTTACACTTGTAACTAAGCTTACAAGTTAAGCTTTCCACCCACCAAAACTAGCTAAACCACTCCACCATTACCACTTTCTCATTTACACACATGCAATACCACACACAAATCCTCTCATCCTACTCAAATGTGCCGTCCCATTTCTCCCCTTAAACACCAATTTTGATCAAAACCAACCATGAAATCTTATGTTATATACACATATGTTGAAGCCCTTTTGAAACCGTGGTGCTTATAACATCCAAGGAGGAGTTTTCATGGAGTAGTAGGGCTGATTTTCCACAAAGTGTTTATGAAGAATGGTGGTCTTTAAGATGGTCATGGTTATTCACAAGTTTCTCCATCAAAAACCATGTCCAAATCGTAACCTACATCAACTTGGTGGTATAAATATTGTCCTCCTCATCTTCTTGTTATTTTTGGTTATGTAATCATGTATTTTATTTCCTATTGTATATTTTTATTATGATTATATGATGATAAAAATATTGTGTGGGGATTTGGTGTTGATAAACATGCTTAAAAAGATGAAAAACTATAAGAAACAAGGCTAAAATCTTGTCTAAATTTGTTGGCTGTATAAAACAGTAAAGAAACATGTTATGAACTGATAAAATGATGAAGTAGAATTGATATACAGTAAGCTATGAGTCTTGTACACATGTGAGAGTTGGCCATGCAATGGAATCATTGTAATGAGTGAGATATGATCAAAACAAGTTTAAGGTACAAATATGAGTTCACTGTTTTGGACGATTTTTAGAAAAAACTTAGAAGATGATTCAACAGTAGCTATAGAAGAGTTAAATGAAGCACATATCATTTAGTTTATGTGATAAAAATTTGAGCTTCTATATCCATATAGAACTCTAGATATGGCAGTTTTGGTGAAAGTGAAGATAAAAATCAGATTTTGGAAATTAAAGTATAATACTATTATATAAGCACTCAAGATTTAATAGTATAAAATATAAATTAAAACCCACTAACTTATAAAATACATTTATATAAATATGTACAATGGTAAATAAGTGGACATTTTATAAAAATGGTAACTTGTTAAGTTTTATAAGTTATAAAACTATAAACATGATTTTTACGACTTTTTCGGCTAATACCGTAAAATTAACGTTTTTGTTAAATAAAACTTAGATGGTTGGACCCGTCTAATGAATACTTTATAAAACTTATATACTGATATATAGACATGTATAACAAGTAAAAACCGATAAAAACCCGAACTATAGGACAAACGGACATTAACGAGCTAAGTAAACATATTGGACTAATAATTGGACTAAATAAGTTAAACTCTTATAAAAAAGAACTCATTGGGCTTAACCCATTTAGGCCCAACTTGTAAAGTGTAGATACTGATAATATAAGTATAACATGGATTAAAACAAGTTAAAGAACTTATAATAAGTTTATTGGACCTAAAACACGTAAATGGGTAAAACTAGTAAACTAGTATAAAAGTTACCGACACATAACACTAAAATGAGTAAACGAGAATATGTAAACCCACTTGATCATCATATGTATATAATCATCATATGTATACATAATTGTTATTTTTATAAAGTCATTGTACAAGAGTCTAAGACGAATATTATTTGTCTAGGTTTCTGTGATTGAAGCACGTACCGTACGTCCGAATTGCCGATAACCCGCCTCCCCACATCAACGTGAGTTCATAGCCTCACACTCTTTTAAATGTTTTATAAACCCGCGAGGGAGATAACATGTTAGTTTTTATAAAATAGGACACCATTTGTCCCGATTGTTTGTTTATTGATTTGGACCCGAATGATTGTATGACCTGATTGTATGACCCGATAAATGATTAAAGGACCCGATAGATGAAATAAAATGGATTATTAAAGTTAGGTTATGTCACTAAAAGTCCCATTAGCATGACGTGTGAACTACCAGGATTTGGTAGACGCTTATGCATTTAATAGTACTATTTGGGGACGATCACCCCAGTTCGCGCCTTGACGGTTGATCCCCGTCGTACCACATTGATTGGTAAGCGAATTTATGTATGAGAAGATTTCTATAGCGTGACCTTTGTGACGACACGCTACTTTAGGTGGGCAAATTGAGTATCGGGTTAGCTACCCGTTGTTGGTTTAGTAAGGTAACAATGTCATGCGGCTTATAATAATCCAAATTAACAAAATACTACTAGACGCTCCGAATTACGATGTATTGCCTGACTAGCAATACAGGGTCATACTATTGATATTATGTTTGTGTTTTGGTTTTCATAAACATATTCATATAACGGTTTTTATTTTCATACAACGTCATAAGACGTATTGTATGATGTTTTTACGATATTGGCTTGTATAATGATTTTTAAGGCAAACGCCTATATTATGATTTTGATGAGGATTTGTATAAATGACTTTGGCTATTTTACGGCCTATTACAATGATTTGTACAAAATGATTTTCAGTAATAATTTTATACTGATATTATATTGATGGATTTTATTAAACTCTATGAATTCACTCGGCGTTATCGCTGACCTTTTCTTTTAACATGTTTTATCTCAGGTACTTGAAGGTAATTCTCCGGAAGACAACAAGAATTCATGGCCCGCACCTAAACTATATTTTCCATTCAAATACTTTGTAAAACTTTGTATGAAATAATATGACTTGGGACCGATGTAACTTTGATATTTATGAATGGAAATGCGATTTATTATTAAACGACGCGATTTTTATGCGTTGTCTATGATGTGAGTAATGTGCTATCCCGTAACACCAACGAGTCTTCCGCTGTATTGAGTTGTATAAATTTGGGGGTGTTATAGGAGAGGAGTGCCACCTTTTCAATACCAATTTATTCGGAGTGAATAAATCAATAGATAATGTGTTGTCTCCGTGTGATTAAAACAAATACCTTTTGAGAGATATCTGAGTTAGCTGGGATGGGTTGTGCATTGCATCACTGGGACCATGATGTCTGTCTTCAATATCGAGAATCATTAAAATGATCTCAATAGCATATGTGTTGACCCGGTTTCTGCCTAAAGTTGTAAGGAGTGCTTCTTTCTTTACACCCTTTATCTTTACAATTCTTTTTCATTCTTCAACCCCTTCAATGCTTACCAATACGTCATAACTAGCACCTTGTTGTGATTGTTCCAGTGCTAACTTAAGTACTTGGTCGGCATTTAGCTACGTTCACAATCTTTCTCCAACTTTCCTAAGGACTACTATTTCTAGCTATGGAATGTCCTTGGGAAGATTCCTCCGGTTCTGGAAGAATCATAGGACTTAACCTATCCTACCATCCTTATGTCACCACAATCTTCATCGTCGTGAAATAAATGGGTTTCGGGTAAGTATATGTCACCATGAAAATCTATTTTGCTCCCCCTTAACATATGCTACGATATTCGAAAACATTTCGCATATGTAGAGATGAGCCAGCACATTAAGTCAAACCATTTGTGATAATATCCCATATTAAATCACATTTTCTCCCCCATATTAAAAATATTAACCCAATCGATGTTTTTAATATCAATTGATTTAATGAAGTTTTAACAAAGGTTTTGGGAAGAAAAATGCAAGTCCGTTTTATCTTCATGATATCAAACGCATGAGATATGATACCAATTTGTAACATGGTCACATATTCACCATATTAAAAAGAATTGACAAGGTTGGACCTGATAGATGAGAAAATCATATGATAAGATCAAATGGTTCTTGTTCATGAATGTTGGTCGCCTCGTCACGGCTGAAGTCATCTCTTGACACCACGTGTACGATTGGTATTGTTGTCTTGACACCAGTTAGTGAGCTTGGCAGGTTCGGCATCAAAGATTCTGAATGCTTGACAATTGCTCCCCCTCAATTGTTGACACGTGTTCTATTGAAAGAGCTGTAGTCGTCGTTTGAGTAGTCGCATCGTCGAGTATGTAGATACCAATTGTAGATTGCTATGGTTGTAGAGATGATAGCTTCATAAAAATAAGACTTCTCTTGTTTTAACAAATAAATGCACTGAAACGTACATTGATTTGTATTAGACCAAGTTATAAAGTAAACCTGATCCCTTACAAGGTTTTAAAGTAAACCTTACCCGCGAAAATTAATTCCCGTTGTGAGCCAAATCTTTCATAAGAAATACTTGACTTTAATATGAAAACCGGGTTGCAGTCAGAAATAACTACAAGCCATTTAGGCATGTTTTATGAAATATTTACAACTTTTGTACGAACTCTATTTATGGCGCCGTGTCGATATTAATTAACATTTCTAAGGCCGTAAATATTATCGTACCAAAAGACATGCCTTTGAAAAAAGAAAGTAAAAATATTTTTGGATTTTTCTAGATTTTTCAGTTTTTATGGTTTTTATATGGTTTTATATTTTTGTATTTTGCTTTTGTGGATAAAAATATAAACAATATATACAGATGATCACCAAGGATACGGAGAATAGTTTACCATCACTATTCTTTCGCTTCAGTCTCAGGCGAGAAAGTTCTCATTCCTAGCTTGTCGGCCAAAAATTCAATTCGAGCGCGATCTAAAGCCTTCGTGAAAATATCCGCCAATTGATACTCAGATCGGACAAAGTAAAGCTCGATCACTCCATTTTCCACTTGCTCCTTGATGAAATGGTAGCGAATGTCGATATGCTTCGACCGGGAGAATTGAACATTGTTGCAGCATAAGGCAATTGCACTCTTGTTGTCGCAGTACATCAGAATTTTGTTGAAACCTAGACCATAGTCGGTTAATTGCGATCTCATCCAAAAAATTTGAGCACAGCAACCGGACATAGCTATGTATTCTGCTTCCGTACTTGAAATTGTAGCGCTTTTCTGCCTTTTTGATGCCCAACTGATTAATCAATCTCCTAGTAATTGCAAAGTTCCACTCGTGCTACGCCTTGTATCTTGACAACCCGCGTGATCCGCATCTGCATATGCCATTAGTGCAATAGAAGAGACCTTCGAATACCAAAGTCCCCGATTAATGGTTCCTTTAATATATCGAAAGATCCTTTTAACATTAGCTAAGTGTAACTCAGTAGGCCTAGTTTGATACCTGGCACACATACATATAGCAAACTGAAGATCAGGTCGACTGGCTGTGATATACAGAAGAGTACCATTCATTCCACGATAAAGTGTTGGATCAACGGCAACTCCATATGGATCTTCATCAATCTTAGTTCGTTCCACCATTGGAGTATCCACGGGGTCGCAAGATTCCATCTTATATTTCTTAAGCGATTCAAGGGCATACTTGGATTGATTGATAAAGATGCCTCTGGGACTCTGAGATATCGGAAGACCTAAGAAGAATGATACCTTTCCCATCATTGACATCTTAAACTTGGAAGACATGAGTGTCCCAAACTCGTCGGATAAGGTTTGGTTCGAGGCTGCAAATATAATATCATCAACATATATTTGTACCATAATCATATCTTTACCTCGTTTCTGAATGAACAGCGTGGGATCCACCTTGCCTTTAGCGAAGCCTTGCGTGATGAGGAATTGTGACAATAGATCATACCATGCGCGTGGATCTTGCTTCAACCCATAGAGAGCCTTCTTAAGCTTATACACGTGATTAGGATAATTAGGATTCACAAAACCATCCGGCTGTTGAACATAGACCTCTTCCTTGATTTCTCAATTAAGAAATGCCGTCTTCACATCCATCTGATAGACGATCATATTCATGTGGGCTGCATAAGCGAGGAATAGTCTAATAGCTTCTAAACGGGCAACAGGTGCAAAGGATTCCATAAAGTCGATGCCCAATAATTGCTTGTATCCAGGAGCTACTAGACGAGCTTTTTTCTTCAATATTCCGCCTAACTCATCGAGTTTCACCTTGTAAACCCATTTCAAAGTGAGTAACTGCACTTGATCCGGGCATGGGACAAGTTCCCATACTTCAAGACGTATGAATTCATTAAGTTCTTCTTGCATAGCTTCTATCCAACAGGATTGAGTAAAAGCTTGTTGCCATGTCTTAGGTTCAACTTCAGTGAGAAAAGCATCAAAATGACAAAACATTGCATTTTCTTGTAACTGACTTCGTGTGGATACCGGACGATTGGGGTCACCAATAATAGAATCTATAGGATGATCCTTTGTCCACTTGCTGTCATGTTCATGAATCCGTGGATTGGAGTAAACTGTAGAAGGAGCTTCCTCTGAGGTGGACGACCCGGCTTGATTAGGGTCGGGAATTGGTACACCAAAGAATGGAAGTTCACGCATTTGAGCGAATTCCAAATCGTGATCATCATCATCCTCTTCATCATCAATAGGCATGACATGGGTAATTGAAACATGTGTTGGTTGAGAATTACTTGTTGATGGTATATCTTGACCAATTGTAGGTGCAGATGTATCTGATTGTGCTTCGGTTGCTGGAGCGACAACGTCGGTGACCGGAGCTACTACCTCAGGTTCTGGAGCAACAATACTTGGAGGAGTAAAGAATTCATCAAAGAACGGTTGAAACAACGTATCCCATTTAGTCCTAGAAGGTGGTGTAAATGATGATGAAGTAGGGTTATTTGGGACAAGACCAGAACTAATGTTACTGGGTCCCATTTCATGAAGTGCGGGTTCAGAGCTGCTTTGCTCAGAAGCCATTGCTGTCAGCTCATCAAAATCAACATTCATAGTTTCGAGGATCTTGCGAGAGTTACGGTTGTAGATTCGGTATGCCTTCTTTGCGGGTGCGTAACCAATGAAAATACCAATATCAGCCTTTGGTTGAAGTTTTCCCAAATTGTCACCATCATTATTTGGATAGCAAAGAGAGCCAAATACATGAAGATATGATAAATATGGTACTTTTCCATGGAGAAGCTCATAAGGTGTTTTACCATGGCATTTACGAATTAGTGATCGGTTTTGGGTGTACACTGCTGTAGATACTGCTTCTGCCCATAAAAACAATGGAGCCTTTGCGTAAATTAACATCGTTCGAGCAGCTTCCATAAGTGTGCGATTTCATCTTTCTACGACACCGTTTTGTTGTGGAGTGCGTGCAACGGATGTTTCATGAGATATGCCAACTTCTTCATAATAATCACGCAAGATTTGATTCACAAATTCGGTTCCATTATCTGTACGAATGCGTCGGACAGTAGTGTTGAGACGCACTTGAATCATCTTGAGAAATCCGACGATGAATTTAGGTGCCTCATTTTTTTCTTTAAAAAATTTCACCCATGTAAACCGAGAGTAATCATCGACAATGACGAGGATGTACTTTTTGCCACTAAGACATGTAACACGCATTGGCCTACAAAGATCCATATGCAATAGATAAAGTTTCTCTTGGTTGGTGTCTTCCGTCTTGGGTTTGTATGATTTCTTAGTGCTTTTCCCCATTGTACACGCGGAACACAAATGATCCTTGTGAAATGATAGTTTGGGAAGACCACGAACAAGTTCGTTTTTCGCCAAGTGATTAATAGCGTCAAAGTTAAGATGAGATAACCGTCGATGCCATAACCATGACTTAGTCTTCGATGCTTTGGAGAGAAGACATACGGGAGAAGCGGCCATCATGTCTTGTAGAGACAAAGTATACAAATTATTCCCTCGAGTACCTTTCAATAAGTCAACCCCTTCCAAATTACGAATGAAGCAGGTATGCTCTCGAAAAGCAACTTCTAGGTTTGCATCACAAAATTGTCCTGCAGAAAATAAGTTGTGACCGAGACCTTCCACATAATACACTCTTGAAATAATAACATTCCCAATATGATATTCACCATAACCCATTATCTTTGCAATATGATCATTTCTAAATCGAACCGTACCAAGAAACTTGCTGACGAAATTTCTGAGCTGAGAGCGATCTCCGGTCATATGCTTGGAGCAACCAGAGTCTAAATACCAGAGAATAATTTGGACCACCTGTTTTCAACAACAACAGTAGACAATGCATTGGAAACTATTGGTTCCGGAGTGTTAGCAGATACAGATAAAATATTATCAGAATTGCTAACATTTTTGTGACCCTTAGATTTCCTGCGTTTTCTAATGTGAGTTTTAGCACTAACAGGTTTTACAGTTCCAACTTTCTTAGGTTTTGGATTATCCGCGGGCACTACAGTGGGAGTAGACCTAGTTAAAGGGAACTTTGTTCCTATAGTAGTGTTGGTGTTCCTAGTTAAAGGACACGCTTGTGTTTTGGTAGCCTTGGTACTCCTAGTTAAAGGGCACGCTTTCTTCGCTTTAGTGGCAGTGATCCTAGTCAAAGGGCACGTATTTCCTACTATAGTGAAAGTTCTACCAGTGGGGCGCCACATCCAACCAACTTGGGTTAACACTTTCCCAGTCGGTTTCCATTCTAATCCATTTTTCCGGGCATACATCTCATTCACATGGTCAATAAGGCAAGAATCATGACGACTAGAAAACATACATTCATTGCAATTCCAACATTTCAAATTAGAATTCACACTAGGCTTAGAATGCTGCACAACCTCAGAGCCTTTTGGTTTAGCTACATGATTCTTTTTATTCAAAACAGAAATAACATTCCTAGGATGGGCTTCTACTTTCTTCTTCACTTGACTACTAGATGGAGGCAAGATCCTATCATTCTTCTTGTTTCTCTTAAGCTTAGATCTTTGAGCCTTAATAGTGGTGCTTACTCCTGTAGAAGGCAACACGGGAATATTAGAAGCTGGTTTTGCTTCCGCCTTATCTTTGGTGACTAAAGTTTGAGATGGTTTAGTCCTAGGGCCCTTATTAAGTGGTGTGACGGCTATAAGGTTCCTTTTGATTGCATTAGAGGACGATACTGAGATAGTGGCTGCGTTATCCACAACATTCTTACCTTTTAGAGTACGAAGTGTTTCCTTTAACTCAGCCAAGACCAGATTTTTATCACAATTTTGTTCCCTTAAATCAGATATTTCCACCGACTTTCGATTCAATTGTTCAATCAACGATTGATTCTGTGCAGTGGTATCAGCACATGCGGGCTTTACTGAATCGAAGAGTCGTGTATTTTTCTGTTTTAAGTTATCAACTTTGGACAAAATCTTGGAAACTCGATTATCTAGATCAAGTTTAAAATCTGAGCGGCGTCAAGTACGTTCATACAGTTAAGCTCCTTAGATTTCTCTATTTCTATCGGCAAAGATGTAGCAACTTTGTCACTTGGCTGACGCTGTTTTGATTGTAAAATCAATCGAAAATTCTTTTCAAAGTTTGCATCACTAATATTAACACCTTCGAATGACGTTTCAAAGATTTCTTGAATAAATTGTTGCTTGCATTCAAGCGAAATACAATGTGTTTGAATCTCATCAAAACGTTTGAAAGCGAAGAATATGAATCTTGAAGCTTTAAAAATTTTGCGTCAGATTCGTGACAAGTACTATCTACCACATTATCCACATATTCAACATTATGCACAATTGAATCATTATCAATACTTTTATTCACACAGACATAAACTATATCATGAGACATCACTTGCTTTAGAAGCTGATCATTTTGGCGTGAAACCCGTTCTATTTCAAGTAAACTGTTGTCAAAAGCATCTTCCATTTCATTGAAAACACGTCTAACTTCTTCTATTTCCAAAACCAAATCTTGATCAAGATTACTAAGACAAGCCTTAACATTGTCTACAAACGGAACAATTTCATTTCGGAACGCAGCTCTAGTGTGCTCAAAGTTCCATTCACCTTCCGTTATGGCCGAAGCCGTCGTACGTTCCAAAATGACCTTGTCAAAATCGGCTAAGTGTTGGTGAACCGCATTTAAGTTAACGGACGCCTTGCTTACCGGTGGAATTAACTTTGTTAAATCCGTTTTGACAAGTGTAGGAGACGTACTAGGAAGGTTTTCATTTGACAAACTTTGGGGCACAAGAACTGTCAATTCTGCTAATTCCTTTTGTAAGGGAATGCGTGTCTTTTTCAAAAATTGATCTTTGTTATGTTGATCATAATCAATTGTATGGAATTTTGAAAGCATTTTAGAATGAGTTTCATCTGCAAGTGATTGTGTCTCCTCAGTACTACGAACAAAAGGTGCTTCTTTCGATTTGCCAATTATGGTCATATCATAAAGACCGGGAATATATTCCTGAGCTTGTTTTTCATAACCGGGATTAGGTGGTAAATCTTGAAGACGCTTAAGTTCAAGTTCTTTAAATGATTTAGTTAAAAGATGAACCTTTTCTGTGGAAGCGTATTGTTTTAAAAGCTGTTGTTCTTTGAATTTAAGAAGTTTGGTAGCATTAATTTCCGATTCAAACTTTTTAGACTCGAGAGTTTCGAAATCCATTTTAAGTTTTTGAAAATCATTGACAACCGACTCTTTTGCTTTTAATTCATTAGAAAGATTAGCTTTTAATGATTCTATTTCTTTCAAGTGTTCAATCTTTTCAAAACGAAATTGGTCAAATTCAGAACATGTTATTTTCTCTGCTTGAGGGACCATTTCAAAAGTTTTGACCTTTTCTTTATGCAACACAAGCTCAGCAGTTAGGGTGGAATTGGTATCTACGGATTGTCTAAGGGCCATATGCATTTGATCAATAATATGTTTAGGCTCCATGAACAAATCATGTTGAGCATAAGATTCCATACCCATCATAGCATTTGGTTGAGGTTCACTCAAATGTGTAGGATTGGGTACCACATCATTTGAGTTACTAGTTCCCGAATGCTGTTCGAGGTTGTCCTTTTCATGCCAGACTTGATGTTGGTTATCATCAATATTATTAGATGTGGTTGGTACCTCACTGATGACATCAGAACCGTAGTGAGAGAGATCAGCAACGAGAGCAGCTTGCGCAGAGTGAATGTCATCACAATCTGAATCATATGCGTCAAGATCATCTGCTTGATAAGCTGCATTAGAAGTTGAAACGACTGCAATGCCTTCAGTATCTGCTACCCCTGGGTCTGTAAGAAATTCTAACTCCTCTAAATCCAAAATCTTCCCCTTAGACTGAGCATCAACCAAATACATCTTCTCACGAAATCATGCATCATCCCTCCTCCTTTTCGGCTGAGTGCATTCCCTAGCCATATGACCTTGTCCTCGGCAATTGTAGCAAGTCACAACCTTCTTAGGACCAATAGGACTCCCATTTCCACTAGCTTGAGAATTCACAGCTTGATTGTTCCCAGTCCTTGTAGGAGGTCCATATGAATTTTGCCTTCCCTGAATTGGTTGCAGCGTCACTTGACCATCTTGAACAGTGGCTTGTTGTCGAAGATTTGATGAGGTGCGGAGCTGATTGTTTGTTGGTGGAAATCCTCTAGTTGCAACAAGTTTTGACAAGTAGGCTGTGAGATGGTTTAGAACATCAGCTGGCGTATCATTTGGAGTAAAGACCGGTTCTTGGATTGGTGGAAGTTCATTAGAGTAGAAAGCTTGTGCTGGTTGTGCTTCTATTGGAAAATATCCTTACTGAGGAGTATAGCCCATTGGAGAAGTGTTGGCTTGTGATGGTGATGTCTGATATGGTGGTTGCTGGGGAAAAGATTGTTGATGAACACCTTGTTGAAATGCTTGCTCTGGCATCACTGGTGGTTGATAAGATGGTTGTTGATAGGTGTGTGGTGGTGGTTGCTGCAAGTATGATGGTTTTTGATAAGTATAAGCCATGTTTTGTTGAGAAGCATACATTGCAAGTGGATCATGAACTTGAGGTGTAGACAACCGAGCCTCGATCACATGGCATTCGTGTTGTTGAAGAAAAGCTTAAAGTTGATCCACATTGGTGTTATGCAAGTCCTTAGCCAATTTAACATCCGTCATGTATTTTTTCCATTCTGAAGGAAGAGTGTTCAAATACTTGGTGTTCAGTTGAAAGGTAGGAATTGTCATACCATAGATATTGAGCTCATTCAACAATAGGGTAAATCTCAGATAGTAATCATTGAGAGTCTCCCCTGGCACATAAGCAAACTTATCAAAAGTATCATAAATCTTACACTCTCGTTCTTGTTTAGTTAACGAGGTGCCTTGCATGAGAACACGAATTCTATCCTATAACTCTTTGGCAACTTTATGTTTGCTGACGAGTTTGTAGACATCTGGAGGAAGGGCTTGGAGAATGATGTTTGTAGCATACTTATCACATTTGTCTTGAATCTTCATATCTCCAGTCAATTCACCCGTTGTGCGAGGACGAGTAGTTGTACCTTCCGTCACTATACCATAATCTAATGGTCCATTGAGCACCGATGCCCAAATGAGATGTCCATTCTCCTTGTTCAACATATAAAGTTCCATTCGGGAAGCCCATTCCTCATACATAGTCACCAACATTGGTGGATGATTATCCGTACACGAGAGGATGGACTTATCCGTAAGAGATGTGTACTCCATTTCAATAAGTTAAGATTTACAAACATTGATCGATCAATGAAAGAAAGTAAATGTGTTTGTTGTTGTGAGTTGAAGTCGAGAAACAATGTTAAAGTCCCCTAAAATATGTCCTCGATAAACCAAAAATTCCAAGTCGAAATTTTTTAAGGAATAATTTTTGTAATCGGAATGTTGATCGGAATATCAGTCGGAATAAGCCCTATCGGAATAACCTTGATCGGGATCTCCCAAATCGGAATAAACCCTAATCGGAATGTCAAGGATCGGAAAGTCCTTAAATCGGAATGAACCAAATCGGAATGTCCCTATTCGGAATGTGCCAAATCGGAATGTCCCTAATCGGAATACCTAATCGGAATACCTAATCGGAATACCTAATCAGAATACCTAATCGGAATACCTAAACGGAATACCTGATCGGATTGTACCCAAAATCGGAATCCCTAAACCCTATTCCGATTACACTGATCGGAATTTCCTATAAACCCTTTTCCGATGACCTGATCAGAATAATTCCCACTTTTCTCGGACAAAACTCAACCAATTCGTGATTTTAAGCCAAAAAATGATCAAAACACCCAAAAATTTTGTGTTTTTAGCCAAAGTAACTATACCAAATCCCTACCACAACTATGTAGAAGATTTGTATCAAGAAAAAACCATCAAAAACACAAAAAAAATTTTTGGTTCGTGTAAAAATGGATCAAAATAGGCGTATGAATCAAGAACACAAACACATGAACAATACAATCATCCCATGGCTCTTGATACCATTTGTAGGATATGTAAATCTTGCTTATGTTTTAGAGAGAGAAGAGATAGAGAGATGGTGAGAACACACACACTTAGAGAGAGAAAGTTAAAGAAAAACACTTCTTCACTATGTGTAAAAATGAGGAACACACACCCTCTCCATCAAAGGAGAGGGTTTATATACCCAAGCCTTGTGATGGGCTTGGGCTTACAATGTTGGGCCGGCCTACACATGTTGTAGGCTAGGCTTGACTTTGTTTGTTTAATAAAGATATCTATACTACGAGCTACTACTTAATATATTGTCGAAGTGACCGAATCTTCCTAAATACGTAAAAACGTATTTCCAACAGAATCTGAAATGGTGAAGGAAGTATGAGAATTTCTTTAAGGAAAAGAGTTTTCTTTTGTTCTGGATGTATGGGATGTGAGTCTGAAGAGGGGCCGAGCGCCGGGACGTCGCTCTCTTTTAGGAGGGTAGGATGTGACAACCCAAACCCGAGGTCATTTATTTACTATTATATAATATTATTTTCACGAATAATTTTGAAATTTTTGATGAGTTGAATGAAATGACGATTGATGGTTTTATTTAAAACCGACGTTGGAGGTCTTATTTTTATCTTTTTACTAATAGAGAGGATTATTAGTGACCACGATATCGATGGATGCCCGAGATTTTATGTTTTATCAATTGTTTTCTCGATGTTTATATTTTTAACGTTTTTATTTTAAGTTCGTATTAAGTCGAGTCGAGAGTCGATATTATTATTTTTGAGGTACGTTTTAAATTTTTAAAAGTATCCTTATGAAACCCGAGCCCCGTAAATATTTTGAAAATTGACTAATAGTTATTTCCCGCTTTTAGCTGACTATTTACATTATTAGCCACAAGTTTTGCGAAATTGCAACTTTGGTCCCTACCCCACTATATATAAACTAAAAACAAAAACACACATCACATTTCTTCACTTCAAAATTTCACACATCTCTCCTTTCTCTCTCTTGAATGCCGAAACCCACCACCACCACCAAAACACATTCAAACTTCAATTTATCTTGAGTTTGAGGTTGAATCCAACTAAACCAAGCATAGACCCAATCTTATATTTGATCAAGGATCATTTTGGTGTAAGAAATCCTTACATGCAAGCACATCTTTTTTTCTTGATGTTGGTAGGTAGGAGCTATGATCATGCATGGCATTATCATGATGATCCATGGTGGTTCTTGCTAAAGATCTTGTTAAAAATTCATTTTGATCTAAAGATTTTTATTTTGATTATGATTTTGATGTTATGGTTGATATATGATGATATTAGGGTATAGAAATGAACATTTCTATGGTTGGTTTTTATCAAAAAGTTGATTTTGTACAAGTTTTTAGTAGTCATTTTATAACAGTAAGTAAAGTGTAAAATCCGAATTTTTATGTTTTGAAAATGGCTTAACTTATAGCCTAGGGTTGTAGATAATTTTCTTAGTTTCGATTTGATATAAGGTAGAGCTTCTAGCTCCAAACGAGCGCGACGTTATGATGTTTTGAATGATCGTGTACCGGGAGACGAGTATCGGCACTACAAGTAGTTGTTGTCGATATTTGGATCGAATCTCGGGGACTCTAAATGGATGTTTTGAAAAATGTAACCTACTGATAATGAGGTGTTTATTTTATAGGTTGAGTTTACTTTAAAACCCGAGTGTCGGTTTTGTAAACGGAGTCGTTTAAATAAGTTAAAACGGTTATATGAAAAATTAACATAAATCTGTCCGGATTTTATAGTTTGAAAGTGAGTTGGGTAAAGTACTTTAAAAGTAATTTCATTTGATAAACTTGTAAGAGGACTTTCTATATATAGTAAGTTAGTTTATCGAGTCGTTTCATAAACGGTTGACAAGTTTAAAAGGGGTAAAATAAGCTAGTACATGTAGTATGTACCGGCGGACTTTGTAAAAAGTGTAAAATGGTTAAGTAAATGTGTAGTAAAGTATAATGAAGTTATTTATATCGTTTTCTCTCGAGTTTATTGTGACTTTATGAGTTTGAGTTTGATGTTGTTAGGTATGATTTATTTTTCAAGTTTATTATTGATGAACGCGCCTTATTTGATAGGTTGCGGTTTTTGTGTTTATCGGGCATCAACTATCGTCGAAGATCGTCTTACTACTGCTATTACTCCAGGTGAGTCTATAGCCTCACTTTTGTAATTGTTTTGAATGATTTTAAAACCCGCGAGGGGGATACATGCTATTTGAAAGTAAAATGAACACAAGTCATGATTGATTGTTTGGACCCGAATGTTTCCTTTGTTGCCTTTGTTGTTTTGAATTGTATAAGTACCTACATTGCAAAAGTCCCTAAATTCATGAGCCGTTAACTATCTTCTGACTTGATGTTGTGAGTTGGGAATAGCCGCTTATTCTAATAATAGTAATATTGGGCTGACGACCCTATCTGAGACCAGGGCTTTACGCTGAGTAACCCACTGGGAAGGATAATTTTACGAGAATGAGAATTGGTATTCTTTCAATGGATACCCTAGTAGGGGCACTGGAATTTCATCTAGTCATGCCGGCTTTAGGCGCGGGTGACTAAGTTAAGGGGTCGGTGTCATGAGCTTAATACAATTCAGTAGCTATTGTTATATACCAGAATGCCCGACTAATAGATTGTGTGCACGACAATTCTATTAAATGATCTTGATTGATTTTTATCTTGTGTTCAAATGTGGATTTGGAAAACCTATAGACTCGCTCAACCGTTGTGTTGATGATTTTAAGCATGTATTTCAAGTATTGAAGATGATGAATTGCGGAGCTTGCTGGAGAAGGATTGCGGATTGCTTTTGTGGTGATTGGTCTAAAACGGATTTCTTTCACTTTTGTCATAAAAATAATAATGTGCGGTCGAGTACTTTGGTAAAGTGTTTGTGAATTTGATAAAGTCTTTGGGGGACCTAAATATTACTCTGATATTTCAAAAATTATTTTACGTGGGATTGAAAGTTTTAGACAGTGGTTAAATTATATTCTTTTATATTTCAAATTTATCATTTTGAGTTTGTTCAAAATGTCTTGTGTAACAATGTTTGTATTTAGCACCCAAATGTGTATTTTCGTTGCGTAATGTAATTTGGGGGTGTGAAAGGTTGGTAATCAGAGCTTTTTAGTTATAGCGAATTAGGTCGATTTTTTTTTGTAAAAAAAATGTCCTAAACTATAACTTTGGTGTCGAAAATATTTTACAAAAGCAACGCAACTTCTCCGCAAGGCTCCGGTAAGATTATTGTTTTGTATTGTTTTATAATTGATGTATCCCTTAAAATTGAATTGATTTTAGAGTATTTATTAAGTAAATACTATGATGATATTTGATGATGTATTAATGATATATTGATGTTGTTGAAAGTACGTTGAGTACTTGTTATCGTAATTTTCTTTATGTAATGAATATGTATATAATTTTAAATAATGACCTTATATACTACCGAGGGTCTAGCACAGTAGACCAGATGTTGAAACATTTTACAACTGATTTCTTACGACTTATATCGGGTATGAGGAAGTTTGATTAGTTGATGTATGATAGATATGTGGTTGAAATTGGTGTGATTAGAGGGTTGATATGAAAGAAAGGTGGTTTTAAAGGTTGTATTTGGTATGTGGAGATTTGAGTTTGTTAGGACTTGGAATATGGATGAGATTGCTAGTCTTGGGTCGATTGTGATGAATTAGTGTGTTTGAATTGAATGATTTAAAGAGAAGTAGGTAAGTTTTGAAAGGATGAGTGAGTGGAGCCTTAGGTGAGATTGATTCTGAGTAGAATTTGGAAGCTTAGGAATGTTGAAAGTCGTACTGAGACTTGTTTTGTGATTTATCTGCCGTGTAGCAGTGAGTATTTGGATTTTGAGAATGAGGTGCCATCAGGTTATGGATTTGACTTGGAAGTGTGAAATGGGAAATACACAAGTGTGAAGAAGCTGACAACAATGTTAAGGAGGATGAGGAGCTGCTGTCTATGGAACAAATCATTTGATGGATTTCTTTGTATCTTATTTTCTTTTGTGATCGGACTTATTTAAACCCTTGTGTCGTAGCATTGTGATGGAACTTATTATCCTTTAAGTTTGTTCGGTAGATGATTGTAGTGACAGACAGTGCCACTATTATGTTGAATCCTCAATGCAATCTGAATTCCCCTAATGATCTATGATGTGCCTTTATTAACTCTTTTGAGTTTTGGTTGATGAACCATTGTAGTTTATGTTGTTCATGCATGTAGTATCCATGAGATGTCCTGATAAAGAATTCCTTCTTTTATCTTGATATGTATACTTAACATGTTTCTTTCCTCCGTGATAATGGAAGAAGGAGTAAGGGAATCATATTTCTGTCATTAGTAGATCGCTACGTGACTAAGTTTCTTGAAATAGGTTGCCAAAACTAACGACTGCTACTGTAAACACTATGATTGAACAAGTTATTGCTAGAGCTGTTGGAGCCCGGTGGTGCTGCAAGGAATTAATAGATGCTGGGATTATTGGTGTTGGAGAATAATGATTGTTGGAAATACGTTTTTACGTATTTATGAAGGATCGGTCGCTCCAACGATATATTAATGTATTAGGCTCGTGATCCAGTTGTAAACAGTATAGCCCATATAGCCCACATGTAGGGTGGGCTATATATATCCCCTCCTAGCATGTTAGGAGGGGAGGCTCATTTCATTTTACACTTTTCATTTTAATAAACTCACTTTCTCTCTCTACTTTTCTCCCTTCTCTCCTTTCTCTCTCTAGTTCTTCATCTCCTTCACCCTCCATCTCCATTCCAATCAATAGATCTAATCATAGTTTATCAAATCCTAAGAAAACGTAGACCTTCAATTGATATCAAGAGCCATGGTTAAATCTTAGGATTTGCATATTTTTTATCTTTTGATTTGGTGGTAAAAATCTTTTCTTTTCTAACTTTTTCTAATTTTTTATCATCTTTTTGTATATCAATTTTATAAAGATTTTTATGTCTCGTATTTTTTTTATGTCTCGTATTTTTTTAGATTCAATTTTTTAGATCTATCAATTTGTTTTTAAATTATCAGTTTTCTATCAATTTGATCTTGAAAATCACAAAGTATCAATTTTTTTATATTTTTCACTTTTCTTATCACTTTTCTTAACCTGTCAAACAGTCAATTAATTTTTTATTTTTTATTTTTTTTCAGAAAAATCAGTTTTTACTTTATTCAATCAATCAATCCGTTTTGATTTTGATTTTGATTTTTTGATTTTTTGATTTTATTTTTTTATCTATTTTATTTTTATTTGTTTTTCTTAATAGTTTTTTAGTGTCTGGGTATTCAATCAGTTTTTGTCCCATTGTCCATTGTCCAAATCTTGTCATCCCATCAACTGTTCCGAACGAATCAGGTGTTCCGAACGAAGGTGTTCCGAACGAAATCTTCCGAACGAAATCTTCCAAACGAAAAACTTCCGAACGAAAAACTTCCGAACGAAAAACTTCTGAACGAAAAACTTCCGAACGAAAAACTTCCAAACGAAAAACTTCCGAACGAAGTTGTTCCAGACGAAGTTGTTCCGGACGAAGTTGTTCCGGACGAAGGTGTTCCGGACGAAGGTGTTCCGGACGAAGGTGTTCCGGACGAAGGTGTTCCGGACGAAGGTGTTTCGAACGAAGGTGTTCCGAACGAAGCATTTTTGATTCATACATAACGGATACAAAAAAACCCACACTTAATCTCTCGACTCTCAACACCAGGACTCTCGGACTCCAATCAAACCAAAGTCACAAACAGCCTCAAACTCACTCTCGATATCTAAAAAACCCACAAACACTCTCTCGACTCAAAACCAAGAACCTGACTCGACTCCCCTCGTTTCACGACTCACCAACCTGCCTCGTATCCACAACATTGACTCGACTCACTCACACAAGACTAGTCTCACTCAAAACCTGACTCGTAATCAACCTAGACTCAAGACACTCGTAGACACCAACTAACAGTTTCAAAGCTTCGAATCAAATTCAAACAATTTTACAAAACCCTTTCGACTCACAACACACACCCTCGAACCAAACCACATCCCTCACCCTCGTCAAAACTCAACCTCACCAAAGACCCTCACCGACACTCAACACTCAAACAAATCACCCACAACTTCACCTCTCGACTCATTTTTTCACTCCCTCACCCAACTCTCGACCTCATTCAACAACAAACAACACTAAAACAATCCCAAACTCAACCAACAACCCAAAAACCTCACACTCGAGACTCACAACTTTCGTCAAACATCAAACAAGACACGTCTTTAAACTTAAAGATCTCAGATTTTGTTTCGGTTTCATCTTTTAAAGATGTGTCAAGATCATAATTGATCTATTCCAACCAAAACAGTGTCCTCATAGATCTAATTATGTTTGGTTTAACCAATTTGTTTAATATACGAAAATCATGAAGGATTTATAACTATTTAGTTATAATCAACTCACTTTTTCGATTAAAAGACTCAATCTAGACATAGACAGAAAGACTCGACAGATGATAGAAAGTTTTGACAAATCTCAATATTAACACACATGCAACAAGAACCTACCCGAGACCTTGTATAGATCTTGAAGAAAATTTCAGCTTTGAGGATGGAGTACTTAGTTTGGTGATTGACGAGAGAGACGGAGATTTGGTTTGACTATTGAGAGAAGATCCTTTAAGGGGGCGGTTGTTTTAAGGTTGGAAGTTGTTGGAGAAGTTAAAGAGAAACAGGCGGAGGAAACAAGGAGATCTGTGTTTTTGATAGATATTTCAGAGATTGAGAGTTGGTTTTGGTTATCTGTGAGAGAGAGATACGCAGTGATTGAGAGAGAGAGCTTAGATTGAGAGAGAGAGAGAGAGAGAGAGATTAGGTTGTGTGTTTACTCAGTTTGAGAGAGAAAGTGATATAGAAAGTCAAAGACGGAGAAAACAAAGACTGACTGCCACCTTTCTTTTAATTGATCTAGCCACGTTTCTTTCTTAATTTTTAGGCACGCGTTGTGTTACATTTTATATTCGTGGGATTTTATTTTCCATTTGTCTTTTAATATATCAGACGTTTTCATTTTTTTTAAAATATATCAGATTTTTTTTATGTTTTTTATAAAATCAGATTTTTCTATTCTTGTTTTCTATTTTTTTTGTTAAGTTTTTTTTAAGTTTAAGTTTCATTTTTTTTATTTTATTTTTATAATTTAAAGTTAATTTTATAGTTTAATTAATTTTGTATATTTTGTCACTTGATATCCTTGGATTTGGTACATCGTGTTGAGGCGGGTATTTCGAAAGAACCACAGTGGTCAAATATTTGACGGGCCGATCATTAAATTTACCGTAGCTTTGATTTATCCGTTGACGGACTTTATTTTTAGAGTGACCTTTATTTGTATTGATCTTCGGTTTGTTTTATCTACGTTTGAGCCGACAAGAAACACACGGATCTTTCATTCGTTTTGTCATATTCCGCGAATTTTCTGTTTCTAAATTTATTCACGAACTACAAAATCACGAAAACAACCACAGAATTCAATGGATTTTTTGAAGTTGACATCAAACGAGGGAGAATCGCATAATTTGCAAAACAAAGTTAGAGAACGTGGCATTACTTCATTTTGAATGCTTTAGTCTCATCTTGTCACTCTTTCGAGGATTCAAGGAGGGAGCGAATTTGTGACAATCTTTGGTCAAGATCGTCATATATTCATCGACTCAATATTCACCACTTTGACCCAACTCGCCGAGCAACTCAACCATGAAAACTTTAATCACTCTGCATCCGCACTTGCATATAAGACTCTTGTGACACAACTCACGCCTTTCCTCCAATTCAATATCATCACGTCTGAAAGTTCAGTGATTTGCCAATCATTTCTTCGAGATACACATACCGAGCTTCGAGTTTTCCGTGATACAATATTGAAACTCATGACATCGGTCTCGTCTTCGATTTATGAAAGATCTCGACTTCCGCAAGCGTATGATAATGGAGTGCAAGAATCAATGACGCAGATGCAAGAGGAGAATGGTCATACAGTTGACAACTTGGAGCCTAACGATGGCAAGAGCACGGAATCAGGAGGACAACATGATACCAGTGGCACGTCGGGGAATGTTCACGAGATTTCTCTTGATCACACCTTACCCATTTATGACGAAGATCCTGCAAACATGGTAAAATGTAATGTTGTTTATGATGTATATGCTGATGACATGCCGCATATTGAGCATTCTGAACCTAATTATGACAAACATGGGATGGAAAAGAGTGATAGAAATACCACTTCTGGTTCATCCGATGTGAGTCATAATGGGGGAGAAAGTGTTCAAAATGATAAACATCATAATTGTTTAACAACTGCCTCATTGACTGCTTCTGATTCCAAAATTAGAGAGCTCGAAACGATTGTAGCTCAACAATCAAAAGATCTTGAGGATGACAAACTTGAATTTTCTAAGAAAACGGACAAATTTGAAACATACTTTGAAAAACTTGAAAAGTCAAACGTTATTCTTGAAAGAAAATTGGATCAAAAAGTTTTAGAGATTCTAAAGCTGAAAAGGAAAATATTTTGAAACAAATTCAGTTACTTGAGTCTAAATTGGCATCCCAAGATAGATTGCTCAAAGAAAATGAAACTTTAAAGGCTCAAGTTCAGGAAAAGGTTTTTGTTATAGCTGCATTGAAAAACGAGTTAAGGAAAGCTAAAGGGACTAGTGCGGACACTAAGCTTGAAAAACCATCAATCTTGGGGAAACCGCCTACAAATCAGTTCGTCAGACAACCGCCTGTCAGACAACCTACTGCATTTAGATCCGAGCGACCACAATCCCCGAGATCGCGGTTTGCCTCCCAAGTTGATGTGGTTCATTTTCCTAGACAGTCACCCCAACAACTAGGCCCAATGTGATCAAAATAGTGTTAGCAAGATCTAATCAGATAATTGCCTCTAGTTTTCCTAAAATACCAAGACCACGTCTAGAACTAGTTCAAATGACGTTTGCCATAAATCTGGTCTTAGGGAAGCTAAGCAAAAGACACATATAAGAGATAGCAATATCAAACCTAGTCAGATGCCTTCTAGATTACCCAACACTGCTAACTGTAGCATGTCAAATTCTAGGAGCATCAATCACTCGTCCAGGAATTCTTGATCTTACTCGGACATTAAATATGCTACTTGTAAAACATGTAGAAAATGTGTCTTTACGGCAAATCATGATTCTTGTATCAAGAAATTATTTAATGAGGTGAACTCCCGTGCTAGACTTAAATCCCAGTGGGTCGCTAAAATCAAACCCATTGGTAAAATGTGGCGCCCCACTGGAAGAACTTTCACTCTTGTAGGAAACGAGTGCCATTTAACTAGGATTGTCTCTGATTCTACTAAGACTACTAGGGAGGAAATTGCAAAGGATGATACATCATTTAAGCCTGATCTTAAGGTTTTCTATAAAAGGAAACGTTTGCCAACTAAGACAAGTGAATCATCCACTCAGGCCACCTCTGGCACCAGAAAAGAAAACTGTGAATCCCCGCATGGTTCTAAAATTGATATTGCTAACCCTTATCAAAGCATGCAAATTCCTAATGAGAATGTAGGTACTAAAGTTGATGTTCCAAAAGAACGAAGCGGTCCAATCATTGTATACCGTTCAACTAAGGATACTCTTAGAGTTTGGTTGCTGAAGAAGCAGATATCGGAGAAACTAGTGTCTCAGGGAATTCATGGTTAAGCTTATCAATAATGGCTTGCAGTCAGATCACAGTCTGTAACCCGTTCTTCAAAGAAAGGGAAGTTTATCTCGCAACGATAACTTACCCTCAAAACGAGAAATTCAATGTTCTCGGGCATGAGCTTACATAAAAAACATTCCAAGTTTTTAAGCTCATGCACAATGGCTCCTAGTTAAATGATAGACGATGACCCGGACTTCAGAGACAGGGAAGTTTATCTACGCAACGATAACTTACCCTTTTAACGAGAAATTAAGTTTTCTTGGACACGAGCTTATCCTAAAACCATTCAAAGGTTTTAAGCTCGTGTATAAGGCTCATCATTAAATATCAGATGATGACCAGATCTTCAATTAAAAGGAAAGTTTATCGCCGATGATAAACTTATCCTTACAACGAGAAATTAATTTTTCTCGGGCATGAGCTAATATTAAAAACATTCGAAGTTTTTAAGCTCATGCACAATGACTTACAGTTAAATGTCAGACTGTCACTCGAACTTCAAATAAAGGAAAGATTATCTTTTATGATAACTTATCCTCATAACGAGAAATTAACCTTTCTCGGTCATGAGCTTGTATTAAAACATTCGAAGTTATAAGCTCAGAAAGGAAAATGTATCTTTTAAATAAGATAACTTTTCCTCATAACGAGAAATTAACCTTTCTCGGTCATGAGCTTTCCGTTAAAACAGTCAAAGTTTTCAAGCTCATGAAAACGACTTCTAAGTAAATGTCAGCTTAGGACTTGTCCTTCAGATAAAAGGAAAGTTTATCGCCGATGGTAACTTATCCTTAACAACAGGAAGTTCACAACTTCTCGGACTTGAGCTCGCTTTTAAGATATTCAACATCTTAAGCTCAAGTAATTGTTTTTCAAAACTTTGAACACAATTTTTCAAGAATTTCTCAAAAGGTTTTTCTAAATCTTTCAATATTGTGTGTTCAAAAACGTTTTGATAAAAAGAGCATGTCTTCTGGAATCGATAATATTTACGAACCTAGAAATGTCATTCAATAATGACACGGGGTTGTAAATAAAGTTCGAGCAGAAGTTTAAATGATTTAAAACATGCTCAAAATGGTTTGCTATTATTTCCGATAGTAACCCGCTTTTCACATTGAAGTCAAGCATTTCACCGGAAAGCTTTGACTTCAAAATCCAAAGTTATCAACTCCACAATCCGAAGTTCGTTGCAATTGATATCTACATACTAGATGATGTGACTGCTCAAACGACGACTACAGCTCTTTAAGTAGAACACGGATCAACAATTGAGGGGGAGCAATTGTCCAGCATTCAGAATCTTCGATGCCGAAAGTGCCATAGTTCACAAGTTGGTGTCAAGACAACGATATCAATTGTCCATGTGGTGTAAAGGGGAAGATAATTTCAGAAGTTACGAGGAAGACCAACATTCGTGAACAAGAACCATGTGCTTCTTTCATATGATGTTCTCCATCATTCAGGTCCAACCTCGTAAATTGCTAATATTGTGAATTAATTATCATATATGATCTTTGCACGTGATAAATACCTTACACTTGTGTTTAACTTTAATTTACGTTTCAAGTAGACCCTCATTAATTTGAGGGGGAGCTTGTGTAACTTATGAAGATACTTGGCTTTGCATTTTTCTTCCCAAATTTTCTTAAAATGCTATTAAATCAATTGATATTAAAAACATCGATTGGGTTAATATTTTTAATATGGGGGAGAAAATGTGATTTAATATGGGAAATGATTAATCACAAATGGTTTGACTTAACGTGTTAGCTCATCCCGACATGTGCGAAATGTTTTCGGATATCGTGACATATGTTAAGGGGGAGCAAAATGGATTTGCACTTCAAAATGGATTTCATGGTGACATACACTTACCCAAAACATCTCTATTCACGACGGTGAAGATTGTGGTGACATAAGGATGGTAGGATAGGTTAAAGTCCAATGATTTCTCTAGAACTGGAGGAATCTTCCCAAGGACATTCCATAGCTAGAAATAGTAGTCCTTAGGAAAGATGGAGAAAGATTGTGAATGTAGCTGAATGCCGACCAAGTACTTAAGTTAGCACTGGAACAATCACAACAAGGTGCTAGTGATGACGTATTGGTAAGCATTGAAGGGGTTGAAGAATGAAAAAGAATTGTAAAGATAAAGGGTGTAAAGAAAGAAGCCCTCCTTACAACCTTAGGCAGAAACCGGGTCAATTCATATGCTATTGAGATCATTTTTAATGATTCTTGATATTGAAGATAGACATCATGGACCCAATGATGCAAGGCACAACCCATCCCAGCTAACTCAGATATCTCTCAAAAGATATTTGTTTTAATCACACGGAGACAACGCATTATCTATTGATTTATTCACTCCGAATAAATTGGTATTGAAAAGGTGGCACTCCTCTCCAGCCTCCGATCACTAAAATCCAAAATACATGATCGAGTCTAGAGCAATTTGAGATCATCAAATATCTCATTAGGACACATTTTTCATTATTCCTTGCTTGTTCACATAATGTGAAAAGTAAGAAAGATATTAAGAGTCCTACGCAAAATCTTCATGAACTTGCCTAAACATCCGAGTAATACGAAAGTATTTACAATGAAGATGGAAATCCTTCTTGAGAGAAAATCAAAAAGCTCATGTTAGGTAACTTGTGCGATTCTTTATGAATCAAACTTGTGATAACTAGAAAGCAACAGTTGTTTAAATCTTAATTGAATTAAAACACGTTCCAGGCCTCTACGCAATATCTTAGTGATCTTGCCAGAACACTCAGAGTGATACCTTAGTGTTCACAGTGATGAGTGGAAATCCTTCTAGTGTTAACCTCAAACAGCACTTGGTAGGTAACTTGCAAGATTCTATACGAATCAAGCTCGTGACAACTGGAAAGCAACGATGGTGCAGTTCTTAATTGAACTTCACTTGTTCCAGGAACATGAATTGACGGCTTCAAATCATGCGGATAATATTATCCAAATGATTCACTCTTTATGTTCGCAGTCAGCTTTGGACGGTCGAGTAAAGAGAACGGGTTTACCCGCGAAATCTTGTCAAGGAGGTTCTTTATTGAAACTACCTGCCACAAGTACGATATTTAATATCGTCCAACGGTCTTCACCGACCGGAGGTAAAATGCTACCGAATTAGAATGAAATGTTCAAGGCCATTTCATCCGTGTATATTGTTGGTTGCTAACTGTCTTATGCAGCGTAACAAGAAGGTGGCATTGCGGTGTACAATCCAGAAGAAGTCGTCACCACATGCTTATACTACATACAATTAGTACTTCAACAAATTCAAGAAAGTCTGAAGGTCAAGTCTTCCGCTGTATCAAACTCTGAAGCCTTCAAGAATTTAAAGGTGTAAGTATGTGGAACATGAAGTCACGAAGAGGCGAATGTCACAAGTGACGAATGCACAAGGTCAAGACAAGAAAACATGCTCAAGACTTAAGTCAAAGATCACATCAAGCATATTCACAAGAACAAGGTCGAAGACTCAAGCATAGATGCTAGGTTTAAGACTTTGTAAAAAGATGTGACCTCCCTTAGGGGGAGATTGTTGGAAATACGTTTTTCCCAATAAAGTCTCGGTCACATCTTAGTTAGCATAGATCACGAGATATAGAATATTTAGAACTTTGTAACTTGGAGCGACCTCCCTTAGGGGGAGATTGTTGGAAATATGTTTTTACGTATTTATGAAGGATCGGTCGCTCCAACGATCTATTAATGTATTAGGCTCGTGATCCAGTTGTAAACAATATAGCCCATATAGCCCACATGTAGGGCGGGCTATATATATCCCCTCCTAGCATGTTAGGAGGGGAGGATCATTTCATTTTACACTTTTCATTTTAATAAACTCACTTTCTCTCTCTAGTTTTCTCCCTTCTCTCCTTTCTCTCTCTAGTTCTTCATCTCCTTCACCCTCCATCTCCATTCCAATCAATAGATCTAATCATAGTTTATCAAATCCTAAGAAAACGTAGACCTTCAATGATGATGCTGCTGAGAATAATGATGATGCTGCTAAGAATAGTGATGATGCTGCTGAAAATAATGGCGATGCTGCTAACAACGATGAGGATGCTGCTGATCCAGATGATAGTGTTGTTGCTGCTCTGCAAGTTCAATAGAATGTACTTATGATAGTTTTTAGAAGTGTGGTTCTGCATTGTTTGGTGGTATTAGTAGTGCATTAGAATTGCATAGTTGGATTGATAAGATAGAGAGTATTTTGAGATTATTGGATGTTCAGAAACTAATAAGGTGAAATATGATGCTGCTATATTTCAGGATGGTACACTAAGATGGTGGAATACTAAGCGACTACTTTAGGATTGGTTGTGACTAATAGTAAGGCATGTACCGTGATGAAAGGACTATTGACTGCTAGGATTTGTCCCGAGAAGGAACTAGGACAGTTGGAATCCGAATTGAGATAATTAGTGCTAAGGAACGATGATATTACTGCTTACTGGGAAATATTCTGAGCTATATTTGCTATGTCCTGATACTTTTGTGAATGACCGTAAAACAACGAAGCAGTACATTAGGGGATTGTCTAGTGATACCAAGAGTGAGATTATTTCTTCTTAACCTGAATCTTTAGATGTAGCTGTTCAGAGGACGTTTGATTTAATGGACGTGAAAGTGCAAGTTAGGAAAGATAGCATTGTTGAAACAATATGAGAAAGTGGGAATTTGTTCAGTCTAACCAGAATCAAGGTCAGAATTGTAAGGATTACAATACTAACAATAACCAAAGACAGAACCAAAATCAGTATTTAAACCCTGGAAGGAATGATGGAAATTCGTGCTGCCACGTTGGCTGGAAGTAGCCAGATAAATCTCAAGTGTGTTTGTTGTACTCTATACCATGTAGGTGATTTTACACAATTGCGACTAGAGTTAGGACAACCTGGTCATAAAGCTGCTAAGTGCAGAACAAGAGGATTAGTCAATGGAATTAGTATCCCTAGAGTAGTGATATGTTTTAGTCGTGGTGAGAAAGAATACAAACAAAGGAATTGTCCAAGGAAAGGAAATTGACAAGATAGGAATGCTGCCGCTCCAGTTTACGTTTGAGTGATGCTGACAAACCTTAAGGTCTGGATGTTGTAAATGGTATATTCTTACTTGAGATTCTTCATGTCAGTATGTTGTTGGATTTCAGATCGGGTAGAAGCTGTAGAAATGTAAAGATTCAGTTGTTTTATCAATGGAGAGTCAGTAAGATTGACAATTAACTATGATATGGAGTTAACCGATGGAAAGGTTGCTAGTGTTAGTTTTACACTGAGAGTGTGTTCCTTGAATTTAGGAAAGTAGGTGTTTAATATCGACTTGATGCTCAAAGAGTTGGAATCTTTAGATATGGATTATTGGTATGAATTGGTTAGTGGTGTGAAGTGCTGATGCTTAAGATTGGACTAATCTTCACTATATATTGATAGCTGCTGGTTTAGATTATGCTGCAAAGCTGAGTGTTGACTATGAGAGGTGATGAGTGAATTTTCCATTTGAGAAGTAGCTTGTCTAGAAACAAGGAAGTATCTGGAAGAGGAATGTGATGTATTCCTAGCTCAGGTAATTAGTGATAGAGTGGTTGAGGAGAAGTGGATAGATCTGTTAATGACTCGAGAGTAATCTGAGGTTTTCCTGAAGTTTTGTAGTGTTGCTGCCGCATTATGAAATGGAGTTCGTGTCGATTGAGTGTTGTAAGCAATAGGCGTAGTGCTTCTGCGTTTCGTTGTGTAGTGTTGTTGCGTTCTGTTGAGTAGTATTTGTATGCCTTATCATTTGGCACCGTCAGAGTGGAATGAATTATTCGGTCAACTGCGAGAAGTGATGGATAAAGGATGTATTAGATTAAGTTTCGTTACAGTGATGATCGTCTGTGTTGTTCATCAAGAAGGATGAATTGTTTCGGATATGTATTGATTATCGAGAGCTTAACAATTGACAGCCAAGGATCGGTACTCATTACCGAGGATTGATGATACGTGTGATCTTTGCAACTTGTCTGGATCCATTGTGTACTCAAGGATTGCTTTGAGTTCTGGTTATCATTAACTGAGAGATTAGGAAGGAAGATATTCCTATAGTTGTTTTTCGTACTTGATGTGGGTACTTTAAGTTCAAGTTGTGTTTTTGGAATTGACAAACGGGTATGCCGTATTAATAGATTGGGTGAACCTTGTGTGTAAGATGTGCTAGGAGGAGTTATTCATTATATCTATTGAAGATATTCTATCTTATTTCAAGGGGAAAGGAGGAACATAAGTAACATATGAGGATAATTTTTGGGATGTTTGGAAAAGGAGAAAATGTACGTAAAGTTTTCAAGGTGTGAATGTTGGTTGAAATATTTGCGTTTTCTAAGAAAGTTGATTGACAACAAAGGTATTCGGGGAGATCATGCCAAGATTTAAACGATTAAGGATTGGTCGGTACCAACGACGCCGACGAAGATCTGTTAATTCCTTTGTTTAAGTTGGGAATTATCGGAGGTTTATCGAAAGGTTTTCACTGATTGTTAAACCATTGATTAAGCTGACTTAGAAGAATTGGGTGTGTGAGTCCCACTTATACATCTAAATTGTAAGTTTCGAGATCTGATCCTTATCAGATGAGGAAGCTGTATTCTGAACACTGAAGGGTAGGCTGTGTTCTGCACTGATGTTGTCATTGTTGAAAGGATCTGAAGTATTTATAGTTTGTAGTTTGCTGTGATGCATCTCATAAGGGTTATGTAGTTGTGGTGTTTGCTTTGAGATGGTAGAAATATTACTTGTATGGAATCAAGTAAGTAATAATAAAGGATCATAAGAGTTACTCCATAATTAATTTCCTGGGATGATAAAGGAAATAAGTAGAGGATTACCAGTTATATATTTCGAGTATTTGAGTATGTCGATAATTATGACTGTGAGTGATTATGACAACGAGATTCGCTGCCATCCGGAAAAGGCGAATGTGGTAGCTGATGTACTTATCTGGAAGAAAAAGGAAAATCTTTTAAGATTTGAGTTTTGGTAATGACAAGAAGTGTGGGCTTGATAGCAAGGAGATGAAATTTTAAGTTAGTTGTCTGAATTGAGAAGGAGGCCAAGATAATTGGTTTCAACATTTTGTCAACTTATAGAAAGGATTTTGTTGTAAAGCCAAGTTAGGTATGGTATATTGAGCACTCCTAACATATCTAAGTTGAGAGAGTGAGACTTAGTGATGACGGAATCTCACAAGTCAAGTAATCGATACGATTTGGTTTGGATAAAGATGAAAGTTGAGTTGAATACTGTGTGTTATACAGAGATTGATGGACAGAGTGAAAGGATGCTTCGAACATCGAACGGTATACTTGTGCGTGTGTGATTGACTTAGGCCTTGTTGGAATTCTTATACGACAATGATTGTCATGCTAGTAATGAGGCTGTACTATTGATGGTATGTAAAGAACTTCAATTTGTGAAGGTTCAAGATAGTGAGTTATGGACATAAGATTAGTTTTTTGTGTATTGCAGAAATGTAGGTGGAATTGAATGACTCAACTAGAAGTGATATTGGCAATATTGATAAGATTGTATGGGTTAAGGACCGTTTATTAGTAACAAGGAGTTGTCAGAAGAGTTATGTTGGCAATCGAAGGAAATCGATGGAGTTTGAAATTGGGAAACGTGGTTATGCATAAGGTGTCATTATGAAGAGTGAAATTTATTTTGAGAACAACAAGGAAGGAATTCAACTTGAAGATAAGTTGCTTTTCAACGAAAGAACTATGAAGAGTTCTTATGAGGTCGAAATATGGTAAGGATTATATTGTGAAGATGCAAGTATTCCAGAAGTGGAATCTAAAATGGTGAAGGAAGTATGAGAATTTCTTTAAGGAAAAGAGTTCTCTTTTGTTCTGGATGTATGGGATGTGAGTCTGAAGAGGGGCCGAGCGCCGGGACGTCGCTCTCTTTTAGGAGGGTAGGATGTGACAACCCAAACCCGAGGTCATTTATTTACTATTATATAATATTATTTTCACGAATAATTTTGAAATTTTTGATGAGTTGAATGAAATGACGATTGATGGTTTTATTTAAAACCGACGTTGGAGGTCTTATTTTTATCTTTTTACTAATAGCGAGGATTATTAGTGACCACGATATCGATGGATGCCCGAGATTTTATGTTTTATCAATTGTTGTCTCGATGTTTATATTTTTGACGTTTTTATTTTAAGTTCGTATTAAGTCGAGTCGAGAGTCGATATTATTATTTTTGAGGTACGTTTTAAATTTTTAAAAGTATCCTTATGAAACCCGAGCCCCATAAATATTTTGAAAATTGACTAATAGTTATTTCCCGCTTTTTAGCTAACTACTTATATTTTTAGCCACAACTTTTGCTAAATTGCAACTTTGGTCCCTACCCCACTATATATAAACTAAAAACAAAAACACACATCACATTTCTTCACTTCAAAATTTCACTAATCTCTCCTTTCTCTCTCTTGAATGCCAAAACCCAGCACCACCACCAAAACACATTCAAACTTCAATTTATCTTGAGTTTGAGGTTGAATCCAACTAAACCAAGCATAGACCCAATCTTATATTTGATCAAGGATCATTTTGGTGTAAGAAATCCTTACATGCAAGCACATTTTTTTTTCTTGATGTTGGTAGGTAGGAGCTATGATCATGCATGGCATTATCATGATGATCCATGGTGGTTCTTGCTAAAGATCTTGTTAAAATTTCATTTTGATCTAAAGATTTTTATTTTGATTATGATTTTGATGTTATGGTTGATATATGATGATATTAGGGTATAGAAATGACCATTTCTATGGTTGGTTTTTATAAAAAAGTTGATTTTGTACAAGTTTTTAGTAGTCATTTTATAACAGTAAGTAAAGTGTAAAATCCGAATTTTTATGTTTTGAAAATGGCTTAACTTATAGCCTAGGTGTAGATAATTTTCTTAGCTTCGATTTGATATAAGGTAGAGCTTCTAGCTCCAAACGAGCGCGAAGTTATGATGTTTTGAATGATCGTGTACCGGGAGACGAGTATCGGCACTACAAGTAGTTGTTGTCGATATTTGGATCGAATCTCGGGGACTCTAAATGGATGTTTTGAAAAATTTAACCTACTGATAATGAGGTGTTTATTTTATAGGTTGAGTTTACTTTAAAACCCGAGTGTCGGTTTTGTAAACGGAGTCGTTTAAATAAGTTAAAACGGTTGTATGAAAAATTAACATAAATCTGTCCGGATTTTATAGTTTGAAAGTGAGTTGGGTAAAGTACTTTAAATGTAATTTAATTTGATAAACTTGTAAGAGGACTTTCTATGTATAGTAAGTTAGTTTATCGAGTCGTTTCATAAACGGTTGACAAGTTTAAAAGGGGTAAAATAAGCTAGTACATGTAGTATGTACCAGCGGACTTTGTAAAAAGTGTAAAATGGTTAAGTAAATGTGTAGTAAAGTATAATGAAGTTATTTATATCGTTTTCTCTCGAGTTTATCGTGACTTTATGAGTTTGAGTTTGATGTTGTTAGGTATGATTTATTTTTCAAGTTTATTATTGATGAACGCGTCTTATTTGATAGGTTGCGGTTTTTGTGTTTATCGGGCATCAACTATCGTCGAAGATCGTCTTACTACTGCTATTACTCCAGGTGAGTCTATAGCCTCGCTTTTGTAATTGTTTTGAATGATTTTAAAACCCGCAAGGGGGATACATGCTATTTGAAAGTAAAATGAACACAAGTCATGATTGATTGTTTGGACCCGAATGTTTCCTTTGTTGCCTTTGTTGTTTTGAATTGTATAAGTACCTACATTGTAAAAGTCCCTAAATTCATGAGCCGTTAACTATCTTCTGACTTGATGTTGTGAGTTGGGAATAGTCGATTATTCTAATAATAGTACTATTGGGCTGACGACCCTATCTGAGACCAGGGCTTTACGCTGAGTAACCCGCTGGGAAGGATAATTTTACGAGAATGAGAATTGGTATTATTGCAATGGATACCCTAGTAGGGGCACTGGAATTTCATCTAGTCATGCCGGCTTTAGGCGTAGGTGACTAAGTTAAGGGGTCGGTGTCATGAGCTTAATACAATTCAGTAGCTATTGTTATATACCAGAATGCCTGACTAATAGATTGTGTGCACGACAATTCTATTAAATGATCTTGATTGATTTTTCTCTTGTGTTCAAATGTGGATTTGGAAAACCTATAGACTCGCTCAACCATTGTGTTGATGATTTTAAGCATGTATTTCAGGTATTGAAGATGATGAATTGCGGAGCTTGCTGGAGAAGGATTGCGGGATTGCTTTTGTGGTGATTGGTCTAAAACGGATTTCTTTCACTTTTGTCATAAAAATAATAATGTACGGTCGAGTACTTTGGTAAAGTGTTTGTGAATTTGATAAAGTCTTTGGGGGACCTAAATATTACTCTGATATTTCAAAAATTGTTTTACGTGGGATTGAAAGTTTTAGACAGTGGTTAAATTATATTCTTTTATATTTCAAATTTATCATTTTGAGTTTGTTCAAAATGTCTTGTGTAACAATGTTTGTATTTAGCACCCAAATGTGTATTTCCGCTGCGCAATGTAATTTGGGGGTGTGAAATAAAGTCCCCAAATACCTAAGAAGGTGCAAATTCATACGGATCCCAAACTGTTGATTCAGCACAAACCGTACAATCTATCAACAAGCCAGCTGCATACTTGGAACCACTTCCAATACGCACTTCCAACCACCCTTTCACTATTTGCTTAATTTTCAATCCAAGTGCTTGACTATTCTTCTTGCAGGTTATATGTCAAAACGAGAGGAGACCTAGAAACAAACATTGCTGATGCTATTCGATCAGTGTAGGTGCTTTAGTTGGATATATTTTGGTGTGTGTTGTAAGCTAATGAAGTTATTTGCAGATGATCGCCTGCAATTGCAGACTTAATCATTCATACTGTAATGACACTGTGTTCCTTTTATGACTTATAGGGGCATCATCAGCAAACTTTATTTTTTTTTTACAAAAGCTGATTGTGGATATCGGGATGATTTGAAGTAATATGTGATTTGCCTGCATTTTTTAGGTTGTTGACATAGTGTATCTTAAAACTGCTAACGACTTAAGTCTATCCAAATAATACTATTTCCATTTAGTATTTTTGGTTTGATTTGGATGTTGTTGTTTTTTAGCTTATGCAATATCATTTAGTTGTACTATTATGAGTATCATGATGTTAGTCCACAGAAATTGAATTTGTATTATGAGCCTGTTAAGGAGGCTGCAGAAGAGAATGCAGCTGCAACAAATGTGCATTATGGCTTCAATGTGTAGTGGGTAATTACACATTTAGGTTGAAATAAGCAAAATGGTAGGCTGTAGAGACGAATGCAGCTGCAATAGAAGTGACCTATTAATATCTTAATTGCATATTTTTATGTCGATGATTAGACTAAGTTACCCAAATATGGTCATTAGAAGATCCAGTAATGCAATCAAGATTTTGCAATTCTGATCATTTTGATATTGTATATAGTGATACCGATATTAATGTATGTAATTTTAGTTCATGTTAGGTTGAAATAAAAGTGATTACGTGTTATGTTAAGCCTAAAAGTATCACATGAAATTTGAATTGTTATTTGAACATCTAAAAGAAGTTGATAGGCCTTTGAGAACTTGCATACTTTAAATAAAAAAGAATTTAATTTCCCCTATCGACTGCATCTTCAACCCTAATTAACATACCTATATGGCTGACTTATATTCAGGGGTTTCTTCTATGATAACTTGGTGAGTTTTCTACCTCAAAGTATGGAGAGTTAAGAAAATGTGGGAGAAGAGATTGAAGAAGTGTCTAATAAGATATGTTCTAAGAAGGCTTTTGTGAGGAGCAAAAGAATATATTTGCGCACAAGAATCTATCTGCTAAGAGAAATGTTGGAGATCAAAGGACTGCATACAATACCACCAAGCTGCGACACCTACTAAGGTTTATCCTTAACACAAATAACCATGAAAAATAAACTTTTTTCTTGTAATGACTTAGTATCGAACTTTGTTAAATCCATCTTCTTTATGATGACAGAGGCCTTTTTCTGGAACATAGTGTGACGAGAATTGTTAGACAAGTTTAGACGAAAAATGAAGATATTCGGTTTGTTCACAAGATGAAAGAAATGTTGTTTTTCCAGAACTGAAGCCGCATTTTCTCACACTGGCTTACAACACTTACGCGGTGCTTTTCATTACAAAAATTTTGGATGATGGTTCGTATTAGAATTTAGGAACATATTGGTTGGTTCACAAGACGAAAGAAATGTTGTTTATTCATAACTAAAGCCAAGTTTTCTCACACTGGCTTACAATACTTGTGCAGTGCATCTCATTACAAAGTTATTGGATGATGCTTCGTATTAGACTTTATGTTATTCTACTTTGACCCTCTATTAGTTAAAATAGGGTATGTGGCTTATTGTTCTATACCTTCACTTTTACATCCTTGAAGTAACAAGTGACAGAATTCATATCTTCTCTGCATGGGCATGATGCTTCTCCTTTACGACATATGGTCAGTTAAGTTGGTAAGATGGCGACTTTGGATATGTTCTCTTTTATATATTTGATGAAATATTATTAAAAACCATGTGCGTTGGAGTCTATTAATTTCTCATTTTCTTCATATGGTATAAAGTATTTGATTTTTGTTAGTTGAATATTGATGATATAGGGCTTAATGCATTTAGTCTATTAGGGTCTCATTTACTGCACGCGCTATATCGTTTACAAACAATAAGAAACGGTTAATTAGCACAGGTGGTGGAGGAATGATTGACCATTGGGATCTCAAACTGATGAGGAGGTGTCGATGAAGTTTGTATAACATGTACGACAACTAGATCTTCACAAAATGGTAACATTCTTTCAGCAAGTTCTGATCGTTTTATTGTGAATATATACAACCAGGATGAGGTGTATACGCATGCTGTTATTATTGCTATACAGTAAAAAAGGTTTGTGCTAAATAGCGATGATGACTCGAAACTACATAGAAAGTGTAGATAATGTATTTTATCTGGATAGAATATATAATTTAGAACATGTAATATAGGTGTAAAAATTTTATCAGATCTATAAAAGATGTTTCACAACATAAAAATAATTAGTCTAAATAGTTCCACATCATATGAATGATTAGTAGATGTAATATTATTAGTCTAAATAGTTTCACGAAGAGGTGGCAAATAGGAACGTGTTCGGGTTGAAATGGGGTATAATTAGGTAATGTATTAAAATTGATCACACGAACAATATATTTGCAATAATGATGAAATTGTTTGGGGACTTTAGGTATGTGTAAAAGGTGTAAAAGACAACAGCTATAATCAAATATGCATTCTTTATAAATAGATCACATCATTAAAAAAATGATGTCATCAATTAAAATCAATGTTTTCATACATGGTCAATATGGACGGGTCAACCGGTTCACCCGGTTCCGGCCCAAAAAGAGGGTCATATTGACTTGTGTTTCACATATTCGAAACCAAGCTAGAACCGTCGGGTTTAGGGTGACCCGGGTCAACCCGGTTCTTGAGACTCAACAGGGTTTTGATTTTTTCGGGTCTTTTATGATAAAGCTAAGAAGTCAAGTGCTTCTCACCTTAATCAACATGCACCGCCCATGTCATCTACCAAAACATTCTTATCTTCAAGGCTGGGAATGTAATCATACGTGCATTACATGCCATTTTAAACTATCGATATAATAAAGGTAGGGGTATGCACGGTTCGGTTTGGGTCGGTTTTTGGCTAAAACCGAAACCAAACCGACATATTCGGTTTTTAAAAAACCAAAAACTGAAACCGTTCAGTTTTTAAAAAACCAAAAACCAAGACCGTTCGGCGGTTCGGTTTTTTCGGTTTTTAATCGGTTTCAGTTCGGTTTTTCAGTTTTTAAACCGTTTATATTTGGGTACGTCCGATTTAGATTAGAAAACTTGTTTTGCGTGAAAAAATAGATTTTTTTATTTTCAATCTAAATCTAATAATGTTTATCTCAAATTTCTAATCTATAATTACACACATATTTTTAAGAGAAACACACATGCAAATAAACATGCGTACAAACGATTATTGTCACATATGTAATTATATATTGTCAAGTAAGGACAAATATATATCAAACACACGTATAATCAATAAGATAAATATGTTACTCCTATTTCCGTAAAAAACGAATATTAATTTATAATTTTGATGATATATTACTTATTTATTTATATTATATTATGTTTATATTTTTTATATAATAAAATGGTTCGGTTCGGTTCGATTTTTACGGTTCGGTTTTTGGACAAGAACCGAAACCGAACCGAAATTTTTCGGTTTCTGAAAACGTAAAAACCGAGCCATCGGTTTTTATATTCGGTCGGTTTTTTCGGTTTGGTTTTGCGGTTCGGTTTCGGTTTTTCGGTTTTTTTTGCTCACCCCTAAATAAAGGACAAACATCTAAACAAAGACCTACCCATTTAGATTACTGGATAGACCAAGGCTTAACAATATAAAAAATTATTTTCTTTTTAGTTTTCTTTAAACAAAAACGAGTTTCGCTAAAAAATATAACGGATACACAAACATACCTTAAAAAAATTACAAACCGAACCTGCCCATTGGGCGGGTTACGAAACTAGTATATATATATATATATATATATATATATATATATATATATATATATATATATATATATATATATATATATATATATATATATATATATATATATATATATATATATATATATATATATATATATATATATATATATATATATATATATATATATATATATATATATATATATATATATATATATATATATATATATATATATATATATATATGTATATATATATATGACCGGTCGCAAAGTTACTATTTTTAAACGTTTTCAAACGCAATCAATGTTTTTGGTTGTAAAATATCATTAGTTTAAGTTTTACAAGCTCAAACGAACTCAAAAACGCTTCAAATCATATTTTTGAATTCTATCAGTTTTGACCTTTAAGTTTGGCTTTTGGGGTCTGACCAGACCAGTTAACTCGCTAAATGATATTTTTAAGACTCAAAGTCTAAAGCAATTAGGTGTAAAACGATGTTTTAGACAACTTTCTAGTTTTACTCAAGACTTGAAATGGATCATAAATGGACGAAAATGTCCTAGCATTAAATTTGTCAACAAAATGATATTTTAGAAATACCCAGAAATAAGTTCTTAAATATTACAATTTAAAATGAGCGTAACTTGCTCGTTTTTAAGTTTTATGGGTTAATTTTATGTCCTTAACGAATGGTTCAACAAGTAGAAACATATTTTTATGTCTAAAGTTTATAAAAATATTTTCTCGATATCGTTAAATTACATGTATATTTTCTGCAGAAAGTATAGTTCTCGTCACACCTTGAAATTTAATCAAACTTTATAATGACCCGGAATTTATGTACACACATGACTTGTGGTAACCATAAAGTCGAAAGAGAATATATTGTAAAATTAAGCATATAAAGAATAGCATAGCATAAAATTGGTTTATGAATACCAACGAGTTCTGGATATCATACAGTTTTTAAATGGATGTGTTCCACCATGTAAAATCTCACCCCGCATTTAGAAACATTGTGCAAGTAAAAGGGGATATGAACTCACCTTATCCACAAGGTAAGTGAATCATTGTACTCAAAAGCTGAGTAGAAACAGTAGTTGTAAGATGATCGCTGACGATATGGATGCCCGGTAAACACGAAAATCGCAACCTATCAAAATAAGGCACACGTTAAGACTCGAACTCAAATATCGATATTTACCAAGTATAATCTGACTTGAAATACTTTCAAAGTATTCATACTTCATGACTAACGACACGAACCAAATGAATCTTTATTATCCCATTTATCCAACACTACTCGTTTAAACACTTGCACTCTTGAAATTGACCCGTCATAAGACACCAAGTCAACGCAAGTCAAACTATTCCTTTACTGCACTCGGACCAGTAACTAAGTCATTTATATATTGACTAAACACTTGAGTAAGTCATCATGTCCAATAGTGAATACTCAAACTCACGCAACACAAGCATTGAACTACGTGTCCAAAATACAAATCAGCATGTACACTTCAAATGTACATACCAATCTACCCTATCTAGACTTGTCCGTTTTCTATGAAACTTGGTGTCAAGGTCACTTATAAACTGTATAAAACTCAGTTTAAATTTCATTCAATGACTTACATTTTAGAACCACCTGCTCGACATATTTCTAGACCTGAAAAATCGGACAGATTTGTATACTTGACTCGTAAAACTTTTTTAACCATCCTAACCTTTACCACTAGCAAAACCGACACTTGACTTTGAAAATAGACTCAAAGTACTATGTTTAGGGACAGAGAACAGACTCTAAAATTTTTTATAACTCTACTTATTGTCCCCGAGATTTGATCCAAATATCGACAACAAGTTCGTATTGTGTCGATACTCGCCTCCCGGTACACGAATATTCAAACTATCGTAACTTTTAATTCGTAATGAGTTAGAAGGCCTACTTTATACCAAAACGAAGCTATCGAAAAACTCTACAACAAAATTAAATAAACTCAACCTATATCTAAACTTTAACCTACAAAATACATCCCTTAACCCACTAATGTAATATACACATTAGAATTTATATCAAACCAATTTTTTGACCCATTTTAACATGATCCATACCTCTAATATCAACATATGATCATCCTAATACAATACCCACTACTGTAAATTACTTTCATGTCAAATTTAACAAAAATCAAAGATCAAAATTAAAATTTTCAGGATCAAAACATGATGATCTTACCAAGATCATCACATGCATGATGATTAAAACACATACTAACCATAAAATCATAAAAATCATAAAAATATTGTAACTTGATGCATGTGATAAATTTTTGTACCAAAAGAATCACAAGAAGATTTTATGAATGGGACTTTGATTAGCTTTTGTTAAAAATTGGTTGAATTTAAGATTTATGGTGGTTTAGGGGTGATGAGGGTGGCGACATCTTTAGAGAGAAGGAAAAGAGAGAAAGTTTTTCTTTGTGTGTGTTTTGAATGATGAAAATGAAGTGTTGTTAGGTAAAATGTATATATTGTGGGGTGGAGGGTTAAACTTGTCAAGTTTGCATTCTTTTGGACCTAAAAGCAATTTAATAGTTTAAAGGGTAGAAAATGACTTTTAATAAATTTTTTATATATTTACGAGGCTCAGGTTACGTAAAAATACTTTTCAAAAGTTAAAATGCATCATAAATATGATAATAAGGTTTCCCGACATGACTTAACACGTAATTAAAAAGAAATTGTCAAAAATATTAATTATCAAAACAATCGATAATAAATTTAAAATATTGGGCATCCGTCGGTATCGCGATCATTAGAAGTTCTAGTTATTCATTGATTTTAAGTAAACTCATTGAAAAATGTACGCGGGTGATCTTAAATCAAAAACTTTGATTTAAATAAATATGGAAAAATAAAATAAAAATTTTATAATTCTAAATTAAGTATTATCTATGATCAATAGATACTTAAAAAGTGTAATTTATTAGAATATCAAGATCTCAGGATTTACATACAAGAATACAAGAAAATGTAATACGTTGGAAAATTCAAGAAGCACGAATAAAAGAAAAAAATAATACTGGGAAAGTACGGGTTCTTACACCTAAGTTAAAGGTTAATTTAATTATTCACTAATTAAATTAATTAATTTAACTAAATAAACATATTAATTTTTAGTAAATCCCGAGCCCGAACTCGAGACAAAACCAAGCACTAAACACCACCCCTAGCCGGCGGCTGGGTGGTCGCTGCCGGCGGCTAAGTAGTGGTGGCTGCAGCCGTCGGCTGCCACTGCCTTCGCAGGCTTGGCACCGGCCGAAGCCTCGTTCCCCCTGCTGCGACCAAAGAACCCACCGGCTTAAAGCCGATTCCCACTGTTTTATCGAGATACCCCTTGTGGGGGTCTCAGTTTGATGCTGCCCGAACAAGAACCACACCGAGCCCCATGAGGGGTCTCGGCTGGTGGTCGAAAAGAGACACCGAGAGCCATAGGCTCTCAGTTTGTGTGCGCCAAACCAAAAACACCACCAAACTAACCATTTTACTTGTTTAATCAGAGTCACAACATGTTTAATTTACCTTTTAAAGATCCATGTTCATAATTAAAATAAATAATGAAAGGATTAAGGTTTGGTTGAATACCTAATGCGTGAATGGAATTAGCAATAGAACACGAACACGTATACGTCAAAACCAAAGATCAAATCACACAAAAATCATCCTTGTGCTTGGTGGCTGCCGCGACTACAGGGAAAGAAGGAGGTAGGGTTTGTTTTTTTTTTTTTTTTGAAAATGTATTATGGTATAATCCCTGGAATAACTGGTAGCTAGTGGTTTTTACAAAATGGGCCGGGCCCCTTTCTTTTGTCCTCCTTGCTGCGGATACACAAGGCCCAAACACCAAATACGTTTATTTTTCGTGACTAAATATTATACGTAATGTATTTGTATTTGTCTTTGTTTTAAATGTTCGTGAATTAAATACGTACATAAATGTTTATCGTGCATTAATAATATGCGTAATTCTTGTAATTAATGTTCGTGACACGTGTCGTATGTTATTAATGGAAAGTTTTAAATTGTTCGTGTTTTCATATACGTACTGTTCATGGTATTTTTATGCGGGTTTTACAACTCTTCCCTTTTAAAAAGAATAATTCATCCTCGAATTAGAGATACGATTATCTGGTAGGACATGGACATGACGTGACTGAAAAGGACATGGAACGTGACATAACAAAAAGGACATATCTGACTTATGGAAGGAAAATGATGAGAAGTCCGGATGGACTCCTCCGTTCCCAGTGGCTTTCCGCTTGGAACGGTCCCTCTAAAAGACCTTGGTGAAAGTAATAATCTTGGTCTTCAAGACCCTGACTAGATTACACGTAAAAGATTATGGTTCATCAACGTAAGATGGATCCTCATGAATCTGATCGAGTGGATAAGAAATAACGTGCAAGAGTAAATGAAACGTTACGAGGCAAAATAACCTGGAATAACTGGAATTAGTAACGTTTGAGCAATAATGCACGAGACATACTGAAACGTAGTACATGAACAATTGTGAACGTGATACATGAACAATTGTGAACGTGATACGTGGAGATATAGTAAATGCAAAATGAGAAGCATATTGTGGATGTAAAACGTACAACATATAGTGAACGAAATCTGAGAAACGTAGGGTGAACATGATATGGAGAACATATCGTGAACATGCAATAGCTGAGGAGGTAACGCCAAATACAATATGAGACATGAAAGGTGACGTGAATCGACTGTCTGAGGATGGAAAGTCTATTAACTTGAGTCTGGTCTCCCAAGTTTTCCGCGACTTTCCAAAACAAAAAGTGAAACGTAAGTAGTAAGTTAGAATACTGTCATGAACGTGAACACTGTCATGAACGTGAGTGCGAAGGCAAATCGTAAAATTGGACAAGGACGTGAACATAAATAATGAACACGAACGTGAACCTTAATCTAGTCCGATAGCTGAAGGAGTACCAAGTGATCGGACGATTCTTGGCTGGAAAATGTCTGATAATCTGCCGATTGTGAAATCCTTGCGGATGAAAGGATTTTGCAATCTTAAGCAAACTGTTGATCACACCTAGATAGCATAATGCTTCCTCTGAGCCTACGGTAGCCTGGTAACAAAATCCATGGAGATCTTGTCCATTCTCTGTTCACCATTTCTAATGGTGGAAATAGTTCCTAGCCTGTTGGTGTTCTATCTTAACCTGCTGGTATGACATGTATTTAGATATGAACTTAACTGCATCTTGTTTCATAGAAACTGGATACATAGAAGTTTGGAACACCGTGAGTCTTTGTAAACTAGACTTCTCTTAGCATAGGATCCTCTGGAACCCATAATTTAGTGTAGGATTATCTCTTTTACGCGTAAACTGAGTCATGGTAAGATTAACCGTGAGAATCAATGTGATTCAGCTTGTCACTAAAATCAAACAGAATTTGTATGTACTAGAAAGATTTCAGGGTGAAATTCTTATGTCGTAGAGTTTGTAACATAGAGTGAATATGGTCTTCGTGCTCTTCTCTAGACTTAGAGAAGATCAGGTTGTCATTGATGAAAACGATAACGAATTTGTTTATGAGTTCATGGGAACTCCCTCCATCAAGTCCATAAATGCTGTTGGAGAATTCGTGAGACCAAAACAAAATCATGAATTTAGCATGACCAAGTCGTGTATGAATAACAGTCATGGAAATGTCCTGCTCTTTTACTCGTCAGTGTTGGCAGCATGATTGTAAATCCATCTTGGAAAAGTGCTTAGCACCCTAAAGTCGATTGGTCAAGTCGTCAATACGTGAAGGGGAATAACGGTCATGAATGGTGATTTGTTTGAATCTATAGTAGTCGACATATAATCTTATGTTAACGTCCTTCTCCTTAATAAATAGAACTGGTGTCCATCATGGTGGTACACCTGGCGAATGAACTTCGTTTAAGCATCTCCTGCAGTTGATCCTTCAACTCCTTTAGCTCAAGGAAGCCATGCGGTAAAGAGCCTTGGAAACTGGTTCTGCTCCCTAACATGCCCGATGTTAGGTTCCACCTAGTAGATAGGAAGTATACCCAGAAGTTCTTCTGGAAATACATCTGGAATTCTCTAAAATAATCGGCTGATTATGAATAAAAAAAGGAACTTCAGTAGTCGTGTCATAAATGATAGCTAGAAAATATTCGTAGCCATGAGATAACAAAACACGTGCTTGTGAAGCAAAAAAATTTCACATATTTTCCTGATGGAAAACCATGATGAATGTATTCAAGTGCCTGAACATCACTGTAAATAATCTGATATGAATGGAGACCAATCGTAGCATGGTGTGGTGTTCATAGTCCATAATCATAATCATATTTAACTCGCATCTGTCCGAGGGAAGTGCGTTAGCAGATTGGATCTGATCATTTGACTGAAAGGAAAACCTTCGTACACAAGGATGATACGAATGGCGTCCTTTATGGTTATGGATACCTGAAATATGTGATCGAGAAATAAAAGTGCCGTATCAATACATGGAGTAAACGTGGCAGATTTCACTGAATGTGTTTCGCCTGTCTCACACAGAACGAACATTGTTTGTCCAGACATGAACAATACGCCAGTGATGGTACTGGAATTCTCATGGCCTGGTTCATTCATGGCATAACAGAATGGGTATACCCCTTGGATAGTATTCTAATTTACTTAGGGTGGTTCAAAAGGTACACATGAGTCATGTGTTTTCACTCGTGTCTTGGGAAAATATGCGTATGACATGTGTCTCGACTGGTGTCTTGACATGTGTCTCCCGAGAAAATACGTGACATGTGTCTCCAGAGGAAATACGTGAGACATGTGTCTTGACTGAGCTCTTGACATGTGTCCCAAGATGTGAAACGAACACATTGAAAATCTTAGGTTCTCATGCTAGAACTGGCGGATCGGTTGGACTACTGACCCTTGGTATTTCTAATAACGTCCGTTACCGGAGCTTCTGTCGTTATTGCCAAAGTATTTGCTATCACGGTAGTTGTCACTACCTCCTTGTTTGTCAGTTCCATGACGGTCATTATCATGACTGTGATTCATGCAACTTTTAGTTGAGTGGTCGACGGATGAGGATTCTTACTCATATGCTAGGAAGACAATTGAATGGCACGTGACCTATGACTGAGAAAGTAAAGATATGGAATGAAATGGTAACGTCTGGTGGATGAAGTATAATTCTAGTATGGTTGCTCCGATCTATCGCCTTCATCCTGGTTTTGTAAAATCTCCAAGCTGCGAGACGCACCATCTCTTGAACAACATTGGTAAGTGGAAAAACATCTGAGAAGGTAGAGAATCGACTAGTACTACATAATGGAGTGCGGTGACTGGAATACCTCTGGAATGTGATGCATGAAGTACACATGTTGTTTGGTACGTGTAGTACACATGGAATACGGTACGTGGAGTACACGTGAAATTCACATGAGATGATTGATACGGGTGTCAACCATCTGATATGATCAAAGGAATGTAAAAGATCAAACGGTTAAAACCAAACTGAGCAGTACAACATAATAGCCTAGCTAATTTAGCGTAGACATAGTTCTAGTTGCGTAAGAAGCACAAAAGCATGCTTACGGAATCGAATGATGGCCAGCATGAAAACATGATTAATAAAAACCAACCATGACTATTATGAAAGCATGATTAAATAAAATCCATCAATGTGTAGCATGATAGCAAAATCAACATGAAGAAACATGAAACAAGGTTTACATAAAGGGGCGTGAAGATAATCAGCATGAAAACGAAGTTTAACCATGATAGTATGACAACATAATCGACATAAGGAAACATAATCATTAATGAGGGGACATGAATGAAATATGACTATAAAGAAATGAAATCTAAAAGTCACTGGTTTAGACGACCATGGTTTGGTTCATATAACAAGATTGACATGAGTAAGGATGAACGCCTATGGATCGGTTCACCAAAACAAAATTGACATGGCAAGGGTGAACACCTATGGTTCGGTTCACCAAAACAAAATTGACATGAGCAAGGGTGAACGCCTATGGGTCGGTTCACCAAAACAAAATTGACATGAGCAAGGGTGAACGCCTATGGGTCGTTTCACCCAAACAACATTGACATGAGCAAGGGTGAACGCCTATGGGTTGGTTCACCAAAACAAAATTCGAATGAAAATCACATGCGACTAAATATGGCCAGTCCTGAACCAACCATTACTTAGTCAAAATAACTGCAACAATAATACATGAAAATAAATAAATGAAAATCAACTGTCAAAAACTTAACAGAAAATGTGTGATTAAGTATGAACTACGATGGCTTAGCCCATATTAGTCCAAATTCACAAGGAAACATCATGCATAAAACAATGACATGTAACTAAGTTGGATGACTGTTGTTCAATCCATATAAGTAAAACAATCCTAAGGAAAACATCATGGTTAAAACAAAAAGGTTCTAAAATTATCAATGCATGGAATAACATGCATTGGCTTAGGAAGATCTGGTGACTATCCACTAGTCACAGGTCAAGCTTTAGAGCCTACAGGTCGAAACCTTGGCTCTGATACCATAATTGTAACACCCCATTTTGATTAATGGAATATCACAGGATAATTATGGCGTGTCATCAAAGCATGCGAGGTAAATGTCTAAAACATTAAATGACCATAAAGGGAAGTACCGGAAACAAACATCGGTAGTCCAACATAGGCTCACACACAAGAATATAAGTACTGAAAGAAAAGGACTATACAATGTCCAAAAGAAATAATGTATGAAAATGCATAAGGTAAAGGAGGCTGGATAGCTTCCGTCCAGATGCACATACTCTAAAGGTCCTAAGTGCGTCCTTGAGTACCTACCGTTTGGGAACATGAAAAGGTAATGGCTGAGCAAAACGCCCAGTGAACGGATATATAACATAGTGTGAATAACATAAGCATAATAAAGACTATATAGCAACATAAATGTGTAAATCTTGGAAAACTTGGTACATGTTTATAAAGCTGGTTTTATAGTTTGAAAAGCTTATGATTAACTTATGAAAAACTATATTTTAAATTTAGCCAAGAGCCCATATAGGTCATGAGGTATCAACGTGCATGAATACTTAGAGGGGTGACCTCATCATGCAATTAGAGGGGTTGCCTCTAATTATACTGGTCTAGGTAGGAGGGATCAACTCCTTGTGAAGGATGCAAGGCACACACCACATTCACCATGAAAATCCTGAAAAACATGTAACTAGGATGCACCCATACGCCCCACATGATAATATATATATATATATGGCCAAAACTGAAAGGGACGTCACAAGCAATCACTCCGTTGTGGGGAAGTCATAACACTGGTGCCTCCAGTGTTATGCTTATGGTACCTCCATAACTAGGTGGAACTGACATGCATGTATATAGCTCAGGCATTTAAAATTAAACATAAGCATTCAAAACATATAAAATAACTGGGGAAAATAGATGGTTGCAAACGAGGAATCCTAATCGAACATACGAAGGAATGTCCATATGAAGGACGGAATATCCGTACCTTATGTCAAATAGTGAAGCTAGAAGGAAAGCTGAATGATCTACTCCGACTTCGCGGATACTGACATGTATGAGTTGTCTGATTACTGAGTGTGTTACTGGTTCTGTGTGTTCTTAGCTTATGTTATATGCTATTGTCATGTTTTACTGTTTTAGATGTTATCTTGTATTTATTCATGTTTTACATGTATTCTGATTATGTATTTCATGTATTCTTGTATTACTATACTTGTAGTGTTATAATAAGTAACTTTTTTAAATAGAAGGTTTCAAAAAATAGAAATTTCCAAAAATAGAATGTTTCTAAAAATAGTAAGTTTCCCGAAATAGAAAGTTTCCATAAATAGAAATAAGCCAAATCAATAAATCTAAAATATAAGCTAGTGCTTATTAATCATATGTTATAAGTCCTGATAATTTATTTGTGAAGTTTATTAAATTAAATACTTAGGCTAAAGTGATTATTAATTAATACTGATAAAACATGGTTTATTAATTATTAAAATGTCATGGTTAAATTAATAAAATTTACATTATACTATATAATTAAATTAAGTCATGGTTTAATTTAATTAAGACTAAATAAATACTTAGGTTATAACATGTTTTAATTAAATAAATATAACCTAAGTTAAAGGTTAATTTAATTATTCATGAATTAAATTAATTAATTTAACTAATTAAACATATTAACTTTCGTAAATCCCAAACCCCGAGCCCGAGAAATAACCAAGCACCAAACACCACCCTTAGCCGGCGGCTGGGTGGTCACTGTCGGCGGCTAAGCAACCGTGGCTGCAGCCGTCGGCTGACACTGCCTTCATACGCTTTGCACCGGCCGAAGCCTCGTTCCCCCTGCTGCGACCAAAGAACCCACCGGCCTAAGGCCGGTTCCCACTGTTTTACCGAGATACCCCCTGTGGGGGTCTCGGTTTGATGCTGGCCGAACAAGAACCACACCGAGCCCCATGAGGGGTCTCGGCTGGTGGTCAAATATGGCTCTCGGTTTGTGAGCGCCGAACCAAAAACACCACCAAACTAACCCTTTTCCTTGTTTAATCAAAGCCATAACATGTTTAATTTACGTTTTAAAGATCCATGTTCATAACTAAAATAAAGAATGAAAGGATTAAGGTTTGGTTGAATACCAAATGCGTGAATGGAATTAACAACAGAACACGAACACGTATACGTCAAAACCAAAGATCAAATCACACAAAAATCGTCCTTGTGCTTGGTGGCTGTCGCGGCTACAGGGAAAGAAGGAGGTAGGGTTTGTTTTGTTTTTTCTTGAAAATGTATTATGGTGTAATCCCTAGAATAATTGGTTGCTAGTGGTTTTTACAAAAATAGGCCAGACCCCTTTCTTTTGTCTTCCTTGCCGTGGATACACAAGGCCCAAACACAAAATGCATTTATTTTTCGTAACTAAATATTATACGTAATGTATTCGTGCTTGTCTGTGTTTTAAATGTTCGTGAATTAAATAACGTACATAAATGTTTATCATGCATTAATAATATACGTAATTCTTGTAATTAATGTTCGTGACACGTGTCGTATGTTATTAATTGAATTTTTTAAATTGTTCGTGTTTTCATGTACGTACTGTTCATGGTATTTTTATGCGGGTTTTGCACCCTTTCTAGATGCCTATCCGGGAACATCCCTGAGGAATCAAATGTAAATGTATCTAATGTGACCACACAACCATAATAGATAGGGATATCAATCCCAATAGATCTATTTATAATATTCTCGCTTACACATAAGTAATTAAATGTTCATGAGTAATGGGCATAAAGCAACTAGGATATCGGGGACTTAGACTTTTAGTAGTTAAACGTACCAAGGTTTTAGCACTTATGTTCATCCGTAAAACAAGCAACGTTCTCACCCTAAAAGTATATAAAACAAGTAAGAGTGGGGCTATGAAACTCAACTCGAATTAATAGCAAAGATATAATGTCACAAACGTAGACACAGGAAAATGACAACTCAAAATAATTTGTAACCTAGATTAAATAAAGTGTGTATTACTACGTATGAAAAACGACAATAAACGTAATATTTAGTCCCCTAGTAAGTGCTTGCGTGGAATTTATAAGTTAAATCGTCACTTTAATTAAATATAGTTATCCTGAAAGTCAACGTTGACCAATGTTTACGTAACCGACATTTTTGCCTCAAATGAACGTAATTTTATTGGGTTAATCCTTACATCGTTTCTGACTCATCCTCTGCCCCTGACTCATAAAATATATCTATATTTATACTATTATATAAAGAGGATATTTTCAATCCTAACTTCGATCTTAATCTCGAACATAAAATTAACCAAATATAACTCCAAACCAACAGGTTAGATTCAATCCATTAAATTATATTTTATTATATTTTCATCCATCTATCCCTTTTTGTAATAAACTTTTGTAACAATTTTTGTAATAAAATATTAAAAAACTTTTATTTATAAATTGAAATATCTTTTTAAATATTTATTTTCATGATTTAATTTTATCCTATTTGTTAATGTTTTGTTCTTAATTTAACATTCATTCATATATATTTTTATTAAATTTTAAAAATTTTATTTTTAATTAGTTTAATTTTTACAAATTTAAATTTAATTTGAATACAGAGTAGAAGTGTAGCATTTATTTGTAAAAAGGTAGTCACCGTGGTATTTTATTGATACAAATCAATGTATGAACCCTGTAAAAAAAATATGATGAACCTTTCTAGTCAATTTTTTGCAGTAATATGCTGAAATTATTGAAAAAGCCAACTAAATATGTAAAATATATACCTCTCCAATAACAGAAAATGATTATCTAACAACCGACGTTACAAAAACAAACTTCATTCATTGATCATAGATTAAATGTTTGAATACTTGGCCTACAAGCAAAAAGTCCTATATATATTGAGACTCACATTGCTCACCCTTCATTCATCGATCATATAACTTCCACAATGAATAACAATAACCGATTCACAGCATTACGCGAAGGCTCCCCTTCGGAATCAACCTCCGACGACAGCGAAACAAGCTACAGCCATTCCCCAGCCTACTACTCCGACTCCTACTACTCTGACTCCGATGTCTCAATGGATCCCTACAAAACTCGCACCGAAAACCACTCTGCCACATACAAATCCACCAAAACCCTAACCTAGATTTCTTTTTCCACGTCGTGCCCGACACGCCACCACAATCCCTAATCGCTAAGCTTGAAGCATCATGGGCTCATGATCCTTTAAGAACTCTTAAACTCATATGTAATCTTAGAGGCGTACGTGGCACTGGCAAAACGGATAAAGCAAGCTTCTATACGTCTGCTGTATGGCTCCAAAAGAACCATGCAAACACCCTAGTTTATAATGTCCTGTTTTGGTGGAGTTCGGTTATTTTAAAGATTTGTTGGAAATTTTGTATAGGATTATTAAGGGTGAGGAGGTGAGAAAAGAGGCCAAGATGGCATGGCTGGCTAAAAAAAGTTCCAAAGGAAAAGGAATCGCGCGGAAGATTTATTTCTTAATAAGAAAATGGAGAAAAAGGAGGAGAGGAAGAAGCTTAAAAATATGGAGAGAAGAGGTAGAAGTGGAAGGAATTATAGGGGAAACTTTCGAGAAGATGAGGGTAAAAGTAGTAGATCGAGTAGGACGAGAAAGACTTGAGAGAATCGAGAGGAGAGGCTTGAGGAAAACAGGAAACAAATGCAAAAGAATAAATACGAAGCAAAAAGGTTAAGGAAAGAAAAGGATTTGGCTATGAAAGAAAAGTTAAATGATAGGTATGGTTCGGATCAAGGATTTAAGATGTTGCATGATCAGGTATCCACCTTTTTTGCTGAATGTTTAAGGTCTGATATTGAATTGTTGAAATCTGGCGAAAATATGAAGATTAGTTTAGCTGCTAAGTGGTGTCCTAGTGTTAATTCTTTGTATGATAAGGCATTATTAATATGTGAATCGATTGCTAGGATTTTATATCCATGGGATTCGGATAGTGAGTTTGAAGCACTTGATGAATTTAGTTATATTGTTAGGATTAAAAATAAGTTGAGGAAAGAAGTACTTGTTCCTCTTAGGAACGCGTTGATGTTACCTGAAGTTTATATGAGTGAAAAAGAATGGAGCTCAATTAGTTATGAGAGGGTAGCCTCTGTAGCTATGAAAAACTATACTAATATATTCTTGCATAGAGATAATGAATGGTTTCATAGTTATCTTGAGAAGGTGAAACATGATTGTAGAGTTTTTACACACCTTTAGGAAAAGGAGGTAAAATAGTGGTAAGCGTTAAGTGTCGGTTTAGGAAAACCGAGCACTAATGACCAAATAAGTTCAAGTTCGTTTCCCAAGGAGGCAAGTGCGTTGTGTGATGAATTGATTTTGATTGTGATTTTATTGTTACAAGAAGAGAAAATAGAAATGGGAAAGAAAGACGGTTACGAAGACGGATCGAGCTAAGACGAAAACGCGTTCACGTAAAACCGTAAAAAACTACAAAATAAAAATTTTAACCTAAAAGTTCCTAAAAATTACTAAAAATCCACAATAATATTCTAAGAGTTTACAAAAAATTCAAACTTGCTAAAACCTTTTAATTAATTAGATAATGACTTTTTAATGCTAATTAAAGCCCTAGAAATCACAATTAATTATTAAAAAGCCCTAAACAAGATCTTATAGTTTGTAAACCTCAAAAATGTCCTAAATAAGCTAAAAAGTATTTTTTAAAATTATAAAACCAAATTAACTATTTTTAAACACTTAAAAACTATTAAAATCTATTAAAACTTAAATTAATTCTATAAAATAATTGAAAAGCCCTAAAAATATATGGAAAGTGACAAAACTCCTAATTTAGTGTCTATAATCTAGGAAAAATGAAAAAAGTAGAAAAAACAAACTTTCAATTTTTAATAATAAAATAATAATAAAATAATCAAAAAAATTCAAAGTTTACTAAAAAATTCTAAAAAATTACCAAAAATCCTAAATAATGTAACTAAAAAAAAATGCAATTAAAAGTTTCTAAAACCTATTTAATAATTTTATATTAAATTTTAAAGTTGGTTAAAAACCCTAAAACCCTATAAAATCAAAAATAAGACTTTTTGAAAACTTTTTTAGCTGTAAACCTCAAGTTACTTAAATAAAACCTAAAAACATTTTTTATAAAATTTTAAAACTACTTTATCTATTTTTAAATTACTTTTCAAAATTTAAACTAAAAATAATCCTGGAAAATTAATTAAACAAGATAAAAATAAACTTTTTGGACTGAAAAGTCAAAAATCCTAACAAGAACCTAAGAAAATTATAACTTACAAAAAACCTAAGAAAATAAGCTAGAATAAGCTTCTAAATAAGCTGCTAATTAAGTAAGCTACAAAACAAACACCACTTAAATAGATAATGGAATGGAACTCTAGCAGTCAAAGACCCTAGGGCTCAATGGTAGTGAGTGTGTGTTGTGAGGAGGATGGCGCAGGTTCGAGTCCTGTCCAGTCCTTTTTGAAAAAAAAACTTTTTTTTAAAAAACTTTAAAACCCAAAACAGTAGCACTTACTTACTTCAAAAACACAAATCTAATCAAAAATAAACAAGATTAAGCCTTAAAAAGCCAAAAACGTGGTCAGGTTTGCTTTTTATGAACTCAAAGGAAAAGTAAATCTTCACTGATGAAGATAATGACAAGAGGAGCTTGTTTCTTGATTCTTGTAGATGTTTTTGTTGGACAAAAGGCACCCCTACACTCAGTTGGAGTGTAGGGAGTCAATATAATGCACAAAAACAGCAAGCACATAGCTCACAAATCAACAAAATGCACAAGCAAGTTTCTGATTAAGCTTTATGTTGACTGAGAGTATGTTACTGATGCAATTGGCACTAAAATGATTTTAACTTGCTCAAATTTTGCACACAATCTCACAAAATGACATGAAATCTATAACAAACCCTTAAATGACCTAAAATCTAGCAGACTTACAAATTTGGTGGCCAAGTTCTCACAAAAGCATGAACAAATTTCAATTACTGATTTAGGGCATGTTTTTACTATTTTAGCATACCAATTTGTTCAAAACTTGTCCAAACTCAAAACCTATACTAACATGCACCCTACAATACCCTAGTGAGTGTTTCTAGACTGGTTTTAACACAAGAAACATGTTATTAAACCTACTAGAACCTTAATCCAAACACCCCTTTAAATACTACAAATCAATATTTTCAAAGCACATGCATACAATACTCAACCAAACTTAGTCAAATCTACCTAAACATGCATAATAAGCTTAATCAAACAATCAAACAGTCACTTAACAACTTTTCTAACAAAATTCATCCAAATCACAATAACACCAAATAAAACACAAAACTGAAAACTGAAAAGGGAAAGAAGGAACTACCTTAAGGGACCTACATCCAGGTCCCTTAGTGGCTGCTTAGCCACCTCCAATAGGCTGGGGCCTATGCAGAACCTTTGACAAACAATCCTTCAACAACCTGCTAAGAAAAAGTGAACACACAAAAATAATACACTTTCTGATTTTTTTTAAACTTTTTTAAAACCTTTCTCACAACTTTTAACCAATGAAGTACTTCTGAAAACAAGTATAAATTATCAGAAATCCAATGGTTCAATCCACTTTCACTTCATGAACCTTGGATTTCTGAAAACTTAAAAACTTTTTGAAACCTTTGAAAACCGAAATTTCAAACACACAAGTGTTTATCAAATGTAATGTGGAACTCAGAATCTAGCTATCCAATACCAAACTTTTTAAAAAAAGATAAAAGGAATTACAATTTTAATAAAAATACCAAACTTTATATTTCTTAAAAAGGCATTACAAGGTTTAGCTAGAAAATCTGGAACAAGTGATAGAGGTCACATGCGACCTCTATTTATACAAAATGATAGAACTATCTAGAAATGCTTAAACCCTAATGCCTTAAAGCCCTAAAATGCCCTTGGACGAATCTTCAAAATTTGGTCAAAAATCTGCCATGTGATTTCTGAAAAGTCCTGGTGATGTCCAGCTGTTGAGATTTGATCTTGGCCATTAACTTGTGCTTGGGGTCAAAGGAATTGGTGTGAGTCGTTGGTTTGGTCGGGTTTAGGGTTTTGAGGGAAAGGGACAGGGCAGGGGAGGGTCCCACAAGACACATGGGTGTGTCTTGTGGTAATTTGTGATGTGGGTTTGAGTGAGAGTGAGGTTAATCAAGGATCTGGAATTAATCAAGTAAAAACCCTTTGATATGAAATCAATTGGGTCTAGGATTGGTTTAGGGTTTATGGGTAATTAGGGGGTGATTAGATCTGTTTTGGGAAAAGATTTATTTAAAATAGGTGTTTGGAGGGAAGTGGGGGGTTTGACTGGGTGCTTTGACTGAGTTTATTTAATAAACTTGGATATTGGGTTTGGGTAAATGGGTTGGACGGGTAGGGTAATTGGGTAAATGGGTGGGTTATGTGAGGTGTCAGCTCATGAGTGGGTGTGTAGGTTTAGCTGTCCGGCAATAATGCCCCCCCCCCCATGTTTCTTGTTTACTTCATGTTGTATAAAATCAGCAAATCTCACATTTCCTTTATAATAAGTTTGCAATACTTGTCATTTTTGGCACATATACTTTTCAAACTTTTAACAAGGGCTTCAAATGAAATTCTTGGATTCTTCAAGGACTGAACTTGTAATGTCTTCAAACTTTAGGGACCCTATTCATATTTATGAATATTTGAGGGGTATAAAGTGTTAATCTTCAAAAGTTGAGGGACCAAACTTGCCAATTTTCAATTCTTCAAGGGTATTTTTGGAAATTCAAAACTTGGGCCCGGTTCATTGTGCGGCTTCGTTTCCCGTGTTCGTTTTTGAATGATTCTTGTGATCTTTTGTCATTTTCTCAATATCCGTACCTAAAAATACACAAGCAACAAACACGAGCATATATTTGGCAGTTTTAATGATATTTTATTCATTTTAAGCCCGATTTGGACGATGAGACTATGTATAAAAGCAGTCTCATTACTCCCCCATACTAAACCATTGCCGTGCTTTCACGCAATGCTAGAATAAAGTACCTTAGCATCTCCAAAATTCATTTTATTCACTTTATTGAAATGATAAACTAGCTATACTACTACTATTTCTACTACTTGTGTTATAGACATAATGTATGATTTTCATCGCAAAATGGGACGTTTAGGTTCATAGAATAAGAACACGTGAATGCTTCGTTAGAAATAATTTCGTCGTCCTCGATTTTCACCCCAATTCCATGCCAAGCGTGCAACAAGATCATTGTCATTATAAGTTAGTAATGCTAACACTACTCATATGCCCTAATCACGTACTTATCCTCCCATTATTCCTAAGTTGTATCTCTTATATTTTATTTTGTCTTAATGATCACGAGGATACATCATTGACTTATGCGATAATAGAGATTTAGGTCTAAAAATAGAGTCCTAACGGTGTAACTAAGACCATCAAATGAATAACCCCTCCTAATAGACAACGATGTTAAAAAATTAAGTTGACAAGAAGAATCGATAAACACGATTTTATAACGGTTTTGAACATGAGACTTATTACCAAGACTTTTATACGCCCCCTAACGGAAGGGCCTTATTATCTTTGGTTTACCTCCATCTTTTATTCAACTTCGCCATGAAGCTTTTATTATGACTTCGGTCTTGCCTTGCCTTTTATTATCCGCCTCATCGGTGGTTTTATTAGCCAAAGACGTATATCCTCACGCTAAAGCGAATTTTGGATCTTTAAAGCTTCGAAGATTAAGGCTTGATTCACTTTCAATTTTTGCATAGATTTTAGGCCTTGTGGGGCTTCAAATTGTTTGCTAGATTTAGGTGAGCACTTGAAATCTTATTATTGGGTGAAGCTTTTGATTATTGGGGTGCCAATACTTCAAAACCGTGACGCTGGCGATACCTTAATGTCTTCCCAATTTAATTACACGGAAGCTACTAGAAAAGACTAGAAACCCAACAATCCTAACTAAACCGCTAAGTCAATATTTATTAAGCAAAAAATATTTACATGCGAAGGGAGAATAAGCAAACAACGAGAACACATGAGTTTTTGAAAGAATACGAGTACTCTACGTTTAACATAGTCACTTATAATTAACTCTATCATTTCTCGTCCTCATTTAAGAGACTTAGCCTAATGTGTAGTTAAGGAATCAAAGCTAAGTGCTCAACACGCACGGTCGAGTCAAAAATTACTCTTATTCTCGCCATCGGAAAACCTACATTCGTGTCTTCAAACACTTATAAAACATGAGAAAAATTTAAAATTTGGCCATTTTTAGCCTTATTTTGCATAGAAACGATAACAAAAAGATAAACTTTGGAAAGCGTGAAGGTTTGGCAAGGCAAGTATCTATTCACCCCCCATACTAAAGTTAAACATTGTCCTCAATGTTCGAGTCTAGGGGTGCAAAACCCCCCCATACTAGAGACGTAGTCGAATGCCTAATCTAGCATGGAAAGGGTGTAAACCAATAAATTTATAGCCGTTTATGAAGTGTGCTAAAAACCTAAGGTTAGAACAATCAAGGATATATCATTTGGATATTGAGAAATGTCTCTAAAGCAAACGATCGAGTGCTCCCATAAAACGAACACGAGAGGCTCCAATCGTGAAGATCATGATCTAAAAACCACAATGCACAAACAACCACGAAATAAAGGTTGGAAGGGCACAAATCCCCTCACATTAACTAATTAGAAAGCAATAATATGTACATGGATAAGCATGGGTCTCCCCCATGAGGCATCTTGTTTTTGATAACCGAGTCAAAAGCTCGACTCGAATCCCCATAAATGTGATCATTTAGGGATAATCATGGTGTGGTCAATTTTTGGTGGGGCTTACATGATAAACAAGGCCCAAAAAACAACCGGTATTAAGGACTAAGTCCTATGATGGTGCAAAATACCGGGATCAAAGATGGCGTTTTCGTTTTCATTGGAAAAACAAATCAACGCCACTTCATCATGAGTCAACAATACAAACCCAAAGGGTTTAAAGAAAGTTGGAGAGAAGAAATAGAAGGGTGGGACAATGGGTAAGTCATGAAAACATTGAGCTACTCGAGGTACACTTGCACCAATCAAATGAAAATATTTTCCATTTATTGCATCGGTGGAAGACCGAGATTTCCCTTTATAAGCAATTCCAGGATCAAATATCTCGTCCTCGGTGGAGAAAGGGAAGGGAGCATAAGGGGTTTCCCCCACACTAAGTCCACACAAAGCATCGTCAAAAGGAGAAGACGAGCTTGTAGCACTCAAAACACATGGTGATGACGGAGTTAGAATTGTAGAAAAATCTTTTAAATCCAATTTGAAATCTTTTCCTTTTTCATCTTTTACACTCTCCTTATGAAAACCCGATTTAATTATGTCAAAAATATTTGGTGTTTCTAAAGCAATGTTAGTGACACTAAAAATTCTCACATTTTGAATCCGTTTTGGTAAAGGTGGTGGTAAGTTTTCAAAATGTTTGTCAACAAAGAAAACCTCCCCATCGGGATCAACGTATTCATCATCCGAAGAATCACTCGAGATTAGAATTGTAGGCTTAACACTCTTAACCTCCACCGGCGGAGGGGACGGAACTTTATTTTTCTCAACAACTCCTAAAACTCTATTTGAAATCTTTTGACAAATGTTTTTGATGGGATTGACATTGTACAAAGATGTGATAGAATACACATGAGAAAGAGTGGAGTTTTGGGTTGCATTAATGACGAGTTCTTCCTCATTGAAACGAAGAGTGATTTTCCTTGCATCCACATCGATAAGTGCTCTCGAGGTATCCAAAAAATATCGACCTAAAATTAACGGAACTTTAGGATCGATAGGAATGTCAACAACAATAAAGTCTACAGGATAGTAGAACTTTCCAACTTTCACAAAGACGTCCTCGGCAACTCCACAAGCTAGAATCGTAGAATGATCGGCCATTTCGATTGACATTCTTGAAGGAGTGAGATTTGGAAGATTGAGCGATTTAAAAATCTCAAGAGGCATCAAATTAATACTAGCACCAAGATCGGCCAAAGCGTAGCATTCTTCCATGTCTTGGATAGCACATGGGATTAAAAACTTGCCGGGATCACCGACTTTTTGAGGTATGCGGCTTAGAAAAACCGAAGAACAACTAGACGATTTTTTCAATTTCCCTTTGTTATTCAACATACTTTTGAAGTTCGCGGCAAATCGAGGCATCATGACTAAGGCGTCGGCAAAACTTATATTAAAATGCAAGTCACGAAACATTTTCATAAAAAGTTCAAATTGATAATTATTTCGTTCTTGTGCCTTTTCCTTGTCTCGTCTTGAAGGGTATGGTAAAGGTGGTGTGGGTTGGGGCATAGTAGGCATAGGCATAGGCCTTGGAATCTCGGGTTCCATGATTGGTATTGGTTCAACCGTAGGTGTGGTTTGAGCGGTACTTCGTGGGCTTGTAATTTGCTCCTTTTCGACCACAACCTCGGGTTCTTTCTCTTTTTCCTTCTCCATAGAAGTACTTGGACGAGAAATGGGTTTTTTGAAAGTTTTACCACTACGAGTAGTAATAACCTTCAATTCTCCTTTCGGGTTCACGATGGTATCACTAGGAAGACCACCCGAAGAAGAGGGCTTACACATGATAGCTTCAAACATTTTTCCCATTCGGTCTTCAAACTTAGATTGCCTAGCATCCACTTTTAACAACTCTTGCTTAATCTCATGTTGACCTTACTCCATTTTTTGTTGATTTTGTTGGAGTCGTTGAACATTTCCTTCCATTTTATTAGCATGAGTTTTAAGTTCATTAGCAAGTTCGTTTTTAAGCTCATTTTTCAACTCGGATCTTAAGCTAACCATTTCACGTTGCATATTGTCAAACTTAGCATCATTAGCCTTAGCATAATTCAAAAACTCTCCTTGAAGATTTTTGGTGTGATCATTTTGAAAACCTTGAGTAGAAGTTTGAAAATCACGGTTTTGGCTTTGATTTGAAATTTGCCCATTTCCACTTTGATAATTACCCTTGTTTTAATTCCTTTGATTTCCTTGATAATTACCACCTTGGTTGTTGTTTCAATAGTTATTAGCATTTTGATTTGGTGGAGCTTGATTTTGGCGGGAACCTTGACCATTTTGGTTATAAGTTCCCGTGGCTACATAAGCACTCGAAGTGTTACCATCCGCGGTAATGCACTCGGAAAGATCATGAGCTCCACCACACGACAAACAACTCTTAGAAACCGCTTTAACCGAAGCGGAATTTGAAGCTTCTTGAGCTTTCCAATGGGACATAAGGCTAGCAAATCTATTAAAAAATCGATTTTCTTCATTTGCCTCATCATGTAAAGCATTAATGCTACGAGACGATGATGACGAGCCCAATTTGGCAACATTGGGTGTGTTACGAGGGCTATAAACCTTAGACCTATTCTCAATTATGACCAAAGCTTCTTCAACCGTTTTACACAAAAAGTTACCACCCGCGGCGGCATTTAAATAATCTCTTTCATGATCATTAAGTCCATTGTAAAACGTGTCTATTTGGTGCAAGTCGGAAAAACCGTGATGAGGACATTCATGTAACATCTCCTTAAACCTATTCCAAGCCGTTAAAAAACTTTCATTTGATTCTTGTGAAAATTTAGAAATCTCATTTTTCAAATGCGTAGTCTTAAAGGGCGGAAAAAATTGGTTCACGAACTTTGAAACGAGATCCTTCCACGTCAATATAGAATTGGGTGGCTCTTTCTCTAACCAAATTTTAGCGGGCCCCGCTAAGGAATACGGAAAAAGCATCATCTTAATCGAGTCATTCGAGACATCCTTGAATTTTCAAGTGGCGGTAAGACGATTAAATTGGCGGATATGGTTGTGGGGATTGTCCTTCTCATCACCACGGAATTTGTTGTTTTGGATCATCGACAACAAACCCGTTGTCACCTCAAAATTCTCCGCAAGGATTGCGGGAATCACAATAGCTTCTCCATAACCCTCAGTGGGTGCTTGAAGTAACTCCATCATAGTTCGATTCGCCATGGTCGGTGCTTCTCGTACAATGGGTTCATCAATAGGAGACTCCTCACTAGAATGAGTTGGAGTGGGAGTTTTGTTCTTTCGTCTACGTGCATGTTTTGCTTGATTACGAGTTACCATAAACGTCACGTACAACGAGGAGACGAGCAAAGAAGATTCTTTTTGGTGTTTTTAATTTTTTTGTGGTTTTTGATGGTATTAACTTTTTTGGAAATTGGTGAAATGTATTGAGTAGACACAAATCTACAAATATCCTCCTTAATCAAATCTCTTGATTAAAGAAGTCTTAAGGAATGAAAACGATCACGTGAAGTGAACGCCTTCGATGACTTTAGAACGATGGTGGAACACCAAATCGTTCAAGAGGGTTTAATCAATAGAAACCAAGAAAATATATATGATATGTAATAATACTTTGGGCGGCAAAACCCTCGATTCACTCTCAAAATCAAATACGCACAAGCAAGCGGAGGAAACAAGGTGGCGCGAAGCACTTAAGAGTCTTTTTCCTTTAGGTCGTGAAATACAACCGCCTTATACCCACCTTATAGTTTGTATTTTCAAAATCGAGCTTCACGAAAGTATTTATCTATTTTTGCCTTTTTTCTTTGGTTTGAGATTCGAATACAATGATTGGGTAATGACCTCCCAAGTCAAGGTTGTGATTTCTCACGTATTTGGAGTACTTGTGAATTTATTGTTCTACGTATACAATATATTAATAATATTCACACAAAAACCGAAAAACGATAATACGTATTAGTAGAGTGCTACTAATACAAATACTAATTATGGCTAATAAAAAAGCAACAATGGTTCAATCAAAACACAACACGCCTCCCCGGCAGCGGCGCCAAAATGATTGTAGAGTTTTTACACACCTTTAGGAAAAGGAGGTAAAATAGTGGTAAGCGTTAAGTGTCGGTATAGGAAAACCGAGCACTAATGACCAAATAAGTTCAAGTTCGTTTCCCAAGGAGGCAAGTGCGTTGTGTGATGAATTGATTTTGATTGTGATTTTATTGTTACAAGAAGAGAAAATAGAAATGGGAAAGAAAGACGGTTACGAAGACGGATCGAGCTAAGACGAAAACGCGTTCACGTAAAATCGTAAAAAACTACAAAATAAAAATTTTAACCTAAAAATTCCTAAAAATTACTAAAAATCCACAATAATATTCTAAGAGTTTACAAAAAATCCAAACTTGCTAAAACCTTTTAATTAATTAGATAATGACTTTTTAATGCTAATTAAAGCCCTAAAAATCACAATTAATTATTAAAAAGCCCTAAACAAGATCTTATAGTTTGTAAACCTCAAAAATGTCCTAATTAAGCTAAAAAGTATTTTTTAAAATTTTAAAACCAAATTAAACTATTTTTAAACACTTAAAAACTATTAAAATCTATTAAAACTTAAATTAATTCTAGAAAATAATTGAAAAGCCCTAAAAATATATGGAAAGTGACAAAACTCCTAATTTAGTGTCTATAATCTAGGAAAAATGAAAAAAGTAGAAAAAACAAACTTTCAATTTTTAATAATAAAATAATAATAAAATGATCAAAAAAATTCAAAGTTTACTAAAAAATTCTAAACAATTACCAAAAATCCGAAATAATGTAACTAAAACAAAAATGCAATTAAAAGTTTCTAAAACCTATTTAATAATTTTATATTAAATTTTAAAGTTGGTTAAAAACCCTAAAACCCTATAAAATCAAAATAAGACTTTTTGAAAACTTTTTTAGCTATAAACCTCAAGTTACTTAAATAAAACCTAAAAACATTTTTTATAAAATTTTAAAACTACTTTATCTATTTTTAAATTACTTTTCAAAATTTAAACTAAAAATAATCCTAGAAAATTAATTAAACAAGAGAAAAATAAACTTTTTGGACTGAAAAGTCAAAAATCCTAACAAGAACCTAAGAAAAATGATAACTTACAAAAAACCTAAGAAAATAAGCTAGAATAAGCTTCTAAATAAGCTGCTGATTAAGTAAGCTACAAAACAAACACCACTTAAATAGATAATGGAATGTAACTCTAGCAGTCAAAGACCCTAGGGCGCAATGGTAGTGAGTGTGTGTTGTGAGGAGGATGGCACAGGTTCGAGTCCTGGCCAGTCCTTTTTGAAAAACAAAACTTTTTTTTAAAAAACTTTAAAACCCAAAACAGTAACACTTACTTACTTCAAAAACACAAATCTAATCAAAAATAAACAAGATTAAGCCTTAAAAAGCCAAAAACGTGCTCAGGTTCGCTTTTTATGAACTCAAAGGAAAAGTAAATCTTCACTGATGAAGATAATGACAAGAGGAGATTGTTTCTTGATTCTTGTGGATGTTTTTGTTGGACAAAAGGCACCCCTACACTCAGTTGGAGTGTAGGGAGTCAATATAATGCACAAAAACAGCAAGCACTTAGCTCACAAATCAACAAAATGCACAAACAAGTTTTTGATTAAGCTTTATGTTGACTGAGAGTATGTTACTGATGCAATTGGCACTAAAATGATTTTCACTTGCTCAATTTTTGCACACAATCTCACAAAATGACATGAAATCTATAACAAACCCTTAAATGACCTAAAATCTAGCAGACTTACAAATTTGGTGGCCAAATTCTCACAAAAGCATGACCAAATTTCAATTACTGATTTAGGGCATGTTTTTACTATTTTAGCATACCAATTTGTTCAAAACTTGTCCAAACTCAAAAGCTATACTACCATGCACCCTACAATACCTTAGTGAGTGTTTCTAGACTGGTTTTAACACAAGAAACATGTCATTAAACCTACTAGAACCTTAATCCAAACACCCCTTTAAATACTACAAATCAATATTTTCAAAGCACATGCATACAATACTCAACCAAACTTAGTCAAATCTACCTAAACATGCATAATAAGCTTAATCAAACAATCAAACAGTCACTTAACAACTTTTCTAACAAAATTCATCCAAATCACAATAACACCAAATAAAATACAAAACTGAAAACTGAAAAGGGAAAGAAGGAACTACCTTAAGGGACCTACATCCAGGTCCCTTAGTGGCTGCTTAGCCACCTCCAATAGGCTGGGGCCTATGCAGAACCTTTGACAAACAATCCTTTAACAACCTGCTAAGAAAAAGTGAACACACAAAAACAATACACTTTCTGATTTTTTTTTTTAACTTTTTTAAAACCTTTCTCACAACTTTTAACCAATGAAGTACTTCTGAAAACAAGTATAAATTATCAGAAATCCAATGGTTCAATCCACTTTCACTTCATGAACCTTGGATTTCTGAAAATTTAAAAACTTTTTGAAACCTTTGAAAACTGAAATTTCAAACACACAAGTGTTTATCAAATGTAATGTGGAACTCAGAATCTAGCTATCCAATACCAAACTTTTTAAAAAAAGATAAAAGGAATTACAATTTTAATAAAAATACCAAACATTATATTTCTTAAAAAGGCATTACAAGGTTTAGCTAGAAAATCTGGAACAAGTGATAGAGGTCACATGCAACCTCTATTTATACAAAATGATAGAACTATCTAGAAATGCTTAAACCCTAATGCCTTAAAGCCCTAAAATGCCCTTGGACGAATCTTCAAAATTTGGTCAAAAATCTGCCATGTGATTTCTGAAAAGTCTTGGTGATGTCCAGCTGTTGAGATTTGATCTTGGCCATTAACTTGTGCTTGGGGTCAAAGGAATTGGTGTGAGTCGTTGGTTTGGTCGGGTTTAGGGTTTTGAGGGAAAGGGACGGGGCAGGGGAGGGTCCCACAAGACACATGGGTGTGTCTTGTGGTAATTTGTGATGTGGGTTTGAGTGAGAGTGAGGTTAATCAAGGATCTGGAATTAATCAAGTAAAAACCCTTTGATATGAAATCAATTGGGTCTGGGATTGGTTTAGGGTTTATGGGTAATTAGGGGGTGATTAGATCTGTTTTAGGAAAAGATTTATTTAAAATGGGTGTTTGGAGGGAAGTGGGTGGTTTGACTGGGTGCTTTGACTGAGTTTATTTAATAAACATGGATATTGGGTTTGGGTAAATGGGTTGGACGGGTAGTGTAATTGATAGGTGTGTAAACACCCATCTTTTCTACCACTTAATTACAATAATAACCGGACCAAAACGTGTATTTTATGTCTTTTATGTCGGAATTATGCGTGGTTTGTGTTTTTGTTGTGATTTAGGACGAAAAGGTGAAAAGTGGAGAAAACACGGACATTCACGGGCATTTACGGACTTTTATTAAAGAAAAAGATGAAAGACGAAGTCGAGAAATCAAGAGTGCAAAAGGAACGGAAGTCCACGACTAATTCTGAAGATTTATCGAAGAAAAAGTCAAAAGACGGAAGTTTATCGAAAGCCGAAGAATTCAAGTCTATTTTATTGAAGAATTTAAAGACGAGTTCAAAAGAAATCCCAAGCCACAAGTCATTATAGTCCAAGTTTAAAGAAGATTAGAAGGAAAAAGGACTAATGGTGCAATTAATGAAGACTATATGCTTAAGGGCTTAATGATGCAATTATGAAGAAATGAAGGAGGGGAGGAAGCTTCCTAATCCTCCCCTATATATAGATTAGGCTTAATCACTTTTCATTCTTGTTGGCTAAGTGTGACAATTAGTCTTCCACATTTAAATACCTTGTCATTTAATTTCTTGTCAATTTAATTACCTTGTCTTGCACCTTAAATTCATTTAATTTCAAGTAAGTTTTCATTTAATTATTGTCAATCTTCACTTTATCTTGTCAATCTCTTATCTACCTTTCTTAATCTTTGATTTTCATGTTTATGTTTGTGTTCATGTTCATGCTTTTATTTTGATCCAAGTGATTTTTAATTATTGTGGTTAAAGTTGTTAGATTTCTTGATTTAAATTGTTTGTTGATGATTACTAGTTGTATCGTTATTAGTTTTAGTTAAATTGTGTGTTTGATTTTGATTATATTGTGTTATATCTGCTGTTACTGTTATCCCTTGTTCTTCGGGATAGTTTGTTTGTGTTTCTGTATTTCCAGGAAATCTTCCGAATCAAGAGAGGGAGTCTGTTCATTCGGAACTTTCAAAGTTTCGAACCAGTGACTTCATCCGGAAGTCTAAAACTTCCGAACCAAGAAGGAGAGAAAGCTTTCATTCGGAACTTCAAAGTTCCGAGCCAAGGGTTTCATCCGGAAGATTTTAGGATCAGCAAAACTTCCGAGTCAAGCTTGTTCATCCGGAACATTCAAAGTTCCGGACGAAGGGAAACTTCCGACTCAAGAATCATTCATTCGGAACTCAAAAGTTCCGGATCAAGCAATTTATCCGGCACTCCAAAAGTTCCGGATCAGTGAGTGTTCATTCGGAACTCCAAAGTTCCGAACCAAGGGCTGTTCATTCGAAACTTCTCAAAAGTTCCGGATCAATTCGAAAGTTCCGAACCAAGGGCAAAAGTTCCGGATCAATATCTTCCGAACGAAGTTCCGGATCAAGGGAAGGAAATAGTTCCGAGTCAAGCTAGTTCATTCGGAAGTTTTGAACTTCCGAATCAAAGGTTTCTTGTCAGGTTCTTTCTGATTTTTCTTTTTAAATTTCAGTCTTTTATTTTAAAGCTTTATTTTTCCCACCTTTTATTTTTTATTGCACTTTAAGTTTGTTTGCCTTAGTTAAATTTTAGCCTTGCCTTAGTTTAAGTTTTAGTTGCGTTTTAAGATTGCCTTAGATAGATTTAAGTTTACGTCATTTACTTTAGTGCCTTTTAATTTCAGTCACGCTTTTAAATACTTGCACCATTATTTTAATTAGACTTAGATTTACTTTAAGAGCACCTTTACTTTAATTGTTTTGCACTTTTATTTTAAACACTACAACGACACATCTTTGTTCCACCAAAATAAGACTGAGTCACACATTAAATACAAGTTTTTCAATTCGAAGAGACACACGACAAAGAACTTTAATTTTTATACGGGCAAAAGTCCTTGTATCAAATGGCGCCGCTGCCGGCTCTTTTCGTAATGATTAACGGTTTTCTGTGAGAGACGCGTTGCTTTTTGGGATCCGTTCACTTGTGAGCGTTACTTTTCTTGCATAAAAAATTCAAAAAACCATAAAAATTAAAAATTGATAAAAATCCATAAAAATTAAAAATTTCAAAAATCCAAAAAGATTTTATCTTTCTTGTGTATATATATTGTTTTTGTGTTTGGTTTCTTTTTCTTTTGTCTTTGTAGGTGCATGCGTACTAGATCTTCTAATTATCAAGAGCCCGAGCCTCAAGAAGATTTAGCTATGTCAGGTGTTAACAACAATAATCCACCGCACCCTAATAATAACAACAATGCTCTTCCACAGCCCGATCTTCGGACCATGGAGGAACTTTGTCAACCAACCATGTTTGGACGAGGAGGACCAATTGCGCCGATGAAAATCAACGCTCCTGAGTTTTCGTTGAAGCACCACATGATTCAGCAAGTGCAAACTAACCCGTTTAGAGGATTGCCTGATGATGATGCCAACAAACACCTCGACAAGTTCATTACAATCACCCAAAGCATGAAGTTGGCTGGTGCCACAATGGATGAACTTCGCCTACAACTCTTTCCACATACTTTATTACATCACGCCGAGAAATGGTTTGATCGTCTCCCGAAGAATTCAAATCACACTTGGGATGACATGACTCAACGCTTTTTGTCGCGCTACTTTCCACCATCCATGGTCACAAGCCTTCGCAATCAGATTAGCGGTTTCATGCAAGATCCCGATGAATCTCTTTTTGATGCTTGGGAGAGATATAATGTCTTGATCGATAGATGTCCAAACCACAACATGCTCCCTATGACCCTAATAGATACTTTCTACAACGGTTTGACTTTTCGAGATCGTGATACGATTAATGCAGCCGCTGGTGGCACATTCATGAAAAGGAGACCCGAGGAGTGTAGAGAGTTAATTGAGAACATGACTACTCACCACAAAAACTGGGATTCCTCTGCTTCTTCTAGGAACAACCCGAGAGTCAATGTTTCCTCTCCCTCAGCAAACCCTGAGATGACCGAACTCACACGCATGATGACTGAAATGAGCAAAAGTATTACGCTTCTCGCTTCAAACCAACAACAACAACAAGTTAAAGCGGTTGCTAATCCTTGTGAAACATGTTGCGATCCTCACTCATACACCGATTGTCCTTCGACACAAGGAAATCCGGAAAATGTGTATGCTGCTTATGGTAATTATTCACCGGAAAATTACCAAGCTAGACAACAAGGGGATAGAAATCTGCTGAGCTACCGATCCAACAATTACCTTTCACCCGGTTTTTCTCCTCAAAACCAAAACCCCACCAACAACTACACTAGAAGCAACCAAATCCCACCAAGAGCTTCTAACCCTTATCAACCACCCACCCAACAAAACCCACCCATTAATCCCGATGTTGAAGCCACAATGAGAACTCAAGGTGAGCAAATCAAGAATCTACAGAGCCAAATAATCAATTTGAAAGGAGATATACTGAAGCAAGGTAATGACATTAGAACCGAGGTTCGTGATAATATTCAATCCTCCTTCAGCACTCAAACGACTGAATTAAAGAATCTGTTGGCTAGTTTCTTGCCCGCCACTCAACCTTCTACTTCAAGTTCTCTACCTTCAAACACCGTCACCAATCCGCGAGCCAATGTGAGTGCTATTACTACTCGTAGTGGAGTCACCATCGTAGGACCACCAATCCCACCCCCATCATCAACACCTCCTCCACCACCATGTGTCCCTACTCCTCCTACACCTAGTATTAGTACACCATTACCGTCTCCGCCTTGTCATGACGATGTCTCTAGGAAGGACCCTTCAACATCCCAACCTTTACCAACTACACCTTCACCTTCCACCTATAAACCTAGAATCCCATACCCTTCTCGCATAGGCAAGACCAACGATCTAACAAAGGAGGACTCTCAAGTGACAAAATATATCAATATGATTTCTCAAATGGGCTTCAGCATTAGTTTTCTTGAAGCATTTGTCCACATGCCCAAATTTGTTAAAGCGTTTAAGGAATTGCTTAACAAGAAAGAGAAGCTGATTGAACTCGCCAACACACGCTTAAATGAAAACTGCTCTGCAGTTATTCTTAAAGAACTTCCGGAAAAGCTTGGAGATCCCGATCGTTTTGTGTTGCCTTGCGTGTTCAACAAAACTGAAGCATTTACTGCCCTTGCTGATCTCGGGGCTAGTATTAATCTTATGCCACTGAGTGTTTGGAAAACACTATCATTACCCGACCTCATTCCAACAAAGATGACTCTCGAACTTGCAAATCGCACTCTCGCTTACCCCGTTGGTATAGCCGAAGACGTGTTTTTCAAAGTTGGCACATTTACTTTCCCGGTCGATTTTGTCGTAGTTGATTATGAAATGGACCCTCGTATTCCTTTAATACTTGGTCGGCCATTTTTGAGAACCGGACGAGCTTTAGTAGATGTGGCCGAAGGTGAGTTAATCTTACGAGTTGGGGATGATTCGAAAGTTTTTAAAATGGGGAAGCCTACAGGCAAATCCTTTGGAGGCCGAGAATCAGTGAATATGATTAATGTGCTCGATGACTTTACCGTCTACGACAATCCTCTATTCGATTCTTCTATCGATAATCCACTCTTTGAAGATAATGTGGATGATTTTCGCTCCACTTTGGAAGCTTCTCCCATTTATGATTCTCCACAGGTCTTTGATGCTTATGATGATGATGATTCTAGCTCAGACTCGGATGATTTTGATGATTGTACTTCTGAGTATCCCGAGCTGCCCACTTTCGATGATTTTGATGAGGCCGATACTCTTTCGAGCGATTCTTCACATGATGAAGATCCTCCGCCATCACTCGATCCTAGTTTGGACGATTACTCATTTGAGGAAGATTTCTCTAAATTTCTCAACACTTACTTCCCTCATGAAAGTGATGCACCTCCTTATGACTTTGAAGATTATCGTCTTAATCCTACTTTGGATTTGAAGAACATTCTGTCAAAGGAGAAGAAACCGGCTGACACCAATATCCGTTGCACATATGATTTGACACCTCTTTGTCCCCCTTCTGAGGACGAGGTTGTGCTTCTTTGCGGATCTTCTTCACACTCGGCTGAGCCTGAGTGCTATTTTCCCCTGAAGGAAAAGGTGTTCGACCCCGGTATTGAAGTCTTTAAGCCATCTCAGTATCCACCTGATGAAATAAAAGGAAAAATCTTTGGAAAAATTGAAGACATGCTTGCACTTCACCCTTGCTTCCACCGTACTCCATCACTGCTTAAGGGAACCTTGCCTACTCTTCTTTGGCTTGCCTTGTTCGCCTTAAGCTTGTGCTATTTGCTCGACGAAAACTATGTCTTTGATCCTGGTGGATATGTTTCATACTTCTTCCGTTGATGATCAAGGTCGAGTCAGGCTAACGACTCGGTTAACAAAAACCAAGCGCTTCTTGGGAGGCAACCCATGCATCTATCTTTTCGCTTTCTTTACCATAAGTGTAGGGGAGACCCTTTGGTTTGCTATTTCCTCTCCTCACTTCTTAATCAGGGATTTGAGCTTCAACGATCCACTCTTGATGATTCTTGACGACCCGTGATTCCGTGTTCTACTTCTTCCCGGTTCTATCCTAAACTCTTTTCGATTCACTATTTTATATTTTCTCCATATTAAAATAGGAATCTCTTTAGTTTTCTTTTCCTTAGCGAGATTTAAACAACGTGCACAATGTCCTAAGTGTAGGGGAGTTTACTCCCACATGCTTAAACATTGAGGACAATGTTTATCTTAAGTGTAGGGGGGACTTCTATCGAAGTTAAGTGGTCTTTTCCTTGTATTTGTCCTCATTTTAACCGGAAAATCAATTTTTCGACATTTTCAAAATTTTTGATCTATTTTGGCCTATTAGTTTTTACCTTTGTATAGTTATTTTCTTTCTTTATTAGAATAAATGTTTAATAAAGTGGTTTTAATTTTCAAAACGTTGTGAATCTTTTGACTCAACCCGAGTTTACTTATCTTAAGTTACTCTAGCTAGTACCCTTAACGTGTTTAAGTCAAGTTTTGCTAGGCTTTTATATAGGGAGCTATAAAACGCGAAAGTCTTAACTCTCACGGGTTAAGAACAAGAATTTTCGCAAGTTCCTATAATTGATCCTAGAGAGTCGTTTATTAAGGGAACTTTAAAACGCGATTTCTAAACTTGAAAAAGTCTAAGAATTTGCAAGATCCTATAGGCGACTCGAAAACTCAAAACTTTGATTTAATAGGCTAAGCATCCACGAGTCTCATTCCTTGAGATTTTAAACTGTGGATAATGAGAGATGATAGAGCCAATTATAAGTCCGGTATTCTTTCGTGAATTTATGTGAGTTAATTATAAGCCTATTCTCCCATCGCTTGCTAATAAATTTATCTGCTAATAAATAAGGTTGTACGATTTGAAAAGTTACTTAGCTTCTAGCCCAAGATCGTTTAAAAGTTGCTCGGTATGGATTAGAGTTCATAGCCAAGGCATAACTTATTGAAGCGGGATGCGAAGATTGGCGAGTCCGAAAAGGCCCTAACAAGGCATGAGGGCTATATTTTGTTGCTAAAGATCCAAAGTGATGTGAAGAATCATTTATCGAAAATCAATATGAAGGATCGAGACACACGACGAAAAGCAAATACTCCCCAAAAGTCATGGAGAAGTGTATCCGAAAAGACCCTAACAAGGTATGAGAATAAATAGATCCAAGTCATAAAGGAGGCGGATCGTTGTATATCAAAGTCCAAAATAAAGATTGAAGAAAAATGAAGAAGTCGTGGTCCAAGTATGAATCTCTCAAAACTTCAAGTGAAGAAATTCCATTATGAAGAGAAGACCATAATTTCATGAACGTCTCTCAAGATTTGAAGTATGAAGTCGCTGCCAAATATCGGTCCGAGAAAGGTCTCAAATCGCGAAACGAGTTATGCCAAGATATGAACTTTATGAGGTCCCGAGAAGCAGTTTTAAAAGATTTTGTCCTTTAGCTAACTATTGATTAAATCGTTCACTTTATTTTTAGACTTAATAACTATCGAAATAAGTCAAAAATGCATCCTCATGATCATTCAAGACAATAATAAAATATAAGAGATACACCTAGGAATAAGGGAGTCTAAGTGAATAATTGGCCCACATGAGTTCGTGTTAGTTTACTAACTTATAATAACAATGATCTCGTTTTTAAGCTTGGTTTGGAGAAAGTGAAAACTTGAGGATGATGATTATTCATAACATTTCCAAAACCCAAGGTATGCTTTTGATTTCTTTACTTTGAATGTTTATAGTTTTTATTTCTTTAATAAAGGCCAACGTGGATTGATTATGATGAAAAATGTAATCTTGCTTTGTAACTAATGCATTGCATGAGGACATTGCAATGGTCAAGTGTAGGGGATTTGATAGGTGTGTAAACACCCATCTTTTCTACCACTTAATTACAATAATAACCGGACCAAAACGTGTATTTTATGTCTTTTATGTCGGAATTATGCGTGGTTTGTGTTTTTGTTGTGATTTAGGACGAAAAGGTGAAAAGTGGAGAAAAAACGGACATTCACGGGCATTTACGGACTTTTATTGAAGAAAAAGATGAAAGACGAAGTCGAGAAATCAAGAGTGCAAAAGGAACGGAAGTCCACGACTAATTCTGAAGATTTATCGAAGAAAAAGTCAAAAGACGGAAGTTTATCAAAAGCCAAAGAATTCAAGTCTATTTTATTGAAGAATTTAAAGACGAGTTCAAAAGAAATCCCAAGCCACGAGTCATTATAGTCCAAGTTTAAAGAAGATTAGAAGGAAAAAGGACTAATGGTGCAATTAATGAAGACTATATGCTTAAGGGCTTAATGATGCAATTATGAAGAAATGAAGGAGGGGAGGAAGCTTCCTAATCCTCCCCTATATATAGATTAGGCTTAATCACTTTTCATTCTTGTTGGCTAAGTGTGACAATTAGTCTTCCACATTTAAATACCTTGTCATTTAATTTCTTGTCAATTTAATTACCTTGTCTTGCACCTTAAATTCATTTAACTTCAAGTAAGTTTTCATTTAATTATTGTCAATCTTTACTTTATCTTGTCAATCTCTTATCTACCTTTCTTAATCTTTGATTTTCATGTTTATGTTTGTGTTCATGTTCATGCTTTTATTTTGATCCAAGTGATTTTTGATTATTGTGGTTAAAGTTGTTAGATTTCTTGATTTAAATTGTTTGTTGATGATTACTAGTTGTATCGTTATTACTTTTAGTTAAATCGTGTGTTTGATTTTTATTATATTGTGTTATATCTGCTGTTACTGTTATCCCTTGTTCTTCGGGATAGTTTGTTTGTGTTTCTGTATTTCCAGGAAATCTTCCGAATCAAGAGAGGGAGTCTGTTCATTCGGAACTTTCAAAGTTCCGAACCAGTGGCTTCATCCGGAAGTCTAAAACTTCCGAACCAAGAAGGAGAGAAAGCATTCATTCGGAACTTCAAAGTTCCGAGCCAAGGGTTTCATCCGGAAGATTTTAGGATCAGCAAAACTTCCGAGTCAAGCTTGTTCATCCGGAACATTCAAAGTTCCGGACGAAGGGAAACTTCCGACTCAAGAATCATTCATTCGGAACTCAAAAGTTCCGGATCAAGCAATTCATCCGGAACTCCAAAAGTTCCGGATCAGTGAGTGTTCATTCGGAACTCCAAAGTTCCGAACCAAGGGCTGTTCATTCAGAACTTCTCAAAAGTTCCGGATCAATTCGAAAGTTCCGAACCAAGGGCAAAAGTTCCGGATCAATATCTTCCGAACGAAGTTCCGGATCAAGGGAAGGAAATAGTTCCGAGTCAAGCTAGTTCATTCGGAAGTTTTGAACTTCCGAATCAAAGGTTTCTTGTCAGGTTCTTTCTGATTTTTCTTTTTAAATTTCAGTCTTTTATTTTAAAGCTTTATTTTTCCCACCTTTTATTTTTAATTGCACTTTAAGTTTATTTGCCTTAGTTAAATTTTAGCCTTGCCTTAGTTTAAGTTTTAGTTGCGTTTTAAGATTGCCTTAGATAGATTTAAGTTTACGTCATTTACTTTAGTGCCTTTTAATTTCAGTCACGCTTTTAAATACTTGCACCATTATTTTAATTAGACTTAGATTTACTTTAAGAGCACCTTTACTTTAATTGTTTTGCACTTTTATTTTAAACACTACAACGACACATCTTTGTTCCACCAAAATAAGACTGAGTCACACATTAAATACAAGTTTTTCAATTCGAAGAGACACACGACAAAGAACTTTAATTTTTATACGGGCAAAAGTCCTTGTATCAGTAATTGGGTAAATGGGTGGGTTATGTGAGGTGTCAGCTCATGAGTGGGTGTGTAGGTTTAGTTGTCTGGCAATAATGCCCCCCCCCATGTTTCTTGTTTACTTCATGTTGTATAAAATCAGCAAATCTCACATTTCCTTTATAATAAGTTTGCAATACTTGTCATTTTTGGCACATATACTTTTCAAACTTTTAACAAGGGCTTCAAATGCAATTCTTGGATTCTTCAAGGACTGAACTTGTAATGTCTTCAAACTTTAGGGACCCTATTCATATTTATGAATATTTGAGGGGTATAAAGTGTTAATCTTCAAAAGTTGAGGGACCAAACTTGCCAATCTTCAATTCTTCAAGGGTATTTTTGGAAATTCAAAACTTCGGCCCGGTTCATTGGGCGGCTTCGTTTCCCGTGTTCGTTTTTGAATGATTCTTGTGATCTTTTGTCATTTTCTCAATATCCGTACCTAAAAATACACAAGCAACAAACACGAGCATATATTTGGCAGTTTTAATGATATTTTATGCATTTTAAGCCCGATTTGGACGATGAGACTATGTATAAAAGCAGTCTCATCAAAACATGGTGATGCAAAGATTGCAGCTGGAGCTTTGTTGCCTCATGAAATTATCAGTTCTTCAAAAAGTAAAAGTGAGGGTGGTATGGTAGATGAGCTACAATGGGAAGGAATGTTTAATGATTTGTTAAAGGAAGGGAAATTAACGAATTGCATTGCATTTTGTGATGTTTCTAGCAGTATGTGTGGAACACCAATGGAGGTTTGTGTTGCACTTGGTTTGTTGATTTCTGAACTTAGTGAAGAGCCATGGAAAGGTCATGTGATTACGTTTAGTGCATATCCCGAGTTACATTTAGTAGAAGGGCGTGATCTTGAATCGAAGACGGAATTTATTAGAAGAATGAAATGGGAGTCGAATACTAATTTTCAGGCAGTTTTTGATAGAATGTTGGAAGTTGCTGTAAGGAATAAGTTGAGTGAAGACCAGATGGAGAAAAGGGTGTTTGTTTTCAGTGATATGGAGTTTTATGAGGTGTCGTCGCGTCCATGGGAGACTGATTATGAAGCAATTCAGAGAAAGTTTAAGAGTCACGGGTATGAAAATGTTCCAGAAATATTATTTTGGAATCTTAGAGACTCACGTGCTACTCCTGTGTCACACCCCACCATGACGGAATATGGGGCGTGATGTATGGATATCATGACAACAATAGCGTGTTTATAGAGATAACTAAATGAATTGGAAATATCATAAATGATGACACAATGTCATGAACATATCACAAACAATGCAGGCGTCTAGGTAAGTAGGTAACAGGTCTACCTCTTACCAAAGACATACAATTAACAAATAACAAACATATAGGTGTCTACAAAGTATCACTTATTCAAACATAAGTAAAGACTAAGAGGAAAGGGGGTTCCTCCAATGCAATCCTAATCCTCCCAGCTAGCCACTCCTATTCTCACGCTTAACCACATAATCACCTGAAAGAGACACTAAAACACGTCAACATAAAGTTGGTGAGAGTAATAGGTTTAGACTCCAACCCCAAAATAGTTATAAGCTGTGAATAACAACCATCAATAAAAGAACATATGGACAATGTGTTACAATTATGCATTAACAACTACCATTCAAGATTAACCCTACAATCACAATTCCAAGGCACCAAGCCTTACCAATAACCACAATTTCCAAGGCTCCAAGCCTTACCAATAACCATGGTCCCATAGGCGCCCATACACCTATGAACCAATCCCAAGGCCCCGCCTTGTTAACATCCCCTTTGTACCAAGTCAAATCACAATAACAATCAAGAATCGCATAGCAGTTAGTCACATAAGTGTACACACAAGTCCATCACAAACCATAAAAACATTCACAACATTATTTACAAAACCATACAGTGTCTCTTCCATCCCATATGGAAGTCAAATCATTTATAGCTCATAAAAACATGGGACTATGAAACTCACCTGAACAAGCTTCTTCAAGTACCCGCACTCTAGCAAAATCTAAACACACAAACGTATACAATCAAGACATGAACCACATACCAAAATGACTCATCAATCTATGATGGATATCTAACCTTTTCCTACAACTTAACCCCATTTATATGCCATATGAATCTTATGACACCCCTCTATAAAGCCCTTAACTTAGTTTAGTTCATAACTCGCCCCGTTAACATTTAATCCAAAACAGTCTCGTTTTTCATACCTTAAACTATGGGTCGAACACCCCCTAACCAAATCAACTTCCTCTGTAAAAGAAACCCTATGCCCTTACATGTATTAGCTAACTCTCCTCTTTGGCCTCAACCTTGAAGATACTGTTAAGGCCTCCATATATATATATATATATATATATATATATATATATATATATATATATATATATATATATATATATATATATATATATATATATATATATATATATATACTTTTACCTATCCAGAATTTACTGATTTTGAACATACAATAAGTTTGTTATGATCAGAGGGTCGTACCCTAACCCATTTATTTAGAGATCCTTTAGATCTTTTATTTAATATATAATATAAGTCTCATGTTCGTTTTAAGGTTCCAATATAACCCTAAGTACCCCAAACAATTCAAAACATAGAAAGAAAACAGGCTGATCCAAAAACTGTTTTGACACCCGACTGATGTAAACTATTTTTGACCCACTTCCAGACTTCCAATTTAGTTCTCGTTTCTTGCATTTGAAATCCAACTCAATTACCTTTCTAGGGACATAAGATTGAAAAATTAAAAGTTTTTAAAACTCTAGATATGATCAAAACAATGGCCCAAAAATTCTGCCCAGTTTTTAAAAACGAATTTAACAAAATTAACCAAATTAATTACCCTCATCATGTTTAATCATTAACCCTAATTATTCTAATCAAGTCTATATCATTGTGATAACATTAAAGTACAGATTTTCTAATAAACACTATCCTAGATCCATCATATAATGATTAATAAAGAATTAAAAACAATTTAATTAAAAGGGTTTGAAGAGTTTAACTTAGATTTTTTGGAAAAAACAAGATTTTTGATGAAGAACCCTAATTTATTCCATGGATTTCGAATCACTCATGATCTCCATGGATTTTATGATGTGTTTTTACTAATAAAAAGTTTTTGTATATTTTCTAACAAGTCCTTAACCCAATACAAAAGCCCTGTTCCCCTTTTTCCCTTTTCTTTTTCTTTCTTGCATCCCAAAACCGACTATACCCCTTTATATTCGTTTTTTTTTCTTTTTATTATTAATAATTGTATTAATAATATAACCTTAATTTTCCTTAATTTATTTCAGCAAAGCCTCCAAAACCTCAAAACCGTAAAACTAGTCAAATTTACGCGTATACCGTAAAAGACGTAAAAATATACAGTTTTATAAAAACTCTTGAAATATGAAATAAAATAATTAACTAAGTCCTAAATGACTTAAAACCATCCCAAAAATACTCTCGTGACTAAATACATCTTCCGAGACCCCCAAATGCAAAACCCTAAACCGTAAAAATACGATCTTCTATAATACATATACGTATACGTAAAACCACTAAATAACACCATCTCATTTCATAGTCACTACCATATGGGCTCATGAACATGAAATAACCGTTCCTCGATTTACTTATGAGTACCATATACCCATAAACGATATCCAAACCTCACTCCAAACACACAAAATAAACACATAAGCACATAAAAGCACATATTTGCACAAAACACCTTAAACTATAGTCTAAGTGACGAACCCCAAAAACCATGGTTGTCACATCACTCCCTCCTAATAGAAATCTCGTCCCGATATTTACTCCTTAGGATCAAACACACAACAACAAATCACATGAGGATACTTGTTCTAAATTAACTCCTCTCATTTCCATGTGTACTTTAGTTCAAGTCTCAAAATACCACATATACAAACCAACAATATTTAAATTCATTCATATACTCTTGACCTTACAGCCAATAAATCTCACAAATGACCCTTTGATAAAACAAAGACTCTTATTAACACAAATCCCAAATAACCGAACATCCAAATATGCATTCTCAAAACAACATTTACCAATCTTAATACATGAAATATATGATGTATACCACTCAATTCTCCCAGGTAATTCTGTACTCATAAGCTACTGGCCCGATCTTTCCAAAGATCATAAATGGACCTACAAAACTCTACATCAAGTTTTCCATTTTACCAAAACATACCACCTGTTACTATGGGTGAAACTTCCTACATAACTTTGTCACTAAACTTTAGTGGTTTCATCCTTCTCAACATAGCATATCTTGTTGCTCTCATCCTTTACCACAAACACCATTTCCACATTAGTAGTCTCTTTCACGGATTTTAGTCCACCATAAGGAAAACTCACCCTATCCTTCCATATAGTGCCTCAAATGGTATTCATCGACTTCTAGTATGATAACTATCATTATATGAAAACTCAACATCGCTAACGAGTTTCCCACATCCCTCTAAATCAGTCACCCAAGCTCTCAACACGACTCCTATACTTGTAGCAATTTCTCACTTCGTCCATCCTTTTCCAAGTAGATGGATATACTCATATCCAATCATGTTCATCAACTACCTTTAGTCCATACCACCAAACTACTTAAAAATTCCAATTTTCTTACACAAGTGACCTATGACAGTGTTTCCCATATTCATTAGTTCATCATAACAAGGCTCTTCCAATCCAAATCAGCTTATGATCTAAACATATCACCAAAAGGACAGTTATCTCAGTTAGTCTATCAACTGCCATCCAAATCCATGCTACAACTACTTCTATTAAATTTGGATAGCTCATTAGTAGCACCTATACACTTCCTTCTCACTTTTCTCCATGAAAGATTTTTTTTGATACTCAACACTTTCTTTATACTTACACAATGTCTTACCTCCAAGGTCATAGTGCTCCTCATCTTGTCTCAGTTAGTACAAACCCTTCATCCCTCATGACACATCACATCTATAACTCCTCATCCATTCGATTATCAATACTAAGCCTTCCAACCAAACAGTATAGGTCAGTGTAATTTCCTTTCTACACTACATCAATATTAGCAGGCTTAGTGCCTTAGTCTACTCATTAGGCTATACCAAAAATTTACCTTCGGTTCCTATCTCGACCTATTTCATTTATGATCCGCATCTATCCAGACTTCCTTCTTTTTCCTCAGCTCATGGCATACATCACGATGCTATGCTTCCCGTCTTTCAAGTCACCTATATGTCAAAATTATCCAAGTAGCTTCACTTGTTTTCCTCACGACCAGTTCTCCTACTCCATCCTAATAGGGACAGACTAGAGTTTTATGTGATCCCATGCGGATCACACTCTCATCTTATACCCATATTAGTTTCCACTTGTCTAAACTAAGCCATATTTTAAATTCTTATTTCAAATCTCATACTTCTATTTTGATTGCACCCAACATGAGGTACTTTCAATCATCATCTTCTAGGAATACTTGGTCCTCTCCTTCCATAAACTAACTAATTCCTACACTATCCCATCCAACCGAAATTCCATACTTCATTCATCAAATCTATGAAAATAGTTAGTGCATTGGATAATGCATAATTGTCTCTTCCAAAGATCTTTCATAACACCTTCACAAAACCGACTCTCTAATCACTTCTCCACGAACTTATTCAGTTCAGCTTCACTACTCATCCTTTAATATTGATTGCCACAAAATTATATCTACATAGCCACTCGACTCCCCTTGTTATTTCCACGAGTTCTTAATCCCCCATGTTATGTATTCACTTCATTACGATCCACTGGTTCAGCTCTTTGTAGCTCCACTCCGGTACTCGGTCTGTCCTTCTTCGTCACGAACCATACGAAGATTCCCATCATAGTGCTTGTCACCTTTCCAGTCCTTGCAACTTCTGTGACTCCTTCGAAATCTCTTGCATCCTTCTAGAAGCCGACACGTATTCCTTCCAGCTCCTTGCTTCACGATGTAGCTCTTCACGCACTCCTTCTCGTCTCTATGATGTTACCTAGGAACTTCACACTACCCAGTAGCTTCTAACTTCAACTCATATACCACAATATTTCTAAAGGTACTTCAACCCCTCAATGGCTCACTCTTCCTTACTTGTTGTACTTCACCATTAATCAGCCTCCTACAAATCATTCTTTCACATCCATGTTTTCCTTCACGTGTCTACTACTACCTTGCCTCCATAACAATACCAATTCCCTTGCGTGTTATTTGCCAAATATTTCCATTAGTAGAAACTTTCTACTCTACCCTCACATCCGCTAGTACTTTCATCAATCTCCTAATGGTACTTCAACCAACTTCTCATAGCATGACATCTCGTTCCCACGACTAGTAAACTAACTTTACTTACTCCCTTATTCCGTAACCAATCTAAGTTTCAAAACTACACAAATCTTAATCATTCCTTCAACACAACCTTTAAACCAAAATACATCTCTCCATTCTAATATCTATCCATAAGTAATACTACCGAACTCTATCCTCTCATCCTAACGTTTCCACAACCGCATAACTAAATCAACCATGACGTGTACCAAAAGAATTCCAAATGGTCGCGTCCCATAATAAATATAGGGTAAACCGAAATATCAACCATAACGAACCCTAGCCAAAACAACTGAAAACGAAAGAATGTAATCTAAAAGATTCAATGGAGTGTACCAACAACGAAAAATTAGACTCGTCACGATTAGTATTACCAAATTTCAATACCTTAGAAAATTTTAAATTTTTATCTCAATTAGTTACTTCATATTAGGACCATATTTTAACACCAATAAATGAAATCATAGTCATATATTACCATCTTCGTTACTATCAAAGGGCATAACTCAGTTAGTGTACTAAAACTCACTTTATATATCATCTCCTTTAACAATAAACTCATCTTTTATCTTAATTATTTTATCAAAGGTGTCCACTAGTTAGTATAGTATAACGTTATTCAAACCATTATCATGTTTACTCACATTAAACTCATTTCACTTGTTATTATGAAACCAATACGTGTTTATAAAATATGGTGTTTTTATTAACTTTATTCTATATTATAAATATTTTATATAATCCATTTAGGCTTTTTACACGTTTACAAGGTGTTGTGTTATTATTATCATTATTATAATAAAATCTTCCTTTTTACTATTTCTGTCTATTTAAATACTTCTAAAATTTTAACTCCACTTTTAAGAAAATTATCGTAAAATTTATTTACCCTTTATATGTACTATCACATGTTACCTAGAAAACTGATCCATTCATTGTCAATATATTTTTTTAACTTATTACCAATAAACTTAAAGAAAAGATATGTAAGTCAGGATATCATACCGTACACTTACAAAGTATTTTCAAAAGCATTTTCCTTTAATTAGCTAGACTCCTTTGCAAGAAAATTTGGTAGTTCTCGTCAATTCAAATACATACCCGAATGTAGACACACTTCAAAACATTCAAGACGTCGTTGGAACTCCATCAAACTCCAGCACTAATAAACTATTTAAACACGAGAGAACACTAGGTACGTTTAAGTTTTAATAACTATTGAACGACCGTATATCATAACATAACATCTACTAGTATATATACCTCCGCATATATATATATACCTATTAAAACTCCCAAAACATACTCGTTATCATACATGTCAAGTCAATCGATCGCGTCATACACTCGTTTTTCCATACGAGTAATCACCATCTCACCATCTCACCATGCCACAACAAGGCATAAAACCCATCACCAAAACCAACCCATATCGTGTGACCCCATAATCACACAACACACCTATAACCTAAAACATATAACACAAAAACCATAGCCATATCACAGGCAACCATTACATAAACCCCTATTGTACAAATACCCAAAATACAGATCTCATCATATACAAGCATGTACTAACCCCTTTTTCATGCAACCATACTTGGAAATCCATCGGTGTTGTGGCACGTATATAATTATGTAGGCCTCCATAATTATATATGTCCCCTTTCACCCATGTGCTCCCTCCTATGACGACACTTATAAGAAATTAGTACTACACGGAACACATATATCTACCACATATATACCCCATAAAATACACTCTATATATATACCGTATAGGTAAAAAAAGAACATCTCATATGTCAACCCTAACTTCATTCATAACTCGAGGCTCAATCGCCAAATCAAATCAATAACAATAAAATATCCAACATTAAAAAATGACCATAAACATTTAGGCGGAAATTCGAATCTACTACTAGTCGCAGACTCAACATCGGTACTATCCTAATATTACCTAGCGCACCTCTTCTTCTACGCGACATGGGTAACACTAAAAGATTCCGACACACATGGTTCATACGTCGTATCAATAGAAAATAAATGAATGTACTTACATATATTATATCTCAATAAGTAAGTATGAAATTAAATAAATATCCAAAACGAAATTAACACTTAAGCACTTCATATACTATAATGCACACATACCCCTATGACACCTACATGCATGGACCCTTAAGCTATAGACTAGGCTACTAGACTAGGCAACCTAATTCTCGATAACCATTGTCTCTGATACCATTCTGTCACACCCCACCATGACGGAATATGGGGCGCGACGTATGGATATCATCACAACGATAGCGTGTCAATAGATATAACTAAATGAATTGGAAATATCATAAATGATGACACAATGTCATGAAGATATCACAAACAATGCAGGCGTCTAGGTAAGTAGGTAACATGTCTACCTCTTACCAAAGACATACAATTAACAAATAACAAACATATAGGTGTCTATAAAGTATCACTTATTCAAACATAAGTAAAGACTAAGAGTAAAGGGGGTTCCTCCAATGCAATCCTAAGCCTCCCAGCTAGCCACTCCTATTCTCACGCTTAACCACACTATCACCTGAAAGAGACACTAAAACACGTCACCATAATGTTGGTGAAAGTCATAGGTTTAGACTCCGACCCCAAAATAGTTATAAGCTGTGAATAACAACCATCAATAAAAGAACATATGGACAATGTGTTACAATTATGCATTAACAACTACCATTCAAGATTAACCCTACAATCACAATTCCAAGGCACTAAGCCTTACCAATAACCACAATTTCCAAGGCTCCCAGCCTTACCAATAACCATGGTCCCATAGGCGCCCATACACCTATGAACCAATCCCAAGGCCCCGCCTTGTCAACATCCCCTTGGTACCAAGTCAAATCACAATAACAATCAAGAATCGCATAGCAGTTAGTCAATAAGTGTACACAGAAGTCCATCACAAACCATAAAAACATTCACATCATTATTTACAAAACCATAAAGTCTCTCTTCCATCCCATATGGAAGTCAAATCATTTATAGCTCATAAAAACATGGGACTATGAAACTCACCTGAACAAGCTTCTCCAAGTACCCGCACTCTAGCAAAATCTAAACACACAAACGTATACAATCAAGACATGAACCACATACCAAAATGGCTCATCAATCTATGATGGATATCTAACCTTGTCCTACAACTTAACCCCATTTATATGCCATATGCATCTCATGACACCCTGATAGTTGTAAAATACGTCTTTTAGGAAAAAGAGCGTAATAGGGCAAGTATAAACAAGTGATTTAGGAAAACCATAAGTTAATGACCCAAAAGTGGGGATCGTTCTCAAGGAGGCAAATGCGTTGTGTAGAAAGATGATTAACTTTTGTGATTATATTGATGAGAAAAGAAAAGAAGAAAAGAGATTGGAAGAGAATGACGGTTACGATTATGGATTAAAACTAAGACGAATAGTCGTACACGTAAAACCGTAAAAAGTGACAAAATTAAAAATTTACCCTAAAAATTCCTAGAAAATTACAATAAATCCAAAAAATGTAACTAGAGTTTTCAAAAAATCAAAAATCACTAAACCTTTTATTTAATTAAATAATAATTTTTTAGTGCTAATTAAAGCCCAAAAAATCAATTTAATTAACAAAAAGCCCAAAATGAGATTTTTTCACTTGAAACCTCTAAAATGACTTAACTAAATTTAAAAATATTTATTAAAATTTTAAAATTAATAAAAACTATTTAAAAACAATTAAAAACTATTTAAACTTAAATTAATTCTAAAAATTAATCTAATGACAATAAAAATATTCTAAAAATTGTAAAATTCCTAATTTAATGTATTTAATCTAAGGAAAATGAAAAAACTTGAAAAATCTAAACTTTAATTTTTAATAATAAAATAATAATAAAATATTATTAAAAATTCAAAATTTATAAAAAATTCTAAAAAGTTGCAAACTAGCTTATTATAACCTAAAAAATTCAGAAATGAAGTTGAAAAAAAAATACCCCTATTAGGCCTAGAAATGGGCTAAAAGTCCAAACAGACCCCTTAATGGGCTCAAACAGGCCCAATAAGAAAAAAGTTGTCCAAATAAGCCCAAAAACACCTATCTGACTAAAATTTGATTTTAAGAACAAAACTCTGAAGGCCCAAAAGCTGAAAATGTGCTTAAGCTAGCTTATTTCAAAGCAGCTTATTCTTAATGGGCTTTTTGGCCCATTAAGCTATAAGCTGATGCCATAAGCTCAAATTTGACACACAAGCTTCTTTTGAGTTACTTAAGAGATTTGTAAAAAGAAAATTGGAAAAAATCACAAGGAATAAGCCTGAATAAGCTAAAAGCTATCTTCACAAAACGACAAAATAGTCGTTTTCGAGTTCTAGGCCACCCCAAGAGCTGATTCAACTTTCAAAAGCTTTTAAATGACTTAATTAAGCTAAATAATCAAAAAGTTTTCCAATAAGCACACTCAATAAGCTGAAATAAGCAGATAAGCAATTAATTAAAAGTCAACCTTATGAGTTTTCTGTTGGGAATAAATCTATGCTTAGTTTGTTTCCCCTGCTAGTTGATTATTCGTACCCCTGTTAGAGTAAGTTCCCCCTGCTAAATAACAAAGGCAGGGGGATTGGTTCCCCTGCTGAAGTCAAAGGCCCTGCTGTCAAAGATAAACATGGAATAGATTTTTACGCGTTTCAGTTATTATTCCTTAATACTTTCCATAGTTTGTTAGTAGTGATCTTGTACGTGAGTCCTTGTGCCTATAAAAGGACTCACTAGGTTAGCATGCAAAGGGTGTCTTTCTCATTTGTCTTTTCATTATTATTACTTTAAGGTTTTGTAAACCCTAATACCACTTTGGGTATTCGTATATCTTTGATATATTAAAGTTCAACGTTTGAATCACATTTGTTCTTGTGCTAAACATTACATTCTGCATCTTGTTTAGTTACTTTTCTTTGCAAAGTTTCTCTAGTGTTAGATTGAATTCTTTCTCTCTATCACAACCCTTAAACAAGCTATTAAGGTTTAAGATCTGACTTTGGGATCAACAAGTGGTATCAGAGCTTGTTGAGAAACTTTGTCTAAATCAAGAACAAAATCCTCATAGCAAACATGTCTTCAGATTCATCCTCAAACAGCAACAACCACAATAACCTCAAGTTACCCATGTTGGATCCTGAAAACTTTAAATTATGGGAATTCAGAATCCAACAATACCTGAAAATGGAACACTATGTTCTCTGGGAGATCATAAAGTTTGGTGATCAATTCAACAAAATGGTGGCAGTTGAAGAGGGCAAGGAAGAAGGTGAAAGTTCCAAAGGTAAGGACAAGAAGAAATCTGTTGCTCTATGTGATAAGGAAATACTGGCTAGAAGGCATGATGTCAGGGCTCACAGCTGATTGCTGTTGGCTCTACATGATAGACATCAACTCAGATTCAGGAAATACAAAACAGCTAAGGATCTATGGGAAGCCATAGGCAAAACCTTTGGAGGAAATGAAGCCACAAAGAAGAAGAAGAAAAATCAAATGCTGAATGATTTTGCTTCTTTCAAAGCAATTGGTGATGAATCAATTGGAGCTATTTACAATAGGCTTCAAGATATGGTGGCCCAATTGGAATTCTTTGATATTGAGGTATCAAAAGAGCAGGTGAATACCAGGTTTCTTAACAGCCTCCAGAAAGAATGGTTTGTCTATAAGGCAATTTGGCAGAATAAGGATGACTTGGACGAAAAAGACATTGATGACATATACAATAAATTAAAAGTTTTTGAACCTGTTGTCAATGAGATGAAGTCAAAAGGAACAATTCCCACCAACTCAAGTGGATTCACTGATTCCCCTGCTAACATGGCATTCATATCACAAAGCAGTAGAATCTCCAAGAACAGTGGAATAGAAGTAGCCCCTGCTACTTATTCCCCTGCTACCAGGTCTGGACCTTCCTATGATGAAGAAAGACCAGCTACATTCAGCCTTGATACTGTTTGTGCTTTTATAGCATCTCAAGGGCCACAAGGATCTACTGTGCTACATGAAGATTCAAGTCAAATCAGTAAACAAGGGTTAGAAGAGATGGATATCAAGTGGAATATGGCTCTACTCAGCATGAGAGCCAATAGGTTCTACAAGAAGTATGGGAAGAAGATCTCAATCAATCCCTCTGATGTGGCTGGGTTTGATAAAACAAAAGTTGAATGTTACAATTGTGGCAAGAAGGGTCATTTTGCCAGGGAATGCAGAGGACCTAAGACTGGAAATAGCTACAGAAAGGAAACAAGAGATGATGATTCTGGTGCTAAAGCCATGGTAGCCATGCAGGGGATAGATGGAGCAAGTGGATGGGACTGGAGTGCTATGACAGAGAATGTGGAAAGAAATCAAGCTTTGATTGCTGAGGAAAAGGAAGAAGATTTTGCACTTATGGATATGTCAAGTTCCAGCTCTGACAATGAGGTATATGTTGACTCATACTGTACTAAAGCTTGTAGGAAAAATACTGAATCTTTGAATGATCAAATCAGAAAGGTAAAAGCTGACTATATCAATTGTGATAATGATCTTGATAATTATAAACGTGCTTTAGAACAGTTAGAGTCCACCATAAGAGAGTATAGGCAAAGAGAAAGTGATTATAGGGATCACATTGTGATTCTAGAAAGAGATGCTAAGGAGAATAACCAATCTATAAAGGTATTGACTGCTGAACTTGAAACTTTCAAAGCTAACCAAAAGATAGATGAAGAAACTGTTGAAAAATTTGGAAAAGTTTCAAAAGATTTAACCAAAGCAGTTGAAATTGGTCAATCTCCTAGGGACAAAACAGGGTTTGGGATTAAAAATATGCATGCTACCATACCACCACCCCATACTAACATCCATGCTCCTTCTCCTAGAAAAGACCTGTCCTGGACTGGTCTCCCTTGTTTTGAAAAACAGGATGACATTGAGTTTGACTTGAGTGCTTATATACCTAATAATCTTGATAGAGAAGAGTCTCTAGTTAAAACTAGTGTTATTAGGGATGTGGAAAAGGAACAGGTTGGTTTAAAACAAATTGATAACCCTGTTAGATTTTCAAGAGAAGGAATTGTTGGCAAAAATTCTAGCTCTAAAAGTAGCTCCCCTAAGTCTACCACTAAATATGCTGGTATGTACAGGAATGTCAGAGGTAATCAAAGAAATTGGAATGACCAAAAGTCTCATCAATTAGGAGAAGACTTTGTGATTAATACCAAGCCCTGCTTCACATGGGGCAGCTTTGAACACACTTATCAAGAGTGTAAGGCACCAATGGAGATGGTGGCTGCAAATCCCTTAAAGGATATGCAACCTAAAACCATTCTTCTAAATGTAGGGGCAAAATCCTTTTCCCCTGCCAAGTATGTTGCCCCTGCCTTGAGAAATAGGGTGACTGACAAATATGTTGTTCCTTCCCTTAGGAAGAAGAATGATGTTCACCCAAAGCCCAATACTTCTGTGACCACCCCAACACCTTATACTGCATATAGAACTGGCTCTAGACCTTACCAACACATGACTAGAGGCCAAAACAAAAGGTGGGTTCCCTCTGCTAAGCATAGAGATTCCCCTGCTAAAACTAGGGTATCCCCTGCTAGCAAAATTGTGTATTCTAGGAACATGGGAAGATGGGGAAAAGCTGTGAAAGCCTCAGCTCGTTGGGTTTGGGCACCCAAAAGGGGTACTCAATCTAATGGTGTATCTCTAGTTTTTGATAAGCTATCCTACATTGATACACGAGGTAGATCCAAGTCTGTAATGGCTTGGGTCCCCAAGAAAAACTAACTTGTTTTTCTTTTTGCAGGTGACAAAGAAGACAAGAGATGACAGAGCATAATGGGATAGTGGATGCTCAAGGAGTATGACTGGACAAAAAGCTTACTTGTATAACTTTGTGTCCCTGCATGACAATGATGGTGTTTCTTTTGGAGATGGGCATGGAACTATTACAGGAAAAGGAACTATTGTCACTAATGGGATGACCTTTGACAATGTGTACTTGGTGAAAGAACTCAAGTACAATCTCTTCAGTGTGTCACAGATGACTGATAACAAGAATTTTGTCTTGTTTACTGACACTGAATGCTTGGTATTAGGAAAGGAGTTTGTCTTGCCAAAAGACACTCCTATTGTACTCAGAACACCAAGACAGAAGAATATGTACACAATTAATCTCAAGGACATATCTCTCCAAGACAATGAAACATGTTTCATTGCCAAAGCTTCAGCAGATGAATGTAAGAAATGGCATAAAAGACTTGGTCATCTTAATTTCAAGAACATGAACAAACTAGTAAAGTATAATCTGGTTCATGGTCTTCCTTCCAAGTCCTTTGTCAATGAACATACTTGTGCTACATGTCTGAAAGGGAAGCAACACAGAGCATCTTGCAAATAAAAAACAAGTATGTCCACCACCAAGCCATTGGAACTACTGCATATGGATCTATTTGGTCCTACTTCTGTGGCAAGCATAATGAAGAAATGGTACTGCTTAGTGATTACTGATGATTTTTCAAGGTTCACATGGACATTCTTTCTATTTGAGAAGAGTGACACAGCTGATGTACTCATTGGGTTCATCAATCAAATTGAACTATCAAAAAGCATGAAGGTGGTTACCATGAGATCAGACAATGGTGGTGAGTTCAGAAATCAGAAACTGGACTCTTTCTGCATTAACAAAGGCATCAAGAGGCAATTCAGCATAGCAAGAACACCTCAACAGAATAGAGTTGCAGAAAGAAGGAATAGGACACTCATTGAAGCTGCTAGAACTATGCTGTCTGATTCCAAACTTCCAGTTATCTTTTGGGCTGAAGCTGTATCCACTGCTTGTTATGTACAAAACAGGGCCTTGGTAATTAAGGCACACAACAAGACCCCTTATCAGCTGTTCAATGGAAGACCTCCTTTAATTGACTTTTTCAGACCTTTTGGATGTCATGTGATCATCTTGAACACTATTGATAATCTAGGTAAATTCAGTGAAAAGGGTGATGATGGATACTTTGTGGGTTATTCATTAAACAGCAAGGGATATAGGGTCTTCAACAAGAAAACAAGCAAAATCACAGAAAATCTTCATGTGAACTTTCTTGAAGACAAACCTGAAGATGTTCAAACAGGTCCTGACTGGTTCTTTGATATAGATGTACTTTCAAAGTCCATGAATTATGTACCTGTTGTTTTGCAGAACACTAACATTTCAGGTACTCAAGAAACAACTAGTGCAGAGAAGTCACCCCTGAGGTACATGAATGTACCCTCATTGTTTCCTATTGAAGCTGATGTTCAAGAAGATAATTCTTCTCTAGGAAAAGAACAGCCAATCTCATCCCCTGCTATGGCTGAAGGCAGTGGAATGGCTGAAAGCAGTGGAATCCAGGATTCCCCTGCTAGACCAATTGGTTCCTCTTTCACAAAGGATCATGATGCTAATGAGACTACTGATGCAGAAAGAGAATCCCCACTCATTTCATCATCTACACCCATAAATGATGGTCCTATTATATCCAGCAGTGGAAGCAGAATCATCAGGAGTGGAGGTCCTAGTTATTCAGAGCTTCATTCTGCTCACCAGCACCCATCTCTAGGTCATGCTGTATCATTTGGAAGTTCCTTTGAGGACTTCTTTCCTAATCAAAATAGCCCCATCAATTCTGATTTGGAAGAAGATAAAACAGAAGTCATCATGCAGCCTACCTACAGAATCAATAAGGATCATCCTATCTCTCAGATCATTGGCAATCCTGACGCCCCCAGACATACAAGGTATACAGCAAAGGAGCACAACTTCATTGCTAACATCACCATGAAGTTCAATCATGACAACATGCAATGTTGTCTGTTTACTGCATTTTTGTCACAAGAAGAGCCAAAGAAGATTTTTCAGGCTTTAAATGACCCAAGCTGGGTTGAAGCCATGCAAGAGGAGCTCTTACAATTTGACATACAAGAGGTTTGGATTCTGGTTGATTGTCCCAAATGGGCAAGGCCTATTGGGACAAAGTGGGTACTCAGGAACAAAAAGGATGAAAGGGGAATAGTTGTCAGGAACAAGGCAAGATTAGTGGCACAAGGGTATACTCAGGAAGAAGGAATTGATTATGAAGAGGTGTTTGCTCCAGTAGCCAGGATTGAAGCTATTAGATTATTTCTTGCTTATGCCTCATTCATGGACTTCACTGTTTTCCAGATGGATGTGAAAAGTGCCTTCCTATATGGAACCATTGATGAAGAAGTCTATGTCATGCAACCTCTAGGGTTTGAAGATCCAGATGATCCTGACAAAGTATACAAAGTGAAAAAGGCCATGTATGGACTTCACCAAGCTCCCAGAGCCTGGTATGGTACTCTCTCTAAATATCTCTTAGACAATGGATTCAGCAGGGGGAAGATTGATCAGACCCTGTTTACCAAGAAACAAAAGGGTGACCTTCTGCTAGTACAAGTCTATGTGGATGACATCATTTTTGGATCAACTAACTCTATGCTTAGCAAAGAGTTTGCCAAATTGATGCAGGATAAATTCCAAATGAGTGCCATGGGAGAACTAAACTTCTTTTTGGGGTTACAAGTTCAGCAGCGGAAAGATGGGATATTTATCTCACAAGACAAATATGTGGCTGAGATTGTAAAGAAGTTTGGCATGTCTGATGGAAAGAAGGTGTCCACTCCAATGGACAAGGATCATCCATGGGGAAAGGATGGTCCTAGAAAGCCTATAGATATCAGGAATTACAGGTCTATGATTGGGTCTCTTATGTATCTCACTGCTTCAAGACCTGACATCATGTTTGCAGTCTGCTTATGTGCAAGATACCAGGTGTCACCAACAGAGTGTCACTTATTTGCTGTGAAAAGGATTTTTAGGTATCTAAAATGTCATCCCACCTTAGGACTCTGGTATCCAAAGGAGTCACCATTTGAGCTGATAGCCTATTCAGATAGTGATTATGCTGGTGACAACAATGATAGGAAGTCTACAACAGGGGGATGCCAATTTTTGGGGAGCAGGCTTATATCTTGGCAATGTAAGAAGCAGACTATCATGGCAACATCTACAACTGAAGCTGAGTATGTAGCAGCTGCTGCATGTTGTGGTCAAGTTCTCTGGGTGCAAAATCAATTACTTGATTATGGGTATAACTTTCTTAAAACCAAGATATTCATTGACAACAACAGCACTATTTGCATTATAAAGAACCCTGTTTTTCATAGCAAGACTAAACACATTGAAATTAGACATCACTTTATCAGAGATTGTTTTGAAAAAGGACTGATTGTCCCTGAGAAAATTGATACAAAACTTAATGTTTCTGATCTTTTAACAAAATCTTTTGATGTAGGGAGGTTTCAGTATCTGGTTGCAGGTATTGGAATGGTTACTCCTTAAAATCTGATGTCTATTTTGTCATGTATAATCAGGGTTACTTCACTGCTGTTGTTGTATAATTGTTAGTCCATTTTTCCATCTCTTTCATTCCACTGCTTTTTAACACAGATTCCCCTGCTGGGGGTTCATTCCCCTGCCAAGAGAAATTTTCTCTTAAGCTGGGTGTGTTCTTTTTACAAAAGTGGTTCTATGTGGTTTTAGACTAACAATGTAGAGGTTCATATGGTGCATACTATTCTCATTGATGGATCAGGTATATACTCTATGTTTCAGGGGAGGTTAGGTCTCACCTTTAGGACTCAGGGTATCCTTAGGATACTCAAATATGATCTTAGATCATATCCACTGGTGAGTGAGGGTTCAGGGTAATGATGACTTGCTGCAAAGCTTGTCAGAACTCTGAAACCTTGAGGCACTGTAGTGTGTGCTTACATCTCTCTATTAAAACAGCTTGCTGTTCAAATACAGAGGTGTGGCACACATTGCCAAGACTGCCTGACCATTGGTAAGGGACAAGGTTGGGATGGTGACTGGGGTATGCATGTTTTCTTGGGATAACCTGGTGTAGGGGGACTTATGTATTGACTTTTTGTATTGGGACCATTGCTGAATAGAGGACTCTTGAGTTTCTATGTATCTATATTGTGTATGCAAGTGTGTGCATTAGAGCAGAGCTAGTTAGCATTAGTCTCTCCATGACTAGTCCAATACCCCTAGGAAAGTTTCCCCTGCTTTTATCTTTTTATTCCCCTGCTATCATAACATTCCCCTGTTTGACCGTTGACCGACAATACCGTTACCCTGTTCATAGCCGTTGGGCCTGCTTGCTTAAATTTTGGTTAGGGAATATTTTATTATTTTTAAAAGATATTTAAGGCGCTTTCTTCGCTGATTGGTAATCTTTTCCTTTTATTTCAAATAAATTAATTTTTTATCAAGATTTATCTTTGATATTTTTGCAATTTGAAAATTTTGGTCCAATCACAGCTCTTCAATTCGCCTATAAAAACTTAATTCCCTTTACCAGCAGGTCCATCTTTCTTCCTCGACTTAATCCCACTTACCTCTCATCTCTATAAACCTTCAAACTATTTTCAAAATTCATCATGACTCTTAAAATTGCTCCTAATCATAACCAAATCGCTTTGCTTCATGATGAACCAGCCGAGTTTGCTGATGCTGTGGCATTTCTAAAGTCTTCATACTTCAGAGTGGCCCTTCTCATCAATCCTCGAATCTATACCTCACACATTCAACAGTTCTGGTCTAAAGCCATGACCAAAACAGTGAATGGAGAGGTTATAATTCAAAGCACGGTTGATGGTTATTCCAAGGTGGTTACACTTGCCTCCATCAGGGAGAATCTTCTCCTTGATGATGAGGATGGGATAACCAACTTTTCTGAGGCTAAAATTTTTGCAGGTCTTGTTAAATTGGGGTACAAACTTTCTGAAAATAAAAAATATAAGTTTGCTAAAGGCCAGTTTGCCCCTCATTGGAAATATTTGATTCATACTATTATGCAATGTTTGTCACCAAAAACTACTGCTTTTAATGAAGTTGGTAGTGAGATAGCTTCTGCCCTGATCTGCTTTGCAACAGGGAGGAAGTATTGTTTTTCTCAAATGATTTTTAAAGGCATGGTTAAAAATGTTTCAAGCACCTCAAAGTTTTGTATGTATCCAAGGTTTATAGAAATTCTGCTGAATATGAGTGATCATGGTCCCATTAAACACAAAAACTATTTTTCAGCAACCCAACACACCACCAAACTCTTCACCACACTACTTGCACCATCACCTTTGTTTTCTGGCAAAAACATTCCACTCACTTCAATTATGATGGACCAAATTAGAAGGGAAGAAGCCAAAAATCAAACAGCCACAAATCAACCTTCTGATTCCCCTGCCAAGAACCTACCACCTGCTGATCTACAACAAGAAAGGCGTTCCAAATCCAGGTTTGCCAGGTCTCCCTTGCCTGGTGAATCTTCACAAGCAGCAGAAAGGAGAGTCTCCAAGAGTTTGGAGCAACCTGGGGGTTTGGCTGCCACTACTGTCTCATCCTCAAGGGGTGAGCAGGATAGTGACACCATCAATAAGTCCTCTCCCCCACTCCATGATATCCAAAAAGGGGTGAAAATCCCTTCTAAGATTGAGAGCAGTATGAAACCTTTGACAAATTTGGAATTGACGAAAATGTGTATGAGCCTGAAAAGGCATAATGCACAACTGGTACAAGATGTCAAAAAGCAAGGCCTGGTTATCACTCAATTGGAAACCAGACTTGCTACTCTTGAGGGGAGGAGAAAGCCCAAACTGATTCTTTCAACAGATGAGGATTCTTCCAAAGGGGAGGAAGTTCCACATACAGAAGGGTCTACTGAGTACTATTCATATCCTGGTGGGGTACATGGAAAGATAACAAGTGCTCAGAAAGGGATGGAGAAAGGAAGTGCTGATAAGGGAAGTGACAAGGGGAGTGCAACCAAAGATATTTCTCAAACATTGCTCACCATGGGCAATCCAGAAGAAGCCCCTGCTTCAAAATTTTCCCCTGCCGTTGCTGATCTCACTGCTGTAAGTCAATCCCCTGCTAAGAGTATTACTCAATACTTTGTTAGAAAGAACAGAAAGCAGCCAGCTCAGAAGGGGATTACAATCAAAGAACCTGCATCTAAAGCGAAACCAGCACCAACAGTGGATCCAAAAGACAAAGGAAAAGGAATCATAGTGCAACAGCCCAAGAGAAAATACAAGCATCTAACTCCTGAACAACAAAGGGCTCAAGAAGCACATGATGCACAAGTAGCTCTCAGGCTACAACAAGAGGAGATGGATATGCAGGACCAAAGAATGCAAAAGATGAGGCCCAAAGATATGCTCAAGCAGGTTGAGATTATGCATAGAGAACTAGATGACAGGGTACCTCATGTTGGAGAGTTTCTCGATCAATGGGAGAAGGAGTTGAAAAATGCTCCTTTGGAAGACAGGTATGAGTTGACTTGCCTTGTTTACAAATATCAAACTGAGTATCTGGAAAGAAGGGCAATTCAAATTCAGAGTGAGAAGTATCTAACTTCAGAGAAAGGGCAACTTGATCACTACAAAGTTCCGCTTAAGAGACATAGAAAGTGGAAGGATGGTGACTTTAGTGATATGAGTTTTGAAGCCATAAAAAGAGCAGTCAGACCAGTTCTAAAATTGTATGATGTGGAGGACTGGATGACTATCAACACTCCTGAGGAAGCTGAGTATCTTAGGAGACAAAGTGAAATGCTACAGAAAGCGAGAGAATCAAAGAAAAGAAAAGCTGGAGAGACAACTTTGGAAACTACACAAGCAGGTGCATCATCCCAAGCAGGTGCATCATCACAAGCAGGGGCATCTCATCAAGCAGGTGGAAGTTTTCCAGAAGTATTTGAGAAGTCTGTACTTAATGTACAAAGATCAGCAAAGAGACTCAATAGAATGGAGAAAGTGGGCACGGTTACTAAAGAGTCTCAAAGGCCTTCAAATGATGAGATTGATAAACATCTAATTCTGTAGGAAAATGATGATATCTCACCTAGTGAACTTGGAAAGAAGTTTGCTATCATAGAGTATGCTGTTTATGAACACAAAGGGAGGACTTGGTGGAAGCTTACAAGAGCTGACAATACAGCACAGACATTTCTAAGTCTAGATGTCATGTTTCAAATTTTGGATAGTGAAGACTTAGAAGATCTGTGGAAAATATTGAAGAAAACGTTTGCTGCAAAACCTCCTACCATGGATGGTGTGGAGAAGGATTGGGTAATCTAGGAGTGCATGCATAGGATGTATGAGCATGAGTTATTTGATCCCATATTTGATGTAGTGAATAAAGGAGATTTGTTGTATTGGAAGCTGTTTACCAATTCTGGGGTTTATGAGGTAGTGATGGAAGGTGTGAGTGTGTACTTGCTCAATCATAGGTATTATCCCTTCTCTCAGGACACCTTGAAGAAACTGGCACAGGCTAACCTAATTGTAGATGCTAAAAAGCCTGTTGCTTATGATCTGGTAAGAATGGTTCATAGTCAGATTTGGCCAGAGAGTTTGTAAGCATCCTCATCAACTAGTATTTATTTAGAAACTTGTCTTTAGGGGAAAGCACAAGTTTAGGGGAGGATTGTTGTGAATAAATCTATGCTTAGTTTGTTTCCCCTGCTAGTTGATTATTCGTACCCCTGCTAGAGTAAGTTCCCCCTGCTAAATAACAAAGGCAGGGGGATTGGTTCCCCTGCTGAAGTTAAAGGCCCTGCTGTCAAAGATAAACATGGAATAGATTTTTACGCGTTTCAGTTATTATTCCTTAATACTTTCCATAGTTTGTTAGTAGTGATCTTGTACGTGAGTCCTTGTGCCTATAAAAGGACTCACTAGGTTAGCATGCAAAGGGTGTCTTTCTCATTTGTCTTTTCATTATTATTACTTTAAGGTTTTGTAAACCCTAATACCACTTTGGGTATTCGTATATCTTTGATATATTAAAGTTCAACGTTTGAATCACATTTGTTCTTGTGCTAAACATTACATTCCGCATCTTGTTTAGTTACTTTGCTTTGCAAAGTTTCTCTAGTGTTAGATTGAATTCTTTCTCTCTATCACAACCCTTAAACAAGCTATTAAGGTTTAAGATCTGACTTTGGGATCAACATTTTCTAGTAAAAAGTCAAAGCCAAGGTATGATAAGCTCCAGATCAAATTAATGGGTCAAATGCGGAAGATCTATTACAAAAAATAAGTTGTTGCAAGTCTGGATAAGCCAATTTGGCTTATAAATAAACTGAATGAAAATTAACACTAGAAGGGGCTAGTTTTGGGTGTTGAGCAGTGGGAACTTTTCCCACTGCTTGACTTAATTGACTTTTTGTCATTAGTGACTTTTTGTTGGAATCAAGTTCAAACAAGGCACCCTTGTAATCAGTGAATCACAAGGAGTCAAAAACAACAAAGAAATCACACTTTCAATCAGCCAGTCAGTGCAGCTAATTCAAAAGATCCACAGACCTAGCCTAGATATGAACAGTAAGCAGTTATGAACTTAATAAGCTGTTTTAGCAAAATTCAGTCAACCAAATTGCACCAAAAGCATACACAAGCTATATTTAATTCAAATGAACATAAATTAACAAGTTACATGCATTGGTTCAAGGCCTAAATCAAGATTCAAGCACAAAATAGTTACTGATGAACACTAAACAAGCAGATTTTCACTTTGCTGATATACTTGATCACCAAGCCAATTTTAAACACTCAAATCTTGTTAACAGGTTATATAAACTATGTTTTAACACCTTCTAGCCCTAAGCATGCATATACTCTAGGTATTTCCGAAATCTTAGGTTAAAATCAGTTAAAACAAGTGAGATATAGCATAATTAAGGATTTGATGTTTTAAAGCCAATAACTTGCAGCAATGAGCACTCAACCAAGTGAATAGCATATACAAACCATAAACAACAACTTCCAACAACAAAATAACAAGCTATGATCTTAAACAGATAATCCCAAACACCCCTTATCTTTTTCAAATCACAATATAAACAAGTATAAGTGTATTCCAAGGTTACCCAAGCCCAATCAAACATAATAACAGTTATATTATGCAGTATCCTGCAAGATTAAGCCACAAATTAAACAAGAACACAAGCAATGCACCAATTCACCAAAAATCAAGTATTTAAGCAGATTTTGGGTAAAAAGGTTCAAACCTCATGGATGTTCATCCACACCCACAAATTTTTGAGCTTATGTGCTAGTAAGAACAAGCACAAGCTTCCACAAACAACCCTGCTAAGATTCAACAAGGTTAGAAGCAAAAATATCAAAATCAGAAAGTGACAAATCCTTGATTAATGCAACCCTTGTACCCCACACTTGATTATCCCCAAGTTATAAGCCTCACAACACCTTGATATCACAATATCAGGATGCTATGATCCACTTATAGCCCAAGAATTCCAAGGTGTACCAAGGACTTAGCAAAATATCAAGTTTTTAGGACTTTGGGCAATTTCTTGCACAAAGCTTAAGAAAACGTTTTGAGATTCAGTTTTTAGCAAACATTAAACATAAACAAGCAGTAAATAAGAATGGCACTTGGTTTCTATTCAAAGATTCAAACACTTTTCATTCAATAATGACAAAGGATTTATAGAACTTGAACAAAGGAAAAATCAAGAGCAAATTGAAATTGTAAGGGTCCTATGCCTTATATAGGCTACAAATGAACTAGAAATGCTAAGAAAAATGTAACCCTAATGTTGATGAAGTCCCCAAATTGCCCTTTGCAGATTTGAATATCTTGAAGATCATGTGACTTTCTTTGGCAGGTTGTGTGAGTTGGCAAGGGTGAATTGCATCCAAAGGCTCACAATGAGATTAGAAAGTAAGCAGAAACCTTGGGCGTTGGATGGCTGTCAAGGTTTTGGCAGTTTGTTCAAGGGTGTAGCAGGGGAATCTTGTGTGGGGCTTATGGTTGATGTGGCATGAGTTTTTAAGGTTGGGATGTGATTAAGAGTCCCTTAATCACTAATCTGGATAATATTGGGGTTTAATTCAAAGTAATTAACAAAACCCCAATGGTGTTCATAGGTGAATAGTTGGTGTGTTTGATCTGGTTTAGGATTTAAAAACATGTTAAGCGTCATAAATTAACTTAAATAATTAAGTCAGTTAAGCCGGTTATGAGTGGGGTATGAGGTGGCAAGTGGGAGGCTTGTGATTGGTTGAAACTTGGTAGTGGGGCACATGTCACATGGTGGTTGCTCTAGGTTACTTAGGGTGTTTGCCCAAATCCATCCCTTAACTCTTCTTTCTTTGTCACTTGTAAATAAAACAGCCCAAACTCGTTTTCCTTTGTATTTGAAGTTTCACTTTTCACACTTTTGCCCCAAATACTTTTTCAAAGTATTTTCAGGGGTATTTCTTGCCATTTGTTGATTCTTGAAGGGTTGTTTTGTCATTTTCTTCATAGTGAATGGTCTTGACATGTATGGTTGACTTCTTGGAGGACTGAAATTGATAAGTCATAATTCTTGAGGGACCATTTTTGCAATTTCTTCAAAGTTAAGGGTCCTTTTTGAAATTTGACATATTTTGAGGACCAAACTTGTAATTTCTTGTAAATTGAAGGTCTTAATGGAATGTTTAACTTTGAGGAGGACTAATATTGACAATTTAGTTTTGTTGAGGACCTAAATTTGCCAATTCTTCAAAGTCGAGGGCCCTTTTTGTAAATTTGACAAACTTTAAGGACCAAACTTGTAATTATGAATATACAAGGGTTAAAGTGTCAATTCTTCAATATTGGAGGACCCTTATTGCATAATCTTCAAATCTTCAAGGGTTTTTCTTGGAAAATCTTCATTAGGGCTTGGTTCATTGTGCGGCTTCGTTTCCCGTGTTCGTTTTTGCATGATTCTTGTGATCTTTTGTCATTTTCTCAATATCCGTACCTAAAATACACAAGTAACAAACACAAGCATTGATGAGACTGCTTTTATACATAGTCTCATCTTCCAAATAGGGCTTAAAATGCATTAAATATCATCAAAATACCCATATATATGCTTGTGTTTGTTACTTGTGTATTTTAGGTACGGATATTGAGAAAATGACAAAAGATCACAAGAATCATACAAAAACGAACACGGGAAATGAAGCCGCACAATGAACCAAGCCCTAATGAAGACTTTCCCAAGATTAACCCTTGAATATTTGAAGAATTATAAAGAAGGGTCCTCCAATATGTAAGAATTGACACTTTATACCCTTGTATCCTCATAATTACAAGTTTGGTCCCTAAAGTTTGTCAAAATTACAAAAAGGACCCTCCACTTTGAAGAATTGGCAAGTTTAGCCCCTCAACAAAGCTAAATTGTAAATCATTATCCTCCACAAAGTCAAATACATCATGAAGTCCTTCAAAGTACAAGAAACTATAAGTTTGGTCCTTTGAAAATTCCAAAATTACAAAAAGGACCCTTGACTTTCAACATTTGGCAAGAATGGTCCCTCATCAAACAAGACTTGGCAATTTCAGTCCTCCATTATATCAAATATGCAAGTCAAGACCATTATCCATCATCAAAATGCCAAATCAGTCCTTCAAGAATTCAAAAATGGCAAGAAATACCCCTGAAAATACTTTGGAAAAGTATTTGGGGCAAAAGTGTGAAAACTGAAAGTTTAAATACAAAGGAAATTCAGTTTTTGGGATTTTAGATGGAAATGACAAGTTGTGCCAAGATAAGGGTGTAATGTTGGCAGACATAAATGATACCTTAACCAGTGAGGGGGTGACACGTGCCCCACTCACCAAAACCCACCAATCCCCTTCCACCCTTTGTCCACCTTACACATCCACTCAACACTTATTTAACTAATTAAATCTGATTAGTTAAATAACGCGCTAAACATTTTTTTAAACATAAAAGAAGATCAAACCGTCTGTTCTTAGTGTTCTTGACAAAATTAGGTTTTTCCAAATCACTTGCAATTAGACCTTAATTCACTCCAGATATGTGATTAAGGTAAGAATAAACCCAACCCCACCTTAAAACCTTGGCCACGTCACCATACCAGCTCACATGATAAACCCTTCTACGCCACCTTTGGGGAAAATGCCAAAAGAAACCAGAGAATCGACAACTCAGATTCCTACTTACTCCTTAAGCATTATATGGACCATTGGATGCAATTTAAACATGCCAGCTCCCACAAAACTCCAATTCAGTCACATGATTCAACAAGATGCCAAAAGTTCTCAAGGGCAAATTTGGAAGATCAAGCATTAGGGTTTAGCACTTTTATCTGTTCTTAGTTCACTTGTAAGGCTATATATAAAGCTATAGGGTCTCACTTAGACGTTTGCTTTTTGGTTTTTCCTTGTTCAAGCACTTGTAAATCCCTTTTCAGTTTTATGAAATTTGAGTTAAGTGTTTTGAAGAAAGACCAAGTGCCATCTTATTATTGCTTGCTTATGTTCTTAGTTTACTGATTTTGAAGTTAAAAACCTGTTTTCAAAAGAGGAGTGTGCAAAAGTTTGCACATTTTCTTCATTTTCTTGATATTTTGCTAAGTTCTTGTTTCAACCTTGGAATTCTTGGGTTATAGGGCTGATCATAGCATCCTAATTGTGTTGATTAAGGTGTGGTGAGGCTTATAACTTGGGGATAATCAAGTGTGGGGTAACAAGGTTGCATTAATCAAGATTTGTCAAGTTTCTGATTTTATACTTGTGCTTCTAACCTTGTTGATTCTTAGCAGGGGTGTTATTAGAAGCTTGTACTTGTTCTTGCTAGTACATAAGCTCATAAATTCGTGGGTGTGGATGTACATCAATGAGGTTTTCATACTCAATCCTAAAATCTGCTTAAAATCTTGATTTTTGGTGATATTTGTATGTGGCTTGTGTTCTTGTGAATTTTGTGGCTTAAATCTGCTTGAATATGTTAATCTTACTTGTTATTGTGTTTATCCGAGCATGGGTAGTCTTGAATCTCACTTTTCCTTTGAAAAATTTTGATTTGAAAAGATAAAGGGGTGTTTGGGTCTACCTCTTTGTGATTGCAACTTGGTATTGTGTTGTTAGAAGGTATTGTTTGTGCTTGGTATATGATATATGCTTGGTTGAGAGTGTTTTGCTGCAAGTTTTTGGGTTTGAAGCCTTGAATCAAACAATCTGCTATATAATCTTTGTTACCGCCTGTTTTGACCTAGGATTTTGGGAACACTTAGTGTGTATGCATGCTTAGGGCTAAAAGTGGTTTGAACAAAGTCATTGTAACCTGTTTGAGAGATTTGAGGTGTTGAATCTGGCTTGTGTGTCAAATACATCAGCAAAGTGTAAAACTGCATGTGTTAGTATTCATCAGTAACATTCATTGGCTTGAATCTTGCTTAATTCTTTGAATCATTGCATGAAACCTGTTTAGACTTGCTTATTTGAGTTTAATATAGCTTGTGTATGCATTTGGTTGAATTTGGCCGGCTGATTTGTGCTAAAACTGCTTATAAGTGCTCAACTGCTTATTTGTTCATGTCTGTGCAACATCTGGTGATTAATTGATTAAACTGTATTAATTGGGTGTTTGTGATTGTGATATTTTGATTGTTATTGACACCTTTTGATCCAAAGATCATTTGGGTGCCTTTGTGTAATCTGAATCTCCAAAAAAGTCACTAAAGACAAAAAGTCAAACAAGTCAAGCAGTGGAAAAAGTTTCCACTGCTCAACACTCAAAACTAGCCCCTGCTAGTGTAAAATTGAACTCAGCTTATCAATAAGCTATTTTAGCTTATCCAGACTTGCAACAACTTATTTGTTTGTGATAGGTCTTCATTATTTTACCCATTTAAGTAGACTGGAGCTTATTGGACTTTGACTTTGACTTTTTACTAGAAAACCAACTTATTTGACTTTTACATAAGTGCTTATTTGCTTTTTCTAGCTTATTGAGTCAGCTTATTTGAAAACTCTTTGTTGATTTTGCTTAATTAAGTCATTTAGAAGCTATAGAAACTTGAATCAACACTTGGGGTGGCCTAGAACTCAAAAACGACTATTTTGTCGTTTTCTATAGATTGCTTATTGCATTTTAAGGTTTGTTCCTTGGGCTTATTTCAAACTTCTTTTTGCAGAAGTCTTATTTAGGTCAAAAGAAGCTTGTGTGTTTAATTTCAGCTTATGGCATTGGCTTATAGCTTAATGGGCCAAAAAGCCCATTAAGAATAAGCTGTTTGGTATAAGCTAGCTTATTGAAAGTCCCTAATCAATGCAAGAAACCCTAATCTTAATGTTGGGAATAAATTAAGGCCAGATCACTTGAGCGCTGACAAGAACAATTCAAGCGTTGACAAGAACAAAGCAAGCACTAACAGCTCAAGCGTTGACAAGTTAAAGTCAAGCGTTGACAGATTGAAGACAAGCATTGATGGAAGATATAAGCTACACGTTTATTATATTCTAGAATACTTATAGTAAGGATAGAAATGACAATGTATTTTCTATGTTTATCTTTACCTAGAATAGTTGATACGTAGCTTATTGTACAAGGCTTCTTGTATCTATAAAAGAAGGCCTTTAGGTTAATGTTTGATATAAGTTTTACATAAGTTTTCGTTCATAAACATCTTTCATTGTAAGCAAGTTTGACATTGATAATCAAAGTGAAAGTTTGTTTATATCTTGTGTGTTCTTGTTTAAGTGTTAAATTCCGCATAACACTTAGATCTACAAAGCATATACAAAGGTTTCTCTACGTGTTATACTTGATCTAATCTCGTATACACAAAGCTAATCGATCTAAGTTTGGGATCAACAAGTGGTATCAGAGCTTGTTGAGGAACTTTTGATCTTTGAAGAACACCAGAACCATACACGAACACCAAAACCCTAATTTTCTCAGAAACCCTAACAACATCATGTCTGAAGCAATAACCTCCTCCTCCTCAGCCTTACCTAACATCAAGATTCCCATGCTTGATGCAACCCACTTTGACTTATGGAAGTTCAACTTTGAACAATATCTGGGGATCTATGACTATACACTCTGGGAGATTATTGAATATGGAAACTCATTCAATAAGGCTCAAAAGATTCTTGATGCCATTACTCAAAGATCAGCTGTTGAAGGATGCCCTGATGAAGATAAGAAAGAAAAACCTGGAGATGGTAGAGTTGTAGGTGCTGAAGATATTGCAAAGAAAAGGGTTGACATGAAAGCCCTAAATATTCTGAAAGTTTCTTTGGGACAAGAAAACCAGCACAAATATAGAGGCTATGAATCTGCTAAGGAACTTTGGGAACCACTTGAAGTTGCATATGGTGGCAATGCAGACACTAAGGAAGAAAAGAAAAAGCAACTTCTGCATGATTATGTTGTCTTCAAAGCTCAACCCAATGAGAAACTGAGTAGTGTGAGAAGCAGATTGCTTGACATCACAAGCAAGTTGTCCTTCATGGGGACACAAGTAGGTGATGCTGACACCAATGCTACCTTTCTTAAAAGTCTTGGTGAGGCATGGAAGATTGAGGCAAGATCTATTCTTGCCAACAATACTTACAAGAGCTCTTCATTTGATGACATCTACAACAAACTAAGACTGTTGGAAGATGAAACTCTTTCAGATCATGGAAGCAAATCTAGCTCCAGCAACATGGCCTTCTTCTCTCATAGTGAAGGTCAATTCAATCAGAAGGACTCTTATATGCATCCAGTTACTGGATCATCATATGTCAGCGCTGGAACAAGTCCTGTCAACGTCTCTTTTTCAGACGCTGACACATTCAAGAATGACTCCCCAAGAGTTAAACCTGCTGGTTTGGATTTGGATACTGTTTGTGCTTACATTGCTTCTTTGCCCAATGGTTCAGTGATTACATATGAGGACCTTGAGCAGATAAGTGATGAGCACCTGGAAGAGATGGACATCAAGTGGAATATGGCTCTTGCTAGTATAAGAGCAAATAGGTGGAACAGAAGGTTTAAAAAGAAGATGACCTTCAATGCTAAAGACACAGCTAGATTTGATAAATCCAAAGTTGAATGCTACAATTGCCATCGTATGGGGCACTTCATGAGGGAATGCAGATCTCCTAGAAGATCTGATGCTGGTAAACCCTCAAGTCAGGTTGTTAAAGCTCAAGATTCCAAAGTCATGGTTGCAGTTCAAGGAATTGATGGTACAGGATGGGATTGGAGCTATCTGGCTAAGGATGTTGAAGAGTATAAAGCTTTGGTTGCTGATATTGAAGAAGAAGAGCATGTTGAATATGCTCTCATGGCACACTCCTCCTCTTCATCTGATAATGAGGTATATGATGATGCTTTTTGTGGCAAAGGTTGTAGGTTAAACACTGAAAGACTTAACAAAGAGGTGTTAAAACTAAAAGATGACATGAGTACTGAAAGATGTAAATTGTCTAACTACCAACTAGCTCTTACTAAAACTGAGAAAACCGTTTCTGAATACAAGAAAATGGAATTTGATTTAAAGGATAAGATAAATATCTTAAAACATGAGCTAGAGGGTAGTATGTATATTAGATACATCATGACAAAGGTTAATAGAGATCTACATGCTAAGTTAGATGAGGCCATTAAGAATAAAGATAATATTGACCTCAAAATTCAAAGATTTGATAGAGCCACCCAAACCCTAGGAGACTGTGTAGCTAAACAAAGGGATCCTAAGGACATGACTGGGATTGGGATGAATGATTACTCTCTGGTTCCACCAACAGCTGGTGACTTCTATGGTGTCCTTAGAAAGGACTTGTCTTGGACTGGTATACCAGAATGCCAAGAGGAGGAATTCATTCCTCCACCAAGAGTTGTCACCCCAGTAGAAGAGTATCAACAAAAACTGACTGACCTAAATGAGTGGAAGAAAGCTAACTCTACTTTATTTGTTAAGGGAGGTTTGCTATGTGAAAGTCCCAATGAATCACCACCCATTAAGGTTACTAACCCATTCACTGGTAAACCTGTTGACCTAGGCTCAAACACTGTTAGAAGACCTACCATTAAATCTGCAGAGATGTATAGGAATAATAGGTCACCTAAGAGCCAAGTTAGCAATCATGGAACAGGTTTCTTCTCTTCTAGACCTAAGGGTGTGTCTAAGAAAGCCTGTTATACTTGTGGTAGCTTTTCACATTTGGCATACAAGTGTGTCAACGCTCCCAAAGCCAGCACTGATAGGAACAATTTCAGCGCTGATAGGAAGAAAGTCAACGTTGTTAGGAAGTCAAACGTTGTCAGACCCAAACCTTGTGTGCAGCAAAATCCACAAGTGATTAGACCTGCCCCATTCTTTTCTAGAAGGTCTAACACTCATGGACAAAGACCTTTCCAAAAGACAAACACCTGGTCAAATAGGCAATGGGTTCCTGTAGCAAACCCTAGGTTCAACGCTGACAAGGGTAATTTCAGCGTTGACAGGACAAAATCTAACGCTGACAAAAACGTGACCAGACCTAAATATTTGCAGCCACAAGGTAAGTGGTCTAAAGCTTCTTCAAGCTTAACATGGAGACCCAAGAAAGATCAAAACCCTAATGATAATGGAATTTCAATGACTTGCAATAGATTTAATTACATTTCAAAGGTCATTACAAAACCTATTGGGGTTAACTGGGTTTTTCATCCTAAAAAGGATGAGAATGGGGTTGTTGTGAGAACTAAGTCTGTTCTTATTGAACAACCAGATGAATCCAAGTCTTCTGAGACTTGGGTTCCCAAATAAAACTAATTTGTTTTCTTTATGTGCAGGGCATTCAAAGACAGATCAATGATTATGGATATTGGGATAGTGGATGCTCAAGGCACATGACAGGGAAGGAAGACTATCTGACGAATTTCATCCCTATTAAAGATGGTGATAAGGTATACTTTGGAGGTGGATATGGGACTATCACAGGCAAAGGAACCCTTCTCACCAATAATCTGCGTTTTGAGAACGTCTTCCTGGTAAAAGAACTGGATTATAATCTGTTTAGTGTATCACAAGTTTGTGATAACAAAAATAAGGTTCTTTTCACTGATACTGAGTGCTTGGTGTTAAGCAAGGATTTTAAGATCCCTGATGAGAAATATATTGAGTATAGAACACCTAGGCATAAGGACATATATAATGCGAATTTAAATGGGATTAAAGTGAATACCAATATGTCTTGTTTTTATGCTAAGGCCTCAGTAGATGAAAGTAATTTGTGGCACAGGAGACTAGGGCACATAAATTTTAAAAATATAAATAGACTTGTGAGGCTTGGTTTAGTTGATTGTTTGCCTGAGAAGGCCTTCCACAATGACCACTCTTGTGTTGCATGTCTTAAAGGCAAGCAACACAAGGTCTCATTCAAGTCCAAACAGGTGCACACTAGTTCCAGACCTCTTCATATGCTTCGTATGGACCTCTTTGGTCCAACAAATATAGAAAGTTTGAATGGTAAGTCATATTGTTTTGTTGTCACAGATGACTTTTCTAGGTTTACTTGGACATTCTTTCTAGCTATGAAGAGTGACACAACTGATGTTCTTATTGATTTTATCACTCAGATTGAGAAAAGGTCTGGCAATGAGGTTAAAATGCTTAGGAGTGATAATGGTGGAGAATTTAGGAACAAGAAGCTTGATGATTTTTGTGCCAGGAAAGGAATTACTAGGCAATTTAGCATTGCTAGAACCCCACAACAAAATGGAGTTGCTGAAAGGAAAAATAGAACCCTAATTGAAGCAGCCAGAACAATGTTGGCTGATGCTCACTTTCCAATAGCCTTTTGGGCTGAGGCTGTTAATACAGCATGCTATGTGCAAAATAGAGCATTGGTTAACAAAATTCAGAACAAAACACCTTATGATTTACTTTGGGTAGAAAACCTAATATTGGTTTTCTCAGACCTTTTGGTTGTCATGTAGTAGTGTTGGATACTAGTGATGCCTTAGGGAAATTTAGTGCAAAAGGTGATGAGGGCTATTTCATGGGGTATTCAGTCCAGAGCAAGGGTTATAGGGTTTATCTTAAAGAGGACAAACGTATTGTTGAGAGAGTACATGTTAGGTTCTTAGAGAATAAACCTAGTGATCCTGAAAGTGGTCCTAATTGGTTGTTTGATTTGGAACCCTTATCTAGAACTTTAAATTATATGCCTGTCATTAATCCAGACATTGTGAAGGTAACTTCAAATGTTGTGGAGGAACAAGTTGTTAATGTTTCAGGTACACAGGTTCATGAGAAGGCTGGATCACAAGCAGAAAAGGCATCTCCTATCCTAGAATATGTCACAATTCCCATTTGGACAGATGCTTTTGCTGCTGCTGCTGCTGCTGGACAAGATAAAGGTGGTTTTCTAATACCACCAGATACAAACATGAAGCCCTTACAACTTTGAAGGAACAAACAAGTTTTGACACGTCCTTAATCTCTCCAACCAATCTAAATTTATCATTTACAGCTATGTTGAGAGAGGTTACACAAGGCGCTGAGGGAAAATATTTGAGCGTTGACAAGGCAACTTTGGACGCTGATAGAAGTATTTTGGGCGCTGATAGGATAAATTTGGGCGTTGACAGACCTGCACATGAAGGTGATGTATCCCAGTCATCATATATCATCAAAGAGGTTCCTACTCAGGTATTACCATCTACCTTACCAACCATTGCACCATCAGATAAGGGTAAGGGTAAATTGGTAGAAGAAATTGTTCCAAAAGATGCAGCCCAAGTTGAATTTGATAGAAGATTGGCTGAACAAATGATGGAACAAGGTGAAAAGGAAAAGTCACCTTTTGTTGTGACTTCTGAAGAAGAAAGTGATGGAGCTAGCTCAGACTCAAGTGTGATGATTATAGAACCAGAAAGGCTTGAGTATGGTGATGAGCTTGCTAGGGAAAAGTTGAGAGACTTGAAATTGCAGGTTGACTTTGACATGCCAGAGGTGGTTCAAATGTACAATTCTTGGGAAGAAAGCTGCATGGATAATCCAGACTTGACCATTTCAGATCAAATATAGGGTTTGGAGCTTCTTCTTAGAGTTCAGAAGGATTGTAAGGTGATTTTGAAGCACAAGGCAAGCAATATTCTCTCAGAGTTGAAAAGGGATAGAAGAGAGCTCTACTTTATGTTGCTCAGATGTCATGGAGTTGGATGGACACATCAGAAGTTGAAGGCTTTGACATTTGATGAGTTGGAACATAAGGCTTATCCCATTTGGGTGAGAGTGCAGGAAGCAAACACTCTCAGACTTCTTTCAGATGAAAGAAAGGAGCAACTTGTAGAAGAAATGGAAATCAAGAAAGCTATGATGATTCCCAGGCCAGTGAAGAAGGGATTAAAATTTGAGTTTCCAAAAGATATGGATCCAGTATATCCAAGTGAAGCAGTTATAAGAAAGAGTCTCAAGCTCTCCCCATTAGAAGCTTCAGATATGGTGCAAGTGTTACCATTAGATTCCAGGAATCCAATTGTTAGCTATGAAGAAGATGAATGTGGATTCTGGAAGATTGGCAGATTTGGCAAGGAGGTACACACTTTTACCACTCTCATATCTTTATTTGCAAGTTGTGATAGAGAAGACTTGGTGGACCTTTGGAGGTTACTAGAGGCCAAGTATGAGGCTGAAGCACCAACTTCAGCTAATGGAATAAAACTTTGGACCACATTCAAAAGAATGTGTGGGACTAAAGAGGAAGATCCTGAAATATGGAAGGATCTTGAAGATGACCTCAGTGGTCTTCAATGGAGGTTATATTCAGCTGCTGGTGTATACCATTTGAGTTCTACAAAGTTTGCTGAGTATCTACTTGTGGATGCTCAATATTTCATATCCAAGGCTATTTTGGAAAAGATGAAGGACACTCAGCTGGAGATAGATTATTCAAGTGACGTGGCAAAGGATTTGATCAGATTTGTTCATTACCAATATGAGAAGATTTGTCAGACTCCTCCTAGTTCTTAATGCTTATTCAGAAACTTGATCATAGGAGTGGATATCAAGTTTAGGGGAGGATTGTTGGGAATAAATTAAGGCCAGATCACTTGAGCGTTGACAAGAACAATTCAAGCATTGACAAGAACAAAGCAAGCGCTGACAGCTCAAGCGTTGACAAGTTAAAGTCAAGCGTTGACAGATTGAAGACAAGCATTGATGGAAGATATAAGCTACACGTTTATTATATTCTAGAATACTTCTAGTAAGGATAGAAACGACAATGTATTTTCTATGTTTATCTTTACCTAGAATAGTTGATACGTAGCTTATTGTACAAGGCTTCTTGTATCTATAAAAGAAGGCCTTTAGGTTAATGTTTGATATAAGTTTTACATAAGTTTTCGTTCATAAACATCTTTCATTGTAAGCAAGTTTGACATTGATAATCAAAGTGAAAGTTTGTTTATATCTTGTGTGTTCTTGTTTAAGTGTTAAATTCCGCATAACACTTAGATCTACAAAGCATATACAAAGGTTTCACTACGTGTTATACTTGATCTAATCTCGTATACACAAAGCTAATCGATCTAAGTTTGGGATCAACACTTAACTTAATCAACACAAGGTATTACTTTTCAAACGTAATCTTATTATTGTATAATAAAGAATTACAAGTGTTATGGATAACACAGTTTGATGACAATGTGTTGTGCACACTTTGAACAACAATAAACCCTAACTTATGAATACAGTCGTAGCTGTTTGATTCACTAAGTTATATGCAATAATGTTCTTAATATCTCAAAGTGTTAAACATTAATGCATGGATACACATCCTATTTATAGTGTTACGAGTTTGACTTAAACAGTACTTGATGGCGACTACACAAGCTTTTACAAGTTCCCACATCAGTCACACGATGTCCTTCTATTCTTGGTAGTCTTCCATTATGCTTTAAGGAACAGTTGTTAAAAACAGTTTCCTTATTCTTCATAGTCTCGAACACACAAATGGCATGTCCAAAGTGTGCTGAGAGTTATCAGGGTATTGCCACCCCTGTTAACTCTCAACCCCTCAGAGTCCCTGATACATCTTGGCTGTTATCCATCACAGCCAATGAGTATGTCTTCAGGTAATCTTCGACTTCCCTAACAATGTCTCTGACATGGACTCCTCTGAGGTTGCTCACAGAGACTTGGATCTCTGTGAGTCTTGTGAAACTTGCCTGCCTCCTAGGCACAGGCAAGGGACTATCTAACAGCCTAATTATGTTTAAATCAATGATCAGGGAATCTAACAAGTTTAGATTCCCAACAATCTCCCCCTATTTAAACATAAATAAGGCTAGATCTAACTAAGTTAAGGTAAGTGAGTTTAACAGCTTCTTCTTACACATAACAAATCTAAACAAACATACCTCATGATTTTATTAAAACTTAAAGAAAATTACAAATGCATTACATAAGCAAAATAAAAGATGAAGGTAAAAAGGGCTGTGAACATCTTCAATAGTCATCATTTTTAATTCTTTCTTCAGCTTCAGCCAAGTCTAATCTGTTATCAATTTCATCCTGCAAAGTCTTTGCAAACTTCTTGGAATACTCTGTGTTGATCTTGAGACACTTCTTGTGGCAGAGTAGCTGAATAGTTGAAGCCAAGCACAGCTCATCTTCCCTCTGAAAAGCATACTGGCAAGCCTTGTTCATGAATTCCATTCCTCTTTCAGGCTCTGTGTATGTCTGACCATCAACAGGGCCAACAATACCATTTGGGAGGATCAAATCCCTGTGCATACCATCCACTTGAACATCTTCAGTAACAAAAGTTTCATTAACAATTTGTGAAATTCTTCTCCTTTTGTTGCCTGTCTTTGGGGGTTCTTGTTCAAAAAGATGTGGTGGGGGATCAATCTTGAGTTTGGGTGCTGTTTCCTTGATCAAGTTAAACTTTGCCTTAAGAGTTTTAAGCAGAAGGAAATTTGCCTGTCCAGACTTTTTGGCAGCTAAGGCTTCGAGTTCGAACCATTCTGATAACCCAAGTGTCTTTAACCTGAGGTTGTCAAACACATCCATATTTCTCTGTTGGTTTTCCCTCCATAAGATCATCTGTGGGGTGTTTGTGGATTTATGAATGGTGTATTTGAACTTGGTTATCTTGCCAGTAGCATATCTGTTGTTCACGCAGGCATCATAGTCAGCTTTGACTTTCCTTAAAGCCTCAGCGCATTTTGTTTCCATTTCCCTCAACCTTTGATTTTGTTTTTCCCTTTCAGGTGGTGTCATCTTCCTCAGAGTAGCTTCATTCAATTCTTTGGCTGTCTTGAGCTCATTTAATCTTTTGAATTCTTCAGCCTGTTGCTCTATTTCTTCAGGGGTCAAAGGAATCTCATCGGAAGGTGTAAAGGTTGAGAATTGGGAAAGGTCTGTGGTGGATCCTCCTGTCTCTAGCATCGCAGCTATCTTCTTAAGTTTGGTATCAGTATCAACCAAAACTATCTCCTTTCCTTTCTTCGAGACAGAGGACTCCACACTTATATTTTTCAAAACCTTAGCTCTTTTGATAAACGCTGTCTGAGCCTGAGTTTGAATAGCTTTGGGGAGAGAGCTAACAGTGAATTTTAATTTCTTGGTAGCTGGTTCATCATCATCCTCAGGCTTGCTGGTGTTAACCAAAACCAGAGACTTTGATGAGTCAGCTCCATCTTGAGTTTGTTGCTCCCCCTGAGTATTATCCTCATCATTAGGTATTATAACAGGTGTGATGACTTGGAGAGGAACAGGTGTAATTGAGGGGTTAGCTGATGATGAGCCTTGTTCAACAGATGCAAGGCTGAGTGTTGTATTCTTCTCCCCCTCACGTTTATCCTTACTTCTCAGGTGTTTGGATGAACGTGCCTGAAAACGTCTTGCAATCTGCTCCACAGAGGCAGCCATAGCACGTTGTCTTTTTCTTGAAGCTCTGGCAATCTTTAGCAGGAGGTTGGCATTTGCATTAGTATTTGCCTGAACACGCCTGACAATAAAGTTAGCATGGTTGTATTGCCTGGTGCGAACAGCATTAAAGTGCCTATGCATGGTGAGTTCATGTTCATGGAACATAGCAGGGATGGCTGAGTCAATGGCATCCTTTATTCTTGTTGAAAGATGACCGAGTCCCTGAGCTACACCTTTTCTTGCACCATCCTGAATTGGCTCAGTGACAGCCTCAGTCACAGCCTTTTTGATGATGCCTAGAAATGTCACAGTAAAGTTGTGCATCTCAGACTTGATCACATCCAGCTTTCTTGATAAGCGCTCAATATCAGATTGATGATGGACAGGCTGATGATTCTTGATATTGAGGCTTTGCTGAGCATAGTCATCCCCCCTTGGAATTAAGTCAAAGTTGGTATGGGCAGGATGATCAAACATGAGAAATTCTGCTGTTAGATCATAAGTTGGTCTTTGGAAGACTGTTGTTGCTGAGGTAGCAGAGTTTGGAGTATCAACAGCTTCCTTGAGAGGAGAAGTCTTGTCACCAGCTGGAGTAGACACAGCTATTTCTTTAGGAGGAGAGACAGACAGTTGGTCTTCCTCATCTTCTTCATCCTCTTCATCGAACATTCCTTCAGGGAATTCATCTTCAGGCATTTGCTCAATATCAGAGACATAATCCTCTAATGAGAGCATTTCTTCATCAGCATTTATCACAGGCTCTTCATCAGTTGGTTTGTCTTGAGTCGTTGTGTCAGCCTCCTTTTCTTGTTGTACCTGAGACTCGATGACTGGCTGTACAATTTCAGCCTGCAAATTTGTTGTAATTAGTAACAGGGAAAAATATAAGGGGAATGGTCGCCATTTCGCTGTCCCAGAGAGGCTGAGGGTGATTGCTCAGCCACTCCAAAGGATAAATCCTTGGGATTCTTTTAAGTGTGAATAAAATGTGGTTAATGATTGCCATTCGCTGCCCCTAGGAAAGCTGAGTGTGATTATTCAGCCCCCCAAAAGGTAAAAACCTTTGGGACTCTTTTGATTGTGAAACATATGTTGTTTATGGATCGCCTGTCGCTGCCCCTAGGAAAGCTGAGTGTGATTATTCAGCCCCCCCAAAAGGTTAAAACCTTTGGGACTCTTTTAAGAGTGAAACATATGTGGTTGTAGGTCTCCTGTTACGCTGCCCCTAAGAAGGAAGGACTTAATGGTGCAATTAACAAGAAAGGAAGGAGAGGAAGAAGTTTTCTCTAACCACTCTCCTAATCTCCTATAAATAGACCATTAGTATCTCATTTTCATTTTTGTTGGCTAGAGTGACACTAGTTCTTCCACCTTTACTTTTATGCACATTTAGTTACCTTGCACCTTTAATTACTTGCACCTTTAATTACCTTGTCTTGCACTTTAACTTTCAAGTAAGTTAATTCTATCTTTATTGCGCTTTTACTTTTCTTGTCAAAATCTCTCATTCTACCTTTCTTTCTTGCGTGATCTTGTTGTTTACATGCTTATTGTGTTTCTTATTTGATTAAAGATTGTGTTTTTATACTTTTGATTGTTTTAGTTCATTGATTTTCATAGCTTATTGTTTTTAGTTTTAAGTTTATAAAGTTTTTATAAAAGTTATTTTTATATAAAAGTTGTTTTTCGTAAAGCTTATTCATTTCGTGTTTTAAAAGTCTTTAAATTTCAGTTAAGTAGCTTATTTTTATACGGTTTGCCTTAGGATTTTAGACTTGTGCTTATTTGATTAGTAGCTTATTTGTTTAGCTTAATTTGTTCTTTTTCCTTCGTATTCCGATCTGACAAATCGGAAAGGGGTTTTACATTCCGACCATAGCTCCTTGGCTTGGTCGAAAAAGGGTTTGTGCATTCCGATTGGGTGGTAAGTTGGTATTCCGATCAGGGCAAGGTAAGTGGATATTCCGATCTGGTCTAGTGACAGTTATTCCGATTGGTGCTTCATTCCTCATTCCGATCGAGGTGCGTGTTTGGTATTCCGATCAAGGGTTCCGATAAGCATTCCGACCAGCGTCCACGCCATATTCCGATCAGGTAAGTACTTATTCCGATCAGGATTTATTTGGGTATTCCGATCTGAAGAAGTGACATATTCCGATTTGGTGTTCCGAACACATTCCGATTTGGGGGTAAGCTCACATTTCGATTGGACGGTTGTGCACATTCCGACAAGGTTGATCGGAATATATTCCGATCGGGATTAATTTTCATGTTTTGACTTGTTTAATTTTTAAGTTCTCATTTTTATACTTTGTCAAATTTTAATTTCCGTCACGCTTTTAATTTTTAGTCATTTAATTAATTTACTTTTCTAAGTTTTTAATATTGCACCCTTTCGTTTAATTAGACTTAGATTTATTTTAACACCACTTTATTTTAAGTGCCCATTTACTTTAAAGTTTTGCATTTTTAATACTACAACGACACACTTTTGTTTCACCAAAGAACAATAGAGTCACACATTAAACTCCTTTTTCAATTCGAAGAGACCAATACAACGAACTTTAATTTTTATACGGGCCAAAAGCCCTGTATTAAATGGCGCCGCTGCCGGCTCTTTTCGTAAAAATTAACGGTTTTCTGTGAAAGACGCGTTGCTTTTTGGGATCCGTTCACTTGTGAGCGTTATTTTCTTGCTTAAAAAATTCAAAAACCATAAAAATTAAAAATTGATAAAAACACATAAAAATTAAAAATTTCAAAAATCCAAAAAGATTTTATTTTTATTGTGTATATATATTGTCTTTGCGTTTGGTTTTGTTTTCTTTTGCATTTTCAGGTGTATGCGTACTAGATCTTCTAATTATCAAGAGCCTGAGACTCAAGAAGATTTAGCTATGTCAGGTGTTAACAACAATAATCATCCACCGCACCTCAATAATAACAACAATGTTCTTCCACAGCCTGATCTTCGGACAATGGAGGAGCTTTGTCAACCTACCATGTTTGGACGAGGAGGACCGATTGCGCCGATGCAAATCAACGCTCCTGAGTTTTCGTTGAAGCACCACATGATTCAGCAAGTGCAAACTAACCCATTCCATGGATTGCCTGATGATGATGCCAACAAACACCTCGACAAGTTCATTACAATCACCCAAAGCATGAAGTTGCCCGGTGCCACAATGGATGTTCTTCGCCTACAACTCTTCCCACATACTTTATCACATCATGCCGAGAAATGGTTAGATCGTCTCCCGAAGAATTCAATTCACACTTGGGATGACATGACTCAACGCTTTTTGTCGCGCTACTTTCCACCATCCATGGTCACAAGCCTTCGCAATCAAATCAGCGGTTTCATGCAAGAACCCGATGAATCTCTTTTTGATGCTTGGGAAAGATATAATGTCTTGATTGATCGTTGTCCAAACCACAACATGCTCCCTGTGACCTTAATAGATACTTCCTACAACGGTTTGACTTTTCGTGATCGTGATACGATTAATGCAGCCGCCGGTGGCACATTTATGAAAAGGAGACCCGAGGAGTGTAGAGAGCTTATTGATAACATGACTACTCACCACAAAAATTGGGATTCCCCCTCTTCTTCAAGGAACAACCCGAGAGTCAATGTTTCTTCCACCTCAGCAAACCCTGAGATGACCGAACTCACCCGCATGATGACTGAAATGAGCAAAAGTATCACGCTTATCGCTTCAAACCAACAACAACAACAAGTTAAAGCGGTTGCTAATCCTTGTGAAACATGCGGCGGTCCTCACTCATACACTGATTGTCCTTCTACACAAGGAAATCCGGAAAATGTGTATGCAGCTTATGGTAATTATTCACCGGAAAATTACCAAGCTCGACCTCAAGGGGATAGAAATTTGCTCAGTTACCGGTCCAACAACTACCTTTCACCCGGTTTTTCTCCTCAAAACCAAAACCCCGCCAACAACTACAATAGAAGCAACCAAATCCCACCAAGAGCTTCTAATCCTTATCACCAACCCGCCCAACAAACCCCACCCATTATTCCGGATGTTGAGACCATCATGAGAACCCAAGGTGAGCAAATCAAGAATCTGCAGAGCCAAATTATCAATCTTAAAGGAGATATTACCAAGCAAGGAAATGAGATAAGATCCGAGCTTCGAGATAATATTCAATCCTCCTTCAGCAATCAAACGAATGATTTAAAGAATATGCTTGCTAGTTTCTTGCCCGTCGCTCAACCTTCTTCTTCGAGTTCTCTACCTTCAAACACCGTCACCAATCCGCGAGCGAATGTGAGTTCTATTACTACTCGTAGTGGAGTCACCATCGTAGGACCACCAATCCCGCCCCCATCATCTACACCTCCTCCACCACCATTTATCCCTACTCCTCCTACACCTAGTATTAGTGCACCATTACCGTCTCCGCCTCGTCATGACGATGTTCCTAGGAAGGACCCTTCAACATCTCAACCTTTACCTACTACACCTTCACCACCGAAACCCAATATCCCTTATCCCTCTCGTTTAGGCTAGACCAAAATGCTAACCAAGGAGGACTCTGAAGTGACACGCTATGTGAAGATGATCTCTCAGATGAACTTCAACATTAGCTTTCTTGAAGCACTTGTCCACATGCCCAAATTTGTCAAAGCATTTAAGGAATTGCTTAACAAGAAGGAGAAGCTGATTGAACTCGCCAACACACGCTTAAATGAAAACTGCTCTGCAGTTATTCTTAAAGAACTTCCAGAAAAACTTGGAGATCCCGGTCGTTTTGTGTTGCCCTGCGTTTTCAACAAAACTAAAGAATTTACTGCCCTTGCTGATCTCGGGGCCAGTATTAATTTGATGCCATTGAGTGTTTGGAAAACACTATCATTGCCCGACCTCACTCCAACAAAGATGACTCTTGAACTTGCAAACCGCACTCTCGCTTACCCCGTTGGTATAGCCGAAGACGTGTTCATTAAAGTTGGCACATTTACTTTCCCGGTCGATTTTGTCGTTGTTGATTATGAAATGGACCCTCGTATTCCTTTAATACTTGGTCAGCCATTCTTGAGAACCGGACGAGCTTTAGTTGATGTGGCCGAAGGTGAGTTAATCTTAAGAGTCGGGGATGATGCACAAGTTTTTAAAATGGGGAAGCTTACTAGCAAATCCTTTGGACGAGAATCAGTGAATATGATTAATGTGCTTGATGACTTTGTTGTCTACAACAATCCTCTATTCGATTCTTGCAATGATAATCCACTTTTTCACGATGATGTGGATGTTTCTCTCTCCACTTTGGACGCTTCTCCCATTTATGATTCTCCACCGGTCTTTGATGCTTATGATAATGATGATTCTAGCTCAGATTCGGATGATTATGATGACCTTACTTCTGAGTATCCTGACCTGCCCACGTATGATGACTTCGATGAGGCCGATATTCTTTCGAGCGATTCTTCACACAATGAAGATCCTCCGCCATCACTCGATCCTACTTTGGACGATTACTCATTTGAGTAAGATTTCTCTACGTTTCTCAACACTTACTTCCCTCATGAGAGTGATGCTCCTCCTTATGACTTTGAAGATTATCGTCTTGATCCTACTTTAGATTTGAAGAACATTCTTTCTAAGGAGAAGAAACCGGTCGACACCAATATCCGCAGCACGTATGAGTTAACACCTCTTTGTCCACCTTCTGAGGACGAGGTTGTGCTTCTTCGCGGATCTTCTTCACACTCGGCTGAGCCTGAGTGCTATTTTCCCCTAAAGGAAAAGGTGTTCGACCCCGGTATTGAAATCTTTAAGCCATCTCAGTATCCACCTGATGAAATAAAAGGAAAAATCTTTGGAAATTTTGAAGACATGCTTGCACCACTTCACCCTTGCTTCCACCGTGCTCCATCGCTGCTTAAGGGAACCTTGCCTACTCTTCTTTGGCTTGCCTTGTTCGCCTTAAGCCTCTGCTATTTGATGGACGAAAACTATGTCTTTGATCCTGGTGGATATGTTTCATGCTTCTTCCGTTGACAATCAAGGTCGAGTCAGGCTCACGACTCGGTAATCAAAAACCAAGCGCTTCTTGGGAGGCAACCCATGCATCTATCTTTTAGCTTTCTTTATCATAAGTGTAGGGGGGAAACCCTTTGGTTTGCTATCTCCCCTCCTCTCTTAATCAGGATTTCGCGCTCAATGTACCACTCTTGATGATTCTTGACGACCCGTGATTCCGTATTCACTTCTTCCTGGTTCTATCCTAAACTCTTTTCGATTCACTATTTTATATTTCTCAATATTAAAATAGGAATCTCTTTAGTTGTCCTTTCCTTAGCGAGATTTAAACAAAGTGCACAATGTCCTAAGTGTAGGGGGGTTTACTCCCACATGCTTAAACATTGAGGACAATGTTTATCTTAAGTGTAGGGGGGACTTCTATCGAAGTTAAGTGGCCTTTTCCTTGTATTTGTCCTCATTTTAACCGGAAAATCAATTTTTCGACATTTTTCAAAATTTTTGATCTATTTTGGCCTATTAGTTTTTCCTTATATATAGTTATTTTCTTGCCTTATTAGAATAAATCTTTAATAAAGTGGTTTTACTTTTCAAACGTTGTGAATCTTTTGACTCAACCCGAGTTTACTTATCTAAGTTACTCTAGCTAGTATCCTTAACGTGTTTAAGTCAAGTTTTGCTAGGCTTTTATATAGGGAGCTATAAAACGCGGAAGTCTTAACTCTCACGGGTTAAGAACAAGAACTTTTCGCAAGTTCCTATAATTGATCCTAGAGAGTCGTTTATTAAGGGAACTTTAAAACGCGATTTCTAAACTTGAAAAAGTCTATGAATTTGCAAGATCCTATAGGCGACTCGAAAACCCAAAACTTTGACTTAATAGGCTAAGCATCCACGAGTCTCATTCCTTGAGATTTTAAACTGTGGAGAACGAGAGATGATAGAGTCAATTATAAGTTTGGTATTCTTTCGTGAATTTATGTGAGTTAATTATAAGCCTATTCTCCCATAGCCTGCTAATAAATTTATCTGCAATAAATAAGGTTGTATGATTTGAAAAGTTACTTAGCTTCTAGCCCAAGATCGTTTAAAAGTTGCTCGGTATGGATTATAGTTCATAGCCAAGGCATAACTTATTGAAGCGGGACGCGAAGATTGGCGAGTCCAAAAAGGCCCTAACAAGGCATGAGGGCTATATTTTGTTGCTAAAGATCCAAAAGTGATGTGAAGAATCATTTATCGAAAATCAATATGAAGGATCGAGACACACGACGTAAAGCAAAAACTCCCCAAAAGTCATGGAGAAGTGTATCCGAAAAGACCCTAGCAAGGTATGAGGATAAATAGATCCAAGTCATAAAAGGAGGCAGATCGTTGTATATCAAAGTCCAAAATTAAGATTGGAGAAAAATGAAGAAGTCGTGGTCCAAGTATGAATCTCTCAAAACTTCATGTGAATAAATTCCTATTATGAAGAGAAGGCCATTATTTCATGAACGTCTCTCAAGGTTTGAAGTATGAAGTCGCTGCCAAATATCGGTCCGAGAAAGGTCTCAAATCGCGAAGCGAGTTATGCCAAGATATGAACTTTATGAGGTCCCGAGAAGCAGTTTTAAAAGATTTCGTCCTTTAGCTAACTATTGATTAAATCGTTCACTTTATTTTTGGCATAAATAACTATCGAAATAAGTCAACAATGCATCCTCATGATCATTCAAGACAAAAATAAAATATAAGAGATACACCTAGGAATAAGGGAGTCTAAGTGAATAATTGGCCCACATGATTTCGTGTTAGTTTGCTAACTTATAATAACAATGATCTCGTTTTTAAGTTTGGTTTGGAGAAAGTGAAAACTTGAGGATGACGATTATTCATAACATTTCCAAAACCCAAGGTATGCTTTTGATTTCTTTACTTTGAATATTTATAGTTTTCTGTCTCTTTAATAAAGGCCACTATGGATTGATTATGATGAAAAGTGTAAACATGCTTTGTGACTAATGCATTGCATGATGACATTGCAATGGTCAAGTGTAGGGGATTTAATAGGTGTGAAAACACCCATCTTTTCTACCACTTAATTACAATAATAACTGAGCCAAAACGTGTATTTTATGTCTTTTATGTCTATGTGTGGTTTGTGTTTTTGTTGTGATTTAGGACGAAACTGTGAAAAGTGGAGAAAACACGGCATTTACGGGCTTTTATTGAAGAAAAAGATGAAAGATGAAGTCGAGAAGTCGAGAGTGCAAAAAGAACGGAAATCCAAGACCAATTCTGAAGATTTATCGAAGAGAAAGTCAAAAGACGGAAGTTTACCAAAAGCCGAAGAACTCGAGTCTTATTTATTGAAGAATTAAAAGACGAGTTTAAAGAAATCCCGAGCCAAAAGTCCTTAAAGTCCAAGATTAACAAAAGACTAAGAAGGAAGGACTTAATGGTGCAATTAACAAGAAAGGAAGGAGAGGAGGAAGTTTCCTCTAACCACTCTCCTAATCTCCTATAAATAGACCATTAGTATCTCATTTTCATTTTTGTTGGCTAGAGTGACACTAGTTCTTCCACCTTTACTTTTATGCACATTTAATTACCTTGCACCTTTAATTACTTGCATCTTTAATTACCTTGTCTTGCACTTTAATTTTCAAGTAAGTTAATTCTATCTTTATTGCGCTTTTACTTTTCTTGTTAAAATCTCTCATTCTACCTTTCTTTCTTGCGTGATCTTGTTGTTTACATGCTTATTGTGTTTCTTATTTGATTAAAGATTGTGTTTTTATACTTTTGATTGTTTTAGTTCATTGATTTTCATAGCTTATTGTGTTTATTTTTAAGTTTATAAAGTTTTTATAAAAGTTATTTTTATATAAAAGTTGTTTTTCGTAAAGCTTATTCATTTCGTGTTTTAAAAGTCTTTAAATTTCAGTTAAGTAGCTTATTTTTATACGGTTTGCCTTAGGATTTTAGACTTGTGCTTATTTGATTAGTAGCTTATTTGTTTAGCTTAATTTGTGCTTTTTCCTTCGTATTCCGATCTGACAAATCGGAAAGGGGTTTTACATTCCGACCATAGCTCCTTGGCTTGGTCGGAAAAGGGTTTGCGCATTCCGATTGGGTGGTAAGTTGGTATTCCGATCAGGGCAAGGTAAGTGGATATTCCGATCTGGTCTAGTGACAGTTATTCCGATTGGTGCTTCATTCCTCATTCCGATCGAGGTGCGTGTTTGGTATTCCGATCAAGGATTCCGATAAGCATTCCGACCAGCGTCCACGCCATATTCCGATCAGGTAAGTACTTATTCCGATCAGGATTTATTTGGGTATTCCGATCTGAAGAAGTGACATATTCTGATTTGGTGTTCCGAACACATTCCGATTTAGGGGTAAGCTCACATTCCGATTGGACGGTTGTGCACATTCCGACAAGGTTGATCGGAATATATTCCGATCGAGATTAATTTTCATGTTTTGACTTGTTTAATTTTTAGTTCTCATTTTTATACTTTGTCAAATTTTAATTTCCGTCACACTTTTAATTTTTAGTCATTTAATTAATTTACTTTTCTAAGTTTTTAATATTGCACCCTTTCGTTTAATTAGACTTAGATTTATTTTAACACCACTTTATTTTAAGTGCCCATTTACTTTAAAGTTTTGCATTTTTAATACTACAACGACACACTTTTGTTTCACCAAAGAACAACAGAGTCACACATTAAACTCCTTTTTCAATTCGAAGAGACCAATACAACGAACTTTAATTTTTATACGGGCCAAAAGCCATGTATTAATAAGATCCGAGTTTAAGAACGACTTGAAGAAAGAGTTGAAAAATGAGTTAGCTAATGAACTTAAAATCCACACCAACAAAATGGAAGGAAATGTCACTAGGTTACAACAAAACCAACAAAAAATGGAACAAGGGCAACACGAGATTAAACAAGAAATGATTAAAGCCGAGAAAAGGCAATCCGTGTTTGAAGATAAAATCTCGTCTATGTTTGAGGAAATAATGTGTAAACCGTCTTCGATTAGTCTTCCTAGCAACACCGTATCCAACCCTAAGGGTGAGATGAAAGTGATTACCACACGTAGTGGTAAGACACTTATGGAACCGACTCCTCAACCAATTGCTCCTACGGAGGAAGCAATTGAGGAAGAACCCGAGGTGGTGGTCCAAAAGGAGCATGTCCTAATCCCACGAAGTACCGCTCATGCCACACCTACGGTTGACCCATTACCATCATTGGAACCCGAGATTCCAAAGGCTATGCCTACTATGCCTCAACCCACACCACCTTTTCCCTATCCATCGAGACTTAGGAAGGAGAAACGTCAAGAGCGCGACAATTATCAATTTGAGCTTTTTATGAAAATGTTTCGTGATTTGCACTTTAATGTGAGTTTCGCCGATGCTTTGGTCATGATGCCTCGATTTGCCGCTAACTTAAGAGTATGTTGAACAACAAGGAGAAATTGCACCAATTGTCTAGTTGTTCGTCGGTTTATCTTAATCGCATACCTCAAAAAGTCGGGGATCCCGGTAAATTCTTGATACCATGTGCAATCCAAGATATGGAGGAATGCTTTGCCTTGGCCGATCTTGGTGCTAGCATTAACTTGATTCCACTTGCAATCTTTAAGTCGCTCAATCTTCCTAATCTTACTCCTCCACTAATGTCTATCGAGTTGGCCGACCATTCCACGATTGCCGCATGTGGTTTGGCGGAAGACGTTTTTGTGAAAGTGGGGAAGTTCTACTATCCCGTAGACTTTATCGTTGTTGATATTCCCACGGATCCTCAAGTTCCTCTCATTTTAGGTCGTTCGTTTTTAGATACGTCTATGACTTTGATCGATGTTCATGCTAGAAAGATCACCTTACGTTTCAACGACGAGGAACTTGTTATAAACGCCACTCAAAACTCTCAAATTTCTCATGTTTATTCCGTTGCAACCATAAACCTCGTTGATATGATCGACGTGGTTTGCAAGGAATTTTCACAAGAAGTTCTAGGTTTTGGTGATGAAGAAACTAGTGGCAATCCCACTATGTTGGATCCAATTCTTGATAATTCGACACCAACCTTCATTCCATTTGAAGGTGGTGGTTTTACGTTGGAAGAATTCGATGTTCCACGTACTTGTAACGAAGACCTCGACAACGATGAGGACTTCTCGATTATCAAGGATTTTCGTAACGATTTCCCATTTCCTCCACCCGAGGAGGTTATGAGTATCGAGCCCAAATCTTCACTTGAGGAACCACCTATCCTTGAGTTGAAAGATTTACCTCCTCATCTCGAATATGTCTATTTGGAGGAGGACGACAAGTTGCCAGTTATTATTGCGAAGGAACTTTCGAATGATGAAAAAACCGCACTTGTCGATGTTCTAAAGGACCACAAGACGGCAATTGCGTGGAAGTTATCCGACATTAAGGGAATCGATCCCAAGTTTTGTACCCACAAAATCTTAATGGAAGAGGATTACAAACCCGCAATCCAAAGTCAAAGGAGGGTGAACCCCAAAATTCACGATGTCATCAAAAAGGAGGTCCTTAAACTCCTTGACACGGGAATGATTTACCCTATTTCCGATAGCCCTTGGCTAAGTCCTATTCATTGTGTCCCTAAAAAGGGAGGGATGACCGTTGTGCCAAACGATACCAACGAGTTGTTTCCCACTAGACTCGTGACCGGATGGAGAGTGTGCATTGACTATCGTAAGTTGAATGAAGCCACTCGAAAAGAACATTTTCCCTTGCCCTTCATGGACCAAATGTTGGAGCGTCTTACGGGAAACGATTTCTATTGCTTTTTAGATGGTTTTTCCGGTTTCTTACAAATTCCCATCGATCCTCGTGATCAAGAAAAAACTACGTTTACGTGTCCATATGGAACGTTTGCCTATCGTAGAATGCCATTCGGACTTTGCAATGCACCGGGAACCTTTCAAAGGTGCATGATGACTATTTTTCATGATATGATCGAGAAGACGATGGAAGTCTTCATGGATGACTTTTCCGTGTTTGGTAATTCGTTCACTTCGTGTTTGTCGAATCTTGAGAGAATGTTGAAACGTTGTGAGGAAACCAACCTTGTGCTCAATTGGGAAAAGTGTCATTTTACGGTTAAGAGTGGAATCGTCTTAGGGCACAAGGTCTCGAAAGCGGGGATTGAGGTAGATCAAGCTAAGGTAGACGTCATCGCCAAATTACCTCATCCCAAAACCGTTAAGGGAGTTAGGAGTTTCCTAGGCCACGTGGGCTTTTATCGTCGATTCATCCAGGATTTTTCAAAGATCTCTCGACCCATTACACATCTTCTTGAAAAAGAGGCACGTTTTGTCTTTAACGAAGATTGTGTACGAGCCTTTGAAATCCTTAAGAGGAAACTTACCGAAGCTCCCATTCTTGTTGCTCCCAATTGGAACCTCCCCTTTGAGCTAATGTGTGATGGTAGTGATTACGCTATTGGGGCCGTTTTGGGGCAACGTCATGATAAGCACTTCTTGCCTATTCATGATGCTAGCAAGACGATGACCGAGGCTCAACTAAAATACACTACAACAGAGAAGGAGTTCCTTGCCGTGGTGTATGCATTTGAGAAGTTCTGACCTTACCTCGTCTTAGCTAAATGCATAGTGTATACGAATCATTCGGCTATTAAGTATCTCATGGCAAAGCAAGATGCTAAGCCTAGATTACTTCGTTGGATTCTCCTCCTTCAAGAATTTGATCACACCATCATTGACAAAAAAGGAGCCGAGAATCTAGCGGCCGATCATCTTTCTCGTTTGGAAGATCCTCACCAAAGTGTTTACGAGCCCAAGGTAATCACCGAAACATTTTTCCGCTCGAGACACTTGGTGTAGTGAATTCTAAGCTTGATTCTTTCACCCTATGGTTTGCGGATTTTGCAAATTACCATGCGGGTAACTTCATCATCAAGGGTATGACGACTCAAGAAAAACGAAAATTCTTTCGTGACGTCAAGTTCTACTTTTGGAACGACCCTTACTTGTTTCAAACTTGTGCGGATCAAATCATCCGACGTTGTGTATTTGGCACCGAAGCTTCTCACATCCTTAGAGCATGCCATGAGGGACCCACGGGTGGTCACCATGGTGCTAATCTCACGGCTAAAAAGGTGTTTGATGTCGGCTTCTTTTGGCCTACTATTTACCGAGATGCACAAGACCTTGTGAAGTCATGTGATTCATGCCAACGACAAGGAAAAGCCTCACAAAAAGATGAAATGCCACAAAACATCATCCAAGTGTGTGAGATCTTTGACGTTTTGGGTATAGACTTTATGGGGCCGTTCCCATCATCTCGTGGTAATAAGTACATTCTCGTTGCGGTTGACTACCTATCTAAGTGGGTGGAGGCCAAAGCCTTGCCCACCAATGATGCTCGTGTGGTAGTCAAGTTTTTGAAAAGCTTGTTTTCTCGGTTTGGAACCCCTCGTGCTATCATAAGCTATCGTGGAACCCATTTTTGTAACGACCAATTCGAAAGGGTCCTAAGGAAATATGGGGTTACACAACGGCTTTCTACGGCTTATCACCCACAAACGAGTGAGCAAGTCGAGGTTTCAAACCGAGCGTTGAAGAGGATTTTGGAGAGATCTGTTGGGGAAAACCGAAAATTATGGTCGGATAAGTTGGATGATGCTTTATGGGCCTTTAGGACCGCTCATAAGACGCCCATTGGGTGCACTCCCTATAAGCTTGTGTATGGAAAAAATTGTCATTTGCCTATGGAGTTAGAACACAAGGCTTATTGGGCCCTAAAGCATTGTAATGATGATATGGAGACCGCGGGAAAACACCGGAAAATGCAATTGAATGAATTAGATGAATTGAGGGACATTGCTTATGAAAATTCATTGATTTACAAAGAAAAAACTAAAAATTTGCATGATTCTAAAATTAACAACCTGGTTTTTAATATTGGGGATAAAGTTTTGCTTTTTAATTCTCGCTTGAAAATCTTTTCCGGTAAGTTGAAATCCCGTTGGTCTGGTCCATTCACCATGACTCAAGTGTTTCCGTATGGGACCATCAAGCTAGCTCAAGATGATGGTCCTAATTTCAAGGTGAATGGACATAGGTTGAAGCACTACTTTGGCGGGGAAGTTCCATCATTGAACTACCTCGACCAAGTCACCTTCCCCAATGATAATTAGTATTGAGGGGATCGAGTCGAGCTCATGACTCGGTAATCAAAAACGAGGTGCCTCGAGGGGGAAACCCATGCTTATCCATGTACATATTATTACTTTCTAATTAGTTTAATGTGAGGGGATTTGTGCCCTTCCAACCTTTGTTTCGTGGTTGTTTGTGAATTGTGGTTTTTAGATCATGATCTTCACGATTAGAGCCCCTCGTGTTCGTTTTATGGGAGCACTCGATCGTTTGCTTTGAAGACTTTCTCAATATCCATGATATATCCTTTGATGTTCTAACCATAGGTTCTTAGCACACTTCATAAACGGCTATTAATTTACTGGTTACACCCTTTCCATGCTAGATTAGGAATTCGACTACGTCTCTAGTATGGGGTGTTTGCACCCCTAGACTCGAAACATTGAGGAAAATGTTTAACTTTATTATGAGGGGTAAATAGATACTTGCCTTGCCAAACCTTCACGCTTTCCAAAGTTTATCTTTTTGTTTATCGTTTTTGTTGCAAAATAAGGCTAAAAATGGCCAAATTTTAAAATTTTCTCATGTTTTATAAGTGTTTGAAGACACGAATGTAGGTTTTCCGATGGCGAGAATAAGAGTAATTTTTGACTCGACCGTGCGTGTTGAGCACTTAGCTTTGGTTCCTTAACTACACATTAGGCTAAGTCTCTTAAACGAGGACGAGAAATGATAGGGTTAATTATAAGTTACATTGCTAAACGTAGAGTACTCGTATTCTTTCAAAAACTCATGTGTTCTCGTTGTTTTCTTATTCTCCCTTCGCATGTAAATATTTTTTGCTTAATAAATATTGACTTAGCGGTTTAGTTGGGATTGTTGGGTTTTTAGTCTTTTCTAGTAGCTTCCGTGTAATTAAATTGGGAAGACATTAAGGTATCGCCAGCGTCACGGTTTTGAAGTATTGGCACCCCAATAATCAAAAGCTTCACCCAATAATAAGATTTCAAGTGCTCACCTAAATCAAGCAAACAATTTGAAGCCCCACAAGGCCGAAAAATCTATGCAAAATTGAAAGTGAATCAAGCCTTAATCTTCGAAGCTTTAAAGATCCAAAATTCGCCTTAGCGTGAGGAAATACGTCTTTGGCTAACAAAAGTACCGATGAGGTGGATAATAAAAGGCAAGGCAAGATCGAAGTTATAATAAAAGCTTCATGGCGAAGTTGAATAAAAGATGGAGGTAAACCAAAGATAATAAGGCCCTTCCGTTAGGGGGCGTAAAAGTCTTGGTAATAAGTCTCATGTTCAAAACCATTATAAAACCGTGTTTATCGATTCTTCTTGTCAACTTAATTTTTTGACATCGTTGTCTATTGGGAGGGGTTATTGATTTGATTGTCTTAGTTACACCATTAGGACTCTATTTTTAGACCTAAATCTCTATTATCGCATAAGTCAAACAATGTATCCTCGTGAAACATTCAAGACAATATAAAATATAAGAGATACAACTTAGGAATAATGGGAGGATAAGTACGTGATTAGGGCATATGAGTAGTGTTAGCATTACTAACTTATAATGACAATGATCTCGTTGCACGCTTGGCATGGAATTGGGGTAAAAATCGAGGAAGATGAAATTATTTCTAACGAAGTATTCACGTGTTCTTATTCTATGAACCTAAACGTCCCATTTTGCGATGAAAATCATACATTATGTCTAAAACGCAAGTAGAAGTAGCAATAGTAGTAGTGTAGCTAGTTTATCGTTCAATAAAGTGAATAAAAATGAATTTTGGAGATGCTACGATACTTTATTCTAGCATTGTGTGAGGGCACGACAATGGTTTAGTATGGGGGAGTGATGAGACTGCTTTTATACATAGTCTCATCTTCCAAATAGGGCTTAAAATGCATTAAATATCATCAAAATACCCATATATATGCTTGTGTTTGTTACTTGTGTATTTTAGGTACGGATATTGAGAAAATGACAAAAGATCACAAGAATCATTCAAAAACGAACACGGGAAACGAAACCGCACAATGAACCAAGCCCTAATGAAGACTTTCCCAAGATTAACCCTTGAAGATTTGAAGAATTATGAAGAAGGGTCCTCCAATATGGAAGAATTGATACTTTATACCCTCGTATCCTCATAATTACAAGTTTGGTCCCTAAAGTTTGTCAAAATTACAAAAAGGACCCTCCACTTTGAAGAATTGGCAATTTTAGCCCCTCAACAAAGCTAAATTGTAAATCATTATCCTCCACAAAGTCAAATACATCATGAAGTCCTTCAAAGTACAAGAAATTACAAGTTTGGTCCTTTGAAAATTCCAAAATTACAAAAAGGACCCTTGACTTTCAACATTCGGCAAGAATGGTCCCTCATCAAACAAGACTTGGCAATTTCAGTCCTCCATTATATCAAATATGCAAGTCAAGACCATTATCCATCATCAAAATGCTAAATCAGTCCTTCAAGAATTCAAAAATGGCAAGAAATACCCTGAAAATACTTTGGAAAAGTATTTGGGGCAAAAGTGTGAAAACTGAAAGTTTAAATACAAAGGAAATTCAGTTTTTAGGCTTTTAGATGGAAATGACAAGTTGTGCAAAGATAAGGGTGTAATGTTGGCAGACATAAATGATACCTTAACCAGTGAGGGGGTGACACGTGCCCCACTCACCAAAACCCACCAATCCCCTTCCACCCTTTGTCCACCTCACACATCCACTCAGCACTTATTTAACTAATTAAATCTGATTAGTTAAATAACGCGATAAACATTTTTTTAAACACAAAAGAAGATCAAACCGTCTGTTCTTAGTGTTCTTGACAAAATTGGGTTTTTCCGAATCACTTGCAATTACACCTTAATTCACTCCAGATATGTGATTAAGGTGAGAATAAACCCAACCCCGCCTTAAAACCTTGGCCACGTCACCATACCAGGTCACATGATAAACCTTTCTACACCACCTTTGGGGAAAATGCCAAAAGAAACCAGAGAATCAACAACTCAGATTCCTGCTTACTCCTTAAGCATTATATGGACCATTGGATGCAATTTAAACATGCCAGCTCCCACAAAACTCCAATTCAGTCACATGATTCAACAAGATGCCAAAAGTTCTCAAGGGCAAATTTGGAAGATCAAGCATTAGGGTTTAGCACTTTTATCTGTTCTTAGTTCACTTGTAAGGCTATATATAAAGCCATAGGGTCTCACTTAGACGTTTGCTTTTTGGTTTTTCCTTGTTCAAGCACTTGTAAATCCCTTTTCAGTTTTATGAAATTTGAGTTAAGTGTTTTGAAGAAAGACCAAGTGCCATCTTATTATTGCTTGCTTATGTTCTTAGTTTACTGATTTTGAAGTTAAAAACCTGTTTTCAAAAGAGGAGTGTGCAAAAGTTTGCAGATTTTCTTCATTTTCTTGATATTTTGCTAAGTTCTTGTTTCAACCTTGGAATTCTTGGGTTATAGGGCTGATCATAGCATCCTAATTGTGTTGATTAAGGTGTGGTGAGGCTTATAACTTGGGGATAATCAAGTGTGGGGTAACAAGGTTGCATTAATCAAGATTTTTCAAGTTTCTGATTTTATACTTGTGCTTCTAACCTTGTTGATTCTTAGCAGGGGTGTTATTGGAAGCTTGTACTTGTTCTTGCTAGTACATAAGCTCATAAATTCATGGGTGTGGATGTACATCCATGAGGTTTGCATACTCAATCATAAAATCTGCTTAAAATCTTGATTTTTGGTGATATTTTTATGTGGCTTGTGTTCTTGTGAATTTTGTGGCTTAAATCTGCTTGAGTATGTTAATCTTACTTGTTATTGTGTTTATCTGAGCTTGGGTAGTCTTGAATCTCACTTTTCCTTTGAAAAATTTGGATTTGAAAAGATAAAGGGGTGTTTGGGTCTACCTGTTTGTGATTGCAACTTGGTATTGTGTTGTTAGAAGGTATTGTTTGTGATTGGTATCTGATATATGCTTGGTTGAGAGTGTTTTGCTGCAAGTTTTTGGGTTTGAAGCCTTGAATAAAATAATCTGCTATATAATCTTTGTTACTGCCTGTTTTGACCTAGGATTTTGGGAACACTTAGTGTGTATGCATGCTTAGGGCTAAAAGTGGTCTAAACAAAGTCATTGTAACCTGTTTGAGAGATTTGAGGTGTTGAATCTGGCTTGTGTGTCAAATACATCAGCAAAGTGTAAAACTGCATGTGTTAGTGTTCATCAGTAACATTCATTGGCTTGAATCTTGCTTAATTCTTTGAATCATTGCATGAAACCTGTTTAGACTTGCTTATTTGAGTTTAATATAGCTTGTGTATGCATTTGGTTGAATTTGGCTGGCTGATTTGTGCTAAAACTGCTTATAAGTGCTCAACTGCTTATTTGTTCATGTCTGTGCAACATCTGGTGATTAATTGATTAAACTGTATCAATTGGGTGTTTGTGATTGTGATATTTTGATTGTTATTGACTCCTTTTGATCCAAAGATCATTTGGGTGCCTTTGTGTAATCTGAATCTCCAAAAACGTCACTAAAGACAAAAAGTCAAACAAGTCAAGCAGTGGAAAAAGTTTCCACTGCTCAACACTCAAAACTAGCCCCTGCTAGTGTAAAATTGAACTCAGCTTATCAATAAGCTATTTTAGCTTATCCAGACTTGCAACAACTTATTTTTTTTGTGATAGGTCTTCATTATTTGACCCATTTAAGTAGAATGGAGCTTATTGGACTTTGACTTCGACTTTTTACTAGAAAACCAACTTATTTGACTTTTACATAAGTGCTTATTTGCTTTTTCCAGCTTATTGAGTCAGCTTATTTGAAAACTCTTTGTTGATTTTGCTTAATTAAGTCATTTAGAAGCTATAGAAACTTGAATCAGCACTTGGGGTGGCCTAGAACTCAAAAACGACTATTTTGTCGTTTTCTGTAGATTGCTTATTGCATTTTCAGGTTTATTCCTTGGGCTTATTTCAAATTTCTTTTTGCAGAAGTCTTATTTAGGTCAAAAGAAGCTTGTGTGTTTAATTTCAGCTTATGGCATTGGCTTATAGCTTAATGGGCCAAAAAGCCCATTAAGAATAAGCTGTTTGGTATAAGCTAGCTTATTTCACACTTTCACCTTTTGGGCATTTGGAAAAAGTTGTTTAAAATCAAATTTTGAGTCAACCAGTGCTTTTTGGGCTTATTTTGAACACTTTTTATTATTGGGCCCAAATTTGACCCAATAAGGTACTGTTTTGGGTTTAGCCCATTTTCTAGGCCCATTAAGGGTATTTAGGTAATTTCACTTTCATTTCTGAGTTATTTAGGTTAAATTAAGCTAGTTTGCATGTTTTTAGACTTTTTTTATGATTTTTGGATTTTTAATATTATTTTATTATTAAAAATTAAAATCTGATTTTCTAAGTTTTTATATTTTTCCTAGGTTCTATACACTTAATTAGGAATTTTGCAACTATCCAATTATTTTTAGAGTCTTTTAATTATTTTCTAGAATTAATTTAAGTTTTAATTGATTTTAGTAGTTTTTAATTGTTTAAAAATTGTTTTTAGTGGTTTTAAAATTTTGAAAAATACTTTTTAGCTTAATTAGGGTATTTTTGAGGTTTACAAACTTTAAAATCTTGTTTGGCACTTTTTAATAATTAATTTTGATATTTAGGGCTTTAATTAGCATTAAAAAGTCATTATCTAATTCATTAAAAGGTTTTAGCAAGTTTGGATTTTTTGTAAACTCTTAGAATATTATTGTAGATTTTTGGTACTTTTTAGGAATTTTTACGGTAAAATTTTAATTTTAGCACTTTTTACGATTTTACGTGTACACCTTTTTCGACTTAGTTTAATCCGTCTTCGTAACCGTCATTCTCTTCTAATCTCACTTCTATTTTTCTTTCTCAACAATATAATCACAAAGATAATCAATTCATTACACACACATTAAGCCTCCTTGAGAACGAACTCATTTTAGGGTCATTAATACACGGTTTTCCTAAATCGTCGTATTCACTACTTACCCTATTTGCTCTCTTTTCCTAAAGAGTAGTAAAACTCAACTATCAAGGATATATTTTGCCTATTTTCATGATATTTAATGCATTTAAAGTCCTTTTTGGACGATGAAACTATGTATAAAAGCAGTCTCATCACTCCCCCATACTAAACCATTACCATGCCCTCACACAATGCTAGAATAAAGTATCGTAGCACCTCCAAAATTCATTTTTATTCACTTTTATTGAATGATAAACTAGCTACACTACTACTATTACTACTACTTGCGTTTTAGACATAATGTATGATTTTCATCGCAAAATGGGACGTTTAGGTTCATAGAATAGGAACACGTTAATGCTTCGTTTAGAAATAATTTCATCGTCCTCGATTTTCACCCTAATTCCATACTAAGCGTGCAATGAGATCATTGTCATTATAAGTTAGTAATGCTAACACTACTCATATGCCCTAATCACGTACTTATCCTCCCATTTTCCTAAGTTGTATCTCTAATATTTTATTTTGTCTTGAATGTTTCACGAGGATACATTGTTTGACATATGCGATAATAGAGATTTAGGTCTAAAATAGAGTCCTAACGGTGTAACCAAGACCATCGAATTAATAACCCCTCCTAATAGACAACGATGTCAAAAAATTAAGTCAACAAGAAGGATCGATAAACACGGTTTTATGACAGTTTTGAACATGAGACTTATTACCAAGACTTTTATACGCCCCCTAACGGAAGGGCCTTATTATCATAGGTTTACCTCCATCTTTTATTCAACTTCGCCATGAAGCTTTTATTATGACTTCGGTCTTGCCTTGCCTTTTATTATCCGCCTCATCGGTGGTTTTATTATGGCCAAAGACGTATATCCTCACGCTAAGTTGAATTTTGGATCTTTAAAGCTTCAAAGATTAAGGCTTGATTCACTTTCAATTTTGCATAGATTTTTCGGCCTAGTGAGCTTCAAATTGTTTGCTTGATTTAGGTGAGCACTTGAAATCTTATTATTGGGTGAAGCTTTCGATTATTCGGGTTGCCAATACTTCAAAACCGTGACGCTAGCGATACCTTAATGTCTTCCCAATTTAATTACATGGAAGCTACTAGAAAAGACTAGAAATCAACACTCAAGACTAAACCGCTAAGTCAATATTTATTAAGCAAAAAATATTTACAAGCGAAGGGAGAATAAGCAAACAACGAGAACACATGAGTTTTTGAAAGAATGTGAATACTCTACGTTTAGCATAGTAACTTATAATTAACTCTATCATTTCTCGTCCTCATTTAAGAGACTTAGCCTAATATAAAGTTAAGGAATCAAAGCTAAGTTATCAACACGCACGGTCGAGTAAAAAATTGCTCTTATTCTCGCCATCGGAAAATCTACATTCGTTTCTTCAAACACTTAAAAAACATGAGAAAAAATTTAAAATTTGGCCATTTTTAGCCTTATTTTGCAACAAAACGATAAACAAAAAAATAAACTTTGGAAAGCGTGAAGGTTTAGCAAGGCAAGTATCTATTCACCCCCCCATACTAAAGTTAAACATTGTCCTCAATATTTCGAGTATAGGGGTACAAACACCCCCATAGTAGAGACGTAGTCGAATGCTTAATCTAGCATGGAAAGGGTGTAACCATTAAATTTAAAGCCGTTTATGAAGTGTGCTAAAAACCTAAGGTTTGAACATCAAAGGATATATCATGGATATTGAGAAATTCTTCCAAGCAAATGATCGAGTGCTCCCATAAAATGAACACGAGAGGCTCCAATCGTGAAGATAATGATCATCTAAAATCCACAATTCATAAACAACCACAGAACAAAGGTTGGAAGGGCATAAATCCCCACACGTTACTACATTAGAAAGCGATAATATGTACATAGGATAAGCATGGGACTCCCCCACGAGGCACCTTGTTTTTGATTACCGAGTCATGAGCTCGACTCGATCCCCTTAATACTAATTATCATTGGGGAAGGTGATTTGGTCGAGGTAGTTCAAGGATGGAACTTCCCCGCCAAAGTAGTGCTTCAACCTCTGTCCATTCACCTTGAAATTGGGGCCATCATTTTGAGCTAGCTCGATGGTCCCATATGGAAAAACTTGAGTCACGGTGAATGGACCGGACCAACGGGATTTCAACTTACCGGAAAAGATTTTCAAACGAGAGTTAAAAAGGAATACTTGATTCCCAATGTTAAAAACCCGGTTTTTAATTTTTGAATCATGAAACTTTTTAGCCTTTTCTTTATAAATCAATGAATTTTCATAAGTAATATCCCTTAATTCATCCAATTCATTTAATTGCATTTTCCGGTGTTTTTCTGCGGTCTCCATATCATCATTACAATGCTTAAGGGCCCAATAAGCTTTGTGTTCGAGTTCAATTGGCAAGTGACAATTCTTCCCATACACAAGCTTATAGGGAGTGCACCCGATGGGCGTCTTATGAGCGGTCCTAAAGGCCCATAAAGCATCGTCCAACTTATCCGACCAAGATTGTCGGTTTTCCCCATTAGATCTCTCCAAGATCCTCTTCAAAGCTCGGTTTGAAACCTCGACTTGCCCGGGTGATAAGCCGTAGAAAGCCGATGTGTGACCTCATATTTCCATAGGACCCTTTCGAATTGGTCGTTACAAAAATGGGTTCCACGATCGCTTATGATTGCACGAGGGGTTCCAAACCGAGAAAAGAAGCTTTTCAAAGACTTGACTACCACACGAGCATCATTGGTGGGCAAAGACTTAGCTTCCACCCACTTAGATAGGTAGTCAACGGCGACAAGGATGTACTTATTACCACGAGATGATGGGAACGGCCCCATAAAGTCAATGCCCCAAACGTCAAAGATCTCCCACACTTGGATGATGTTTTGTGGCATTTCATCTTTTTGTGAGGCTTTTCCTTGTCGTTGGCATGAGTCGCACGACTTTACAAGCTCATGTGCATCTCGGTAAATAGTAGGCCAAAAGAAACCGGCATCAAAAACCTTCTTAGCCGTGAGATTAGCACCGTGGTGACCACCCGTGGGTCCCTCGTGACAAGCTCTAAGGATGTTTGAAGCTTCGGTACCAAAGACACAACGTCGAATAATTTGATCCGCACAAGTTCGAAACAAGTAAGGATCGTTCCAAAAATAGAACTTGACGTCACGAAAGAATTTTCGTTTTTCTTGAGTCGTCATACCCTTGATGATGAAGTTGCCCGCATGGTAATTTGCGATGTCCGCAAACCATGGGGTTCACTACACAAAGCGTCTCGAGCGGAAATCCTTGGGCTCGTAAACACTTTGGTGAGGATTTTCCAAACGAGAAAGATGATCGGCCACTAGATTCTCGGCTCCTTTTTTGTCAACGATTTTGTGATCAAATTCTTGACGGAGGAGAATCCAACGAAGTAATCTCGGCTTTGCATCTTGTTTAGCCATAAGATACTTGATAGCCGAATGATCCGTATACACTATGCATTTAGTCAAGACGAGATAAGGTCGGAATTTCTCAAATGCATACACCACGGAAAGGAATTCCTTCTCCATTGTAGTGTATTTTAGTTGAGCCTCGGTCATCGTCTTGATAGCATAGTGAATAGGCAAGAAGTGTATTTCATGACGTTGCCCCAAAACGGCCCCAATAGCATAGTCACTAGCATCACACATGAGCTCAAAAGGGAGGTTCCAATTGGGAGCAACAAGAATGGGAGTTTCGGTAAGTTTCCTCTTAAGGATCTCAAAGGCTCGTACACAATCTTCGTCAAAGACAAAACGTGCTTCTTTTTCAAGGAGATGTGTAATAGGTCGAGAGATCTTTGAAAAATCCTTTATGAATCGACGATAAAAGCCCGCGTGGCCTAGGAAACTCCTTACTCCCTTAACGGTTTTGGGATGAGGTAATTTGGCGATAACGTCTACCTTAGCTTGATCTACCTCAATCCCCGCTTTCGAAACCTTGTGCCCTAAGACGATTCCACTTTTAACCATAAAATGACATGTTTTCCCAATTAAGCACAAGGTTGGTTTCCTCACAACGCTTCAACATTTTCTCAAGATTCGACAAACACAAAGTGAATGAACTACCAAACACGGAAAAGTCATCCATGAAGACTTCCATCGTCTTCTCGATCATATCATGAAAAATAGCCATCATGCACCTTTGAAAGGTTCCCGGTGCATTGCAAAAGTCCGAATGGCATTCTATGATAGGCAAACATTCCATATGGACACGTAAACGTAATTTTTTCTTGATCACAAGGATCGATGGGAATTTGGAAGTAACCGGAAAACCATCTAAAAAGCAATAGAAATCGTTTCCCGCAAGACGCTCCAACATTTGGTCCATGAAGGGCAAGGGAAAATGGTCTTTTCGAGTGGCTTCATTCAACTTACGATAGTCAATGCACACTCTCCATCCAGTCACGAGTCTAGTGGGAATTAACTCGTTGGCATCGTTTGGCACAACGGTCATTCCTCCCTTTTTAGGGACACAATGGATAGGACTCACCCAAGGGCTATCAGAAATAGGGTAAATCATTCCCGCGTCAAGGAGCTTTAGGACTTCCTTTTTGATGACGTCATGAATTTTGGGGTTCACCCTCCTTTGACATTGGATTGCGGGTTTGTAATCCTCCTCCATTAAGATTTTGTGGGTACAAAATTTGGGATTGATCCCCTTAATGTCGGATAAATTCCACGCAATTGCCCCTTTGTGATCCTTTAGAACATCGACAAGTGCGGTTTTTTTATCATCCGAAAGATCCTTCGCAATAATAACCGGCAACTTGTCGTCCTCCTCCAAAAATACATATTCAAGATGAGGAGGTAAATCTTTCAACTCGAGGATAGGTGGTTCCTCAATTGAAGATTTGGGCTCGATACTCATAACCTCCTCGGGTGGAGGAAATGGGAAATCGGTAAGAAAATCCTTGATAATCGAGAAGTCCTCATCATTGTCGAGGTCTTCGTCACAAGTACATGGAACATCGAATTCTTCCAACGTAAAACCACCAACTTCAAATGGAATGAAGGTTGGTGTCGAATTATCAAGAATGGGATCTAACATAGTGGGATTGCCACTATTCTCATCATCACCAAAACCTAGAACTTCTTGTGAAAATTCCTCGCAAACAACGTCAATCATATCAACGAGGTTTATGGTTGCAACGGAATAAACATGAGAAATTGGAGAATTTTGAGTTGCCTTTATAACAAGTTACTCGTCGTTGAAACGTAAGGTGATCTTTCTAGCATGCACATCGATTAAAGCCATAGACATATCTAAAAACGAACGACCTAAAATGAGAGGAACTTGAGGGTCCGTGGGAATATCGACAACGATAAAGTCTACCGGATAATAGAACTTTCCTACTTTCACAAAAACGTCTTCCGCCAATCCACATGCGGGAATCGTGGAATGGTCGGCCAACTCGATAGACATTAGTGAAGGAGTAAGATTAGGAAGATTGAGCGACTTGAAGATTGCAAGTGGCATCAAGTTAATACTAGCACCAAGATCGGCCAAGGCATAACATTCTTCCATATCTTGGATTGCACAAGGAATCAAGAATTTACCAGGATCACCGACTTTTTGAGGTATGCGGTTAAGATAAACCGATGAACAACTAGACAATTGTTGCAATTTCTCCTTGTTGTTAAACATACTCTTAAAGTTATCGACAAATCGAGGCATCATGACTAAAGCATCGGCAAAAAACTCACATTAAAATGAACGTCACGAAACATTTTCATAAAAATCTCAAATTGATAATTATCGCGCTCTTGATGTTTCTCCTTTCTAAGTCTCGATGGATAGGGAAAAGGTGGTGTGGGTTGAGGCATAGGCATAGCCTTTGGAATCTCGAGTTCCAAATTTGGTAATGGGTTAACCGTAGGTGTGGCATGAGCGGTACTTCGTGGGATTGGGACACGCTCCTTTTCGACCACCACATCGGGTTCTTCCTCAATTGCTTCCTCCGTAGGATCAATTGGTTGAGGATTCGGTTCCTTAAGTGTCTTACCACTACGTGTGGTAATCACTTTCATCTCTCCCTTAGGGTTCGATATGGTGTTGCTAGGAAGACTACTCGAAGACGGTTTGCACATAATAGCCTCAAACATAGATGAAATTTTGTCCTCAAACATGGATTGCCTCTTCTCGGCCTTAATCATCTCTTGTTTTATTTCATGTTGCCCTTGTTCAATTTTTTGTGGGTTTTGTTGCAACCTAGTTACAATCCCTTCCATTTTGTTTGTATGAATTTTAAGCTCATTTGCTAACTCGTTTTTCAACTCCTTCTTCAAGTCGTTCTTAAACTCAGATCTTAGGCTAATGATTTCTCTTTGAATGTTGTCAAACCTAGCATCGTTTCCATTAGCATATTCAACAAATTCACTTGGAAGATCTTTCAAAGTTTGCAAACCCTTGTTGTTGTTTTGAAAATCATTGTTTTGATTTTTGTTTGAAACTTGATTATTATCCCCTTGATTCCCATAGTTTCCTTTGTAATTGCTTTTAAAACCAACTTGATTGTTTCGATAGTTGTTGTTAGCATTTTGATTGGGAGCAAAACCCGGTGGAGTCACTTGATTAGAGCGGGTAACTTGACCATTTTGGTTGTAAGTTCCCGTGGTCGCGTAGGCACTCGAAGTGTTACCACCGTTGGTTATGCACTCGGAGAAATCATGACCTCCACCACAATACATGCATGAAACCTCAACCGCTTTAGCCGTAGCGGGAGCACTTTGTTCTCCAACTTTGAATTCAATTAAAAGTCCTTTAAGCTTATCAAAGATTTTGTTTTCCAAGTTCGCCTCAATTTGGCAAGCGTCGATGGTATTAGACAAAGAAGGTGAAGCCGAAGACGAAGCCTTACGAACACTCGATGTGTTACGAGGACTATACACCTTAGATCTATTATCAATTATCAACAACGCTTCCTCAACCGTTTTACACAAAAAATTACCACCCGCGGCGGCATTTAGATAATCCCTTTCATGATCATTCAATCCATTGTAAAACGTGTCAATTTGATGCAAGTCGGAAAAACCGTGATGAGGACACTCATGTAACATTTCCTTAAACCTATTCCAAGCCGTTGAAAAACTCTCATTAAATTCTTGTGAAAATTTTGAAACCCGTGTTTCAAATGCGTAGTCTTAGAGGGCGGGAAAAATTGGTTCACAAACTTAGAAACGAGATCCTTCTACGTCAATATAGAATTGGGTGGCTCTTTCTCTAACCAAATTTTAGCGGGCCCCGCTAAGGAATACGGAAAAAGCATCATCTTAATCGAGTCATTAGCAACATCCTTAAATTTGCAAGTGGCGGTAAGACGATTGAATTGGCGGATATGGTTGTGCGGGTTGTCCTTTTCATCACCATGGAATTTTTTGTTTTGGATCATCGACAACAAACCCTTTTTCACTTCAAAATTATCCGCAAGGATAGCGGGAATCACAATAGCCTCTCCATAACCCTCGGTGGGTCCTTGAAGTAACTCCATCATAGTTCGATTCGCCATGGTTGGTTCTTCTCTTACGATAGGTTCGTCAATAGGAGACTCATCACTAGAAAGATTAGGAGTAGGTGTTGACTCCTTTCGGTTTCTACGTTTACGTGCACGTCTTGCTTGGTTGCGAGTTCGCATAAACGTCACGTACAACGTGGGGATGAGCAAAGAAGATTCTTTTTGGTGTTTTGTATTTTTCCAATTTTTTGTGGTTTTTGATTGTTTTTACTTTTTTTTTGGATTTTTGTGATTGTATTAAGTAGACAAAAATCTACAAATCTCTTCCTTAATCAAATCTCTTGATTAAAGAAGCCTCAAGGAATGAAAACGATCACGTGAAGTGAACGCCTTTGATGACTTTTGAACGTTGGTGGAACACCAAAACGTTTAAGAGGGTTTTATCAAATGAAACCAAGAAAATATATATGATATGTAGATAATACTTTGGTTGGCAAAGCCTCGATTAGCCCTTTTTATCTAAACACTCACAAGCAAGCGTGGAAACGAGGCGGCGCGAAGCACTTAAGAGCCTTTTTCCTTAGGGTATATTTTATAATACCCGCCTTATACCCACCTTATAGTTTATGTTTTTCAAAATTAAGCTTCACGAAAGTATTTATCTAATTTGCCATTGATTTCTTGTTTGAGATTCGAATACAATGATTGAGTAATGACCTCCCAATCAAGGTTGTGTTTTCACACTTTTGGAGTACTTGTGAATTTATTGTTCTACGTATACAATATAGTAATAGTATTCACAAAAAAACGAAAACCGATAATACGTATTAGTAGAGTGCTACTAATACAAATCTATTTATGGTTAGTATATAAAAACAACAATTTCCAAATCAAAACACAACACGCCTCCCCGGCAGTGGCGCCAAAATGATAGTTGTAAAATACGTCTTTTAGGAAAATGAGCGTAATTAGGGCAAGTATACACAAGTGATTTAGGAAAACCACAACTTAATGACCCAAAAGTAGGGATCGTTCTCAAGGAGGCAAGTGCGTTGTATAGAGAGATGATTAACTTTTGTGTTTATATTGATGAGAAAAGAAAAGAAGAAAAGAGATTGGAAGAGAATGACGATTACGATTATGGATTAAAACTAAGACGAATAGTCGTACACGTAAAACCGTAAAAAGTGACAAAATTAAAAATTTACCCTAAAAATTCCTAGCAAATTGCAATAAATCCAAAAAATGTAACTAGAGTTTACAAAAAATCAAAAATCACTCAACCTTTTATTTAATAAAATAATAATTTTTTAATGCTAATTAAAGCCCAAAAAATCAATTTAATTAACAAAAAGCCCAAAATGAGATTTTTCACTTGCAAACCTCTAAAATGACTTAACTAAATTTAAAAATATTTTTGAAAATTTTAAAATTAATAAAAACTATTTAAAAAAAATTAAAAACTATTTACACTTAAAATAATTCTAAAAATTAATCTAATGATAATAAAAATATTCTAAAAATTGTAAAATTCCTAAGTTAATGTATTTAATCTAAGAAAAATGAAAAAAACTTGAAAAATATAAAATTTAATTTTTAATAATAAAATAATAACAAAATATTAATAAAAATTCAAAATTTATAAAAAATTCTAAAAAGTTGCAAACTAGCTTATTTTTGCCTAATAAATTCAGAAATGAAGTTGAAATTACAAAAATACCCCTATTAGGCCTAAAAATGGGCTAAAAGTCCAAACAGACCCCTTAATGGGCTCAAATAGGCCCAATAAGAAAAATGTTGTCCAAAAAGCCTAAAAACTCCTATCTGACTCTAAATTTGATTTTAAGAACAAAACTCTGATGGCCCAAAAGCTGAAAATGTGTTTAAGCTATCTTATTTCAAAGCAACTTATTCTTAATGGGCTTTTTGGCCCATTAAGCTATAAGCTGATGCCATAAGCTCAAATTTGACACACAAGCTTCTTTTGAGTTACTTAAGAGATCTGTAAAAATAAAATTGGAAAAAGCACAAGGAATAAGCCTGAATAAGCTAAAAGCTATCTTCACAAAACGACAAAATAGTCGTTTTCGAGTTCTAGGCCACCCAAGAGCTGATTCAACTTTCAAAAGCTTTTAAATGACTTAATTAAGGTAAATAGTCAAAAAATTCCAATAAGCACACTCAATAAGCTGAAATAAGCAGATAAGCACTTAATTAAGCCGATCTGTCAGTTCTATAGGGTATGAAGCTCTTTCCTAGTATTGGGTTCAGGAATTCATGTTCGCAGGTAAAGAGACTAAAGAAACAAGAACAAAAAGTCAACCTTATGAGTTTTCTAGTAAAAAGTCAAATCCAAGGTCTGATAAGCTCCAGATCAAATAAATGGGTCAAATGAGGAAGATCTATTACAAAAAATAAGTTGTTGCAAGTCTGGATAAGCCAATTTGGCTTATAAATAAGCTGAATGAAAATTAACACTAGCAGGGGCTAGTTTTGGGTGTTGAGCAGTGGGAACTTTTCCCACTACTTGACTTAATTGACTTTTTGTCTTTAGTGACTTTTTGTTGGAATCAAGTTCAAACAAGGCACGCTTATGATCAGTGAATCACAAGGAGTCAGAAACAACAAAGAAATCACACTTCCAATCAGCCAATCAGTGCAACTAATTCAAAAGATCCACAGACCTAGCCCAAATATGAACAATAAGCAGTTATGAACTTAATAAGCTGTTTTAGCAAAATTCTGTCAACCAAATTGCACCAAAAGCATACACAAGCTATATTTAATTCAAATGAACATAAATTAACAAGTTACATGCATTGGTTGAAGGCCTAAATCAAGATTCAAGCATAAAATAGTTACTGATGAACACTAAACAAGCAGATTTTCCACTTTGCTGATATACTTGACCACCAAGCCAATTTCAAACACTCAAATCTTGTTAACAGGTTATATAAACTATGTTTTAACACCTTTTAGCCCTAAGCATGCATATACTCTAGGTATTTCCAAAATCTTAGGTCAAAATCAGTTAAAACAAGTGAGATATAGCACAATTAAGGATTTGATGTTTTAAAGCCAATAACTTGCAGCAATGAGTACTCAACCAAGTGAATAGCATATACAAACCATAAACAACAACTTCCAACAACAAAATAACAAGATATGATCTTAAACAGATAATCCCAAACACCCCTTATCTTTTTCAAATCACAATTTAAACAAGTATAAGTGTGTTCCAAGGTTACCCACGCCCAATCAAAAACAATAACAGTTATATTATGACGTATCAAGCAAGATTAAACCACAAATTAAACAAGAACACAAGAAATGCACCAATTCACCAAAAATCAAGTATTTAAGCAGATTTTGGGTAAAAAGGTTCAAACCTCATGGATGTACATCCACACCCACAAATTTTTGAGCTTATGTGCTAGCAAGAACAAGCACAAGCTTCCACAAACAACCTTGCTAAGATTCAACAAGGTTAGAAGCAAAAATATCAAAATCAGAAAGTGACAAATCCTTGATTAATGCAACCCTTGTACCCCACACTTGATTATCCCTAAGTTATAAGCCTCACAACACCTTGATATCATAATATCAGGATGCTATGATCCACTTATAGCCCAAGAATTCCAAGGTGTACCAAGGACTTAGCAAAATATCATGTTTTTAGGACTTTGGGCAATTTCTTGCACAAAGCTTAAGAAAACATTTTGAGATTCAGTTTTTAGCAAACATTAAACATAAAAAAGCAGTAAATAAGAATGGCACTTGGTTTCTCTTCAAAGATTCAAACACTTTTCATTCAATAATGACAAAGGATTTACAGAACTTGAACAAAGGAAAAATCAAGAGCAAATTGAAATTCTAAGGGTCCTATGCCTTATATAGGCTACAAATGAACTAGAAATGCTAAGAAAAACGTAACCCTAATGTTGATGAAGTCCCCAAATTGCCCTTTGCAGATTTGAATATCTTGAAGATCATGTGACTTTCTTTGGCAGGTTGAGTGAGTTGGCAAGGGTGAATTGCATCCAAAGGCTCACAATGAGCTTAGAAAGTAAGAAAAAACCTTGAGCGTTGGATGGCTGTCAAGGTTTTGGCAGTTTGTTTAAAGGTGTAGCAGGGGAATCTTGTGTGGGGCTTATGGTTGATGTGGCATGAGTTTTTAAGGTTGGGATGTGATTAAGAGTCCCTTAATCACTAATCTGGATAATATTGGGGTTTAATTCAAAGTAATTAACAAAACCCCAATTGTGTTCATAGGTGAATAGTTGGTGTGTCTGATCCGGTTTAGGATTCAAAAACATGTTAAGCGCCATAAATTAACTTAAATAATTAAGTTAGTTAAGCCGGTTATGAGTGGGGTGTGAGGTGGCAAGTTGGAGGCTTGTGATTGGTTGAAACTTGGTAGTGGGGCACGTGTCACATGGTGGTTGGTCTAGGTTACTTAGGTTGTCTGCCCAAATCAGTCCCTTAACTCTTATTTCTTTGTCACTTGTAAATAAAACAGCCCAAACTCGTTTTCCTTTGTATTTGAAGTTTCACTTTTCACACTTTTGCCCCAAATACTTTTTCAAAGTATTTTAGGGGTATTTCTTGCCATTTGTTGATTCTTGAAGGGTTGTTTTGGCATTTTCTTCATAGTTAATGGTCTTGACATGTATGGTTGACTTCTTGGAGGACTAAAATTGACAAGTCATAATTCTTGAGGGACCATTTTTGCCATTTCTTCAAAGTTAAGGGTCCTTTTTGCAATTTGACATATTTTGAGGACCAAACTTGTAATTTCTTGTAAATTGAAGGTCTTCATGGCATGTTTAACTTAGAGGAGGACTAATAATTTAGTTTTGTTGAGGGACTAAATTTACCAATTCTTCAAAATAGAGGGCCCTTTTTGTAAATTTGACAAACTTTAAGGACCAAACTTGTAATTATGAATATACAAGGGTTTAAAGTGTCAATTCTTCAATATTGGAGGACCCTTCTTGCATAATCTTCAAATCTTCAAGGGTTTTTCTTGGAAAATCTTCATTAGGGCTTGGTTCATTATGCGACTTCGTTTCCCGTGTTCGTTTTTGCATGATTCTTGTGATCTTTTGTCATTTTCTCAATATCCGTACCTAAAATACACAAGTAACAAACACAAGCATATATTTGGCCTATTTTCATGATATTTAATGCATTTAAAGCCCTTTTTGAACGACGAGACTATGTATAAAAGCAGTCTTATCACACCCCTCTATAAAGCCCTTAACTTAGTTTAGTTCATAACTCGCCCCGTTAACATTTAATCCAAAACAGTCTAGTTTTTATTACCTTAAACTATGGGTCGAACACCCCATTAACCAAATCAACTTCCTCTGTAAAAGAAACCCTATGCCCTTACATGTGTTAGCTAACTCTCCCCTTTGGCCGCAACCTTGAAGACACTGTTAAGGCCTCCATATATATATATATATATATATATATATACATATATATATATATATATATATATATATATATATATATATATATATATATATATATATATATATATATATATATATATATATATATATATATATATATATATATATATATATATATATATATATATAGAGAGAGAGAGAGAGAGAGAGGGAGGTTCATGTGAGAACTAACTTAAGATTGCTAAAATAAGAACTATTCTGTACCGTTAGATTTATTAGTTGATGATAAATGAGATTAATCATAAATGAGTAATTAAATATTGCTTCAAGGGTATTTTTGTACATTTCCATTTCACATCATAATTTTTTTATCAACAATTTTTATATGATTCTATATCTACTATTTTTATTACACGTACATTTTATCATGTAGATTATGATGCGTTAGTACATCTGCGATCTGACAACGAAAATGCAACTAAAAACATAAAAAATACAACCGATGGGTATAATAAAATACAAGTGATACAAGTGGTACATTAAAATAAACAACTGATACAAATGGTGCTATATAAATATATTTCACTAACAATACACATAGTAACTAAATAGTGGTACATTTTCCTATCAAAACAACCAAACTGATACAAATTGAGACTTTTTTAAATAACATGATTTGAACTTATCAAAATTGCTCCTCTTTAACACACTACTACAACAGATCTCAAAAAAAACAATCACATATAGTAAAGTAGTAAACTACTAGTTGAAGAAAACAAATAAAGATCAAACAAATCTTATATACAAACAATCTAGTTTTTGATACATACATCAAAACCAAACAACACCAGTAAATCACCATTTTGTTCATCGGCTCACCATCATCAATGACATAAGTAACTACCTAATATAATAAACTACCTGATACATGGTGCAACAACCCACTCTCATCGACCCACAATCATCAAACTCTAGTACACCATTACATTCGTGACACCACCCGCCACAATCACAAACATGCTAACTGGTACATCGGCAATATGTTCATCAGATACAATGGTGCATTCGATGTACCAGGTGAAGTGATGACACATCAACAAGCAGCAGCGACTAGATGTGATACTTGATACACGAGTAGCACCTGGTACATGGTTTCAACACGACTAGATCCTGATACACGGTGTCTAGAATCGGGCGGCGGCGATGGGTAGATCTGACGCATTGACAGCGGTGACTAGATCTTATGACGGCTGCGTTTGGGATGCGGCAGGAATAGATCTTGTGATGATATTTCAGTAGGTTGGATTGTTAAGGGCGGTATTTAATCGAGTTACGCAGGTAGTCAGACATTATTTTCCAGCGGGATTTTTGTCAGGAGAGATGGATGCAAGTGTTGATGGTCAATATAGGTTGGTGATTTGAGACATATACAAATTGGTGTATTAAATTCGTGGGTTTCCATTATCATGTATACAAATTAAATAAATATACAGATCTGTGTACCAGAATCTATTGAAACCGAAGAGCACCAGATTTCGATACACCGGAATCTATATTGTTTACCCAGAATGTGATATAAAACAATATATGTGTATCAGATCCGCACGTTTCGACCCGACCATCTTGTATAAAAACATATTTTTCTTCTCGTAGCTGGTGGTATTCGTATCCTGGGGGTTGGGTAGTGATTGTCTCGTGGGGGTGGGCTTGTTTTTGTGGTGGTGTTCGAGTGGTAGTGGTGGTGGACTGATGTGCGTAGTGGTGATCGACTCATGATGGGCTGGTGTCGGTGGTGCTACTTCGACTGTAGGCTAGGTTAGAGGCTGAGAAAGTGGGAGGGAGATGGGATGAGGCGTATATTATGACTGAAGCAGGGTACCCGCGCAATGCGGCGGCGGGTACCCTGTAACTATACTTTGCGGTGAGAAAATGTTATTCGATTCGTTGATCATCAAGGGACACATACACAAACATATAAATATTGAGTTAGTGACAGCGGCAGGGATTCAGATGAGAGAAGCGGCGCATTCAGATAATTGTTTGGTGGGAGAAGTGTTTGTGTATTAGTATGTGTGTATTGTCTTTTATATCTGTAAAACCACCAACAACTCCCGTAGGTTTTGGCATGACTGTGGTGATGGTTACATATGTATTTAAAGATAATTAATTTTGATTATTGTTTTTATTTACTATCGGAGGTTGCAAGCGTTTTGAAATGGGTATTTATCAAGAGTTAATTGAAGTTAATTATAATTGAAAACATAATGCTTTTAAATGGGCTATTAACACATGCATGTTACAAATGCATTATGCATGAATTAAAAACGTACTCCAATATACTTTTAATTGGCCTTTTGTAGTAAGATAATAAATTATTACTTAATATAGAAATGTTTAAGGCTTAAAATTTTAAGACTTCTAAATATAGAAAAAATGCTTAAACCTTTTATAAAGTAGTAAGATAGGAGAGATAGATGTGTTTTCTATTGTAAAATATAAAAGGTGTAAAGCCCTAAAATACCCTTTTCTATATATATTTAATTTTCAGTTTTTTTAAAATAATATTTCCACATGTTAGGTATTGATTGGGTTCTTATTTTTGTAACTTTAATTAGTTCTCATATGATCCAAAATCTATATATATATATATATATATATATATATATATATATATATATATATATATATATATATATATATATATATATATATATATATATATATATATATATATATATATATATATATATATATATATATATATATATATATATATATATATATATATATATATATATATATATATATATATATATATATATATATATATATATATATATATATATATACTTTTACCTATCCAAAATTTACTGATTTTGAACATACGAAAAGTTTGTTATGATCAGAGGGTCTTAACCTAACACATTTATTTAGAAATCCTCCAGATCTTTTATTTAATATATAATCTAAGTCTCATGTTCGTTTGAAGGTTCCAATATAACCCTAAGTACCCCAAACAATTCAAAACATAAAAAGAAAACAAGCTGATCCAAAAACTGTTTTGACACCCGACTGATGTAACATGTTTTTGACCCACTTTCAGACCTCTAATTTAGATCTCGTTTCTTGCATTTGAAAGCCAACTCAATTACCTTTCCAGGGACATAAGATTGTAAAATTAAAAGTTTGTAAAACTCTAGATATGATCAAAACAATGACCCAAAAATTCTGCCCAGTTTTTAAAAACGAATTTAACATAATTAACCAAATTAATTACCCTCATCATGTTTAATCATTAACCCTAATTATTATAATTAAATCTATATCATTGTGATAACATTAAATTACAGATTTTCTAATAAACACTAACTTAGATCCATCATATAATGATTAAGAAAAAATTAAAAACAATTTAATTAAAAGGGTTTGAAGAGTTTACCTTAGATTTTTGGAAAAACAAGATTTTTGATGAAGAAACCTAATTTATTCCATGGATTTCGAATCACTCATGATGTCCAGGGATTTTATGATGTGTTTTTATTAATAAAAAGTTTTTGTATATTTTCCTAACAAGTCCTTGGCCCAATACAAAAGCCCGGTTCCCCTTTTTCTCTTTTTTCCCTTTTCTTTTTCTTTCTTGCATCTCAAAACCGACTATACCCCTTTAATTTCGTTTTTTTCTTTTTATTATTAATAATTGTATTAATAATATTACCTTAATTTTCCTTAATTTATTTCAGCTCTTAAAGTATCCAAAACCTCAAAACCATAAAACTAGTCAAATTTACGCGTATACCGTAAAAGATGTAAAAATATAAAGTTTTATAAAAACTCTTGAAATATGAAATAAAATAATAAACTAAGTCCTAAATGACTTAAAACCATCCCAAAAATACTCCCGTGACTAAATACCTCTTCCGAGACCCCTAAAGCAAAACCCTAAACCGTAAAAATACGATTTTCTATAATACATATACGTATACGTAAAACCACTAAATAACACCATCTCATTTCATAGTCACTACCATGTGGGCTCATGAACATGAAATAACCGTTCCTTGATTTACTTATGAGTACCATATACCCATAAACGATATCCAAACCTCACTCCAAACACACAAAATAAACACATAAGCACATATTTGCACAAAACACCTTAAACTATAGTCTAAGTGACGAACCCCAAAAACCATGGTTGTCACATCCTGTAACTGCTAACCAGAAGGGGGTGGCGTTGCTTAGTGGGTTTTCGAAGAATTTGTTGACTTTGTTCCTTGAAGGAGGTGGTGTGGTCGATCCTGCTGATGTAGCAAAGAAGAGTGGTTTGAATCCTGAAGAGATTATGGAAGCAGCTATTGCCAGAGAACTGTACCAGAAACTACTTGTGTGTGACGGATAATGGTTCCATCTGGATGTAATTTTTTCTACACATTAATTCTTGCTCCTTGCTAGTACGTTATCAATAAATTGAAGAGATGCCTTTTTAGTATATTGTTTTTATCTCATGGGTGGAAAAGCCATACATTTATGAGCTTCAGTTTCATAAACTTATCGTTTTACAGCATCAGCACAAATTAGTATGCATTATAACTTATCATTAACTTAAACTATGTAGATCTTATAGGACATTGATTATTTGAAACGATAGAACTTAATATGCATATATATCTTACGATAAATTTAATTTCATGTTACACGGTTCATATATTTCATGTTAAGATAACTTATCATTAACCAGAAAGATACAAAAACTCACAAATTATTTATTCCACGTACTTCTTTTAGTTAGTCTCACCTTGAGACCATGCTTCATCCGTAGTACGATAGAATCCGCTGGAAGCACGCAATGGCCTTCCACGAGCTCAATGTGGTAACGGTAATTAAATGATAGAAGCCGACACTACCTTTAGTAGAAAGAAAGACGTATACTTTCCCACACACGCTCTTGGGCCGGCATTAACAGTTATAAACTTGTAAGACGGCTCATGTTTGATTCCGCCTCCTTTAGAAAGCCATCTCTCGGGCTTAAAATCAAGGCAGTCTTCACCCCATATTGATTTCATCCTTCCCATGGAATAGAAAGACAAAATTATTTTGATGTTTTCATCAACTTTGTGACCACACCTTGGAAGGATGTCGGGTTGTAATGGAGATTTAATATTGAATGGAATAGGAGGGAAAAGCCTTAAAAACAGCATATGAACAAAAAAGGTAAACTACACGACTAAGAAGGATACCAAATATTGAACGCCTGATCAAGACAGAAAAATTACAAGGTGTTTGCTATAGATTGGAGAGCGTTACTTGACCTTGTTGGCGCTCCTTGGCGTCAGAAATTTGACTTTTGGAGTTAGGGATTCGACTTGTGTGTTAAGCACACCCCCAAACCCATCTTGGGGTTTTCCTTTATATATTTGCTAAAAGTCGGTCCCATACGGCATGTCGGATGGTCCATTCGGCGTATCGGGGGTTACTTGGAGTAGGGACCATGTTTATGCCGTAAAAAATATCTTCTATCTTCTATAATTTTTTGTGGCGAGACTCTGATACGACATATGGTATTTTGGATATACGTTTTGGTTATATGGAGTATGGTCTTCTCGATACGGCGTATTGGTCATGCGGAGTATTGGTCTTCTCGATACGACGTAGGGGTCATACGGAGTATTGGTTTTGGATATGGCACATTGGTTTTCTAGATATGAATTATTGGTTTTGGATGCGGTATATTAGTCACCAGAACATCGATTTCTTCAAATATCTTCGTTTAAGTTCCAAATTGTGACATTAATCACTATGTATTTCATAATTACTGCAATACTAAATATAAAGTATTAAATATCAATATCTTGAAATAATAATAACAAATGGGTCAATAATATCGAATAATTTATGCTCCAAATATGTCTTTATTTGATGTTATCAAGTATTTACAATGTATTCCCGACTTAAGTTGTGCAAATACGTTGATCTTCAATGTTATTGATTTGTAATTTTACTCTTTTTGCGAACCATATGCCTAATCTTTGACACCCTTTAATAATAAACATACTATTTTCATGACCCATGGAATTCGACCTGTAGAACCAAAATAAACAAGTATCTCCCTCACTATGGAATTAAAAGAAACTACACGGTTAAGGCGAAGAGGTGCAACAAAAAAATCATTTCATAGTAGGATGTAAACAAATAAATGGTTCAAGAGGTTATTCTATGGGTATCTTGCACTAAAATGAGTATGTTAGATATAGGCTATTTGGTGTAATCCTAATTTTTCTGCACTCCATCCAAATCAGTTTTGATCACACTGTAGTATGATGCCTATTAGTGTGGTCTGGATATGAAAAAATGGTCAATTTCTATAATATACTACATGTCACTAATACATTCTTTCAGTTCAGTGGATTTATGTAAATGAAAAAACGGAGTAGGATTTATCCTCATAACTCTGAATATAAGGGTTAATATTCACTCGATTTCACACTAAACTAATTCGGTTATGAAAAACATGTCAAAAAGTTTTAATGTATGTATATTTTTTCAAAGTAAACTATTTAAAATGAGAAGTAGTTATCACTACTATTTCCACCTCCCCCCATTTGAGATGTACAATGTCCTCGTTGTAACAATATCGATATTCAAGGAAAAATAGAAATGACATGAAAAAACTCCTTTGATTATTTACTCGGCATGATGGGTAAATTAACTAGTACGAGCAAGGTAAATTCCTTTAAATGATGCAGCATATTTCGTGTAAATTCCACTACCATACAAGGGTACAACACAGGTGACATCATATATGGTGGAGTTTAGATCGTGAACTAAAAAATCAGAATTCTAACAGGCGGTTCACGCGGCGTATGGTAAAGAATGCAACACGTCGTATGGTTTCAAATGGCGTATGTATATGTACATGTACACGCCGCATGAGTTGTTTGGAACAATAATGAAATAAAATATAACATACATAAAAATACTCCAAAACCTAAAATAAGTTAAACAAAAATACATTAGTCTTAAACAAAACAAAAACAGAGATAAATTGTATTTAGTTGTGTCATTCACTTTCAATATCAATTTCCCTACTTGCACCCTCTTATATTCTTATGATGTTTTGATTAGTAATCGGTAGATATTCCAACATAAACTTATGGACATAGGTGAATATCGTTTGATTGGAGTTGAAGTATGTACGTTATATGTGGATTCAATAAGAGAATTCAATCGTGAGTAAACTTACATAAATCTATGAAGACGGGTAATCTTCTTCCCCGGGTCGTTGTTTCGTCAAGGAAATTGTGAATTTGAGGTTCACGTCAAAGTTGAACAAATGATTGAAGATTTAAAGATTTGAGAGTCATTTCTAAATCCTACAATGAAAATAAAACGATGTACACAAAAAATGTGAAATACGAAAAATCATGTAAAACGAGGCAAAATTAAAAATATTATAAAAAACTTAAAAAATGAAAAACTAATTAAAATAAACTTACTTAAACTTAAAAATGAAAATAAAAACTATTTTAGAAATCCAAATGGGACAAAAAGCTTAAATGTACAAAATTAACAAAAACGTAAACGAGCTAAAAAGCCCAAAAATAAAACTTAAGAAAAATGAAAAAAGCAAAAAGATGGAAATGCTTAAAATTAAGTTTCAAACAACTTTAATAAAAGAACTTTTAACTGAAAACGCCTCTAATAAGCTTATGTAAACTATAAGCTATCAATCTTAGCTTATTACAGAACTAATTAGATCAAAATCAATATTTTATAAAATAGACAACTTTTGAAAAGCAACTTTAACCAAAAATGATCCTAGATTATTAAAATAAGTTAAAAAGCATTTTGAAATTAAGAAAATTCTCATTAAGCCGCTAAATGAAACGAAATTTTGCAAGGAAGCTTAAAATGAGATAAGAAAATGAACTGGAAAAAGAAACTTGCAATAAGCTAGAATAAGAAAAATGCTTATTCCACTAGAGACAAAATAGTCGAATGACTATAAAAACGTAACCAAATGAGACAAAACTTGGCACAAATGATGAAAATGTGGGAAAACGGTTTTGGCTAAGGGATTAAAGTTGTGCTGGTTGAAAATAAGCAAGAAAAATGAATAAGCTAAAAAAAGATTATTATATGAAATAAGGAGAAAATAAAACGGGTAAAAGAAATAGTTATGAAAGGTAAGACAAGAGAGTCCCAAGGGCGCTGTGTGTGTTGGAGGTGTGGGAGTGCAAAAGGTCTGGGGTTCGACCCTTACCTTTTGCATTGTGCTTTTTTTATATGTTACTTAAATAAGCCAAGCTTGAAAATAAGCTTAACACACAAAATAAAAACAAACACAATCACATAATACTTCAATATAAGCACAAATATTAAAATGACAAAAGTTAAAAACAAGATATAGTGACAATCTAACTAGTGTACAATTAAGGTATCAAATGCCAAATTCCAATAAGGTGTAAATCTTCTAATAAGCTACAAAGGACTTATTAACCTCAAAAAACATAACACTTAGACCTAATACATGAGATTACACACTTTCAAAGCTTAAAACTACTCCTACTATGTTGCAATGCTTTAAAGGATTTTTGCCGAAAAATGCTTGGCAGTGTGCACAGTTATGAAGCAACATGTGTGATAGCTAATCACCAATACTTGAAATTCTAACCAACTTAATGACTAAATGAAACAGTAAAAACACCCTATGATTATCTAGGCATACAACATCTATGAAAATAAGAACAAAAGTGATGAAAGCAATTTTTTGAGTTCGTTATTTTTATGACATAATTTTTATAAAACTAAGCTCTATCCTATTCTAATAAGCTACTACATAGAACTTAAAGCCTTGATCTAAGATGATAATAAGAACAAGGTAAATCCAAACACCCCTTAATATATTAAATTCAAACTTAAGTAATATTAAAAAGCAATAAAATAAAATACAAGTAACATAGATTAACAAGTAAGCAAATAAAAACATAATTAAAGCAAAGTAAAGCCAGCAATTAGGAAATTTAGCAAACTGAATAAGCAATTAAGCAAAATAGTAGAATAAGCTATATAAGACTAACAATGGCTTACAAAGGGGTACAAGCTCTTCAACTTTGATCTAACAACCTTGTGAACACTTTAACCACTTTTTAACTTAACCACCAATAAGATAGGAAAGCTTATTGAACTACTTAAAGCTTAAAGCTTATAAACTTAAGAGCCCAAATTTCTATACAACAACAACCAAAGTCCAAATGGACTTTGAAACAACTTGAATAAAGTAACTAAGACTTTTGAACCAGCTTATCAACAATAAGCTAAACAAATAAGCACTTAAACAATGCTAATTCAACTATTTTGTGAATTTTGATAAAAATAAGACAAGATAAGTACTTAAAGATGCTTTAAAATAAATTGACAAGTAATTAAAAGGACAAATGTAACACCCCACTTTGATAAGTGGATCGTTACATGATAATTATAGCGTGTCATGAAAGCATGCAAGATAATATGTCTTAAAACATAAATGACCACAAAGGAAAGACAGAATCAAACATCGGCCCCCAAACATAGAATCAAAAGATGCATAAAGTAAATGAAGTGCAAACGGAAAATAAGTATAAGGTAGCTCCCATCCTATGCACGTCCTCTCCATGCTCAAGTTTGTCCTTGGGTACCTGTCGTTTGGGTCATGGAAAGAAAATATACGGCTAAGCAATACGCTCAGTGAACGGATATAATGACATAATAAAATAACTGAATCGTAATTAAAGATTTGAAATGCAGCGGAATATGTGTAAGTCTTGGAAAACCTGGAAGTTTTTTAAAAGCAGATTTATACTGAAAAGTCTTATGTTAATGTTTATACTAAAAAGTCTTATATTCATGTTTATACTGAAACTGTAATTTAAATGCCAAAGAGCTCATATAGGTCACGATAAATATCAACGTGCATGAATACACAGAGGGGTGACCTCGTCATGCAATTAGAGGGGTGACCTCTTATTATATTAGTCTGGGTGGAGGTATCAGCTCCATGTAACAGATGTAGAGCACATACCATAGTTACCTTGAAATCTGTAAAACATGTACTAAGATGCACCCATTCGCCCTACATGATAATAATATAAATGACCAATAACTAAAAGGGATGCCACGAACAATCACTCTCACCGTGGAAGAGTCATAACAATGGTGCCTCAAGTGTTATGGTTATGGTACCTCCATAACTAGGTGAAACATGGCGTGAATGTATATAGCTTAGGAAGTTTAAAATGCTAATCACAGTCATTACTGAAAAGTTTAATGTAAACTACTGGGAAAATAGATGGCTGCAAACGGGGAATCCTAAATATAGGAAGAGAATGTCCTTACTGAAGGACGGAATATACGTACCTTATGTCCAGTAATGAAATGAAGATGAAAGCGGAAAGAACTACTCCGACTTCACGAGTGCTACATAATACAGGACGTGAATGAGTTTTATGTTTAATGTATAACTTACAGATTCTTAGTTTAGTTTACTTTGTGTGTTCTTGACTTATTATACTTGTTCTTGTCTTGTTTTACATGTTCTTGACTTGTTTTACTATTTCATACTTAATCATGTGTTTCTTAATGTTTCATGTGTTTTGTAATTAACGTATTTCATGTTTTATGTGTTTTATACTTGTTGTTTCTTAATGAGTAACTTTCTAAAAATAGCAGGTTTCTATATATAGTAACTTTCCAAAAATAGCAGGTTTCTATATATAGCAACTTTCTAAAAATAGCAAGTTTCCATAAATAGTAAGTTTTCAAAAACAGCATATTTCCATAAATAGTGCATTTCCATAAATAGCCCGTTTTCATAATTAGTATGTTTCCATATTTAGCATGTTTTCATAAATAGTAATAAGCTTATTAATAAATATATCATATAAGCTAATGTTTAATAAGCATATATTATAAGTCATGATTATTTAAATGTTAAGATATAGTAAAGTTTATTAATAATAAATACTTTAATCGTAACATAATGATTATTAATTAATAATATAATTGCATGGTAGTAATTATTAATTAATAATATAACATGATTATATTAATAAAACTTTACCTTAACTGATAATTGTATAATTAAATTATAGTATAGTATTAATTTAATTAAATCGTGATTAAAATGTAATTAATTAATTAAGCTAAGTTCTTAATTAAATTAATTAATGTAACATGTACTTATAATGTTATACCATTAATAATTATGTCAATAATTATTATAAACTATAGTTTATTTAAATAAATGGAACCATGTTTTTATGTCATGATAATTATATTAAATAATTATATTTTAATTCCTTGTTTTAATTAATTAATCATACATGTACCATTTAATAGAATTAATTATTTAAATCTTAAAAATAATTTAGCAAAAATTAACCAAACACACCTTTGTGTGTTTTCGCGTAACCGAGCCCCTAAACCCGAGCCTATCGAGACCCCAAGTCTCGGTCGCACACAAATGAAACCAAACACCTCACCACAGCCGCTACGGCTATGGCTTTACTGCTGTCAGCCGAGGCTAGCCACTACCCGAGTGGAGTACCCACCGGCTGTAGACGGGTACCCACTGTCGGTCACAACTTCCTACCGAGAGCCAAAGCTCTTGGTTGCCACTGACAGACCAAACGCACCCCTGCTATGGGGTTTTTGGTTGCGTCTAACAAAGCCAAACAGCCACAGGCTGTTGGTTATACCCACCGAGACCCCTTGTGGTCTCGGTTCCCGTGACTAATCCAACCAAGACGCGCCTTAGACCTTGTTTAATACATGTTTTGATCATTAATAATTCATGTATTCATAGTTTTGATTAATTGATCATAAATGAAATAAAAATGAAATATTAAAGAATATGGATACCGTATGTGTAATGATTTAGGAATAATGAACACGAACCAAAACCCGTAATCAAATCAACAACCAAGATCTTTTTCTCCCCCCTTTCCTATGCTTAAAACCGGCGGCCAAGGAGAGAACCCACTAGGGTTTTTGTTTTTAATTTTTTGTAAAATATATATTAAGTTCCCTGGGAGTGTTTTGGTTACAATTAAAATAATTAACGGGCCGGGCCATGGGCCCCTTTCCTCTTTTCTCTATAACTAGCCAAAACAACACCCTCATAGTATTTATTTAGTTTTCGTGTTTTGATATTATCGTGTATGTTCGTGTTTTAAATCTCGTGTTTTCATTCTTGTCGTGTTTTAATGTTTCGTTTTAGTTCGTTTTCTCTCGGTCTTATCGAATTGATTAAACATTCTTAAGCTCGACTTAATTGTTTTTGGTGAACAATAGTTGATTTTGGAATCTAAGCTACTTGGCACAAATCATGTAAAAAGGTAAAAATAGCTATTATACTATGTATACGTACTATCTAAAACACTTTGCACTCACCACAATTAAATGCATTAAATGAAAAATAATAAAATGCAATTTTATACTACAAATGAAAATCACAAAATACAAATTAGCAAACTAGCTAATTGTTCTAACATACTATTTTAATATCTATTTTTATGAATCTACAAATACAAATTTGATTAAAACTAATTTTATAGATCTATCACAATTTTATAATTCTGAAAACCAAATTTTAAGAAATCTAAGCTTTAAAATTCGTTTAACTAAATCATTGATCTACTAGGCACAAAATTAATACTAAGCCTAATAGTTCAAGTGTATAAAGCAACAGACAAGCAAGTAAATCAGGCCCCAACAGTCCAATTGAATCCCTACACAGTCCAATGGATTACACCATACAGAATTTCAAGCATGCATGTTAACAAGTGATTATGTCATGGCATAAACATAGACTAATCTAGAACTACAATGCAAGTAAACTAGAAAGAAACCAAGATGCAAACATGAAGTCACACATTATCTTCAGCTTCCACCAACAGCATAAAAGGGAGTTCTGGCCTGGAATACGCTTTAGTTTAAACTTGTACACAGTGAATCTAGACTTTCCTTTCTCAGCCCAGTACTCTGAATTCTCCACAACATGAAAGAAAAGGTTGAGCTCAGTATTCACTTTCTAAAAATGATACATCCCTTATGCCTACACTGTCACGTTATATCTAAAAGTGAATACAAGAAAACTCCAACTACCTAACTCTAAATCTATCTAAAACAGTAGAATCTAAACACTCAATATCTGGAACTACATAAAATCCTCAAGGCTCAATGTTATGAATCTAGATGCAGAGCTATAGCAGATATCAAGTAGCATTTAACAACAAGTAATCTTGAAACTCAAAGAACAATCTATCAAATTACACTAAAAATATGCAAAGACTTAACAAGTGGTGACCTGCACGTCCGACGTATAATCCTTTGATGTAGTAGCTCAGTGTTGTACCGGCTATCAAACTCGAACAACAGACATGAAATTAAATCTTTGCCCAAAGAACAACTTATCCAGATTCCTGCAAATCTATTTTCCTGCAAAGCTGAACAAAATCGAACACTTGGTTTCTAATAACAGTAGGTTAGTTCTAAGATTATACCTAAACAATCTCAACTACACAAAACATCATGAGCTTAGCGAACTCGCATCAAACCAACAGTTTACTACGTATTACTATCGATTAACTGCTGGACTGAAAACTGGCATAAAAAACCTGAACTTATGTAATCTTAACGAGCAACCGTAACTATTTCACTCAAAAGAAAACGTGACAGTTTATCAGCTAAATCCTACTCTATTCGAACAATCAGTAAACTGAAAACAGTAAATCTAACTCCTGAAAGAATTAAACTTCTAAAAGTAACCTCTCGTATGGAAAGTAACTAACAGTAGCCTTCTCAACTATCGCGTGTGAACAGTAGCAGATTCATCAATTAGCTAACATATTCAATTTGATAACATAATTCTTTTAATCAAAAATTAGAAGAAAGTAACATGAGTTTTCAACAAACTAACTAACGATGGTGACAAATCATAACAGAAATTAAAAAGTAGTAACAGAAATAATTTGAGTACTTCATAAATAGAGAAACGACGCAATCAGTAATAACAAGAATCAGAAGATAAGGTTGAGAAACCTCAAAATTTCATTAATGACAGAAAGTAGTTTCGGTTACAACTGATTAAGATGAAAAGAAAACTGAATCAAAAAAAACTTTCATCTAATTGCTTAACTGAAAATCATTAAGCTGTAGAGAAAATTAAAATAATTAAATCTAACCTAACTAACTATGTGTTTCTGAACCTAAGCTAACCGATTGAAGTGAGATATCTTCTTGATATTTATAGACGACTGAGAAGAGGAGTGTGACGTGTGTCATCCAGTAATCTTCTTCCACGTGTAAAATACGAGGTTGAGCTTATTAGGGTTCTTCATCAAATGCATATTGGGGGTTTCTTCAACTCTTGATCTTGATCAAATTGACTTGTACATTCTTGTAGAGGAGAGGATAAGAAGCACTTTTGTAGTTTGAAGCTTCATCTGAATCTTTGTAGATTTTTCTTGAATTAAACTTGAAGTCGTATGGTGGAGAGAAAAGTTAACCGACTGTTTCTCTGATATTTTCTTTTCTCTTTCTTCGTTAATGTAGAAGAAGATATGACGTGTGTAGGAGACTTTGACCAAGTTAATAAGCAAGTTAAATAGACTTTTTCATTCTTTTCTTTTAGTCCTTTCACTATTTCCTTTTATCAAAAGTATTAAAAGAGTTAAGGTAAATCTCCTTTTCATCCTTTGTTTTTGTAGAAATTGCAACTTAAGCCCTCGATCTTTGAAATTTTGGCAAGCAAGGTCCTTGAAGCATCTTTCATCTTTTTCTTCGTCTTTTTCTTCGTCTTTTGTCATATAAATCCCTTGAAAATGCGTATTTGCTCCAAAATGTATCTTTTTACCTGAAAACACATAAAACACAAATACATGCGTAATTCTGATATTTTATAGTTAAATATAATATATTTGGCTGTGTTTTTAGTGGTTTTTGGATCATAATTGATGAGTGTTTTCGCACTTATCAACTCCCCTTGACTTGACCATTGCCATGGCCTCATGCAATGCAGTAGTTCAAAGCTCTATAGTGCACTTTTCGCATAATTAATCCACCTTGGCCATTTTATGATTTAATAAACTATACTATGCTACATGATGAATGATTTTGAATATTTACAATGCAATGCTAAGGAAAACAATTCTATTTATATATTTTTAGATTTTTCTTGAAATGGTTTTGATGGAAATAACTCATAAAGAAATCATTGACTTTAATTAGGGCTTTGCTACCATGAACACTTATCATCCTCAAGTTTCACTTTCCCCATACCAAGCTTAAAAACAAGTATTGTTATTCATAAGTGAAAGTGCATCAACTCATTCATATAGATTAATTATGTTTACCATTATACCCCCACTTATTATGCCTCTAAGACCGGTTATTATTTGAGAAAATTGCTTGAGAGCAGATTTGTCATTATTTAAAGCGTGAAATATAAGAAATGTAAAATCTCAAAATAAGGAAGCACAGTTTTAATCCTAAGTAACCATCTTATCCAATACTCTAAAAACCGCCCACAATTGATATAAGTCCGACTCAAAAGTAATAAGTCATTCGCCTTATGTGTAAAATCTTTATGTCATGCATTAATAAGTAGCTACACACTCGCTAAGGAAAGAAAAATAAAACTCACGCAATAACTTATTTCCTCCGCGTTTTTGAGACTTTGGATCTTCAATCCAGCAACCCGTCAAGGTAATACTGGATTGGAGAAACTATTAAATCCCCGCAAACCTTGTGAGAGTAATATTAGAATTCAATAGCTACTATAATTAACACTTCACTGCCCCTCTTGGGAGTCTTGTATAATTATTTTTCTTTTTCTTTTTTTCTTTTTTTTTCTAGCCACTCATTTTTTTCATAAGCCGCTCTTATTTTTCTTTATTCCTCACAAAGAAAGTTGAAAAAAATAAAAGGAAAAACACCCTCTAAGTATTAAGCATGACATAAGTCTAGTACACATAAAGCGTTCTAACTTAGAATCTTAAGACGTACTTATACCAACCACGAATGATTAGTCAAAAATGCATAAGAGACTACAAACCAATTAAAACCGTTCTTGATTATTTATTAACATATATACATGCGTTGACAAGAAAGTAAAGGTTATGAAAGGGGATATAAAAGCCACAATTAATGAATATGAGGTTTATCTGGCCCTTAAGACTTACTTCAAACTATATCATCTCTTGTTCTCCACAGTCTAAAATCTCAAATAATGAGACTAGTGGATGCTTAGCCTAATAGACCAATAAAGGTCTACATGGTTAAGGCTACTAGCTAGAGAATGCTTAGATAAGCAAACTCAGGTTGAGTCAAAGTATCCATGGCGGGCCTAATATGTCAAAGATATCTAAACTTGTTAAACCATATCCTTTATTATATTTTTTTTCCTTTTTATATATTTTTGATGAAAAATAAAAGAAGAAATATATATACAATGCAAATGTGTTATGCAAATGAAAAATGATTAATGCAAAATTATGAATGCATATTTTTGGTGGCCAAAGTAGATCAAAAATTTGAAAAATGTTTGAAAAATTAATTTCCAAGTTATCATGAAGTCAATGACAATGGTATAGGTAAGGTCACTTCGATAGAAGTCTCCCCTACACTTAAGATAAACATTGTCCTCAATGCTTAAGAGCATTGGAGTAAACTCCCCTACACTTATGACATTGATTACTTTGTTTAACTCGAGCTAAGGAAGAGACAACTAAAGTGTATGCATTTTAAGCACAAGTTTTGAATATCACAATAGCAAAAACTAATCAAAGTGAATCGGATACACGGGCCTTCTCCATAAGCTCCACGAATAAAATGAGAGAGAGAAACCCTTGAAACAAACACCAAAAGACGAAGAAAGGCCACCCCTCCAATTCAACTCTACTATAACACCCTTTTATTAAATCTAGCCTATTTAGATCTACTCTACGTTTTCTAACCTAGTTATTCAATGCTTGAGTTTTTTTAACCCTAAGTCACTAGCTCGACTCGGCCCCAAATTAGGTTGTCCTTGGGGAAACCATCATGAAAAATAAAAGATATCCACTTTGAAGCTCGTCTCACATGATACACTCAAACTTAGCACGTTGCCATTTATGATAAGATTTACAATATCCACCTCGATAAATGGAACAGTCCAACGTGTCTCAAGTTTGTCCAACATATAAAATCTCTCATATAGAAATCACACCAGGATCAAATACATAGTTTCCATCTCTACACGTGAACATCTCCAAAGTAGGTAGCATCACCAAAGTAAGCTCATACAAGAATCCCATCTCAATAGAAATCACACTCTTAAGTGGAGTAGATGAATGCCAATTTTTCCCAAACATACGTATCCTAGGATCAAAAACCTTTCCCTTCATGGGAAAATAAGAAGATGAACTCGTATCAACCATATAAGATTCCCCCTAAGATATCAAAGCATAACGAGACAATGAAGGTGTAGGGATCAAAACATTCATAACAAGTATATCCATGTGGTGCTCCTCATCATCATCAAAAGGTGGAGAATCTTTCATAGAAGGCATAGTGAAAGGAGGATTAAGATTAATAATGTCTTGTGAAGGAGGCTCTATGGTCCCAAAAAGCAAGTTCTCACTAAGACGAATCTCCTCTTCCCAATTAGAATCACTATCATCAACCTCAATATCAATATTAGCAAGATAAGCCTCTATGGTGGCATCAATCTCCATATGAGAATCCATATCAAAGGTTTTAGGTTCTAAAGTTGCTTTAGGTGAAAAGGGATCGATCTCTAAGTGTATAGGATCTTCATCAATAACCAACTTCAAGGGTGGAAGGGTGGGAATAAAAGGCTCAATAGAAGGTGTATTAATGAGAGAATCACTCTAAGAGATGATATGATCATGAAAGTCAATAGGTGCAACCTCAAAAACCGGTGAAGAAATATCAATGAAAGGTTCTTCTTCTATGGAATCGTCATTATGGTTTTCATTAAATGCTTCAATCGAGGAGATAAGAAGATAAACGTTTGATAAAACCTCACAAATATGAACATCTTCCATTTCTTCTATAAGAGCAACATCTTCATCCAAATTAGGAAGTTCATCTTGACATGAAAAGTCATCAGATGATATATCATAAGATGCCTCACTAGAATCATAATCATCACCCTCTATTTGTGGCAACTCTCTCATAAACTCTTCCTCAATCTCAGTATCCCTTTCTTTAAACAATTCATCAAGATTAAAATCACCAAAATCACTAGTAGTAGCATGGAGGTCAACATGTGAAGAAATCTCAATGTGATCATGAAGAGAAGAGGTATCAATACAAAGCTCGTCACATGGTTCATTGGAAACACTCTCAAGCTCTCTTTGGATTGGGATAAGGTTCTCAACAATAAAAGCGGTTAATTCATCCGAATCGGTGTTTGTATTAGTGCTGAGAGGCTCGTCCACCCTGGTTAAAGAGTTGTTAGGTTCCATGTGAGGTAAAGGTGATGAATGCGTGTCATCATTAAGTGTCATGCAAATCAAAGGTTCGTCATCATCGTCATAGAATAATGGGTAAGGCCTACGAGTAGCAAGATATTCTTCTTCTTCCTTTTTATCAATCTTAAAGAGTAAATCATCTAAATATTTATTGAGGCAAAGAGAAAATTTGTTCCACGATTCACGAAACATATCACCGAGTTCCTTGTTATTAAATTGCCAAGACTTAATTTCCACTTCCTCATTAGACTTAACTTTTTCCTGTAACCACCGATACGTGTCTTTCATTTCCTCGAGGCTTATGTCTTTCTTACTATCAATCTCCTTATAAACGTCATCGATCGACTCGTTTAGTTTCTCAAGTAAAGAATGAGACTCATTGCAAATATTAAGGGCATAGGAAGGAGGATCCCTCGGTCGACAAACATAACCATAATGCGGTGCGTTTCCACAAAACTCACATGAATAAGTTAAAGAATAGGGTGGAGGAGGATTTCCATAATTAGGTAGATTATAGGTTTGAAAAGAGTCATGATTATAAAAGGTCTCATGATTATAACCTTGAAAATTCCCTTCATTTTGAAAACCCTCATAATGTGAAAATACTTGATTTTGAAAAGTATCTTGATTATAGCATTGAAAATTTTCATCATTGTGAAAGCCTTCATTATTTGAAAATCCCTGATTATGAAAGGTTTCTTGATTATAGCCTTGAAAATTATCATTATTTTGAAAACCCTCATGATTGGAAAATATTTGGTTTTGGTATGGCTCATTAAAGGTTTGATCATGAAATGATGGTGAAGGTTGTGATGAAAAACCGGAATATCCCATATAGTCATTACAAGTGTAGTCCATTTGAAGGTTAGGTCAAAAACTAGGGTACTCGGTTCCATTATAAGCATAACCCTCCCCATAATAGCCACTGTTTTGATCACATAAATAAGTATCGTGTGGTCCACCAAAATTCGAACAAGGCGAATAATTAGCATTGGCGGATCGTTGTTGCAAAATCTCCAACATGGAACGAGTATCCATGTGTAGCAAGGTGGCCGAATGTATATACAAGTGAATGCTGTTTTAAACACTTCCTCGGGGAAGGAAGTAATACACCAAAGGTGGTATGGTTACACGCGTGCGAGTACACGTATAAATAAACTCGAGGAGTGAGAGAGGAGCTCCCGGTCAACTTTTGAGAGAGAAGAGATTATCTCTCTCGAGGTTCGATAATTAATATCCACAAGAAACTATAATATATGTAGGTAATACTTGGGTGGCACACCACTCACCACTATCACTCTTGAAAGACCCACAAGGAAGCGGAGAAATGAGGCGGCGCGTAGCACTTAAGAGCCTGTGTAACACCCCATTTTGATAATGGAATGTCACGCGTAATTATGGCGTGTCATCAAAGCATACAAGGATAAATGTATAAAACATTACATGACCATAGGGATAACCGGAATCAAACATCGGTTCCCAAACATAAGCCCAAAACATAATAAAGCAAAATAAATCAATGAAAAACTAAACAAGCATACGTATATGAAGGCAAAAAGGAAAAGAAGTCTCTAGCAGCTTCCATCCTATGCACGTTCTCCAAATGCTCGAGTCTTTCCTAGGGTACCTGCCGTTTTGGGACATGGAAAGGAAAGTAACGGCTGAGCAAAACGCTCAGTTCATGGATATAGACATAGTATGAATGACTAAGCATAATAAAGACTTAATAGCAGCGGAAATGTATATGTCCTGGAAAACCTGGAACATGTTCATAAAACTGGTTTTATAGTTTGAAAAGCCTTATGTTTATCTTATGAAAACTGTTTAACATATTTTACTGTTAGCCAATATAGGTCATGAAAATCCACCGTGCATGAATACTTGGAGGGGTGACCTCATCATGCAAATTAGAGGGGCTGCCTCTAATTTAATATACAAGTTTTGGGTAGGAGGGACCAGCTCCTTGTGAAGGATGCAAGGTACACACCACATTCACCATGAAATCCTGACTGAAACATGTAACTAGGATGCACCCATACGCCCCACGTGATAAATATAATAATATGGCAAAAAGCTGAAGGGACGCCACGAGCAATCACTCCGCCGTGGTGAAGTCATAACATCAGTGCCTCTAATGTTATGGTTATGGTACCTCCATAACTAGGTGAAACTGGTCATGCATGTATATGGCTTTATGTATTCTAATCAAACATAAGCAATTCAAAAACATATAAAACAAATACTCAGAAAACAGTTGGCTGCATACGGGGAATCCTAATAAGGAAAGAATGTCCATACTGAAAGGACGGGAATCCGTACCTTATGTCCAGTGAACGAAGAAGACGAACTGAGAGGAATCCTGCTTCCGTATCACTAATGCTACATAAATACATACATGAATAAGTATCTGCTTACTAATACGTAAATGATTTTATGTCATGTCTTAGCTTATTTTATATGTTCTTATCATGTTTTACTGTTTTAAGCCTTAAACCGTGTTTATCTTATATTCTGCTTACTCTGATTAAGTATTTCTGGTATTTCATGTATTATTATACTTACTTTGTAATAATAAGTAACTTTCCAAAAATAGCAGGTTTCCTAAAATAGAAAGTTTCCAAAAATAGAAGGTTTCCAAAAATAGAAAGTTTCCAAAAATAGAAAGTTTCCAAAAATAGGAAGTTACCAAAAATAGAAAGTTTCCAAAAATAGAAAGTTTCCAAAAATATAAAGTTTCCAAAAATAGAAAGTTTCCAAAAATAGAATTACTGCTTAAAATAGATAAGTTTCTAAAAATAGAAAGTTTCCATAAATAGATCAGCTGCCTTAATTAAATAAGTTTCCATAAACAGATTAGCTGCCTGAAATAAATAAGTTTCTAAAAATAGAAAGTTCCCATAATTAGAAATAAGCTGGTTAAATAAGCTAAGTATATAAGCCTAAGTGTTTTCATGATTATTTTCTAAGTCATATGATATAAGGTATAGTTTATTAATTATTTCATGTAATTAAAATAAACTATAGGTTAAAATATTTAATTAAAGTATAACATGTTTTTAATTAAATAAAGTTAAATACATAGGATAAAAACATGTATTATTATTTATTAATAATATAACCTAAGTCATGTTAATTAGTTAATTATAACCATAGTTATTAAATAATTAATTAATTTACAAGTCTAAAAATATAAAATACTTAGGTTAATAATTTCATGATTTTAATAATTAAAATAAGCTAAGTCATGTTATTAAATTAATCATGTCATGTTATTAATTTAATTTTAACCTAAGATCATAAAAATAAAAATCTAAACATACACCGTGAACCGGATCTTGACTAAGAACCATGAACCGGACATGAAATCGACACCATACCCCGAACCAAATCGGGGTTACCCTTGTCTTGTTTCTGCAGTGGGACCCACACCAACCAACCGGGGCCATATGGTCTCGGTGGTGGTCAAATGGCCAAACTGAGACCCTCTCGGGTTCGGTTTAGGCGCGGCCAAGAACAAACACCCCTTAAACATCCCTTTTTGATTTAATCCAAACCCAAATTCATGTTAGATCTATGATTTAATTAGGTTTTATAAAAAACATAACATGTTCTTAATTATTTAAAGATTAAATTAAAAGAAAAGGGTTAAAGGATTTACCGCGTGGATCTAAAGAACGATGAACAAACACGAACACTAGCAATAATTCCAAGATCAAAGATCAACAAACACCCCTTTGGTGTTCTTTGAAGGTGGCGGCCAAAAGAAAAAGGAGGAGGAGGAAGGACTTTTAGGTTTTTCTAAAATCTTCTGTAAAAAAAATGAGTAGTGTTTTTCCCCTTAACCCCCTTTAGTGAAAATTGAAATGGGCTTGGCCCATTTCTCCCTTGTTGCCGCGGGTAGGGGCCCCACATGGGGTACCCGTACCGTTTTCCGTGCCTCGATGTTTAGTTACTCGTTCGTGATTATTTGTGTTCGCGTTTAATGTGTTCTCGTTAAATAATTACCGTGACCTAATATATTTATTTACGCTCGTAATAAATATATATACGTAATTAATAATAGTTCGTGATTTAATTACGTTCATGATTTCATGATCGCATGTTCATGGTTAATTATTGTCAAATAATTATTACGTGCTCGTGCGTAGTAAATACCTATCGTGTTCACGTACGTAATACGTAAAATCCTAACACGTAATCGTAATCATGCTATAATAGGAAAGTTTTTGTTAGCCCTATATTTTATATAGTCGAACAAGAATGTAATAGGTCATCTTAGTCGTTAATGGTCTTGTATTGTAATAGGTTAGTCGGGAAAACCGGGCTTGGACTTTAAGCTAATATTGTATAAGTTAGGGGCGTAAGCCCAAAACAAAGCCAAGCCCGGCCCATGTTACTTAACCCACGGCCCAACAAAGCCTAGGGTATATATACCCTCTTCCATGTGTGGAAGAGGGTGTTGGTTGCCATTTTACTTTCTCTCTCTAAAGTGTTTAACCTTTCAAATTCTCTCTTGTTTCTCTTTCTCTCTCTAAATATCTCTTCTAAATCTTGTGTTATAGATTAATATGGGATTAACATTTGGTATCAAGAGCCTATAGTGGATAGGTGATTGAAGATTCGTGTGGTGTGTTCTTGATCTTTCGTGGTTATTTTTGATCTATATCTCACGTCCCAAAAAAAAAATAATTTCTTATGTTTTTTATGGTTTTTTCTCGATACAAATCTTCTACATAGTTATGGTAGAGATTTGGTATATTTACTTTGGCTAAAAACATAAAATTTTTGGGTGTTTTGATCATTTTTTGGCTTAAAATCTCGAATTGGTTGACTTTTGTCCGAGAAAAGTGGGATATATTCCGATTACGGATATTCCGATCTGTGCAATCGGAAAAGGGTTTAAGTTTTCCGATTTGACATTCCGATCTGAGCATTCCGATTTGACATTCCGATCTGAGCATTCCGATTTGGACATTTCGATTTGACATTCCGATCTGAGCATTCCGATTTGGACATTCCGATTTGACATTCCGATCTGAGCATTCCGATTTGACATTCCGATCTGAGCATTTCGATTTGACATTCCGATCTGGACATTTCGATCAGGGTATTCCGATAGTGTTTATTCCGACAAGGGTATTCCGATCAAGGACATTCCGATAGGTATTCCGATGGAAATTTTGTTCGAGTATTTTTCAGACTTAGCCACTATCTAGACTAGTCCCGGAACATAGTTTACACGAAGATTAAAAAAAAAAGAGTTTTTTGGCGGAAAAACTCCAAAAAAATTATTTTTTCCTAGACCATTTTAAGACCATTTAAGTTTCAATTTCAAATTTTGGAGATGCGAAAATTTTTTCGACCAAAAATTCGAATTTTCGGACCAAAATTCAAATTTTTAGGCCAATTTTAGGTTTTATTTTTGTCAAAAATTTTCACTTTTAAAATTTTTCCCTACTAGTTTTTGGCTATTTCTAACTCGATTTCTAAATTTGGTGATTCCAAATTTTTTCGGCTTACCATTTTGTCGGACTGAGAAAAAATTGGAATTTTCGGAATTTAAACCACAATCAAATCACAACACATCAACTAAGATTCGTAATCCATACACATCATATCCTCTTCGAGATATCCGTTCAATGGACATCTTCGTGGATTCAACACCAACAACGTCCATGACTGAGATGAATAAAGAGAAGATGCATAATCCAGAGGTTCAGACAAATACTGAGACTCCAAACAGTAAACCTTCTAACAAGGATTCTACCACCAAAACCGTTCATGCAATCAAATACAAGATGTCGAAAGCAAAAGAAAGATGCATGGAACACGTAAAGTTACTTCAGTCACACCTTCAGGTTCTTTCAAGAGAAGACCTAAAAGGCACTCGTCTTGAAATTGGATTCAAACGGGTATTCTTTATACTATTTAGTCAAGATGTTGAGACATTCATCAGAACGATGCTACTTAATGTGGACCATCTTCAACAAGAACTTGACAGAGACGATTTTCACGAGAATATATCCATGGAGGTCCTTTTAGCTCTCAACAATCAGTTCCAGCAATTCCTTGACTCAAGTGGCTTATCGAAAAACGATCAAGAGTTCACAAGCACATACTTTACCAAATATACTCTCGTAGATCTTCAAGCGTTCAAAGAGACACTTCTTCAACATATGAGCAATATAAAGAAGTCAATTGCTGAAAGAACACGCCATCAAAGGCACTTTCAAAGAAGGGTGAATCAAAGACTGATGTAGACGAAAGAGAGTACTGTCGATATAGATCAAGCATTGGATGCTTCTTCGGTTGATACATAGAGCAGCGGGACAGAATCAGAAACGTAACATATCAGAACCAGCTCAGGGAATGATCAAACAATAAATGATGCAGATATCAGACCCATTTATTATGATTAGCCAATGGCTATGGTACATTTAAATGCTGAATACGATGTTTCTTAACATACTGAGCAATCTGAACCCATTCTTGACACGTATCTAGTGGAAAAGGTTGATAGCAATACCACACCTGATTCATCAGATACGAGTACTAATGGAGGAGAGACTTTTCAGGATGTTGATTCTAAGATTCACGAGCTTGAAATTCTGTTAGCTCAGAAGACTAAAGATTTTGAGGATGCCAAACTCGATTTTTCAAAGAAAAATAACAAATTTGAGGCTTACTTTGAAAAACTTGAAAAAGCAAATTTTGTTCTTGAACAAAAATTGGATCGTAAGATTCAAGTTTTTAATGTGGAAAAAGAACATTTTGTGAAACAAATAAATTTGTTAGAATCAAAGTTGGCTTCTCAAAATCCAAGTCCTCCGCCTGCTTCATTAACTGAATTATCTGTGCAACCTATCGACACTGTAGACAGTAATGACGCGAATTCTGTGAACGACATATTTGACAATATGAATATTAAGTTAGAACAACGTGTCGCTCAATTAGTTCTACAAAATGAGCAATTAAAGGCTCAAATTCAGGAAAAGGTTTTTTCATTGACAGCGGTGAAAATGAATTAAGGAAACTAAAAGGAAATAGTGTGGATACTAAGTTAGCAAAACAGTCAGTCTTGGGGAAACCTCCTTCTCAACCAGTCAGAAATCGCTCAGTTGCTAGACAACCAAATGCGTTTAAATCTGAACGACTCAAAACGTCGAATCTGAGGTTTGCATCCCAAGTTGACGTGCGTAGCAATTTTCCTAAACCAGTCACTCCACAGTCTAGACCCTCCTTAAGAAAATCCGCTTCTGCAAAGCCCGATCACATGAATGCTTCAACCAACTCTAGAAATAGCTCCAAGAACTTGCCTAAGCATAGTAAAAATGACGTGGGTCACAAAAGCTATCTAGAGGATGCTTAAAACAAGACACAAGAAAGAGATAAGACCAAACCACAACCTAGGAGCGTTGTTCACACATCTAGGAATTCTAGACCCTTCTATGATGTGCACAATTCTGCCAACCCTAGGAACTCTAGAGCCTTCTCAGATGCTAAGCACGTTGTTTGCACAAAATGTAACAAATGCGTGTTTAATGCCATTCATAATGATTGTATTACTAAAGTCCTGAACAAGGTGAACCAAAAAGCTAGATCACCTCAGAGACGGAACCCTAAAGGAAATAGGTTTTCTCCAACTAAGTCTTCCGCTGTACATGAGAAAAATATGTCTCCTCGACCTTGTCTTAGGTGGATACCAACGGGTAGAACCTTCAAAACAATAGGTATTAGGTGGGTTCCTACTGGAAAGATATTTCCCTTAGCTCGAAAAATGTTCAAGGTGAACCCCCACATGGTTCTCATTAAGATATCGCTAACCCACATGCAAGCATACAAACTACTGATGAAAGTGCAGGTAATAAAGTAAAGGTTCAACAAGAACACAAAGGTTTTCCATATTCATACCGCTCAACAAAAGACACTCTCAGAGTTTGGTTGCTGAAGAAGCAGATATCAGAGAAACAAGCGTCTCAGGGGCTTCTAAATTAAGCTTCTACAATGACTTACAGTCACATATCAGGCTGTAACTCGAACGTCAAAGAAAGGGAACTTTATCTCTTCAACGATAAGTTACCCTCAAAAAGAGAAATTCATATTTCTCAGTCACGAGCTTCTAATAAAACTATTCAAAAGTTTTATGCTCGTGTATATGGCTTATAGTCAAATTACAGATTGTAACCCGGGCTCACAAGATAGGAAAGTTCATCCCGAGTATGAATTATCCTCAAAACGAGAAATTCGATTTTCTCAGATACAAGTTTCTATTAAAACTATTCGAAAGTTTTAAGCTCGTGTAAATGACTTCTAAGCGCATCACAGCTTAGGAATCGAACCTCAACAAAGGAAAGTTTATCTCGGACGATAACTTATCCTTCTCAATGAGAAAATCATATTTCTCGGTCATGAGCTTCTCATAAAAACATTCAAAGTTTTTAAAGTTCATGAAAAACGATTTCTAAGTAAATGTCAGCTTAGAACTCGAACTTCAACTTAAGGAAAGTTTATCACGGATGATAACTTATCCTTCACAACGGGAAATTTATTTTTCTCGGTCATGAGCTAGTCATAAAACAATCAAAGTTTTGAGCTCATGAAAAACGGACCCGAAAGGGGAGTGTACGTTTCAATGCGCTTTCCCTAAGCAATAGAAGAGAAGTCTTCTATCCTGATTATTTTAAAACCGTTGAACATAATTTTTCAAGACTTTCTCAAAAAGGTATTTCTAAATCTTTCAAAATTGTGTGTTCAACACTCCCTTCCTCATAATAGGTTTTTATCTCAAAATGTCATATGTTATTTTGATCATTTTTTGAGGGGGAGCGTTTTAAAATCAAGCCTTTTAATGTTGTTGGGTACATCTCTAAAATTGTCATATTTTATGTATCCAACACATTCCAAAAATGTGATTAAATCTGTCATATATATTATCGTTAAAGGCATCTCAACTCCGTACCTCAACATATTTTGTGGTGTCGTTTTTTTAAAATTTTGTCAAATTTTGTTTCAAGACACACATATGTTGTTGAGGGGGAGCGTCCCGACTAAAAATGTTCCATGATTCATGCGTGCACACATGTTTCTCTCCCGTTGATTTTTTGGAAATTGTCATATTTTAATCTATTGGTATCTCTAATATTATATTTTTATATTAGAGATAGGGGGAGAAAATGTGATTAAAATGTAATATATCGCAACAAGTGATCTTAATGACTCAAGTGCAACTCTTTCCTTCACATGCCAAACTATTTCGTATATCGATGCATGTGTTTAGGGGGAGCTTTTCGGAAATGTAAAACTTTCAAGTGTTAAAAGTTTTGATTTTTATCAAACACTTTGAATGGTTTTTAATGGTTTATGGTTACGATCTATACCCAAAACAACCTACTATCCACGACGGAACGATGGAGTCAAAAGGTGGTTTAGGATAGGAAACTAAATCCTATGATCAAACCAGAACCGGAGGGATCTACCCAAGGACATCCCATAGCTAGAAATAGTTGTCCTTAGGAAAGATGGAGTGGAATGAAGCTGAATGCGGACCAATTACTTAAGTTAGCACTAGAACAATCACAACAAGGTGCTAATGATGACGTATTGGTAAGCATTGAAGGAGTTGAATATTCTATGCAACTTAGGTAGAAACCGGGTTAACACATCTTTTGAAGACAAGTGTCATGGACCCAGTGATGCGATGCACAACCCTTCCCCAGCCATTCGAGTTTCTCTCAAAAGAAACTTGTCTCATTGTCACGGAGATCAACACGTATCTATTGACTTTCTCACTCTGAGTCAGTTAATATTGAAAAGGTGGCAGTCTGCTCCAGCCTCCGATTACCAAAATGCACTTATAGAGTCTAGAGCCAATAGAGATCTATCTATCATCTCATTAGGACACAATCGAGTCCTACGCATTATCCTTGTGATATTGCCAGAACATCTGAGTGATACAATTCACAATGAAGATGGAAATCCTGCTTGAGCCAACATCAAACAAGCTCATTGTAGGTAACTTGTGCGATTCTACACGAATCAAACTTGTGAGAACTGGAAAGCAACTAAGTTTGGATTCTTAATTGATTCAAACTTGATTCCAGGTTTCTTTGCAAAATCCGTGTGATCTTGCTAGAACATTCAGAGTGACACTCCTTAGTGCTCACAGTGACGAATAGAAATCCTTCCAGTGTCAACATCAAACAGCACTGCGGTAGGTGACTCGCAAGATTCTCTATGAATCAAGCTTGTGACAAACTGGAAAGCAACAATGGTGCGATTCTTTTAGAATCAAACTTGTTCCAGGAAATCTGAATTGACGACTCTAATCAGACGGATAATTTATCCTTATGATTCACTCTTTACGTTCGTAGTCTGCTTTGAGACGGTCGAGTAAAGAGAACTGGCTACTACCGTCGGGAAACCCTGTCAAGGAGGTTCTTAATCGAATCTACCCGATCACAGGTACGGTATCTAATACCGTCTAAACGGTCTTCACCAACCGGAGGTAAAACGCTACCGAGTTAGGATGAAATGTTCAAAGCCATTTTATCCGTGTCTATATATGTTGCTGCATATCAAGAAGGTGGCGTAGCTGTGTAACCGAAGTCGATTCAGAAGTCACAAGAGCACAAGATGGTGATATTCAAGATACCTAAGAATGTAAGAAAGTAATAGGTCATCCTAGTCACAAGGAGTACAGATGAAGATCTCAAGCACTCAAAGTCAAATGACAAAGGCTCAAGATAAAGATCACGAAAGCATGAAGGAACAAAGCTGTTACAAACAAGATCAAGACCAAGATACAAGACCAAAGCAAGAAGATCTCCTCTACAAGAATGTATTCACTCAACCATCTTATGCTTTTTAAGCCTTTTAAGATGACCGATACATTGGGGGAGATTGTTAGCCCTATATTTTATATAGTCGAACAAGAATGTAATAGGTCATCTTAGTCGTTAATGGTCTTGTATTGTAATAGGTTAGTCGGGAAAACCGGGCTTGGACTTTAAGCTAATATTGTATAAGTTAGGGGCGTAAGCCCAAAACAAAGCCAAGCCCGGCCCATGTTACTTAACCCACGGCCCAACAAAGCCTAGGGTATATATACCCTCTTCCATGTGTGGAAGAGGGTGTTGGTTGCCATTTTACTTTCTCTCTCTAAAGTGTTTAACCTTCCAAATTCTCTCTTTTTCTCTCTCTACTTTTCTTCTCTTTATCTCTCTAAATATCTCTTCTAAATCTTGTGTTATGGATTAATATAGGATTAACATTAATCTAGTACGTATGATCTTAAGGGTACTATTCATGGTAAAAGCATGCGGGTTTTACAACTCTTCCCCCCTAAAAAGAATAATTCGTCCCCGAATTATAGATAAAGTAAACTAGAAAAGAAGAACATACCCGAATCAAACTGAGAGGGTATGTAAGATAATTGAACGTGCAGGTGAGCTGGCAGAAGGAACGCGGACCGTGACATGTCTTGAAAGGACATGGAACGTGACGTGACTGAAAGGACATATATAATTGATAAGAGAAAAACAGATAAGAAGTTCGGATGAACTTGTCCGTTTCCAAGTGGCTTCCCTCTTGGAACGGTTCCTCCATAAGATCTTGACGCGAATGATAAATCTTGGTCCTCCTGACCTTGAATTGAAATACGAAGAAGTTCTAGGTTATCAACGTAAGGTAGATCCCCTAAATTTGATCGAAGGAATAAGAATTAACGTGTAAGGCAATTGAAACGTTATCGTGCAAAACACTCTAACTTAACTGTTAATTAGCAACGATGCGCGAGACATAAGGAAACGTAGTACGTGAAATATTTTGAACGTGACACGTGAAAATTTTTGAACGTGATACGTGGAAAATTTTGTGAGTGTAGTATGAGTAAACATATCGTGATCCATGGTACGTGTAACATATCTTGATCATGATATGAGGAATATGGAATGAACATGACATGTGAAACATATCGTGAACATAGAATATAATGGCGGTAACGCCAAACGCTACAAGGTGAGACATAGAATATGACGAGAAACGTTTATCTGAGGATATGGAGTTGTACTAAACTTGGGTCTAGTCTCTCAAGTTCTTGCAAAACTTCCCAGAATGAGAAAATGAACATAAAATCGTAAGCCGATATACCATCATGAACGTGAATAGTGTTATGAACGCGAGCGCGAAAGCAAGTCGTGAAATTAGAACAAGGATGTGAAGTAAATAAGGAGCATAATTATGAATATTTGTCTGACTCGATAACTGAGGAATTGCCAAGTGATCGGATGAGCCTTGGCTGGAACATGTCCGATCGATCTGTTGGTTCTGAAATCCTTGCGGATGTAAGGATTCTGCAGACTTGATCAAACTGTTTTCAATAAACCCGATAGCATCATGCTTCTTCTGAGTTTGCGTTAAACTGGTAACCAAAATCCGTGGAGATCTTGTCCCATTTCAATTCACAATTTCAGATGATGAAAACATCCTAGTTTGTTGGTGTCCTATCTTAACCTGTTGGTATGTTAGGTACTTAGATATGAACGTAACTGTATCTTGCTTTGTAGAACTTGATACATAGGAGTTTGCGAAACTCTGAGTCTCTGAATCTAGACTTCTCCTAGCGTAGGATTTTCTAGAACACCTAATGTAGTGTAGGGTTCTCTCCTTTACGCATAAGCTGAGTCATGGTAAGATTAACCGTAGGAAGCCATGTGATTCAGCTTGTCACTGTAATCAAACAGGATTGATATTGGAAAATTTTCTAGGGTAAAATTTCTCTTGTCATAGACTTTGAAACATAGTGCAGATATGGTCTTCTTGTTCTTCTCTAGGTTTAAAGGAAATAAGGTTATCCTCAATGAACACACTGATGAATTTGCTATGAGTTCATGGAAACTCATTCTTATAATGTCGTTGGAGAATTGATGAGACTAATTCAAAATCATAAATCTAGTATGATCGAGTTGTGTATGAATAGCAGTCATGGACATGTCCTGCTCTTTCACTCGTCACTGTTGGCAGCAGGATCATGAGTTCGATCTTGGAAAAGTGATTAACACTATAAGGTCGATTGTACATGTTGTCAATACGTGGAGGAGAATAACGGTTATGAATGGTGATTTGTTTAAATCGACGGTAGTCGACACATAATCTCATGGCACCGTCCTTCTCCCTGTAGGTTCTTTTGGAATAATCAACTGGTTATGCGTAAAAGGACTTAAGTGGTCGTGTCTTAATGATAGCTAGGAAATTTTAGCGACCATGCCTAACAACGCACATGCTTGTAAGCATACATAATTTGTACAGATTTTCCTGATGGAAAATCAAGCTGAGTGTATTCAGGAGCCTGAACCTTAGTGTACATAATTATGAATCGTAGCATGGTGTGCTGTTCATAGTCCATAATTAGGATAAAATTCATCTCGTGTATGTCCGAGGAAATGCGTTAGCAGCTTGGATCTCATCATTAAGCTGAAGGAAAACCTTCGTATACGTGGGAATACAAAAGGCGTCCTTCATGGTCATGAATATATGAAATATGGTTGAAAGAAATGAAAGTGACATCGGCAACGTGACAGTTCTCACTGATACGGCGGTAATGGTATTGAAATTCTTGTGGCCTGATTAATAGATGGCACATCAAAATAGATATACCCTTGGAGGGTACCCTGAATTTCTTAAAAATGTTCGTGTCTTGGAACTATAAGCATGACATATGTCTTGACTGGTGTCTTGACATGTGTCTTCAGAAAGTATACGTGAGACATGTGTCTTGACTGATGTCTTGACGTGTGTCTCGAGATGTGAAACAAAATAGAACTACAAATATTAGGTTATTATGCCAGAATTAGCGGATCGGTTGGACTACTGATCCCTTGTATGTCTGATCACGTCCGCGGCCGGAGCTTCGGTTGCGATTTCTAGGATAGTTCTGTCATAGTAGTGGTTACTGTCATCTTGTCTGTCAGTTCCATGACGGTCATTCTCATGACCGTGATTCATGTAACTATTCATCTGAGTGGCCGGCTGGTACCGGTTTGCACTCACATGGCTGAAATGACAGCCGAATGACGTGTGACATGTAACTAAGAATTAGGGACAATGATTGATGGAAATCGTCTGATGGTGAAGCATCTTCTCGTCCGATTGCTTTGCTCTGACACCTTTGTCTTCGTCTTGTAGGATCTCCAGGTTGTGAAAAGCATCCGTATCTCGTAGCGTCTCCGAACGTCAGCAACATCAACCTTTAGTAACATCTCCCAGTTATGAGCGGCATCAGCAATCTTGTAGAATATCAGCAATTGAAAATACGCCCGAGGTGATTCAGAATCGACTAGCGAATACTCGTGAAGTATTGCAAGTGAAATACACATGGATTAAGGTACGTGTATTACACATGAAATACGGTACGTGGAGTATACGTGGAATGCACATGAAATGATCGGTATGGGGTTGATCATTTATCATGATTTAAGAAAAGTATATTGGTTAAACGGTTAGGAAAACCATCATGATAACCTGGCAATGCCAGTATATACCTCATTCTGGTTGCATAGAGAAACGCTAAAGTGTGGTTACACAAAATTCAAAGATCATTTGCCTGACAGCATGATCAATGAAAACCAACCATGACTATCATGAAAGCAGAATTCAATGAAATCCAACTATATCTTGCATGAAGGCATAATAACAAATGAGGCGTATGACGTAATCCACATGAAGACGGAATTATCATGAAGAAACACAAAACAATTTAACATGGAGGAGTGTATAACATAATCAGCATGAAACTGAGTTTAACCATGACAGTATGAAAACATACTTGACATAAAAACATAGTAACTTATGAGGGGACATAAAAAAAAATTTATGCCAATAAATCATGAGAAAAATTTTTTGCATGAAAAACAATGCATGAATGCGTAATGTAGTTTATAAAAACATTTATATGTGCGAGGGGACGCCTATGGGTCGGTCCCAAAACAAAAGACATGGCGAGGGGACGCCTATGGGTCGGTCCCAAAGTTAAAAGTTTCGATAAAAGCACATGCGACTAAATACGGCCAGTCCTGTACCAACCATTACTTAGTCATAATCCCTGCAACAATGATACATGAAACATAAATGAATGAAACACATCTGTCAAAACTTATCAGAAAAAAATTTATGTGACTAATTCTGAACTATTGGGGTTCAGTCCACATAGTCATAGTTCACGAGGAACGTCATGCATGAAACAATGACACACAACTAAATATGAATGGCGGTTGTCCATCCATATTAGTACAACAATATCGATGAAAACATCAAGGTTAAAACCTCAAGGTGCTGAAAACATCATGGTTAAAACAACAATGCGCTGAAAACATCAATACGTGGAATAACAAACGTTGGCTTAGGAAGCTCCTGGTGACTACCCACTAGTCACAGGTCGAGTTTTAGAGCCTACAGGTCGAAGCCTAGTCTCTGATACCATAATTGTAACACCTCATTTTGATAATGGAATGTCACGCGTAATTATGGCGTGTCATCAAAGCATACAAGGATAAATGTATAAAACATTACATGACCATAGGGATAACCGGAATCAAACATCGGTTCCCAAACATAAGCCCAAAACATAATAAAGCAAAAGAAATGAATGAAAGACTAAACAAGAATACGTATATGAAGGCAAAAAGGAAAAGAAGTATCTAGCAGCTTCCATCCTATGCACGTCCTCCAAATGCTCGAGTCTTTCCTAGGATACCTGCCGTTTTGGGACATGGAAAGGAAAGTAACGGCTGAGAAAAACGCTCAGTGCACGGATATAGACATAGTATGAATGACTAAGCATAATAAAGACTTAATAGCAGCGGAAATATATAAGTCCTAGAAAACCTAGAACATGTTCATAAAACTGGTTTTATAGTTTGAAAAGCCTTATGTTTATCTTATGAAAACTGTTTAACATATTTTACCATTAGCCAATATAGGTCATGAAAATCCACCGTGCATGAATACTTGGAGGGGTGACCTCATCATGCAAATTAGAGGGACTGCCTCTAATTTAATATACTGGTTTTGGGTAGGAGGGATCAGCTCCTTGTGAAGGATGCAAGGCACACACCACATTCACCATGAAATCCTGACTGAAACATGTAACTAGGATACACCCATACGCCCCACATGATAAATATAATAATATGGCCAAAAGCTGAAGGGACGCCACGAGCAATCACTCTGCCGTGGTGAAGTCATAACATCAGTGCCTCTAATGTTATGGTTATGGTACCTCCATAACTAGGTGAAACTAGTCATGCATGTATATGGCTTTAGGTATTCTAATCAAACATAAGCAATTCAAAAACATATAAAACAAATACTGGGAAAACAGTTGGCTGCATACGGGGAATCCTAATAAGGAAAGAATGTCCATACTGAAAGGACGGGAATCCGTACCTTATGTCCAGTGAACGAAGAAGACAAACTTTGAGGAATCATACTTCCGTATCACTAATGCTATATAAATACATACATGAATAAGTATCTGCTTACTAATACGTAACTGATTTTATGTCATGTCTTAGCTTATGTTATATTTTCTTATCATGTTTTACTGTTTTAAGCCTTAAACCGTGTTTATCTTATATTCTGCTTACTCTGATTAAGTATTTCTGGTATTTCATGTATTATTATACTTACTGTGTAATAATAAGTAACTTTCCAAAAATAGCAGGTTTCCTAAAATAGAAAGTTTCGAAAAATAGAAGGTTTCCAAAAATATAAAGTTTCCAAAAATAGAAAGTTTCCAAAAATAGAAATTTACCAAAAATAGAAAGTTTCCAAAAATAGAAAGTTTCCAAAAATATAAAGTTTCAAAAAATAGAAAGTTTCCAAAAATATAATTACTGCTTAAAATAGATAAGTTTCTAAAAATAGAAAGTTTCCATAAATAGATCAGCTGCCTTAATTAAATAAGTTTCCATAAATAGATTAGCTGCCTGAAATAAAGAAGTTTCTAAAAATAGAAAGTTTCCATAATTAGAAATAAGCTGGTTAAATAAGCTAAGTATATAAGCCTAAGTGTTTTCATGATTATTTTCTAATTCATATGATATAAGGTATAATTTATTAATTATTTCATGTAATTAAAATAAACTATAGGTTAAAATATTTAATTAAAGTATAACATGTTCTTATTTAAATAAAGTTAAATACTTAGGTTAAAACATGTATTATTATTTATTAATAATATAACCTAAGTCATGTTAATTAATTAATTATAACCATGGTTTTTAAATAATTAATTAATTTATAAGTCTAAAAATATAAAATACTTAGGTTAATAATTTCATGATTTTAATAATTAAAATAACCTAAGTCATGTTATTAAGTTAATCATGTCATGTTATTAATTTAATTTTAACCTAAGATCATAAAAATAAAAATCTAAACATACACCGTGAACCGGATCTTGACTAAGAACCATGAACCGGACATGAAATCAACACCATACCCCGAACCAAATCGGGCTTACCCTTGTCTTGTTGTTGCCGTGGGACCCACACCAACCAACCGGGGCCATATGGTCTCGGTGGTGTTCAAATGGCAAAACCGAGACCCTCTCGGGTTCGGTTTAGGCGCGGCCAAGAACAAACACCCCTTAAACATCCCTTTTTGATTTAATCCAAACCCAAATTCATGTTAGATCTATGATTTTATTAGGTTTTATAAAAAACATAACATGTTCTTAATTATTTAAAGATTAAATTAAAAGAAAAGGGTTAAAGGATTTACCGAATGCGTGGATCTAAAGAACGATGAACAAACACGAACACTAGAAATAATTCCAAGATCAAAGATCAACAAACACCCCTTTGGTGTCCTTTGAAGGTGGCGGCTAAAAGAAAAAGGAGGAGGAGGAAGGACTTTTAGGTTTTTCTAAAATTTTCTATAAGAAAAATGAGTAGTGTTTTTCCCCTTAACCCCCTTTAGTGAAAATTGAAATGGGCTTGGCCCATTTCTCCCTTGTTGCCGCGGGTAGGGGCCCCACATGGGGTACCCGTACCGTTTTCCGTTCCTCGATGTTTAGTTACTCGTTCGTGATTATTTGTTTTCGCGTTTAATGTGTTCTCGTTAAATAATTACCATGACCTAATATATTTATTTACGCTCGTAATAAATATATATACGTAATTAAGAATAGTTCGTGATTTAATTACGTTCATGATTTCATGATCGCATGTTCGTGATTAATTATTGTCAAATAATTATTACGTGCTCGTGCGTAGTAAATACCTATCGTGTTCTAACACGTACGTAATACGTAAAATCCTAACACGTAATCGTAATCATGCTATAATAGGAAAGTTTTAATCTAGTACGTACGATCTTAAGGGTACTATTCATGGTAAAAGCATGCGGGTTTTACAGCCTGCTTCTTTAGAATGTGAAATACTCTCGCCTTATACCCCCCACATAGTGGCCTCTTTCTCAAGTTCAAGTAGATTGCAGTATTTATCTATTGTGCTTTAATTAAATTTGACCGATACACGTACTTAGGACCGGAACGCCCCCAAATACGGTGTATTGCCTCGGCAATACTTATGGAAGTAGGTGGATTGGTTGTTCGTATCTACGTATACTTATTTACATATAATAATATATCAAAAATATTTTTGTATTTATTGAATTTTTTAAAGAAAATATAATATGTACGTAAAAATGATTGAAAACGATATATACAATAATATTTTTGGTGTAATCTTTTAGAAAAAGGATTACTTTTGTATTTTTTTTGGTTCAATTCTTTAGGAAAAGAATTGATTTTTGTGGTTTTTTATTTTTTATATTTTTATCTTTTTGATTTTTTTTATGTTTTTTATTATAATACGTAAAAATAACGTTCACAAAGTGAACGGATCCCAAAATCCAATATGTCTCACTCGAAACCGTTAATCTTCACGAAAAGCCCCGGCAGCGGCGTCATTTAATGTTTCGTTGTTTAGTTCGTTTTCTCTCGCTCTTATCGAATTGATTAAACGTTTTTAAGCTCGACTTAATTGTTTTTGGTGAACAATAGTTGATTTTGGAATCTAAGCTACTTGGTACAAATCATGTAAAAAGGTAAAAATAGCTATTATACTATGTACACATACTATCTAAAACACTTTGCACTTACCAAAATTAAATGCACAAAATGAAAAATCATAAAATGCAATTTTATGCTACAAATGAAAATCACAAAATACAAATTAACAAACTAGCTAATTGTTCTAACATACTATTTTAATATCTATTTTTATGAATCTACAAATCCAAAATTGATTAAAACTAATTTTATAGATCTATCACAATTTTATAATTCTGAAAACCAAATTTTAAGAAATCTAAACCTTAAAATTCGTTTAACTAAATCATTGATCTACTAGGCCCAAAATTAATACTAACCCAATAGTTCAAGTGTATAAATAAACAAACAAGCAAGTAAATCAGGCCCAATAACAGTCCAATTCAATCCCTACATAGTCCAATGGATTACACCATACAGAATTTCAATATTCACTTTCTAAAAACGAAACATCCCTTATGCCTACACTGTCATGATATATCTAAAAGTGAATACAAGAAAACTCCAACTGCCTAACTCTAAATCTATCTAAAACAATAGAATCCAAACAATCGATATCTGGTAGTACATAAAATCCTCTAGGCTCAATGTTATGAATCTAGGTGCAAAGCTATTGCAGATATCAAGTAGCATTTAACAGTAAGTAATCATGAAACTCAAAGAACAATATATCAAATTACACTAAAAATCTGCAAAGACTTAACAAGTGGTGACCTGCACATCCGACGTATAATCCTTTGATGTAGTAGCTCAGCGCTGTACTGGCTATCAAACTCGAACAACAGACATGAAATTCAATCTTTGCCCAAAGAACAGCTTATCTAAATTCCTGCAAATCTATTTTCTTGCAAAGCTGAACAAAATCGAACACTTGGTTTCTAATAACAGTAGGTTAGTTATAAGATTATACCTAAACAATCTCAACTACATAAGACATCATGAGCTTACCGAACTTGCATCAAACCAACAGTTTACTACGTATTACTATCGATCAACTGCTGGACTAAAAACTGGCATAAAAAACTGAACTTATGTAATCTTAACGAGCAACCATAACTATTTCACTCAAAAGAAAACGTGTCAGTTTATCAGCTAAATCCTACTCTATTCGAAAAATCAGTAAACTAAAAACAGTAAATCTAATTCCTGAAAGAATTAAACTTCGAAAAGTAACCTCTCGTATGGAAAGTAACTAACATTAGCCTTCTCAACTATCGCGTGTGAACAGTAGCAGGTTCATCAGTTAGTTAACAGATTCAATTTGATAACATCATTCTTTTAATAAAAAATTAGAAGAAAGTAACACGAGTTTTCAACAAACTAACTAACTATGGTGACAAATCATAACAGAAATTTAAAAGTAGTAACAAACTGAATTTGAGTACTTCATAAATGGAGAAACGACGCAATCAGTAATAACAAGAATCAGAAGAGAAGGTTGAGAAAGCTCAATATTTCATTCATGGTAGATAGTAGTTTCGGTTACAACTGATTAAGATGAAAAGGAAACTGAATCAAAACAAACTTTCATCTAAATGCTTAACTGAAAATCATTAAGCTGTGGAGAAAATTAAACTAACTAACTATAACCTAACTAACTATGTGTTTCTACACATAAGCTAACCGATTGAAGTGAGATGTCTTCTTGGTATTTATAGACGACTAAGAGGAGGAGTGTGACGTGTGCCATCCAGTAATCTTCTTCCACGTGTAAAATAAGAGGTTGAGCTTATTAGGGTTCTTCACCAAATGCATATTAGGGGTTTCTTCAACTCTTGATCTTGATCAAATTGACTTGTACCTTCTTGTAGTGGAGAGGATAAGGAGCACTTTTGTAGTTTGATGTTTCATCTGAATCTTTGTAGATTTTTCTTGAATTGAACTTGAAGTCGTATGGTGGAGAGAAAAGTTAACCGACTGTTTCTATGATATTTTCTTTTCTCTTTCTTCGTTAATGTAGAAGAAGATATGACGTGTGTATGAGAATTTGACCAAGTTAATAAGAAAGTTAAATAGACTTTTTCATTCTTTTCTTTGAGTCCTTTGACTGTTTCCTTTTATCAAAAGTATTAAAAGAGTTAAGGTAAATCTCCTTTTCATCCTTTGTTTTTGTAAAAATTACAACTTAAGCCCTCGATCTTTGAAATTTTGGCAAGCAAGGTCCTTGAAGCATCTTTCGTCTTTTTCTTCGTCTTTTGTCATATAAATCCCTTGAAAATGCGTATTTGCTCCAAAATGTATCTTTTTACCTGAAAACACATAAAACACAAATACACGCGTAATTATGATATTTTACAGTTAAATATAATGTATTTGGCTGTGTTTTTAGTGGTTTTTAGATCATAATTGATGAGTGTTTTCACACTTATCATGTTTTAATTATTATACGTAAATACTTATCATGTGATAATAATTAATAATAATATACGTAATACTTGTCGTAATTAATTAATATACGTAATACTTGCATTAAATATTCATGATACGTGTCATATATTAATTAATTGTTAAGTTTTAATTTATCCGTGTTTTCATGTAATTAATGTTCTTAGGTATTTTATGTGGGTTTTACAACTCTTCCCCTCTAAAAAGAATAATTCGTCCTCGAATTAGAGATACGATAAGCTGAAAAGGACATGGGCATGACGTGGCTGAAGAGAACTTGGAACATGACGTGACTGAAAAGAATATACTTGGATCGTAGAGAAGAATGAGGATAAGGAATCCAGATGGACTCCTCCGTTTCCCAAGTGGCTTCCCGTTCGGGATGGTTCCTCCAAAAGATCTTGACGAAAGGAATAATCTTGGTCTTCAAGAACCTGTCTTGACGATACGGAAAGTTTCTGGTTTGTCAACGTAAGATAGATCCTAATGAATCTAATTGAGTGGATAAGAATTAACGTGCAAGGGTAAATGAAACGTTACGATGCGAGATAACCTGAAATTATGACATTGGTAACCTCTGAGCAATGATGCGTGAGACATATTGAAACGTAGTACGCGAACAATTGTGAACGTGATACGTGAACAATTGTGAACGTGATACGTGGAGATATGGTGAATGTAATATGTGCAACACATGGTGAACGTGATACGTGCAACATATCGTGAACGTGATATGAGAAATGTAGGGTGAACATGATATGTGAAACATATCGTGAACGTGCGGTAACTAAGGAGGTAACGCCAAACGATACGAGATGAGACGTGAAATGTGACGTGAAACGTCTGTATGAGGATGGAAAGTTGTGTTAAACTTGAGTCTGGTCTTCCAAGCTTTCTGCAAATCTTTCAAGAATGAAATGTGAAACGTAAATCGTAAGATAGAATACAATCATGAATGTGAACAATATCATGAACGTGAGTGCGAAAAGCAAATCATGAAATGGAATAAGGATGTGAACACATACAAAGTCGTGAACACGAATGTGAGTGTCAACGTAAACGTGGACGTGAATGTAAACGTGAATGTAAATTTCTAGCTGATAAGATTGTTAACGGAATACCGTGAAATCGTACGATCTCTTGCTAAACTTTCCGTAGATCTGCTAACTGTGTAATCCTTTCGGATGAAAGGAAACGTGTAGGCTAGGTTAAATGCTTGAACTAAGACCTAGATAGCATTATGCTTCTTCTGAGCATGCGGTAGTCCGATAACAAAATCCATAGAGATCTTATCCACTTCCATTTGGAAATCTCTAAAGATTGAAATAACTACTAGCGTGTTGGCGTTCTATCTTAACTTGCTGGCATGTCAGGCATTTAGATATGAACGTAACTACATCTTGTTTCACATCGTTCCACCAAAATGTGGTTGAGATCATGGTACATTTGTAGAAACTAGATACATAGAAGTTTTGAAAGACTATGAGTCTCGGTAACTTAGAACTTTGCGTAGGATCCCCTGGAACACATAATTTAGTGTAGGATTCTCTCCTTTGCGCGTACGCTTAGTCATGATAAAACTAACCGTGAGAAACAATGCGATTCAGAGTGTCACTGAAATCCACCAAAATTCGTACTAGAAAACTTTCAGTGTGAAATTTCTTCTGTAGTGGAATTTGTAACATAATGCGAAGATCGTCTTCGTGCTCTTCTCTAGACTTAGAGAAGGTCAGAATGTTAGCAATGAACAAAATGACGAACTTGTCCAGAATTCATGAAAACTCGATTCCTCAAGTCCGTTGTTACTGCTGGGCATTTGTGAGACCAAAAGGCACAAACATAAATGGCCATAACGTGTACGAAGAGCAGTCACGGGAATGTCCTGTTATTTCACTCGTAACTGATGTTAGCCTGATTGTAATCGCTCTTGGAAAGCGTTTAGAGTCTGGTAGCTGGTCGGATTGATTATTAATACTTGGAAAAGGGTAAAATTTATGAATGGTTATCCTGTTCACTTTACGGTAATTGATGCATAACTTCATGCTACCGCCCTTCTTCTTTGATAACAGAACTGCTGTATCCCCAGGGTGATACACTCGGCGAATAAAACATTGTTCCAACAACTCTTGCGGTTGTTCCTCGAACTCATTGAGCTCAATGAAAAACTTCACTTCACAAATGGTTGGTATACTTGGTAGTTAAACTGGAATTGCATATGGTAATCCTGATACCATCGGATAATTATGGTAGCTATGAAGTGTTAGTAGCCATGGGATAATAAGGCATGTGCTTGTAAATCAGAAATAGTTTGTACATATTTTCCTGGTAGAAAACCATGATGAATGTATTCGGGAGCCTGAACGTCGCTGAATATGATCTGATATGAATGGCGATCAGTCATAGCGCCATATGCTGCTAACCAGCTCGCACCTGTCCAAAGGAGGTGCGTTAGCAGAATGGATCTTGTCAACTGAACGAGACACCTTTGTACACATGGGATATACGAACGACAAATTTTATGGGCGTGGGTAGATATGATCAAGTAATGAAGGTGCCATGTCGATACATGAAGTCAACGTGGCAGATCGCACTGAATGCGTTTCGCCCGTCTCCCACAGAACGAACACTGTGTGTCCAAACATGAACAATACACCAGAGGTGATACTGAAATTTTAATGTACTGCTTCGTATATGGTATACAGGATGGGTGTAACCTTGGAGGGTACCCTGAATTACTAAGGGCCTAGTTCAAAAGATGTACGCGAATCATGTTTCTTGACTCGGGTTTAGATAAAATATACGCATGACATGTGTCTTGACTGGTGTCTTGACATGTGTCTCCAGAAAATATACGTGAGACATGTGTCTTGACGGATGTTTTGACACGTGTCTTCAGAAAATATACGTGAGACATGTGTCTTGACGGATGTCTTGACATGTGTCTTCAGAAAATATACGTGAGACGTGTGTCTTGATGGATGTCTTGACATGTGTCTCGATCTTTGAAAGTGAAATAAGTCGAAAAGATTTAAGGTTAAAATGCTAGAATTGGCGAATCGGTTGGACTGTTGACCCTTTGTATTTCTGGTCACGTCCGTTACCGGAGTTTCTGTCGTTATTGTAAAATATTTGTTGTCACGGTAGTTGTCACTACCTCCTTTTCTGTCAGTTCCATGACGGTCATTATCATGACTGTGATTCATGTAACCATTCAGCTGAGTGGCCGGCTGGTACCGGTTCCTACTCTTATGCTTGAAAAGACAACTAAGTGACGTGTGTCATCTATCTGAGAGGTCAGGACATGGAATGTGATGGTAATCGTCTGGTGGTGAAGCATCTTTCTCGTCCAGTTGTTTCAATCTAACGCCTTTGTCTTCGTCTTGTAGGATCTCCAAATATGTGAGAAGCATCAACATCTTGTAGAGTCTCCAAATTATAAGCAACATCAACATTTTGTAAAATCTCCAATTTATGAGCAGCATCAGCATCTTGTAGAATATCGGCAAGTGGATACGCCTGAGATGACTGAGAATCGACTTGCATATACGCATGGAGTATTGTAAGTGAAATACACATGGATTACGGTACGTGTAATACACATGGGATACGGTACATGGAGTACACATGGAATATGGTACACGGAGTACACATGGAACATGGTACATGGAGTACACATGGAACATGGTACATGGAGTACACATGGAATGCACATGAGATGATCGGTATGGGTGTCAACCATCTGACATGATTTTAAAGGAAATAATTAATTAAACGATTTGAGGGCCAAACTGAAAAGATCAACATGATAGCCTAGCTATTCTAGCCTAGACAAAATTCCAATTTCATAAGAAACACAAAAGCATGATTAAACGAAAATTCAACAATGATTAGCATGAAAGCATGATTAATGAAAACCGATCATGACTATCATGAAAGCAGGATTAAATTAAATCCATTAATGTTTAACATGAAAGCATAATCAATGATGAAAACATAATCAACATAAGGAAGCATGAAACATAATCAACATGAAAACAAAATCAACATGAGAGTATGAAAACATGATTGTCGTAAATAACATAAAAGTATAATCAATAGAGGTTTAACATTTACTATTGTGGACGACTATGGTTCAGTCCACAAAATTCGAATAAAAGACATATGACTAAGTATAGACAATTAGGGTTCAATCCATACTTGTAAAACAATTTCAAGAGAAACATCATGGATATAAATTAACATGGGACTAAATATGGACGGCTATGGTCCAATCCATATTAGTCAAAACTTCAACGAAAACATCGTAAGTAAGGATCAACAATACTCAAAATATAATTATCATTACATGGAATGAAACAAACATCGTTTTAGGAAGATCCTGGTGACTACCCACTAGTCACAGGTCAAGTTTTAGAGCCTAAAGGTCGAAACCTTAGGCTCTAATACCATAAATGTAACACCCCACTTTCATAAGTGGACCGTTACATGATAATTATTGTAACACCCCCAAATTTATTCAACTCAATACAGCGGAAGACTAGTTGGTGTTACGGGATAGCACATTACTCACATTATAGACAACGCATAAAAATCGCGTCGTTTATTAATAAAGCATTTCCATTCATAAATGTCAAAGTTACATCGGTCCCAAGTCATTGTATTTATTACAGGTTTTACAAAGCATTTGAATGAAAATAAGTATTTAGGTGCGGGCCATGAATTCTTGTTGTCTTCCCGAGAATTACCTTCAAGTACCTGAGATAAAACATGTTAAAAGAAAAGGTCAGCGATAACGCCGAGTGAATTCATAGAGTTTAATAAATTCCATCAATATAACTTTGGTATAAAATTAGTACCAAAAATCAATTCGTACAAATCATTGTAATAGGCCGTAAAATAGCCAAAATCATTTTATACAAATCTTTGTAATAGGCCATAAAATAGCCAAAGTCATTTTATACAAATCCTTATCGAAAATCATAATATAGGCATTTGCCTTAAAAATCATTATACGAGCCAATGTCGTAAAAACATCATACAATACGTCTTACGACGTTGTATAAAGCTAAATAAAAACCGTTATATGAATATGGTTATAAAAACCAAATCACAAACATAATATCAATAGTATGACCCGGTATTGCTAGTCAGGCAATACATCGTAATTCGGAGCGTCTAGTAGTATTTCGTTAGTTTGGATTATTATAAGCCGCATGACATTGTTACCTTACTAAACTAACAACGGGTAGCTAACCCGATACCAATTTTTCCCATCTAAAGTAGCGTGTCGTCACAAAGGCCACGCTATGGAAATCTTCTCATACATAAATTCGCTTACCAATCAATGTGCCACGACGGGGATCAACCGTCAAGGCGCGAACTGGGGTGATCGTCCCCAAATAGTACTATTATATGCATAAGCGTCTACCAAATCCCGGTAGTTCACAATTCATGCTAATGGGAATTTTAGTGACATAACCTAACTTTAATAATCCATTTAATTTCATCTATCGGGTCCTTTAATCATTCATCGGGTCATACAGTCTGGTCATACAATCATTCGGGTCCAAATCAACAAACAAACAATCGGGACAAATGGTGTCCTATTTTGTAAAAACTAACATGTTATCTCCCTCGCGGGTTTATAAAACATTTCATAAAAACATTTAAAAGAGTGTGAGGCTATGAACTCACGTTGATGTGGGAAGGCGGTTATCGGCGATTCGGATGTACGGTATGTGCTTCAATCACGGAAACCTAGACAAATAATACTCGTCTTAGACTTTTGTCCAATGAATTTATCAAAATAACAATTATGTATATATATGATGAATTTATACATATGATGATGATCAAGTGGGTTTATATATTCTCATTCACTCATTTTTGTGTTATATGTTGACAACTTTTATATTAGTTTACTAGTTTTACCTATTTACATGTTTTAGGTCCAATAAACCTTTTATAAGTCCATTAACTTGTATTAATCCATTTTATACTTTTGTTATCAGTATTATACTTTACATGTTGGGCCCAATTGGGTTAAGCCCAATAAGTAAGTTTATAAGTGTTTACCCAAATTAGTTGGATTAATAGTCCAATAAGGCTAATTTACCCCGTTAATGTCCGTATGTTATATAGTTCGGGTTTTATCGGTTTTTAATTGTATTAAGTACTTATATATCAGTATATGACTTTTAAAAAGTTTATATTAGACGGGTCCGATCGTCTAAGTTTTAATTGACGAAAAACGTTAATTTTACGGTATTAGCCGAAAAGACGTAAAAATCATGTTTATAGTTTTTATAACTTATAAAACTTACCAAACTACCATTTTTATATAATGTCCATTTATTTATCCTTATACATATTTATATAAATGAAATATATAAGTTGGTGGGTTTTAACTTCACATTTTATACTATATTATTTTGAGTGCTTATATAATACTATTAAACTTTAATTTCACAAAATCTGATTTTTAGTTTCACTTGCACCATTTTTATCATATCTTGAGTTCTATAAGGAGATACAAGCTCATTTTTGGATGACATAAACTTCATATTATGTGCTACAAATAAGTTAGTTATAGCTACTGCTCAATCCATGTCTAAGTATCCTTAACAGTCCCTACAAAACAGACTATTCAGATTGATACACTAATTTTATTTTGATCATATCTCACTCATTTTGATGATTCCATTACATGGCCAACTCTCACATGTGTATAACACCTAATACTTACTGTAAATGGATTCCACTATGACATTTTATCAGTTTATCATTTGGTTACTTACTGTTTTTATACAGCCAACACATTAAGCGAGATTTTAACCATTTTACATGTGGTTTTCCATCTTTTTACCCATGTTTATCAACACCAAATCCCCACATAATATTTTTATCATCATTCATCATCATATACATATACATAAATAAGGAAAATACAAGATTACATAATCAAAATAACAAGAGGATAGGAAGAACAGTCTCTATACCACCATTAGTGATGAAAAGATGAGGTTTTTGATGAACAAGACTTGGTTTTGGGTAACCAATCTTATGAGATATCAACACCACTTCTAGGGCCACCAAGTATTTGTAGATTCCTCCAAAAATCAGCCCTTGTTCTTCATGAAAACTCCTTGAGAAATCAGCCCCAAAGTCCCTTGAAAATCCTTTTTACATGTTAAGATCACCTCCAATCTTCATAACTTCAATGGGTTTTCATCATATGTGTGAATAACACATGATTTCATGGTTAAAATTGATCATATGAGGGTGTTTTTGGTTGAAATGGGACGAATTTAGAGAGAGAGGGAGGATTTTGGTGGTTTGCATGAGTGAAAATGAAGTTAGTGGTTTAGTCTTGAATGGTTTTGTTAGGTTGCTAGTTTGGTAAAGTAAGTAGGACATGTGTCCTAGCTTACTTTGTAAGCTTGACACATGAGATGTGTTGTTGGCTAAGTTAAGCCATCCCATATTGGTGGGGTTGGGCAAAACTTGTTTTGTCTCATCTCACTAATTTACGGGTATTCCTCGATTCTAATTTCCTCGATTTACGTGCCCTCGGGTCATTTTATGAAAAACGTTTTTATAAATTATGAATCAGCGGCACAAAACGAATCTAATAAAAATTGTCTCATCAAAAACGGAGTTCGAAAACGTAAATACGTAATCCTAAGGTTTCCGGTTTAGTCGTAAAGGACGTTAAAATAAAATCGTAAGTCCTAATCTCTTCTCGTAAATTTGTGAGTTTATGAACCAACACAAATTTAAAATTCCAAAATAATATTCATGGACAAATTTATTTTCTGAAATGTCGGACTGTCACCAAAGACGGTGTATGTAAACGTAAGCACGTAACGTAGAATCCTCCGGCTTAGACGTAGTCGACGCTACTTCAAGACGTAAATCCAAATTTCTTCCAAAAAATAAGTGAGTTCATATTGTAACATTAAAATAATGTTTTTAAATAATATTCGAGAATAAAATATCAACCATAAATTGACGGATTGTCACAGCATTTACCCCTAAACAGGATCTTTGTCCTCAAAGATCATCTTACCTTACTACTCGCTTCTTATAGAGTTAAAGCCATGTGGGTATTTCCTCCACATTCGGTCTTTTCTCACAAGTGCAATTTATTACAATACACGAGTTTTATTCAACATAACTACGGGAATAAGATCAGGCTAAATGTTGACTTACTTTCTCTATCCATGATGTTCACGGGTTTCTGATGAATGCAACTTTTCGCCGATCTAAGATTTACTAAGAATAATCAGATTCTCACTTGATAGATATTCCATCAAGTTCGATATACGAAACATAATTCACGCAGTCTTTGAAGTCCTAGGGTAGATCCAGCTTATATGCCTTTCAAACCAATCTTTTATATCATCTCAATGGTCCCATGCAACGGGGACTTATATCTCATGATTTGTCAGATCATGAATTCATTTTTCCAAGGTTAAAAATTGTGGCATAACTTCGCTACCCATTTGGCACTTCAAGATCTACTTTTCATATTCACATAACCTCCTTCCCACTATCGGCAGTCAATAATCAAATCCTAATTTCAACAATCATTTCAGATCTCGCGGGTCGGGTATTTTGTAAGGTTAGGTTCGCCATCATAGGAAACCTTAAACCTAACAGACATGTCCAACTCACAATGGGTGTTTGTCGGGTGTCTTTATCCCAACTCCTGCTTACAGAGCTCTAATATTTAGATCCTAACAAGATTCGATCTCGATCCTAATTCGATAATTATCAATAATAATCTCTCTAAAGGAAAACGATTATACAGTCTATTACCAAAGGTCATTCATTCAAACATAGAACAGTACTTATATTACTTTGTATCGTTACTTTACCTCGTCCCTTCGATTTGGGGTGGTACATAGTACTCTCATCAAGGTTTGTTCTCAATGATTCCTGAGCAAATCTCTAGAAATTCGATGCGAAGCGAGGATCTTGATAAAGATGTTCGATACAGACACACTATGTTTACATAACTCCTTTGCAATTATCATTAACGGGAATGATATCAGCAGATTTGTTCAGTCTGTCGACGATGACCCAAATCGGATCGAATTCAGATGATGACCTTTGCAATAGCTAGAGGTTTACTAATGTATGAGGCGATGTCTGCCTTCATAATTGCCATAAGTACAACTTCTTCAGACAAAGATACTTCTAGTCAGAAATGACATAAATAGAATACTTATACTTACAAGTTCCAATATAACTATATCTCACAATCCTCTATTTTTAGGCAACCACAAGTGGTCTTTAAAACATTTAACGCTACCGGCTTCTTAATTTTAATGGTTCATATTATCCGCGAACCCCTTTTTATTATTTATATTATCCTTCTTACAAACATCGTTTATTTTTATATTGTTCGGCAAATTATTTTGCACAATCATTATTAAGGAACGTGTCCTAATTGGTTCTTTATCTTTTATACATAATGTGTCAGTATTTACGTTCACTTTCCTGATGAAAGAAATATCATAACCGTATTTATTCAAAATTCTTTCTTCATATCTTCTAAGTTTCAGTTTCGTCTCATTTATCATTTTTATCAGTTTTTCTCAATCCGGCGTTTAAAGCGTCGATAATTATTACAATTAATTAAATAATAATTATTAAATTTTTATGAAATGTAAACGTAAAGATTTTAAATTTCTTAGTTCGACCAATTATATAAAATGTTCAAAAATAAATTTGAATTTAATTAACAAGATTTTTGTTGATTTATCGAAAATATTTAATAAGATCCGTAAATGTTCGAAAAACCTTTGTTTATACTTTGGTCAAAGCTTTCTTAGTTGAAAATCAAAAATTGTCGTTTTAAGTTTTCAGGTTATGGTATAAATGGTTTTACTCAATCCTTCTTAAGTTGTCTTAAGGTATGCAAAAACATTTACCTCTAAACAAAAGTTTAGTTAAATGTTTTGGTTATAAGGGAATAATCCCTCAAAAGTTCTTTGTTAAAACATTTGTCAAAATATATTTGCACTTTCTTTTTGGTAAAACCCATAGTTCTAAATGACTTCTAATTTTTGAAAAGTCAATATACATATCTCTTACCATCATTAATCAAAAGGTCATTTAAGGTAAAGGATTAAGTCTTTAATCTCATGTTAAATATTTAAGGTATAGGTTTTCATTGTTCGGCCAATTTAGGGCAATCTATAAATAATTATTAACTTCATTCTTATTCTTGTAAACAAACAAATGGTTCTTAATGATCACGAGCATGAATTTATCAAATTACAGCCCACACACGTGATTCACAAAATTTATGAATGCTACATGTGCATTGGTCAATCCAAACGACATCACGTGAAACTCATAACGTTCATTACAAGTACCGGATGTAGTGATTGGAGTAGATAATCTTCTTCGCAGATGCGAAGTTGATGATAACCATGCTGAGGATCAAAAACCTTGTAAATGATCGAACAAATCTTCCATTTCGAGTTATGGATATCGTTTTCGATTGTCAATTTACTCAGTTCACAGTAATTTATAAATATAAGGAATGATAACACCATAGCTCTTCATGATGACAGGCTTGGTAGAATAAAATCTTTCCCTGACAACTCTCTCAGTTCTACGGTAATTCCTTAAATTCAGATGGTGCTGACGTACAGTGCACAAGCCACAAGTGCAGCACCGGAAACATAATCAATGCCAATTTCAACTTGCCTTAATAGCAAAAGTCTAGGTAATTTACCAACAAATACCTCCTAAAGTTTCAGATAACATAAACATCTTTTAATAAATTCATATTAGGTTCTTTTTAGATTATAATATCTGTGATTAATTCACAACCATTCACGGTATAATTTCAAGTCTAAATACAGGATACGGTCACCCATCAAGAATTATTTAGATCACTTTTGATGATCAACATCTTATCATTTAGGGGAATTCTATTCGAGTTCCCATCAATTAAGACAATGTCGTCATGTCATAATCAATCAATCCATTCTACTGGCACTATTAACTTTCCAGTTTCATCACCGTTGATAAGATGTGAACTTCTCAAAAGACTAATAATAATTCATAATCCTTCACAAATTCAAGGATATCTGGAGACATAACTAACCTTAAAAGAGTAAGGTCAACGCATAATCTATGCGAGAGAATTTCAAATCAGATACAGACGAAAACATTAACGATTATGAATATATCCCATGTTTTCATAATTTGAGTACGCATTCGAAAGCTCCTCGGATCGTTACCCAGGTCATTCAAATGAAATCTTAATCAAAAGAAATGATAGGAACATCGATACATCCAGTCGGGTATCAACACTCGGTAATCAGATACTTTTCCTAAGAATCTCACTACGGGAGAATTGGACAAGAAAGAATTGTCAATTGTCAAATAAGACAATTTCCAAAGATGAGTAAATTCGACTCAGAAGAATAGATGCTACAGGCACATATGTAGGTGTCCCTAACACTATGTCCCTATTTTTCACCTCTTGCAGATCTCATAAAATTTAATCTTTCACAATCTTCAAAGAAAATGTAGTGTTTATTCATTAGTTTTATGGTGACTACTAATCAGCCTTGCATGGTCCATTCCAAATTGTATGTAGGCGCGCAACTATATACAATTTCAAGATTAACGATGCAATACTCAGTTCGTCAAAATTGTATCATCATGTTTAAAATAAAAACATTTTCATGCTTAATTCTTAAATAAGAATCAAGAATAAATTTACAAAGATTTTCTTTATTATGAAAACAATTAAGTTTTCCAAGGTACTTTATAAACAACCTCATTTCAATAACAATCACTTATAAATCTTGCTTTGAATAATCCTTACATTGATGAAAATTCAATTTTTCTCAATGGATACGGTTTTATCTTATAAAAACAATGAGTGATCTGCAAAAGAGTGATGAAAAGTCGTTCACCAAGAACTAACTTACAATATAATAGGAAATGAGCTTAGCCAAATAATCATGAGGTTCATGACCTTGATGGCACTCAGGAATACAAAGAGAATAATCCACAACGTAACTCAAATCGAGATGAGTACTTGTTTAATGGTTGCATCACTAATGCGAGCATTAGGATGAAGCAAGAAAAGATATATAACATCGATACATGTAGAATTTAGCAATCAAAGGTAGTATTTTCATTAATCACGAACAAGTCAAATTGTACCGTAACACATTACGTGTCACTATGTCATACAATTCCAAGAACTCATCCTACCAACTGATGTCTCAGTTAAGTTAGGGATTATTTTTAAAAGATACCACAATGAATACTAATCTACAAGAGTCATTAGGTGTTCCACATGTCCCAGAAGATCCATCGGTCCCAATTCAGAAGAAGATTTCTTCAATTTATTTGTTGGACACTAGGCATCCTCGTCAGTGGACAATGGCCTAGGAACAACCCTTAACACAAACTAACAATCATTTAAAACCTTATAATTCAATCACAGGTCTCAACAACTTCCTCTTAACAATCTCATATTCCATATAGGTTAAATTTTACTTCATTCAAGTTTCAACCAATTTTATACTCAATCCAATATCCTACTTCATTCTTCACTACTTTTAATCTTATTCATAAACCTTAATAGGGCAATAAAAGCTCGATATTATCAACACTTAATTTCCAATCCTATAGCTCTTACAACAACAATTATCAAATGAGTCACTAGTATGAGATGACTCATACATTCAATTAGACTTCTCGGAAAGGTATTAGTGGCATGAGGCTTTTGGGTACTGGTTCCAATGACAGCCTCAAGTGCAACATTCACCCTTTCGATTTTAATTTAAGAATTGAATGACAACGAATCAGATGACATCTTTCTTGGTGGTAACGTTTTGTCAAACTCCACTCTATAAGGAAAGATCGTCATGACATCGATATCAGTCTTAATCTCGCCAATTCTTCTTTAATATCACAATCAACTAATATCAACATTTCTATGAATATCAACCATTTTGTTGGGATCATAAATATCCACAACTTGGTTTAGATCTAGGATAGCTAGAATTCCTACGAGAATAGCTTCGATTAATTTACTAGGGGATTTAGGGTTACTTGTGGCAATCTACGTCGTATAAATATCAAAATAATCATCAAACAATCATGTAATAAAATTACATCATATATATATATATATATATATATATATATATATATATATATATATATATATATATATATATATATATATATATATATATATATATATATATAATCCAAGTTATACATATATTAAAATAACACTTCTCAGTCTGGCCTTGTCGGTAACTCGGGAATTCTTCGGCACCGTTATAGTCAAAAGATTTTTAGACATTTTTAGAAAAATGTTCATAGTTAAAAGATTTTGAAAAGTTTTATTCAAAACCTTGGTTTTAAAAATCTTTCGTTCTCTATAACGAGAGCTCTGGTACCAAACTGTAACACCCCCAAATTTATTCAACTCAATATAGCGGAAGACTAGTTGGTGTTACGGGATAGAACATTACTCACATTATAGACAACGCATAAAAATCGCGTCGTTTATTAATAAAGCATTTCCATTCATAAATGTCAAAGTTACATCGGTCCCAAGTCATTGTATTTAATATAGGTTTTACAAAGCATTTGAATGGAAATAAGTATTTAGGTGCGGGCCATGAATTCTTGTTGTCTTCCCGAGAATTACCTTCAAGTACCTGAGATAAAACATGTTAAAAGAAAAGGTCAGCGATAACACCGAGTGAATTCATAGAGTTTAATAAATTCCATCAATATAACTTTGGTATAAAATTAGTACCAAAAATCAAGTCGTACAAATCATTGTAATAGGCCGTAAAATAGCCAAAATCATTTTATACAAATCTTTGTAATAGGCCATAAAATAGCCAAAGTCATTTTATACAAATCCTTATCGAAAATCATAAAATAGGCATTTGCCTTAAAAATCATTATACGAGCCAATGTCGTAAAAACATCATACAATACGTCTTACGACGTTGTATAAAGCTAAATAAAAACCGTTATATGAATATGGTTATAAAAACCAAATCACAAACATAATATGAATAGTATGACCTGGTATTGCTAGTCAGGCAATACATCGTAATTCGGAGCGTCTAGTAGTATTTCGTTAGTTTTGATTATTATAAGCCGCATGACATTGTTACCTTACTAAACCAACAACGGGTAGCTAACCCGATACCAATTTTGCCCATCTAAAGTAGCGTGTCGTCACAAAGGTCACGCTATGGAAATCTTCTCATACATAAATTCGCTTACCAATCAATGTGGCACGACGGGGATCAACCGTCAAGGCGCGAACTAGGGTGATCGTCCCCAAATAGTACTATTATATGCATAAGCGTCTACCAAATCCCGGTAGTTCACAATTCATGCTAATGGGACTTTTAGTGACATAACCTAACTTTAATAATCCATTTAATTTCATCTATCGGGTCCTTTAATCATTCATCGGGTCATACAGTCTGGTCATACAATCATTTGGGTCCAAATCAATAAACAAACAATCGGGACAAATGGTGTCCTATTTTGTAAAAACTAACATGTTATCTCCCTCGCGGGTTTATAAAACATTTCATAAAAACATTTAAAAGAGTGCGAGGCTATGAACTCACGTTGATGTGGGAAGGCGGTTATCGGCGATTCGGATGTACGGTATGTGCTTCAATCACGGAAACCTAGACAAATAATACTCGTCTTAGACTTTTGTCCAATGAATTTATCAAAATAACAATTATGTATATATATGATGACTTTATACATATGATGATGATCAAGTGGGTTTATATATTCTCATTCACTCATTTTTGTGTTATATGTTGACAACTTTTATATTAGTTTACTAGTTTTACCTATTTACATGTTTTAGGTCCAATAAACCTTTTATAAGTCCATTAACTTGTATTAATCCATTTTATACTTTTGTTATCAGTATTATACTTTACATGTTGGGCCCAATTGGGTTAAGCCCAATAAGTAAGTTTATAAGTGTTTACCCAAATTAGTTGGATTAATAGTCCAATAAGGCTAATTTACCCCGTTAATGTCCGTATGTTATATAGTTCGGGTTTTATCGGTTTTTAATTGTATTAAGTACTTATATATCAGTATATGACTTTTAAAAAGTTTATATTAGACGGGTCCGATCGTCTAAGTTTTAATTGACGAAAAACGTTAATTTTACGGTATTAGCCGAAAAGACGTAAAAATCATGTTTATAGTTTTTATAACTTATAAAACTTACCAAACTACCATTTTTATATAATGTCCATTTATTTATCCTTATACATATTTATATAAATGAAATATATAAGTTGGTGGGTTTTAACTTCACATTTTATACTATATTATTTTGAGTGCTTATATAATACTATTAAACTTTAATTTCACAAAATCTGATTTTTAGTTTCACTTGCACCATTTTTATCATATCTTGAGTTCTATAAGGAGACAGAAGCTCATTTTTGGATGACATAAACTTCATATTATGTGCTACAAATAAGTTAGTTATAGCTACTGCTCAATCCATGTCTAAGTATCCTTAACAGTCCCTACAAAACAGACTATTCAGATTGATACACTAATTTTATTTTGATCATATCTCACTCATTTTGATGATTTCATTGCATGGCCAACTCTCACATGTGTATAACACCTAATACTTACTGTAAATGGACTCCACTATGCCATTTTATCAGTTTATCATTTGGTTACTTACTGTTTTTATACAGCCAACACATTAAGCGAGATTTTAACCATTTTACATGTGGTTTTCCATCTTTTTACCCATGTTTATCAACACCAAATCCCCACATAATATTTTTATCATCATTCATCATCATATACATATACATAAATAAGGAAAATACAAGATTACATAATCAAAATAACAAGAGGATAGGAAGAACAATCTCTATACCACCATTAGTGATGAAAAGATGAGGTTTTTGATGAACAAGACTTGGTTTTGGGTAACCAATCTTATGAGATATCAACACCACTTCTAGGGCCACCAAGTATTTGTAGATTCCTCCAAAAATCAGCCCTTGTTCTTCATGAAAAATCCTTGAGAAATCAGCCCCAAAGTCCATTGAAAACTCCTTTTTACATGTTAAGATCACCTCCAATCTTCATAACTTCAATGGGTTTTCATCATATGTGTGAATAACACATGATTTCATCGTTAAAATTGATCATATGAGGGTGTTTTTGGTTGAAATGGGACGAATTTAGAGAGAGAGGGAGGATTTTGGTGGTTTGCATGAGTGAAAATGAAGTTAGTGGTTTAGTCTTGAATGGTTTTGTTAGGTTGCTAGTTTGGTAAAGTAAGTAGGACATGTGTCCTAGCTTACTTTGTAAGCTTGACACATGAGATGTGTTGTTGGCTAAGTTAAGCCATCCCATATTGGTGGGGTGGGGCAAAACTTGTTTTGTCTCATCTCACTAATTTACGGGTATTCCTCGATTCTAATTTCCTCGATTTACGTGCCCTCGGGTCATTTTATGAAAAACGTTTTTATAAATTATGAATCAGCGGCACAAAACGAATCTAATAAAAATTGTCTCATCAAAAACGGAGTTCGAAAACGTAAATACGTAATCCTAAGGTTTCCGGTTTAGTCGTAAAGGACGTTAAAATAAAATCGTAAGTCTTAATCTCTTCTCGTAAATTTGTGAGTTTATGAACCAACACAAATTTAAAATTCCAAAATAATATTCATGGACAAATTTATTTTCTGAAATGTCGGACTGTCACCAAAGATGGTGTATGTAAACGTAAGCACGTAACGTAGAATCCTCCGGCTTAGACGTAGTCGACGCTACTTCAAGACGTAAATCCAAATTTCTTCCCAAAAATAAGTGAGTTCATATTGTAACATTAAAATAATGTTTTTAAATAATATTCGAGAATAAAATATCAACCATAAATTGACGGATTGTCACAATTATGACGTGTCATCAATGCATGCAATGTAATATGTCTTAAAACATAAATAACCATAAAGGAAATCCGGAATCAAGCATCAGCCCCCAAACATAAACTCAAAAGATGCATAAAGTAAATGAAGTGCAAAAGGAAAAGAAGTATAAGGTAGCTCCCATCCTATGCACGTCCTCCCTATGCTCAAGTCTGTCCTTGGGTACCTTCCGTTTGGGTCATGGAAAGAAAATATACGACTGAGCAATAGGCTTAGTGAACGGATATAATGACATAATAAAATAACTAAATCGTAATTAAAGATTTGAAATGCAGTGGAATATGTGTAAGTCCTGGAAAACCTAAGTTGTTTAAAAGCATATTTATACTGAAAAGTCTTATGTTAATGTTTATACTGAAAAGTCTTATGTTCATGTTTATACTGAAACTGTAATTTATATGCCAAATAGCTTATATAGGTAACGATAAACATCAACGTACATGAATACATAGAGGGGTGACCTCGTCATGAAATTGGAGGGGTGACCTCTAATTATATTAGTCTGGGTGGAGGGATATGCTCCATGTAACGGATGTAGAGCACATACCAGAGTTACCTTGAAATCTATAAAACATGTACTAGGATGCACCCATTCGCCCCACATGATAATAATATAAATGGCCGATAACTGAAAGGGACGCCGCAAGCAATCACTCTCACTGCAGAAGAGTCATAAAACAGGTGCCTCAAGTGTTATGGTTATGGTACCTCCATAACTAGGTGAAACATGACATGCATGTATATAGCTCAAACAGTTTAAAATGCTAATCATAGCAATTATTGAAAATTTTAATGTAAACTACTGGGGAAAATAGATGGCTGCACACGGGGAATCCTAAATATAGGAAGATAATGTCCTTACTGAAGGACGGAATATCCGTACCTTATGTCCAATAATGAAATGAATATGAAAGCGGAAATAACCACTCCGACTTCACGAGTTCTACATAATACAGGACGTGAATGAGTTGTATGTTTAATGTATAACTTACTGATTCTTAGTTTAGTTTACTTTGCGTGTTCTTGACTTATTATACTTGTTCTTGTCTTGTTTTACATGTTCTTGAATTGTTTTACTGTTTCTTGTTTATTCATGTGTTTCTTAATGTTTCATGTGTTTTGTAATTAACGTATTTCATGTTTTATGTGTTATTATACTTGTTGTTTCATAATGAGTAACTTTTTTAAAAACAGCAGGTTTCTATATATAGCAAATTTCCAAAAATAGCAGGTTTCCAGATATAGCAACTTTCCAAAAATAGTAAGTTTCCATAAATAGTAAGTTTCCAAAAATGGCATATTTCCATAAATAGTACATTTCCATAAATAGTCTGTTTCCATAATTAGTATGTTTCCATATTTAGCATGTTTCCATAAAAAGTAATAAGCTTATTAATAAATATATGATATAAGCTAATGTTTAATAAACATATATTATAAGTCATGATTATTTAAATGTTAATATATAGTAAAGTTTACTAATAATAAATACTTTAGTCTTAACATAATGATTATTAACTAATAATATAATTACATAGTTTATAAGTAATTATTAATTAATAATATAAAATAAATATATTAATAAAACTTTACCTTAACTGATAATTATATAACTAAATTATAGTATAGTATTAATTTAATTAAACTTTGATTAAAATGTAATTAATTAATTAAGCTAGGTTCTTAATTAAATTAATTAAATGTAACATGTACTTATACCATGAATAATTATATCAATAATTATTATAACCTATAGTTTATTTAAATAAATGAAACCATGTTTTTATGTCATGATAATTATATTAAATAATTATATCCTAAGTCCTTATTTTAATTAATTAATCATACATGTACCATTTAATAGAATTAATGATTTAAATCTTAAAAATAATTTAGCAAAAATTAACCAAACACACCTTTCTGTGTTTTCGTGTAACCTAGCCCCTAAACCCGAGCCTACCGAGACCCCAAGTCTCGATCGCACACAAATCAAACCAAACACCTCACCACAGCCGCTTCGGCTGTGGCTTTGCTACTGCCAGCCGAGGCTAGCCACTACCCCAGTGGAGTACCCACCGGATGTAGTCGGGTACCCACTGCCGGTCACAACTTCCCACCGAGAGCCAAAGCTCTCGGTTGCTACTAATATTCCAAACGTACCCCTGCCGTGGGGTTTTTGGTTGCGGCTGACAAAACCAAACAGCCACCGGCTGTTGGTAATACGCATCGAGACCCCTTGTGGTCTCGGTTCCCGTGACTAATCTAACCAACACCCGCCTTAGACATTGTTTAATACAAGTTTTGATCATTCATAATTAATGTGTTCATAGGTTTGATTAATTGATCATAGATAAATGAAATAAAAATGAAAGATTAAAGAATATGGATATCGTATGTGTAATGATTTAGGAATGATGAACACGAACCAAAACCCGTAATCAAATCAACAACCAAGATCTTTTTCTCCCCCCTTTCATTTGCTTAAAACCGGCGGCCAAGGAGAGAAACCACTAGGGTTTTCGTTTTTAATTTTTTTGTAAAATGTAAATTGAGGTCCCTGGGAGTGTTTTGGTTACATTTAAAATAATTAAAGGGCCGGGCCATGGGCCCCTTTCGTCTTGTCTTTATAACCGGGCAAAACTCGTGTTTTGACATTATCGTGTATGTTCGCGTTTTAATTCATGTCGTGTTTTAATTATTATACTAAATACTTATCATGCGATAATAACTAATAATAATATAAGTAATACTTGTCGTAATTAATTAATACACGTAATACTTGCATTAAATGTTCATGATACGTGTCATATATTAATTAATTGTAAAGTTTTAATTTATCAGTTTTTTCATGTAATTAATGTTTTTAGGTATTTTATGCGGGTTTTACAACAAGTAAAGTAAAAAACGATTTTATTAAAAATGGAAAACTTATGAGACTTTAATTATACATAGTCTCGTTGCCAAAATCGGGCTTAAAATACGAAAAATATCATTAAAACCATGCAAAAACCCGTTGTTTTGTTCAATGTGGGATTGTAGGTATGGATATTGTGAAATTGGCAAAAAGATCACTATAAACAAGTAAAAACGAACACGAGAAACAAAGACACACAAAGATCTGGACCCGAGTGTTGAATTTTCCAAAAAGAGCCTCAAGAATTGAAGATGTACAAGATTGGTCCCTCAACTTTGAAGAAATGTCAATTTATACCCTTGCAAATCTCATAATTACAAGATTCGTACCTAAAGTTTCATTAATGTCCAAGAAAGACCCTTGAGGAAATCAACAAGTTCATTATTAGTCCTTTTCAAAGTTTCATCAAGACAAAGGGGCTAATTTTGCTAATGTTTAAACTTATAACAAAGGGAATTAAGCTGCGAAATACTTTGTAAATAAAGAGGGGAGTTTTGTAAACTTGCTAGAAGAAAGGGGGGGTAATAGTTGTGTAAAGAATACCCAAATTGTAGAACAATGATAATCTTTGTATTTCAAGAGGGTTGATGTTTTCTAGAGAGAGAAACTTAGAGAGAGAAGTGAAAGAAACTATGTGTAATAAAATGAGAAAATGAAACAACCAACACCTCTTTCCATGGTGGAAAGAGGTTTATATACCCAAGTCCTTAATGGACTTGGGACTCCAGCCCATGAACATGCTCATGGGTCGGGCTTAACATAAATGTAACTTAAACACTACTACAAGCCTATAACTATATTGCTGGAGTGACCGAGACTTTCTTTATACGTAAAAAACATATTTCCAACAATCTCTCCCAAAGGGAGGTCACTCCAAATTTATAATGTCCTAATCTAGCATGTTAGATCTTGTTCTTGAGCTCGTAGTCCACTTTCTCGTTCTTTTTTAACTTATCTTCTTTTTGTGAATATGTGTTGAATAATATCAGCCTTTTGCTTGGAACAACTTCTTTTGGCCTTTCACGTGCAGCCTTTTTTCTTCTTGTGATGTTCGCCTCTTCGTGACTTCATGTCCCACACACTTATCCTTTGTTGAATTCTTGAAAGTTTCAGAGTCGATACTGTAACACCCCCAAATTTATACAATTCAATACAGCGGAAGACTCGTTGGTGTTACGGGATAGCACATTACTCACATCATAGACAACGCTTTAAAAATCGCGTCGTTTAATAATAAAGCATTTCCATTCATAAACATCAAATTTTATGTAGGTCCCAAGTCATTGTATTTCATACAGGTTTTACAAAACATTTGAATGGAAAATTATTATTTAAGTGCGGGCCATGAATTCTTGTTGTCTTCCCGAGAATTACCTTCAAGTACCTGACATAAAACATGTTAAAAGAAAAGGTCAGCGAAAACGCCGAGTGAATTCATATAGTTTAATAAAACCATTAATATATCATCGGTATATAATTATTACCGAAAATCATTTTGTACAAATCTTTGATATAGGCCATAAAATAGGCCAAAAACATTTTATTCAAATCCTTGTCAAAATCATAATATAGCCTTTCGCCTTCAAAACCATTATACGAACCAATGTCGTAAAAATATCATACAATACATTTTATCACGTCGTGTAGAGTTAAATAAAAACCGTTATATGAATATGGTTATATAAAACCAAATAACGAACATAATATCAATAATAAGACCTTGTATTGCTAGTCAGGCAATATATCGTAATTCAATGCATCAGGCAGTATTTCGTTATTTGGATTATTATAAGCTGCATGACATTGTTACCTTACTACAACAAACAACGGGTAGCTAACCCGAAACTCATTTGCCGATCTAAATTAGCGTGTCGTCACAATGATCACGCTTGTGTAAATCTTCTCATACATAAATTCGCTTACCAATCAATGTGGCACGACGAGGATCAACCGTCAAGGCGCGAACTGGAGTGATCGTCCCCAAATAGTACTATTATATGCATAAGCGTCTACCAAATCCCGGTAGTTCACAATTCATGCTAATGGTACTTTTAGTGACATAACATGTAACACCCCATTTTGATAATGGAAATGCCACACGTAATTATGGCGTGTCATCAAAGCATACAAGGAAAAATGTCTAAACATTACATGACCATAAAAGGAAAATACCGGAATCAAACATCGGTAGTCCAAAAGTAAAGCTCATCACACACAAACATAAGTATAGTAAGGGAAAGGACTAAACAATGTCCATAGCAAATGTATCAAAAGAAAATAATGCATAAAGTAAAAAAAGGCTAGAAAGCTTCCAGTCCATATGCACGTACGCTTAAAGTCTATGAGCGTCCCTGATGACCTGCCGTTTTGGGAACATAGAAAAGGAAAACGGCTGAGCAATACGCTCAGTGCACGGATGTACAATAAAGCATGAATAGGATAAGCATATAACATATAACAGCGGAAGAAACTAAGTCCCGAGTAACCTGGTTAAGTCTTGATAAAACTGGTTTAATAGTTTGAAAAGCCTTATGTTTATCTTGTAAAAATTGTTTAACATATTTTACCATTAGCCAATATAGGTCATGAAAATCCACCGTGCATGAATAGTTGGAGGGGTGACCTCATCATGCAAATTAGAGGGGCTGCCTCTAATTTAATATTCTGGTTTGGGTAGGAGGGATCAGCTCCTTGTGAAGGATGCGAGGCACACACCACATTCACCATGAAATCCTGACTGAAAACATGTAACTAGGATGCACCCATACGCCCCACATGATAAATATAATATAAATGGCCAAAAGCTGAAGGGACGCCACGAGCAATCACTCCGCCGTGGTGAAGTCATAACACCAGTGCCTCTAATGTTATCGTTATGGTACCTCCATAACTAGGTGAAACTGGTCATGCATGTATATGGCTATAGGTATTCTAAATTAAACATAAGCAAATCAAACACATAACTTATACTACGGGAATTGGCTGCATACGGGGAAATCCTGATAACGAAAGAATGTCCATACTGAAAGGACGGGAATCCGTACCTTATGTCCAGTGAACGAAGAAGACGAACTGAGAGGAATCCTACATCCGTATCACTAATGCTACATAAATACATACATGAATAAGTATCTGCTTACTAAATACGTAACTAGTTTTATGTCATGTCTTAGCTTATTTTATATGTTCATATCATGTTTTACTGTTTTATGCCTTAAACTGTGTTTATCTTATATTCTGTTTACTCTGATTAAGTATTTCTGGTATTTCATGTATTATTATACTTACTTTGTAATAATAAGTAACTTTCCAAAAATAACAGGTTTCCTAAAATAAAAAGTTTCCAAAAGTAGAAAGTTTCCAAAAATAGAAAGTTACCAAAACTAGAAAGTTTCCAAAAATAGAAAGTTTCCAAAAATAGAAAGTTTCCAAAAATATAAAGTTTCCAAAAATAGAAAGTTTCCAAAAATAGAATTACTGCTTAAAATAGATAAGTTTCTAAAAATAGAAAGTTTCCATAAATAGATCAGCTACCTTAATTAAATAAATTTCCATAAATAGATTAGCTGCCTAAATTAAATAAGTTTCTAAAAATAGAAAGTTCCCATAAATAGATTAGCTGCCTTATTTAAATAAGTTTCTAAAAATAGAAAGTTTCCGTAATTAGATATAAGCTGGTTAAATAAGCTAAGTATATAAGCCTAAGTGTTTTCATGATTATTTTCTAAGTCATAATCATATAATGTATAGTTTATTAATTATTTCATGTAATTAAAATAAACTATAGGTTAAAATATTTAATTAAAGTATATCATGTTTTTAATTAAATAAAGTTAAATACTTAGGTTAAAACTTGTATTATTATTTATTAATAATATAACCTAAGTCATGTTAATTAGTTAATTATAACCATGGTTTTTATATAATTAATTAATTAATTATAAGTCTAAAAATATAAAATACTTAGGTTAATAATTTCATGATTTAATAACTTAATTATAACCTAAGTCATGATATTAAATTAATCATGTCATGTTTATTAATTTATTCTAACATATGATTATTAAAAAAATAATCTTAACATAAACCGTGAACCGGATCTTGCCTAAAACCCATGAACCGGACATGAAATCGATACCATACCCCGAACCACTTCGGGGTTCCCCTTGTCTTGCTGCTGCCGTGGGACCCACACCACCCAATCGGGACCATATGGTCTCGGTGGTGGTCGAGTATCCAAACCGAGCCCCCTTGGGGTTCGGTTTAGGCGCCGGCCAAAACAAACACCCCTAAAACACCCTTTTTGATTTATTCCAAAAACCATTTTCATGTTAGATCTATGTTTTTAATTAGGTTTTAAAAACATCTTGTTCTTAATTAATTATTAGATCAAATCAAAAAGAAAAAGGGTAAAAACATATATCGAATGCGTGGATCTAACGAGGATGAACAAACACGAACACTTGCACCAAAACCCAAGATCAAAATCAAATAAACACTCCCCTTGGTGTGTTTATGTGTGGCGGCCAAACAAAGAAAAAGAAGGAGGAGGAGAAAATATTTTTAGGTTTTTGGTTAATTCTTCTGTAAAGTGAAAATGACTAGTTAATTTTCCCTTAACCCCTCTTTAGTGAAATTTGAGATGGGCTTGGCCCATATCTTCCTTGTTGCCGCGGGTAGGGGCCCCACATGGGGTACCCCGTACCGTTTTTCGTGTCTCGATGTTTAATTGTTCGTTCATGTTTATTTGTGTTCGCGTTTAATATGTTCTCCATAAATAATTATCTTGACCTAATATATTTATTTACGCTCGTAATAAATATATATACGTAATTAATAATGGTTCGTGATTTAATTACGTTCATGATTTCATGATCGCATGCTCGTGATTAATTATTGTCAAATAATTATTGCGTGCTCGTGCGTAGTAAATACTTATCGTGTTCTAACACGTACGTAATACGTAAAATCCTAACATGTAATTGTAATCATGCTATTAAAGGAAAGTTTTAATCTAGTACGTACGATCTTAAGGGTACTATTCATGGTAAAATAATGCGGGTTTTACATAACCTAACTTTAATAATCCATTTTATTTCATACATCGGGTCATATAATCATTCATCGGGTCATACAATCATTCGTGTCCAAATCAATAAACAAACAATCGGGACAACTGGTGTCCTATTTTATTAAAACTAACATGTCATATCCCTCGCGGGTTTATAAAACATTTCATAAAACATTTAAAAGAGTGCGAGGCTATGAACTCACGTTGATGTGGGAAAGCGGGTTATCGGCAATTCGGATGTACGGTACGTGCTTCAATCAGGGAAACCTAGACAAATAATACTCGTCTTAGACTTTTGTCCAATGACTTTATAAAAATAACAATTATGTATAGATATGATGATTTTATATATGATGATGATCAAGTGGGTTTATAAATTCTCATTGACTCATTCATTATAGTGTTTATCTGTTGGTAACATTTTTATACTAGTTTCACTAGTTTATCTTGTTTATATGTTTTAGGCCCAATAAGCCTATTACAAGCCCAATACTTTTCATTACCCCAATTATACTTTTAATATCAGTATTATACTTTACATGTTGGGCCCAAGTGGATTAAGCCCAATAAGTAAATTTATAAGTGTTTAGCCCATTTAGTTGGATTAATTGCCCAATAATGCTAATTTAGCCCGTTAATGTCCGTATGTTATATAGTTCGGATTTTATCGGTTTTTACTTGTATTAAGTACTTATATATCAGTATATGAATTTTAAATAGTTTACATTAGACAGGTCCAATCGTCTAAGTTTTAATTGACGAAAAACGTTAATTTTACGGTACTAGCCGAAAAGACGTAAAAATCATGTTTATAGTTTTTATAACTTATAAAACTTACCAAACTACCATTTTTATATAATGTCCATTTATTTATCCTTATACAAACTTATATAAATGAAATATATAAGTTAGTGGGTTTTAGTTTCATATTTTATACTATATTATTTGAGTGCTTATATAATACTATTAAACTTTAATTTCACAAATTCTGATTTTTAGTTTCACTTTCCCCATTTTTATCATATCTTAAGTTATATAAGGAGATAGAAGCTCATTTTTGGATGACATAAACTTCATATTATGTGCTACAAATAAGTTAGTTATAGCTACTGCTCAATCCATGTCTAAGTATCCTTAAGAGTCCCTACAAAACAGACTATTCAGATTGGTATACAAATTTTGTTTTGATCATATCTCACTCATTTTTATGATTCCATTGCATGGCCAACTCTCACATGTGTATGTCATCTTATACTTACTGTAAATTGATTCCACCATGCAATTTTATCAGTTTGGCATTTGGTTACTTACTGTTTTTATACAGCCATTATATTAAGTAAGATTTTAACCATTTTATATGTGGTTTTCCATCTTTTACCCATGTTTCTCAACACCAAATCCCCACATAATATTTTTATCATCATTCATCATCATATACATATACATAAATAAATAAAATACAAGATTACATAATCAAAATAACAAAGGATAGGAAGAACAATCTTTATACCACCATTAGTGATGAAAAGATGAGGTTTTTGATGAACAAGACTTGGTTCTTGTTATCAAATCTTCAACTTTAGCAAGGAAACTTCTTGGGTCCTTTGGAAAGATGAACACCTCCATGAATTCAGCCCTTTAACCTCATGAAAACTCCTTTTCATAGGTTAAGATCACCTCCAATCTTCATATCTTTAAAGGTTCTTCAACATATGTGTGAATACCACATGATATTTTGGTTAAATTGATCAAATGAGGGTTGTTCTTGATGCATTTGGGACAGAAATTGAGAGAGAGAAAGGAGTGGTTTTGTGGTTTTGCATGTGAGATGAATGAGTGAATGGTTTGGAAGAAATGGTTTTGAGGTGGAGTAGCTTGTTTATTAAGCTCACAATGACAAGTGTAGTAGTTGTTAACTACAACTTGACACCTCAAAGGGTGTGGTGGAGTAAGTTTGGCCGTCCCATTTGAGTGGGGTGGGGCAAAACTTGTTTTGTCTCATCCCACTAATTTACGGGTATTCCTCGATTCTAGTTTCCTCTATTTGCGTGCCCTTGGGTCGTTTTACGAAAAACGTTTTTATAAATTATGTATCAACGACACAAAAGGAATCTAATAAAAATTGTCTCATCAAAAACGGAGTTCAAAAACGTAAATACGTAACCCTAAGGTTTCCGGTTTAGTCGTAAAGGACGTTAAATTATAATCGCAAGTCCTAATCTCTTCTCGTAAATTTGTGAGTTTATGAACCAACAAAAATTTTAAATCTCAAAGTAATATTCACGGATAAATTTATTTTCTGAAATGTCGGACTGTCACCAAAGACGGTGTATGTAAACGTGAGCACGTAACGTAGAATCCTTCGGTTTAGACGTAGTCGATGCTACTTCAAGACGTAAATCTAAATTACTTCCCAAAACTAAGTGAGTTCATAATGTATCATTAAAATAATGTTTTTAAATAATACTTGAGAATAAAATATCAACCATAAATTGACGGATTGTCACAGCATTTACCCCTAAACAGGATCTTTGTCCTCAAAGATCAATTTATCTTACTAGTCGCTTCTTATAGAGTTAAAGCCATGTGGGTATTTCCTCCACATTCGGTCTTTTCTCTCAAGTGTAATCCATTACAATACGCGAGTTTCATCAAACATAACTACGGGAATAAGATCAGGCTTAATATCGACTTACTTTCTCTATCCATGATGTTCACGGATTTTTGATGAATGCAACTTTTCGCCGATCTAAACTTTACTAAGAAACAATCAGATTTTCACTTGATAGACATTTTATCAAGTTAGATATACGAAACATAATTCACGCAGTCCTTGAAGTCATAGGGTAGATCCAGCTTATATGCCTTTCAAACCAACTTTTTACATCATCTCAATGGTCCCATACAACGGGGACTTATTTCCTATGATCTTTTAGATCATCAATTCATTTTTCCAAGGTGAAATTTTTTGGCATAACTTCGCTACCCATCCTGCACTTCAAGGTCTACATTTCATATTCACATAACCTCCTGCCTACTATTGGCAGTCAATAATCAGATCCTAATTTCAACAACCATTTCAGGTCTCGCTGGTCGGGTATTTGTAAGGTTAGGTTTGTCATCATTGGCAACCTTAAACCAAAAAGACATGTCCAACTCACAATGGGTGTATGTCGGGTGTCTTCCTCCCAACTCCTGCTTACAGATGCTCTCGTATTTAGATCCTAACAAGATTCGATCTTGATCCTAATACGATAATTATCAATGATAATCTCTCCAAAGGAAAGTGATTATACGGTTCATTACCAAAGGTCAATCATTCAAACATAAAACAACACTTATAGTATTTTGTATCATTACTTTACCTCGTCCCTTCGATTGGGGTGGTAAGAAGTACTCTCATCAAGATTCATTCTCAATGACTTCTGAGCAAATCTCAAGAAATTCGATGCGAAGCAAGGATCTTGATAGAGATGATCGATACAGGCACACTATGTTTACACAAATCCTTTAAATACAAAAGAGTCAATTTCTTCATCGAGAATCTATCATTAACAGGAATGATATTAGCAGATTTGGTCAGTCTGTCGAAGATGGCCCAAATCGAATCAAATTCAGATGATGACCTTTGCAATAGTTTATACGTTTATTAATGTATGAGGCGATGTCTGCCTTCGTAAATTGCATCAGTACAAGTTCTTTAGATAAAGATACATTAAGTCAGAAATGACATGAATAGAATACTTAATCTTATGAGATTCTAACATGACTAAATCTCTAAATCTTCATATTTAGGCAACCACAAGTGGCCTTTAAAACATTTAACACCATCAGCTTCTCAACTCTAATGGTTCACATTAGCCGTGAACTCTTTTTATTATCTATATTATCCCTTTTACAAGCATCGGCTATATTTCAAATTGCTCGGCAACTTATTTTGCACAGTCATTATTAAGGAACACATCCTAATTGATTATTTATCCTTTCTATATAATGTGTAAGTATCTACATTCACCTTTCCTGATGAAATAATTATCATGACCGTATTCATTCAAAATTTCTTTCTTCATATTTCTATGTTTTAGTTTCGTCTCAACTATTATTTTTATCAGTTTTGCTCAATCCGACGTTTAAAGCGTCGATAAATATTACAAGTAATTAAATAATAAATATTAAATTTTTATGAAATGTAAACGTAAAAATTTTAAATTTCTTAGTTCGACCAATTTTATAAAATGTTCAAAATAAATTTGAATTTAATTAACAAGATTTTTGTTGATTTATCAAAAATAATTAAAATAATTAATAAGATCCATAAATGTTCAAAAATCTTTGGTTATACTTTGGTCAAAATTTTCTTAGCTAAAAAGCAAAAATTGTCGTTTCAAATTTCAAGTTATGGTTTAAATGGTTTCCTCGATCCCTCTTAGGTTGTCTTGAGGTATACACAAACATTTACCCCTAAACAGGAGTTTAGTTAAATGTTCTGGGTATAAGGGAATAATCCCTCAAAAGTTCTTTTGATAAAACATTTGTCAAAACATTTTTGCACTTTCTTTTTGGTAAAACCCAAAGTCTTAAATGACTTCTAATTCTTGAAGAGTCAATATAGACTCCGTTATCTTTTAATCACACGGTCAAATAATATAAAGGAATAAGCATTAAATTACATGTTAATTATTCAAGGTACAGATTTTTCATTGCTCGGACAACTCCGGACAGTTTATGAATAATTATTAACTCCTTCTTATTCTTAGAAACAAACAAATGGTCCTTAATGATCACAAGCATGAATTTATCAAATTACAGTCTACACACATGATTCACCAAATTTATGAATGCTACATGTGCATTGGTCAATCCAAACGACATCACGTGAAACTCATAATGTTCATTACAAGTTCTGGATGTAGTGATTGGAATAGATAATCTTTTTCGCGGACGCGAAATTGATGATAACCAGGTCGTGGATCAAATTCCTGAATATACGCTAGAACCTTGTAATTGATCGAACAAATCTAGCATGTTGGGTAGTGGATATCGATTTCGATAGTCAATTTACTTAGTTCACGGTAATCAGTAAACATAAGGAATGATAACACCATAACTCTTCATGATGACGAGCTCGGTAGAATAAAACTTTTCTCTGACAACTCTCTCAGTTGTACGATAATTCCTTCGATTCAGATGGTGCTGATGTACAGTGCACACGTCACAGGTGCAGTACCGGGAATATAATCAATACCAAATTCAACTTGCCTTAATGGCGAAAGTCTAGGTAATTCACCAATAAATACCTCCTAAAATTTCAGATAACGAAAATATCTTTTTAATAAATTCATATTAGGTTCTTTCTAGGTTATATTATCTATTACTAATTCACAACCATTCACGGTATAATTTCAAGTCTAAATGCAGGATATGGTCATCCATCCAGAATTATTTAGATCACTTTTGACAATCAACATCTTATCATTTAGAGGAATTCTACTCGAGTTCCCATCGATTAAGACAATGTCGTCATGTCATAATCAATCCATCCATCCCACTAGCACTATCAACCTTCCAGTTTCGTTACCGTTGATAAGATGTGAACTTCTCAAAAGACTAATAATAACTCATAATCCTTCACAAATTCAAGGATATCAGGAGACATAACTAACCTTAAAAGAGTAAGGTCAACGCATAATCTACGCGAGAAAATTTCAAATCAGATACAGACGAAAACATTAACGAATATGAATATATCCCATGTTTTCATAATTTGAGTACGCATTCGAAAGCTCCTCGGATCGTTACCCAGGTCATTCAAATGAAATCTAATCAAAAGAAATGATAGGAACGTCGATACATCCAGTCGGGTATCAACACTCGGTAATTAGATACTTTTCCTAAGAATCTCACCACGGGAGAATTGGACAAGAAGGTAATATCAATTGTCAATTAAGACAATATCTCTATATGAGTAAATTCGACTCAGAAAAATAAATGGTACGGGCACATATGTAGATGTCTCTAACAATATGTCGCTATTTTGCACTTCTTGCAGATCTCATAAAATTTAATCTTTCACAATCTTTAAAGAAACTATAGTGTTTATTAATTAGTTTTATGGTGACTACTAATCAGCCTTGCATGGTCCATTCTAAATTGTATGTAGGCGCGCAACTATATACAATTTCAAGATTAACGATGCAATACTCAGTTCGTCAAAATTTTATCATCATGTTCATAATAAAAACATTTTCATGCTTAATTCTTAAATAAGAATCAAAAATAAATTTACAAAGATTTTTTTTGTTATGAAAACAGTTAAGTTTTCCATGGTGTTTTATAAACAACATTACTTCGATAATGATTACTTATAAATCTCACTTTGAATAATCCTTATAGTGATGAAAATACAATTTTTCTCAAGGAATACTGTTTCAACTTATAAAACAATGAGTGATATGCAAAAGAGTGATGAGAAGTTGTTCACCAAGAACTAAATACAATATAATAGGAAATGAGCTTAGCCAAATAATCATGAGGTTCGTGACCTCGATGGCACTCAAAAAGAATAATCCACAACGTAACTCAAATTGAGATGAGTACTTGTTCAATGGTTGCATCACTAATGCGAACATTAGGAATAAGCAAGAAAGATAGATAACATCGATACATGTAGGATTTAACAATCAAAGGTAGTCTTTTCATTAAACACAAACAAGTCAAAATTGTACCGTAACACATTATGTGTCACTATGTCATACAATTCCAAGTACTCATCCTACCAACTGATGTCTCAGTTAAGTTAGGGATTATTTTTAAAAGATACCACAATGAATACTAATCTACAAGAGTCATTAGGTGTTCCACCTGTCCCAGAAGATCCATCGGTCCCAATTCAGAAGAAGATTTCTTCAATTTATTTCTTGGACACTGGGCATCCTCGTTAGTGGACAATGGCCTAGGAACAACCCTTAACACAAATCAACAATCAATTAAAACCTTATAATTCAATCACAGAACTTAACGACTTCCTCTTATCAATTTCATATTCCATACGGGTTAAATTTTACTTTATTCATGTTTCAATCAACTTATACTCAATGCAGTATCCTACCTCATTCTCCAATACTTTCAACCTTATTCTTAGACCTCAATAGGGCAATAAAAGCTCAATATGAACAACACTTAAATTCCAATCCTATAGCTCTTACAACAATAGTTATCAAATGAGTCACTAGTATGAAATGACTCGATCATTCAATTAGACTTCTCGGAAAGGTATTAGTGGCATGAGGCTTTTGGGTAAAGGCTCCAATAACAGCCTCAAGTGCAACATTCACCCTTTCGATTTCAATCTAAGAATTGGGTGACAACGAATCAGATGACACCTTTTCAGGTGGTAACGTTTTGTCAAACTCCACTCTATAAGGAAAGATCGTCATGACATCGATATCAGAATTAATCTCGCCAATTCTTATTCAATATCACAATCAACTAATATCTACATTCTACGAATATCAACCATTTTGTTGGGATCATAAATATCCACAACTTGGTTTAGATCTGGAATAGCTAGAATTCCTACGGGAATAGCTTCAATTGATTTGCTAGGGGAGTTAGGGTTTCTTGTGACAATCTACGTCATATAAATATCTCGTATACGTATTGAAATAATCATCAAACAATCATGTAATCAAATTACATCATATATATATATATATATATATATATATATATATATATATATATATATATATATATATATATATATATATATATATATATATATATATATATATATATATATATATATATATATATATATATATATATATATATATATATATATATATATATATATATATATATATATATATATATATATATATATAATCCAAGTTATATATATATTAAAATAACATTTCTCAGTTTGGCCTTGTCGGTAACTCAAGAATTCTTCGGCACCGTTATAGTCAAAAGATTTTTAGACATTTTGAGAAAAATGTTTGTAGTTAAAAGATTTTGAAATGTTGTATTCAAAACCTTGATTTTAAAAATCTTTCGTTCTCTATAACGAGAGCTCTGGTACCAAACTGTAACACCCCTAAATTTATACAATTCAATACAGCGGAAGACTCGTTGGTGTTACGGGATAGTACATTACTCACATCATAGACAACGCTTTAAAAATCGCGTCGTTTAATAATAAAGCATTTCCATTCATAAACATCAAATTTTACATAGGTCCCAAGTCATTGTATTTCATACAGGTTTTACAAAGCATTTGAATGGAAAATTATTATTTAAGTGCGGGCCATGAATTCTTGTTGTCTTCCCGAGAATTACCTTCAAGTACCTGAGATAAAACATGTTTAAAGAAAAGGTCAGCGAAAACGGCGAGTGAATTCATAGAGTTGAATAAAACCATTAATATATCATCGGTATATAATTATTACCGAAAATCATTTTGTACAAATCTTTGCTATAGGCCATAAAATAGGCCAAAAACATTTTATACAAATCCTTGTAAAAATCATAATATAGGCTTTCACCTTCAAAACCATTATACGAACCAATGTCATAAAAATATCATACAAAACGTTTTATCACGTCGTGTAGAGTTAAAATAAAAAACCGTTATATAAATATGGTTATGTAAAACCAAATCACGAACATAATATCAATAATAAGACCTTGTATTGCTAGTCAGGCAATATATCGTAATTCAATGCATAAGGCAGTATTTCGTTATTTGGATTATTATAAGCGGCATGACATTGTTACCTTACTACAAAAAAAACGGGTAGCTAACCCGTAACTCATTTGCCCATCTAAATTAGCGTGTCGTCACAATAATCACGCTTGTGTAAATCCTCTCATACATAAATTCGCTTACCAATCAATGTGGCAAGACAGGGATCAACCGTCAAGGCGCGAACTGGGGTGAACGTCCCCAAATAGTACTATTATATGCATAAGCGTCTACCAAATCTCGGTAGTTCACAATTCATGCTAATGGGACTTTTAGTGACATAACCTAACTTTAATAATCCATTTTATTTCATACATCGGGTCATATAATCTTTCATCGGGTCATACAATCATTGGGGTCCAAATCAATAAACAAACAATCGGGACAACTGGTGTCCTATTTTATTAAAACTAACATGTCATCTCCCTCGCGGGTTTATAAAACATTTCATAAAACATTTAAAAGAGTGCGAGGCTATGAACTCACGTTGATGTGGGAAAGCGGGTTATCGGCAATTCGGATGCACGATACGTGCTTCAATCATGGAAACCTAGACAAATAATACTCGTCTTAGACTTTTGCCCAATGACTTTATAAAAATAACAATTATGTATACACATGATGATTTTATATATGATGATGATCTAGTGGGTTTATACATTCTCATTTACTCATTCATTATAGTGTTTATCTGTTGGTAACATTTTAATACTAGTTTCACTAGTTTATCTTGTTTATATGTTTTAGGCCCAATAAGCCTATTACAAGCCCAATACTTTTTATTAGCCCAATTATACTTTTAATATCAGTATTATACTTTACATTTTGGGCCCAAGTGGGTTAAGCCCAATAAGTAAATTTATAAGTGTTTAGCCCATTTAGTTGGATTAATAGCCCAATAATGCTAATTTAGCCCGTTAATGTCCGTGTGTTATATAGTTCGGGTTTTATCGGTTTTTACTTGTATTATGTACTTATATATTAGTATATGACTTTTAAATAGTTTACATTAGACGGGTCCGATCGTCTAAGTTTTAATTGACGAAAAACGTTAATTTTTTTACGGTACTAGACGAAAAGACGTAAAAATCATGTTTATAGTTTTTATAACTTATAAAACTTACCAAACTACCATTTTTATATAATGTCCATTTATTTAGCTTTATACATATTTATATAAATGAAATATATAAGTTAGTGGGTTTTAATTTCATATTTTATACTATATTATTTGAGTGCTTATATAATACTATTAAACTTTAATTTCACAAGATCTGATTTTTAGTTTCACTTTCACCATTTTTATCATATCTTGAGTTCTATAAGGAGATAGAAGCTCATTTTTGGATGACATGAACTTCATATTATGTGCTACAAATAAGTTAGTTATATCTACTGCTCAATCCATGTCTAAGTATCCTTAACATTCCCTACAATACAGACTATTCCGATTGGTATACAAATTTTGTTTTGATCATATCTCACTCATTTTTATGATGTCATTGCATGGCCAACTCTCACATGTGTATGACATCTTATACTTACTGTAAATTGATTCCACCATGCAATTTTATCAGTTTGGCATTTGGTTACTTACTGTTTTTATACAGCCATTATATTAAGCAAGATTTTAACCATTTTATATGTGGTTTTCCATCTTTTTACCCATGTTTATCAACACCAAATCCCCACATAACACTTTTATCATCATTCATCATCATATACATATACATAAATAAAGAATATACAAGATTACATAATCAAAATAACAAGAGGATAGGAAGAACAATCTTTATACCACCATTAGTGATGAAAAGATGAGGTTTTTGATGAACAAGACTTGGTTCTTGTTATCAAATCTTCAACTTTAGCAAGGAAACTTCTTGGTTCCTTTGGATAGATGAACAACTCCATGAATTCAGCCCTTAACCTCATGAAAACTCCTTTTCATGGGTTAAGATCACCTCCAATCTTCATATCTTCAAAGGTTCTTCAACATATGTGTGAATAACAAATGATATTGTGGTTAAATTGATCAAATGAGGGTTGTTCTTGATGCATTTGGGACGGAAATTGAGAGAGACAAATGAGTGGTTTTGTGGTTTTATGGTTTTGCATGTGAGATGAATGAGTGAATGGTTTGGAAGAAATGGTTTTGAGGTGGAGTAGCTTGTTTATTAAGCTCACAATGAAAAGTGTAGTAGTAGTTAACTACAACTTGACACCTCAAAGGGTGTGGTAGAGTAAGTTTGGCCATCCCATTTGAGTGGGGTGGGGAAAAACTTGTTTTGTCTCGTCCCACTAATTTACGGGTATTCCTCGATTCTAGTTTCCTCGATTTGCGTGCCCTCGGGTCGTTTTACGAAAAACGTTTTTATAAATTATGAATCAACGGCACAAAACGAATCTAATAAAAATTGTCTCATCAAAAACGGAGTTCAAAAACGTAAATACGTAATCCTAAGGTTTCCGGTTTAGTCGTAAAGGACGTTAAATTATAATCGTAACTCCTAATCTCTTCTCGTAAATTTGTGAGTTTATGAACCAACACAAATTTAAAATCTCAAAATAATATTCACGGATAAATTTATTTTATGAAATGTCGGACTGTCACCAAAGACGGTTTATGTAAACATGAGCACGTAACGTAGAATCCTCCGGTTTAGACGTAGTCGATGCTACTTCAAGACGTAAATCCAAATTACTTCCCAAAAATAAGTGAGTTCATAATGTATCATTAAAATAATGTTTTTTAAATAATACTTGGGAATAAAATATCAACCATAAATTGACGGATTTCACAGATACATCGGAAGACTTTTAGGTCATACTTTCTTGAATTTGTAGAAATATTTGATGCAGAAGGAATCAGTATGTGAGGACGACTTCAACTGGTACACCGCAACGCCACCGTCTTCGAATGCAGCAACATAATAAGACACGAATAAAATGGCTTTGACATTTTATTCTAATTCGGTAGCATTTTACCTCCGGTCGGTGAAGACCGTGGGACGATATTAGATATCGTACCCGTGACGGATAGTTTCAATTAAGTAACTTCCTAACAGGATTTCGCGGGTAAACCCGTTCTCTTTATTCGACCGTCCAAAGCTGACTGCGATCATAAAGAGTGAATCATTTGGATTAAAAATCCGTATAATTGAAGCCGTCAATTCATGAAACCTAGAACAAGTGAATTTCAATTAAGATTTTTACCATCGTTTCTTTCCAGTTGTCACGAGCTTGATTCAAATAGAATCTTGCTTGTCACCTACAAGTGTTGTTTGATGTTAACACTAGAAGGATTTCCACTCATCAATGTGAACACTAAAGAGTGTCACTCTGAGTGTTCTGGCAAGATCATACGATAATGCGTAGAGGCCTGGTACGAGTTTAAGTTCAATTAAGAATTAAACTACTGTTTCTTTCCATTTTTCACAAGATTGGTTCTTAAAGAACCGCACGAGTCACCTACCATGAGCTTGTTTGATGTTGGCTCAATCAGGATTTCCATCTTCATTGTGATACTTGCGTATCACTCGGGTGTTCTGGCAATATTACAGGAATACTGCGTAAGACTCATGAAAATCTCTTACTTTTCACAGTGTGTGAAGAAGTAAGGAATAAATGGAAAGTGTCCTAATGAGACTTTTGATGATATTGTGGCTCTAGACTCGATAGTGCGTTTTGATTTAGTAAGCGATGGCTGGAGAGGATTGCCACCTATTCAATATCAGTCTATTCGGAGTGAATAAACCAATAGATAACGTGTTGAACTCCGTGTGATTAAAACAAATGTCTTTTGAGAGATATTTGAGTTAGCTGGGATGGGTTGTGCATTGAATCACTGGGTCCATGATGTCTATCTTCAATATCGAGAATCATTAAAAAAATGATCTCAATAGCATATGTATTGAACCGGTTTCTGCCTAAGGTTGTAAGGAGGGCTTCTTTCTTTACACCCTTTATCTTTACAATTCTTTTTCATTCTTCAACCCCTTCAATGCTTACCAATACGTCATAACTAGCACCTTGTTGTGATTGTTCCAGTGCTAGCTTAAGTACTTGATCGGCATTCAGCTACGTTCACAATATTTCTCCATTTTTCCTAGGACTTCTAATTCTATCTAGGGAATTGTCCTTGGGAAGATTCCATCGGTTCTAATGAATCATTGGACTAATACCTAATCCTACCACCCTTTTGTCACCACGTTCATCGTGAATTAAGTGTGTTTTAGGTAAGTATTGTCACCATGAAAAATCCTTGAAAATCACTTAAAGCACTTGTGATATTATAATCAAAGTTTTTGTGCCTTAAGTGTTTTGTTTATAAAAAACGCTCCCCCTTAACATGTGCATTACACCTGTTAAGTTGGTTTATCTTTTAAGCCTTTTTCATTGTTTAGCCAAGTATCATTAAGTCTCCTTAATCCCATTTTCTCCCCTTTCTAGAATGTTAACCATCAATATTTTGGATATTTAATGGATTAACCGGTCTTTGGGTAATAAAATGAAATTAGATGTTGGCCAAAAAACATATTAATGCTCCCCCTCAAATTACTGAGGGTTAGTTGTAGTGCTTGAGTACGATATGTTTGAAAGATTTTGAATCTCGAGAGAAATTCTTGAAAAAAATATCATACTTTTACACTACAACACGCCACAAAAGCTGATTATACAAAAATTAACATATTCATAATAATAAACATATGGATTTGACCTGTTATAAGACGATCCATAATTAAATGGATCGTTCCATGATCCTATGGTGAGCTCCATATGGTCGTCCACCGACGAATCGTTCCACACTTCGTAGCAACCGGCGCTTCCTTAGAAGTTCCTCGATCTTCTTGATCGCGTACTTAGCTCCTCTTTTGCATTGGCTTGTCCAGGGGTACTTGACTGCTGGAAGCGGTAGGTCGGTATTGAGAATCGTCAGATCATCTCGAACATGCTTGAGCGTACCATCGCTAAATTTGTGTAGTTCGGAGAATCGCATAAACTGCATGACGCCAGTCTGATTTGGATTAAAAAATCCATGCTTTCGGTGTCGTGGTCCCCATGTAAGGCTTCTTGTTCTTGTGGAAATTACTGAGTGGAGTTGTATGGGGACGTTGCAAGTTTAGCTGCTTCTGATAGCTCTCGACTCCAAGTTGATAATCTTCCACCTGGTTTTGGATGCCGATTTTTCTAGCATATTGACGAAAGTTGGAGCTCAATGAAATGACTATCTCAAGTGGTAAATGATCGACTTTTTCCTGAGCCAATATCAACAAAAGATCTTCGATGTCTTCAAGGCGAAGGTACTGGAGATCATTTTCGTCAATTCTGTATTCCTTTTCATCAGTACGTTTGAACACGATTACATTTAAGTAATCATAACCGAATACAGTCTGAGTAGTTGCTCCTTGGATGCTTTTAATTCTATGATCTGAAACAATAGAAGAACCTCTCTTTAGACGATGGAAGTGATTGTAAGCTAACCTTTTCTTTGGAGTCCAGTGAGAGATGCCAAGTGATGCATAAGTGTCATAAAACTTGAGCAATTCCTTTCTCCATAACGCATCAGGTACTTTATCTTCTATCCATGGTACGTTCTCCAAATTGATTGCCTTGATCATAGTAAGTGATGTGGCATACTTGTTCGCGTCATTTTCAAGGTACTCGAGATCATGAGATACAAAGTGTTCTATTGGAATTGTTGAAGAACCGGCGATGACTGTGGGTGTAAGAGGTCGTAACACTGGAGTCTGAATTCCCGTAGTTGTCGCTCTCATGGCCTTTGTAAGCTCATTAAAATGATATTCTGCCTCATTATGGCTGATCTTCAAGGTATCACAGAAATCCACATTTACGGCTGCCATTTTGATAAGGTCCGGAGTCATTGTCGGTTTCCCATGAGAATACCTTAGAAAGGCCAAGAAATCGATGGGATTGTTTAGGAATTGAGTGAGCTCCATTTCATTTGCTGTGGCGAAAGGATGTTGTGGTGCAACATTTGTGAGCCAGAGTTGCTTCTGTACCGTGTCATCGATGATAAGTGATTCAGCAAACGTGAGTTCTGGCACATTTAAGTCTTCTACTTCCATATCTGAAATGTGCTGATCTTTAGATGGTGTTGAAGGTTGTGCTTGAGTCACCGGTATATCATCATGAGGTTCGTCTTCTAGCATTGACCCCGTGGGTTCTTCTTCTTGCGTAGACACATGAATTTCGTCTTCTTGCATATGTTCTACAGATTCATTGTGAGAATCAGTAGTAATAATTGGTTTAGTAGATATACCTGTGTCAATATGCTGAGATTCTGGTATAGTTGACTCCACTGTCTTTTCTACGGTTTTAGCAACGCTTTCTGCAGCTTCCGCAATACCTTTCTCAACTTCCTTATTGCCTTCACCCTTATTTGACTCATCGTCATTTGTACCCGTTTTGTCATTTGTATCACCCTCGTTGGTTCCATTCCCGTCGTCATTATCATCATCATCATCCTCATCTTCATATGTATCCTCTTCCTCATCTTTATCTTCATTCGTATCCTTATCTTTTTCTTCCTCATCCTCTTCCTCATTTTGATCAATATCATCGTCATAATCATCACCATTACCCTCATTATCTGCCTCCTCGAGCTCTTCTTCATCCTCAGACTCAGATTCTTCAGTGTCTGCAGGTGTATCTTCAATAATTGCTTTGTTGAGATATTGCGGAACTTTTCGTTTGTATTTGGATTTACGAGTCTTCATATCGCGCAGTCGTGTCTGTAACAATTTCATTAGTTGAAAGGTAGATAAACCATTACCGACAATAGTTGGTAGCTGCTGATCAACATATGACTTGACTTCTCGTCGAATGATCTTGATCATCTTCTCATCAATTGACCCAAGAAAGGCAGCATTCTCTTTGTCACGAGTTTTCTTCTCTCCAAGAAATGATTTGTGTTGTTCTTTAAGTTTAGACACTCTGTCGGATATTTTCTTAAGTGTAGGCTCATCAGGTTGCGGTTCCTTGAGAGGTTGTGTGTCGAGATTGGTGAATCTTTCAGTCAGTGTAGCTATTTGTTTAGCTTTGTTGGGAATAAATTATAGCGATTCTACTTGAGCGCTAACAAGAGTGAAACAAGCGTTGACAGGAGTAAAACAAACGCTGACCGATCAAGCGTTGACAAGACAAAGTCAAGCATTGATACATTGAAGACAAGCACTGATGGAAGGATATGATCTACACGTTTATTATATTCTAGATTACTTCTAGTAAAGATAGGAACAACAATGTATTTTCTATATTTATCTTTACCTAGAATAGTTGATACGTAGATTATTGTACAAGGCTTCTTATGTCTATAAAAGAAGACCTTTAGGTTATTGTTCAATAATAAGTTTTCATACGTTAAACACTTTCATTGTAAGCAAGTTTGACATCATTAATCAAAGTGAAAGTTTGTTTACATCTTGTGTGTTCTTGTTTAAGTGTTAATTTCGCATAACACTTAGATTGTCATATACATATACAAAGGTTTCTCTAAGTGTATTACTTGATCTAATCTCGTATACATAAAGCTAAATCGATCTAAGTTTGGGATCAGTAAGTGGTATCAGAGCTTGTTGAGGAACTTTTGATCTTAAAGAACACAAGAACCCTAAAATCACCAAAACCCTAATTTTCTCAAAACCCTAACAACATCATGTCAAATCCAGAAATAACCTCCTCCTCCTCACCTTTGCCAAACATCAAGATTCCCATGCTTGATGCAACCAACTTTGAATTGTGGAAATTCAACTTTAAGCAATATCTAGGGATCTATGACTACACACTATAGGAGATTATTGAATATGGAAACACATTCAATAAAGCTGAAAAGTTTGCTGCTGCCATTGCTACAAGAACTGCTGTTGCTGGATGTCCAGAAGCAGATAAGAAAGAAAAACCTGGTGATGGTAGAGCTGTGTCTACTGAAGACATAGCAAAGAAAAGGGTTAACATGAAAACCCTGAACATTCTGAAAGTCTCTTTGCGACAAGAGAACCAACATAAATACAGAGGTTATGAATATGCTAAGGACCTTTGGGAAGCTCTTGAAGTTGCATATGGTGGTAATGATGACACTAAAGAAGAGAAGAAGAAGCAACTCATGCATGATTATGCTGTTTTCAAGGCTCAACCCAATGAGAAGCTTAGCAGTGTGAGAAGCAGACTGCTTGACATTACAAGCAAGTTGTCCTTCATGGGGACACAACTTGGTGATGTTGACATTAATGCCACTTTTGTTAAAAGTCTTGGTGAAGAATGGAAGATTGAGGCAAGATCTATACTTGCCAACAACACTCACAAAAGTTCTACTTTTGATGATATCTACAACAAACTGAGGCTGTTGGAAGATGAAACTCTTTTGGAGCATGGAAGCAAGTCTACCAACAATAATATGGCCTTCTTCTCACATAGTGAAGGTCAATTTAATCAGAATGACTCTTACATGCATCCAGTTACTGGATCATCATGTGTCAACGCTGGAACATGTCCTGTCAACGCCTCTTTTTCAGATGCTGACACATACAAAAGTGACTCACCAAGAGTTAAACTTGCTGGTTTGGATCTAGATACTGTATGTGCTTATATAGCTTCTTTGCCCAATGGTTCAGTGATTACATATGAGGACCTTGAGCAGATAAGTGATGAGCACTTGGAGGAGATGGATATTAAGTGGAACATGGCTCTTGCTAGTATAAGAGCAAACAGTTGGAATAGAAGGTTTAAGAAGAAAATGACCTTCAATGCCAAGGACACTGCTGGATTTGATAAATCCAAGGTTGAATGCTACAATTGTCATCGTATGGGGCACTTCATGAGGGAATGCAGATCTCCTAGAAGATCTGATGCTGGCAAACCTTCAAGTCAAATTGTTAAGGCTCAGGATCCTAAGGCCATGGTTGCAGTGCAAGAAATTGATGGTATGGGATGGGATTGGAGCTATTTGGCTAAAGATGTGGAAGAGGATAAAGCTTTGGTTGCTGAGATAGAAGAAGAAGAGCATGTTCAATATGCTCTCATGGCACACTCCTCCTCTTCATTAGATAATGAGGTATACGATGATGCTTTTTGTAGTAAAGGTTGTAGGCTAAATACTGAGAAACTTAAAAAAGAGGTGTTAAGATTACTAGATGATATGAGTACTGAGAGATGCAAACTGTCTAACTATCTATTAGCTCTCACTCAAACTGAGAAGACAGTTTCTGAATACAAGAAAATGGAATTTGACTTAAAGGATAAAATAAATATCTTAAAACATGAGTTAGATGCTAGTAATGATGTTAGGAACATCATGGAAAGGGTTAATAGTGAATTACAGGCTAAGCTAGATGAGGCCATTATGAATAAGGATAATGTGGGCCTTAAAATTCAAAGGTTTGATAAGGCCACACAAACCCTAGGAGAATGTGTTAATAAAAAAAGGGATCATAGGGACATGACTGGGATTGGGATGAAAGACTACTCTGTGGTTCCACCACCAGCTGGTGACTTCTATGGTGTCCAACAAAAGGACCTATCTTGGACTGGTTTACTAGAACTCCAAGAGGAGGAATTCATTCCTCCACCAAGAGTCATTACCCCAGTTGAAGAGTATCAACAAAAGATGACTGACTTGAATGAATGGAAGAAAGCCAACCCTACCTTATTTGTTAAGAGAGGCTTGTTATGTGAAAGTCCTAATGAGTCAACCCTTATTAAGGTTACAAACCCAATCACTGGTAAGGCTGTTGACCTTGGCTCAAACACTGTTAGAAAACCTAGTGTCAAGTATGCAGAAATGTATAGGAATACTAGGTCACCTAAAAGCCAAGTTAGTAATGATGGAACATGCTTCTTCTCTTCTAGACCTAGGGTTGTGCCTAGAAAAGCCTGTTAAAATTGTGGTAGCTTTTCACACTTAGCATATAAGTGTGTCAACGCTTCCAAGGTCAACGCTGTTAGAAAGTCAAACGTTGTCAGACCCAAACCTTGTGTGCAGCAAAGTCCACAAGCTGTTAGACCTGCCCCATTCTTCACTAGAGGGTATAACACTCATGGACAAAGACCATTTCAAAAGACAAGTACTTGGTCTAATAGGCAATGGGTTTCTGTAGCAAACCCTAGGTTCAACGCTGACAAGGGTAATTTCAGCATTGACAAGACCAAATCCAACGCTGACAGAAACGTGACCAGACCTAAATATTTGCAACCACAGGGTAAGGGGTCTAAAGCTTCTTCAAGCTTGACATGGAGACCTAAGAAAGATCATAACCCTAATGATAATGGGATTTCAATGACTTGCAACAGATTTAATTACATTTCAAAGGTCATTACAAAACCTATTAGGGTTAACTGGGTATTTCATCCAAAGAGGGATGAACAAGGGGTTGTTATGAGAACTAAGTATGTTCTTGTTGAACAACCAGATGAATCCAAGTCTGCTAAGGCTTGTGTTCCCAAAGAAAACTAACTTGTTTTCTTTATGTGCAGGGCATTCAAAAAGAGGTCAATGATTATGGATATTGGGACAGTGGATGCTCAAGGCACATGACAGGGAAGGAAGATTATCTGACTAACTTCACTCCCATTAAGGATGGGATAAGGTTTACTTTGGAGGTGGATATAGAACTATCATAGGCAAAGGAACACTTCTCACCAATAACTTGCGTTTTGAAAACGTATTTTTGGTAAAAGAACTTGATTACAATCTTTTCAGTGTATCACAAGTTTGTGATAACAAAAATAAAGTTCTGTTTACTAATACTGAATGTTTGGTGTTAAGCAAGGATTATAAGATCCCTGATGAGAAATATATTGACTATTGAACACCTAGACATAAAGACATATATAATGTGAATCTGAATGGGATTAGAATGAATAACAATATGTCATGTTTTTATGCTAAAGCTTCAGTAGATGAGAGTAATCTATGGCATAGGTGTAACACCCCCACAAAATGCTATGCGCAGCGGAACTACAACATTGGGTGCTACACATTATTCATTGCACACAAGATATATCAAACGACTCTAAAAAGACGTCAACTTAAAACTTGAATTAAAAATTGTTAGATGATACATGTCCACGGTTTTTCCAACCCCACTTGGTACAACAGAGTTTAGCGTTTTCGGTCCCCATGAATCTCGACCCAAGAATTTCAGTTTCACAACAACATAACATTAAAATTAAAAATGTTTAAGTAGGAAAGGGAGGAAAAACAAGAAGACTCCAAGCCATACACACAACATCCATCCCATGCACGCTCCATTCTACACTTCAGCGGTTACCTGAAACACATGCCAAAATTTGGTCAACGAAAACGTTGAGTGGAATTCATAGGTTTTACAATTCATTTTGAACGTATATAAAATAAAAACCATTCGTGATCATCCATAGACTTGTCGATCAAACAATCTATATTCAGGATACTGACAATTGTGTTTAAGCTCATGACACTAAACCGTTAACTCAATCACCCGCGTAATAATTACCGGCGTGACTCAGATGAAACCATGGCCCCTAATAAGGCATCAGTTGCAATTATACCTTTTCTCTTATCACAAATTATCCGTCCGCAGGGGGTATCAACGTACTAGCCCTCGTCTCGGATAGGGTAGTCAACCCCATAGTACTATCACTTTGTATAAGCGGCTATTTCCCCCTACTCGAGGGCAGGACAATAGTTAATAGTTCATGAAATTAGGGTCTTTTGCAACTAGGTACTCAACACAATTTCTAAGGCAACATTCGGGTCTAACAATCATTCATGACATACGTTCATTTTAAAAACTAGCATGCATTTCCCTCGCGGGTAAAACAGTTTGAAATAATAGTAAGCGAGGCTATAAATTCACACCTTATATATTAAGTAGTCGGTAGTTCGAGAGATGATCACTGACGACGATACGGATGCCCGGGTAAATCAACACCTATCAACAAATAACGCGAAATGAGTAATCTCATTTTAAATACCTTACGGTACTGTATAAAATACATAGATACTAGTCACTTAGGACAATTATAACTCACGCCAAAACAAAACAACAAGCATCACTCATTTTACACCATTCGTTCTTATTATTTACGTTATCCATTTTTATTTATTTTCGCCGGTACTTACCGAAAGTACGGGCTGTTTTACTACATTTAACCATTCTTATAAAATTTGACAAAATTCTCAAAAATACTATAAGACCTGTAGATAACACATTTTTAATCCCAATAAAAGTTTTTACTTCTACGACCCGTTACTCAACGCTTTTCCAAAACTACATTTTCCGGGCTGAAATTGTACTTCGACCAACTTGGACTTCTTTGACCTATTTGAAATGTACCTTTGACTTCTTTGACTCCTAAGTCCACTTATAGACTCAATTACACAGGTTTGTGACCAAAATTTGACCCTTGACCTTTTACCAATTCATACTTGTGGTCCTCGGGATTTGACTAAAACTATACATAAATTCGGATTATGAAAGTTCTCGTCTCCCGGTACACGATCTTTAAAACCTCATAACTTTTAGCTCATTTTGAGTCACGAGCTCTACCTTATACCAAATTAAAGCTAAGAAGACCCTCTATGACTACATTTAGCTATCTAGACCTGTAGGAAAAATTATTTTTACGAAAAGGTCTTAAACTTTCTGCCTAAATTTGACCATACCAAAATCACACTTAAGCTCGATTCCAAACCTATTAATCATTACTAGGCTTCATCCTAAGCATTTCCAATCATAACCAAACACTAATTTCAGTCCCTAACCCCTATTGATCATCAAACTCATAATCTAAAAATCTAAAAACAAGCATGCAACCACTTGTACCAATTTAACACATCAATAAACACAAGGCTAAACACAAAATCAATGCTCAAAATCATCAATCACCATGGCTCCCCAAACACCCCCTTTTGCCGTGGGGTTTGGGTGACCAAATCACCACAACCAAATCAATTTTGGTGGGTTTTATTAGTGATTATGCTCTCATTATACATGAATTTAACATGCATCAATCCAATTAACCTCAAAAACGAATTTGAATGATCTTGAAAATTTTTGGAAAAATTTTGTTAATGCATGTTTGAAATAACCATGGATTAACACTCACCAATGGATTTTAGAAGGTGGTATAAGGTTAGATTTTGTCAAAACTCAAAAAAAATGGTGGATGGTGGTGGTTTTTGGTGTTTGGCCGTCGGCCTAGAGAGAGAGGGAGAGAGTGTTTGATTTTTTTTTTGTTCAAGTGTTGTGTGTGTTTGTGTTTGTCACCTTTTGTGAGATGGGAGGGGCCAAAGTGGCATTTTTGGATTTCTTTTGGCCTTAAACAAAAACGTCACTATAACTTTGCGGGATCGACTCACTAGTCAATTTAGAAAATTTTACGGGAGTCGGAAATCATCCCGAACACTCCAAAATACTTTTGGGATACTTTAAATGTACTCGGAAGGCTATAAAAATCACCCGACTCAACTTAACACGAACCGTAAGTAAAATTCTCGAAAAATTACATTATCGATAAATCGTCCATAATTATAGAAATTTGGGCATCCATCGGGACCGTAATCGTCATCATCCTTCTTGAATCGTCAATCGTAAATATTATAACCTCGAACATCGGCTTTAACCAATATACTTATATATAGAAATTAAAATTTATTAAAAATTTCAAAAATTAGCGTAATTTAGGGTAACGTTAATGACCTTGGTTCTAGGGTGTCACATCCACCCCTCCTTAAAGAGAGCGACGTCCCGGCGCTCGCCTCGTCTTGTACTCACATTTCGTTCTGCTGGAACAGATGAGGATACCTTTCCTTGAAAAAGTCCTCACGTTCCCAAGTGTATTCCGGTCCACGCTTAGAATTCCATCGAACCTTCACAATAGGAATTCTACTACGCTTCAGCCTCTTGACCTCTCGGTCCATAATTTCCACAGGTTCTTCCACAAAATGCATTTTGTCGTCCAGTCGAATCTCGTCCAAAGGAATCACCAATTCCTTATCCGCCAAACTCTTCTTCAGGTTCGATACGTGAAACGTGTCGTGAATAGCACTAAGCTCGCTCGGCAATTCTAACTTGTACGCTACTGGTCCAATTCGTTCAACGATCTTAAATGGTCCAATATACCTCGGACTCAACTTTCCTTTCTTCCCAAAACGAATTACACCCTTCCACGGCGATACCTTGAGCATAACCATATCTCCAACTTCAAACTCCAACGGTTTCCTTCTGTTATCGGCATAACTCTTCTGTCGGCTTCTCGCAGCAAGTAGTCGGTTCTTGATTTGCACAATCTTCTCTGTCGTTTCTAAAACCATTTCGGGTCCAGTCAATTGACTTTCTCCTACTTCACTCCAACACACAGGCGATCTACACTTCCTTCCATACAATGCTTCGAACGGTGCTGCCTTGATACTCGCATGATAACTATTATTATACGAAAACTCCACCAGGGGCAAGTGGCGTTCCCAACTTCCTCCAAAATCAATCACGCATGCTCGGAGCATGTCCTCCATCGTCTGAATAGTTCGTTCACTCTGGCCGTCAGTTTCCGGGTGATAAGCCGTACTTAAACTCAATTCAGTGCCCATCGCACGTTGAAGCGATTTCCAAAATTCCGAAGTAAATCTACTATCGCGATCCGAAATGATCGATAACGGCACTCCATGTCTGCAGACGATCTCTTTCACGTACACACTGGCTAGCTTTTCCATGCTGTCCGTCTTCTTCATAGGTAAGAAATGAGCAGATTTCGTTAATCTATCCACAATTACCCATATCATATCACATCCACTAGGAGTTCTAGGTAAACCCGTCACGAAATCCATAGTGATTTTCTCCCATTTCCATTCTGGGATCTCTGGTTGTACCAACAATCCAGATGGTTTCTTATGTTCTGCTTGAACCTTCGCGCAAGTCAAACACTTACTAACGTAACGAGCAATATCCGCCTTCATATTCGGCCACCAATAAACTTTCTTCAGGTCGTGGTACATTTTATCCGATCCAGGATGTATCGAATACTTCGACTTATGCGACTCGTTCATAACCAATTCTCGAACTCCAGGCTTTCCTTCCTCAGATGAACACAATGGTAACCAAATCCGATTTTCAAAATATCTCAGTCCGTCTGACCTAATCACGAAAAGAGGTTTCAACATTCGTCCCAAGTTATCAGCTTCAACATTCCCTTTCATTAGTCCCCTCTCTTGAGCCTTCAGTATAGTTTCGGTTAAGTCAACGCTCTCAGTCATCACCAAAGCTCTGACCCTCAAAGGTTTCTCCCGTTCCTTCCTACTCAGTGCATCCGCTACAACATTCGCCTTGCCAGGGTGGTAGCGAATTTCGCAGTCGTAATCACTCAGTAGTTCAACCCATCGTCTCTGTCGCATATTCAACTCCTTTTGATCTAAAATGTGTTGCAAACTCTTGTGGTCAGTGAATACAAACACTTCGTCCCATAAAAATAGTGTCTCCACAACTTCAACGCAAAAACTACAGCTCCTAATTCCAAATCGTGCGTCGTGTAGTTCACCTCATTCTTCCTCAGTTGCCTCGATGCGTAAGCTATCACCTTTTCACGCTGCATCAATACCGCTCCATAACCCTTACGAGATGCATCACAATACACTACAAAGTCTTCGGTTCCTTCAGGCAATGACAATATCGGTGCGGAACATAACTTGTCCTTGAGCGTTTTGAAAGCGAGTTCTTCCTCATTTCCCCATTCATACACCCTATTCTTTTCGGTAAGCCTTGTCAATGGTTTTGCAATCAACGAAAATCCTTCAATGAACCTTCGATAATACCCAGCTAAACCAAGGAATTGTTGAACTTCAGTAGGCGTTGTCGGTGCCAACCATTCCCTGATCGCTTCGACCTTGGCAGGATCTACGCGAACTCCCTTGCTATCAATCACGTGACCTAGGAATTGCACGGATTCTAACCAAAACTCACACTTCGAGAACTTCGCATACAGCTTCTCCTTCTTTAACAACTCCAAAATCTTCCTCAGGTGCTTCTCGTGCTCCTCCTTACTCTTAGAGTAAATAAGTATATCATCGATGAAAAAAATAACAAACTTATCTAGATACGGCTTGCACACGCGATTCATGAGGTCCATGAATACAGCAGGCGCGTTTGTCAACCCAAACGGCATCACTCGAAATTCAAAGTGTCCATACCGCGTATGAAAGGCAGTTACAGGAATATCCTCCTCTCTTACACGCAGTTGATGATACCCTGATCTTAAATCGATCTTTGAGTATACACTGGAACCTTGCAATTGATCAAACCAATCGTCAATCCTCGGCAATGGGTACCGATTCTTAACCGTCAGCTTGTTGAGTTCCCTATAGTCAATACACATCCGAAATGAACCATCTTTCTTCTTCACAAACAACACTGGCGCTCCCCAAGGTGATGAGCTCGGCCTAATAAATCCCTTGTCCATCAATTCCTTCAGTTGATCCGATAACTCATTTAACTCGGATGGTGCTAAGCGATAAGGTGCACGCGCAACCGGCGCAGCTCCTGGCACCAAATCAACTCGAAACTCGACCTCACGGGTGGGTGGTAAACCCGGCAACTCGTCTGGAAAAACTTCCGGATATTCGCAGATAACAGGTACCTCTTCAATCCTCGCCTCTAAATCACCATCACTCGAAACTTGTGCCAAAAACACATCGCATCCGTTCTCTACATACTTCATCATTTTCAAACAGGAGATCACTTTCAAACGAGAAGTACATTCGTCTCCCTTCACCGTCAAGACTTTATTCCTCAACGGAATTTGAACCAATCTCTCGCCACAGACGATCATAGCACTGTGCGCCATTATCCAATCCATTCCCACAATCAGGTCAAACGATCCTAGCTCTATAGGCATCAAGTCGATTTTAAAAGCGTAATTTCCTAACTTCAAGGTACACCCTTTCAGTATAGAATTTGTACTAACAATTTTTCCATCGGCTAACTCAACGTTATAACTAGTCGCTAACAACACCGGTTTTCTATCGATATGACGACTAAATTTAACATCTACAAAACTCTTGTCGGAGCCAGAATCAAACAAAATACTAGCATAACAAGCGTCTAGTAAAAACGTAACGGTAACCACGTTAGGACCCTGTGGTTTATCAGCCGTCCCTACTTGATACACGGCAGCAACATTGTTACCTCCCCGCTTGTTTCCTGCCTTCGGGCAATTCACTTGCACATGGCCTCTCTCTCCACATCCAAAACATCCCCTCATTCTGATAGCATTCGCCCCAGTGGCTACTCCTCCCGCTCGGCAACCAGACGTCCTGTGACCTGCTTTTCCACATTTGCCGCATGCAGGCGGGCAATTCCCGACATGGTACAAATTGCACCTACCACAATGGGGATTCACTTTTACTCCTCTGGGGTTCGTCACAGCCCTCATCCCTTCATTCCTTCGTTGGTTAAACTGCTGATTGCGGTTCTGACCATGGTTGTTTCGATTTCCACCTCGGTTCTGGCCCTGGGATTGATTGCTTTGTGCCGCTTCCCATTTCCTCTTGTTCCCTTCAGCGATGAAGTTCTGCTTGTCCTGGAGCTTGACGTCCATCAATGCGTGAGCCATCTGGACCGCTTCATCAAATGACCCAGGTTTTGACGAAGTCGTCTCACCCTTGATATTACTAGATAAACCTTTGATGTACTGCTTCATCTTCTTGGCATCATTGGCAAAAACGTCTGGACACAAAAGGCTTAATTCATTAAACCTCCTGGTGTAAGCAGCGATATCATTGTTCTTCAAGGTCAAGTGCCTCAACTCATCTTCCAATTGACCCAATTCCTCTTCCGGGCAGAACTTCTTAGTCAACAGAGCTTTTGTCGCAGTCCATGTCCTTGCATTCGCTACAGCCAATCCAACAGTGGCTACTTGGGTGTTCCACCAACTTAACGCATCATCAAGAAACGTAGCAGCCGCAAACTTCACCTTGTCCGCTTCTGAACAACCGCTGATTTCGAAAGTACTTTCAACCTTTTCCAACCATCTTCTAAGTTCTAGAGCTCCACCCGTTCCACGAAATTGCGTGGGACCGCATTTCATAAAACTAGAATAGGTACACACTCTCGGGGCTTGCTGTCTCCCCGCGTATCTACCCTGGTCCTGATTTCTCCCGGCTCGGTCTGCTTCTAGCGCATTTGCTATAGCTTCCTGAATCATTGTGTTTACACGATCGGCGGTTAACTTTGGAGGCATGGTGTTATCGAATATCTCTTTCTGCAAGACAGGGAAAATAGAAAAACAATGTAAGTATACACATCAAGATTAAGATGGATTTCTCTTTCAAGACATAATATACATACAACGACACATCACTACAGAGTTACTAATATTCATCAATTCACATCACAAAAGATCAAATTTAAGACATATCACAGATCATGAAAGGTAACATGGATTGTATTGATAATTAACCAAAATTGTGACAAGTATTGCCACTACAATCGTTCACCATAAAACTTAAGTCCTCAAGTTTTTCGTCATAATGCCATCATACAAAAGTCTAAAACAGTTCTATTACAATGATCAAAGAAAAAATACAAGACAAGCAACTAGGCATGTGGTGATCCACACGGCCTCTTGGATGGCGGTTCGTCATCATCTTCCTCGGGTTCCTCATCGCTATCGTCCTCGTCCACATCATCCATTTTTCTCTTTCCTTTGTCATTCGGCCCACATTCCGTCTCCTTTTTCGTCCCTGACGTAGACCCACACTCAATCGCTACCTGACTTCCCACAGTAATACAAGCACCTCTAGTAGGTGGCTGGATCATGTAGTCATTAGCCTCCATCTCCAAATCGTCCACGAATCTCCAATCTGGGGGCAATGATGCTCTCACTCGATGTTCCCAACTCTGCATCCTTGACAATCTCACTTGATCTTCCCTCACACGGTCAAGACTAGCGCTCAAATTCGCAACCATCGATCTTAGACTGTTGATATCGCTTTTGTTTACATTTCCATCATACTCAATTCTTGCAGTCCTTTCCAACAGTCTTTGGTGTTCCCTTTCATTCTTATCAAACCTCTTAATTACCCTGGTCTCAACTACAAACCGCTCATACATCAACCTCTCCATCCTCCTCAAACGACCTGTGGGATCCCAGTAGTGTCTTGGTCTCGGAAAGTAGACCCTTGCAATATTCTCATGAATCGATTGCGACTTGGATGATTTGCTGGACTCTACGTCGCTCCTATTACTTACTCGAACAAATCCTTGCACTGTTCTCAAATAGTCCTTACAATTGTCCATCGGGCGATTAAAGGGTTGCTGCTCATATCGATCGGTTGGAGGTACTTCATAACCCTTTGGCGAATTCGGAGATTGAAACAAATCAGGTTCGGTCTGGCCTACGGCATTCTCGGGAATGCCATCATCCATTAGTTCCTCGGGCTCTTCCTCAGAATCCTCACTCTCGTCACTACTGATGCTAAAATTGTCCACCTCACTTTCATCATTGTCATTTTCCGGCCCTATTTCCTCTTCTGGAGCGATCCATCCATTATCATTGTCCGGCGGGTTCGGAGGAAACGGTCCCCCTTCGTGACCTACGACGTAATCGTTTCCATTATCATTAGGCGGTACCTCGGCCATTCCTGCAATAACATCGAATTTCGGAGGGTACATAAGTAATTATACAATATTTATAAATACATGCATGCAAATGCAATGCAAAGGTGGTACATATGCCCGAAATGTAATAATATGATGCTCATGCATGATTAATACAAAAATTACGATGTCGGATATTCCACGTATAATTTCAACGTCTACATATAGTAATTTCCATACTTACGTAATAATTACCCACATATATACTTCAACTCAAAAGTATACGTCAAATGCCATGAATACAAAAATAAATCTTACCGGAGCCATGCAGGATAGTTGTGTGTGCTTGGACCATTTCTTACGACACCAAATGTTATAGTTTAGGATTTTCAAAAACGACCTAGTTCTCTATAACTCATGGCTCTGATACCAATCTGTAACACCCCCACAAAATGCTATGCGCAGCGGAACTACAACATTGGGTGCTACACAGTATTCATTGCACACAAGATATATCAAACGACTCTAAAAAGACGTCAACTTAAAACTTGAATTAAAAATTGTTAGATGATACATGTCCACGGTTTTTCCAACCCCACTTGGTACAACAGAGTTTAGCGTTTTCGGTCCCCATGAATCTCGACCCAAGAATTTCAGTTTCACAACAACATAACATTAAAATTAAAAATGTTTAAGTAGGAAAGGGAGGAAAAACAAGCAGACTCCAAGCCATACACACAACATCCATCCCATGCACGCTCCATTCTACACTTCAGCGGTTACCTGAAACACATGCCAAAATTTGGTCAACGAAAACGTTGAGTGGAATTCATAGGTTTTACAATTCATTTTGAACGTATATAAAATAAAAACCATTCGTGATCATCCATAGACTTGTCGATCAAACAATCTATATTCAGGATACTGACAATTGTGTTTAAGCTCATGACACTAAACCGTTAACTCAATCACCCGCGTAATAATTACCGGCGTGACTCAGATGAAACCATGGCCCCTAATAAGGCATCAGTTGCAATTATACCTTTTCTCTTATCACAAATTATCCGTCCACAGGGGGTATCAACGTACTAGCCCTCGTCTCGGATAGGGTAGTCAACCCCATAGTACTATCACTTTGTATAAGCGGCTATTTCCCCCTACTCGAGGGCAGGACAATAGTTAATAGTTCATGAAATTAGGGTCTTTTGCAACTAGGTACTCAACACAATTTCTAAGGCAACATTCGGGTCTAACAATCATTCATGACATACGTTCATTTTAAAAACTAGCATGCATTTCCCTCGCGTGTAAAACAGTTTGAAATAATAGTAAGCGAGGCTATAAATTCACACCTTATATATTAAGTCGTCGGTAGTTCGAGAGATGATCACTGACGACGATACGGATGCTCGGGTAAATCAACACCTATCAACAAATAACGCGAAATGAGTAATCTCATTTTAAATACCTTACGGTACTGTATAAAATACATAGATACTAGTCACTTAGGACAATTATAACTCACGCCAAAACAAAACAACAAGCATCACTCATTTTACACCATTCGTTCTTATTATTTACGTTATCCATTTTTATTTATTTTCGCCGGTACTTACCGAAAGTACGGGCTGTTTTACTACATTTAACCATTCTTATAAAATTTGACAAAATTCTCAAAAATTCTATAAGACCTGTAGATAACACATTTTTAATCCCAATAAAAGTTTTTACTTCTACGACCCGTTACTCAACGCTTTTCCAAAACTACATTTTCCGGGCTGAAATTGTACTTCGACCAACTTGGACTTCTTTGACCTATTTGAAATGTACCTTTGACTTCTTTGACTCCTAAGTCGACTTATAGACTCAATTACACAGGTTTGTGACCAAAATTTGACCCTTGACCTTTTACCAATTCATACGTGTGGTCCTCGGGATTTGACTAAAACTATACATAAATTCGGATTATGAAAGTTCTCGTCTCCCGGTACACGATCTTTAAAACCTCATAACTTTTAGCTCGTTTTGAGTCACGAGCTCTACCTTATACCAAATTAAAGCTAAGAAGACCCTCTATGACTACATTTAGCTATCTAGACCTGTAGGTAAAATTATTTTTACGAAAAGGTCTTAAACTTTCTGCCTAAATTTGACCATACCAAAATCACACTTAAGCTCGATTCCAAACCTATTAATCATTACTAGGCTTCATCCTAAGAATTCCCAATCATAACCAAACACTAATTTCAGTCCCTAACCCCTATTGATCATCAACCTCATAATCTAAAAATCTAAAAACAAGCATGCAACCACTTGTACCAATTTAACACATCAATAAACACAAGGCTAAACACAAAATCAATGCTCAAAATCATCAATCACCATGGCTCCCCAAACACCCCCTTTTGCCGTGGGGTTTGGGTGACCAAATCACCACAACCAAATCAATTTTGGTGGGTTTTATTAGTGATTATGCTCTCATTATACATGAATTTAACATGCATCAATCCAATTAACCTCAAAAACGAATTTGAATGATCTTGAAAATTTTGGAAAAATTTTGTTAATGCATGTTTGAAATAACCATGGATTAACACTCACCAATGGATTTTAGAAGGTGGTCTAAGGTTAGATTTTGTCAAAACTCAAAAAAAATGGTGGATGGTGGTGGTTTTTGGTGTTTGGCCGTCGGCCTAGAGAGAGAGGGAGAGAGTGTTTGATTTTTTTTTGTTCAAGTGTTGTGTGTGTTTGTGTTTGTCACCTTTTGTGAGATGGGAGGGGCCAAAGTGGCATTTTTGGATTTCTTTTGGCCTTAAACAAAAACGTCACTATAACTTTGCGGGATCGACTCACTAGTCAATTTAGAAAATTTTACGGGAGTCGGAAATCATCCCGAACACTCCAAAATACTTTTGGGATACTTTAAATGTACTCGGAAGGCTATAAAACTCACCCGACTCAACTTAACACGAACCGTAAGTAAAATTCTCGAAAAATTACATTATCGATAAATCGTCAATAATTATAGAAATTTGGGCATCCATCGGGACCGTAATCGTCATCATCCTTCTTGAATCGTCAATCGTAAATATTATAACCTCGAACATCGGCTTTAACCAATATACTTATATATAGAAATTAAAATTTATTAAAAATTTCAAAAATTAGCATAATTTAGGGTAACGTTAATGACCTTGGTTCTAGGGTGTCACAATAGGAGACTAGGGCACATAAATTTTAAGAATATAAACAGGCTTGTGAGACTTGGTTTGGTTGATGGTTTGCCTAAAAAGGCTTTCCACAATGACCACTCTTGTGTTGCATGTCTTAAAGGCAAGCAGCACAAGGTCTCATTAAGGTCTAAACAGGTGCACTCTAGTACTAGACCTCTTCACTTGCTTCACATGGACCTATTTGGTCCAACTAATATAGAGAGTTTGAATGGCAAATCATACTGCTTTGTCATCACTGATGACTTTTCTAGGTTTACTTGGACTTTCTTTTTAGCTATGAAGAGTGATACAGCTGACACTTTAATTGACTTTATCACTCAGATTGAGAAGAAGACTGGTAATGAAGTTAAAATGCTTAGGAGTGATAATGGTGGTGAATTTAGGAATAAAGTGTTAGATGATTTTTGTGCTAGGAAAAGGATTACTAGGAAGTTTAGTGTTGCCAGAACCCCTCAGCAAAATGGGGTTGCAGAAAGAAAGAATAGAACCCTAATTGAAGCAGCCAGAACCATGTTGGCTGATGCTCATTTCCCCATTGCCTTTTGGGCTGAGGCTGTTAATACAGCTTGCTATGTTCAAAAAAGAGCATTGGTCAACAAGATACAGAACAAAACACCTTATGAGTTACTTTGGGGAAGAAAACCTAATATTGGTTTTCTTAGACCTTTTGGTTGTCATGTAGTTGTTCTTGATACTAGTGATGCCTTGGGTAAATTTAGTGCAAAAGGTGATGAAGGCTATTTCATAGGGTATTCAGTGAAGAGCAAGGGATATAGGGTTTATCTTAAAAAGGAAAAACGTATACTTGAAAGAGTACATGTTAGGTTTTTAGAGAATAAACCTAGTGATCCTAAAAGTGGTCCAAATTGGTTGTTTGACTTGGAACCTTTATCTAGGACTTTAAATTATATGCCTGTCACTAATCCAGACATTGTGAAGGTAACTTCAAATGTTGTGGAAGAACAAGTTGTTGATGTTTCAGGTACACAGGTTCATGGAAAGGTTGGATCATAAGCAGAAAATCATCTCCTATACTAGAGTATGTCACAATTCCCATATGGACAGATGCTTTTGCTACTGCTGCTGCTGGAAAGGATAATGGTGGTCTCAAGTACCACCAGATAACAACATGCATGGTCCTTCAGGCGCTGACAAAGGTAAATCTAGCGCTGATAGGAAAAATTCATACGTTGATGGCCCAAACGTTGACAACAACATTTCAAGCGTTGTTAGCCCAAACGCTGACAACCAAGGTTCAGGCGTTGACAACACTTTCGCACATCTTTTCTCTTCTACATTTGAACAGGGTGAACCTTCTAATTTATATGAAGAGGTTCATCCTCATATTGATGAAAGAGAGTCTGAAGAAGAAGATATTGGCAATATGGAAAATGAGATTGAAGACACCAGACTTTTTGAAGGAGGAGTTCTCACTTCTGCTATGAAGAATCACCCCACTTCTCAAATCATTGGTGATATTATGACTCCTGTTCGGACTAGAAGATCTCATCAATGTCTTGGTGGATTTATTGCCAATATTCACAAGAAGGTTGATACCCCTCTTGTGCAAGTATGTTTGTTTGCTAGTTTTCTGTCACAACAGGAACCCAAGAAGGTATTTGATGCTCTCAAAGAACCAAGTTGGGTGGAAGCAATGCAGGATGAGCTTCACCAATTTTCAATTCAGGATGTTTGGGAGCTGGTTGATTGTCCCAGATATGTCAGACCTATAGGGACATGATGGGTTCTAAGAAACAAGAGAGATGAAAGAGGTATTGTGGTCAGAAACAAGGCAAGATTAGTGGCTCAGGGATATACACAAGAGGAGGGGATAGACTATGAGGAGGTCTTTGCACCAATAGCAAGGATTGAAGCTATAAGGATCTTTCTAGCCTATGCATCCTGCATGGGCTTCACTGTCTATCAAATGGATGTCAAGAGTGCCTTCTAATACTCAGTTTTGCAACCAAATATAAAATTTTGAAGTCCCAAGTCTTTTCGAATTGAAAACCGGTCTAAAGTGCGACTCAATCGTCTTTTGGTGAATCAAGAGAATGGTTTGGTTTGTTTGTTTTAACTATTAGCAAGTAATTAAAGTGTCGTTAAGTAAATTTAAAGCTTTGACAAAATTAAACTTAAAGTTAATTTATGAAAATTCTTAAAACTTAAAGCTTGTAAAACTTGAAAACATGAAAACTTAATCAATCGGAATAAAACAATTAATGTCCATCGGAATACACCAAACTTTCAACCATCGGAATATTAAACAAGGATCCATCGGAATGTATGATCTTACTACCCATCGGAATGTTGTGAATATATCTGTCGCAATGTGAATCCATCGGAATGATGCTGTCGAAAAATGGGCAGCACTTCGTCTTATCCAAGACCTTGATCCCGTCGGAATATGCGATCGCAATAGGCGATCGCAACCCAGATCGGAATAAGGGGGAAAATCCAACCAATCGCAAAGTAAAACCCTAACGGGTTATTGCGATCAAAAGCCAAAAGCTATCGGAATGAGTATAACGATATCGGAATGTGTAGTAAACCGTCGGAATATGTATACAAACACTAAGATTGCGATGGATGGTAGCAGTTCCGAAATTGGTGGAAATCTAAGAAAGATGCAATAAGTACAATTGATAAGCTATTCGACTCAAACCTTAAACAACTTATTAAGCTAAAATTCGACAACTATTCAAGATATAAAATCAAGAACTTTATGAAAAAGGCTTTTAAAATAACTAAAAACTTTGATGAAAAACCGAAAATCAATAAGCTATGACTCGAAATAAGCCAATAAGCATTACGAGCTTATGGCTTAGACGAAGTAGCTTGTGTGTAAACCAAAAAGAACAATCCTTTACTCACGAAAACATCAAATCATACGCATGAAGTATGCAATTCGGATCAAAGGTAGGATAAATCAAGAAGTGTAGAATGAGAATAAGGATTTAAAAGCTTAAAAATGGAACTTGATTAATAAAAATAAGCAATACAAGATGTTTAATCTTCAAAGATTAAAAGAGAGAATGAAATCTAGTGAGAAAAAGTTTAAGATTTTCTCTCTCTAAAAACTAGAAAGAAAACTTGAAAAATTAAAAACTAGCTAACTACCCTCCTAATGTGATTAGGAGGGTATTTATAGGGAATTGGGAGGCATGTGTGGTGCTTTCTTCTTTCTTTTCTTCTCGACTCGATTAAATTCATTTTGGTCTTTCTCGATGTCGTCTCGGGATTAATTAAACTCGTCTTAACATTTCTTCATTTATTTAGACTCGAGTTCTTCGACTTCATTAAACTTCCGTCTTTAGACTTGTTCTTCGATAAATCTTCAGAATAGGTCTTGGACATCCGTTCTTTAAGCATTCTTGATCTTTTGACTTCGTCTTTTCCCGTTTTCTTCGATAAAAGCCCGTGAAAGCCCGTATTTTCTTCCTTTTTCATCTTTTGGTCCTAAAACGCAATAAAAACACAAACCACGCATAATTCCGACTTTTACGACATAAATCACACGTTTTGGTCTTGTTATTATTGGAAATAAGTGGTAAAAGGATAAGTGTTTTCACAATTATTAAATCCCCTACACTTGACCATTGCAATGCCCTCATGCAATGCATTATTTAAAGCACGGTTTACATTTTCCATCATAAATAACCCACCTTGGCCTTTATTAAATACTTAAACATAGAGGATAGAAATAAGTAAAAAAATTAAAAACTTACATTGGGTTTTGGCGGCCATGAACGTTTATCATTCTCAAGTTTCACGTTCCCCATACCAAGCTTAAAAATGAGATCATTGTTATTATAAGTTAGCAAACTATCACGAACTCATGTGGGCCAATTATTCACTTAGACTCCCTTATTCCTATGGGTATCTCTTATATTTTATTATTTGTCTTGAATGATCATGAGGATGCATTATTTGACTTATTTCGATAGGTATATAGTCTGAAAATAAAGTGCACGATTTAATCAATAGTTAGCTAAAGGACCAAATCTTTTAAAACTGCTTCTCGGGACCTCATAAAGTTCATATCTTGGCATAACTCGCTTCACGACTTGAGACCTTTCTCGGACCGATATTTGGCAGCGACTTCATACTTCGAATCTTCGAGAGACGTTCTTGAAATTATGGTCTTCTCTTCATAATAGGAATTTCTTCACTTGAAGTTTTTGAGAGATTCTTCATCTTTGGACCACGACTTCTTCATTTTTCTCCAATCTTTATTTTGGACTTTGATATACAACGATCCGCCTCCTTTTAGGACTTGGATCTATTTATCCTCATACCTTGTTAGGGTCTTTTCGGATAGACTTCTCCATGACTTTTGGGGAGTTTTTGCTTTTCGTCGTGTGTCTCGATCCTTCATATTGATTTTCGATAAATGATTCTTCACATCACTTTTGGATCTTTAGCAACAAAATGTAGCCCTCATGCCTTGTTAGGGCCTTTTCGTACTCGCCAATCTTCGCATCCCGCTTCAATAAGTTATGCCTTGGCTATGAACTCTAATCCGTACCAAGCAACTTTTAAACGATTTGGGGCTAGAAGCTAAGTAACCTTTCAAATCGTACAACCTTACTTATTAGCAGATAAATTATTTAGCAAGCGGAGGGAGAATAGGCTCATAATTAACTCTCATAAATTCACGAAAGAATACCGAACTTATAATTGACTCTATCATCTCTCGTTCTCCACAGTTTAAAATCTCAAGGAATGAGACTCGTGGATGCTTAGCCTATTAAATCAAAGTTTTGGGTTTTCGAGTCATCTATAGGATCTTGCAAATTCTTGGACTTTTTCAAGTTTAGAAATCGCATTTTAAAGTTCCCTTGATAAACGACTCTCTAGGATCAATTATGGGAACTTGCGAGAAGTTCTTGTTCTTAACCCGTGAGAGTTAAAACTTTCGCGTTTTATAGCTCCCTATATAAAAGCCTAGCAAAACTTGACTTAAACACGTTAAGGATACTAGCTTGAGTAAACTCGGGTTGAGTCAAAATGTTCACGACTAAGAAAAATCTAAAACCACTTTATTGAAAATTTATTCTAGAAATGGGAAGAAAATAAACATATCAACGGAAAATACAACTATACAATAGGCCAAAATAGATTAAAAATTTTGAAAAATGTCGAAAAATCAAATTTTCCGGTTAAAATGAGGGCAAATTCATGGAAAAGACAACTTACTTCGATAGAAGTCCCCCCTACACTTGAGATAAACATTGTCCTCAATGTTTAAGCATGTGGGAGTAAACTCCCCTACACTTAGGACATTGTGCACTTTGTTTAAATCTTGCTAAGGAAAGGACAACTAAAGTGAATTCAATGTGAACATATACAATATGAAATATTGAATCACAAGAGTTTAGGATAGAACCAGGAAGATGGGAACACGGTATCACGGTTCGTCAAAAGTCATAAAGGTGTATCTTTGAAGCTTTAATCCCTGCACAGCACAAGAAACAAGACAACAAACACATACGGGGCTACCCCTACACTTATTATGAAAGCAGTAAAGGATAGAACACGGGTTGCCTCCCGAGAAGCGCTTGTTTTTGTTCACCGAGTCATGAGCCTGACTCGACCCAATTTTAGTTCATGGGGAACGTGGTAAGGGATGGAATCATCTCGTGAGAGATGTCCTCACCAAAGTACAGCTTCAGACGCTGGCCATTCACCTTGAAATTGGGCCCATTCGGCTGAGAAAGCTCAATGGTCCCATACGGAAAGACTTTGGCGACGGTGAATGGACCAGACCAGCGGCTCTTCAACTTGCCAGAGAAGATCTTCAACCGAGAGTTAAAGAGTAAGACTTGATCACCAACGTGGAACTCTCGGTTCTTGATTTTAGCATCGTGGATAACCTTCGTCTTCTCCTTGTAGATCAGCGAGTTCTCATAAGCTTCATTCCTCAGTTCAGTTAGCTCGTTGAGTTGTATCTTGCGATGATCACCGGCTTTGTTGATGTCGAAGTTCGCCCACTTCAAGGCCCAGTGCGCCTTATGTTCCAGCTCGATTGGGAGGTGGCAGGCTTTCCCGTACACAAGACGATAAGGTGTACAACCGATCGGGGTCTTGTAAGCAGTACGGAAAGCCCACAGAGCATCATCTAACTTATCGGCCCACGCGACGCGATGCTCTCCCACAGTACGCTCCAAAATTCTCTTCAAGCCACGGTTGGATATCTCGGCTTGCCCATTGGTTTGGGGATGATAGGCGGTGGAAAGACGGTGATTGACACCATACTTAGCCATGACTCTTGCAAATTGATCGTTGCAAAAATGAGTCCCATGGTCACTGATGATAGCACGAGGAACGCCAAATCGAGCGAAAAGCTGCTTCAAAAAGTTCACAACCACCCTCGCATCATTCGTAGGAAGAGCCTTAGCTTCAACCCATTTAGAGACGTAGTCGACGACGACGAGGATGTACTTGTTCCCTTTGGATGATGGAAATGGCCCCATAAAGTCGGTGCCCCATACATCAAAGATTTCACATTCCTGTATGAAATTTTGAGGCATCTCATCCTTATGTGTGATCTTGCCTTGACGTTGGCAAGCATCACAATGCTTAACCATTTCGTGAGCGTCACGATAAATGGTGGGCCAGTAGAATCCAGAATCAAACACTTTCTTAGCGGTGTAGTTGGGACCAAAGTGACCACCGGTGGGTCCTTTGTGGCAAGCTTGGAGGATGTCAAAAGCTGCCGGTCCGTCAACACATCGACGAATAATGAGATCAGCACACTGTTTGAATAGATAAGGGTCATCCCAAAAGTAAGTCTTAACATCGTTCAAGAACTTCTTCTTTTGTTGGGATGTTAACCCTTTGATGAGAATACCACCCGCTAAGTAGTTTGCAATGTCCGCAAACCACGGGGTGTCATCAAGATTGAGATTTATAGACATTAAGGTCTCAAGGGGGAAAGAGTCATTGATCTCTTTGTTCGGATGATCCCCTTGATATGGATCCTCAAGTCGACTCAGAGGATCCGTTGCCAGGTTTTCGGCTCCCTTCTTGTCACGAATTTCAATGTTGAATTCTTGAAGGAGCAAAACCCAGCGAAGAAGTCTTGGCTTAGAATCGTTATTTGTCATCAAGTACTTCAACGCGGAATGGTCCGTGTATACGATGGTGGTGGATAAAACAAGATAGGGGCGAAATTTTTCAAAAGCATAGACAACAGCTAAAAGCTCTTTTTCGGTTGTCGTATAATGCAATTGAGCCCCCGTCATTGTTTTGCTAGCATAGTGGATTGGTTGGAAGTGTTTATTCACTCGTTGGCCCAAAACCGCACCAATAGCAAAGTCGCTAGCATCGCACATCAATTCAAAAGGCAGCTCCCAATTAGGGGTAACCAAGACCGGTGCCTTAGTTAGCTTATCCTTGAGAAGATTGAAGGCTTCGAGACACTCTTTAGAAAAGATAAAAGGAGTATCCTTTTCCAAGAGGTGGGTCATCGGGCGAGCGATTTTAGAGAAATCTTGAATGAATCGGCGATAAAAGCCCGCATGACCCAGAAAACTTCTCACACCCTTAACGGTTGAAGGTGGAGGTAATTTGGCTATGACATCGAATTTAGCACGGTCGACTTCAAGACCGGCTTTAGAGATTTTGTGTCCTAGCACAATGCCTTCTTTGACCATAAAATGGCATTTTTCCCAATTCAGAACAAGGCGAGTGTCTTCGCACCGCTTAAGCATACGTTCCAAATTGGCAAGGCAAGAAGAGAAGGAATCTCCAAAGACCGAGAAATCATCCATGAAGACTTCCATGGTTTGCTCAACCATGTCATGGAAGATAGCCAACATGCACCTTTGGAAAGTCCCGGGGGCATTGCATAAGCCAAATGGCATTCTTTTATAAGCAAATGTGCCGTAGGGACAAGTGAATGTTGTCTTCTCTTGATCTTGGGGATCGATGGGTATTTGAAAATAACCCGAGAAACCATCAAGAAAGCAGTAATATTCATTACCCGCTAAACGTTCAAGCATTTGGTCCATAAAAGGTAGAGGGAAATGATCCTTTCTCGTGGCATCATTGAGTTTGCGGTAGTCTATACAAACTCTCCACCCAGTAACGAGACGGGTAGGAATTAACTCGTTGTTTTCATTGGGCACAACGGTGATTCCGCCTTTCTTAGGCACACAATGGACTGGACTAACCCATGGTGAATCCGAAATAGGGTAAATCATACCCGCATCAAGAAGTTTGATAACCTCTTTTTTGATGACTTCATGTATTTTAGGATTCACCCTTCGTTGACTTTGAATTGTGGGCTTAAAGTCGTCCTCCATGAGAATTTTATGTGTGTAGAAATGAGGATCAATTCCACGGATGTCGGAGATTTTCCAAGCGATAGCTTGTTTATGCTTCTTCAACACGGCAACAAGTCGGGCTTTTTCGGCTTCTTTCAGATCCTTTGCGATGATGACCGGTAGCTTCTCGTCTTCTTCCAGGAAAACGTACTCAAGATGAGGAGGTAGGTCCTTAAGCTCGAGAGTCGGAGGATCCTCAATAGATGGTGAAACTAACGATGGATCATCATTAGTCACCTCTTTAGGAGTAGGAGGAGAGAACGGGTCCTCATTGAGAAGTCTCTCAATAGTACTAATGTCTTCATCCCAATTGGTGGATAAATTATCATACTTAATATCGAGAGGACCCAAACTAGCTTCGAAATCATCCAAGTCACTTTCTCCAAAAGGATTCAATGCTGGAGCAATTGAGGCAACGGTCTCAACATTGGGTAGAGAAGAAAGAGTACTTTTGCAAGCATCATGAAAATGTTCTTCACAAGCCTCATCGAGAACATCAATAGCATTAACACTCTCATACGAATAAGGTTGCTTAGAAATCTTACCCATGTTGAAGACAATTTTATCGTCACCAACTCTCATGATTATTTCGCCTGCGGCTACATCAATGAGAGTGCGACCGGTCCTCAGGAAGGGACGTCCAACGATTAATGGAACACGGGGATCCATCTCGTAGTCAACGACGACAAAATCCGCCGGGAAGGTGAATTTATCAACGCCAACAAAGACATCTTCGGCTATCCCTACTGGATAAGCAACCGTACGGTTGGCTAATTCCAAAGTCATTTTGGTGGGGACTAGCTCGGGGAGAGATAATTGCTTCCAAACACTTAAAGGCATTAAGTTTATACTGGCACCTAGATCGGCTAGGGCCATGCAATTCTCTACTCCCGGGAAGTTGCAAGGAATCAAGAAGCGACTCGGATCACCAAGTTTGGTGGGCAATTTCCTTAAGAGCACTGCGGAGCAATTCTCATTAAGGTGGGTCTGAGCAATGTCAAGAAGCTTTTCTTTATCACTTAGAAGATCTTTAAACATCTTAGCTTATTTGGGCATGTGAGCGAGAGCCTCGGCAAAGGAGATGTTAAAATTCAATTGTTTAAACATTTTTAGAAAGTTTGAAACCTGAATATCATCCTTGCTCTTTTGCTTCTCTTTCCTCAACCTTGAAGGATAAGGTATATTGGATGAAGAAGAAGGCTTTAATGGAATAGGATCACTCACAATCACGGGTGGTGGGGAAATGGGGATAGAAGGTGAAGGAGGTGAGGAAAGTTGCTCTTTTTCCTTGTTCACAATCACGGGTGGAGGTGTAGGAAGCTCGGGTTCCATATATCCTTTTCCACTTCGAGTGGTGATTGCTTTCATCTCCCCTCTTGGATTCGCAACGGTATTACTCGGAAGAGTACCCGAAGAAGAGGGTTCATTACTTTGGATGAGCGAACCAATCATATCACGAAGGTGAAGAGCTTGATTGTTAAAAGAGTTTTGCATGTTTGCATTAATGTCATTGCTGTGTTTGGCCATATCATTCCTTAGCTCAGCTCGAATATCGCTCCCTTGTTTCACCGTGTCATTCTTCAAGTTGACAAATTGACTCTGAAGATTCGTCACCATCTCACGATTAGTCTTCATGAACGTCTCGACGTCTTGATTTACGGCCATCGGTTGATTGAGAGGTGGAGCTTGGTAAGCTTGAGAATTTCCTTGAGTTGGGTATGGGTTTCTTTGGGATTGATATTGATTTGGAGCACGAGGTTGGGATTGGTTGTTTCGGTTATAGCTTTGTTGTTGGTTTTGGTTTGCAGGAGGGAAACCGGGACGAGCAAGATAATTGTTGGAGCGATAACTTAGCAAGTTACAGTCTCCTTGAGGGCGAGCTTGATAGCCTCCCGTGGGATAAGTACCATATGCTGCGTTAACGTCTTCAGAATAATTGCCGTGAGTAGAAGGACACTCATTGTAGGAATGAGGACCACCACATGTGTCACAAGAAATAGCAACAGCTTTAGCGTGTTGAGTTTGGTTAGAAGTCAAAATTTGGAGACTTTTGTTAATATCAAGAATAGCACGTTCCAAAACAGACGAGTTGGTGGTGGAAGAAGTAGATGAAACATTGACTCTCTGATTAGATCTTGAGGATGCGGAAGAATCCTAATTCTTGTAGTGAGTAGTCATATTTTCAATCAACTCTCGACACTCCTCCGGTCTCCTTTTCATAAAAGTACCACGGGCGGCGGCATTGATCGTGTCACGATCACGAAAAGTGAGACCATTGTAAAAGGTGTCAATGAGAGTGACGGGGAGCATATTGTGATTAGGACAGCGGTCGATCAAATCATTGTAACGTTCCCAAGCATCGAAAAGCGATTCATCATTCTCTTGCATAAATCCACTGATTTGGTTACGAAGGCTAGTGACCATGGATGGGGGAAAGTAGCGCGATAAAAAGCGTTGAGTCATGTCATTCCACGTATGATTATAATTCTTAGGAAGACGGTCAACCCATTTTTCGGCATGGTGAGAAAGCGAGTGTGGAAAAAGTTGGAGGCGAAGGTCATCCATAGAAACACCGGAGCACTTCATGCTTTGGGTCATGGTAATGAATTTGTCGAGGTGTTTGTTGGCATCATCATCCGGAATTCCACGAAACGGATTCGTTTGCACTTGTTGTATCATGTGATGCTTCAACGAAAACTCCTGAGCCGTGACGTGCATTGGCGCAATCGGGCCTCCGCGTCCGTTCATGGTGGGTTGGCACAATTCCTCCATGGTTCGTAAATCAGGTAGAAGAACATTGTTGTTGTTGTTGTTGTTGTTGTTATTCAAATTGTGTTGAGGTGGGTGATTATTTTTGTTATTAACACCAGCCATATCTAAATCTTCAAGAGTCTCGGGCTCAGAATAGTTCGAAGATCTAGTACGCATACACCTGCAGAAGAAAAATATACACAAAGAATATCTATATAATCTTTTTGGTGCAAAACCTTTGGAAAAGAATTTCTTTTAATGATTTTTTAATGTTTTTGTATTTTTGAATAATTTTATATTTGTTAGGATTTTTTGGAAATTTTTGAAGCACGGAAAAATAACGTTCAAAGAACGGATCCCAAAATTCAATGCGTCTCTCACTAGAAACCGTTTATCGTAACGAAAAGAGCCGGCAGCGGCGCCATTTAATACTTAGTTTTGCAACCAAATATAAAATTTTGAAGTCCCAAGTGTTTTCGAATTGAAAACCGGTCTAAAGTGCGACTCAATCGTCTTTTGGTGAATCAAGAGAATGGATTGGTTTGTTTGTTTTAACTATTAGCAAGTAATTAAAGTGTCGTTAAGTAAATTTAAAGCTTTGACAAAATTAAACTTAAAGTTAATTTATGAAAATTCTTAAAACTTAAAGCTTGTAAAACTTGAAAACTTGAAAACTTAATCAATCGGAATAAAACAATTAATGTCCATCAGAATACACCAAACTTTCAACCATCAGAATATTAAACAAGGATCCATCGGAATGTATGATCTTACTACCCATCGGAATGTTGTGAATATATCTGTCGCAATGTGAATCCATCGGAATGATGCTGTCGAAAAATGGGCAGCACTTCGTCTTATCCAAGACCTTGATCCCGTCGGAATATGCGATCGCAATAGGTGATCGCAACCCAGATCGGAATAAGGGGGAAAATCCAACCGATCGCAAAGTAAAACCCTAATGGGTTATTGCGATCAAAAGCCAAAAGCTATCGGAATGAGTATAACGATATCGGAATGTGTAGTAAACCGTCGGAATATGTATACAAACCCTAAGATTGCGATGGATGGTAGCAGTTCCGAAATTGGTGGAAATCTAAGAAAGATGCAATAAGCACAATTGATAAGATATTCGACTCAAACCTTAAACAACTTATTAAACTAAAATTCGACAACTTTTCAAGATATAAAATCAAGAACTTTATGAAAAAGGCTTTTAAAATAACTAAAAACTTTGATGAAAAACCGAAAATCAATAAGCTATGACTCGAAATAAGCCAATAAGCGTTACGAGCTTATGGCTTAGACGAAGTAGCTTGTGTGTAAACCAAAAAGAAAAATCCTTTACTCACGAAAACATCAAATCATACGCATGAAGTAGGCAATTCGGATCAAAGGTAGGATAAATCAAGAAGTGTAGAATGAGAATAAGGATTTAAAAGCTTAAAAATGGAACTTGATTAATAAAAATAAGCAATACAAGATGTTTAATCTTCAAAGATTAAAAGAGAGAATGAAATCTAGTGAGAGAAAGTTTAAGACTTTCTCTCTCTAAAAACTAGAAAGAAAACTTGAAAAAATAAAAACTAGCTAACTACCCTCCTAATGTGATTAGGATGGTATTTATAGGGAATTGGGAGGCATGTGTGGTGCTTTCTTCTTTCTTTTCTTCTCGACTCGATTAAATTCATTTTGGTCTTTCTCGATGTCGTCTCGGGATTAATTAAACTCGTCTTAACATTTCTTCATTTATTTAGACTCGAGTTCTTCGACTTCATTAAACTTCCGTCTTTAGACTTGTTCTTCGATAAATCTTCAGAATAGGTCTTGGACATCTGTTCTATAAGCATTCTTGATCTTTTGACTTCGTCTTTTCCCGTTTTCTTCGATAAAAGCCCGTGAAAGCCCGTGTTTTCTTCCTTTTTCATCTTTTGGTCCTAAAACACAATAAAAACACAAACCACGCATAATTCCGACTTTTACGACATAAATCACACGTTTTGGTCTTGTTATTATTGGAAATAAGTGGTAAAAGGATAAGTGTTTTCACACTTATTACCTTCCTCTATGGAACAATTGTTGAGGAGGTATATTTGATGCAGCCTCCTGGTTTTGAGGATCAAGAGAATCCAGACAAGGTGTATAGAGTCAAGAAGGCTATGTATGGACTTCATCAAGCCCCAAGAGCATGGTATGGTACTTTGTCTACTTATTTGGTGGACAATGGATTCAAAAAGGGCACCATAGACCAGACAATGTTTACAAAGAAGAAAGGTAAGGATGTTCTACTTGTTCAGGTCTATGTTGATGATATCATCTTTGGATCCACAGATCCAAAGATGAGTGAAGATTTCTCCAAGCTTGTGACAGACAAATTCAAGATGAGTGCTATGGGGGAGATGAACTTCTTTCTAGTGTTACAAGTTCAGCAGAAAGAAGATGGTATCTTCATCTCCCAGGATAAATATGTGGCAGAGATCTTGAAGAAGTTTGGCTTTTCTCCACATGAAAAGAGGGCTACTACTCCTATGGATAGAGAACACCCTTGGGGAAAGATTGGAGATGGAAAGGATGTTGATGTCAGGCACCATAGATCAATGATTGGTTCATTGATGTATCTCACAGCCTCTAGATCTGACATCATGTTTGCTGTGCGTGCTTGTGCACGTCATCAAGTGACTCCCAAAGAATGTCACCTTTATGCTGTCAAGAGGATCTTTAGGTACCTGAGATGTTATCCCAGTGTTGGCTTGTGGTACCCAAAAGATTCACCTTTGGAGCTTATTGCATATTCAGACAGTGACTATGGAGGTGATAAGTTTGATAAAAAATCCACAACTGGTGGATGTAAGTTTCTTGGGAGCAGGTTGATATATTGGCAGTGCAAGAAACAAACAGTGGTGGCAAATTCTACAACTGAAGCAGAGTATGTGGCTGTAGCTGCTTGTTGTGGACAAGTTTTGTGGATTCAGAACCAGCTGTTGGACTATGGGTATAATTTCATGCATACCAAGATATTTGTTGACAATAACAGCACATTATGCATTATTAAGAATCCTGTACATCATTCTAAAACTAAACACATAGAAATTAGACACCATTTTATAAGAGATTGTTTTGAAAAGGGTTTAATACAACCAGATAGGGTTGACACAGAAGAAAATGTGTCAGATTTACTAACTAAACCTTTTGATGCTGGAAGGTTTCAATACTTGGTAACAGGTATTGGAATGATCAATCTCACATAATATGTGTTTTGGAATCTTTTTGTAAAAGCATGTACAGGATAATGCATTGTTATTGGTCTTTTTGAGGATTTAGATTTTCCACTATATATTTCTAACACTGATAAAGGTTGCTTGAACACTGATAAGTGTTTCTGTGACGTTGTCAGCAATATTTTTGTCTAACGCTGACAAAGCTTTTCTTAACGCTGACAAGTGTTATCGGGGCGTTGTCAGCAACAATGTTAGTTTTGTGGTTTTCAATCTAAATGTGCAGGTGGTGTTAGCATTATACCATTGGATACAGAGTTGCTTATGGATCATTGGAGAAACATTTGGGCATGTTTTTGTTTATGGATGATGGTTGGAATTTTCAATTCCTATCTTGACATAATTTTTTTTTTATTTTCATGCAAATTTTTGGCAACCTTTGTATCACAGTTTAAGGGGAGGTTTTAGGAACCTTTAGGACTCTTGGGTATCCTTATGATACTCTTATCACTTTTCTAGATTGTGTTCACAGGTGAGTATGAGTTAGTTTTACTAAAACATGATGCACTGTAGCATGCAAAGTTGATATACTATGCATGCTGCCAAGACATTTTTGGCCTAGAATTGGTTGTTGTCTGTTGGGAGACTTGGGATTGATTTTATCATGGGTTTTACCTGGGAGTAACAAGTAATTTTATGAGGTAACTTAGTTGTTAAGAATTTTGGTTAGCAAGGAACACTAGAGGACTGTTATGTCTATCTTGCATAAGCAAGTGTGCATAACTGGACAGTGCTTGCCGCCCTATAATAATTATCAACTTTTTGGTTATCTTCTCTAGGACAAATTACTTTGTTAAGGTCATTTTTTTATTTTTATAAACTTTTATTTTTGAACGCTGACAAGTATTTTTCCAAGCGTTGTTGTGACCAATTTAGACGCTGACATGGCTTTGGCAAACGTTGACAAGAATATAGCCGTTGGGCGTTGATACGTTATTTTTGACCGTTGACACTCAATGGGACCTAACCAGTTGTTACTTTTTGACTTATTTTTAGGCCGTAATTTTGGGAACTGATAACTTTGATTTAATGCATGAGATAAACTTATTCTTTTTCAATATTTTCATGATTGCATTTTGAAAATACTTGCCTATTTTTGGGCCAATCACATGCATTTTCTTCTCCTATATATTTGGCTCCTATTTTAAACAGGGTACCTATTATTCTTGTCTAACACAATTTTTCTCCTATACCTTCATCTTTATCAATCATTCATAACAGCTTTCAACAATGGCACCAATGTTTAAACCAAGTGATTTGGAATTGGGGTTCAGAAGTCAACACAACATGGTAGCATATCTTGAAGCTGATGATACTCTGTTTCCCCAATACACACAAATGGTGGCGTATTTAAACGCATCCCCCATTAGGTATGCTTTTTCTCATGCTCCACCATTCCTGTCACACATATTAAACAGTTTTGGAACAATGTCAGTTCCTCAACAGTTAATAGAGTAAATACATTATCTTCTATTGTTCATGGGCGCACATGGGTGGTTACTAAAGCTTTGGTACGCCAAGCTTTGCATCTTGATGATGCTGATGGTATAACCACCCTCCCCATTAGTGAAATAGAACAAGGACTAAGGGCTTTGGGTTATCCTTTTCCTGATGAAGGAACTTTAAATAAATATCATAAACAGGAGTTTCCCCCAGCCTGGAAGTACCTAATACATGTCCTCTTGCAATGTTTGAGTCCCAAGTGCACTACACACAATGAGATCAATAGATCTATTGCTAGTGCTATTATGTGTATTGCTACTGGGCAAAAGTTTAATTATTCCAAAATGATTTTTGAGGGCATGTTTAAAAATAAAGGGAACAAAATAACTTTAGCTTATCCCAGATTTTTACAAATGGTTTTTGATGTCCAAGGTTACTGCACAAGGGATCATGATGATTTTTATGAGATCCCTGTGCAAAAGAAAGCAATTTTTATGAAGATGAACTCACCCCCACATCGTGACTTACCCCTCACCCCTGCTATGATTGATGTCATTGAAGCAGCACAACCCCAACCAGACCCCCAACCCCAAATTGATCCAATACCTGAACCTTTACCTTCACCACAACATCTGCAAATTGACCAAGAACCCTTCGACGCTGACACGTTAAATGTTGGCGTTGATGTGCCTATTTCAAACGTTGACACAAATCCTTCACAGACCCAAACACCTCTTAACCAACCCACATCCACCCAATCCACATCTTCTTCTCCCCCAACACAATATAGGTTAAAAAACGCCAAAGGAATACTAGAGTATTCTCCTCTAGTGGTCCTAGCCATGTAGCAGAGAGAACCACCACCACAAGTGTGGTTGGTGTTATGGATGAGGCTGGGACTATTGGTTCTGGCTTAGAAGCTGGCCAAGACAGTCCTACCATAATTAAGACCTCATCCATGCCCAATGAATCTAACTTGGGAGGTCAAATACCCATTTTAGAAGAGGGTAGATTGGAACCAATGACTTTGATGGAATTGACGGCATTCTGCATTAGCTTACAAAAGCAAAATGCAGACTTAGTACAAGTTGTCAGCACACAAGGCCTTGAACTCAAGCACTTGAGGGAGAGGATTGTTATCCTAGAGAATGTTAGCACAAGGAGAGGGATGGAGGAATCTTCCAAAGGGGAGGATGAACAAATAAATGTGAGTGATAAGGGCTCTCATGATGGTCAATCTTTGGATGTTGCTGAGGCCCTAACAAGTTTGAAGAAACAGATAGGTTTTGATACGTCTATAGTCTCTCCTACAAACTTAAAATTGTCATTAACAGCCATGTTGGAGGAAATTGCAAGAGGCGCTGAGACAGGTACTTTGGGCGTTGACAAGACAGATTTGAACGCTGATATGAGTATCTTGGGCGCTGACAAAGCAAAAGTGAGCGTTGACAGACCTGCAAATGAGGTTGATGTATTCCAGTCATCATCCATCATCAAAGAGGTTTCTTCATAGGTATTACCATCTACCTTACCAATAGTTGATCCATTAGATAAGGGTAAGGGTATTATGGTAGAAGAAGTTGTTCCAAAGAATGCAACACAAATTGAGTTTGATAGAAAGTTGGCTGCACAAATTGTGGAACAAGAAAGAAAGGAGGTGGGTGAATCACCTTTTGTTGTCACTTCAGAAGAGCAAGAAGGAAGTGATGAAGCCAGTTCAGACTCAAGTGTAATGATCATAGAGCAACCAGAAAGACTTGAGTATGGTTATGAGTTGGCCAAAGAGAAGTTGAATGAGTTGAAATTGCAGGTTGATTTTGATATGCCAGAAGTTGTTCAGATGTACCATGCTTGGGAAGATAGGTGTATGGAGAATCCACATTTGACCATTTCAGATCAGATATGGGGTTTGGAGATTCTTCTCAGAGTACAAAAGGATTGCAAGGTCATTCTGAAACACAAAGCAAGCAATGTTCTCTCAAATTTCAAAAAGGGATAGAAGGGAGTTGTACTACATGCTACTCAGATGTCATGGAACAGGATGGACTCATAAGAAATTGATTGGTTTGACATTTGAAGAGTTGGAGTGCAGCGCTTATCCTATTTGGGTTAGAGTGCAGGAAGAAAACACTCTAAGACTTCTTTCTAATGAAAGAAAAGAAGAACTTGCAGAGGAAATAGAGCTTAAGAAGGCAATGTTTGTTCCTAAACCAATGAAGAAGGGAGTTTCTCTTGAGTTTCCCAAAGATATGGATCCATTAAATCCAAGTGAAGCTGTTATAAGAAAGAGCCTCAAGCTCTCACCATTAGATGCTTCAGACATGGTACAAGTGTTACCACTTGATTCCAGAAACCCTATTATAAGCTATGAAGAAGATGAATGTGGGTTTTGGAAGATTGGCAGGTATGGAAAAGAGGTTCACACTTTTACCACCCTTATATCTTTGTTTGCAAGTTTTGATAGAGAAGACTTGGTAGACCTATGGAGGTTGTTAGAGGCCAAGTATGAGACTGAAGCACCAACTTCAGTCAATGGAATAAAACTATGGTCAACAATCAAGAGAATGTATGGACCAAGAGATGAAGATCCTGCTATTTGGAAGGATCTTGAAGATGACCTCAGTGGTATTCAACGGAGATTGTATTCAGCTGCTGGTGTTTATTATTTGAGTTCTACAAAGTTTGCTGAGTATCTACTTGTAGATGGCCAGTATTTCATGTCTATGGAAGTCTTGGAAAAGATGAAGAACACACAGCTGGAAATTGATTATTCAAGTGACGTGGCCAAAGATTTAATCAGATTTTTTTATTACCAATATGAGAAGGTTTGTAAGATTCCTCCTAGTTCTTAATGTTTATTCAGAAACTTGATTACTAGAGTAGATATCAAGTTTAGGGGAGTATTGTTGGGAATAAATTATAGCCAGTCTACTTGAGCGCTGACAAGAGTGAAACAAGCGTTGACAGGAGTAAAACAAACGCTGACAGATCAAGTGTTAACAAGACAAAGTCAAGCGTTGATACATTGAAGACAAGCACTGATGGAAGGATATGATCTACACGTTTATTATATTCTAGATTACTTCTAGTAAAGATAGGAACAACAATGTATTTTCTATATTTATCTTTACCTAGAATAGTTGATACGTAGATTATTGTACAAGGCTTCTTATGTCTATAAAAGAAGACCTTTAGGTTATTGTTCAATAATAAGTTTTCATACGTTAAACACTATCATTGTAAGCAAGTTTGATATCATTAATCAAAGTGAAAGTTTGTTTACATCTTGTGTGTTCTTGTTTAAGTTTTAATTCTGCATAACACTTAGATTGTCATATACATATACAAAGGTTTCTCTAAGTGTATTACTTGATCTAATCTCGTATACATAAAGCTAAATCGATCTAAGTTTGGGATCAGTAAGCTTGAGCCTCCAACTGTTGTTGAAGAGACTGGATCAGTGGATCACTGATAGTGAGGAATGGATTGGTGGTGTATGATACTTGTTGTACTGATGGTGGAGGTGTAACGATAAATGTTAAAGTGGTGGTGGATGATATGGGTTGTTCAAGGATAGGTGATGGTGTAGATTCAGTGATTGGGGCGGTGGTTGATACAGGTTGTTCAGCTATTGATGATGACGGTGTAGATTCAGTCGTTGGGGTGGAAGTTGAAACCGGTTGTTCAACAAGTGCTGGTGTGATAGCTGGTGTTATGACTTCACTGATGACCGGGGTGGATAGTGGTGGTTGATGTAACAGAAGTTATAGGAACATCCACCATGTTTTCATTTGTCGATGGATCAGTATTTGTAACCTCGACACCCTCCCCTTCCAAATTAAGATATTTCATAACATCGTCAGAGCCGGAAGTAGACTTACTTTGAAGTTGAGTTTCTGGTATGAAATTTGCATGAGCATCGTCATGTACCACCATGTGAGTTGGTTTCGGTAAAGATGTGGTGATATTGGTGTCTTGATACATCAAACTTGTATCTGTGTTTGCACTGCTACCACCCTTTTCACTTTGCTCACGACTTTCAAAATGGAAGTTATCAACATCTTCATAAACATCTTCATTGTTAGGATCTTCATAAAAGGAAATATCGGCATCAGGTTCACCAAATTCCTCTAAGTCATCAAACACTGTTGAGCATGATCCTTTGTATGTTGCAAAAGCCTCCACTCTGCTTCGTTGAAGAGTAATACGTAGTTATTTGGCTTCAGAAATGGTTTGCTTAGCTGGTTCAGCTGAAGCAACAAGTGCTTCTTTACCTTTGGTTTGATTTGCTTTCTTTGGCCTTCTTAGTGGTACTTCTTCGTTGTCATCCTCAGTGTGGGTCATCTCAGCTTCTTCAGCATCTTCATCAACTAAATGCTCTTTCCCTGTGCCTTTATCTTTTGATGAAGCAGTCGATTGGCTCTTGGAAATTCTCTTCTTTCGTTTACCTTTTTGCGTCTCAGATTGTTTCTCGGAGGGAGCTGGATTTGCTCGTTTGAACTGTGCTTCAATATCCTGTAGCATCTCTCGGTAGTGATCACTTTCCCTGATTCCTTCATTCATCATGATGTCTGGCACTAGAGCTGGTCTGAGCTTATACTTTGTGAATTAATTATCCGCAGTCATAGTGTCTAACACATCGTCACTATCTTGAGTATGATAGAAGAAGTTCTCACGAGGAACAATATCTGGGTCACTCTTCATGAAGAAATTGATGATTAGTTTTGTGAACCTTGGAAATGGGAGATGCACCGCTTTCCTCTTGGAACTTCTGAATTGATGACAAAATTCCTCCCAAAGTTGTAATGCATAGTCCACTTTAGATCCAGTATAGAGACCCCAAAAGATAATTGCATGAGAGGGTCGCATTGTGTCTGATCTGCGAATCTTGGAAGTAAGGCATTTTACTAAAGTAGTGACAATTTCTTTCCAAGGTTTCCCAATATGTGACGTGTTAAACTGAGAAAGGAAACCAATTTCACCCTCATAATTCAATTCTCGGATTACTCGAAGCAGTTCTTCTGAATCTGGGTCAGGCACGAAATGTTCCCCTTTTGCTAACTTAGGAAGCTTGAATAGTTGCCTAAATTGACGCAAGTCAAATGTCAAGTCTTTGTTGTTTAGAGTAAAAGCGATAATCTTCTTTGACAATTGTTTTGACTATGTGATTGTGGCTTTTGCCTAAAATTCGTGCATGTATACTTCAGGAACTGATGTAGTGACACGTAATGCATCCTTTATTGGTGAACAATCTAGGATGTCTGTTGCAATTTTGAATGCGGCCAAAGAAGGATTGAAATCGTCTCTCAAACGAAAAATGTTTGGTGCATGTTGCATTCTTAGCATTAAGTGGAACAAGGATAAGATCTAGTCGTTTTTGTTCTTCTTCGGTTATCGACATTTTCCTGCTTTTAGATAAACACAAGCACACTTGATATATACACATATATATATCTCATAAACTATATAAATCCTAATCAATGGAAATAAACCACAACAAATGTCACCACATATGATTGAGTAACAAAATACAAACATTGTTCATATGGACTAAGTTCATACATTCAGAATCACACCTAGAATTATGAAAGGTATGCCACAGACAATTTATTCTAAGGAGATAACGACCTAGCATTAGTTCTTTGAATATTTAGATTTCTTGGTTGTCATAACCAGAACCTCAGTAGGTATAGGTTTAGATTCAACCACAACCTCAGTAGGTCTTGGTTGAGTTTCAACCACAACTTTAGTAGGCTTTGGTTTAGTTTCAACCACTACTTTAGTAATTTTTGGAGTATCCTCAACCCAGATTCAGTAGGCTTGAACACAGGGTTAGAGGCCTGGATACAAAACACAAGACATTGAATAAGTAATTTGTATCTCTTTTGTTTACAGAGTTGTCAACTTATTAAATAAGATGAACTTCTGTAATAAGAAACCTTTCAAGTATTCATAAAGTGAAAGATTTTCCATTAGAGCTGCTTTGGCGGTATTGAGATCATCACAGTCAGAGTCGTATGCATCCAAATCATCACATTGATATGCGGCATTGTTTGTGATGGATGCTGTGAGACCGTCAGTGTCCGCGACTCCCGAATCTGCGAGAAATGCCAACTCTTCTTCATCGAGCTCACGTCCTTGGGCTTGAGCATTTACCAAGTAGATCTTCTCCTGAAACCATGTGCTATCCCTTTTCCTCGTGGGTTGCTTACACTCTCGGGCCATGTGCCCTTCCCCTTTGCAATTGTAGCATATAATCATCTTTGTTTTTCGAGTGCTATTAACTCTTGTAGCAGCAGTGTTAGATGAACGTGCACCAGAAGTAGATGAATTGGGTCTCCCCTGAAGTGGTTGCACCATGACTCTGCCATCTTGAATTGTAGCCTGTTGTCGAGAGTTAGAAGAGTTTCTTAACTGATTGTTAGTTGTTGCTGGTCCTTTGTAACCTCGTTTGTTCAATGTTTGAGTGAGATAAGCAGACATTTGAGCAAGTATATCAGTAGGACTATCCCCTTGTCTAAACTCAGGGACAGGGATCTCATCATCACAATAGAATGCTGGTGCTGATTGAGCTACAATCTGATTTGATGGAACACTAACTTGTTGTGAGTAATGGGGTTGAGGAGCCTCAAGTTGTTGATAGGTAATAGCAGGGTTTGTTGGAGGTTGATAAGGTGAATACTGATGTGAAGCATAGGGTAACGGATGTGAATCTCCTTGTGATGATGTTGCTGGTTGCTTATATTGTTGGTGACAAGATGTAGGCGGTTGTGGCAAGATCGAGTACTGTGGGAAGCTTGGTGTTTGATACAATGGTTGATAGGAAGATTGGTGTCCCAAAGCAAGCGGTGAGTTGTGATATGAAAATGTAGGATGGTTTGCCATTAATGCCAATGGTTCTTGATAAGATCCCTGAGAGATTCGTTTTTGGATCACATGCTTCTCGTGTTGTTGTAAGAAAGCATAGAGTTGATCTAAATTTGACTTGTGCAAATCTCGAATCATCTTAACATCGGTGACATATTGACTCCATTCTTGGGGTAACGTGTTCAAAAACTTTTTGTTTAGTTGAAACTGTTCAATCCTTAGATTATACACGTTCATGTCATTCTTCAAAGTAGTGAAACGCCAGTAGTAATCGTGAAGAGTCTCCCCTGGAATATATGTAAACCTATCAAACAAGTCATTCAATTGACACTCTCGTTCTTGCTTAGTTAGAGATGTCCCTTGTAACAAAACAGCTAATCGATCCCAATGATTCTTTGCCACTGTGTGTTCACTTACCATTCTATAGATATTAGGTGGAAGAGCTTGAAGAATTGTCTGAACGGCCCTTTATCTGCATCGGCAATGATTTTATTAGCATCGGTTAACTCATGATACAACCTTTCCCTCGTCACATTGTTGAGGGTAACTTCTACCCAATCTAATGGACCTTTTTTAATTTATTGAAGCATAAGTCGACCATTGGGTTTGCCCATGATGTACGTTTTCATGCGACCTTGCCATGCTTCAAATAAATCTTTGATGAGCAAAGGTGGGCGAGTGTCGGACCCGAGATGATTGAGATATCGGTAAGCGAAGTCAGGGTTGGCATATATGAATTTGAATTCATTTTATGATCCCTTGAAAAAATATTATCAAAAATGATCGAGCAATGAAATAAGATTATGTGTTTTAATGTTTTTTAAATAAAGATATTATGATCTTTTGATTGTGTGTTTTTGTTAATGTCTCCAAATAAATGCAAAGATAAAAAATCCTCTAAGTGTTGCAAATGATAGCTGATCGTACTCCTAGATCGGACTCCCATATTGTACCCTATTGATCGTACTCCCTATCGAATCCTAGATCGTACTCACTGATCGTATCCGTGATCGTACTCCCTGATCTTATCCAGATCGTACTCCCTGATCGTATCCAGATCGTACTCACCTATCCTACTCAAGCGATCGTATCCAGATCGTACTCACCTATCCTACTCAAGCGATCGTATCCTGATCGTACTCAAGATATCGTACTCCTTGATCGTATCCTGGATCGTACTAAGCTATCGTACTCCTTGATCGTAGCCTGGATCGTAGTGAGCTATCGTACTCCTTGATCGTAGCCTGTATCGTAGTGATGATCGTGGTCACAGATCGTAACTTTGATCGTACTTGTGATCACAGTATAGATCGTAGTATAGGATCGTGACTATCGATCACAAGTAGAAACCCCCAGGGTTTATGCAATCACAAAATCAGATCATAACACAAAAAATAAGCCGAGACTTGGAAGCAACAAGAAAGAATGGATTTTTCCCTTGGAATTCGTGATTCTAACCAAACAAATGTTACCAAATCGTTACTAAAACAATCTAGAAGAGATATAGAACACTTGGAATCACGAAAACACGAAAAAAAATTTGAAACTTTGGAAAAAATCATTCAAAAACACATGAACACACTTAGAAAAGTATGAACTACACAAAACCAATCTTTATTTCATCCCATAGCTCTTGATACCAATTGTAGAACAATGATAATCTTTGTATTTCAAGAGGGTTGATGTTTTCTAGAGAGAAACTTAGCGAGAGAAGTGAAAGAAACTATGTGTAATAAAATGAGAAAATGAAACAACCAACACCTCTTTCCATGGTGGAAAGAGGTTTATATACCCAAGTCCTTAATGTACTTGGGCCTCCGGCCCATGAACATGCTCATGGGTCGGGCTTAACATAAATGTAACTTAAACACTACTACGAGCCTATAACTATATTGTTGGAGTGACCGAGACTTTCTTTATACGTAAAAAACGTATTTCCAACACATATCTAATACAAAACCCCTCCATACCCGAGCCCAACTAACAAACCCATACCCAAGCCTATTGTTTATTATTAGTTTAACCAGATTTTAAATAGGTTAATTAATAATAAAAATAGACAGTTAACACCCACTTAGCTCTCACCCCAGATCAAACTAACAACTATTCATCCATAAAACCTAAAACGATTATCAACCCAAAGGGGTTATTTGATAGTTGTTTCTAGAAACCTAATTCCCCACTCCCTTAACATGTTTACATGAACAAATCATCCAAGTCACCATTATGGGACCCCCCACGAGACTCCCCTGTCCCAAACTAGCTCAAAGATAAACAAAGATGGTGACCTCTATAGTTGGGTATAACACCCTCGTTCTTTACCTTAACGCAACGGAACATTGATCTGAGGTATTACTTGATAGAACACAAGTCATAATAATAGAAAACAACTCAAAAGAGTGATTAAATCAACTTTCTTTATGTGTCATTAAAAATCAGAGTTTTACAATATGAGGTTCCTAAAATCTAGAATAACAATTTCAAGCTTGTGCCTTTTCATGCCATCCTCATTCTGCTCCATGCTAACCGTCTTTAATACTTGAGATATATGCTTAAAATCAACACAATGGTTGAGTGAATTCATAGGTTTAAAATCCTTTTGAATACAAGATCCTTTTCTTGAGCTACGTTGTTATTCGCTCACATAAAATCATCAATTATTGCACCGCTACTTGACATAAAGAAAACCAACAAATTGCCCTTATGCAGGTAGTCTGCCAGAAACCTGAGTTTAGCAAAATAAAGTTTATCCATTTAGCCTACGTACGAACCTATTTGGCATTCTAGCAAGTGCGACTTGCCCAGATAGGGATGTAAGTCCCCATATAGTACTATTCACAATATTAGCGTTCATTTTATAGAAATGATCAACGGTCGTGATTAAAAATGGACTTAATGGCAGTAGTAAACATAGTGTCAGTAATCATGTCAGGCAACATACCAAAATACTTGTATTCCAGTTTAGCATATATCCCCCCTGACAGGTTTTCAAATCATTTATAAATTAGATCTAGTGAGGCTATGAACTCACCTGGGGCCCATATAGTATGAGTTATATCAGATATGTTTCATTCACAGGTAAACAACATGGTCACACAAACCACAACTTAATCTCACACAAACCTGGATTAACATATTATGTATAGTATAAATTCTCTGATCTTTTGTTCAATATTTTTAAATATTAATTATGTATTCTTTAATTAATATTTGGTTGTAATTCTAGCACCATTGTTCGGGCTATCATACTCGGAAGCTATTCTATAAACGTTTGAGGAGCGAGGCTTTAAATCGTAAACCCAACCACTCAGTTAGAACGTAATATGGAGATGGAACATCTTTTTACAAAGTTCCCTACTAACATGATACCTTCATTACTTCCTCATATTTATAATTAATCTTCTTAACTTTAAAAATTGGAAAAATAGCCCTTTTAGTTATACTTTGGTATAATTACACTTTTAACCTCTAAAGTATATAGTTTCATTAATTACAATTTAAACCCTCAATATTTAATCTTAAGGCCTCAAACTATCCAATATTTATTCTTATAGCTTTAAATTTCATAAAATGACACTTTTGGCCCAAAATATTAAATAGTTTCAAAAATACTAGTTTTAGTCCCTATACTTGTAAAAATCACATAACAACCTAAAAAATGTACCAAATAATCTAGGATTTTAAAACAAAGTTTCAAAGCACATTTATAATCATAATAAAAACAGTTCTTCAGAATTATAGCTTTTGAAATGGATTTTAAGTCATTATTTTATGTAAATTACAAAACTAGGATTTGAAGACATCTTTAACTTATAACTTCCATTTAAAATGATCAAATGCTCTAATTTATTTTGTATTATCTTTTTAACATTATATAAGCATTATAAAAAGTCTAAGAAATTATTATAACAAGATCGAAGCTTAGCTAACAAAGTGAGTACCTAGGTAGCTCCAAAACGGCTCCTAATGGGGCATATGAACTATATCTTCTTCATAACTCTTCAAGAACTCCTAGAAATTCTTCCAAAGCTTGCTAATGATCTTAGGGATTTCTTAGAGCTTCAATGGTCGTATAGTAACAGAATGTATAGGTGTATAGAAGTGAAAGTGAAGGATGAATCTAAAATGAAGCTAAAGACTCCTATTTATACTATTTCTAACCCTTAGGCTCCAAGTTTTACCCCTAAACGTGTAAGAACCAGAGAGTAGTGACTAGGTAAGGCTATGAAAGATCTATTCAAGTCTAGGAATGAATCATATGATCTAAGATAAAAATATCTAAGTATGTGGTCTATATTACTTACGACATGTTTTAGATTGGAACAAGGATGTGTAAACTACAAGTAGGTGCATCACCTACTTAGAAATACCTCAAAATATCTATTTGACCAAATCCTAAGTTTAAAAATGGGATGGCAAGGTTTGAAATAGGTTTTTGGAGGGAAAAAAGTAAAACCGAGTCTAAATTAGGGCTTGTAACTTTATACTTTGTGATTTTGGTGATTAAGGGCTTAGGAATGTGATTAGTGATGGATTAGGGTATACACATTTTAATTAATAAGTTTGGGTCTTTGGTTTGAAGTTTAACAAAGGTTTAAGGTGAAATTGGGAAGAAAACCTAGGCGGGTTAGGGTTTCTAATGATCTAGGGCTAATCCTTGTTAAATCCATTATCCTTGATTTATATACTGATGTAAACTCATTTTATAATTCATACATTCTCCTTAATGTGTTAATGAAGTCCCTACGTTGGTTTTACTAAGTTATTCTAAGTAAACATGTCATGAGGGTGAAAATACATATTTTGACCTAATTTATAAGTCATGCATTGAAATTACCTTGTCCTTTAGGGTACTTGTACATCGTCTTAACATAATCTTATAACCTTAATGAAATAATATAAGTGTTTGTAGACTTGTCCTATGTAACACCCCCATTTACCTTTACGTAGCGGAACATTGATCTAGGGTATTACTTCATAGAACACAAGTCATAATAAAAGAAAACAACTCAAGAGAGTTATGAAATCAACTTTCTTTATATTTCATTGAAAAATAAGAGTTTTACAATATGAGGTTCCAAAAATCTAGAATAATTTCAGTCTTGTGCCTCTTCATTCCATCCTTGTGCTGCTCCATGCTATCAGCCACAATTATCTAAAATATATGCTTTAAGTCAACACAAAGGTTGAGTGAATTCATAGGTTTTATCAATCAGTTCGAATACAAGATCCTTTTTATGAGCTACGTTGTTATTTACTCGGAAGTTTGAATAAAATGATGATTCAATTGCACTAAGCTTACGATACCGCGACTAGACATAGGAACCAACAGTTTGCCCTTATGAGGAAGTCTGCCAAACTATTCTTATTTGCAAAATAAAGTATGCCCGTTTGACCACTGAGGTGCTAGCAAGTGCGACTTGCCCAGACAGGAGATGTCAGTCTCCAATAGTACCATTTACTGTATTAGCGCTCATTCCGAGAAATGATTAGCGGTTCACAATTAAAAAGGGACTTTTATAGGCAGGAGTAAACATACTATTAATGAATCATATCTGGAAAGCATACCAAAAATACTTGTATCCCAATTTAGCATATATCCCCCTCACGGGTTTGAAATCATTTGAAAGTAGTACACTTTAGTGACGCTATGAACTCATATTATATTCATAGAATCCGAGCTATAATCAGATATATTTCATTCATATATAAACAGCTTGATCATACAAACCACAACTTGGTCTCAACAACAGCTTGATCTCACACAAACCTAGATTAATACATTGTGTATAGTATGAAGGCTTTGATTTTTGGTTCAATATTGTTAAGTATTGGTTATATATTCTTTCATTATTATTTGGTGGGAATTCTAGCACCATTTTTTGGGCCATCATACTCAGAAGCCATTCTATTAAAGTTTGAGGACCGAGGGCACTTTAAATCGTAAACCCAACCACTCAGTCAGAACGTAATATCGAGATGGAACATCTTTGTACAAAGATCCCTACTAACATGATACTTTCATTACTTTATCATATTAATGATTAATCTTCTTTAGTTTCAAAGTTGGCAAAAATAGCCCTTTTGGTTACACTTTGTTATAATTACACTTTTAACCCCTAAAGTATATAGTTTTAGTATTTGCATTTTAAACCCTCAATATTTAACCTTAGGACCTCAGACTTTCCAACATTTATTATTATAGCTTATACTTTCATAAAATTAAACTCTTGGACCAAAATGTTAAATAGTTTCAAAAATGACAATTTTAGTCCCTAAACTTGTAAAAATCACATAACAACCTCAAAAATTGACCAAATGATCTAGGACTTTAAAACAAAGTTTCAAAACATGTTGATAATCATAATAACAACATTTATTCAGAATTATAGCTTTTGAAATGGGTTTTTGCTTATTATTTTATGTAAACTACAAAACTAGGGTTTTAAGATATTTTTAGCTTATAAATGCCATTTAAAATAAAGAAATGACTTAGTTTATTAATCCTACTTAATCCATAACACAAGATTCTAGAGAGAGAAAGAGAAGAAAGTTTGAGAGAGAAACTAGAGAGAATTGGTGGAAGGTTAAACTTTAGAGAGAGAAAGTAAAATGTAACCAACACCCTCTTCCACGCATGGAAGAGGGTTTATATACCCATGAGCTTGGTGGGCTCATGGGCTTGTTTCTTGGGCCGAGCTTGGCTTACACTTGGGCTTACGCCCCTAACTTATACAATATTAGCTTAAAGTCCAAGCCCGGTTAACCCGACTAACCTATTACAATACAAGACCTTTACTAAGATGACCTATTACATTCTTGTTCGACTATATAAAATATAGGGCTAACAATCTCCCCCAATGTATCGGTCATCTTTAAATACATAAGATGATTGAGTGAATACATTCTTGTGGAGGCGATCTTCCTTCTTTGGTCTTGTATCTTGGTCTTGATCTTGTTTGTAACGGATTTGTTCCTTCATACCTTTGTGATCTTTGTCTTGAGCTTTTGTCATTTGACTTTGAGTGCTTGAGATCTTCATCTTGTGCTCCTTGTGACTAAGATGACCTAATACATTCTTAGGTATCTTGATTATCGCCATCTTGTGCTCTTGTGACTTCTGAATCGACATGTTCACACTTTGTTGATTTTGAAAGGCTAACAATTTCCCATACAAGTATAGTTGTAGTTAATCCTTCAAATATTCATCAGAGTCGCGGAAGACTTTAAATTTTAGTATGAACATGTGAAGACGACTTCGGTTGGTACACATCTACGCCACCATCTTGATATGCAGCAACGTATATTGACACGCACGAAATAGCTTTGAATATTTCATACTAATTTGGTAGCGTTTTACATTCGGTTGGTGAAGACCGTTAGACGGTATTAGATACGTACCTGTGATCGGGTAGTTTTAATTAAGAACCTCCTTGACAGGGTTTCCCAGCGAGTAACCAGTTCTCTTTACTCGACCGTCTCAAAGCAGACTGCGAACGTAAAGAATGAATCATAAGAATAAATTATCCGTCTGATTAGATTCGTCAATTCAGAATTCCTGGAACAAGTTTGATTCTATAAGAATCGCACCATTGTTGCTTTCCAGTTTGTCACAAGCTTGATTCATAGAGAATCTTGCGAGTCACCTACCGCAGTGTTGTTTGATGTTGACACTGGAAGGATTTCCATTCGTCACTATGAGCACTCAAGAGTGTCACTCTGAATGTTCTTGCAAGATCACACGGATTTTGCGAAGAAACCTAGAAACAAGTTTAAATCAATTAAGAATCTAAACTTTGTTGCATTCCAGTTATCACATGTTTGATTCGTGTTACCTATCATGAGCTTGTTTGATGTTGGCTCAAGTAGGATTTCCATCTTCATTGTGAACCGTATCACTCAGATGTTCTTCCAGTATCATAGAGATAATGCATAGGACTCGATTTTGTCATAATGAGATGATAGATTGATCTCTTTTTGGCTCTAGACTTGATAAGTGCATTTTGGTAATCGGAGGCTGGAGCAGACTGCCGCCTTTTCAATATTAACTAACTCGGAGTGAGAAAGTCAATAGATACGTGTTGATCTCCGAGACTATGAGACAAGGTTCTTTTGAGAGAAACCTGAATGGCTAGGAAGGGTAGTGCATTGCATCACTGGGTCCATGATACAAGTATTGAAAATATGTGTCAACCCGGTTTCTACCTATGTTGCATAGAATATTCAACTCCTTCAATTCATACCAATACGTCATCACTAACACCTTGTTGTGATTGTTCTAGTGCTAAGTTAAGTAATTGGTCTGCATTTAGCTTCATTCCACTCCATCTTTCCTAAGGACAACTATTTCTAGCTATGGAATGTCCTTGGGTAGATCCCTCCGGTTCTGGTTGGATCATAGGACTTAGTTTCCTATCCTAAACCACCTTTTGACTCCATTGTTTCGTCGTGGATAGTAGGTTGTTTTGGGTATAGATCGTAACCATAAAACCATTAAAAACCATTCAAAGTGCTTGATAAAAATCAAAACTTTTAAAACTTTGAAAGTTTTACATTTCCGAAATACTCCCCCTACACACATGCATCGATATTCGAAATAGTTTAGCATGTGAAGGAAGGAGTTGCACTTGAGTCTTTAAGATCACATGTTGCGATATATTAAATTTTAATCACATATTCTCCCCTATCTCTAATATAAAAACATAATATTAGAGATACCAATTGAATAAAATGTGACAATTTTCTAAAATCCGGTGGGAGAGAAACATGTGTGCACGCATGAATATGGAACTTTTGTAGTCTGGTCGCTCCCCCTCAACAATATATGTGGGTCTTGAGACAAAAAATTTGACAAAATTTTGGAAAAACGATACCACAAAATATGTTGAGGTACGGAGATGAGATGCCTTTTTCCGATATAATATATTACATTTGACAATTTCATATCATTTCGGAATGTGTTGGATACATAAATTGTGACAGATTCAGAGATGTACCCAACAACATTAAAGGCTTTGATTTTAAAACGCTCCCCCTTAAAAATTGATTAAAATAACATATGACATTTTTGAGATATAAAAACCGTTTTATGAGGAAGGAAGTGTTGAACACACAATTCTGAAAGATTTAGAAAAACAATTTGAGAAATTCTTGAAAAATTGTGTTCAACAGTTTTAAAATAGATTCCGATTTACATGAGCTTAAATCTTTGAATGTTTTGTGACTAACTCATGACTGAGAAAAATTAATTTCCCACTTTGAAGGATAATTTATCATCCGTGATAAACTTTCCTGAAGTTGAAGTTCGAGTTCTAAGCTGATATTTACTTAAAAATCGTTTTTCATGAACTTAAAAACGTTGAATGTTTTTATGAGAAGCTCATGACCGAGAAATATGAGTTTCTCGTTGAGAAGGATAAGTTATCGTCCGTGATAAACATTCCTTATTTGAGGTCCAAATCCTAAGCTGCATTGCGCTTAGAAGTCATCATGAGAGAGTATCAAGCAGCTTCATTTGTCAAAACCTCCAAGTCTTCTGGAGTCATATACTTCATACCAAGACGGCCAACGAGATACTGAAACCTATTTTGAGATAGGGCTTTTGTAAACAAGTCTGCTATCTGGTACTCAGTTCTGACAAAGTATAATTCCAGGATACCACGTTCCACTTGTTCCTTAATGAAGTGATATCTGACTACGATGTGCTTGGTACGAGAGTGTTGAACAGGATTGCATGAGATGGCTATGGCCGACTTTGAGTCACAATACATAGTTATTTTATCAAAGTGGAAGCCATAATCCGTGAGTTGAGTTCTCATCCAGAGGACTTGATCACAACACGCGGATAGAGCCACATATTATGCTTCAGCTGATGAGAGCAAAGTGCAATCCTGCTTCTTTGACGACCAGCTCACAAGCTTGTCTTCCCCTAGAAATTGTACGCTACCAGAAGTGCTTTTTCGACTATCAAGGCAACCTGCATGATCAAAATCTGAAAAAGCTGTTAGATGAAAACCGGTTTCCCTCGGATACCAGAGTCCCATGTGAATGGTATGCTTAAGGTATCGAAAGATCCGTTTAACCTCTTTGAGGTGCTTTTGAGTAGGTCTGGCTTGATATCGTGCACAATAGCATGTGGAATGATGAATATCAGGCCTGCTGGCTGTAAGGTACATAAGAGACCCGATCATAATGCGGTATCGCGTTTGATCTACGGGATATGAGTACAAGTCAGCGTCTAGGGATGTGGTCGACAATGGTGTACCAACGCGAGCACATGATTGCATACCATGCTTTTTAAGTATTTCTTGAGCATACTTAGCTTGGTTAATAAAGACACCACGTGGGGATTGATGAATCTGAAGGCCTAAAAAGAATTTTAGCTCCCCCATCATTGACATTTCAAATTTGTTGTGCATTAATTTTTCAAAACGTTTTGAAAGTTTTGGGTTCGTAGAACCAAAAATGATGTCATCAACATAAACTTGCACAAGCAATATGTCATCCCCATATTTATTAATAAAGAGAGTAGGATCAATGGAACCTTTGGAGAATCCTTTGGATACCAAGAAGTTTGATAGTTCATCGTACCATGCCCTTGGAGCTTGTTTGAGTCCATATACTGCCTTCTTGAGACGGTAGACTTTGTCAAGATGATGAGGATCAACGAACCCTTCCGGCTGATTCACATATACTTCTTCCTTCAAATGACTGTTGAGAAAAGCAGTTTTAACGTTCATTTGATAAACCGTGAAGCCTTTATGTGCAACATAAGCAAGGAATATCCTGACAGCTTCCAAACGAACAACTGGAGCAAATGATTCATCGAAGTCTATGCCTTTTTGTTGACGATATCCCTTAACCACAAGACGAGATTTTTTTTGATGATGTTTTGTTCTTCATCCAGTTTGTTTTTCCAGATCCATTTGAAATCTAAAAGAGAAATTCCATAGGGTCTGTCAACAAGTTCCCAAACATTTAGGCGTTCAAACTGATAAATTTCGTCTTGCATTGATTCAATCCATGCATGATCAGTCATGGCTTGCTTGTTGTTTGTAGGTACGGTTGAACTCACGGTGAGTGCATACATACACACATCGCTATCAGTTTCGAGTTGTCTGCGTGTTCGAACTGGTTGTGAAGGATTTCTAATGACTTGCTCCAATGGATGATCACGTGTCCAATGGTGAGTGGATGGATATTGTAACACCCCCAAATTTATACAACTTAGTACAACGGAAGACTAGTTGGTGTTACGGGATAGAACATTACTCACATCATAGACAACGCTTAAAAGTCGCGTCGTATTAATAATAAAGCATTTCCATTCATAAATATCAAAGTTACATCGGTCCCAAGTCATATTATTTCATACAAAGTTTTACAAAGCATTTGAATGGAAATTATTGTTTAAGTGCGGGCCATGAATTCTTGTCGTCTTCCCGAGAATTACCTTCAAGTACCTGAGATAAAACATGTTAAAAGAAAAGGTCAGCGATAACGCCGAGTGAATTCATAGAGTTTAATAAAATCCATCAATATAACATCGGTATAAATATATTACCGAAAATCATTTTGTACAAATCATTGTAATAGGCCATAAAATAGCCAAAGTCATTTTATACAAATCCTTATCAAAATCATAATATAGGCATTTGCCTTAAAAATCATTATACGAACAAATGTCGTAAAAATATCATACAATACCTTTTATAACGTTGTATAGAAATAAAAGCCGTTATATGAATATGGTTATATAAAACCAAAACACAAACATAACATCAGTTGTAAGACCCCGTATTGCTAGTCAGACAATACATCGTAATTCAAGGCGTATATCAGTATTTTCGTTATTTTGGATTATTACAAGCCGCGTGACATTGTTACCTTACTACAACAAACAACGGGTAGCTAGCCCGAAACTCATTTGCCCATCTAAATTAGCGTGTCATCACAAAGGTCACGCTATTTAAATCTTCTCATACATAAATTCGCTTACCAATCAATGTGGCACGACGGGGATCAACCGTCAAGGCGCGAACTGGGGTGATCGTCCCCAAATAGTACTATTATATGCATAAGCGTCTACCAAATCCCGGTAGTTCACAATTCATGCTAATGGGACTTTTAGTGACATAACCTAACTTTAATAATCCATATTATTTCATCTATTGGGTCATTTAATCATTCGTAGGGTCATACAATTATCCGGGTCCAAATCAATAAACAAACAATCGGGACAAATGTGTCCTATTTTATAAAAAACTAACATGTTATCTCCCTCGCGGGTTTATAAAACATTTCATAAAAACATTTAAAAGAGTGTGAGGCTATGAACTCACGTTGATGTGGGAAGACGTTTTATCGGCAATTCAGGCGTACGGTACGTGCTTCAATCACGGAAACCTAGACAAATAATACTCGTCTTAGACTCTTGTCCAATGACTTTATAAAAATAACGATTATGTATACATATGATGATTATATATATATGATGATCAAGTGGGTTTATATATTCTCATTCACTCATTTTGGTATTTATGTGTTGGTAACTTCTTACTAGTTTACTAGTTTTACCTATTTACGTGTTTTAGGTCCAATAAGCCTATTATAAGTTCATTAACTTGTATAAATCCATTTCATACTTGTATTATCAGTATTTATACTTTACATGTTGGGCCCAAATGGGTTAAGCCCAATAAATAAGTTTATAAGTGTTTTAGCCCATTTTGTTGTATTATTAGTGTAAAACCCGTAAAAATAAGGTCATAATTTAATTGTACTTTCAATTATTTTGAAGTATTTTATAACTTTAAATATTATTATGTTTAACGGTTTAAGTTGAAACCGATATTAAATATTATATTTTAATATTTTGACGAGTAACGAGGACTACTAATGATCGCGATACCGACGGATGCCCACAATTTTATATTTTATTATCAATCGTTTCGATATTTAATATTTTCGACGATATCGTCTAATTTACGTATCGAGTCCTTATATTATTATTTTTCGTGTGCGTTTAAACTTTTTAGTATTTTTACGAAACCCGAGTCTCGTAAATATTTCAAAATTTAAGATTTATATTTTCTACCCTTTTAAACTACTTTATTACATTTTAGACCAAAACTATCACAAATTGGCAAAAACTACCCTAACCTTACACTATATATAATATTTCCACTATCTCATTTTCATTTTTAAAATTCATTTAACCAAAATTTCTTCCTTCCTCCTCTATTTTTCTTTCTTAGCCATACACCCCATCAACACCAATCATCAAAATTTTTGATGATCAACTTTGATCCATCCGAAAACAAAACAAGTCCCATTCCTATTTTTGAAAGGTGATTCTAATGATGCCATTTTTACTTACATGCATCAAGTTTTATTTTTTATTGTTAGGTGGAGATTTTGATCATGCATGTGTTACTAGTGATGATCAAATGATGTTATTGCAATGTTTTTGTTAAAAAGTTGATTTTTAATTTTTGGGTTTTTGATTTTGATGATGATACAAGTGTTAGGATTGGTTTATGGTGATATTAGGATGTTAGGTTGATGATAAAAATGATTGGTTTTGATCAAAAACATGATTTTGTGGGAGATTTTGAAAGGTGATTTTGGGCAGTAGGTTTGAGGCCATTTTCGAGGGTCTTAAGTCTGAATATAGGATGATGTGATGGGATTATGTTGTAGAGAATTTCGTTAGCTTTGATTTGATATAAAGTAGGCCTTCCAACTCCAAACGAGGTGGAAGTTACACTAATTTGATTTTCGTGTACCGGGAGACGAGTGTCGACACAATCCGAAAATTGTTGTCGATATTTGGATCGAATCTCGGGGACTATAAAATGAGTTTCAAAATGATTCAAGGGCTGTTCTCAGGCTCCAAGTTTAGTATTTTGAGTCTATTTTTAGAATCAAGTGGCGGTTTTACAAATGGAGTTGTTTAGAATGGTCAAAATGGTTTCGTAAGTCAAGGTCGCTAAACTGTCCGGATTTTGTGATTCAAAGATGAGTCGGGCAGGGAACTTTAGAAGTAAAATCTTTTAATGGGCTTTTGAGAGGACTTTCTATATATAGTAAGTAAGTTCTCTGAGTAGTATCATAAAAATTTGAAATGTTTAAGTATGGGAAAACGGCTTGGATATTCGGTATGTTCCGGTAGATTTTTGTTAAAGGCATAAAACAATAAAATGAATATATATGAGAGTGTAACAGTATCACTTGTATCGTTTTCTCTCGAGTTTGTCGTGATTATATGAGTCGAGTTTTATATTCTTATGTATGGTTTATTTCTCGAGTCTATTATTAATGAACGCGCCTCATTTGATAGGTTGCGATTCTCGTGTTTGAAAGGCATCATCTATCGTCGGCGATCGTCTCATTACTACTATCGGCTAAGGTGAGTCTATAGCCTCGCTTTATACTAGTTATTAAATGATTTTAAACCCGCGAGGGGGAATACATGTTTTATAAACTTAGAACACATGATTTCTATGGTATGCTTTGTCCCTCTATGAATGGACCCGTGGTTGCCTTTAAATTGCATTAAGTGATTGCCTTTGTTAAAGCCTCAATTATGGACCGTTAACTAGCTTATGATGGGCTAGCCGCTAGTACAATTAATAGATCTATGGGGGAAGCCGCCCCGGTTCAGTTTTTGTGGACTTGTCATAGAAGCTTAGGCCCGACCTCCACACTGTTTGAACATATTGTATTGAGAAGTCAAGTATACGGCAATGTACCAATAATCTGGAGGTAACCGACAATTAATAAATCTCTCGTCTTATTAGACTGATATGGGAGTGTCTAAGGGCTCGGTTCCATGAGCTTATTGCAATTTATGCTATATACAATTATTATTGTTGATGCGAATTATTATTTGATGCTTATAAGCATGCCACAAACTTATAATCTTTGCTTGTGTTCAAATTGATTTCATAAACCTATAGATTCACTCGGCATTTTTGCTGATTGTTTTACTCACATGTATTTCAGGTAATCAAGAAGTGGAAGCTTGGAGGTCACGGGGAATGAAGTTGTGCACTGCTTTTGTTGTTCAAACTCTTTGATTTATTTATCGTTCCTTTTTTAAAACAAACCAATATGTTGTTTTGACTTATCTTTTGGTAACGATTACTTGGGACTACGCTACTCTGACAAATGTTTTAGGAACGATAAATCTAAAATGTCTCTTTTCGAATCGTTCTTTATAAATTATGTGTTGTTGTATCATTGTTTAGCACCCAAAGATGGATTCCGCTGCGTGTAAATTTGGGGGTGTTAAAGATTGGTACCAGAGCCATGAGTTATAGAGAACTAGGTATTTTTCTAAAAACCTAAACTATAACTGTCGGTTTTATTTTTTTCAAAGAGTCGGTGCACATGATTTCGCGTGACTTCAGGTTCAAGCTACTTCTGGGATTACAACTTTAGTATACATTATTATGTATGCCTTATTGCTAAGTATTTCTAAATAAATACTATAATCCTTTATCGATATATATTTATGTCGTTAAACTTTTTGATAAAAGTTTATCATTTATTAATGATTAACTTAAATAAATACAATGAATTTTCAAGATCTTTCTGTATATATTTTTGAAGTATTTAAATTGCTTTTATTGCAAAAATTTTATATTATGACCTTACATACCTTCATCTGCGCGCGTTACTTTCATTATTCAACCCTTTGAGATATCTACGTAGATACCCAAATCGTCTTCCGGCTATTTGTGCCTGGACGTCTTTTAACGTAATTTCTAGACCATTGTGTAGCTCAATGTGTCCTTGGAATAGACTAACCGCTATTTATTGACATTTATATGTATCGACTCCGAAGTGTATTGTTCACTTATATCTCGGTAACGTCATCGTTATTTTATAAATCATTGTCTAGATTATGGCACTAGAATTGGAATACGATTTTACTTATATAAAATTGTATCATTGTTTTTCATTAACCTTCTCGCTCCCGGAGTGTAGCATGTTAATGTTCCATTTTTTTTCTTGTTATGTTTTGTGTTTTTGACAATCGTGGCACCAAGGAGATTTGCCTACATTGCATTTTGAAATCTAAATTACGAACGTTTTTCACCGTCTTGCTTCCTAAATTTCGTGTTGAATACCTTGAAGCATTTTCTGTCATTCATCATGCTATATTTTATTTTATGCTCATTACGAGATTTATTTTTCGTTGTTATAAAATCCACAAGACATGTGTGTATATATGTATATATTTTGAGCCGTTAAGAAGTGTCGAAAAATACACTTTATGCAGAAACTGTAGGGGCAGTATAAACAGGTCAAAACTTAAAAGTAAAACCTGCGTTTTTAAAATAAAATAGTCAAACCTGCACAGAACTTGCAGGGGTATTTTGGTCATTTTACATTGGTTTTCAGGTCTCGGGTAAAACTAGAAAGTCGTCTGAAACGTCGTTTTGTATCAAAATGATTTAGACTCCGAGTCTTGGAGATGTCGTTTATCGGGTCAATTAATCGGCTCATATTAAAAGTTAAATCTGATAGAAAAATTCAGAACATGGGTTTTAAACGTTTCTAAGAAGTTTTGAGTTCATTTGAGATCGTAAAATTTTAACGAATATTATTTTACAACTAACTAATACTAGTTGCATGTGAAAATGATTAAAAATAGAAACATTACAGGATTAGCAATTACCAGATTAATGGTGTAATTTGAAAACGAATAATATATTTTCTTAAAAGCATGTATGTATCGTGTAGCTTACGATGAGTACACATTTGGATTGTTTTATTCTTTTTATATATATGACTCTTTTGTCATTCGATATTATTTTTATTTTTCTTCTAACCTTCCACTGATTTGAGTTGAGTTTTGAAGTTTTGCCTTCACATTCTTCGTTGACATTCTTATCGCGTATCTCATGACATTTTCGTCTAAACCTTATAACCCTTTGAAAACTTACCAACTTGTAACCATTTCATTGGTTGTTTTATGAGCTACTATTTGCCACTTTTTGCAAAACTTTGACTACTTTATACGTTGTCATAATGTCATATTATAAATAAATCTGATATTGTTTTACGATTATTTTCACCAATAATTTTTACTTTGGTCTTATAAAATACTTTTCTTAAGATTAAAAGTTGCTTATTAAGTATCTCACAAATTACTTGTATCCTATTAATTTATAAACTATTTTTAAATTCCATTTTACAAATGGCATGGTTTATATAAACATAAGAAACGTAATACTTTTCGACGAAAAAAAGGACTGCATTGCTAGCCCTAAATTATACATGGCCTGATCACCTATGTCTAATTTAGAAGGAGCCATGCTAGGCTGAATAGTAGTCACCTTAAAAATCTTGATAATAATCAACTTTTTACTTGTATTTATGATAAAGATAAATAAAATGAAATAAAGTGAAAAGAAGTTTTGAAAACCTTTATATCTTATGCAAGTAGCGCGATTTCTATGCATCCGCATACGTTTTCTTACCTTTTCTTGAACGAATTACGCGCTTACGAATACGTTTTTACTCGACAACCGTTTTTCCACTTGTTACTTCATTTTGTCTTATAACTGATTTCTTTTGACCGTTCGTTTAATTACTGACTGTTGATAAAGGACTTGAAAGTCTCGATGTTTTATCCTTCCTTCTCGTCCAATCTTCTTTATGCGACTGGGTAGATCTTTGGAATGTCTCCGCACGTGAATAATGAATTATCACTAGAGTGATTTCCGTATATCCGGGATGACGTCTGTCACCCTCGTTTGTCTCGAAACCCACTCTTGTGAACCGTGCTTTGACCTCTCTCTTTAAACACTAACATCGTTCATTTGATTTGTTTTAATTACAAGTGATTATTAGAAATTTTATTTTATTAAAATTTTTGTATGGATCTTATTTCCGATCATGTATCGACCACTGCTAAGTTAACGAGCTGATAATGGTGAACCACCGACCGCACTAACAAAATTGACAACTTGTTTAATCTTATTATTTCTTATCGTCTTACCATCGACGCCTTTATTTTATTATTCTCTTTAAGAATTCATACGACATCTGCTTCGTCCTCTTTTGTACCGCTGATTTCGTACTAATTGTTGACCATTATTTCCATTCATATTCGTTTGTTATCTTGTCACATTTTGAAACCCGAATATATCCCATATTTATTTTGAAATAATAAACACCTTTATGTATATCTACAACGTATTATAAAATTTTTATGGAACTTTTATACATTTTCCAATGATTTTCAATTATCGAAATAACCATCATAAGAAAAAGGTCAAATTATTACATCATATTCTGTATAACTAAAACTAATGTTTAAAAATAAAATTTTGTTCTACCTTTTGAACTAATTGACTTATCATACTTTACTTTAAATGTAATGAAATTATCGGTTTAATTTATATTCCTGATAATGATTTAATTTGGAAATTATATTTTCTAATTGTAACCATCAATATGAGTTTAATTAATAAATTCATGTCTTTTTTCAAAGTTTCTTAAGACAACCAAAATAAATTATGAAGCTATTTAACTCCTATTTTGATATATCATCCTTATCAAGAAAGTACCTCAATTGAGTTTTAAGGTAATACCAAATCCGGGACGGATAATTGTGACAAACGTTATTTTAATGTTAATATTTAATTCATTCTTCGCTCTCATTTTTCTAGTATTGCGAATAATTATGTTTTACGGTTACGTGAGTCGAGATCCCTCGTCGATCGTTAATCTTAAATCACTTTACCACATCTTGTTCGTTTATGCGTTTATTGAAGTCATTTTTATCTCGTTCTGTTCCTCGTATTGAAGATCAGTATTTTATTCTGAGTTTAAAATGAATCTCGGGAAGCAGTGTATAAGAAGAAACGATAAGTGTCACCAGGATTTATGCGTGTACTTGTGGAATGATGGAGGACCGAATCTCTTAATGAATGGAGTTAATAAATTCGTTACAACCTCGAGGAGTATGTTGAAGCCGACACCGCAAGTGGAAAGACTCTGGAGATCAAGTGGTTATTATCAAGGGTTCGTTCAAGGTTTTCTCGATGATTAACGATGGAAATCTATACTTGATGTTATTGTTCGACCTTTTATTTTTATGTACTTATGTGGTATGTGATCTAGTCAAATGATCGTAAGTTGTGAGAACTTGAGACGGCATCATCCGATGACGTCCGATCATGTAGAACACATATTATGTAATATCTTTATGACTTTCAACGACGATGTTTATTGATACTTTAATGCTCGTTGGCGAGAGTGAGATGGCGTCTTTGTATTATCTTTTGAGTAGGGACCCGCGTATAAGCACCCTCCAACGACGAAAATGTTTTTCTTGTTAGTTCTTTTTGATGTGTGTCCATGGCTATCCGGTCGATGGATATCCTTTAAATTGCAACATTCCTTTTAACTGGACTTACCTGAAAATCCTGTCATCTATTCTTGTCGTCAAATTAGCTTCGTGTGATTCATAAAATTTTCATGTGTCAAGCTTGACGGGTGACTGGTGGATAAGGATTTATTTATTCCTTTTTGGTGAGATACCACTTGACGACAAGTTACGTTTTTGTAAAAGAACCAGTGGAGATCGTGGTTCGAGATTCACGTGGGAACGTGAGGACTTCTTTATAAGGAATGCCGTCATCCTTCCGGGTAGTGAACAACTCGTGTATGAGGCGAGTTAAGCGCCGGGACGTCGCTCCCTTAAGGTGGTGAGGATGTAAAACCCGTAAAAATAAGGTCATAATTTAATTGTACTTTCAATTATTTTGAAGTATTTTATAACTTTAAATATTATTATGTTTAACGGTTTAAGTTGAAACCGATATTAAATATTATATTTTAATATTTTGACGAGTAACGAGGACTACTAATGATCGCGATACCGACGGATGCCCACAATTTTATATTTTATTATCAATCTTTTCGATATTTAATATTTTCGACGATATCGTCTAATTTACGTATCGAGTCCTTATATTATTATTTTTCGTGTGCGTTTAAACTTTTTAGTATTTTTACGAAACCCGAGTCTCGTAAATATTTCAAAATTTAAGATTTATATTTTCTACCCTTTTAAACTACTTTATTACATTTTAGACCAAAACTATCACAAATTGGCAAAAACTACCCTAACCTTACACTATATATAATATTTCCACTATCTCATTTTCATTTTTAAAATTCATTTAACCAAAATTTCTTCCTTCCTCCTCTATTTTTCTTTCTTAGCCATACACCCCATCAACACCAATCATCAAAATTTTTGATGATCAACTTTGATCCATCCGAAAACAAAACAAGTCCCATTCCTATTTTTGAAAGGTGATTCTAATGATGCCATTTTTACTTACATGCATCAAGTTTTATTTTTTATTGTTAGGTGGAGATTTTGATCATGCATGTGTTACTAGTGATGATCAAATGATGTTATTGCAATGTTTTTGTTAAAAAGTTGATTTTTAATTTTTGGGTTTTTGATTTTGATGATGATACAAGTGTTAGGATTGGTTTATGGTGATATTAGGATGTTAGGTTGATGATAAAAATGATTGGTTTTGATCAAAAACATGATTTTGTGGGAGATTTTGAAAGGTGATTTTGGGCAGTAGGTTTGAGGCCATTTTCGAGGGTCTTAAGTCTGAATATAGGATGATGTGATGGGATTATGTTGTAGAGAATTTCGTTAGCTTTGATTTGATATAAAGTAGGCCTTCCAACTCCAAACGAGGTGGAAGTTACACTAATTTGATTTTCGTGTACCGGGAGACGAGTGTCGACACAATCCGAAAATTGTTGTCGATATTTGGATCGAATCTCGGGGACTATAAAATGAGTTTCAAAATGATTCAAGGGCTGTTCTCAGGCTCCAAGTTTAGTATTTTGAGTCTATTTTTAGAATCAAGTGGCGGTTTTACAAATGGAGTTGTTTAGAATGGTCAAAATGGTTTCGTAAGTCAAGGTCGCTAAACTGTCCGGATTTTGTGATTCAAAGATGAGTCGGCAGGGAACTTTAGAAGTAAAATCTTTTAATGGGCTTTTGAGAGGACTTTCTATATATAGTAAGTAAGTTCTCTGAGTAGTATCATAAAAATTTGAAATGTTTAAGTATGGGAAAACGGCTTGGATATTCGGTATGTTCCGGCAGATTTTTGTTAAAGGCATAGAACAATAAAATGAATATATATGAGAGTGTAACAGTATCACTTGTATCGTTTTCTCTCGAGTTTGTCGTGATTATATGAGTCGAGTTTTATATTCTTATGTATGGTTTATTTCTCGAGTCTATTATTAATGAACGCGCCTCATTTGATAGGTTGCGATTCTCGTGTTTGAAAGGCATCATCTATCGTCGGCGATCGTCTCATTACTACTATCGGCTAAGGTGAGTCTATAGCCTCGCTTTATACTAGTTATTAAATGATTTTAAACCCGCGAGGGGGAATACATGTTTTATAAACTTAGAACACATGATTTCTATGGTATGCTTTGTCCCTCTATGAATGGACCCGTGGTTGCCTTTAAATTGCATTAAGTGATTGCCTTTGTTAAAGCCTCAATTATGGACCGTTAACTAGCTTATGATGGGCTAGCCGCTAGTACAATTAATAGATCTATGGGGGAAGCCGCCCCGGTTCAGTTTTTGTGGACTTGTCATAGAAGCTTAGGCCCGACCTCCACACTGTTTGAACATATTGTATTGAGAAGTCAAGTATACGGCAATGTACCAATAATCTGGAGGTAACCGACAATTAATAAATCTCTCGTCTTATTAGACTGATATGGGAGTGTCTAAGGGCTCGGTTCCATGAGCTTATGGCAATTTATTCTATATACAATTATTATTGTTGATGCGAATTATTATTTGATGCTTATAAGCATGCCACAAACTTATAATCTTTGCTTGTGTTCAAATTGATTTCATAAACCTATAGATTCACTCGGCATTTTTGCTGATTGTTTTACTCACATGTATTTCAGGTAATCAAGAAGTGGAAGCTTGGAGGTCAAGGGGAATGAAGTTGTGCACTGCTTTTGTTGTTCAAACTCTTTGATTTATTTATCGTTCCATTTTTAAAACAAACCAATATGTTGTTTTGACTTATCTTTTGGTAACGATTACTTGGGACTACGCTACTCTGACAAATGTTTTAGGAACGATAAATCTAAAATGTCTCTTTTCGAGTCGTTCTTTATAAATTATGTGTTGTTGTATCATTGTTTAGCACCCAAAGATGGATTCCGCTGCGTGTAAATTTGGGGGTGTTAAAATTAGTCCAATAACGTTAACTTAGCCCGTTAATGTCCGTATGTTATATAGTTCGGGTTTAATCGGTTTTTACTTGTTATATATGTTTATATATCAGTATATGAGTTTATAAAAGTTTACATTAGACGGGTCCAACCGTCTAAGTTTTATTTAACAAAAACGTTAATTTTACGGTAATAGCCGAAAAGTCGTAAAAATCATGTTTATAGTTTTATAACTTATAAAACTTATAAAACTACCATTTTTATAAAATTTCCATTTATTTATCCTTATATATATTTATATAAATGTATTATATGAGTTAGTGGGTTTTTAATTCACATTTTATACTATTTTTATTTGAGTGCTTATATAATACTATTATACTTTAATTTCCAAAATCTGATTTTTATTTTCATGTTCACCAAAACTGTCATATCTAGAGTTCTATATGGAGATAGAATCTCAAATTATTATGACATAAACTACATGATATGTGCTCCATTTAACTCTTCTATAGCTACTGTTGAATCAGCCTCTAAGTATTTTTTAAAAATCGTCCAAACAGTGAACTCAGATTTGTACTCTAAACTTGTTTTGATCATATCTCACTCATTATAATGATTCCATTGCATGACCAACTCTCACATGTGTACAAGACCTAACACTTACTTTATATTGATTCTACTTTGCCATTTTATCAGTCTAACATGTGGTTAGTTACTGTTTTTATACAGCCTACCATTTAAGCAAGATTTTAACCTTTTTACATATAGTTTTTCATCTTTTTACCCATGATTATCAACACCAAATCCCCACACAATATTTTTATCATCATATATTAATCATATAAATATACAATAAGAAAGAAATACATGATTACATAATCAAAATAACAAGAGGATGGGGAGAACAATCTTTATACCACCAAAGTGATGAAATGATGAGCTTTTGGATGAACAACACATGGTTTTGGGTAACCAATCTTATGAGATATCAACACCACTTCTAGGATCACCAAGTATTTGTAGATTCCTCCAAAAATCAGCCCTTGTTCTTCATGAAAACTCCTTGAGAAATCATCCCCAAACTCTCTTGAAAACTCCTTTTTACATGTTAAGATCACCTCCAATCTTCATAACTTCAATGGGTTTTCATCATATGTAAATTATACATATGATTTATGCTTGAATCAAGATCAAATGGGGGTTGTTTTGGATGAGTTTGGGACGAATTTTAGAGAGAGGGAGGAGAGTGTTTAGTGGTTTGCATGTGTTGAAATGAATGAAAATGGTTTGAGGTGGTGGTTTTGATGTTGGTTGCTAGTTTACAAGTAAACTAAGACATGTGTCTTAGCTTATCTTGTAAGCTTGACACCACATGGTGTTGTTTGCTTTGTTTAGCCATGTGTGGGGGTGGGACAAGTATGTACTTGTTCCATCCCCATTAATTTACGGGTATTCCTCGATTCAAGTTTCCTTGATTTGCGTGCCCTCGGGTCGTTTTACGAAAAACGTTTTTATAAATTATGAAGCAACGTCACAAAACGAATCTAATAAAAATTGTCTCGTCAAAAACAGAGTTCAAAAATGTAAATACGTAATCCTAAGGTTTCCGGTTTAGTCGTAAAGGACGTTAAATTAAAATCGTAAGTCCTAATCTCTTCTCGTAAATTTTTGAGTTTATGAACCAACACAAATTTGAAATCTCAAAATAATATTCATGGACAAATTTATTTTCTGAAATGTCGGACTGTCACCAAAAAACGGTGTATGTAGACGTAAGCACGTAACGTAGAATCCTCCGGTTTAGACGTAGTCGATGCTACTTCACGACGTAAATCCAAATTTCTTCCCAAAAATAAGTGAGTTCATAATATTACATTAAAATAATGCTTTTAAATAATATCTGAGAATAAAATATCAATCATAAATTGACGGATTGTCACAGCATTTACCCCTAAACAGGATCTTTGTCCTCAAAGATTATCTTACCTTACTACTCGCTTCTTATAGAGTTAAAGCCATGTGGGTATTTCCTCCACATTCGGTCTTTTCTCACAAGTGCAGTTCATTACAATACGCGAGTTTCATCAAACATAACTACAGGAATAAGATCAGGCTTAATGTTGACTTACTTTCTCTAACCATGATGTTCACGGGTTTCTGATGAATGCAACTTTTCGCCGATCTAAACTTTACTAAGAAACAATCAGATTTTCACTTGGTAGATATTTATCAAGTTCGATTTACGAAACATAATTCACGCAGCTCTTGAAGTCCTAGGGTAGATCCAGCTTATATGCCTTTTAAACCAATCTTTTACATCATCTCAATGGTCCCATACAACGGGGACTTATATCCCATGATCTTCTAGATCATCAATTAATTTTTCCATGGTTAAAATTTTTGGCATAACTTTGCTACCCATCTGGCACTTCAAGATCTACATTTCATATTCACATAACCTTTTGCCCACTACCGGCAGTCAATAATCAGATCCTAATTTCAACAATCATTTCAGGTCTGGTGGGTCGAGTATTTTGTAAGGTTAGGTTCGCCATCATAGGAAACTTTAAACCTAAAAGACATGTCCAACTCATAATGGGTGTATGTCAGGTGTCTTCATCCCAACTCCTGCTTACAGATGCTCTAATATATAAATCTTAACAAGATTTGATTTCGATCCTAACACGATAATTATCAATGATAATCTCTCCAAAGGAAAATGATTATACGGTCTATTACTAAAGGTCAATCATTCAAACATAGAACATCGCTTATAGTATTTTGTATCGTTACTTTACCTCGTCCTTTCGATTAGGGTGGTACATAGTACTATCATCAAGGTTCGTTCTCAATGACTTCTGAGCAAATCTCTTGAAATTCGATGCGAAGCGAGGATCTTGATATAGATGATCGATACAGGCACACCATGTTTACATAACTATTTTAAATACAAAAGAGTCTATTTCTTCATCAAGAATTTATCATTAACGAGAATGATATTAGCAGATTTGGTCAGTCTGTCGACGATGACCCAAATCGAATCAAATTCAGATGATGACCTTTGCAATAGCTACACGTTTACTAATGTATGAGGCGATGTCTGCCTTCATAATTTGCCATTAGTTCAACTTCTTCTGATAATGATACATTAAATCAGAAATGACAAGAATAGAATACTTATACTTACAAGATTTCCAATATAACTACATCTCACAATCCTTCATATTTAGGCAATCATAAACGTCCTTTTAAAATATTTAACGCCATTGGCTTCTCAGTTCTAATGGTTCACATTAGCCGCGAACCCCTTTTATTATCTATATTATCCTTTATACAAGCATTGTTTATTTTTATATTGTTCGGCAATTTATTTTGCACCTTCATTACTAAGGAACACATCCTATGTGATTCTTTATCCTTTCTATATTATGTGTCGGTATCTACATTCATCTTCCCTGATGAAATAATTATCATGTCCGTATTTATTCAAAAATTATTTCTTTACATTTTCTGAGTTTTAGTTTCTTCTCAACTATCATTTTTATCCGTTATACTCAATCTGACGTCTAAAGCGTCGATAACTATTGCTAGTAATTAAATAATAGATATTTAATTTTATGAAACGTAAACGTAAAAAGTTTTAAATTTCTCGGTTCGTCCAATTATAGGAAAATGTTCAAAAGAATAAATTTGAATTTAGTTAACACAATTTTTGTTGATTTATCGAAAATAATTAAAATAATTAATGAGATCCATAAATGTTCAAAAAATATTTGTTTATACTTTGGTCAAAAAGTTTTTTAGTTGAAAAGCAGAAATTTGCGTTTCAAATTCTAAGTCATGGTTTAAATGTTTTCCTCAATCCCTTTTAGGTTGTTTTGAGTTATGCACAAACATTTACCCCTAAACAGGAGTTTAGTTAAATCATCTAGTTATAAGGAATGATTCCTTAAAAATCCTTTGTTAAAATATCTATCAAAATATATTTCCATTTTCTTTTTAGTAAAACCCAAAGCCTTAATGGCTCTAATCTTTGAAAAGCCAATATATATATCTTACCATCATTAATCAGACGGTCATAGTATGTAAAGGATTAAGCATTAAATCTCAGGTTTAAATATTCAAGGTACAAGATTTCATTGTTCGGCCAATTCAGGGCAATCTATAAATAATTATTAACTCCTTCTTATTCTTATAAACAAACAAATGGTACTTAATGATCACAAGCATGACTTTATCAAATTACAGCCTACACACGTGATTCACCAAATTTATGAATGCTACATGTGTATTAGTCAATCCAAACAACATCACGTGAAACTCATAATGTTCATTACAAGTACCGAATGTAGTGATTGGAATAGGTAATCTTCTTCGCGGACGCGAAGTTGATAATAACCATGTCGTGGATCAAATCTTTAAAACATACGCTAGAACCTTGTAAAGGATCGAACAAATCTTCCATTTCGAGTTATGGATATCGTTTTCGATTGTCAATTTACTCAGTTCACAGTAATCTATAAATATAAGGAATGATAACACCATAGCTCTTCATAATGACGAGCTGGGTAGAATAAAAGCTTTCTCCGACAACTCTCTCAGTTGTACGGTAATTCTTTTAATTCAGATGGTGCTGTCGTACAGTGCACACGCCACAGGTGCAGCACCGAGAATATAATCAAATACCAAATTCAACTTGCCTTAATGGTGAAAGTCTAGGTAATTCATAAACAAATACTTCCTAAAGTTTCAGATAACAGAAACATCTTTTAATAATCTTTAGTTTAAGTTCTTTCTAGATTATAATATCTATGTCTAATTCACAACCATTCATGGTATAATTTCAAGTCTAAATGCAGGATATGGTCATTCATCAAGAATCATTTAGATCACTTTTGATAATCAACATCTTATCATTTAGGGGAATTCTATTCGAGTTCCCATTAATTAAGACAATGTCGTTATGTCATAATCAATCAATCCATTCTACTGGCACTACCAACTTTCCAGTTTTATTGCCGTCGATAAGATGTGAACTTCTCAAAAGACTAATAATAACTCATAATCCTTCACAAGTTCAAGGATATCTGGAGACACAACTACTTATTAAAAGAGTAAGGTCAACGTATAATCTATGCTAGAGAATTTCAAATCAGATACAGACGAAAACATTTAACGAATATGAATATATCCCATGTTTTCATAATTTGAGTACGCATTCGAAAGCTCCTCGGATCGTTACCCAGGTCATTCAAATGAAATCAAATCAAAAGAAATGATAGGAACGTCGATACATCCAGTCGGGTATCAACACTCGGTAATCAGATACTTTTCCTAAGAATCTCACTACGGGAGAATTGGACAAGAAAGAATTGTCAATTTTCAAATAAGACAATTTCCACAGATGAGTAAATTCGACTCAGAAGAATAGATGCTACAGGCACATATGTAGGTGTCTCTAACACTATGTCCCTATTTTTCACTTCTTGCAGATCTCATAAAATTTAATCTTTCACAATCTTCAAAGAAAATGTAGTGTTTATTAATCAGTTGTATGGTGACTACTAATCAGCCTTGCATGGTCCATTCCAAATTGTATGTAGGCGCGCAACTATATAAAATTTCAAGATTTAACGATGCAATACTCAGTTCGTCAAAATTTTATCATCATGTTTATAATAAAAACATTTTCATGCTTAATTCTTAAGTAAAAAACAAAATAAATTTACAAAGATTTTCTTTGTTATGAAAACAATTAAGTTTTCCAAGGTGTTTTATAAACAACTTCATTTCGATAACGATTATTTATAAGTCTCACTTTGAATAATTCTTATAGTGATGAAAATTCAATTTTTCTCAAGTAATATTGTTTCAACTTATAAAAAAAATGAGTGATCTGCAAAAGAGTGATGAAAAGTTGTTCACCAAGAACTAACTACGATATGATAGGAAATGAGCTTAGCCAAATAATCATGAGGTTCATGACCTCGATGGCACTCAAAATGATTAATCCACAATGTAACTCAAATCAAGATGAGTACTTGTTCAATGGTTGCACCACTATTGCGAACATTAGGATGAAGAAATAAAAGATAGATAACATCGATACATGTAGAATTTAGCAATCAATGGTAGTCTTTTCATTAATCACAAACAAGTCAAATTGTACCGTAACACATTATGTGTCACTATGTCATACAATTCCAAGATCTCATCCTACCAACTGATGTCTCAGTTAAGTTAGGGATTATTTTTAAAAGATACCACAATGAATACTAATCTACAAGAGTTATTAGGTGTTCCACATGTCCCGGAAGATCCATCGGTCCCAATTCAGAAGAAGATTTCTTCAATTTATTTATTGGACACTGGGCATCCTCGTTAGTGGACAATGGCCTAGGAACAACACTTAACACGAATCAACAATCAATTAAAACCTTATAATTCAATCACAGGACTTAACGACTTCCTCTTAACAATTTCATATTCTATAAAAGTTAGATTTTACTTTATTCAAGTTTAAATCAACTTATACTCAATGCGATATCCTACCTCATTCGCCAATACTTTCAATCCGTATTCTTAGACCTTAATAGGGCAATAAAAGCTCGATATGAATCAATACTTAATTTCCAATCCTATAGCTCTTACAACAACAATTATCAAATGAGTCACTAGTATGAGATGACTCATACATTCAATTAGACTTCTCGGAAAGGTATTAGTGGCATGAGGCTTTTGGCTAATGGTTCCAATGACAGCCTCAAGTGCAACATTCACCCTTTCGATTTCAAATTTTAAGAATTGGGTGACACCGAATCAGATGGCATCTTTCTAGGTGGTAACGTTTTGTCAAACTCTACTCTATAAGGAAAGATCGTCATGACGTCGATATCAGTTTTAATCTCGCCAATTCTTCTTCAATATCACAATCAACTAATATCTACATTTCTACGAATATCAACCATTTTTTTGGGATCATAGATATCCACAACTTGGTTTAGATCTAGAATAGTTGGAATTCCTACGAGAATAGCTTCGATTAATTTACTAGGGGATTTAGGGTTCCTTGTGACAATCTACGTCGTATAAATACCTCATATAAATATCAAAATAATCATCAAACAATCATGTAATAAAATTACATCATATATATATATAATCCAAGTTATATATATATTAAAATAACACTTCTCAGTCTGGCCTTGTCGGTAACTCGGGAATTCTTCGGCACCGTTATAGTCAAAAGATTTTTAGACATTTTTAGAAAAATGTTTATAGTTTAAAGATTTTGAAATGTTTTATTCAAAACCTTGGTTTTAAAAATCTTTCGTTCTCTATAACGAGAGCTCTGATACCAAACTGTAACACCCCCAAATTTATACAACTCAGTACAGCGGAAGACTAGTTGGTGTTACGGGATAGCACATTACTCACATCATAGGCAACGCTTAAAAGTCGCGTCGTATTAATAATAAAGAATTTCCATTCATAAATATCAAAGTTACATCGGTCCCAAGTCATATTATTTCATACAAAGTTTTACAAAGCATTTGAATGGAAATTATTGTTTAAGTGCGGGCCATGAATTCTTGTCGTCTTCTCGAGAATTACCTTCAAGTACCTGAGATAAAACATGTTAAAAGAAAAGGTCAGCGATAACGCCGAGTGAATTCATAGAGTTTAATAAAATCCATCAATATAACATCGGTATAAATATATTACCGAAAATAATTTTGTACAAATCATTGTAATAGGCCATAAAATAGCCAAAGTCATTTTATACAAATCCTTATCAAAATCATAATATAGGCATTTGCCTTAAAAATCATTATACGAACCAATGTCGTAAAAATATCATACAATACGTTTTATAACGTTGTATAGAAATAAAAACCGTTATATGAATATGGTTATATAAAACCAAAACACAAACATAACATCAGTAGTAAGACCCCGTATTGCTAGTCAGGCAATACATCGTAATTCAAGGCGTATATCAGTATTTTCGTTATTTTGGATTATTACAAGCCGCATGACATTGTTACCTTACTACAACAAACAACGGGTAGCTAGCCCGAAACTCATTTGCCCATCTAATTTAGCGTGTCGTCACAAAGGTCACGTTATGTAAATCTTCTCATACATAAATTCGCTTACCAATCAATGTGGCACGACGGGGATCAACCGTCAAGGCGCGAACTGGGGTGATCGTCCCCAAATAGTACTATTATATGCATAAGCGTCTACCAAATCCCGGTAGTTCACAATTCATGCTAATGGGACTTTTAGTGACATAACCTAACTTTAATAATCCATTTTATTTCATCTATCGGGTCATTTAATCATTCGTAGGGTCATACAATCATCCGGGTCCAAATCAATAAACAAACAATCGGGACAAATGTGAACTATTTTATAAAAACTAACATGTTATCTCCCTCGCGGGTTTATAAAACATTTCATAAAAACATTTAAAAGAGTGCGAGGCTATGAACTCACGTTGATGTGGGAAGGCGGGTTATCGGCAATTCGGGCGTACGGTACGTGCTTCAATCACGGAAACCTAGACAAATAATACTCGTCTTAGACTCTTGTCCAATGACTTTATAAAAATAACGATTATGTATACATATGATGATTATATATATATGATGATCAAGTGGGTTTATATATTCTCATTCACTCATTTTTGTATTTATGTGTTGGTAACTTCTTACTAGTTTACTAGTTTTACCTATTTACGTGTTTTAGGTCCAATAAGCCTATTATAAGTTCATTAACTTGTATAAATCCATTTCATACTTGTATTATCAGTATTTATACTTTACATGTTGGGCCCAAATGGGTTAAGCCCAATAAATAAGTTTATAAGTGTTTTAGCCCATTTTGTTGTATTATTAGTCCAATAACGTTAACTTAGCCCGTTAATGTCCGTATGTTATATAGTTCGGGTTTAATCGGTTTTTACTTGTTATATATGTTTATATATCAGTATATGAGTTTATAAAAGTTTACATTAGACGGGTCCAACCGTCTAAGTTTTATTTAACAAAAACGTTAATTTTACGGTATTAGCCGAAAAAGTCGTAAAAATCATGTTTATAGTTTTATAACTTATAAAACTTATAAAACTACCATTTTTATAAAATGTCCATTTATTTATCCTTATACATATTTATATAAATGTATTATATGAGTTAGTGGGTTTTTAATACACATTTTATACTATTTTTATTTGAGTGCTTATATAATACTATTATACTTTAATTTCCAAAATCTGATTTTTATTTTCATGTTCACCAAAACTGTCATATCTAGAGTTCTATATGGAGATAGAAGCTCAAATTTTTATGACAAAAACTACATGATATGTTCTCCATTTAACTCTCCTATAGCTACTGTTGAATAATCCTCTAAGTATTTTTTAAAAATCGTCCAAACAGTAAACTCAGATTTGTACTCTAAACTTGTTTTGATCATATCTCACTCATTATAATGATTCCATTGCATGACCAACTCTCACATGTGTACAAGACCTAACACTTACTTTATATTGATTCTACTTTGCCATTTTATCAGTCTAACATGTGGTTAGTTACTATTTTTATACAGCCTACCATTTAAGCAAGATTTTAACCTTTTTACATATAGTTTTTCATCTTTTTACCCATGATTATCAACACCAAATCCCCACACAATATTTTTATCATCATATAAATATACAATAGGAAATAAAATACATGATTACATAATCAAAATAACAAGAGGATGGGGAGAACAATCTTTATACCACCAAAGTGATGAAATGATGAGCTTTTGGATGAACAAGACATGGTTTTGGGTAACCAATGTTATGAGATATCAACACCACTTCTAGGATCACCAAATATTTGTAGATTCCTGCAAAAATCAGCCTTTGTTCTTCATGAAAACTCCTTGAGAAATCATCCCCAAACTCTCTTGAAAACTCCTTTTTACATGTTAAGATCACCTCCAATCTTCATAACTTCAATGGGTTTTCGTCATATGTAAATTATACATATGATTTATGCTTGAATCAAGATCAAATGGGGGTTGTTTTGGATGAGTTTGGGACAAATTTTTGAGAGAGGGAGGAGATTGTTTAGTGGTTTGCATGTGTTGAAATGAATGAAAATGGTTTGAGGTGGTGGTTTTGATGTTGGTTGCTAGTTTACAAGTAAACTAAGACATGTGTCTTAGCTTATCTTGTAAGCTTGACACCACATGGTGTTGTTAGCTTTGTTTAGCCATGTGTGGGGGTGGGACAAGTATGTACTTGTTCTATCCCCATTAATTTACGAGTATTCCTCGATTCTAATTTCCTTGATTTGCGTGCCCTCGGGTCGTTTTACGAAAAACGTTTTTATAAATTATGAAGCAACGACACAAAGCGAATCTAATAAAAATTGTCTCGTCAAAAACAGAGTTCAAAAATGTAAATACGTAATCCTAAGGTTTCCGGTTTAGTCGTAAAGGACGTTAAATTAAAATCGTAAGTCCTAATCTCTTCTCGTAAATTTTTGAATTTATGAACCAACACAAATTTAAAATCTCAAAATAATATTCATGGACAAATTTATTTTCTGAAATGTCGGACTGTCACCAAAAACGGTGTATGTAGACGTAAGCACGTAACGTAGAATTCTCCGGTTTAGACGTAGTCGATGCTACTTCAAGACGTAAATCCAAATTTCTTCCCAAAAATAAGTGAGTTCATAATATAACATTAAAATAATGTTTTTAAATAATATCTGAGAATAAAATATCAATCATAAATTGACGGATTGTCACAGATATCGATGGTAGAATGTATGCTTGTTGGACGGATCAACATGTTGAGTAGAAGACTCTCCGACTTCGCGTACCGGTGTATCGAACGGGTGGATAAATTCTTCTTCTTTAGGTTGTGCATCGACTGCTTGATTGTTGTTTCCTCCGTCAGCATTAACGGTTAGTGATGTTGGTTGTATGATAGTTTCTTGAGTTTATTGAGTATCCAATAGAATTTTCTCTTGAGCAACGGTTGCTGAAGTAGATGCAGTTGTGTCTTGTTGACTTTGTTCGGGTGCATCAAAAGTATTGACAGTGGAAGGCTTTGACACAACTTGATTGTTTCCATAGTAATATTCATAAAACATTGGATCATATAAATCAACCAACTCATTCATTTGTGCAGTATCCGTCGAGTCTGCTGTAGGAGTACTTTCTTGACGTTCTTGCACGGGACGTATACTGTTTGTGTAGGCGCCATTGCTGGGCATTGAGGTGCGAGACTTGAGCTGTTATGATCAAGTACCATTTGTGGCAATTCGTCAAAGTTCACATGAATTGTTTCGACAATAATCCTTGTTCTCTTGTTATAGACCCGATATCCTTTCGATAAAGTAGCATACCTCACAAAAATGCATGCTTCACCTTTTTCTTTCATCTTGTCGAGATTCTCACCATCTTTAAGAATGTAGCATAAAGATCCAAATACGTGAAAGAATTTAACAGTAGGTTTCCTGCCATTGATGATGTGGTAAGGTGTCTTTTCATGTCTAGGGATAACGAGAGAGCGATTCTGAGTATAACAGCCAGTTGTAATTGCTTCAACCCAGAAGAATAGTGGTAACTTGGATGCAAAAAGCATTGTCCGATCTGCCTCAACCAAATTACGGTTCCGTCTTCCGACAACGCCGTTTTGTTCAGGAGTTCGAGCAATAGACGTTTGATGTTCGATGCCTTCTTCTTGAAAGTAAGATTGCAAAGTCTTGTTCAAAAATTCAGTACCCCTATCCGTTCTTACGGTTAAGACTTGAGCTTGAAGATTGCGTTGTATGATCTTGAGAAAGTTTTTAAGAACCTCTGGTGTTTCATCTTTGGACCTTAAGAAGAAAGTCCATGTGTATCTAGAGTAATAATCAACAATCACGAGAATATACTTTTTCCCGTTAGTACTCTCTACACGCATGTGACCACATAAATCCATGTGTAGAAGTTCCAATCGTCCTTTTGAGCTTGGGGTAGTCTTTGTTTTGAACGAATTTCGTTTTGCTTTCCCCAACTCACAAGAAGAACAAAGATGGTCTTTAACGAATTTTAACTTAGGAAGACCGGTCACAATATCATTCTTCGAAAGCAAGTTGATGGTGTCAAAGTTGAGATGTGACAATTGTTGATGCCATAACCAAGCTTGAGATGAAGAAGCTTTAGCCATTAAGCAAATTGGATTTGTTGAAGATGTGTCTTGAAGAGTTACTGTGTAGAGATCAGAACCACGAGAACCTATAAGAAGGTCATTCCCATCGTAGTCTCTAACATAGCAAGTAGTTTTCCGAAAAGCCACTTCCAAATCCGCATCACAAAATTGACCAACCAAGAATAAATTGTGATTCAATCCCTCGATGTAATAAACCCGTTTTATAGTGATATTCCATGAAAACAAATCTCCATATCCGAGTATCGGTGCAAAATGATCATTTCCAAACCGTACTGTACCTAGAAACTTCTCCACGAAGTTAATTAGAAGCTTGAGATTGCCCGTCATGTGCTTTGTGCACCCATAGTCCATTATGAAGAGAATCTCAACAAGCTGCATAAGAATTAGAAGAAAATGTAGAGTTTGACAAATGGGAACCCTTGATAGAAGTGGGTTCCAAAATATTAGTAGGCCTAGATTCTAAGGGCAAGCTAACATTCATAGACCCAATTAGAATACTGGTTGTCTTAGGTACCCATTTGTATCCGGGTGGTGTAAATCTTGAGTACCCCCGTTTACATGTCCTACTCATTGTAACAACTTGAATTTTCGCATCTATTAAAATAGGACGTGCTCATTTGTAAATATTTTTATTAATTAACGGTTTGTGCCGGTTATGAATGTTTATTAAACTCCCGAGAATACCCGTATCCACTACTACTTAAGTCGTGTTTGGAGATTGCATTATGTTATTCAAATTGATTTAAACCCCCACACGTCTAAAACATATGGTATCAATACCATTTATCTTGGGCAAAATGTCATCTTATATACCCTTATTGGGCTAAACTTGGACAAGAAATACAAATACAAGCTAACTAAGAAACTGTGACATTCAAAATTATAAAAATCTGTACATGTGAGGGTCAAACCAAGTCAACTACATAACCTGGAAACACATATTATATTTCTCCCACTCACCACTTTAGGCCAACACACAGGCCGAGATTACCCCAAATGGGTGTATCACAAGTTTACAATTTCGGATGGAGACTAACCCTATGCAAAAAATAAAAGATAAAATGCAGTCCCTTTTCACAAGTCCAAATACAAAACACAATTACATCACAAACAAATATGGGCTAGGTGAAGAGTGCTAGGAGAAATCTTTGAGCAAGGAGCAAGCCTTTGTTTTCCAACCAAGCCAAACACCCTCATTCAGTCCGAAACATCAAGCCGAAACCAAAACCCATTGTGAGTCTTTTGTCCACCTTTTTCTTTACTTGTTGCATACATTTAGTGGTGCTTGTCCAACCTAAAAATACTTGCGGGAAACGAACAAAAGTAGTGTTAGATAATCTTGAACCAAATCTGACTAAAACATATGTAATATAAAGATGGATAACAGAAAGACCTTAGAACCGCGACCCTATTATGACCGAGACTACAATTGACCCGAGACCCTCTTTCTGCATTTTTATTACTGTTCATGTTTTTGTTTATGATTAATATAGTGTATCAAATAACGGTAGTAAACAAAAACCCCTATTCGAATCACCCACCCAATCTGCCAAAACCCTAATTTTTCTGAAATCGTTCATAACATAAAATTAGCGCAATTAGTTTCACAAAAATGCTAGTTAATTATATTTAAACATTCGAGTATAAAAACCCCCAATTATATATGAACCCTAATTTTTGAAAACTTGTTTTAATCAATGATTAACCTCAATATATATTTAGAAAAACCAGTTAATTATAATAAAACTCAGTATCTTGAAAACCCCTAAATTACCCGAAACCCTAATTTGAGAAATCGGTGCAATTAATCTAATTAACCTAGTTTTATCAAAGAAAAACGTGATTAAATATACATAAACGTGAGATTCATAGAAACCCCCAAATTTATATGAAACCCTAAAAAGTTATTATCCATATCGAGACTTGAAACGTTTAATTAAGCATAATTAAAGTGTTTTTTTAAACCAAGGAAAACATGTATTTTCGATAGAACATCAGTGAAACGAGAGATCCGAACATATGGATATAAATTAAAGATGAAACTCATCTTTTAGATGGATAAATCGTGAATAAACATGGAACCCCAATTAGATTCGGATTAAACATGAACAAGGACAAACCCAGAAACATTCGAGCCCTTAATCGAATAAAAACACCACCACATGATGATAATGGATCGGATTCATTAAATAACGGGTTTAGATTGATGTAAAACAAGTATAAGATGTTCATCCCAAACTTAGATCGATTTAGCTTGTGTATACGAGATTAGATCAAGTAATACACGTAGAGAAACTTTGTTTATGTATAAAGTAATTCAAGTGTTATGCGGAATTAACACTTAAACAAGAACACACAAAGATGTAAAATAAACTTTCACTTGATTGATAATAAAGAACTTACTTACAATGAAAGTGTTTTAACGTATGAAAACTTATTATGAAACATAACCTAAAGGTCTTCTTTTATAGACATAAGAAGCCTTGTACAAGAGTCTACGTATCAACTAGAAACAAACTAGAAACATAATACGCGTAGACCATATCTTTCTATCAGTGCTTGTCTTCAACCTATCAACACTTAACTTCTTCTTGTCAACGCTTGATCTGTCAGCGTTTGTTTTCTTCCTGTCAACGCTTGTTTTCTTCTTGTCAGCGCTCAAGTGGACTGGCTACATTTTATTCCCAACAATCCTCCCCTAAACTTGATATCTACTCTAGTAATCAAGTTTCTGAATAAAAATTAAGAACTAGGAGGAATCTTACAAATCTTATCATATTGGTAATAAACATGCTTAATAAAATCTTTGGCCACGTCACTTGAATAGTCAATCTCCAGCTGTGTTGTCTTCATCTTTTCCAAAACTTCTTTGGACATGCGATACTGACCATCTACAAGAAGATACTTAGCAAACTTTGTAGAGCTCAAGTAGTACACACCAGCAGCTGAATACAAACGCCATTAAAGACTACTGACATCATCCTCAAGATCCTTCCAAACAGTAGGATCTTCTTCTCTTTGTCCACACATTCTCTTGTATGTTGACCAAAGTTTTATTCCATTGACTAAAGTAGGAGCTTCAGTCTCATACTTGGCCTCCAACAACCTCCAAAGGTCTACCAAGTCTTCTCTATCAACACTTGCTAAGAGAGATACAAGAGTAGTAAATGTGTGTACCTCTTTCCCATACCTGCCAATCTTCCAAAACCCACTTGTATCTTCTTCATAGCTTATGATAGGGTTTCTGGCATCAAGAGGTAACACTTGTACCATATCTGAAGCTTCCATGGGTGAGAGCTTGATGCTCCTTCTTATAACAGCTTCACTGGGATTCAATCTATCCATATCTTTAGGAAACTTAAGAGGAACTCCCTTCTTCAAAGTTCTTGAAACAATCATTGCCTTCTTAAGCTCCATCTCTTCTGCAAGTTCTTCTTTCCTTTCATCTGAAAGAAGTATGATAGTATTCATTTCCTGCACTTTTGCCCAAATGGGATAAGCCTTATACTCCAATTCTTCAAAGGATAATCCCAACAATTTCTTATAGGTCCATCATGTTCCATGACATCTGAGTAGCATGTAGTAAAGCTCTCTTCTTGTAAAACCCACAAAATAAGGTCATTACTTAATTCTTACTTTTCAAATATTTTTGAAGTATTTTATAATCTTAAATATTATTATGTTTAACGGTTTAAGTTGAAACCGATATTAAATAGTTTATTTTAATATTTAGACGAGCAACGAGGACTACTAGTGATCGCGATACCGACGGATGCCCACAATTTTATGTTTTATTATCGATCGTTTCGATATTTAATATTTTCGACAATATCGTTTTAAGTACGTATCGAGTCGTTATATTATTATTTTTTTCGTGTGCGTTTAAACTTTTAAGTATTTTTACGAAACCCGAGCCCCGTAAATATTTTCAAAATTTACTAGTAATTATTTCCCACCTTTTAACTAATTATTTACAATTTTAGCCAAACTTTTGCCAAATTGCACTTTGGTCCCTACCCCACTAAATAAAATTTAAAATTAAACACACACTTTATTTTTTTTACTTCCAAAAATCCACTCTCTCTCTCCTTTCTTCTTGCTTTTGCCGAAACCCAATCCAACCCCCCAAACCCATTCATTTTTCAAATTATCTTGAGTTTGAGGTTGATTCTAGCTAAACCAAGCATAGACCCATCTCTGTATTTGATCAAGGATCACATAGGTATAAAAATTACACACATGTAAGCACTTTTTATTTTCTTGATGTTGGTAAGTGGAAGCCATGGTTATGCATGGTGTTTTTAGCATGATCCATGGTGGTTCTTGCTAGAAATCTTGTTAAAAACTATATTTTGATCCAAAGATTTTTATTTTTATTTTGATTTTGATGTTATGGTGGATGTATGATGATATTAGAGTATAGGAATGACAATTTCTATGGTTGGTTTTGGTCAAAAAGTTGATTTTGTACAAGATTTTGGTACCCATTTTATAGCAGTAGGTAAACTGAAAATTCCGAATTTTTATGTTTTGAAAATGACTTAACTTATAGCCTAGGGTTTTAGATAATTTCCTTAGCTTCGATTTGATATAAGGTAGAGCTTCTAGCTCAAAACGAGCGCGAAGTTATGATGTTTTGAATGATCGTGTACCGGGAGACGAGTATCGACACTACATATAGTTGTTGTCGATATTTGGATCGAATCTCGGGGACTCTAAATGGATGTTTTAAAATGTGAAACCTACTGATAATGAGGTGTTTACTTGTTAGGTTGAGTTTACTTTAAAACCCGAGTGTCGGTTTTGTAAACGGAGTCGTTTAAATAAGTTAAAACGGATGTATGAAAAATTAACGTAAATCTGTCCGGATTTTGTAGTTTGAAAATGAGTCGAGTAAAGGACTTTAAAAGTGATTTCATTTGATAAACTTGTAGGAGGACTTACTATATATAGTAAGTTAGTTTATCGAGTCGTTTCATAAACGGTTGACAAGTTTAAAAGGGGTAAATAAGCTAGTACATGTAGTATGTACCGGCGGATTTTGTTAAAAGTATAAAATGGTAAAGTAAATGAGTAGTAAAGTATAATGAAGTTATTTATATCGTTCATTCTCGAGTGTATTGTGGTTTTATGAGTTCGAGTTTGATTTTATTAAGTATCATTTATTTCTAGAGTCTATTATTAAAGTACGCACCTTATTTGCTAGGTTGCGGTTATCGTGATTATCGGGCATCTAATATCGTCGGCGATTGTCTTCGACTACTATAAGTACTAAGGTGAGTCTATAGCCTCGTTTGAGCTCATTCAAATATTTTAAAACCCGCGAGGGGGAATACATGTTTTGTAAACTTAGAACACAAGATTTTTATGGTATGCTTGTCCCTTTATGAATGGACCCGTGGTTGCCTTTAAATTACATTAAGTGATTGCCTTTGTAAAACCTCAATTATGGACCGTTAATTAAACTATGATGGGTTAACCGCTAGTACAATTAATAGATATATGGCGGAAGCCGCCCCGGTTCAGTTTTTGTGGACTTGTCATAGAAGCTTAGGCCCGACCTCCACACTATTTGAACATATTGTAATGAGAAGTCAGGTATACGGCAATGTACCAATAATCTAGAGGTAATGACAATTAATAAATCTCCTGTCTTATCGGACCTCTAAAGAGAGTGTCTAAGGGCTCGGTTCCATGAGCTTATTGCAATTTATGCTATATACAATTATTATTGTTGATGCAAATTATTATTTGATGCTTGTTGCCTTCAAGAATGCCACAAACTTATAATCTTTGCTTGTGTTCAAAATGATTATATAAACCTATAGATTCACTCGGCATTTTTGCTGATGATTTTCTCACATGTATTTCAGGTAATCAAGAAGGCTGAAGCTTGGAAGCCACGGGAATGAATGTTGTGCACTACTTTGTATATAAACTCTTTGAATGTTTGTCGTTCCTTTTGTTCAAAACAATTTAAATCTTTTTTTTTGTTGTACTTCGGTTACAATGTCTTGGGACTACGCTACTCTGACAAATGTTTTAGGAACGATAAATCTAAAACGTCTCTTTTTGAGTCGTTCTTTATAAATTATGTGTTATTGTATCATTGTTTAGCACCCAAAGATGTATTCCACTGCGTGTAAATTTGGGGGTGTTAAAGATTGGTATCAGAGCCATGAGTTATAGAGAACTAGATCTTTTTCTAAAAACCTAAACTATAACTGTCGGTTTTTATTTTTCAAAGAGTCGGTGCACATGATTTCGCGTGACTTCAGGTTCAAGCTACTTCTGGGATTACAACTTTAGTATACATTATTATGTATGCCTTATTGCTAAGTATTTCTAAATAAATACTATAATCCTTTATCGATATATATATTGATATCGTTAAACTTTTCGATAAGAGTTATCATTTATTAATGATTTACTTAAATAAATTTCTGGAATTTTTCCTGTAATTATTTTGAAGGATTTTCTACATTGATTTAAATTTTTGGAAATTATCCTATTTCATTTTATTATGACCTTATACCTATTTTGTGAAATTTACCACCGTCAAATTACGTCTTCGATGAGGAGAGAGCAGGTTTCACTGCTGCAAGCGAGACATAGTCAATTAAGCCATGTGGATCCCCACGTGACTAGTGTTTATTATTTTGTGTCGTTGTACTCTATTTGTCTTTAAGATCATTCCTTATTGATCGATGATAATAGTTTCCTTTGATCCTTATAATGATTGTGAATCCTTGTATTGATAATATGTATGCATTTGATGATTGATTTTGTACATGATATGACTATACCATGAATACAATTAACTCATTCATTTTATCTTCTCTTTGTGATGTGATAGAATCATGCCACCTAGGAGAATGACAAATGATGCCATTGCAAGGCTAGTTGCTGAAGAGGTTGCGAAAGCATTAGCTGCGGATAGAGTTGCGCGTGTTAACACTTAAGGAGGAGGTGGCTCTGGAGGTGCGGGTGCTGAAGGTGAAGGTGAACCTGCTGGACCAGAAGCTGCTGGGGCAGGTGTAGCTGAGAATCCTGCAGATGAGGCTGCTCCGGCTGCTGCTGCAGTTAAAGAGTGTACTTTTGCTGGATACATGAAGTGTGGACCTACTATATTTTAAGGAACTGGTGGAGCACTGGAATTATTCAGGTGGATTGAGAAAACAGAAACAACATTTGAGATTAGTGATTGCTCAGAAAGGAACAAGGTTAAGTTTGCAGTTGCTACTTTCAAGGATCGAGCTTTAAGCTGGTGGAAGACTCAAGTTGCTACAGTTGGTTTAGAAGCTGCAAACAGGAAACCTTGGGATGAAATTAAAAGGTTGTTGAAAGAAGAGTTCTGTCCAGAAGAAGAGTTATCTGCTTTGGAGGATGAGTTGAGGCACCTGAAGCTGAAGGAAAACAACATTGCTGCATATACTAGCCGATTCAATGAGTTGGTTTTGTTGTGTCCAGATGCTTTTGCTACTGAGAAGAAAAAGATGGACCAATACATCAACGGGCTGCCTGGGTACATTAAAGGTGAGACGACTTCATCTCGACCCAAGAACTTTGTTGAGACTGTAAGAATGGCTCATACACTCACGGGGCAGAAAGTTCAAGATAGGGCTGAGAGAGCTGCTGAAGCTAGTAAAAGGAAATGGGAGAATTCACAGAGTGGTAATCAAGGTAGTAACCGCCATAAGCAGTACAATCAGAAGAGAAATGATGGGGCTAGAGCTGCGACTAACAAGAATGGTAATGCTGACCAAGGGGGACCAGCTCAGAAATGTAAGAGTTGTGGTGCTTGTCACTTTGGTAATTGTCCACCAAGGTGCACTAAATGTGGAAAGGTTGGTCATGTTGTGGAGAAATGTAAGACAAGGGTCCCTGCCACTGGAGCGAATGCTATTCCGATTAGGACTTGTTTTGAATGTGGAGAACGTGAGCATCTTCGTCCTTAATGTCCGAAGTGGAAGAACATGAAAGCAGGTGAAGCTGCTGGGGCAGTTTATGTTGTTTAGGATGCTGATCAGGCACAAGGTCCAAATGTGGTGACGGGTACGTTCTTACTCAACCATCGTTATGCTAGTGTGTTGTTTGACTCAGGATCTGATAGGAGCTTTATAAGCACATCCTTTAGTCGTTTAATTGATGTTGAGCCAACAAGCCTAAATGCTAGTTATGAGGTCGAGTTAGCTGATGGACAATTAGTTAGTACTACCACTATATTTAAGAAGTGTCCTTTGAAATTAGCAAATCGTTTGTTTGAAATTGATTTGATGCCGATTGAGTTGGGTTCATTTGATGTGATTGTTGGTATGGATTGGTTGGTTGCTCATGATGCGGTAATTATATGTGGGGAGAAAGTTGTTCACATACCGGTTAAGGGTAAGGTGTTAGTAGTTAAAGGCGATGTATGTAGATCTCGTCTGACGGTGATATCTTGTATCAAGGCGAGGAAATATGTAGAAAGAGGTTGTCACCTGTTCTTGGCTCAAGTAGTGGAGAAGGAACTACCGGCTAGGCGTGTGGAGGATGTTCCGGTTATTCATGATTTTCCTGAAGTATTTCCCGATGACTTGCCAGGGCTTCCGCCTCAGCGAGAAGTCGAATTCAAGATTGATCTAGTGCCGGGAGCTGCACCGGTGGCGCGTGCACCTTATCGTTTGGCACTGTCTTAGTTGAAGGAGTTGGCAGATCAGTTGAAGGAGTTAATGGAGAAGGGGTTCATTAGACCAAGTTCGTCACCTTGGGGAGCTCCAGTATTGTTCCTGAAGAAGAAGGACGGATCGTTCAGAATGTGCATAGACTACCGAGAGTTGAACAAGTTAACTATTAAAAATCGTTATCCACTTCCTAGGATCGATGATTTGTTCGATCAACTTCAAGGTTCGTGTGTGTACTCGAAGATCGACTTGAGGTGGTTATCATCAACTTCGTGTTAAAGAGGAGGACATACCTATTACAGCTTTTCGGACGCGTTACGGACACTTTGAATTTCAAGTGATGCCGTTTGGGTTCACTAACGCACCTGCGGTATTCATGGACTTAATGAATCGTGTGTGTAAACCATACCTCGACAAGTTTGTGATTGTATTTATCGACGATATCCTGATTTATTCCAAAAGTCGGGAGGAGCATGAAAGTCATTTGAAGATTATTTTGGAGTTGTTGAAGAAGGAGAAGTTGTATGCAAAATTCTCCAAGTGTGATTTTTGGTTGGATTCAGTCCAATTCCTTGGGCACGTGATCGATAGTAGCGGTGTTCATGTTGATCCTTCCAAAATTGAAGCTATTAGAGATTGGGATAGGCCTACGACCCCGACTGAAGTCAGACAATTCCTGGGATTAGCTGGATACTACCGGCGATTCATAGAAGGGTTCTCTTTAATTTCTAAACCTCTTACTAGACTCACAGAGAAAAACAAGAAGTATGAATGGGGTTCAGAAGAAGAAGAAGCATTCCAAGCTTTGAAGCGGAAGCTGTGTTCTGCACCAATTTTGGCTTTGCCCGACGGAGCTGAAGACTTTGTGGTATATTGTGACGCATCACGTAAGGGTTTTGGTGATGTGTTGATGCAAAGGGAGAAAGTGATCGTGTATGCATCTCGTCAATTGAGGAAGCATGAGGAGAATTATACTACACATGATTTGGAAATAGGAGCTGTTGTCTTTGCTCTTAAACTTTGGAGACACTATCTCTACGGTACAAAGAGTGTGGTATATACCGATCATAAAAGCCTGCAACATATTCTAGATCAGAAGGAGCTCAATATGAGGCAGAGAAGATGGGTAGAATTGTTGAGTGATTACGACATTCAAATTTTCAATCATCCCGGTAAGGCGAATGTAGTTGCCAATGCACTTAGTAGGAAGGACAGAGAAATAACCAAAAGGGTTAGAGCTTTAGCTATGAAAATTTATTCTGATTTATCTAATCGAATACTTAAAGCTCAAACTATGGCGATGAAGGAAGAGAATGTGAGAGATGAAGACTTGGGTAGAAGGATGACACCTATATTTGAAATTCGTGATGACAAAATTCGGTATTTCGAGAATCGTGTGTGGTTACCGGTGTATGGAGGGCTGCGAGACCTAATTATGCACGAGTCTCATAAGTTAAATATTCGATTCACCCAGGATCGGATAAAATGTACCAAGACTTGAAGAAATGTTACTGGTGGCCGAATATGAAGGCTAACATTGCTACTTATGTTAGTAAATGCTTGACGTGTGCTAAGGTGAAGTTCGAGCACAAGAGACCTTCGGGTTTACTGCAACAACCTGAAATTCCAGAATGGAAATGGGAGAAGATCACTATGGACTTTGTTTCGGGACTTCCGAGGACTTCTAGTGGTTATGATACGATTTGGGTGATTGTTGATCGGTTGACTAAGTCGGCTCATTTCTTGCCGATAAAGAAAACTGATGACTTAGACAAACTTACTCGGTTGTATTTGAAAAAAGTTGTTTGTAGACATGGAGTTCCTTTGTCAATTATTTCAGATCGAGATAGTCGGTTCACATCTGAGTTTTGGAAATCGCCTCAGCGAGCTCTGGGGACTCAGTTGGATATGAGCACTGCGTATCATCCGGAAACGGACGGACAAAGTGAGAGGACTATTCAGACCTTGGAGGATATGTTACGAGCGTGTGTAATAGACTTTGGAGGTAGTTGGGATCGACACTTACCTTAGGTGGAGTTCTCGTATAACAACAGTTATCATGCAAGTATAAGGGTTGCGCCTTTTGAAGCACTTTACGGGCGAAAGTGTAGATCACCGGTTGGTTGGTGTGAAGTTGGAGAAAGTCAGTTGACGGGTCCTGAATTGATTAGAGAAACGACTGAGAAGATCGTGCAAATCAAGAATCGTTTATTAACAGCTCGTAGTAGGCAGAAGAGCTATGCGGATAAGAGGAGAAAACCATTGGAGTTTGATATTGGCGATATGGTTATGTTGAAAGTATCACCTTGGAAAGGAGTAATTCGATTTGGCAAGCGAGGAAAGCTTAGTCCACGTTATATTGGTCCATTCAAGATTATTGATCGAGTTGGTCCTGTGGCATATAAGTTGGAATTGCCAGAGAAGTTAAGTGCTATTCACAATACTTTTCACGTTTCTAATCTTAAGAGGTGTTTGGCGGACGAGAATTTGATAATTCCACTTGAGGAGATTCAACTGGACGACAAGCTGAATTTTATTGAAGAACCGGTAGAGATTATGGATCAAGAGGTGAAACGGCTTAAGCATAATCGGATCCCGATAGTGAAAGTGTGATGGAATTCCCGACGTGGACCCGAATACACTTGGGAGCGAGAGGACTAATTCAAGAGCAAGTATCCACATTTATTCGTAGACGGACCTAAGGAGAAGTAAGCCCAGGGACGGTGCTCTCCTAAGGTGGTGAGGATGTAAAACCCACAAAATAAGGTCATTACTTAATTCTTACTTTTCAAATATTTTTGAAATATTTTATAATCTTAAATATTATTATGTTTAACGGTTTAAGTTGAAACCGATATTAAATAGTTTATTTTAATATTTTGACGAGCAACGAGGACTACTAGTGATCGCGATACCGACGGATGCCCACAATTTTATGTTTTATTATCGATCGTTTCGATATTTAATATTTTCGACGATATCGTTTTAAGTACGTATCGAGTCGTTATATTATTATTTTTTTTCGTGTGCGTTTAAACTTTTAAGTATTTTTACGAAACCCGAGCCCCATAAATATTTTCAAAATTTACTAGTAATTAAAATTAAACACACACTTTATTTTTTTTACTTCCAAAAATCCACTCTCTCTCTCTCCTTTCTTCTTGCTTTTGCCGAAACCCAATCCAACCCCCCAAACCCATTCATTTTTCAAATTATCTTGAGTTTGAGGTTGATTCTAGCTAAACCAAGCATAGACCCATCTCTATTTTTGATCAAGGATCACATAGGTATAAAAATTTCACACAGGCAAGCACTTTTTATTTTCTTGATGTTGGTAGGTGGAAGTCATGGTTATGCATGGTGTTTTTAGCATTAACCATGGTGGTTCTTGCTAGAAATCTTGTTAAAAACTATATTTTGATCCAAATATTTTTATTTTTATTTTGATTTTGATGTTATGGTGGATGTATGATGATATTAGAGTATAGGAATGACCATTTCTATGGTTGGTTTTGGTCAAAAAGTTGATTTTGTACAAGATTTTGGTACCCATTTTATAGCAGTAGGTAAACTGAGAAATCCGAATTTTTATGTTTTGAAAATGACTTAACTTATAGCCTAGGGTTGTAGATAATTTCCTTAGCTTCGATTTGATATAAGGTAGAGCTTCTAGCTCAAAACGAGCGCGAAGTTATGATGTTTTGAATGATCGTGTACCGGGAGACGAGTATCGACACTACATATAGTTGTTGTCGATATTTGGATCGAATCTCGGGGACTCTAAATGGATGTTTTAAAATGTGTAACCTACTGATAATGAGGTGTTTACTTGTTAGGTTGAGTTTACTTTAAAACCCGAGTGTCGGTTTTGTAAACGGAGTCGTTTAAATAAGTTAAAACGGATGTATGAAAAATTAACGTAAATCTGTCCGGATTTTGTAGTTTGAAAATGAGTCGAGTAAAGGACTTTAAAAGTGATTTCATTTTATAAACTTGTAGGAGGACTTACTATATATAGTAAGTTAGTTTATCGAGTCGTTTCATAAACGGTTGACATGTTTAAAAGGGGTAAATAAGCTACTACATGTAGTATGTACCGGCGGATTTTGTTAAAAGTATAAAATGGTAAAGTAAATGAGTAGTAAAGTATAATGAAGTTATGTATATCGTTTATTCTCGAGTGTATTGTGGTTTTATGAGTTCGAGTTTGATTTTATTAAGTATCATTTATTTCTCGAGTCTATTATTAAAGTACACACCTTATTTGCTAGGTTGCGGTTATCGTGATTATCGGGCATCTACTATCGTCGGCGATTGTATTCGACTACTATAAGTACTAAGGTGAGTCTATAGCCTCGTTTGAGCTCATTCAAATATTTTAAAACCCGCGAGGGGGAATACATGTTTTTTAAACTTAGAACACAAGATTTTTATGGTATGCTTGCCCCTTTATGAATGGACCCGTGGTTGCCTTTAAATTGCATTAAGTGATTTCCTTTGTAAAACCTCAATTATGGACCGTTAATTAACCTATGATGGGTTAACCGCTAGTACAATTAATAGATCTATGGGGGAAGCCGCCATGGTTCAGTTTTTGTGGACTTGTCATAGAAGCTTAGGCCCGACCTCCAGACTGTTTGAACATATTGTATTGAGAAGTCAGGTATACGGCAATGTACCAATAATCTGGAGGTAATGACAATTAGTAAATCTCCTGTCTTATCAGACCTCTAAAGGGAGTGTCTAAGGGCTCGGTTCCATGAGCTTATTGCAATTTATGCTATATACAATTATTATTGTTGATGCAAATTATTATTTGATGCTTGTTGCCTTCAAGTATGCCACAAACTTATAATCTTTGCTTGTGTTCAAAATGATTATATAAACCTATAGATTCACTCGGCATTTTTGCTGATGATTTTCTCACATGTATTTCAGGTAATCAAGAAGGCTGAAGCTTGGAAGCCACGGGAATGAATGTTGTGCACTACTTTGTATATAAACTCTTTGAATGTTTTTCGTTCCTTTTGTTCAACACAATTTAAATCTTTTGTTTTGGTTGTACTTCGGTTACGATGTCTTGGGACTACGCTACTCTGACAAATGTTTTGGGAACGATAAATCTAAAACGTCTCTTTTTGAGTCGTTCTTTATAAATTATGTGTTATTGTATCATTGTTTAGCACCCAAAGATGTATTCCGCTGCATGTAAATTTGGGGGTGTTAAACTTCTATCCCTCTTCAGTAGTGAAAGAACATTGCTAGCTTTGTGTTTCAGAATTACCTTGCAGTCTTTTTGAACTCTTAGAAGAATCTCCAAACCCCAAATTTGGTCTGAAATAGTCAAATCTAGATTCTCCATACACCTATTCTCCCAAGCATGGTACATCTGAACAACTTCTGGTATATCAAAATCTACTTGCAATTTCAACTCTCTAAGCTTCTCTCTTGCCAAATCATCACCATATTCAAGTCTTTCTGGTTGTTCTATTATCATCACACTTGAATCTGAACTTGCTTCATCACTTCCTTCTTGTTCCTCTGAAGTGACAACAAATGGTGATTCACCAACCTTCTTCCTTTCTTGTTCCACAAGTTGTGCAGCCAACCTTGAATCAAACTCTACCTGTGCTGCATCCTTTGGAACTTCTACTTCTACCATAATTCCTTTACCCTTATTGTGACATCCGTCAAATTTTCATCTTAAATTATTCATGTAGTACGAGTACTTTAATTGTTTACCGACGAGTTGTCGACGTGAATGTGTTATTTATTTTGCTTTGCGGACAAAGCCCTTTTTAGGGAGAGCATATGTAACATCTCGAGTTTTTCGCATCTATTAAGTTTGAATGCAATACACGAAATTGGTAGACGTATTATGTTGCCGTATGTTTATTTGAAGTATTTACTAAATCCCGTGAAGTCTCGCATAATTGCCTTTGTTTTGGATCGTGTGTCAAACTGTTATAGAGTCGTGTTTATTCAGTTTCGCGTCTAAACTTATATACCCGTCGGAACCGAGTCAAGTAATATAACTGATACATCATGTACAAACATTTAAGTATAAACCATTATTCACTTTTATTTCAACAACTTGCTTAGCAAGAGTCTTATTTTCAGTCACAACATAAACTCCATAGTTTATTACCCACTAAACACTACAAGACAGCACACATGCCAAGTTTACCCAAATTGGGTATATCACAAGCTTACCAAAATCAGCTTGAATCTAACCCTAGAATAATAATACCTGATTAAATACAAACCAAGTTTACCCAATGTCCAAACATAACACACAAAGTTTTCACAGTCCAAATTACAATTACAAATTCTGTACAAGTTTTTCAAATACAAATTCCTGGGTAAAGTGAAGAAAGGTCCAGCCGATCCATACACCTCGTCCACACCTGCAAACCGAAAGAGTCAAGCCATCCATCTCGTCCGAACCTGCACACCGAAACTTAGCATCCCATTGTGAGTCTTTTTCGTCTCTTCGTTTTTCCTGTATGAGATCTTAGTTGTGCTCGTCTTTGACAAACCTGCGAAAAATCAAATGAATGTGTTAGTATTCGTCATGGTCTTATTTTAACGAAAAACTGAAAGGGTTAAGCTATAGCAATTATTACTTGAACATGACCATGACCCTTATTTTTCTGTCAACCAAACCGAGACCCCGACCTAGACCAAACCGAGACTCAACCGAGACCACAAACAAGACCAAGCCGAGAACCAAACCGAGACCCAAACCAAACCAAACCGAGAATCAAACCAAGCCAACCAAATTGTTTGTTTTCTGCCAAAACCATCATCAATCAATGTCACCATAATCCAAATGTCTTAACCATTTTTATTTTACGGAAACATCATAAAAACCCCAATTATGTCGCGGGTATAAAACCCCCTTTTTCAAATCGAAACCCTAACAACTGAAAACCTTGTTAAACATGAAATTAATATTTTCTATATACCAAAAACGCCACTTAATTATGATTTATCAACCGAATGTAAAAACCCCCAATTTTATATAAACCCTAATTTAATTTTATTAATTAAAACTCTAATTAAACCCAATCTAAACCCGAATCCAATAGTTAATTTGATTGAAAACGAGATATGCAAAAACCCCCAATTGACCGAAACCCTAACTTTTATAAAACCGATTATATGTTGAAATTAACATGATTCTATACAAGAAAACATTAATTAATCGTATTTAAACCTGAGATTTAGAGAAACCCCCAAATATTTCAAAACCCTAATTTATTTATTTCAAATCCGAGAGCCATATGGTTCTCAACAAGTTTATACAAGTTATTTAAACCCACTGATCTTTTATAAATCGAAAATCAATTAACTTTTATTAAAAGAAAATAAGGATGAATAACTTATCTTTGTTTTGGAGAAGAATCATCTTAACCATGAGGATGAACACCATCAGAAACCCAATCGGTTTGATGTGGGGATGAAACCCCACATCTCACGCGATCTAAACACCACAAACCATCCCCAAATGATTGTTATATCACACTGAAAACCATATTAGCCATGGAAGAGAGATGATCCGATCCAGATTAGAAAGAGAGATGAGAGTGGGGCGGTGGGTGTATTTCGAGAGAAGAGAGAGAGAGAGTAAACTCTCTGTTTTTGAGTTGTGTGTGTGAAAACACGCGTATTTACTCCCCTGGGTTCCTTGTTTGTATCGCCTGGACCGGGCCGGGTCATATGACCCTTGGGCCGGTTTGTGAGTGGGGATATTGGACTCATTTTGGGCCAAGTGTATGTTTTGAGTTTATTTAAAGCCCATGAACGAATTTTGTAATTTAAGGGTATAATTTAACCCGTAAAACCCGACCGTTTAATAACCGATTTTTATGTGTCGTATTTTTCCGTAAATGTAAGGTTTTGTCAAGCACAACTAGGGTGTCGTGTCTTTTATTAGTATAATTTTTCGTATCGTAACCCGATCCTTATAATTAAATAGGTCGCGGCTAGCGTAACCGTACTCTCGAGCTACTTTTACTTTCGTCCTTTTTGCTGAATTACGAGGTGAGTTTGTAGCCCCATACTTAACTATTTTTATTGCTTTTTGGGGTGAGACATTGCTTGATTTTAACGTATGAACACAAGTGCATTTACTGATTTATATATTAGTCTAAGTCCCACTAAAAACCCAGTTGCTTTGGCCCGTGAATCGTGAACCGTTAATTACTTTGTGTAAGCGCGAATGTTATGGATAGATCTATCGGGATTGACGTCCCTGTCTGTCTTGTCCAACAAGGGGACAAGCGGGCACAGTTTCATTTGAGTCTGAGATAGGATGTCGTGGGTTTAGGCATCTAGTTGGGCTACCTTTATATGATTATACTGCCGGTGTTGTTAACGCTTCGGTGTCACGAGCTTAGACTGTAATAAATACTTTTGGGATGACTTTGTATCTGTTATATTGTCATCACTTTTGGGAAAATCTTGTGGTTCATTAAACATTTCAAATTAACTAAACCTATGAACTCACCAACTTTATGTTGACACTTTAGCAATGTTTTTCTCAGGTATTAAGAAGGAAGATGATAAGTGAGGTCTCATGCATTGCCGTCATTTCTTTGAAACAAAGATCATTTGTACCATTTGAGAAAACTATGTTTTGTAACTGTATTCAGTTTTATGCTTCCGCACTTTGTTAAAACTATTTATTTTATTAACTACAAGTGATCTATTTTCCGAACGTCTCATTTAGAGGTCGTTCTTTGTGACTGTGTGTGTATGATAATCATGACGTCACCACTCCCTTGTCGCCATTATACTTTGATATTTTGGGAGTGTGACAGATTTGTATCAGAGCCATGGTTATAGAGAACTAGGTTGCATTTAGTAACTCTAGACTATAACTGCTATATGTTTAATCGATTATCATACGGATTGTAAGTATTAAGTATATGTAGATACATGAACATAGATAAGTAATAAATGGGATACATGTGATTTAACAATTACGAGGTATATTTACATGGGTTACATGTGCAACAACAAAATCTGAATTATGTTATATGGGATACATGTGGATTCAACAATGATTGCTATGTTATACTAATGTCCTTTTTACGGACTAATTTTATAAGATATTTACACACATTTATTTTGTTTATGACTACAGCGATGTCTTCGTCTGATGATTCCACGTCTACAGGAGCGTACTACAACCGTAGTTCACAGTCGACTATCAGTTCATCAGTAGGACTACCTAGAGGATCACCATCAGGATATCCGTGGTACCGGATGGTTTCAGATGATGATACAGAGAGAGAGACTGAGGAGGTTCGTCGTTCACCGATCCGTATTCCTGATGCACCAGCTGACGACGTACTTAGCCTAGAAGGCGGAGGAGAGGATGACTTAGACACTGATGTGGTGCAGTAACCAGGTCAGACATCAGTTACTAGAGATGAGACGGTAGAGGAGACAGAGGATGATGAGATGGAGTTCACAGATGGGGAAGGAGAGCCTATGGAGGTCACAGACACTGAGGACCCTCCTACTGCATATGCTGCTACTCCTGAGGTTTCCCTAGCACACATCTCCTCATCTGCATCTAAAGACGAAGGAGAGAGGACTGCTATTCCTGCTCCAGCACCTGGTACTCTACCTTTCTACTATGTGAGATGACGTCTTCGGGGGAGAGCTGCTCGACCATCACTTTCACCTTACCGACCCCTCATACCTTTCACTGCCACTGACAGGCATGCAGCCCGCACACCTGCCAGTCCTGTCCCAGAGACACCACTACTACTACCACCACCAGAGACTGTACCTACTGTGTACCAGGAGATGCTCACTGATGCTGGTATCTCTACTGGGCCGAGAGCTACGACTCCTCTTCCTAGGAGAGCTACATCGACGGTGGTGATGCTTGGGGCGGCAGATGGATGTGTGACGACACGATTAAACAGGTTGGAGGATGTTGTAGAGGCTTTAGGTGAAGAGTATAATGAAGTGCAGGATAAGCTGGAGGCACTGGCAAAGAAGAGTCCAGTTAGGGATGAGACAGTGTTGATGGTATGTGTGACCCGTCTACGAGGACAGCTTCATACTGTTCTTGATCAGATGGAATCCATGCCGAATGCTCGTCTTGAGGAGATCGAGAGCCTGATGACCCGTTGGGGAGTAGAGCCATTGGTGGAGACAGGCGGACTAGAGGCACCAGTGGAGGACCCTGTTGCAGACTTGGATAAGAGGTTTAGAGCCGCTTGTTATGATACCGATGTTAGACTTAGAGATTCCCAGGCTCGTGAGATCGTGGTTGAGAGGAGGTTAGCAGAGTTGGAGAGAGAGCTTCATCAGCGCCGTGAGGGCACTAGTTAGATTTATCTTGTACCATCGACTTATCCTTGTATGACCACTAAGCTTTGAAGGTTATCTTAGCTAGTTGGTATTTTATTTTCTTTTATTATATTATGTATGACAAACTATGATGTACTACCAAACGATTTTATGAATGATATTATGGGTTACAAAAATTGTGAGATCATTATATATTGTGTATTATACCCGGGAGCATTTCATAATTGTATTGTGCGTGCCATGCATGTTATGTCTGGCAAAACTCATTGTCCTATTACCTTTTTAGATTATGGCGCCAGTTAGAAGATCCGAAACGCAGAATCCACCAGCCGCTACCGGTGGAATTGACACCGTCATGCTAAGTCAAATGATAGCCGAACGAGTGGCTGAGGCACTCGCAACAGCTGAAGCAAATCGTACAGCTAGCACACAGGAGGAGACCAACCAAGGAGCTACTAATGCTATTGCACGGACTTGTACCTACAAGGAATTTCGTGCAGTAACGCAAGTAAGTTTCCGTGGTACTGAAGGAGCAGTAGGATTAACCAGATGGTTTGAGAAGCTAGAATCCCAATTTGGGATTAGCAATGTTGCTGAAGCTGATAAGGTGAAGTTTGCGTCAAGCACGTTAGTGGATGGTGCTTTGACTTGGTGGAACGTCTATGCTCGTGCAATGACCATTGACGTTGCCCAAGCGACGCCCTAGAGTGAATTTAAAGCTATGTTTGTGAGGAAATACTGCCCACGAAATGAAGTCAAGCAGATGGAAGTTGAGCTGTGGAACCTGAAGGTCAAGGGTACTGCTCTTACTACTTACAATCAGCGCTTTCAAGAGCTGATCTTGTTATGTCCTGAAATGGTGCCCAACGACGACCGATTGTTGGAGCGATACATTGAAGGACTACCTTTGAGCATCAAAGGGAATGTGACTTCATCCAAGCCAACTGATTTGCACGAGGCAATCGATATGGCTCAGAGTCTGATGTACCAAGTGGTACAAGAGTTGGGAGAAAATACTGGGGATAAAAGAAAGTGGTCTGGCAACCACTACAACAACAATACCAACAATACCAACAACAGCAACAACACAAACAACTACAACCAGAACAAGCGACAAGAAGTAGCAAGAGTGTTTACTGCTGGACAAGGTAATACTGGAAACTACGCTGGAAGACTTCCTTTCTGCGGAAAATGTGGCTGAAACCACGAAGGAGCATGTCCCCCTACGTGCTACAATTGTGGGAAGGTCGGACATAAGGCAAAGGAATGTCGAGCACCACCTCGTCCTACTAACCAAAGAGGACCTGGAACACAAGGTGGCCAAGGAGCAAATGTCACTTGCTTTGGATGTGGAGAGAAAGGTCACTACAAGAACAAGTGTCCAAGCAGTGGGAACCAAGGTCGTGGTAACCAGATTCGAGGCAATCAGAATCACAACCAAGGGAACCAGAGGCAGAATCAAGGAAACCGAGGAGGGAATAACCGAGCCACAACTAGTACTCCTGGAGGATTCACGGCACCTAGCAAAGTGTATCATCTCTGTGTTGAAGCTGTAGTGCAAGACAACAATGTTGTGACTGGTACGTTTCTAGTCAATAACAACTATGCTTCAGTACTATTTGATTCTGGTGCGGATAGGATTTTTGTGTCGTCTATATTTAGTGAGCGCCTAAATGTTACCCCTACTACGTTAGACGTTAAGTATAATGTAGAATTAGCCGATGGGAAGTCAGTAACCACCGACGTTATTCTGAAAGGATGTAGTGTAAGGTTACAAGGTCGTTCGTTCAGTATCGACCTACTCCCTATAGAATTGGGAAGTTTTGACGTCATCATTGGAATGGATTGGATGTCGAAGCATCACGCGGAAATTGTATGTCATGAGAAGTGTGTCCGTGTTCCTTATGGAAACGACGTACTCATCATACAAGGCGAAAGAAGTGGAGTGAAGAATGGATCAAGACTGGAAGTCATCTCATGTATTAGGACCCAAAGATACATTGAGAAGGGATGTCCAGTATTCTTGGTTCAAGTAACACAAAAGGAAGGAGAAGAAGATCACGAGAAGAAGGTGGAAGATGTACCGATCGTTAGAGACTTTCCGGACGTATTCCCAGAGGACTTACCAGGACTACCACCAGCACGGCAAGTGGAGTTTCACATCGAGCTTACACCAGGAGCCGCGCCTGTTGCTAGAGCCCCATACCGTCTAGCACCGGCCGAGATGACAGAGTTAGCTGAACAGATAAAGGAACTTTCTGACAAAGGTTTCATTAGACCAAGTTCCTCACCTTGGGCAGCGCCGGTCTTGTTTGTCAAAAAGAAAGATGGATCCTTTAGAATGTGTATCGATTACCGAGAATTGAATAAGCTGACGATAAAGAACCGTTACCCATTGCCAAGAATTGACGATCTTTTCGACCAATTGCAAGGATCTAGCATATACTCGAAGATCGATTTAAGGTCAGGATATCATCAACTAAGGGTTAGAGAGGAAGACGTTCATAAGACGACTTTTAGAACCCGGTACGGACACTACGAGTTCCAAGTTATGCCTTTTAGTTTGACAAACGCGCCTGCGGTATTCATGGATCTCATGAACCGATTTTGCAAACCATACTTGGACAAGTTTGTGATTGTATTTATCGATGATATTCTCATCTACTCTCGTAATGAAGAAGAACACAAGGAACATTTGAAGACCATACTAGAGCTGCTAAGGAAGGAGAAGTTATATGCAAAGTTTTCCAAATGTGAGTTTTGGATAAACACAGTGCAATTCCTTGGGCATGTAATCGACAGCAGTGGTATTCACGTTGATCCTGCTAAGATCGAGGCCGTGAAGGATTGGGCGACTCCAACAACACCTACGGAGATCCGCCAATTTTTAGGTCTTGCTGGTTACTATAGGAGATTCATTGAAGGTTTCTCCAAGATAGCTAAACCAATGACGGAATTGACTCAGAAGGATAAGAAGTTTGAGTGGAAAGAGGATCAAGATTTGGCATTCCAGACATTGAAGCAGATGTTGTGTGAAGCACCTATACTAGCCCTACCCGAGGGTAATGAAGACTTTGTGGTGTATTGTGATGCATCCATAAAAGGGTTAGGTGCGGTACTGATGAAAAGGACTAAGGTCATAGCTTACGCATCAAGACAACTAAAGGTACACGAGAAGAACTACACAACTCATGACCTAGAGTTGGGAGCAGTGGTGTTTGCCTTGAAGATTTGGAGACACTACCTTTATGGTACTAAGTGTGTTGTATTCACAGATCATAAGAGTCTAAAACATATTTTGAATCAAAAGGAACTCAACATGAGACAACGACGTTGGCTAGAGTTGCTCAGTGATTACGATTGCGAGATCCGTTATCACCTGGGCAAGGCAAATGTCGTGGCCGACGCTTTGAGTCGAAAGGAGAGAGTTCTTAGGGTGAAGGCTTTGGTGATGACCGTTGACCTAGACCTTTCATCCTTAATTCTCAAGGCTCAGAAAGAGGCAGTCGAGGAAGAAATTCTCAAGACTGAAGATGTTGAAGGAATGATAAAGAAGTTAGAAGCACGCTCGGATGGAACGTTATGCCTTGATAATAGGAGTTGGTTACCATGCCACGGTGACCTACGATCTTTGATTATGCATGAGTCGCATAAGTCAAAATACTCCATACATCCGGGATCTGACAAAATGTATCATGATCTGAAGATGTTGTATTGGTGGCCGAACATGAAGGCGGATATTGCTACATACGTTAGCAAGTGCTTGACTTGTGCCAAAGTCAAAGCCGAACATATGAAACCATCAGGATTATTGGTCCAACCCGAACTGCCAGAATGGAAGTGGGAAAGGATCACTATGGATTTCATTACCAAGCTACCAAAGACCGCAGCCGGATTCGACACGATTTGGGTAATCGTCGACCGACTCACCAAATCGGCTCATTTCCTACCCATCAAGGAGACTGATGGAATGGATAAGTTAGCAAGGACATACTTGGAGGAAGTAGTCACGAAGCATGGTGTGCCTGTGTCTATAATCTCCGACCGAGACAGCCGATTTACTTCGCAGTTTTGGAAGTCACTGCAGAAGGCATTGGGAACGCAGTTGGATATGAGCACTGCGTACCATCCCCAAACCGACGGTCAAAGTGAACGGACCATTCAAACCTTAGAAGATATGCTGAGAGCTTGTGTGATTGACTTTGGAAATAGATGGGATAGACACCTACCTCTGGTGGAGTTCTCATACAACAATAGTTCTCACACTAGCATTAAGGCAGCGCCGTTCGAAGCACTGTATGGTAGGAAGTGTCGTTCACCCGTGTGTTGGGCAGAGGTCGGTGAAGCACAACTCACTGGACCCGAGATCATACACGAGACTACTGAGAAGATCTTTAAGATTAAGAGCCGTATGCAAGCCGCAAGAGATCGACAAAAGAGTTATGCTGACATGAGACGCGAACCCCTTGAGTTTGAGGTTGGTGATAAAGTCATGTTGAAGGTCTCATCCTGGAAGGGTGTGATTCGCTTTGGAAAGCGTGGAAAGTTAAATCCTCGTTACATTGGACCCTTCAAGATTATAGAGAGGATTGGCCCCGTAGCCTATCGTTTGGAATTACCCGAAGAGCTTAGCCGAGTGCATAATGTGTTCCACATTTGCAATCTGAAGAAATGTTTAGCCGACGAGACACTCGTTATTCCTTTGGAAGAGATTCAACTCGACGACAAACTCAACTTTGTAGAAGAACCAGTAGAAGTTATGGACCGTCAAGTCAAACAACTCAAGCAAAGCCGTATACCTATTGTAAAGATCCGTTGGAATGCGCGTAGAGGTCCAGAATACACGTGGGAACGTGAAGACCAATTCAAAAGCAAGTATCCTCATCTTTTCGCTAACCATCCTACTACAACAACGTCTTGATTTCGTGACGAAATCTCTAAAACATGGGAATACTGTGACATCCGTCAAATTTTCATCTTAAATTATTCATGTAGTACGAGTACTTTAATTGTTTACCGACGAGTTGTCGACGTGAATGTGTTATTTATTTTGCTTTGCGGACAAAGCCCTTTTTAGGGAGAGAATATGTAACATCTCGAGTTTTTCGCATCTATTAAGTTTGAATGCAATACACGAAATTGGTAGACGTATTATGTTGCCGTATGTTTATTTGAAGTATTTACTAAATCCCGTGAAGTCTCGCATAATTGCCTTTGTTTTGGATCGTGTGTCAAACTGTTATAGAGTCGTGTTTATTCAGTTTCGCGTCTAAACTTATATACCCGTCGGAACCGAGTCAAGTAATATAACTGATACATCATGTACAAACATTTAAGTATAAACCATTATTCACTTTTATTTCAACAACTTGCTTAGCAAGAGTCCTATTTTCAGTCACAACATAAACTCCATAGTTTATTACCCACTAAACACTACAAGACAGCACACATGCCAAGTTTACCCAAATTGGGTATATCACAAGCTTACCAAAATCAGCTTGAATCTAACCCTAGACTAATAATACCTGATTAAATACAAACCAAGTTTACCCAATGTCCAAACATAACACACAAAGTTTTCACAGTCCAAATTACAATTACAAATTCTGTACAAGTTTTTCAAATACAAATTCCTGGGTAAAGTGAAGAAAGGTCCAGCCGATCCATACACCTTGTCCACACCTGCAAACCGAAAGAGTCAAGCCATCCATCTCGTCTAAACCTGCACACCGAAACTTAGCATCCCATTGTGAGTCTTTTTCGTCTCTTCGTTTTTCCTGTATGAGATCTTAGTTGTGCTCGTCTTTGACAAACCTGCGAAAAATCAAATGAATGTGTTAGTATTCGTCACGGTCTTATTTTAACGAAAAACTGAAAGGGTTAAGCTATAGCAATTATTACTTGAACATGACCATGACCCTTATTCAACCAAACCGAGACCCCGACCTAGACCAAACCGAGACTCAACCGAGACCACAAACAAGACCAAGCCGAGAACCAAACCGAGACCCAAACCAAACCAAACCGAGAATCAAACCAAGCCAACCAAATTGTTTGTTTTCTGCCAAAACCATCATCAATCAATGTCACCATAATCCAAATGTCTTAACCATTTTTATCTAACGGAAACATCATAAAAACCCCAATTATGTCGCGGGTATAAAACCCCCTTTTTTAAATCGAAACCCTAACAACTGAAAACCTTGTTAAACATGAAATTAATATTTTCTATATACCAAAAACGCCACTTAATTATGATTTATCAACCGAATGTAAAAACCCCCAATTTTATATAAACCCTAATTTAATTTTATTAATTAAAACTCTAATTAAACCCAATCTAAACCCGAATCCAATAGTTAATTTGATTGAAAACGAGATATGCAAAAACCCCCAATTGACCGAAACCCTAACTTTTATAAAACCGATTATATGTTGAAATTAACATGATTTTATACAAGAAAACATTAATTAATCGTATTTAAACCCGAGATTTAGAGAAACCCCCAATTATTTCGAAACCCTAATTTATTTATTTCAAATCCGAGAGCCATATGGTTCTCAACAAGTTTATACAAGTTATTTAAACCCACTGATCTTTTATAAATCGAAAATCAATTAACTTTTATTAAAAGAAAATAAGGATGAATAACTTATCTTTGTTTTGGAGAAGAATCATCTTAACCATGAGGATGAACACCATCAGAAACCCAATCGGTTTGATGTGGGGATGAAACCCCACATCTCACGCGATCTAAACACCACAAACCATCCCCAAATGATTGTTATATCACACTGAAAACCATATTAGCCATGGAAGAGAGATGATCCGATCCAGATTAGAAAGAGAGATGAGAGTGGGGCGGTGGGTGTATTTCGAGAGAAGAGAGAGAGAGTAAACTCTCTGTTTTTGAGTTGTGTGTGTGAAAACACGCGTATTTACTCCCTTGGGTTCCTTGTTCATATCGCCTGGACCGGGCCGGGTCATATGACCCTTGGGCCGGTTTGTGAGTGGGGATATTGGACTCATTTTGGGCCAAGTGTATGTTTTGAGTTTATTTAAAGCCCATGAACGAATTTTGTAATTTAAGGGTATAATTTAACCCGTAAAACCCGACCGTTTAATAACCAATTTTTATGTGTCGTATTTTTCCGTAAACGTAAGGTTTTGTCAAGCACAACTAGGGTGTAGTGTCTTTTATTAGTATAACTTTTCGTATCGTAACCCGATCCTTATAATTAAATAGGTCGCGGCTAGCGTAACCGTACTCTCGAGCTACTTTTACTTTCGTCCTTTTTGCTGAGTTACGAGGTAAGTTTGTAGCCCCATACTTAACTATTTTTATTGCTTTTTGGGGTGAGACATTGCTTGATTTTAACGTATGATCACAAGTGCATTTACTGATTTATATATTAGTCTAAGTCCCACTAAAAACCCAGTTGCTTTGGCCCGTGAATCGTGAACCGTTAATTACTTTGTGTAAGCGCGAATGTTATGGATAGATCTATCGGGATTGACATCCCTGTCTGTCTTGTCCAACAAGGGGACAAGCGGGCACAGTTTCATTTGAGTCTGAGATAGGATGTCGTGGGTTTAGGCATCTAGTTGGGCTACCTTTATATGATTATACTGCCGGTGTTGTTAACGCTTCGGTGTCACGAGCTTAGACTGTAATAAATACTTTTGGGATTACTTTGTATCTGTTATATTGTCATCACTTTTGGGAAAATCTTGTGGTTCATTAAACATTTCAAATTAACTAAACCTATGAACTCACCAACTTTATGTTGACACTTTAGCAATGTTTTTCTCAGGTATTAAGAAGGAAGATGATAAGTGAGGTCTCATGCATTGCCGTCATTTCTTTGAAATAAAGATCATTTGTACCATTTGAGAAAACTATGGTTTTTAACTGTATTCAGTTTTATGCTTCCGCACTTTGTTAAAACTATTTATTTTATTAACTACAAGTGATCTATTTTCCGAACGTCTCATTTAGAGGTCGTTCTTTGTGACTGTGTGTGTACGATAATCATGACGTCACCACTCCCTTGTCGCCATTATACTCTGATATTTTGGGAGTGTGACACTTATCTAATGGACCAATGATTGGTAAGGATGATGGTAATACCTATGACGACACTTCTTTGATGATAGCTGATGACTAGAATACATCAACCATATCTGCATGTCTGTTAACGCTCAAATTCCTTGTGTCAGCGCCCAATTTGCTCATGTCAGCGCTTGGTGTGTCAGCGTTCAAATTTTGCTTGTCAACGCCCAAATTACTTGTCTCAGTGCCTCTTGTAAATTGCACCAACATAGCTGTAAAAGACAAGTTTAAATTGGTAGGAGTAACCAGAGATGTGTCAAAACCTGGTTGCTTCTTCAATTCAATGAGGGCTTCAGCAACACCCAAAGATTCTCCATCACGTGAGCCTTTATCACTCACATTAATCTGTTCATCCTCCCCTTTGGAAGATTCCTCCATTCCACTCCTAGTGCTAGCATTCTCCAAAATGACAATCTTCTCCCTCAATTGCTTGAGTTCAAGGCCTTGTGTACTGACAATTTGTACCAAGTCTGCATTTTGCTTTTGCAAGCTAATGCAGACAGCCGTCAATTCCATTAATGTGTATGGTTCCAATCTGCCCTCCTCTAAAATGGGTATTTGACCTCCCAAGTTAGAGTCATGGGGCATGGATGAGGTCTTAAAGATGTTAGGGTTGTCTTGGCCTACATCTAAGCCATAACCAATAGTCCCAGCCTCATCCATAGCACCAACCACACTTGTGGTGGTGGTTCTCTCTGCTACATGGCTAGGACCACTAGAGGAGAACACTCCAGTAGTCCTTTGGCGTTTTTGCAACCTATATTGAGGTGGGGTAGAAGATGATGTGGGTTGGGTGGATGTTGGAAGGTTAAGGGGTGTTTGGGTCTGTGAAGGAAAGGTGACAACGTCTGGATTACTTGTGTCAACGCCAAAATTTTAAGGTGTCAGTGTTGAAGGGTTCTTGGTCAATTTCCATGTGTTGAGGTGAAGGCAAAGGTTCTGGTATTGGGTCAAGTTGTGGTTGTGGGTCTGGTTGGGGTTGTGTTGCTGCAATAACAGCAAGCATAGCTGGGATGAGGGGTAATTCACGGTGAGGGGGTGAATTCATCTTGGTAAAATAGCTTTCTTTTGCACAGGGATCTCATAAAAGTCATCATGATCCCTTGTGTAGTAATTTTGCACATCAAAAACCATTTGCAAAAATCTGGGATAAGGCAAAGTCATCTTATTCCCTTTGTTTTTACACATGCCATCAAAAATCATTTTTTAATAATAAAACTTTTGCCCATTTGCAATGCACACAATTGCACTAGCAATGGATCTATTAATTTCATTGTGTGCAGTACATTTGGGACTCAAACATTGTAAGATGACATGTATGAGGTACTTCCAGGCTGGGGGGAAACTCTTGTTTATGATATTTGTTTAAAGTGACCTCATCAGGGAAAGGATACCCCAAAGCCCTTAGACCTTGTTCTATTTCATTAATGGGAAGGGTGGTTATACCATCAGCATCATCAAGATGCAAAGCCTGGCGAACCAAGGCTTCAGTAACCACCTATGTACGCCCATGAACAATAGATGATAATGTAGTCACATTATTAACTGTTGAGGAACTAACAATGTTCCAAAACTGTTTAATATGTGTGACAGAGATGAGAGGAGCATGAGAAAGAGCATACCTAATGGGGGATGCATTCAAATACGCCACGATCTGGGTGTATTGTGGAAACAAAGTATCATCAGCGTCCAAATATGCAATCATGTTGTGTTGACTCCTGAATCCCAATACCAAGTCACTTGGTTTAAATTTTGGTGCCATTGTTGAAGAAAGTTGTATGTGAATAATTTAGAAAGATGAATTATAGGAGAAAATTGTTAGACAAGAATATGAGGTACCCTGTTTAAAAATAGGAGCCAAATATATAGGAGAGATAGGCACATGTGATTGGTCAAAAATGAGGCAACTATTTTCAAAATATAATGATGAAAATATTGAAAAGAAAATAAGTCATTAATTAAAAGTTATCTGCTCCCAAAATTACGGCCCCAAAATTCGTCAAAAATAACAACTGAGTAGGTCCCAATGAGTGTCAACGGTAAAAAATAACCCATCAACGCCCAACGGCTATATTCTTGTTAACGTTTGCCAAAGCCATGTCAGCGTCTAAATTTGTCATAACAACGCTTTGAAAAATTCTTGTCTGCGTCCAAAAATAAAAGTAATAAAAATGAAAAAGGACCTTAACAAAGTAATTTATCCTAGTGAAGATAACCTATAAGTTGATAATTATTATAGGGCGGCAAGCACTGTCCAGTTATGCACACTTGCTTATGCAAGATAGACATAATAGTCCTCTAGTGTCCCTTGCTAACCAAAACTCTTAACAACTAAGTTATCTCATAATATTCTTTGTAAATCCCAAGTAAAACCCATAAGAAATCATTCCCAAGTCTCCCAACAGACCACATCCAATTCTAGGCCAAAAAAGTCTTGGCAGCATGCACAGTATATCAACTTTGCATGCTACAGTGCCTCATGATTTAGTAAAACTAACTCATACTCACATGTGGACACAATCTAGAATTGTGATAAGAGTATTCTAAGAATACCCAAAAGTCCTAAAGGTTCCTAAAACCTCCCCTTAAACTGTGATACATATGTTGCCCAATAATATGCATGAATATAAAAATTTATGTCAAGATAGGAATATAAATATTCCAACCATCATCCATAAATAAAAACATGCTCAAATGATTCTCCAAGGATCCATAAGCAACTCTGTATCCAATGGTATAATGCTAACACCACCTGCACACTTAGATTTAAAAACCACAAAACTAACATTGTTGCTGACAACGCCACGATAACACTTGTCAGCGTTAAGGTAACCTTTGTCAGCGTTAGAAAAATATAGTGGAAAATCTAACTTCTCAAAAAGACCAATAACAATGCATTATCCTGTACATACTTTTACATTAAGACCCCAAAACACATATTATGTGAGATTGATCATTCCAATACTTGTTACCAAGTACTGAAACCTTCCAGCATCAAAAGGTTTAGTTAATAAATCAGACACATTTTCTTCTGTGTCAACCCTATCTGGTTGTATTAAACCCTTTTCAAAACAATCCCTTATAAAATGATGTCTAATTTCTATGTGTTTTGTTTTAGAATGATGTACAGGATTTTTAATAATGCATAAAGTACTGTTATTGTCTACAAAAATCTTGGTATGCATGAAATTATACCCATAATCCAACAGCTGGTTCTGAATCCATAAGACTTGTCCACAACAAGCAGCTGCAGCTACATACTCTGCTTCAGTTGTAGAATTGGCCACCACTGTTTGTTTCTTGCATTGTCAAGATATCAACCTACTCCCAAGAAACTAACATCCACCAGTTGTGGATTTTCTATCAAACTTATCACCACCATAGTCATTGTCTGAATATGCAATAAGCTCCAATGGTGAATCTTTTGGATACCATAATCCAAGATCTGGGTAACATCTGAGGTACCTAAAGATTCTCTTGACAGCATAAAGGTGACATTCTTTGGGAGTCACTTGATGGCGTGCACATGCACACACATTAAACATAATGTCAGGTCTGGAGGCTGTGAGATACATCAATGAACCAATCATTGATCTATAGTGCCTGATATCCACATCTTTTCCATCTCCAACTTTTCCCCAAGGGTGTTCTCTATCCATATGAGTAGTAGCCCTCTTTTCATGTGGAGAAAAGCCAAACTTCTTCAAGATTTCTGCCACATATTTATCCTGAGAGATGAAGATACCATCTTCTTTCTGCTGAACTTGTAACCCTAGAAAGAAGTTCATCTCCCCCATTGCACTCATCTTGAATTTGTCTGTCATAAGCTTGGAAAAGTCTTCACTCATCTTTGGATTTGTGGAACCAAAGATGATATCATCAACATAAACCTGAACAGGTAAGACATCCTTACCAGCCTTATTTGTAAATAATGTATGGTCTATGGTGCCCCTTTTGAATCCGTTTTCCACCAGATAAGTGGACAATGTGCCATACCATGCTCTTGGGGCTTGATGAAGTCCATACATAGCTTTCTTGACTCTATACACCTTGTCTGGATTTTATGGATCTTCAAAACCAGGAGGCTGCATAACAAACACCTCCTCAACAATTGTGCCATACAGAAAAGCACTCTTCACATCCATTTGATAGACAGTGAAACCCATGCAGGAAGCATAGGCTATAAATATCATTATAGCCTTAATCCTTACAACTGGTGCAAAGACCTCCTCATAGTCTATCCCTTCCTCTTGTGTATATCCCTGAGCCACTAAACATGCCTTGTTTCTGACCATAATGCCTCTTTCATCCTTCTTGTTTCTTAGAACCCATCTTGTCCTAATAGGTCTGACATACCTGGGACAATTGATGAGACTGCTTTTATACATAGTCTCATCATCCAAATTGGGCTTAAAATGCATTAAATATAATCAAAATACCCAAATATATGCTTGTGTTTGTTGCTTGTGTATTTTAGGTACGGATATTGAGAAAATGACAAAAGATCACAAGAATCATGCAAAAACGAACACGAGAAACGAAGCCGCACGATGAACCAAGCCCTAATGAAGAATTTTCCAAAGTCAAACCTTGAAGATTTGAAGAATTATGAAGATTGGTCCTCCAAGTTTGAAGAATTGACACTTTATACCCTTGTATCTTCATAATTACAAGTTTGGTCCCTAAAGTTTGTCAAAATTACAAAAAGGACCCTTAACTTTGAAGAATTGGCAAATTTAGTCCCTCAACAAAACTAAATTGTCAATAATGGTCCTCCAAGAAGTCAACAAACAAGTCAAAGCCTTGAAGTATGAAGACATGTCAAAAACAGTCCTTGAAGAATGAAGAAATTGCATGTTTAGTCCTTGTTTCAAGCTTACAAAGTTTTTGTGCCAAAACTGCCAACTTTCTAAATTTGTTATGTGTAAAAGTGGCGTTGATAGCCATTTAATACAAGATGAACAAAGTTTGAAAAGAGAGGGGCCATTCCTGCCAGACAAACAAACTCACCCTCCACTCCCTGCTTGACACCTCACCCACTCACACCCATTAACCAATCACAAACCACCTCCTCTCCACATCTGCATTCCACCACCCCACTTTTACTTATTTTAATCTTCCCTCCCAAACACATTTTTAAATTAACCTTAATCCCAAACCGGATTAAATCACCCCCTAATCCACCCTTAAACCCTAATATTTCCAGGATGAACTATGATTAAAACAAAGGGTTTTTGGGTAATTCGCTCTAGATCCTTGATTAAACATCACTTAAACCCAAAACCACCCTTAAGCCCCCATCACCATCACCCCACATGCTTGTGCCACCTTCCCCTACCCTACTATTCACTCCCAAACAAAAAATTGACAGCAGGATCAACAACCCATAACAATTTCATGTTCCCAAAGGCAAAATGGACGATCAAGATCCTCTTTTCATCACTGGAATCTTCACAAACTGCCAAGATCATCACATGGGCTCTTGACAAATTAAAAAAAATGGCATCTTCAAATATTCGTCCAAGGGCATTACTGGAAGTTCAAGTCATTAGGGTTTTAGTCTCAATTGAGTTCTAGAAGCAATTGTAGCCTCTATATAAAGGCATGATAGGACTTAGCTTTTTTATGTTCTTGATTTTTTCTCCTTTTTCACAAGCCTTGTAAATCCAGTTTATGAAGGAATATAAATGGTATTGAGTTTGGTGATGAGAAAGATTGAGTTCCTTTTACATCTCATGTTATGTTTTCTTTGAAAAAGTTTTTTTTTAAGGCATTTTTAAGTTTCTGTTTTCAAGTTTTTTTGTTCTTAAATCCGTTTTTCAGATTGAGCTAGAAAGTTCATAGGCCACATAAGCTACTCATTTGAGCTCTTATATGACCATAGAACCCTGATATCCAAGGGATATCAAGATTCAGTGGGTATAACCTTGTGTTGTGAGGTGGAAATTTTCTTCCTATTTGGTTCCATTTGTTTATTTACACTTTACTGTATCAAAAGCTACAAGCCAAAAGCTTGTAGCCTTTGATACTTGCAGTCTTCTTCTTGGTCTTGTGGTGTTGTGCAGGTAACAAGAAGGAAGAAAAATTCCATTCTTACCCATTCATTTTCACTTTTTACCAAGAATTTGGCATCACCCTTACAACAAAGTTCAGCATAGACCCGAGTCTATTGGAGGTGACATACAGTCACTGTTGGGCCTGGATGTAGGCCCAACAAGGTAGTCCTTGTTTTCCCTTTTTAATTTTCAGTTTTCAGTTCTTTATGTGATTTTCATGAAAGTTGTGAAAAGTTGTTTGATTGCTGGTTTACTGGTTTGATTTGAGTAGATTATGTTTATTATGCATGTTTAGGACTATTTGAATCAGTTTGCTTGAGTATTGTTAAGATTTACTTTGAAAAATTTCATCATCAGAAATTTAAAGGGGTGTTTGGATTTGCACATTAATTAAGTTTACTTGGTTGATTTTGTGTTAAAAGCTGTTAGAGTACACTCATTAGTTAGTTATTAGGTGCTTTTAGTGCTTGGTTATCAGTTTGGGTAGGTTTTAAAGATAAACATTGGTTAACATAGCAAAAATCAACTAAGTGCTTATTTGACTGAATTTTGTGGAATTTTGCTCACAAGATCTTGTTATTTGTTAGATAATAGGTTTAAGTTGGGTTGTGTACTGATTTTATGCCTTGTTATTGACTTATATGCATGATATTGAGTTTTGAACTCCATTTGAATATCAATTGAATCAGCAATTTTGTCTCAGGCCCCCTTTGCTTAATCAGAAACCTTAATCTGCTTATTTTGTGTGATTTTGATTGTTGTACTTGCTTGTTTTTGCATTTGATTTGACTCCTTATACTCCAAAGAGTATAAGGGTGCCTTTGTCCATCACAAACATCCACAAAAAGCAAGGATCAAGTCCTCTTGATCACTTCTTCACAAGTGAAGATAACACATTCTTTGTGTTCATCAGAAAGTGCCTAACTGGGCACGTTTTTGGTTTTCTAGGCCTTGATTCTTGTTTAGCTTTGGATTTGATTTGTGTTTTTGTAAGTTAAGTGTCACAAGTTTGAGTTTTAAAAAGTTAAAAAAGAAAAAAAAATAAACAAAACAAAAAGGACGTGGCCAGGACTCGAACCTGCGCCACTCCTCTCACCACACACACACGTTACCATTGCGCCCTAGGGTCTTTGACTGCTAGGGTTGCATTTGCAATTTACTTAAGGTGGTTTTGTTTAGTCTTTTGAAATAAAATCCGTAGCTTATTTTTCATTTTCCAGCTTGTTCAATAAGCTTATTTGTGCAAGCTTATTTTTCCTAGGATAGTGATTAGATTTAGGATTTTTCTGGCTTAAGTTTTGATTTTCCTTTTCTTTATTTATTTTTTACTCATTTTTTATTAGCCGTATTTAATTAAATAGATAAAAAATAGTTAAAATAGGTTTTAATTTTTAGAAAAATAGTTCTTAGGTTTTGAATTATATTTTCGAGGTTTACAGCTTTTTAAGTTTTCAATTTAGCTTATTTTTGATTTTATAGGATTTTAGGGTTTTTAGCTAAATTTAAAATTTAATATTAAATTATTAATTAGGTTTAAGAAAATTTTAATTGCATTTTTGTCTTAGTTACAATATTCTAGATTTTTGGTAATTTTTTAGATTTTTTTTATAAACTTTGAATTTTTTGAATTTTTTATTATTATTTATTATTAAAAATTGAAGTTTTATTTTTTTTAGTTTTTACATTTTTCCTAGGTTAAGGACACTTAATTAGGAGTTTTGTCACTTTCCATATATTTTTTAGACTTTTCAATTAATTTCTAGAATTAATTTAAGATTTAATTGTTTTTAATAGTTTTTAAGTGTTTAAAAATAGTTTAATTTGGTTTTAAAATTTTTAAAAATAGTTTTTAGCTTAATTAGGATATTTTTGAGGTTTACAAACTATAAGATCTTGTTTAAGGCTTTTTAATAATTAAAAGTGATTTTTGGGCTTTAATTAGCATTAAAAAGTCATTATCTAATTAATTAAAAGGTTTTAGCAAGTTTGGATTTTTTGTAAACTCTTAGAATATTATTGGGGATTTTTAGTATTTTTAGGAATTTTTAGGTTAAAATTTTAATTTTGGCACTATTTACGGTTTTGCGTAATCGCCTTTTTCGTCTTAGTTTAATTCGTTTTCGTAACCGTCTTTCTCTTCTAATCCCATTTCTTTCTCAATCATATAATCACAAACATTAATCAATTCTTAACACAACGCACTTGCCTCCTTGGGAAACGAACTTGTTTGGTCATTAGTGCTCGGTTTTCCTAAACCGACACTTAACGCTTACCACTACTTTGCCTCTCTTTTCCTAAAGGGTTGAAAAAGAACTACATCAATTTTGGCGCCGCTGCCGGGGAGGCGTGTTGTGTTTTGATTGAATAATTGTTGTTTTTATATAGCCATAAATAGCTAATTGTATTAGTAGCACTCTACTAATACGTATTATCGGTTTTTCGTTTTTTGTGATTACTATTACTATATTGTATACGTAGAACAATAAATTTACAAGTACTCCAAATACGTGAGAAATCACAACCTTGACTTGGGAGGTCATTACCCAATCATTGTATTCGAATCTCAAACCAAAGAAAAAGGCAAAAATAGATAAATACTTTCGTGAAGCTCGATTTTGAGAAATACAAACTATAAGGTGGGTATAAGGCGGTTGTATTTCACGACCTAAAGGAAAAAGGCTCTTAATTGCTTCGCGCCGCCTCGTTTCCTCCGCTTGCTTGTGCGTATTTTGATTTTGAAAGCTAATCGAGGGTTTTGCCGCCCAAAGTATTACTAAGTATCATATATATTTTCTTGGTTTCATTTGATTTAACCCTCTTGAACGATTTGGTGTTCCACCATCGTTCTAAAGTCATCGAAGGCGTTCACTTCACGTGATCGTTTTCATTCCTTGAGGCTTCTTTAATCGAGAGATTTGATTAAGGAGGAGATTTGTAGATTTGTGTCTACTAATACATTCCAAAAATCCAAAAAAAAGTAAAAACAATCAAAAACCACAAAAAAATGAAAAAGTAAAAACACCACAAAGAATCTTCTTTGCTCGCCTTCTCGTTGTACGTGACGTTTATGCAAACTCGCTCCAAAGCAAGACGTGCTCGTAAACTAAGAAACAAAACAATCACTCCTACTAGTGAGGAGTCTCCTATTGACGAACCCATTGTAGTGAAAGAAGCACCCATGGCTAATCGAACTATGATGGAGTTGCTTCAAGCACCCACCGAGGGTTATGGAGAAGCGATTGTGATTCCCGTTATCCTTGCGTAGAATTTTGAGGTTAAGACGGGTTTGTTGTCCATGATTCAAAACAACAAGTTTCGAGGTGACGAAAAGGACAACCCTCATAACCACATTCGCCAATTTAATCGTCTCACTGCCACATGCAAGTTTAAGGACGTCTCAAACGACTAGATTAAGATGATGCTTTTTCCGTATTCCTTAGCGGGGCACGCAAAAATTTGGTTAGAGAAAGAGCCACCCAATTCTATATTGACGTGGAAGGATCTCGTTTCAAAGTTCGTGAACCAATTTTTTCCGCCCTCTAAGACTACGCACTTGAAAAACGAGATTTCAAAGTTTTCACAAGAGTATAATGAGAGTTTTTCAACGGCTTGGAATAGGTTTAAGGAAATGTTGCACGAATGTCCTCATCATGGTTTTTCCGACTTGCATCAAATAGACACGTTTTACAATGGCTTGAACGATCATGAGCGTGATTATCTTAATGCCGCCGCGGGTGGTAATTTTTTGTGTAAGACGGTCGAGGAAGCATTGTTAATCATTGAGAATAGGTCTAAGGTCTATAGTCCTCGTAGCACGTCAAGTGTTCGTAAGACTTCGTCTTCGCCTTCATTATCACACACCGTTGATGCTTGCCAAATCGAGGCTAATTTGGAGAACAAAATTTTTGATAAGTTGAAAGGATTGTTAATTGAGTTTAAAGTTGGTGAACAACCCACTCCCGCTACGATTAAAGCGGTTGAGGTTTCTTGTATGTATTGTGGTGGAGCTCACGATTATTCCGAGTGCATTACCAACGGTGGTAACACTTCGAGTGCCTTCGCGGCCGCGGGAACTTATAACCAAAACGGTCAAGTTCCTCGCACTAATCAATTGACTCCACCGGGTTTTGCACCAAATCAAAATGCTAACAATTATCGAAACAATCAAGTTGGTTACCAAAGCAATCAAAGGAACAATTTTAAGGGTAATAACAACTATGGGAATCAAGGAAGTAGTAGCCAATTGCAAAATCAAAATCAAAACCGTAACTTTCAAAATACAAGTCAAGGTATTCAAAATGTTTACACTAAAGAACTTCCAATGGACTTTTTGAATTACGCCACGGAAAATGATAAGATTTTGGAAAACATACAAGAGCAATTGGCTAATCAAGCTAGGGACACGGCTAAAAACACCAAGGAATTGGCTAATTTTGTGAAGGAAAATCTTAACATGAGAAATGAGTTGAAAAATGATTTTGCTAATCAAATTAGAGGTCAAAACAATAAAATTGAACAAAGTCATGCTAGGCTTGAACAAAGGATTGACCAAAAAGCCGCTAGTCAAGATTTGAAGTTTAATAGTCAAGATGCTAAGCTTAATGCAATTTTAGAAGCCGTCATGCAAAACAAAGCCTCTACTTCGAGTGGTCTACCTAGTAACACCGTTTCAAACCCGAAGGGAGAGATGAAAGTGATTACCACACGTAGTGGTAAGACACTTAAAGAACCGACTCATCAACCAATTACTCCAACGGTGGAGGAAATTGAGGAAGAACCCGAGGTGGTGGTCGAAAAGGAGCATATTTCAAGCCCACAAAGTACCGCTCATGCCACACCTACGGTCGACCCTTCACCAACATTGGAACCCGAGATTCCAAAGGCTATGCCTATGCCCCAACCCACACCACCCTTGCCTTACCCATCGAGACTTATGAAGGAGAAACGACAAGAGCGTGACAACTACCAATTTGAGCTTTTTATGAAAATGTTTCGTGAGTTGCACCTTAATGTGAGTTTCGCCGATGATTTGGTCATGATGCCTCGATTTGCCGCTAACTTTAAGAGTATGTTGAACAACAAGGAGAAATTGCACCAAATGTGTAACACCCTATTTTGATAAATGGAATGTCACGCGTAATTATGGCGTGTCATCAAAGCATGCAAGGTAATATGTAGTAAAACATACATGACCATAGGGAAAACCGGAATCAAACATCGGTTCCCAAACATAAGCCCAAAACATAACAAAGTAAATGAACTGAATGAAAGATTAAACAAGCATAAATATATGAAGGAAACAGGAGAAGAAGTCTATGGCAGCTTCCATCCTATGCATGTCCTCCAAATGCTCGAGTCTTGGGTACCTGCCGTTTTGGGACATGGAAAGGAAAGTAACGGCTGAGCAAGACGCTCAGTGCACGGATGTACAATATAGCATGAAATAGAGTAAACATGTAACATATAACAGCGGAAGACTAAATTCTGAGAAAACTGGTTAAGTATTGAGAAAACTGGTCTTATAGTTTGAAAAGCCTTATGTTTATCTTATGTAAAACTGTTTTAACATAAATATACCATAGCCCATATAGGTCATGAAAAGGTCACGTGCATGAATACTTGGAGGGGTGACCTCATCATGCTGATAAGAGGGGATGCCTCTAATTAATATACTGGTTTGGGTAGGAGGGATCAACTCCTTGTGAAGGATGCAAGGCACACACCACATTCACCATGATAAACTGAATAAAACATGTAACTAGGATGCACCCATACGCCCCACCTGATATAATAATATGGCTAAAACTGAAAAGGGACGCCACGAGCAATCACTCCGCCGTGGGGAAGTCATAACATTGGTGCCTCCAATGCTATGGTTATGGTACCTCCATAACTAGGTGAAACTGGTCATGCTTGTATATGGCTATAGATTATGCTAATTAAACATAAGCAGTTCAAAACAATAAAACAAATACTGGGGAAAATAGTTGGCTGCATACGGGGAAATCCTAATAAGGAAAGAATGTCCATACTGAAAGGACGGGAATCCGTACCTCAAGTCCAGTGAGTGAACGGAAGAAAGACTCCTACTTCTGGATCACTAACGCTACATGAATACACACGTGTATAAGTATCGATTATCTGATTACGTACTGGGTTTTATGTCTCATTTTAGCTGACTTGGTATGTTTTAGGTCATGGTTCACTGTTTAAAGTCTTAAACTGTGTTTATCTTGTATTTTGATTACTCTGTTTAAGTACTACTGGTATTTCATGTATTATTATACTTACTGTGTAATAATAAGTAACTTTCCAAAAATAGCAGGTTTCCAAAAATAGAAAGTTTCCAAAAATAGAAAGTTTCCAAAAATAGAAAGTTTCCAAAAATAGAAAGTTACCAAAGATAGAAAGTTTCCAAAAATAGAAAGTTTCCAAAAATAGAAAGTTTCCAAAAATAGAAAGTTTCCTAAAATAGAATTTACTGCTTAAAACAGATTAGTTTCTAAAAATAGAAAGTTTCCAAAAATAGACCAGCTGCCTTAATTAAATAAGTTTCCATATATAGAAGGTTTCCATGATTAGATTAGCTGCCTGAATTAGATAGATTTCAATATATAGAAGGTTTCCATTAATAGATTAGTTGCCTTATTTAATTAAGTTTCTATAAATAGAAGTTTCCATATTTAGAATTAAGCTGGTTACATAAGCTAACATATAAGTCTACGTGTTTATAAGCTGATTTCTTAAGTCATATGATATAGTATATAGTTTAATTATTATTTCATGTATTTTAATTAAACTATAGGTTAAGCATTTTAATTAAAGTATAACATGTTTTAATTAAAATGAAATGAAAAATACTTAGGTTAAAAATGTGTATTATTATTATTAATAATATAACCTAAGTCATGTCTAAATTAATTAATTATAGGCATGTTTTAAATAATTAATTAATTATAACTTATTACATAAAATACTTAGGTTAAATTAATATCATGCTAAATTAATAATTAGAATAACCTAAGTCATGATTTAATTAATATCTCATGTTATTAATTGATTTATATCCTAAGTTCATGATTCATAAAAATTAACATGTAACATAGATCATGATTTAACCAACGAACCGTGAACCGGGCATGATATCGACACCGTACCCCGAACCAAATCGGGGTTCCCCTTGGTTCCTTGCTGCCGTGGGACCCACACCACCAAACCGGGACCATACGGTCTCAGTGGTGGTTTCTAGGCCAAGCCGTGACCCCCTTGGGGCACGGTCTAGGCGTCGGCTAACCCAAACACCCGTAAAACACCCTTTTGATTTTACTTCTTAACCAAATACATGTTTATTTTATGTTTTTAAAATAGGTTTTAAAAACATCATGTTCTTAATCAATTTTACCAAATCAAATCAAAAGAAGGAATTAAAAAGAAAGGTTAAAAAGATATACCGAATGTGTAGATGAATTAAGGATGAACAAACACTAATACTTGTACAATATCCAAGATCAAAATCAACAAGAACACCCCTCTTAGGTGTGTTATAGGTGGCGGCTACAAAAGGGAAAAGGAAGGAGAGGAGAAAACTTTTTAGGGTTTTATGTTTAATTTCTTGAAAAGTGAAAATGAATGCATTTTTCCCTTAACCCCTTGTTTAGTAAAAATGATGGGCTAGGCCCATTTCTCCTCCTTAATTTCGTGGTTCATGGGGCCCACATGGGGTAACCCAAATGTTTTTCGTGTCCCGATGTTTCGTGTTCGTTCGTGGTTAAACGTGTTCGTGTTTAAAGTGTTTCTGTTTATTTTATCATGTAGTTTATCGTATTCTTAACGCTCGTAATTATATTATATGTATTTACGTAATTATTTTAGTTCGTGTTTTAATTATGTTCATGATTTCATGATCGCATGTTCGTGATTAATTATTGTTTAAATAATTATTACGTGATCGTGCATAGTAATTACTTATTAACTGCTTATCATGAGTTTGTACGTAATCGATACTTATCATGTCATACACGTATGCACTTACTTGATTAATAGCACATGAATGTGATCAATACTGAATAAGGTAAGTTTTAATCTAGGACGTACGATCTTAAGGGCACTACTCATGGTAAAAGCATGCGGGTTTTACAATTCTTCCCCCCTAAAAAGAATAATTCGTCCCCGAATTATAGATAAAGTAACTGGAAGCGAAACATACCCGAATCAAACTGGAAAGGTATGCAAAATAACGGAAATGAAGGTGACATGGTAGAAGGGAACGTGGAACGTGACATGTCTTGAAAGGACATGGAACGTGACGTGACTGAAAGGACATATCTAATTGATGAGAAAAACGGATAAAAGTCCGGATGGACTTGTCCGTTTCCATGTGGCCTCCCTCTTGGAACGGTTCCTTCAGAAGATCCTGACACTAATGATAAATCTTGGTCCTCCTGACCTTGACTTGGAATACGAAGAAATTCTTGGTTATCAACGGAAGGTAGATCCCCTAAATTCGATCGAGAAAAATAAGAGTTAACGTGCAAGGGTAACTGAAACGTTACGATGCAAGACCATCTGACTTAACTGATAATTAGAAACGATGCGCGAGACATAAAGAAACGTAGTACGTGAACAATTTTGAACGTGATACGTGAAAAATTTTGAACGTGCTACGTGGAGATATGGCGAGTGTAGTATGAGAAAACATATCGTGATCCATGATACGTGTAACCTAATTTGATCATGATATGAGGAACGTGGAATGAACATGACATGTGAGACATATCGTGATCATATAATATAATGGCGGTGACGCCAAACGCTACAAGGTGAGACGTGGAATATGACGTGAAACGTCTATCTGATGATGGAGGGTTATACTAAACTTGGGTCTGGTCTCACAAGTTCTTGCAAACTTCCCAGAATGAGAAAAGAAATGAACGTAAAATCGTAAGCCAAAATACGATCATGAACGTGAATAGTGTCATGAACGTGAGCGCGAAAGCAAGTCGTAGAATTAGAATGAAGACGTAAAGTAAGTTAGGAGTACAATTACGAATCTTTGTCTGACCGATAGCTGAGTGATTGCCAAGTGATCGGATGAGCCTTGGCTGGAACATGTTTGTTCAATCTGTTGGTTCTGAAATCCGTACGGATGTAAGGATTAGTAGACTTGATCAAACTGTTGACAATAACCCAGATAGCATCATGCTTCTTCCGAGTTTGCTGAAATCTAGTAACTAAAATCCATGGAGATCTTGTCCCTTTTCGATTCACAATTTCATATGATGAAAACATACCCGTCTGTTGGTGTCCTATCTTAGCCTGTTTGTATAACAGGTATGAAGATATGAACGTAACTGTATCCTGCTTCGTAGAAACTTGATACATAGAAGGTTGTGAAACTCTTAGTCTTTGAATCAGACTTCTCCTAGCGTAGGATTTCCTAGAACACCTAATGTAGTGTAGGGTTCTCTCCTTTACGCATAAGCTGAGTCATGGTAAGATTAACCATAGAAACCCATGTGATTCAGTGTGTCACTGTAATCAAACAGAATTGATATTGGAAAAAAAAATTCCCACGGTAGAATTTCTCTTATCATAGAATTTGCAACATAGTGCAGATATGGTCTTCCTGTTCTTCTCTAGGCTTAGAGGAAATCAGGTTATCCTCAATGAAAACGCTGATGAATTTGTTTAGGAGTTCATGGAAACTCAATTTATTAAGTCCATAATGCGGTTGGAGCATTGATGAGACTAATTCAAAATCATAAATATGGCATGACCGAGTCGTGCACGAATAGCAGTCATGGACATGTCCTGCTTTTTCACTCGTCACTGTTGGCAGCATGATCGTGAGTTCGATCTTGAAAAAAAATGATTAACACCATACGGTTGATTGGACATGTTGTCAATATGAGGAGGAGAATAATGGTCATGAATGGTGATTTGTTTAAGTCGACGGTAGTCGACACATAATCTCATGGTACCGTTCTTCTCCTTGTAGGTCCTTCTGGAATGTATAGGAAGATTTTGGAATAATCCACTGGCTATGCGTAAAAGGACTTAAGTAGTCGTGTCTTACTGACAGCTAGAAAATTTTAGCGACCATGGCTAACAATGAACCTGCTTGTAAGCGTAGATAATTTGTACGGATTTTCCTGATAGAAAATCAAGCTGAATGTATTTAGGAGCCTGAACATTACTGTACATAATTATGAATCGTAGCATGGTGTGATGTTCATAGTACATAATTAGGGTAAAAATTTATCTCGTGTCTGTCCGAGGAAAAATGCGTTAGCAGCTTGGATCTTATCATTAAGCTGAAGAAAAACCTTCGTATACGTGGGAATACGAAAGGCGTCCTTCATGGTTATGAATATATGAACTATGGTGAAAGAAATGAAAGTGACATCGGCAACGTGACAGTTCTCACTGATGCGCCGATAATGGTATTGAAATTCTTGTGGCCTGATTAATACATGGCACAACAACATAGATATACCCTTGGGGGGTACCCTGAATTTCTTAGAAATGTTCCATAATTAGACGTGAGTCATGTGTCTTGACTCGTGTCCTGAGAATGTAAGCGTGACATATGTCTTGACTGGTATCTTGACATGTGTCCTCAGAAAGTATACGTGAGACATGTGTCTTGACTGATGTCTTGACATGTGTCTCGAGATGTGAAACAATTAGAACTACAAATATTAGGTTAAAATGCCAGAATTGGCGGATCGGTTGGGTTACTGATCATTTGTATGTCTGATCACGTCCGTGGCCGGAGCCTCGGTTGTGATTTCTAGGATAGTTGCTGTCATAGTAGTGGTTACTATCATCTTGTCTGTCGGTTCCATGACGGTCATTCTCATGACAGTGACTCATGTAACTATTTAGCTGAGTGGCCGGCTGGTACTGGTTTGCACTCATATGGCTGAAATGACAGCCGAATGACGTGTGACATGTAATTATGAATTTGGGACAATGATTGATGGGAATTGTCTGATGGTGAAGCATCTTCTCGTCCAATTGCTTTGCTCCGACGCCTTTGTCTTCGTCTTTTAGGATCTCCAGGTTGTGAACAGCATCAGCATCTCGTAGCGTCTCCCAACATCAGCAGCATCAACCTTCAGTAACATCTCCAAGCTAAGAGCGGCATCGACAACCTTGTAGAATATCAGCAAGTGAACATACGCCTGAGATGATTTAGAATCGACTAGCGAATACTCGTGAAGTATTGCAAGTAGAATACACATGGATTAATACACATGAATTACGGTACGTGGAGTACACATGGAATGCACATGAAATGATCGGTATGGACTCGTTCATTTGTCATGATTTAAGGAAAGTAAACCGGTTAAACGGTTAAGAAAACCATCATGATAACCTGACAGTATTAGCATAGACATCATTCTGGTTGCATAGAGAAACGCTAAAGTGTGGTTACACAAAATTCAACGATGATTTGCCTGACAGCATGATCAATGGAAACCAACCATGACTATCATGAAAGCATGATTCAAGAAATCTAACAATGTCTTGCAGGACAACGTAAATAACAAAAGAGGCGTGAAACATAATCAACATGAAGACGTAATTATCACGAGGAAATACAAAACCATCTATTACGAAGAAGTGTATAACATAATCAGCATGAAACTGAAGTTAACCATGACAGTATGAAGGCATACTTGACATAAAGACATAATAACTTATGATGGGACATGAAAAAAAAATTTTTTATGCCAATTTAAATCATGAGAAAAATTTTATGCAAGAAAACAGTGCATGAATGCGTAATGTAGTTTATAAAAACTTTATATGTGCGAGGGAACGCCTATGGGTCGGTTCCAAAACAAAAGACATGGCGAGGGGACGCCTATGGGTCGGTCCCAAAGTTAAAAGTTTCGATAAAAGCACATGCGACTAAATAGGGCCAGTCCTGTACCAACCATTACTTAGTCAAAATTCCTGCAACAGATGACATATGATATAAATGCATGAATGCATGGAACATAATAATTAAAAGTCATTGTCAAAACTTAACAGAAAAAATTTTATGTGAAAATTATGAACTACTGGGGTTCAGTTCACATAATCACAGTTCACTAGGAACATCATGCATAGACACTGACACATAACTAAGTATGGATGACGGTTGTTCATTCCATATTAGTAAGACGATACTGGTGAAAACATCATGTTGAAAACAACAAGGTGCTGAAAACGTCATGGCTAAAACAAAAAGGTGCTGAAAACATAATGGTTAAAACAACAACGCGCTGAAACATCAATACGTGGAATAACAGTCGTTGGCTTAGGAAGCTCCTGGTGACTACCCACTAGTCACAGGTCGAGTTTTAGAGCCTACAGGTCGAAGCCTTGGCTCTGATACCATAATTGTAACACCCCATTTTGATAAATGGAATGTCACGCGTAATTATGGCGTGTCATCAAAGCATGCAAGGTAATATGTAGTAAAACATACATGACCATAGGGAAAACTGGAATCAAACATCGGTTCCCAAACATAAGCCCAAAACATAACAAAGTAAATGAACTGAATGAAAGACTAAACAAGCATAAATATATGAAGGAAACAGGAGAAGAAGTCTATGGCAGCTTCCATCCTATGCATGTCCTCCAAATGCTCGAGTCTTGGGTACCTGCCGTTTTGGGACATGGAAAGGAAAGTAACGGCTGAGCAAGACGCTCAGTGCACGGATGTACAATATAGCATGAAATAGAGTAAACATGTAACATATAACAGCGGAAGACTAAATTCTGAGAAAACTGGTTAAGTATTGAGAAAACTGGTCTTATAGTTTGAAAAGCCTTATGTTTATCTTATGGAAACTGTTTTAACATAATGTTAGAAATACGTTTTAACGTATATTAGAAGTATCGGTCGCTCCACAATATGATTTATGTTGTAATAGCTCGTAGTTAGTAATTAGTTGTTATTTGCTTATTAACTTAAGTAAGAACCGGTCCATGGGCTTGTCATGGACCGGCCCAAGTCCACTTATGACTTGGAGTATAAATACCCCTTTCCACTAAGGAAAGGGGTTGGTTGTTGTCATTCTAAACTTTCATATTAATAAAATCTTCCATATATTTCTCTCACTTTCTCTCTCTAGTTTCTCTCACTAGAAAAACATCAACCCACTTCATAGATTCATAGGTTATCAATTTCTACATTTGGTATCAAGAGCTATGGGGTGATTTAAGGTAAGGATTGTGTTATTTTTTAGTTTTTGAATCTATTAGTGATCTTTAGGAAAAATCTATCTTGAATCTTGTTATTTTTGGTGTTTTTGTTATTGGGATTGATTGATAAGGATTGGGTTTAGCTTATTTTGGTAAAAATCATAAAACTTTTTGTGGTTTTGGATCAAAAATCGGGGTAAAAAGCTTCTTTTTTAGTCTCGGAAACAATTTCTTCCAGTTTTTTCCGAATAGGATTCCGAATAGGAGGTCTTTCAGCATAGACAAATTATTCCGAATAGGATTCCGAATAGGAGGAGTTTCCGAATAGAAGAAATTTTCCGAATAGAGAATTTTTTCCGAATAGAAGAAATTTTTCCGAGTAGAGAATTTTTTCCGAATAGAAGAAATTTTCCGAATAGAAGAAAATTTTCCGAATAGAGAAGTTTGTTCCGAATAGAAGATCTTTCCGAATAGAAGACTTTTTCCGAATAGCCAATCTTTCCGAATAGACACCAATTTTCCGAATAGCCAACTTTTCCGAATAGACACCAATTCTTCCGAATAGCCAAGTTTTCCGAATAGTCAAAATTTTCCGAATAGGAGGTCTTTTTCCGAATAAGCCAAATTGCCAAGATATTCCGAATAGAAGAAAATATTCCGCATAGGGGTTTTTCCGCATAAGGGTTATTCCGCATAGAGGTTATTCCGAATAGAGTATTTCCAGCATAGGATTATTCCGAATAGGCATTATTCCGAATAAGGGTTTATTCTGAGTTTGGGTTATTCCGTATAAGCAAGTTCAAGGGGTATTTGAGGTTTTTCGACGATCTTTAGTGGATTTAATCTTGAGTTAACCAACACAACACAAATTCTCAACCTTTCTTCACTGCTCGATCAAACGATAATCTTTGAGTCTGTTAAGTAATCACAATGAATCCAAGTTCATTATTGCCTCAGATGACATCTCTTACGGATATCTCGATCATAACGGGGACTGATAGTCGTCCACCGATGCTTATTAAAGAGGTGTTTGAGGCATGGCAAGGTCGAATGATGCAATATCTAAAGGGGAAACCGACCTACGGAAGGCTTATGGTCAAATCGATTTTGAATGGTCCACTCGACTATGGTACCATTACGGTTGACAACGTGACTAGACCACGAGAATTTGAAGAACTCACTCCAGCTCAACAACTTGTTGCAGATGCAGATGAAAAAGCTCTTCAAACAATTCTCCAAGCTCTTCCCCATGATATTTATAGGATGGTAAGCAAGTATACGGTGGCAAAAGACTTATGGGAACGTCTTAAGGTGTTGCTACAAGGCACGTCTCTCACCAAACAAGAAAGGGAGTGTCAGCTGTATGATTTGTTTGATAGATTCACCTACAACCCAGGGGAAACACTTCACGATTATTACTTCAGATTCACCACACTCATGAATGATCTGAATGTATACAATCTTGAGATTGCTCCATTCCAGGTTAACACCAAATTCTTGAATACTCTACCTCAAGCTGAATGGGGTGAGTATATTACCGATGTCAAGTTAACCAGGGATCTGCACAAGTGTAATTTGGATCAAATATATGCCTTTCTTCAGCAGCATGAGAAGCATGTTATTATGCACCGCTCTTCTCGAGGTATGTATCCAGATTCCTTAGCTTTGATGGCGAATCAACCAAGCTTGTCTCACAACAACACACCTTATATCTTGGGACATCAAGCCTATCACCAATCGCCTTACATGACACCAACTTTTCCCCAATACTCGATCTTACCACAACCTCCCACCTCACATCAGCAACAGTATCGGTTCAATGCACCTTCACCACAGTATGGTTCACAACTTCATCCAACAAATGTTGCACCTTATGCTCAACCTTCATATTCGTCTTATCAAGAGAATGCAGCATATCAAACAAGCTACCCTGATCAAATGAGTATTCCTTCTACTGATTATGCAGCTCATCCAGATCAAGCATTGTATTGTGATGATGAAGAAGTCCCTGTTCCTGTTTTCCAACAAGGAGCTGACCCAGTTGAAGTGCTAACTACTATGTCTGCATATCTCACAAGAACTTTAAGCAAACGAGGATACAGAGGATCAGCTCCTACCAACAATCAGTTGAGGAATTCATCAAATTCTCGCCAACAAGCTACAATTGAGAATGGCAGGGTCATGGTTCAGCCAATTCAACCATATCAGGGGAGATCTTCAACCAATGCTCGCACAATTACTCCTGCTCCTGCTCCAATGGTCAACAATCCTCCACGGGCTAATACAGGCAAATTGAGAATGATTACCTGCTACAACTGCAAAGAAGAGGGTCATATGTCCAGGGATTGTAAGAAACCCAAGAGGAAAAGGGATGGACAGTGGTTTGCAGAAAAGATCTATCTGGTAAATGCTCAGGCGCAAGGAAGGGAACTTGATGAAGAGGAGCTTGCATTTCTTGCTGACCCAGGGATTGCTGAACAAGACGTTGTCAATACGCAGAATGCCGCTTACCAAGCCGATGATCTTGATGCGTATGATTCCGACTGTGATGACTTTCAAACTGCAAAGGCTGCTTTCATGGCAACTTTCTCCAGCTTAGGGCCAGATAAGAAATCTGAGGTACTTATTAATAACACCGATAATGCCACTGATGCTAGTATTCAACCACATCAAGTTGGGCAAGAGAGTGCTGATTCGAATGAATCTTCGGTGGTGAGTCTTTTAAACGAGGAGACAAACAATGATAGCAATATCAATGTGAGTCCCCAGACTTTGAGTGAATCACAACCGGGACCCAGTTCGCATACGCCTACTCCTGCTCAACAAGATTTGGTCATGGTTCCTGCTACATTACTTAGCCAAATGAATGCTGCACTCTTAGAAACCTTAGCTAAGAATAAGAATTTGTCTGATGAGCTTGCCTTAAGCAATGAGAAAGTACAAACTTTGGAATTAGTGCCTTCGTCTAGTGTTCTCACTAATCTCGAATATGATCACTTTAGAAACAAACAAATGGGTCACTTGCAAGAAATAGAAAACTTAAGAGCAAATCTGTCTAATGAACTTAAAGAAAAGGAGTTAGTGGTCACTAATTTTCAAAAACTTCAAACTGATTTTGAATTACTCGAATCTAAGAAGACTGAAATGGAGATTAATGCCACTAATAAGATTAGAAGTCTAGATTACTTGCTGTTAAGACAATACGCTGCTTCACAACTAGTTCACTTATTTGATGCTTCATTTAGAGAATTTAACTTATCACGTCTAAAAGGCCTTCCCCCTAATCCACGGTATGCAAAACAAGCTTTAAGACATAGTCCTAGACTTTATAATGCAACTCAATTAGGATTGGCGTTAGACCCGATTGTTTTTCCCAATGATAGAACAAGTAAGGATCTAGTTGATGAGGATCGGTCATACAATTCTGCAAAATATCCCGAGTGTGATTATTTTAAGATGAATAAGGAGCTTGCAAAAACTGATTTTAGAGTTCGCTTCCATATGGATAAAGATCTCATCACAGCACCGACCTACATGTTAGAGGAAGAACGCCCTAGTACATTTCCTACACTTGTCAACATGGAAGGTCCTAAGGAAATTCCAAAGGATCTTCCACCTGTTAGCACTGTATGGTTAAACTTGAAAGAGATTAACCGATACTTTACTAACTTTGACAAGGTCATTTTGGAATGTACGACTTCAAATGGCTTAAACGCCGGAGAATGGGCTTTCGAACACATGAACGAGGTGTTTAAAACTAAGATCAATCCGTTTGTCGAAAGTCTAAAAGAAAGTTTTGCATCTCTTAAGGAAAATCTTCAATTTGAAATTGGTGAAGTTCAAAAAGTGTTTTATGAAATGGACACCGCTTACGAATTGCAACTAATTGAAAAGGAAAAGATTTCAACCGAATATGAGCGATTCTTGTCTGAAGTAATCTCATGTGATGTGCTTACTATTGTAAATGTTAAATATTCGAGTGAGCTTACATCCGCTATGATGAATTGTGATGCTGTGAATATTTGTGAGGATATTTGTGATGATGTTTGTGATATTTCTGTAAATGTTGCTGAAACTGTAAATGAGGTAGAAAATCATTCTTGTCACGAATCTAACGCTGAGTTTTTGAAGCTACAAGATTCTTATAATTTACTTTCACAACGCTTTAATCAACTAGAACAACATTGTATATCGTTAGAATTAAAACAACAAAATCAAAATGAAAATCTTTTGATATCAAATGTTTGTGAAAACGGCGTTGAGAATAGTGACAAGATGATTGCAATTGTTAAGACATTAGAGGAAGAAATCATGAGATTGAAGAGAGAGATATCATCAAAGGAAACATTAAGAATGGAACTAGAGGCCGCAGAGTCTAAAAACCGAGTCTTAGAACTTAGACTATCAACTGTTCTAGGGGAGATGGATCGGACAAGGCAGGGACTATCCGCTCTTTATGGTTCACTAGAAGATCGATTCGCTTTTAATGCGACACAGCAACAATATTATATTGAACAACTGAACCAAAAGTGCGAAGAAATCTCTGACTTGAACATCCTGCTCATAGACAAAAATATGGTTTTGGCTGAGTTAAAGGAGACACTTCTTCTCACCCGACAAGAAGTAGTTGATAACTTAGCTACCGATTCTGTACCGTCCACTAGTGCTCCAACAACCAAGAAAGTAGTGCTTTATAAGAATCCGCTTCATAAGAGAAACCCGGCTGTATACGATGATTATATGAGGAATGCCATTAAGCATGTCGATCTTTTTAGGGATATTTTAGACGATCTTTATGCCTTAGATCCCTCAAGTAGCGACTATTATTCGGCTCATGAATATGTTAAGCGAGTTCAATATTGCTTGGCTTATTTACAATACATAGGTACACCAGGTTCAGCACTACTTAACAATAGGCCCATTGCTGTCACTCCATTTAATAAGACTCCAGGAGCAAAACCGTCATTGGCACAATCAAGTAAGACACCTTTAAAATCTGCTGCTAATGTTCCCAATTTGCCTTCTACAGGATTAAAAGAGACTACTAAGGCTAAAGGATCGCCACTCAAGAAAGCTAAGATCAAGCCCGCCACTAGTAATGCCACAAAGAAGAAAGTAGAAGTCCACAATAGGAATGCTAGTTCAGTTTTAAATAAAACGAATCATGTTAAGACTAAAAGCTCTGCGCCTGTGCAGCAGCCTAAACCATTCGTGAATTCTGATTTAAATTGCTGGAATTGTAATGAATGTATGTTTTCACAGCGTCATGATTTGTGTCTGATTGATCACGTTAATGAAATGAATGCTATTAAGAATGGTCTTGAATGGAAGCCAACGGGTAGAACTCGTGCCCAAGTTGGCTGGCAATGGCGTCCCACTGGTAGGACCTTTACTCTCGATGGTAAAATGTGCCCTTTAACTAGGAATGCATCCATTGAGGATAGGTCTGAGCGTCCTTTAGTTAGGAACACTCGCACTCAAGTAAGGAAACAGCGCCCTTTAATTAGGTCTGCCCCCACTATAGTGCCTATCAGTGTAGAAATACCTCAGGATTTGAGCCAATTAGAATCTACACCACCAATTAAGAAGAAGAAGGCTAGGAAATCTAAGAAACCTAGAATTAGCAAATCTAAGATTAATAAATCTGTACCTGCTAATAACAAGGAACACTCAGATTCCGATACCTCTACATTGTCTTTGTGTGGTGATATTTTCAGGTGGTCCAAATCATCCTGTGGTATTTGGACTCCGGTTGTTCAAAACATATGACCGGAAATCGCTCGATGCTCCGAAATTTCGTCAGCAAGTTTCTTGGTACGGTTAAATTTGGGAATGATCATATAGCAAAGATTATGGGGTATGGTGAATATCAGATTGGAAACGTGACGATTTCTAGGGTATACTATGTTGAAGGTCTTGGTCATAACTTATTCTCAGTAGGACAGTTTTGTGATTCCAACCTTGAGGTTGCTTTTCGACAACACACTTGTTTCATCCGCAACTTGGAAGGAAAAGATTTGTTGAAGGGATCTCGTGGTGCAAATCTTTACACTTTGTCCTTACAAGACATGATGGCCGCTTCTCCAGTATGTCTTCTCTCTAAAGCTTCTAAGACCAAGTCATGGTTATGGCATCGCAGATTATCTCATCTTAATTTTGATGCTATTAATCATCTGGCTAAAAACGAGTTAGTTCGTGGTCTTCCCAAGCTTAAATTTCACAAGGATCATTTATGTTCCGCGTGCTCAAGAGGGAAAAGCACCAAGAAATCTTACAAACCCAAAGCTGAAGACACTAATCAAGAAAAACTTCATCTTTTGCATATGGATCTTTGTGGACCGATGAGAACTGAAAGTGTGAGCGGTAAGAAATTCATTCTCGTCATTGTGGATGATTTCTCAAGGTTTACATGGGTTAGATTTCTACGTACAAAGGATGAAGCTCCGAAAGCTATCATCACTTTTCTGAAGTTCATTCAGGTACGTTTGAATACCACTGTCCGCCGTATTCGTACAGACAATGGTACAGAGTTCGTCAACCAGACTCTTCGTGATTATTATGAAGGAGTTGGTATATCACATGAAACATCCGCTGCACGCACTCCACAACAAAACGGTGTCGTTGAAAGACGAAATCGCACACTTATGGAAGCTGCTAGGACCATGCTTATTTATGCGAACGCTCCATTGTTCTTGTGGGCAGAGGCTATTTCTACTGCATGTTTCACCCAAAACCGTTCAATCATTCGGAAACGCCATGGAAAAACACCTTATGAGCTTCTACATGACCGCAAACCCGATGTTTCATTTTTCCATGTGTTTGGTGCTCTGTGTTATCCAAACATCAATAGTGAGAACTTGGGTAAGCTTCAACCAAAAGCCGACATAGGTATTTTCATTGGGTACTCACCGTCCAAAAGAGCATACCGAATCTATAACCGTCGTCTTGGCAAGATTGTAGAAACTATGGACGCTGATTTCGACGAGCTGACAGCGATGGCTTCTGAGCAACACAGCTCTGAACCCGCGCTTCATGAGATGGGACCCGGTGCTATAAGTTCCGGATTAGTTCCCAACAATCCAACTTCCACATCATTTTTACCACCATCTAGGCCCGAGTGGGATAAACTGTTTCAACCGTTGTTTGATGAATTCTTCGATCCCCCGACTGATGAAGTTCTAGCACCTGCAGTAATTGCTCCAATACCTGAAGTGGTTGCTCAAGTTAATGAACCTTTATCTAATGCATCTACAATTCACAATGAACCGGATGCACCTTCACCAAGTGATTCTCAAACTTCACCTGAATCATCACCCCTACTTGTGCCTAATGATGTGGAAGAGGATTCTACTGATCACGACCTGGAATATGCTCACTTGCAAGAGCTTCCTTTCTTTGGTGTAGCGATACCTGAAAACCCTTCAGCCGCATCTACCTCAGAAGAAGCTCCATCTATTGTTCACTCCAGACCACCAAGGATTGAAAAACATAGTACTAAATGGACAAAAGATCACCCAATTAGGAATGTTATTGGAGATCTAGATCGACCAGTCTCTACTCGTCATCAATTACAAGAAAGTGCACTTTATTGCTACTTTGATGCATTTCTCTCTGAAGTTGAACCCAAAAATTGGCAGCAGGCTATGACCCAATCATCTTGGATCGAAGCTATACAGGAGGAACTCAATGAATTCAAAAGACTAGAAGTATGGGAATTGGTTCCTCGCCCTGACAAAGTTAACATCCTTACTTTGTTATGGGTTTATAAGGTTAAACTTGATGAGATGGGTTCGGTATTGAAGAATAAGGCAAGATTGGTCGCTAGAGGATATAAACAGGCCTTGGGTATCGACTTTGAGGAATCTTTTGCTCCTGTGGCTAGATTGGAGGCGATTAGACTATTCCTTGCGTTTGCTGCTCATATGAACATGATCGTCTATCAAATGGATGTGAAGACGGCATTTTTGAACGGTGAACTAAGGGAAGAGGTTTATGTTAGTCAACCGGATGGGTTCGTGAGTACAGAGTCTCCTAACCATGTGTACAAGCTTAAGAAGGCTCTCTATGGGTTGAAACAAGCTCCACGCGCGTGGTATGATCTCCTGTCAACATATCTCATTTCGGAAGGCTTCTCCAAAGGCAAAGTGGACCCCACTCTATTCACTCTCAAGGACGGCAACGACATGCTTCTGGTACAAATTTATGTTGATGATATAATTTTTGCTGCCACTAACATAGAATTGTCTAAACAATTTGAGAAGATAATGTCCACACGCTTTCAGATGTCGATGATGGGAAAAATATCATTTTTCTTAGGATTACAGATTTCTCAGAATCCCAGAGGCATCTTTATAAATCAATCCAAATATGCTCTAGAATCACTTAAGAAATATAACTTTGAGAATTGTGACCCCGTAGACACTCCAATGGTTGAGAAAACCAAGTTAGATGAAGATAGGGATGGGATTATTGTCGATCCGAAACTTTACCGTGGAATGATTGGCACCCTTCTCTATCTGACTGCTAGCAGGCCTGATTTGCAATTTGCTGTATGCATGTGTGCCCGGTATCAGGCTCGGCCTACCGAAAAGCACTTACATGTTGTGAAAAGGATCTTTCGGTATCTAAAAGGAACACTTCATCGTGGTCTATGGTATCCGAAAGATTCCTCGATTGCTTTAATATCATACGCAGATGCCGATCATGCTGGATGTCAAGATACGAGGCGTAGCACTTCTGGATCTGTGCAACTCTTAGGAGATAGATTGATCAGTTGGTCTTCAAAAAGGCAGAAAAGCGCTGCAATTTCTAGCACGGAGGCTGAATACATCGCCATGTCCGGTTGTTGTGCTCAAGTCCTTTGGATGAGATCACAATTAACTGACTACGGTCTTGGATTTAACAAAATTCCGATGTATTGTGACAACAAGAGCGCCATTGCCCTTTGCTGCAACTATGTTCAACACTCCCGGGCCAAGCACATAGACATTCGCTACCATTTCATCAAAGAGCAGGTGGAGAACGGAGTGATCGAGCTGTATTTTGTCACTACTGAGTACCAGCTGGCGGATATGTTCACCAAAGCCTTAGATCGAGGACGAATCGAGTTTTTGATCGACAAGCTTGGCATGAAATCATTCACTCCAGCGACTCTCAAAGAGTTGGCAGAAGAATCAGCTGAATAGTCGTGGTAAACTATTCAGAGTATCCTTTGGTTGTGATCATGTATATTATCGTAAATATATAAACCACAAAAAGAAAATACAAAAAATATAAAACCAACAAAAACCATAAAAAATATAAAATCTAGAAAAACCATAAAAAATATAAAACCAAGAAAAACCAAAAATATTTTTCGTTTTAAAACGGGCATGTCTTTTAGTACGGTAATATTTACGGCCTTAGAAATGTCGATCAATATTGACACGGTGCCATAAATAGAGTCCGTATAAAAGTTGTACATTTTTTTTGAAAACATGCCCATTATGGTTTGTAGTTATTTCAGACTGCAACCCGGTTTTCATATTAAAGTCACGTATTTCCTTGGAAAACGTTGGCTCAGAACGGGAATTAATTTTCTCGGGCGTGATTTACAAGCCAAATCATGCAAAGGGATCAAGTTTACTTTATAACTTGGTCTGACACGAATTTGTGTACGTCTCAGTGCATTAATTTGTTAAAATAAGAGAAATCTTATTAACACCACGAATCAAACTTTTTCAAGAAATCAATTGGGAAATGTTTTTCATCATCATATGCCTCGTTAAACAATGACTACAGCTCTTTAAATAGAAAACGGGTCATCGTTTAAGGGGGAGAAAATGTTTCGTCATCTTTCACATCAAAAAGATCTTCAAAAAGTTTTCAAGGAAACTCATAAAGCTTAAAATGTTAATGGTTGGATTGCTTTGACATTTGTAGTGTTGTTGCTTATAAGCTTGTCGTGGAGAGTTTTGTGCTTGTGTTAAGTTAAGCTAATCACTAAGACTCAAATAGTTAACATAAGATAGGGTAAAAATGGCAAGTGTTAAAACTTAGTAAACAAAAGAATAATGAATGAAGCAAAAAGAAAAGTTGAGGGGGCAAAGTTGACAACTTGTCAAACTTGTGGAAAAATTTGACCTAGTCAAACCTTCCCCCCCGTTTCACTACTCACATTCACTGTTTCAGTTTATTCTTGCCGCCATTGACATACCTTCCACACAAACTCACAAAACCAATCAATCATCTGAAATCAATACATCTTCTAGATCCGATCTTCACAAAAGGTACTAAATCGGCTTAATTCTTCATTAACACCAAGTTAATTAACTGCTTAAATTGGAAAATCAAAACGAATCAATTTACTGTTTAAATTAGGGTTAATTATTTGGGGGTTTTGCCTGGGAATGATTCGGAATAGGTTTAAATGCATAACTTTGGCCTTTGGAACACTTGAATCAATCGATTGCATGCCCAATTAGAAAAAACGTCACTGTTTGTAATTTTCCGAATAGAACCGTTTTTTCCGCATAGGGTAAACTTTCCGCATAGGAAAAAGTTCCGCATAGGGTAAATTTTCCGCATAAAGCAAAAGTTCCGCATAGGGCAAAACTTCCGAATAGGGCAAACTTCCGAATAGGGCAAAATTCCGAATAGGGCAAAATTCCGAATAGGGCAAATGTTCCGAATAGGGCAAATGTTCCGAATAGGGATAATGTTCCGAATAGGGATAATGTTCCGAATAGGGATAATGTTCCGAATAGGAAAATATTCCGAATAGGAAAATGTTCCGAATAGGAAAATGTTCCGAATAGGATAATGTTCCGAATAGGATATTGTTCCGAATAGATGTTCCGAATAAGGACTTTTTTTTCCGCATGACCCAAATGTTCCGAATGGAGGAATTTATTCCGCATAGCCCAAATGTTCCGCATAGCCCAAATGTTCCGCATAGGGAATTTATTCAGCATAGGTTAAAAGTTCCGAATAGTCTTTTTATTCAGAATAGGGAAGTTTTTCCGCATAGGCCTATTATTCCGAATGGTGTGATTATTCCGAATAGAAGAAGTTTGATTGATTTCAAAGATTAAGGGATTATGTCATATGTACAATGCTTAGGTTTAAAGTCATAATGATATTCATACTTGTTTGTATCAACCTTTGTGTTTTATCTTAAGCAGAAACGATGACTAACCCTACCGTACAACAACTACAAGACGACAGAGCTGCCGCCATTGCTGAAGCCAAGACTCTTAAGTTTGTTCCAAACAACTACCGTCTGAAGGAGGTATCTCACTCGACCCATAATGGCTTTAAGGTAGCTACAGCCATGCTTGATAAATCTCACTTCAAGTATGCGCTAAGGAGAAGTGCTTCGGTGCCCTATGACTACCTTTATGAGTTCTGGGCTACCAAAGAGAGGACGTCGAACAAGATCACTTTTTCCTTGGACAACAAGCAGCAGACGCTTACTGTGTCAGACTTCAGGAAGATCTTTGGCTTTCGACCGATTCTCAAAGGTCTAGCAGCATACTCTCCCAACCCAACCAAGGACCAGATGATGGAGATGTTCACTGCTATTGGATGTCTTGACATTCGAACCCCGTCTGAGTTTACTACTGCCAAAATTGGTCAACCATGGAAAGCTATCTTTGGGATCCTTAGCCGATGCTTGACACCCAAGACAACTGGGTATGATGCTGTTCGTCCACCGATCATCAAAATGTTTTATGGTATGTTCAAAGGTATGGGTGTTGATTATGCATCACTGTTGTGGGAGGAGTTTACTTTTCAACTCTTCACTAACACCAAGGGTAAAGTTAAAACTTATCAGTATCCTAGGTTTATTAAGTTGATCATACATTACTTTATGGAAAACGATGCATCCATTAACAAGCTTGCAGGTAGTCGTCACCACATGATAGATGATGATGATTTGGTAGACTTAAGGCAGGAGACTCATTCGAATACGGTTATTCCTGGTCCCATTCCCAGTCATCTTCTGACCGATGAGATTATTGCATCCGATGACTACACGAACTTGCTCGCGGAAATTGAGAAACAACGAGCAAGCCTTCTAGCAGGTGAAGACTCATCTACCACGGTTAAAAGCAAAGGTAAAAGGAAACAAGCAGATTTACCTGAGCCCAAAACCAAGAAGAAGAAGACAGAGGGTAAAAAGGGAAAGGGTAAGGATTTGATGCGTCTACGTGATGAAGCAGATATTGCTGATCCTGATCTTGAGAAAACCGAGAAACAAATGATGAAAACAGCCATTAAAAGGAGCAGAAAAGATACTGGTGGTAGTGGTTCAGGTGTAAGAATAGACGTTGAGGATGAGTATATTGAACCTCATGATGTTGATGAGTTTGGGTCACCTGAAAATTATTCCACTTCGAAGGAGCAATCAATCCCTGTTTCTACACCACCTCCTCCACCTACTCAACCTTTAACAACTCAACCTCCACCAACTCAACCCTTACCAACCAAACAGGTTTCTACACCACTTCCTCCACCACCACCAAAGCCCATCCTTAGCACCGCAGTCACAACCGAGCCTATTCCATCAACATCTACAACATCTGCAACATCTGCAATGGCAGCAATAGTGTTGGGCGAGATGTTGGATAAACATGTGGATGCTCACAAGAGAGAAATGAATGAACTTCGCCAAGAGTTAAATAAAAGAGCTCAAAGTGAAGAAGCATCAAGGAAAGCTCAAGAAGAGTTGATCGCCAAGTTCGCTGCAGACATGGAAGCTACACGTAAAGCTCATGCAGAGGAACTTGCTCAGGTAAAAAGGGATGAAGCTAATAGGCATAAAGCACGAATTGCAAGACTTAAAGCTATTAAGGATGACCTTAAAGAGCAAAACGACGTTCTTGAAGCTACTATTGAGCAGAAAGTAAAAGACTCAGTTGAATCCTTAATGCCTAAACTGCGTGATGACTTGAAGACGCTTGCTGCTGATAACTTGATGATCAAGTCATCCAATCCTTCAGAAGCCGCCTACAAGATCGCATATGACTTGACGGATTTTGAACTGAAGAAGATACTTAAGGCTCGAATGAAGGAACTTGGTTCGTTTGATAAATCGAGGAAACAACGAGCTCTCTTCAAATCCCTGAATGACGCTATCATGGAGGATGATAGGTTGTTCAAGACATTTGGAAGTGTGGTTCCCTACCACATTCTCCCTGAAGAAGAACGGGAAGAGAGTGAGGAAGACGAGGGTACTGGTGGAGAGGAGGAAGAAGAAGAAGAAGAAGATAAGAACGAGGAGGAGGATGAGGATGAGAATAATGATGAGGATGATGAGAATGATGAGGATGATGATAATGATAAGGATGATGAAGATGATGATGAGGATGATGAGGATGATGATGATGAGGATGGAGATGATGATAATGATGGTAATGATGGTGGTGATGGTCACCAGGAGAGTGTTAAGGGGAGCAATGCGGATAAAGGTGAACAGAGTGAGAAAGGGGATAAAGGCGCCAGCTCAAAGAAAGTGGTTAAGTCTGGCACCAAGTCAAAAAAGGATGCAGCACCAAAGGAGAAGTCTACATCCACGGAATCCAGACGATCGAAGTGGCGCCATGACGTGAATGCCACTACAGGGTCATCTATTCCTGGTACATTTATCCATAAATCAATACCTGTTACCACTAACCCCGTTAGTTCTTGTGTTGTTACTCCTGTGATTGCAGAATCGGTTACAGAACCAGAAGCTGCTCAACACTCACCCATCCATGACACTGCTGAAATGCCTGAATCTGAAGCAGATGTTCACATCTCGACTCCTCTGCAACAAAACCCACAATCCACTATTCCTGAACCAAGCTCAAGGAACTGGGAGGACACGTTGGAAATCGACGAGACTGCTCCACCACAGGCTTGGATCATGGCAGCGGCGCAGTATGATCCGATCACCGACGCCGACAAAGAAGTCTTGTACCTTCGTATCCGAAGTCCGATTGACTTATGTGCATTTCTTGCTCATGAGTATAAGACTTCGGTTACTCCATCATTGGTGAAGAAAGTACTGAACGATAAAAGACTTCGCGCCAAAACCCGGTTGCCCCAAATGGAGTTCGAATACTATGCCGAGGAGATCCTGAAGGCTCTGAATACCGTTCAACGGCCAGGTCTTCATGAATCAGAAAGAGCTCCACCTCCAATGGATCAAGATAATCAGATTGCTCTTGACTTCTTTGTCACCAATGATCTGGTGTATCTACTCAAGGGGTCATCAAAATACGCAACATCCCTGACATTGCTGAAAGCTGCCAACTGGGGGACAATACCCTTCATCGAGGAAAAGGTAAACCGACTCTGGGTCCCTAAGATAAATCGTAATTATGATATGTATGCTGTCATAGGTGCATCTCATTGGGACGAACGAGTCAGAAGGGCGTACAGGTGTTGCTGCTTAGTCAATTCTGGAAGCTCAGTTAGATCCGATATCCGCATCTCCAGCATTTTAGGGATGAAAACAGAAGCCAAGAATGGCTACTATCATGTGACGGAGATTCGCTTGAAAAGGGAGGATGACAGGGAATACAGAATCCAGCAGGGAGATTTTTCCATCATTCGCCTTGAGGATATCGAAGATATGCTGCTTCTGATGACCAGAGATCAACTGACACATATTCCTCGTGAAGACCTGATTGCGTTGAATACAGCACTTCGCATGTTCACACGAAGCGTTGTCATCAAAACACGAGTTGAAGATCTTCAATTGGGAGTCGAAAGCTATCAGAGGAAGCTCAATTTAACCCGTCCTGTGAACCAAGTGTTACCTCAACATGTAGCAAGATGTCCCTATACCGGCATTTCTGTTCCAAATTCCGGCATCTTCTACTTGAACAGTCGAGGTTTGATGAAGTTTATGAGGATGGGGGAGCTCCACAAGTATAGTGATGGCACTCTTATACAAGTCAGAGACAAGTTGGAGCATCTGAACTCGGGTGGAACTTTGCCAGAAATGACGGAGGATTGGCATCCAGGTTACCGGCAGATGGCAAAGTATGTCATCAAGAAGATCGATCAGAAGCTCCGTGAACGTAGATTGATGAGGAGCTTGGAAAGATTTGTGGGTGGTAGACCATATGGAGTGCACTACAGGACACTGCAACGATCCATCTGAAGGGTCGTACATTTCAGGTCACTCTATATTGGTATTATTTGTGAATATGTATATTTGTGAATAATGTTCGTTAATGGCTTGTTGTAGTGTGAAAGTATGATAATTTTTCAAGAATTTCTCACGAGATTCTAAATCTTTCAAAATATATCATATTAAAGCACTACAACTACCCCTTATTAACTTAAGGGGGAGCAATCAGTTGTTCTATGGCCAAACAACAATTTCATTTTTACCCAAAGACCGGTTAATCCATTCAATATCCCAAATATTAATGGTTAACATTTTGGATAAGGGGAGAAAATGGGATTAAGGAGACGTAAATGATACTTGGCTAAAAGATGAAAAAGACTTAAAGATTATCCAACTTAATATGTGTGAAGCACGTGTTAAGGGGGAGCGTTTTTGATGAACAAAACACCTAAGGTACAAAACTTTTGATTTCAATATCACAAGTACTGTAGGTGGTTTTTCAATGATTTTTCATGGTGGCAATTCCTTCCCAAAACACGCTTAATTCACGACGGATGTGGTGACAAAAGGGTGGTAGGAATAGGATTAGTCCAATGATTCATCAGAGCCGATGGAATCTTCCCAAGGACAATTCCCTAGTTAGAATTAGAAGTCCTAGGAAAGATGGAGAAAGAATGTGAACGTAGCTGAATGCCGACCAAGTACTTAAGCTAGCACTGGAACAATCACAACAAGGTGCTAGTGATGACGTATTGGTAAGCATTGAAGGGGTTGAAGAATGAAAAAGAAATGTAAAGATAAAGGGTGTAAAGAAAGAAGCCCTCCTTACAACTTTAGGCAGAAACCGGGTCAATACATATGCTATTGAGGTCATTTTTGCTAATGATTCTCGGTATTGAAGAAAGACATCATGGACCCAGTGATGCAATGCACAACCCTTCCCCAGCTAACTCAAATATCTCTCAAAAGGTATTTGTTTTAATCACACGGAGATCAACACGTTATCTATTGGTTTATTCACTCCGAATAGACTGGTATTGAAAAGGTGGCACTCCTCTCCAGCCATCGCTCACTAAATCAAAACGCACAATCGAGTCTAGAGCCAAGAGATCATCAAAAGTCTCATTAGGACACTTTCCATTTATTCCTTGCTTTCTCACACACTGTGAAAAGTAGGAGATTTTCATGAGTCCTACGCAGTATTCTTGTAATATTGCCAGAACATCCGAGTGATACGCAAGTATTACAATGAAGATGGAAATCCTGCTTGAGCCAACATCAAACAAGCTCATGGTAGGTTACACGTGCGGTTCTTTTAGAACCAATCTTGTGAAAAACTGGAAGGTAACAGTGGTTTAATTCTTAATTGAACTTAAACTCGTTCCAGGCCTCTTCGCATTATCATATGATCTTGCCAGAACACTCAGAGTGACTCTTTATTGATCACAGTGACGAGTGGAAATCCTTCTAGTGTCAACATCAAACAGCACTTGGTAGGTAACGCGCAAGATTCTTTATGAATTGAGCTCGTGACAACTGGAAAGCAACGATGGTGAAAATCTTAATTGAAATTCACTTGTTCCAGGTTTCATGAATTGACGGCTTTTAATCACAATGATAATTTATCCAAGTGATTCACTCTTTATGTTCGCAGTCAGCTTTGGACGGTCGAATAAAGAGAACGGGTTCACCCGCGAAATCCTGTCAGGAAGTTACTTAATTGAAACTATCCGTCACGGGTACGATATCTAATATCGTCCAACGGTCTTCACCGACCGGAGGTAAAATGCTACCGAATTAGAATAAAATGTTCAAAGCCATTTTATTCGTGTCGTTGCTGTGTACCTGCTAAAGACGGTGGCGTTGCTGTGTACCTGTTGAAGACGGTGGCGTTGCTGAGTACCAGTAAAGACGGTGGTGTTGCGGTGTACCTGGAAAAGTCGTTCCCACATGCTTATGTCTTTTGCAACAAAGTTCAGCAAAAATTCAAGAAAGTACAAGATAAAGTCTTCCGCTGTACCTAACTCTGAAGCTTTCGAGAATTCAACAAAAAGACGTAAGTGTGTGGAACATGAAGTCACGAGGAGGCAAAGTTCACAAGAAAGGCAAAGATCGCACGTGAAAGGCCAAAGAACAATGCTCTCAAGTCAAAGCCAAAAAGATCAAATCAACATATTCACAACAAAAGAAAGAAAAGAAGAAAAGACTACGAGCTAAAGAACGAAGACTTAGTATAGTATGCTAGGTTTAGAACTTTGTAACGTGGAGTGACCTCCCTTAGGGGGAGATTGTTAGAAATACGTTTTAACGTATATTAGAAGTATCGGTCGCTCCACAATATGATTTATGTTGTAATAGCTCGTAGTTAGTAATTAGTTGTTATTTGCTTATTAACTTAAGTAAGAACCGGTCCATGGGCTTGTCATGGACCGGCCCAAGTCCACTTATGACTTGGAGTATAAATACCCCTTTCCACTAAGGAAAGGGGTTGGTTGTTGTCATTCTAAACTTTCATATTAATAAAATCTTCCATATATTTCTCTCACTTTCTCTCTCTAGTTTCTCTCACTAGAAAAACATCAACCCACTTCATAGATTCATAGGTTATCAATTTCTACACATAAATATACCATAGCCCATATAGGTCATGAAAAGGTCACGTGCATGAATACTTAGAGGGGTGACCTCATCATGCTGATTAGAGGGGATGCCTCTAATTAATATACTGGTTTGGGTAGGAGGGATCAACTCCTTGTGAAGGATGCAAGGCACACACCACATTCACCATGATAAACTGAATAAAACATGTAACTAGGATGCACCCATACGCCCCACCTGATATAATAATATGGCCAAAACTGAAAAGGGACGCCACGAGCAATCACTCCGCCGTGGGGAAGTCATAACATTGGTGCCTCCAATGCTATGGTTATGGTACCTCCATAACTAGGTGAAACTGGTCATGCTTGTATATGGCTATAGATTATGCTAATTAAACATAAGCAGTTCAAAACAATAAAACAAATACTGGGGAAAATAGTTGGCTGCATACGGGGAAATCCTAATAAGGAAAGAATGTCCATACTGAAAGGACGGGAATCCGTACCTCAAGTCCAGTGAGTGAACGGAAGAAAGACTCCTACTTCTGGATCACTAACGCTACATGAATACACACGTGTATAAGTATCGATTCACTGATTACGTATTGGGTTTTATGTCTCATTTTAGCTGACTTGGTATGGTTTAGGTCATGGTTCACTGTTTAAAGTCTTAAACTGTGTTTATCTTGTATTTTGATTACTCTGTTTAAGTACTACTGGTATTTCATGTATTATTATACTTACTGTGTAATAATAAGTAACTTTCCAAAAATAGCAGGTTTCCAAAAATAGATAGTTTCCAAAAATAGAAAGTTTCCAAAAATAGAAAGTTTCCAAAAATAGAAAGTTACCAAAAATAGAAAGTTTCCAAAAATAGAAAGTTTCCAAAAATAGAAAGTTTCCAAAAATAGAAAGTTTCCTAAAATAGAATTTACTGCTTAAAATAGATTAGTTTCTAAAAATAGAAAGTTTCCAAAAATAGACCAGCTGCCTTAATTAAATAAGTTTCCATATATAGAAGGTTTCCATGATTAGATTAGCTGCCTGAATTAGATAGATTTCCATATATAGAAGGTTTCCATTAATAGATTAGTTGCCTTATTTAATTAAGTTTCTATAAATAGAAGTTTCCATATTTAGAATTAAGCTGGTTACATAAGCTAACATATAAGTCTACGTGTTTATAAGCTGATTTCTTAAGTCATATGATATAGTATATAGTTTAATTATTATTTCATGTATTTTAATTAAACTATAGGTTAAGCATTTTAATTAAAGTATAACATGTTTTAATTAAAATGAAATGAAAAATACTTAGGTTAAAAATGTGTATTATTATTATTAATAATATAACCTAAGTCATGTCTAAATTAATTAATTATAGGCATGTTTTAAATAATTAATTAATTATAACTTATTACATAAAATACTTAGGTTAAATTAATATCATGCTAAATTAATAATTAGAATAACCTAAGTCATGATTTAATTAATATCTCATGTTATTAATTGATTTATATCCTAAGTTCATGATTCATAAAAATTAACATGTAACATAGATCATGATTTAACCAACGAACCGTGAACCGGGCATGATATCGACACCGTACCCCGAACCAAATCGGGGTTCCCCTTGGTTCCTTGCTGCCGTGGGACCCACACCACCAAACCGGGACCATACGGTCTCGGTGGTGGTTTCTAGGCCAAGCCGTGACCCCCTTGGGGCACGGTCTAGGCGTCGGCTAAACCAAACACCCGTAAAACACCCTTTTGATTTTACTTCTTAACCAAATACATGTTTATTTTATGTTTTTAAAATAGGTTTTAAAAACATCATGTTCTTAATCAATTTTACCCAATCAAATCAAAAGAAGGAATTAAAAAGAAAGGTTAAAAAGATATACCGAATGTGTAGATGAATTAAGGATGAACAAACACTAATACTTGTACAATATCCAAGATCAAAATCAACAAGAACACCCCTCTTAGGTGTGTTATAGGTGGCGGCTACAAAAGGGAAAAGGAAGGAGAGGAGAAAACTTTTTAGGGTTTTATGTTTAATTTCTTGAAAAGTGAAAATAAATGCATTTTTCCCTTAACCCCTTGTTTAGTAAAAATGATGGGCTAGGCCCATTTCTCCTCCTTAATTTCGTGGTTCATGGGGCCCACATAGGGTAACCCAAATGTTTTTCGTGTCCCGATGTTTCGTGTTCGTTCGTGGTTAAACGTGTTCGTGTTTAAAGTGTTTCTGTTTATTTTATCATGTAGTTTATCGTATTCTTAACGCTCGTAATTATATTATATGTATTTACGTAATTATTTTAGTTCGTGTTTTAATTATGTTCATGATTTCATGATCGCATGTTCGTGATTAATTATTGTTTAAATAATTATTACGTGATCGTGCATAGTAATTACTTATTAACTGCTTATCATGAGTTTGTACGTAATCGATACTTATCATGTCATACACGTATGCACTTACTTGATTAATAACACATGAATGTGATCAATACTGAATTAGGTAAGTTTTAATCTAGGACGTACGATCTTAAGGGCACTATTCATGGTAAAAGCATGCGGGTTTTACAAAATGTCTAGTTGTTCGTCGGTTTATCTTAATCGCATACCTCAAAAAGTCGGTGATCCCGGTAAATTTTTGATCCCTTGTGCAATTCAAGATATGGAAGAATGCTATGACTTGGCCGATCTTGGTGCTAGCATTAACTTGATGCCACTTGAAATCTTCAAGTCGCTCAATCTTCCTAATCTTACTCCTTCACGAATGTCTATTGAGTTGGTCGACCATTCCACGATTCTCGCATGTGGTTTGGCGGAACACGTTTTTGTGAAAGTTGGGAAGTTCTACTATCCCGTAGACTTTATCATTGTCGATATCCCCACGGATCCTCAAGTTCCTCTTATTTTAGGTCGTTCGTTTTTAGATACGTCTATGGCTTTAATTGATGTGCATGCTAGAAAGATCACCTTACGTTTCAACGACGAGGAACTTGTTATAAACGCAACTCAAAATTCTCAACTTTCTCATGTTTATTCTGTTTCTACCATAAACCTCGTTGATATGATCGACGTGGTTTGCGAGGAATTTTCACAAGATGTTTTAGGGTTTGGTGATGAAGAAACTAGTGGCAATCCCACTATGTTAGATCCAATTCTTGATAATTCAACACCAACCTTCACTCCTTTCGAAGGTGGTGATTTTACGTTGGAAGAATTCGATGTTCCACGTACTTGTGACGAAGACCTCGACAACGATGAGGACTTCTCGATTATCAAGGATTTTCTCAACGATTTCCCATTTCCTCCACCCGAGGAGGTTATGAGTATCGAGCCCAAATCTTCACTTGAGGAACCACCTATCCTCGAGTTGAAAGATTTACCTCCTCACCTCGAATATGTCTATTTGGAGGAGGACGACAAGTTGCCGGTTATTATTGCGAAGGATCTTTCGAATGATGAAAAAACCGCACTTGTCGATGTTCTAAAGGATCACAAAGGGGCGATTGAGTGGAAGTTATCCGACATTAAGGGAATCGATCCCAAGTTTTGTACTCACAAAATCTTAATGGAGGAGGATTTCAAGCCCACAATCCAAAGTCAAAGGAGGGTGAACCCCAAAATTCACGACGTTATCAAAAAGGAGGTCCTTAAACTCCTTGACGCGGGAATGATTTACCCTATTTCCGATAGCCCTTGGGTGAGTCCTATTCATTGTGTCCCTAAAAAGGGAGGGATGACCGTTGTGCCAAACGATGCCAACGAGTTAATTCCCACTAGACTCGTGACCGGATGGAGAGTGTGCATTGACTATCGAAAGTTGAATGAAGCCACTCGAAAAGACCATTTTCCCTTGCCCTTCATGGACCAAATGTTGGAGCGTCTTGCGGGAAACGATTTCTATTGCTTTTTAGATGGCTTTTCCGGTTACTTCCAAATTCCCATCGATCCTCGTGATCAAGAAAAAACTACGTTTACGTGTCCATATGGAACGTTTGCCTATCGTAGAATGCCATTCGGACTTTGCAATGCACCGGGAACTTTTCAACGATGCATGATGGCTATTTTTCATGATATGATCGAGAAGACGATGGAAGTCTTCATGGATGACTTTTCCGTGTTTGGTGATTCTTTCACTTCGTGTTTGTCGAACCTTGAGAGAATGTTAAAACGTTGTGAGGAAACCAACCTTGTGCTCAATTGGGAAAAATGTCATTTTATGGCTAAGAGTGGAATCGTCTTAGGGCACAAGGTCTCGGAAGCGGGGATTGAGGTAGATCAAGCTAAGATAGACGTCATCGCCAAATTACCTCATCCCAAAACCGTCAAGGGAGTTAGGAGTTTCCTAGGCCACGCGGGCTTTTATCATCGATTCATCAAGGACTTTTCAAAGATTTCTCGACCTATTACACATCTTCTTGAAAAAGAGGCACATTTTCTCTTTGACGAAGATTGTGTACGAGCCTTTGAAATCCTTAAGAGGAAACTTACCGAAGCTCTCATTCTTGTTGCTCCCAATTGGAACCTTCCCTTCGAACTAATGTGTGATGCTAGTGATTACGCTATATGGGCCGTTTTGGGGCAACGTCATGATAAGCACTTCTTGCCTATTCACTATGCTAGCAAGACGATGACCGAGGCTCAACTTAAATACACTACAACGGAAAAGGAGTTCATTGCCGTGGTGTATGCATTTGAGAAATTCCGACCTTATCTCGTCTTGACGAAATGCATAGTGTATACGGACCATTCGGCTATTAAGTATCTCATGGCAAAGCAAGATGCTAAGCCGAGATTACTTTGTTGGATTCTCCTCCTTCAAGAATTTGATCACAAAATCGTTGACAAAAAAGGAGCCGAGAATCTAGCGGCCGATCATCTCTCTCGTTTGGAAGATCCTCACCAAAGTATTTACGAGCCCAAGGAAATCACCGAAACATTTCCGCTCGAGAAACTTGGTGTAGTGAATTCTAAGCTTGATTCTTCCACCCATGGTTTGCGGATTTTGCAAATTACCATGCGGGCAACTTCATCATTAAGGGTATGACGACTCAAGAAAAACGAAAATTCTTTCGTGACGTCAAGTTCTACTTTTGGAACGACCCTTACTTGTTTCGAACTTGTGCGGATCAAATCATCCGACGTTGTGTATTTGGCACCGAAGCTTCTATCATCCTTAGAGCTTGCCATGAGGGACCCACGGGTGGTCACCACGGTTCTAATCTCACGGCTAAGAAGGTGTTTGATGCCGGCTTCTTTTGGCCTACTATTTACCGAGATGCACAAGATCTTGTGAAGTCGTGTGATGCATGCCAACGACAAGGAAAAGCCTCACAAAAAGATGAAATGCCACAAAATATCATCCAAGTGTGTGAGATCTTTGACGTTTGGGGCATAGACTTTATGGGGCCGTTCCCATCATCTCGTGGTAATAAGTACATTCTCGTTGCGGTTGACTACCTTTCTAAGTGGGTGGAGGCCAAGGCCTTGCCCACCAATGATGCTCGTGTGGTAGTCAAGTTTTTGAAGCAATTGTTTTCTCGGTTTGGAACCCCTTGTGCTATCATAAGCGATCGTGGAACCCATTTTTGTAACGACCAATTTGAAAGGGTTCTAAGGAAATATGGGGTTACACATCGTCTTTCTACGGCTTATCACCCACAAACGAGTGGGCAAGTCGAGGTTTCAAACCGAGCTTTGAAAAGGATCTTGGAGAGATCCGTTGGGGAAAACCGACAATCATGGTCGGATAAGTTAGACGATGCTTTATGGGCCTTTAGCACCGCTCATAAGACGCCCATTGGGTGCACTCCCTATAAGCTTGTGTATGGAAAGAATTGTCATTTTCCTATCGAGTTAGAACACAAGGCTTATTGGGCCCTAAAGCATTGTAATGATGATATGGAGACCGCGTGAAAACACCGGAAAATGCAATTGAATGAATTAGATGAATTGAGGGATATTGCTTATGAAAATTCATTGATTTATAAAGAAAAAACTAAAAAGTTGCATGATTCAAAAATTAAAAACCGGGTTTTTAACATTGGGGATCAAGTTTTGCTTTTTAATTCAAGATTAAAAATCTTTTCCGGTAAGTTAAAATCCCGTTGGGCCGGTCCATTCACCGTGACTCAAGTGTTTCCTTATGGGACCATCGAGCTAGCTCAAGATGATGGTCCTAACTTCAAGGTGAATGGACATAGGTTGAAGCACTACTTTGGCGGGGAAGTTCCATCCTTGAACTACCTCGACCAAGTCACCTTCCCCAATGATAATTAGTATTGAGGGGATCGAGTCGAGCTCATGACTCGGTAATCAAAAACGAGGTGCCTCGTGGGGGAGTCCCATGCTTATCCTATGTACATATTATCGCTTTCTAATGTAGCTTACGTGTGGGGATTTGTGCCCTTCCAACCTTTGTTCCGTGGTTGTTTGTGAATTGTGAACTTTAGATGATCATGATCTTCACGATTGGAGCCTCTCGTGTTCGTTTTATGGGAGCACTCGATCGTTTGCTTTGAAGACATTTCTCAATATCCATGATATATCCTTTTGATATTCTAACCTTAGGTTTTTAGCACACTTCATAAACGGCTATTGATTTAACGGTTACACCCTTTCCATGCTAGATTAGGCATTCGACTACGTCTCTAGTATGGGGGTGTTTGCACCCCTAGACTCGAAACATTGAGGACAATGTTTAACTTTAGTATGGGGGGTGAATAGATACTTGCCTTGCCAAACCTTCACGCTTTCCAAAGTTTATCTTTTTGTTTATCGTTTTGTTGCAAAATAAGGCTAAAAATGGCCAAATTTTAAATTTTTCTCATGTTTTATAAGTGTCTGAAGACACGAATGTAGATTTTCCGATGGCGAGAATAAGAGTAATTTTTGACTCGACCGTGCGTGTTGAGCACTTAGCTTTGATTCCTTAACTACACATTAGGCTAAGTCTCTTAAAAGAGGACGAGAAATGATAGAGTTAATTATAAGTTACTATGCAAAACGTAGAGTACTCGTATTCTTTCAAAAACTCATGTGTTCTCGTTATTTGCTTATTCTCCCTTCGCTTGTAAATATTTTTTGCTTAATAAATATTGACTTAGCGGTTTAGTTAGGATTGTTGGGTTTCTAGTCTTTTCTAGTAGCTTCCGTGTAATTAAATTGGGAAGACATTAAGGTATCGCCAGCGTCACAGTTTTGAAGTATTGGCACCCCAATAATCGAAAGCTTCACCCAATAATAAGATTTCAAGTGCTCACCTAAATCTAGCAAACAATTTGAAGCCCCACAAGGTCTAAAATCTATGCAAAATTGAAAGTGAATCAAGCCTTAATCTTCGAAGCTTTAAAGATCCAAAATTCGCCTTAGCGTGAGGATATACGTCTTTGGCTAATAAAACCACCGATGAGGCGGATAATAAAAGGCAAGGCAAGACCGAAGTCATAATAAAAGCTTCATGGCGAAGTTGAATAAAAGATGGAGGTAAACCAAAGATAATAAGGCCCTTCCGTTAGGGGGCGTATAAAAGTCTTGGTAATAAGTCTCATGTTCAAAACCGTTATAAAACCGTGTTTATCGATTCTTCTTGTCAACTTAATTTTTTTACATCGTTGTCTATTAGGAGGGGTTATTGATTTGATGGTCTTAGTTACACCGTTAGGACTCTATTTTTAGACCTAAATCTCTATTAGCGCATAAGTCAACAATGTATCCTCGTGAAATATTCAAGACAAAATAAAATATAAGAGATACAACTTAGAAATAATGGGAGAATAAGTACGTGATTAGGGCATATTAGTAGTGTTAGAATTACTAACTTATAATGACAATGATCTCGTTGCACGCTTGGCATGGAATTGGAGTGAAAATCGAGGACGATGAAATTATTTCTAACGAAGCATTCACGTGTTCTTATTCTATGAACCTAAACGTCCCATTTTGCGATGAAAATCATACATTATGTCTATAACACAAGTAGTAGTAATAGTAGTAGTGTAGCTAGTTTATCATTTCAATAAAGTGAATAAAAATGAATTTTGGAGATGCTATGATACTTTATTCTAGCATTGCGTGAGGGCACGACAATGGTTTAGTATGGGGGAGTGATGAGACTGCTTTTATACATAGTCTCATCGTCCAAATTGGGCTTAAAATGCATTAAATATCATCAAAATACCCAAATATATGCTTGTGTTTGTTGCTTGTGTATTTTAGGTACGGATATTGAGAAAATGACAAAAGATCACAAGAATCATGCAAAAACGAACACGGGAAACGAAGCCGCACGATGAACCAAGCCCTAATGAAGAATTTTCCAAAGTCAAACCTTGAAGATTTGAAGAATTATGAAGATTGGTCCTCCAAGTTTGAAGAATTGACACTTTATACCCTTGTATCTTCATAATTACAAGTTTGGTCCCTAAAGTTTGTCAAAATTACAAAAAGGACCCTTAACTTTGAAGAATTGGCAAATTTAGTCCCTCAACAAAACTAAATTGTCAATAATGGTCCTCCAAGAAGTCAACAAACAAGTCAAAGCCTTGAAGTATGAAGACATGTCAAAAACAGTCCTTGAAGAATGAAGAAATTGCATGTTTAGTCCTTGTTTCAAGCTTACAAAGTTTTTGTGCCAAAACTGCCAACTTTCTAAAGTTGTTATGTGTAAAAGTGGCGTTGATAGCCATTTAATACAAGATGAACAAAGTTTGAAAAGAGAGGGGCCATTCCTGCCAGACAAACAAACTCTCACCCTCCACTCCCTGCTTGACACCTCACCCACTCACACCCATTAACCAATCACAAACCACCTCCTCTCCACGTCTGCATTCCACCACCCCACTTTTACTTATTTTAATCTTCCCTCCCAAACACATTTTTAAATTAACCTTAATCCCAAACCGGATTAAATCACCCCCTAATCCACGCTTAAACCCTAATATTTCCAGGATGAACTATGATTAAAACAAAGGGTTTTTGGGTAACTCGCTCCAGATCCTTGATTAAACATCACTTAAACCCAAAACCACCCTTAAACCCCCATCACCATCACCCCACATGCTTGTGCCACCCTCCCCTACCCCACAATTCACTCCCAAACAAAAAATTGACAGCAGGATCAACAACCCACAACAATTTCGTGTTCCCAAAGGCAAAATGGACGATCAAGATCCTCTTTTCATCACTGGCATCTTCACAAACTGCCAAGATCATCACATGGGCTCTTGACAAATTCAAAAAAATGGCATCTTCAAATATTCGTCCAAGGGCATTACTGGAAGTTCAAGTCATTAGGGTTTTAGTCTATATTCAGTTCTAGAAGCAATTGTAGCCTCTATATAAAGGCATGATAGGACTTAGCTTTTTTCTGTTCTTGATTTTTTCTCCTTTTTCACAAGCCTTGTAAATCCAGTTTATGAAGGAATATAAATGGTATTGAGTTTGGTGATGAGAAAGATTGAGTTCCTTTTACATTTCATGTTATGTTTTGTTTGAAAAAGTTTTTTTTTAAGGCATTTTTAAGTTTCTGTTTTCAAGTTTTTTGTTCTTAAATCCGTTTTTCAGATTGATCTAGAAAGTTCATAGGCCACATAAGCTACTCATTTGAGCTCTTATATGACCATAGAACCTTGATATCCAAGGGATATCAAGATTCAGTGGGTATAACCTTGGATAAGAAGTGTTGTGAGGTGGAAATTTTCTTGCTATTTGGTTCCATTTGTTTATTTACACTTTACTGTATCAAAAGCTACAAGCCAAAAGCTTGTAGCCTTTGATACTTGCAGTCTTCTTCTTGGTCTTGTGGTGTTGTGCAGGTAACAAGAAGGAAGAAAACTTCCATTTTTACCCATTCATTTTCACTTTTTACCAAGAATTTGGCATCACCCTTACAACAAAGTTCAGCATAGACCCGAGTCTATTGGAGGTGACATACAGTCACTGTTGGGCCTAGATGTAGGCCCAACAAGGTAGTCCTTGTTTTCCCTTTTTAATTTTCAGTTTTCAGTTCTTTATGTGATTTTCATGAAAGTTGTGAAAAGTTGTTTGATTGCTGGTTTATTGGTTTGATTTGAGTAGATTATGTTTATTATGCATGTTTAGGACTATTTGAATCAGTTTGCTTGAGTATTGTTAAGATTTACTTAGAAAAATTTCATCATCAGAAATTTAAAGGGGTGTTTGGATTTGCACATTAATTAAGTTTACTTGGTTGATTTTGTGTTAAAAGCTGTCAGAGTACACTCATTTGTTAGTTATTAGGTGCTTTTAGTGCTTGGTTTTCAGTTTGGGTAGGTTTTAAACACATGTGCATGATAAACATTGGTTAACATAGCAAAAATCAGCTAAGTGCTTATTTGACTGAATTTTGTGGAATTTTGCTCACAAGATCTTGTTATTTGTTAGATAATAGGTTTAAGTTGGGTTGTGTACTGATTTTATGCCTTGTTATTGACTTATATGCATGATATTGAGTTTTGAACTCCATTTGAATACCAATTGAATCAGCAATTTTGTCTCAGGCCCCCTTTGCTTAATCAGAAACCTTAATCTGCTTATTTTGTGTGATTTTGATTGTTGTACTTGCTTGTTTTTTCATTTGATTTGACTCCTTATACCCCAAAGAGTATAAGGGTGCCTTTGTCCATCACAAACATCCACAAAAAGCAAGGATCAAGTCCTCTTGATCACTTCTTCACAAGTGAAGATAACACATTCTTTGTGTTCATCAGAAAGTGCCTAACTGGGCACGTTTTTGGTTTTCTAGGCCTTGATTCTTGTTTAGCTTTGGATTTGATTTGTGTTTTTGTAAGTTAAGTGTCACAAGTTTGAGTTTTAAAAAGTTAAAAAAGAAAAAAAAATAAACAGAACAAAAAGGACGTGGCCAGGACTCAAACCTGCGCCACTCCTCTCACCACACGCACACGTTACCATTGCGCCCTAGGGTCTTTGACTGCTAGGGTTGCATTTGCAATTTACTTAAGGTGGTTTTGTTTGGGCTTTTGAAATAAAAGCCGTAGCTTATTTTTCATTTTCCAGCTTATTCAATAAGCTTATTTGTGCAAGCTTATTTTTCCTAGGATAGTGATTAGATTTAGGATTTTTCTGGCTTAAGTTTTGATTTTTCCTTTTCTTTATTTATTTTTTACTCATTTTTTATTAGCCGTATTTTATTAAATAGATAAAAAATAGTTAGGTTCTAATTTTTAGAAAAATAGTTCTTAGGTTTTGAATTATATTTTTGAGGTTTACAGCTTTTTAAGTTTTCAATTTAGCTTATTTTAGATTTTATAGGATTTTAGGGTTTTTAGCTAACTTTAAAATTTAATATTAAATTATTAAATAGGTTTCAGAAAATTTTAATTGCATTTTTGTCTTAGTTACAATATTCTAGATTTTTGGTAATTTTTTAGATTTTTTTTATAAACTTTGAATTTTTTGAATTTTTTATTATTATTTTATTATTAAAAATTGAAGTTTTATTTTTTTTAGTTTTTACATTTTTCCTAGGTTAAGGACACTTAATTAGGAGTTTTGTCACTTTCCATATATTTTTTAGACTTTTCAATTAATTTCTAGAATTAATTTTAAATTTAATTGTTTTTAATAGTTCTTAAGTGTTTAAAAATAGTTTAATTTGGTTTTAAAATTTTTAAAAATAGTTTTTAGCTTAATTAGGATATTTTTGAGGTTTACAAACTATAAGATCTTGTTTAAGGCTTTTTAATAATTAAAAGTGATTTTTAGGGCTTTAATTAGCATTAAAAAGTCATTATCTAATTAATTAAAAGGTTTTAGCAAGTTTGGATTTTTTGTAAACTCTTAGAATATTATTGGGGATTTTTAGTAATTTTTAGGTTAAAATTTTAATTTTGGCACTATTTACGGTTTTGCGTAATCGCCTTTTTCGTCTTAGTTTAATTCGTTTTCGTAATCGTCTTTCTCTTCTAATCCCATTTCTTTCTCAATCATATAATCAAAAACATTAATCAATTGTTAACACAACGCACTTGCCTCCTTGGGAAACGAACTTGTTTGGTCATTAGTGCTCGGTTTTCCTAAACCGACACTTAACGCTTACCACTACTTTGCCTCTCTTTTCCTAAAGGGTTGCAAAAGAACTACATCAACAATCAACCAGCTCCCAAACATCCTGAATAGCAAATTGGTGAAGCTCATCCTGCATTGCTTCCACCCAACTTGGTTCTTTGAGAGCATCAAAAATCTTCTTGGGTTCCTGTTGTGACAGAAAACAGGCAAACAAACATGCTTGAACAAGAGGGGTATCAACCTTCTTGTGTATATTGGCAATAAATCCACCAAGACTCTGATGAGATCTTCTAGTCTGAACAGGAGACATGACATCCCCAATAATTTGATAAGTGGGGTGATTCTTCAGAGTAGAAGTGAGAACTCCTCCCTCAAAAAGTCTGTTGTCTTCAATCTCATCATCCAAGTTGCCAATATCTTCTTCAGACTCTCTTCCATCAATATTTGTATGAACCTCTTCATGTCTACTTGAAGGTTCACCTTGTTCAAAATTTGAAGAGATAATATGCTCAAAAGAGTTGTCAACGCCTGAACCAAGGTTGTCAACGTTTGGGTAATCAACGCCTGAAATAGTGTTGTCAACGTTTGAGCCATCAACGCCTGAATTTGTCCTGTCAGCGCCGGATTTTCCTTTGTCAGCGCCTGAAGGACCATGCATGTTGTTAACTGGTGATACTTGGGGACCACCATTTTCCTTTCCAGCAGCAGTAGCAGCAGCAAAAGGATCTACCCATATGGGAATAGTGACATACTCTTATATGGAAGATGACTTGTCTACTTGTGATCAAACCTCTTCATTAACCTGTGTACCTGAAACATCAACAACTGGTTCTTCCACAACATTTGAAGTTACCTTCACAATGTCTGGATCAGTAACAGGCATATAATTCAAAGTCCTAGATAGAGGTTCCAAGTCAAACAACCAATTTGGACCACTTTCAGGATCACTAGGTTTACTTTCTAAAAACCTAACATGTACTTTTTCAAGTATACATTTTTCCTTCTTAAGGTAAACCCTATATCCCTTGCTCTGCACTGAATAACCCATGAAATAGCCTTCATCACCTTTAGCACTAAATTTACCTAAGGCATCACTAGTATCTAGTACAACTACATGACAACCAAAAGGTTTAAGAAAACCAATATTAGGTTTCCTTCCCCAAAGTAACTCATAAGGTGTTTTGTTATGTATATTATTGACCAATGCTCTATTCTGAACATAACAAGCTGTATTCACAGCCTCAGCCTAAAAAGCTATGGGAAAATGAGCATCAGCCAACATAGGCCTGGCTGCTTCAATTAGGGTTCTATTCTTTCTCTCAGCAACCCCATTTTGCTGTGGGGTTCTGGCAACACTAAACTTCCTAGTAATCCCTTTCTTGGCACAAAAATCATCCAATAGATTATTTCTAAACTCACCACCATTATCACTTCTAAGAATTTTAACATCATTACCAGTTTTCTTCTTAATCTAAGTAATAAAGTTGATTAAAGTATCAGCAGTGTCACTTTTCATAACTAAAAAGAAAGTTCAAGTTGTGACAATCCGTCAATTTATGGTTGATATTTTATTCTCAAATATTATTTAAAAACATTATTTTAATGTTATATTATGAAATCACTTATTTTTGGGAAGAAATTTGGATTTACGTCTTGAAGTAGCATCGACTACATCTAAATCGGAGGATTCTACGTTACGTGCTTATGTTTACATACACCGTCTTTGGTGACAGTTTGACATTTTAGAAAATAAATTTGTCCGTGAATATTATTTTGAGATTTTAAATTTGTGTTGGTTCATCAACTCACAAATTTACGAGAAGAGATTAGGACTTACGATTATAATTTAACGTCCTTTACGACTAAACTGGAAACCTTAGGATTACGTATTTACGTTTTCGAACTCCGTTTTTGATGAGACAATTTTTCTTAGATTTGTTTTGTGCCGTTGATTCATAATTTATAAAAACGTTTTTGGTAAAACGACCCAAGGACACACAAATCGAGGAAACTAGAATCGAGAAATACCCGTAAATTAGTGGAGATGAGACAAGTGGGACACTTGTCCCACCCCCACTAACCCACGGCTAAAATAAGCCACAACACCATGAGGTGTCATACTAGTAGCTTACAAGTTACACTTGGTAACTTACTTAGCTAAACAGTCTACAAAACCACAAACCACTTCACCACAAACCATTTTCTCCTAAATACATACATGCAAACCGCTCATACTCTCCTCCCTCTCTCTCTAAATTTCGTCCAAGAACCACCCCTAAACACCCTCATTTGATCAAATTTAACCATGAAATCATATGTTATTCACACATATGATGAAGCCCTTTTCAAGCTCTATTGATTGGTGGTGATTTTAACATCCAAGGATAAGATTTGGTGATGTTCAAGGGCTGATTTCTACATGAATTTTACAAGTATTGGTGGCCATGAAGATTGGTGTTGATCTACCACAAGTTCTTCCATCAAAATCCATGTCTTAATCACAACCTACATCATCTTGGTGGTATAAAGATTGTTCTTCCCATCCTTCTTGTTATTTTGATTATGTAATCATTTATTTTCTTTCCTATTGTATATATATATTATGAATATATGATGATAAAAGTATTGTGTGGGGATTTGGTGTTGATGAATATGATTAAAATGATAAAGAGTTATATAAAAGAAAGTTGAAATCTAGCCTAAACATGTAGGCTGTATAAAAAAGTAAAGAATATTATGATAAACTGATAAAATGGCTTGAATAAATTAATATACAGTAAGCTATGAGTCTTGTACACATGTGAGAGTTGGCCATAAAATGGAATCATTATAATGAGTGAGATATGATCAAAACAAGTTTAGGGTGCAAATCTGACTACACTGTTTTGGACGAATTTTATAAAATACTTAGAGGTTGATTCATCAGTAGCTATAGAAATAAAATTAAGCACATATCATGTAGTTTCTGTGATAAACATTTGGGGTTCTATCTCCATATAGAACTCTAGATATGACCATTTTAGTTAACTAGATTTTTAGGACTGATTTTGTATAAATAATATATAATATAAGCACTCAAAAATTTATATAAAATATATATAAATACAAATTCCACTAGTTGATAATGATTATAATAAAAGAGTTATATAAATGTTGATATTAAAATGGATTATGTTATATAAAGTATAAATATAAATGTCTTTATATGTTATAAAAACTATAAACATGATTTTTACGTCTTTTCGGCTAATACCGTAAAATTAACGTTTTCGTCAATTAAAACTTAGATGATCGGACCCGTCTAATGTAAACTTTTTAAAAGTCATATACTGATATATAAGTACTTAATACAAGTAAAAACCAATAAAACCCGAACTACATAACATACGGACATTAACGGGCTAAGTTAGCGTTATTGGACTAATAATACAACAAAATGGGCTAAACACTTATAAACTTACTCATTGGGCTTAACCCACTTGGGCCCAACATGAAAAGTATAATACTCATAATAAAAGTATGATTGGGCTGACATAATATATGGGCTTGTAATAGGCCCATTGGGCTTCAAAATGTAAACAAGTTGAACTAGTATAACTAGTCTTGAAAATTTCCAACATATAACACTAAAATAAGTAAATGAGAATATATAAACCCACTTGATCATCATATAAAATCATCATATGTATACATAATTGTTATTTTTATAAGTTCATTGGACATGAGTCTAATACGAGTATTATTTGTCTAGGTTTCCGTGATTGAAGCACGTACCGTACGTCCGAATTGCCGATAACTCGCTTTCCCACATCAACGTGAGTTCATAGCCTCGCACTCTTTTAAATGTTTTTATGAAATGTTTTATAAACCCGCGAGGGAGATAACTTGTCAGGTTTGATAAAATAGGACACCATTTGTCCCGATTGTTTGTTTATTGATTTGGAACCGAATGATTGTATGACCCGATGAATGATTATATGACCCGATAGATGAAATGAAATTGATTATTAAAGTTAGGTTATGTCACTAAAAGTCCCATTAGCATGAATTGTGAACTACCGGGATTTGGTAGACGCTTATGCATATAATAGTACTATTTGGGGACGATCACCCCAGTTCGCGCCTTGACGGTTGATCCCCGTCGTGCCACATTGATTGGTAAGCGAATTTATGTATGAGAAGATTTACACCAGCGTGATTATTGTGACGACACGCTAACTTAGATGGGCAAATTGAGTTTCGGGCTAGCTACCCGTTGTTTGTTGTAGTAAGGTAACAATGTCATGCGGCTTATAATAATCCAAATAACGAAAATACTGCTTTATGCATTGAATTACAATATATTTCCTGACTAGCAATACAGGGTCTTATTATTGATTTTATGTTGTTGTTTTGGTTTTACATAACCATATTCATATAACGGTTTTTATTTAACTTTTTACAACGTTATAAAAAGTATTGTATGATGTTTTGACGACAATTGTTCGTATAATGATTTTGAAGGCGAAAGCCTATATTATGATTTTCGATAAGGATTTGTATAAAATGACTTTGGCTATTTTATGGCCTATTACAAAGATTTTGTACAAAATGATTTTCTGTAATAATTTTATACCGATGTTATATTGATGGATTTCATTAAACTCTATGAATTCACTCGGCGTTTTCGCTGACCTTTTCTTTTAACATGTTTTGTCTCAGGTACTTGAAGGTAATTCTCGGGAAGACAACAAGAATTCATGGCCCGCACTTAAATAATTATTTCCATTCAAATGTTTTGTAAAACTTGTATGAAATATTATGACTTGGGACCTATGTAAATTTGATATTTATGAATGGAAATGCTTTATTATTAAACGACGCGATTTCTAAGCGTTGTCTATGATGTGAGTAATGTGTTATCCCGTAACACCAACGAGTCTTCCGCTGTATTGAATTGTATAAATTTGGGGGTGTTACAGTTTGGTACCAGAGCTCTCGTTATAGAGAACAAAAGATTTTTAAAACCAAGGTTTTGAATAAAACATTTCAAAATCTTTTAACTATAAACATTTTTCTAAAAATGTTTAAAAATCTTTTGACTATAACGGTGCCGAAGAATTCCCGAGTTACCGACAAGGCCAAACTAAGAAGTGTTATTTTAATATATATATAACTTGGATTATATATATATATATATATATATATATATATATATATATGATGTGTTTTGATTACATGATTGTTTGATAATTATTTCTATATTTATACGAGGTATTTATACGACGTAGATTGTCACAAGGAACCTTAAATCCCCTAGTAAATTAATTGAAGCTATTCTCGTAGGAATTCTAGCTATCCTAGATCTAAACCAAGTTATGGATATTTATGATCCCAACAAATGGTTGATATTCGTAGAAATGTTGATATTAGTTGTAATATTAAAGAAGAATTGGCGAGATTAAATCTGATATCGATGTCATGAATCTTTCCTTATAGAGTGGAGTTTGACAAAACGTTACCACCTAGAAAGATGTCATCTGACTAGTTGTCATCCAATTCTTAAATTGAAATCGAAAGGGTGAATGTTGCACTTGAGGCTGTCATTGGAACCATTACCCAAAAGCCTCATGCCACTAGTACCTTTCCGAGAAGTCTAATTGAATGTGTGAGTCATTTCATACTAGTGACTTATTTGATAACTATTGTTGTAAGAGCTATAGGATTGGAAATTAAGTGTTGTTCATATCGAGCTTTTGTTGCTCTATTAAGGTCTAAGAATAAGGTTGAAAGTATTGGAGAATGAAGTAGGATATCGCATTGAGTATAAGTTAATTAAAACTTGAATAAAATAAAATTTAACCCGTATAGAATATGAGATTGTTAAGAGGAAGTCGTTAAGTCCTGTGATTGAATTATAAGGTTTTAATTGATTGTTGATTCGTGTTAAGTGTTGTTCCTAGGCCATTGTCTACTAACGAGGATGCCCAGTGTCCAAGAAATAAAATGAAGAAATCTTCCTCTGAATTGAGACCGATGGATCTTCTGGGACATGTGGAACACCTACTGACTCTTGTAGATTAGTATTCATTGTGGTATCTTTTAAAAATAATCCCTAACTTAACTGAGACATCAGTTGGTAGGATGAGTTCTTGGAATTGTATGACATAGTGACACATAATGTGTTACGGTACAATTTGGACTTGTTTGTGATTAATGGAAAAGACTACCTTTGATTGCTAAATTCTACATGTATCGATGATATCTATATTTTCCTTGCTTCTTCCTAATGCTCGCATTAGTGATGCGACCGTTGAAAAAGTAATCGTCTCGAATTGAGTTACGTTGTGGATTATTCTTTTTGAGTGCCATCGAGGTCATGCACCTCATGATTAATTGGCTAAGCTCATTTCCTATTATATAGTGGTTAGTTCTTGGTAAACAACTTTTCATCACTCTTTTTCAGATCACTCATTATTTTTATAAGATAAAACAATATCCTTTGAGAAAATTGAATTTTCATCACTATATGGATTATTTAAAGTGAGACTTATAAATAATAATTATTGAAATGAAGTTGTTTATAAAACACCTTGGAAAACTTAATTGTTTTCATAACAAGGAAAATCTTTGTAAATTTATTTTTGATTCTTATTTAAGAATTAAGCATGAAAATGTTTTTATTATAAACATGATGATAAAATTTTGACGAACTGAGTATTGCATCGTTAATCTTGAAATTGTATATAGTTGCGCGCCTACATACAATTTGGAATGGACCATGCAAGGATGATTAGTAGTCATTATAAAACTGATTAATAAACACTACATTTTCTTTAAAGATTGTGAAAGATTAAATTTTATGAGATCTGCAAGAAGTGAAAAATAAGGACATAGTGTTAGGGACACCTACATATGTGCCTGAACCATTTATTCTTCTGAGTCGAATTTACTCATCTGTGGTTATTGTCTTAATTGACAATTGATATCCCCTCCTTGTCCAATTCTCCCGTGGTAAGATTCTTAGGAAAAGTATCTGATTACCGAGTGTTGATACCCGATTGGATGTATCGACGTTCCTATCATTTCTTTCGATTTGATTTCATTTGAATGACCTGGGTAACGATCCGAGGAGCTTTCGAATGCGTACTTGATAGGTGTGAAAACACTCATCCTTTTTACCACTTAATTGCAAAAATAACCGAGCCAAAACGTGTATTTTATGTCATTTATGTCGGAATTATGCGTGGTTTGTGTTTTTGTTGTGATTTAGGACGAAAAGGTGAAAAGTGGAGAAAACACGGCATTCACGGGCTTTTATCGAGGAAAAAGACGAAAGATGAAGTCGAAAGATCAAGAGTGGAAAAAGAACGGAAGTCCAAGACCAATTCTGAAGATTTATCGAAGAAAAAGTCAAAAGACGGAAGTTTACTTAAAAGCCGAAGAACTCAAGTCTAATTTATTGAAGATTACAAGACGAGTTTGAAGAAATCCCAAGACAAAGTCCAAGTATTAAGAGATTAACAAAAGATTAATAAGATCAAGGACTTAAGTGTGCAATTAAGAGAAAGAAGAAAGAGGGAGGAAGCTTCCTAAGCTCCTCCCTAAATTCCCCTATATATAGTGTTCACCTTCATTTTTGTTGAGTTGTTGAAGGCTTGACAAGCCTCTCTTCCCCATTTTCATTTTTCTTGTTCCTTAATTTTATGCACTTTAATTCTCATGTAACACACCTTTAATTCTCTTTTAATTCCAAGTAAGTTTACCTTTAATTGTTGTTAATCTTTATCTTATTGCTAATCTCCTTCTACCTTTCTTGTTTGATTTGTTATTTATCTTGATTGTTCATGTTCTTGAGTTTTTATGATTTTGATCAAGTGGGTTTTGATTAATTTGGTTATGTTTGTTGATTTAAATTGCGTGTTTATGATGATTGAATGATTTGTTATTAATTTGGTTAAATATTTTCTTTAGATTTTAATTAATCTGTTTTAGATTTGATGTTTACTGTATCTTCCTGTTCTTCGGGGAGTTGTTTATGATCTTATCATTCTCAGGAAACTTCCGGATCAAGAGGGTTCATTCAGAACTTTAAAAGTTCCGAGTCAAGCTTCATCCGGAAGTGTTCCGGATCAACAAAGTTCCGAATGAGCCTAACTTCCGGATCAAGGGTCCTTCATTCGGAAGTCTTGAAGTTCCGGATCAAGGGTCCTTCATTCGGAAGTCTTGAAGTTCTGGATCAAGGGTCCTTCATTCGGAAGTCTTGAAGTTCCGGATCAAGGGTCCTTCATTCGGAAGTCTTGAAGTTCCGATCAAGGTTTTTGTCAAGTTTTCTTTTTTTGGTTCTTCTTTTTAAGTTTTTTGTCTTTTATTTTCAAGTTTTATTTTTCCCGCCTTTTTCTTTATTTGAATTTTTATTTGCTTTTCTTTTAGTTTAAGTTTTGATTTGCATCATTTACTTTATTTGCCTTTTAATTCTCTCGCAATTTACTTTTCGCCAAGTTTTTATCTTTCATTGTTTCTTGTTATTGTCTTTACTTTATTTTTTATTTGTTTCAAGTTTTCATTTGAAATTAGTTTTAGACAACGACAACTCTTTTATTTGATTCACCAAGAACAACTGAGTCGCACAATTAACCAGAGATCAATTCGAAGAGATACCGAGAACAATAATTGAACCTAGCAAAATCCTGTTATTAAAATGGCGCCGCTGCCGGCTCTTCTCGTGAAGATCGAAGGTTTTTTGTGAGAGACGCGTTGGCTTTTGGGACCCGTTCACTTGTGAACGTTATTTTTCGTGTCCAAATATTTTAAAAAAAATCCAAAAACATTTGAAAAATCATAAAAAGCATTTCTTTTTTAAAGTTTTGCACCAAAAATATTCTTCTTGCTTATATATCTTTCTTTATGGATTTTTATGTCCATTGCGTCCGGTGTGGGAAACAATTATCTGGGAACAACTCTTGTCAATGGTGTACATGTGAGCGGTACGGAAACGATATCGACAACACACAATTCGGATTTTGTCCCTTGTGCAACTCGACTAATTCATTCTTTTTGAACCCACCTCCTGTTCCCCCGTGCATCTATTGTGGAAGCGATTCTCATTGGCATGTTTCGTGCCCGGTTCGATACCCGTATGGTCACGGGCAAGAACCGGGGTACAATTATGACAATGGTAATAGCTATCTACAAGAAGCACCCAGTTTTTCTCCACACCCGGTTTGCAACAACTGTGGGGGTCCTCACGATACATATTATTGTCAACCAATGAATTGTTATGAGCCAAATCCGTGTCCTCAGTTTTCTTCACCTATGGATTATTATGAACCAAGCCCGGTTTCTAATTATTCTCAACCGATGAACAACTATGAGCCACAACCTTGCTATAATTGAGGTTTTCAACACTTTGAGCCCCCACATCACACCCTCAATCATCAATCCTCTCAGCAAATTAATCTTGACCCACAACGCACTACTTTAAATGACGAACTACACTCCATTATTCTGCAACTTCAAGAAGTCGTTGTTCTTACAAAAGAAGCATGGGCGGAGGAAAAGCGACTACAACAAGAGCAAGTATCTAATCTTAGTGATTATACCACTCCTCTTGTGCATCAATACTATTATGATGATGATGACGACGATGCTGTATGCACTTTCAACACATCTTCTGAAGTTGCTGCTCCTACTCTCGATGTTCCTACTGCGTCTAATAATCTTGATTCGTTGAATGAGATTAATGATGTTGGTCTTGACAAAGTATTGGATGATGAGGTTTGTGACTTACCTATGGAGCCTGAGGACGACGTTGTTCTTACGGACGAGGTCGATCCTAGTGATGTCGATTCTTCTCTCTGCTATGAGAATTTCACTTTTGAAATTTCTCAATCTGCACCGGGAGATGCAGACGATGACGATTTATTCTCTCCGGTTTACGAGCAGTTCACCGATGAACATGATCTTGTGGATGAGGTGGAAGACGTGCTTCTTCGCGATAGATTACGGAAAGTGCACCTTCTAATTGCTCAAATCGAAGAGTTGACTTCTCCTTCTCTTTCCAAGTCTTTACCTCCATCTATTCCTCCCGTTGAAGATAATGACCCATTGCTGGAAGAAACCGATATCCACTCTATCCCTCCAGGTATTGATGACTCTGACACGGAGGGGGACATTATTTTTGATAATTTGCTGCAGGAAAGTATTGACCCAAGTCCCCCTCCCGAGCACCTTCGATCCCCCCTGTTAGCCACTATCATGGAGGATGAGTGCTTTGACCCGGGAGGTGACATTGATTATGCTATGATTGATAACAATACGGCTTTTCCGTTTGCTCAGCATCCATTGTCTTTGGGGGAGGACAATGTGCTTACTTTACCCACCCCACCTCCCGTGGACCTCGATTTCACATACTTCTCGTATGTTGAAAGGACCTTTCTCCCATTCAAGCCTTATCCCCCCGCCTCTCTTTTGTTGATGCCAACCGGGAACGAGGACAAGGTCTTTGATCCCGGTATCACATTCGAGGCTTCCCCATGGACCATTTAATTCGGGGACGAGTCAGGCTCGTGACTCGGTTAATATAAACAAGCGCTTTTTGGGAGGCAACCCAATTATCTATCTATCTTCACCATAAGTGTAGGGGGAGCCCCGTGGTGTTTCTTGCTTTATTTCTTATCATGTGCAGGGATTAGAGCTTCAACGACATACTCTTGATGACTTTTGACGAACCGTGACTCCGTGTTCCCTTCTTCCCGGTTCTATCCTAAACTCTTTTCGATTCACTATTTTATATTTCTCAATATGAAAATAGGAATCTCTGTAGTTGTCTTTTCCTTAGCAAGATTTAAACAACGTGCACAATGTCCTAAGTGTAGGGGAGTTTACTACCACATGCTTAAACATTGAGGACAATGTTTATCTTAAGTGTAGGGGGGACTTCTATCGAAGTTAAGTGGTCTTTTCCTTGTAGTTTCCCTCATTTTAACCGGAAAATCAATTTTTCGACATTTTTCAAAATTTTTAATCTATTTTGGCCTAGTTGTAGTTCCCTTTATTTTTGCTATTTTTCTCTTATTTTAATAAAATGGTTTTAGCAAGTTTAGATATCTTAGATATATTAGGCCCGTTGTGAATATTTTGACTCAACCCGAGTTTACTTATCCAAGTTCACTCTAGCTAGTATCCTTAACTATGTAGACCTTAATTGGTTTATTAGGCTAAGTATCCACGAGTCTCATTCCTTGAGGTTTTAAATTGTGGAGGATGAGAAATGATAGAGTTGGTTACAAGTTTGGTATTCTCTCATTAACTTATGTGAGTTAATTATGATCTTTTTCTCCCATCACTTGCTAATAAATTATCTGCAATAAGTAAGGTCGTACGATTTGAAAAGTTACTTAGCTTCTAGCCCAAGATCGTTTAAAAGTTGCTCGGTAATGATAAGAGTACATAGCCAAGGCATAACTTATGAAGCGGGGCGCGAAGATTGGCGAGTCCGAAAAGGCCCTAACAAGGCATGAGGATTCCATTTTATTGCTGAAGATCCAAAAGTGATGTGAAGAGCATTATTCCCAAAATCAATATGAAGGATCAAGACTCACGACGAAAAGCAATCAACTCCCATAAAGATCATGGAGAAGTCTATCCGAAAAGACCCTAACAAGGTATAAGGATAAATAGATCCAAGTCCGAAAAGGAGGCGGATCGTTGTATCTCAAAATCCCAATTAGAGATTGAAGAAATAATCATGAAGTCGTGGTCAACAAAGCTGGAGTACACCTCAAAAGTCTCCAAGTGAAGAAACTCTATAACGAAGAGAAGACCATTATCTCAAAAACGTCTCTCGAAGATATGAAGTATGAAGTACATGCCAAATATCGGCCCGAGAAAGGTCTCAAATCGTGAACCAAGTTATGCCAAGATATGAACTTTTTGATATCCCGAGAAGCAGTTTTAAGAGATTTTGTCCTTTAGCTAACTATTGATCAAATCGTCCTACTTTGCTTTCAGCCTAAATAAATTATCGAAATAAGTCAACAATGCATCCTCGTGATCATTCAAGACATCAATAAAATATAAGAGATACCCATAGGAATAAGGGAGTTTGAGTGATTAATTGAACCGCATGAGTAAATGTTTGTTATGCTAACTTGTACTAACAATGATCTTGTTTTTAAGCTTGGCATGGGGAACGTGAAACTTGAGGGTGATAAACATTCATGACACACAAGCCCTAATGTAAGTCTTAGATTTCTTTACAAGTATCTTCCTTGTTGCATCTTGTTATTTTCTATCTTTTTGATTTCCCTTAGTTGTTTAATAAAGGCCAAGGTAGGTTAATTATGATGGAAAGTGTAAACCTTGCTTTATTACTAAGCATTGCATGAGGGCATTGCAATGGTTAAGTGTAGGGGATTTGATAGGTGTGAAAACACCCATCCTTTTTACCACTTAATTGCAAAAATAACCGAGCCAAAACGTGTATTTTATGTCATTTATGTCGGAATTATGCGTGGTTTGTGTTTTTGTTGTGATTTAGGATGAAAAGGTGAAAAGTGGAGAAAACACGGCATTCACGGGCTTTTATCGAGGAAAAAGACGAAAGATGAAGTCGAAAGATCAAGAGTGGAAAAAGAACGGAAGTCCAAGACCAATTCTGAAGATTTATCGAAGAAAAAGTCAAAAGACGGAAGTTTACTTAAAAGCCGAAGAACTCAAGTCTAATTTGTTGAAGATTACAAGACGAGTTTGAAGAAATCCCAAGACAAAGTCCAAGTATTAAGAGATTAACAAAAGATTAAGAAGATCAAGGACTTAAGTGTGCAATTAAGAGAAAGAAGAAAGAGGGAGGAAGCTTCCTAAGCTCCTCCCTAAATTCCCCTATATATAGTGTTCACCTTCATTTTTGTTGAGTTGTTGGAGGCTTGACAAGCCTCTGTTCCCAATTTTCATTTTTCTTGTTCCTTAATTTATGCACTTTAATTCTCATGTAACACACCTTTAATTCTCTTTTAATTCCAAGTAAGTTTACCTTTAATTGTTGTTAATCTTTATCTTATTGCTAATCTCCTTCTACCTTTCTTGTTTGATTTGTTCTTTATCTTGATTGTTCATGTTCTTGAGTTTTTATGATTTTGATCAAGTGGGTTTTGATTAATTTGGTTATGTTTGTTGATTTAAATTGCGTGTTTATGATGATTGAATGATTTGTTATTAATTTGGTTAAATCTTTTGTTTAGATTTTAATTAATCTGTTTTAGATTTGATGTTTACTGTATCTTCCTGTTCTTCAGGGAGTTGTTTCTGATCTTATCATTCTCAGGAAACTTCCGGATCAAGAGGGTTCATTCGGAACTTTAAAAGTTCCGAGTCAAGCTTCATCCGGAAGTGTTCCGGATCAACAAAGTTCCGAATGAGCCATAACTTCCGGATCAAGGGTCCTTCATTCAGAAGTCTTGAAGTTCCAGATCAAGGGTCCTTCATTCGGAAGTCTTGAAGTTCCGGATCAAGAGTCCTTCATTCGGAAGTCTTGAAGTTCCGGATCAAGGGTCCTTCATTCGGAAGTCTTGAAGTTCCGGATCAAGGTTTTTGTCAAGTTTTCTTTTTTTGGTTTTTCTTTTTAAGTTTTTTGTCTTTTATTTTCAAGTTTTATTTTTCCCGCCTTTTTCTTTATTTGAATTTTTATTTGCTTTTCTTTTAGTTTAAGTTTTGATTTGCATCATTTACTTTATTTGCCTTTTTAATTCTCTCGCAATTTACTTTTCGCCAAGTTTTTATCTTTCATTGTTTCTTGTTACTGTCTTTACTTTATTTTTTATTTGTTTCAAGTTTTCATTTGAAATTAGTTTTAGACAACGACAACTCTTTTATTTGATTCACCAAGAACAACTGAGTCGCACAATTAACCAGAGATCAATTCGAAGAGATACCGAGAACAATAATTGAACCTAGCAAATTCCTGTTATTAGTACTCAAATTATGAAAACATGGGATATACTCATATTCGTTAATGTTTTCGTCTGTATCTGATTTGAAATTATCTCGCATAGATCATGCGTTGACCTTACTCTTTTAAGGTTAGTTATGTATCCAGATATCCTTGAATTTGTGAAGGATTATGAGTTATTATTAGTCTTTTGAGAAGTTCACATCTTATCGACGGCAATAAAACTGAAAAGTTGATAGTGCCGATAGAATGGATTGATTGATTATGACATGACGACATTGTCTTAATTGATGGGAACTCGGGTAGAATTCCCCTAAAAGATAAGATGTTGATTATCAAAAGTGATCTAAATAATTCTTGATGGATGACCATATCCTGCATTTAGACTTGAAATTATACCGTGAATGGTTGTGAATTAATCATAGATATTATAATCTAGAAAGAACCTAATATGAGTTTATTAAAAGATGTTTCCGTTATCTGAAACTTTAGGAGGTATTTGTTGGTGAATTACCTAGACTTTTGCCATTATGGAAAGTTGAAATTGGTATTGATTATATTCCTGGTGCTGCACTTGTGGCATGTGCACTGTACGTCAGCACCATCTAAATTAAAAGAATTACCGTACAACTGAGAGAGTTGTCGGAGAAAGCTTTTATTCTACCAAGCTCGTCATCATGAAGAGATATGGTGTTATTATTTCTTATATATATTGATTACCGTGAACTAGGTAAATTGACGATTAAAAATCTATATCCACAACCCAAGATGATAGATTGTTCGATCATTTACAAGGTTCTAGCGTATGTTTCAAAAATTTGATCCTCGGCATGGTTATCATCAACTTCGCGTCCGCGAAGAAGATTATCTATTCCAATCACTACATCCAGAACTTGTAATGACCATTATGAGTTTCATGTTATGTTGGTTGGATTGACCAATGCACATGTAGCATCCATGAATTTGGTGAATCACGTGTGTAGGTTGTAATTTGATAATTCTAGGCTCGTGATCATTAAGGACCATTTGTTTGTTAGTAAGAATAAGAATGAGTTAATAATTATTTATAGATTGCCCTGAATTGGCCGAACAATAAAAACATGTACCTTGAATAATTAACATGTGATTTAAGGCTTGACCCTTTACATAAAATGATCGTTTGATTAATGATGGTAAGATATATATATATATATATATATATATATATATATATATATATATATATATATATATATATATATATATATATATATATATATATATATATATATATATATATATATTGACTCTTCAAAAATTAGAGCCATTAAGGCTTAGGGTTATACCAAAAAGGAGGTGCAAATATGTTTTGACAAATGTTTTAACAAAGGATTTTTAAGGGATTATTCCCTTATACCCAAAACATTTAACTAAACTCCTGTTTAGGGGTAAATGTTTATGTATACCTCAAGACAACCTAAGAGGGATTGAGGAAACCATTTTAACCATGACTTGGAATTTGAAACGACAATTTTTGCTTTTCAACTAAGAAAATTTTGACCAAAATATAAAAAAAGATTTTCGAACATTTACGGATCTTATTAAGTATTTTCAATAAATCAACAAAGATCATGTTAATTAAATTCAAATTTGTTTTGGACATTTTATTATAATTGGTCGAACTAAGAAATTTAAACTTTTAACGTTTACGTTTCATAAAAACTTAATATTTATTGTTAATTTACGTGTAATAATTATCGACGCTTTAAAACGTCGGGTCAAGCAAAACTGATAAAAATAATAATTGAGATAGAACTAAGACTTAGAAAATCTGAAGGAATAATTTCTGAATAAATACGGTCATTATATTTATTTCATCAAGGAAGGTGAATATAATTACTGACAGATTATGTAGAAAAGATAAAGAACCAATTAGGACATGTTCCTTAATAATGAAGGTGCAAAATAAATTGCCGAACAATATAAAAATAAACAATGATTGTAAAAAGGATAATATAGATAATAAAAAGGGGTTCGCGGCTAATGTGAACCATCAAAATTGAGAAGCCGATGGCGTTGAAGGTATAACAGGCCACTTGAGGTTGCCTAAAAATGGAGATTTTGAGATATAGTTATGTTGGAATCTTGTAAGTATAAGTATTCTATTACTGTCATTTCTGATTTAATGTATCATTATCAGAAGAAGTTGTACTGATGGAAAATTATAAAGGCAGACACTGCCTCATACATTAGTAAACCTCTAGCTATTGCAAAGTTCATCATCTGAATTTGATTCGATTTAGGTCATCGTCGACAGACTGACCAAATCTACTAATATCATTCCAGTTAATGATAAATTCTCGATAAAGAAATTGACTCTTTTGTATTTAAAGGAGTTGTGTAAACATGGTGTTCCGGTATCGATCATCTCTATCAAGATCCTCGCTTCGCATCGAATTTCTAGAGATTTGCTCAGAAGTCATTGAGAACGAATCTTGATGAGAGTACTGTTTACCACCCCAATTGAAGGGACGAGGTAAAGTAACGATACAAAATACTATAAGTGTTGTTTTATGCTTGAATGATTGACCTTTGGTAATAAACCGTATAATCGCTTTCCTTTGGAGAGATTATCATTGAAAATTATCGTATTAGGATCTAGATCGAATCTTGTGAGGATATATATTAGAGCATCGGTAAGCAGGAGTTGGGATGAAGACATCCGACATACACCTACTGTGAGTTGGACATGTCTTTTAGGTTTAAGGTTTCCTATGATGACAAACCTAACCTTACAAAATACTCGACCCGCGAGACCTGAAATGATTGTTGAAATTAGGATCTGATTATTGACTGCCGGTAGTGGGCAGGAGGTTATGTGAATATAAAATGTAGATCTTGAAGTGGCAGATGGGTAGCGAAGTTATGCCAAAAATTTTAACAATGGAAAAATGAATTGATGATCTGAAAGATCATGGGATATAAGTCCCTGTTGTATGGGACCATTGAGATGATGTAAAAGATTGGTTCGAAAGGCATATAAGCTGGATCTACCCTAGGACTTCAAGAACTGCGTGAATTATGTTTCGTATATCGAACTTGATAAAATGTCTATCAAGTGAGAATCTGATCACTTCTTGATGAAGTTTAGATCGGCGAAAAGTTGCATTCATCAAAAACCCGTGAACATCATGGACAGAGAAAGTAAGTCAACAATAAGCCTGATCTTATTCCCGTAGTTATGTTTGATGAAACTCGCGTATTGTAATGAATTAAACTTGTGAGAAAAGACCGAATGTGGAGGAAATACCCACATGGCTTTAACTCTATAAGAAGTGAGTAGTAAGATAAGATGATCTTTGAGGACAAAGATCCTGTTTAGGGGTAAATGCTGTGACAATCCGTCAATTTATGGTTGATATTTTATTCTCAAATATTATTTAAAAACATTATTTTAATGTTATATTATGAACTCACTTATTTTTGGGAAGAAATTTGGATTTACATCTTGAAGTAGCATCGACTACATCTAAACCGGAGGATTCTACGTTACGTGCATACGTTTACATACACCGTCTTTGGTGACAGTCCAACATTTCAGAAAAAAAATTTGTCCGTGAATATTATTGTGAGATTTTAAATTTGTGTTGGTTCATAAACTCACAAATTTACGAGAAGAGATTAGGACTTACGATTATAATTTAACGTCCTTTACGACTAAACTGGAAACCTTAGGATTACGTATTTATGTTTTCAAACTCCGTTTATGATGAGACAATTTTTATTAGATTCGTTTTGTGCCGTTGATTCATAATTTATAAAAAAGTTTTTTCGTAAAACGACCCGAGGGCACGCAAATCGAGGAATCTAGAATCGAGAAGTACTCGTAAATTAGTGGAGATGAGACAAATGGAACACTTGTCCCACCCCCACTAACCCACGGATAAAATAAGCCACAACACCATGAGGTGTCATACTAGTAGCTTACAAGTTACACTTGGTAACTTACTTAGCTAAACAATCTACAAAACCACAAACCACTTCACCACAAACCATTTTCTCCTAAATACATACATGCAAACCACTCATAGTCTCCTCCCTCTCTCTCTAAATTTCGTCCAAGAACCACCCCTAAACACCCTCATTTGATCAAATTTAACCATGAAATCATATGTTATTCACACATATGATGAAGCCCTTTTCAAGCTCTATTGATTGGTGGTGATTTTAACATCCAAGGAGAAGATTCGGTGATGTTCAAGGGCTGATTTCTACATGAAGTTTACAAGTATTGGTGGCCATGAAGATTGGTGTTGATCTACCACAAGTTCTTCCATCAAAATCCATGTCTTAATCACAACCTACATCATCTTGGTGGTATAAAGATTGTTCTTCCCATCCTTCTTGTTATTTTGATTATGTAATCATGTATTTTCTTTCCTATTGTATATATATATATGATGAATATATGATGATAAAAGTATTGTGTGGGGATTTGGTGTTGATAAATATGATTAAAATGATAAAGAGTTATATAAAAGAGTGATGAAATCTAGCCTAAACATGTAGCCTGTATAAAACAGTAAAGAATATTATGATAAACTGATAAAATGGCTTGAATAAATTAATATACAGTAAGCTATGAGTCTTGTACACATGTGAGAATTGGCCATACAATGGAATCATTATAATGAGTGAGATATGATCAAAACAAGTTTAGGGTGCAAATCTGACTACACTGTTTTGGACGAATTTTATAAAATACTTAGAGGTTGATTCATCAGTAGCTATAAAGGAATAAAATGAAGCAAATATCATGTAGTTTCTGTGATAAATATTTGGGGTTCTATCTCCATGTAGAACTCTAGATATGACCATTTTAGTAAACTGGATTTTTAGGACTGATTTTGTATAAATAATATATAATATAACCACTCAAAAATTTATATAAAATATATATAAATACAAATTCCACTAGTTGATAATGATTATAATAAAAGAGTTATATAAATGTTGATATTAAAATGGATTATTTTATATAAAGTATAAATATAAATGTCTTTATAAGTTATAAAAACTATAAACATGATTTTTACGTCTTTTCGGCTAATACCGTAAAATTAACGTTTTCGTCAATTAAAACTTAGACGATCGGACCCGTCTAATGTAAACTTTTTAAAAGTCATATACTGATATATAAGTACTAAATACAGGTAAAAACCGATAAAACCCGAAGTATATAACATACGGACATTAACGGGCTAAGTTAGCGTTATTGGACTAAGAATACAACAAAATGGGCTAAACACTTATAAACTTACTCATTGTGCTTAACCCACTTGGGCCCAACATGAAAAGTATAATATTGATAATAAAAGTATAATTGGGCTAACATAATATATTGGGCTTTTAATAGGCCCATTGGGCTTCAAAATGTAAACAAGTTGAACTCGTATAACTAGTCTTGAAAATTTCCAACACATAACACTAAAATAAGTAAATGAGAATATATAAACCCACTTGATCATCATATAAAATCATCATATGTATACATAATTGTTATTTTTATAAGGTCATTGGACATGAGTCTAAGACGAGTATTATTTGTCTAGGTTTCCGTGATTGAAGCACGTACCGTACGTCCGAGTTGCCGATAACCCGCTTTCCCACATCAACGTGAGTTCATAGCCTCGCACTCTTTTAAATGTTTTTATGAAATGTTTTATAAACCCGCGAGGGAGATAACATGTTAGTTTTGATAAAATAGGACACCATTTGTCCTGATTGTTTGTTTATTGATTTGGACCCGAATGATTGTATGACCCGATTAATGATTATATGACCCGATAGATGAAATGAAATGGATTATTAAAGTTAGGTTATGTCACTAAAAGTCCCATTAGCATGAATTGTGAACTACCGAGATTTGGTAGACGCTTATGCATATAATCGTACTATTTGAAGACGATCTGTAAAACCCGCATGCTTTTACCATGAATAGTACCCTTAAGATCGTACGTACTAGATTAAAACTTTCCTAATCTAGCATGATTACGATTACGTGTTAGGATTTTACGTATTACGTACGTGTTAGAACACGATAAGTATTTACTACGCACGAGCACGCAATAATTATTTAACAATAATTAATCAGGAACATGCGATCATGAAATCATGAATGTAATTAAATCACGAACTACTATTAATTACGTATATATATTTATTACGAGCGTAAATAAATATATTAGGTCACGGTAATTATTTAACGAGAACACATAAAACGCGAACACAAATAATCACGAACGAGTAACTAAACACCGAGACACGGAAAACGGTACGGATACCCCATGTGGGGCCCCTACCCGCGGCAACAAGGGAGAAATGGGCCAAGCCCGTTTCAATTTTCACTAAAGGGGGTTAAGGGGAAAACACTACTCATCTTTTTTACTGAAGATATTAGAAAAAACCTAAAAGTTCTCCTCCTCCTCTTCCTTGTCTTTTGGCCGCCACCCATACAACACACCAAGAGGGTGTTGATTGATCTTGGATCTTGGAATTATTGCTAGTGTTCGTGTTTGTTCATCATTTGTTTAGATCTACGCATTCGCTAATTCGTTTAAACCCTTTTCTTTTGATTTAATCTTTTAATAATTAAGAACATAATATGTTTTCTTAAAAACATAATTAAATCACAGATCTAACATGAAATTGGTTTTGGTATAAATCAAAAAGGGATGTTTAAGGGGTGTTTGTTCTTAGCTGCGCCTAACCCGAACCCGAGAGGGTCTCGGTTTGGCCATTTGACCACCACCGAGACCATATGGTCCCGGTTGGTTGGTGTGGGTCACACGGCAGCATCAAGACAAGGATAACCCCGATTTGGTTCGGGGTATGGTGTCGATTTCATGTCCTGTTCATGGTTCTTAGTCAAGATCCGGTTCACGGTCTATGTTAAGATTATTATTTTTATAATCTTATGTTAAAATTAAATTAATAACATGACATGATTAATTTAATAACATGACTTAGGTTATTTTAATTATTAAAATCATGAAATTATTAACCTAAGTATTTTATATTTTTAGACTTATAAATTAATTAATTATTTAAAAACCATGGTTATAATTAATTAATTAACATGACTTAGGTTATAATATTAATAAATAATAATACATGTTTTAACCTAAGTATTTAACTTTATTTAATTAAAAACATGATATACTTTAATTAAATATTTTAACCTATAGTTTATTTTAATTACATGAAATAATTAATGAACTATACATTATATTATATACTTAGCTTATTTAACCAGCTTATATCTAATTATGGAAACTTTCTATTTTTTAGAAACTTATTTAAATAAGGCAGCTAATCTATTTATGGAAACTTTCTATTTTTAGAAACTTATCTATTTTAAGCAGTAATTCTATTTTTTGAAACTTTCTATTTTAGGAAACCTGCTATTTTTAGAAAGTTACTTATTATTACACAGTAAGTATAATAATACATGAAATACCAGAAATACTTAATCAAAATAGACAAAATATAAGATAACCATAGTTAAAGACTTTAAATAGTAAAACATGATATGCACATATAAAATAAGCTAAGACATGATATAAACCAGTTACGTATTTAGTAGTCAGATACTTATTCACGTATGCATTCATGTAGCATTAGTGATACGGAAGTAGGATTCCTCTCAGTTCGTCTTCTTCGTTCACTGGACATAAGGTACGGATTCTCGTCCTTTCAGTATGGACATTCTTCATTATTAGGATTTCCCGTATGCAGCCAACTGTTTTCCCTAGTATATGTTTTATATGTTTTTGAATTGCTTATGTTTAATTAGAATACCTAAAGCCATATACATGCATGACCAGTTTCACCTAGTTATGGAGGTACCATAACCATAACACTAGAGGCATTGGTGTTATGACTTCACCACGGAGGAGTGATTGCTCGTGGCGTCCCTTCAGCTTTTGGCCATTTATATTATATTTATCATGTGGGGCGTATGGGTGCATCCTAGTTACATGTTTTCAGTCAGGATTTCATGGTGAATGTGGTGTGTGCCTTGCATCCTTCACAAGGAGCTGATCCCTCCTATCCAGAACCAGTATATTAAATTAGAGGAAGCCCCTCTAATTTGCATGATGAGATCACCCCTCCAAGTATTCATGCACGGTAGATTTTCATAACCTATATTGGCTAATGGTAAAATATGTTAAACAGTTTTCATATGATAAACATAAGGCTTTTCAAACTATAAAACCAGTTTTATGAACATGTTCCAGGTTTTCCATGACTTATACATTTCCGCTGCTATTAAGTCTTTATCATGTTTTAGTCATTTATACTATGTCTATATCCGTGCACTGAGCGTTTTGCTCAGCCGTTACTTTCCTTTCCATGTCCCAAAACGGCAGGTACCCTAGGAAAGACTCGAGCATTTGGAGGACGTGCATAGGATGGAAGCTGCTAGAGACTTCTTTTCCTTTTTGCCTTCATATACTTATGCTTGTTTAGTCTTTCATTCATTTCTTTTGCTTTATTATGTTTTGGGCTTATGTTTGGGAACCGATGTTTGATTCCGATTATCCCTATGGTCATGTAATGTTTTATACATTTATCCTTGTATGCTTTGATGACACGCCATAATTACGCGTGACATTTCATTATCAAAATGGGGTGTTACACGGTCACCCCAGTTCGTGCCTTGACGGTTGATCCCCGTCGTGCCACATTGATTGGTAAGCGAATTTATGTATGAGAAGATTTACACCAGCGTGATTATTGTGACGACACGATAACTTAGATGGGAAAATTGAGTTTCGGGCTAGCTACCCGTTGTTTGTTGTAGTAAGGTAACAATGTCATGCGGCTTATAATAATCCAAATAACGAAAATACTGCTTTATGCATTGAATTACAATATATTGCCTGACTAGCAATACAGGGTCTTATTTTTGATTTTATGTTCGTGTTTTGGTTTTACATAAGCATATTCATATAACGGTTTTTATTTAACTTGATACAACGTTATAAAACGTATTGTATGCTGTTTTTAACGACAATGGTTCGTATAATGATTTTGAAGGCGAAAGCCTATATTATGATTTTCGATAAGGATTTGTATAAAATGACTCTGGCTATTTTATGGCCTATTACAAAGATTTTGTACAAAATGATTTTTCGGGAATAATTTTATACCGATGTTATATTGATGGATTTCATTAAACTCTATGAATTCACTCGGCGTTTTCGCTGACCTTTTCTTTTAACATGTTTTGTCTCAGGTACTTGAAGGTAATTCTCGAGAAGACAACAAGAATTCATGGCCCGCACTTAAATAATAATTTCCATTAAAATGTTTTGTAAAACTTGTATGAAATATTATGACTTGGGACCTATGTAAATTTGATATTTATGAATGGAAATGCTTTATTATTAAACGACGTAATTTCTAAGCGTTTTCTATGATGTGAGTAATGTGCTATCCCGTAACACCAACGAGTCTTCCGCTGTATTGAATTGTATAAATTTGGGGGTGTTACACAAGTAAACCTAGAAAAGTCATCTGTGATGACAAAGCAGTATGATTTACCATTCAAGCTTTCTATATTAGTTGGACCAAATAAGTCCAAATGCAGCAAGTGAAGTGGTTTAGAACTAGAGTGCACCTGTTTAGACTTAAATGAGACCTTGTGCTGCTTGCCTTTAAGGCATGCAACACAAGAGTGATCATTATGGAAAGCCTTTTCAGGCAAACCATCAACCAAACCAAGTCTCACAAGTCTGTTTATATTTTTAAAGTTAATGTGCCCTAGTCTCCTGTGCCATAGATTACTCTCATCAACTGAAGCTTTAGCATAAAAACATGACATATTATTATTCATCCTAATACCATTAAGATTCACATTATAAATTTCATTATGCCTAGGTGTTCTATAGTCAATATATTTCTCATCTGGTATTTTAAAATCCTTACTCAACACCAAGCATTCAGTATCAGTAAAAAGAACCTTATTTTTGTTATCACAGACTTGTGATACACTAAAAAGATTATAATCAAGTTCTTTTACCAGAAACACGTTTTCAAAACGCATGTTTTTGGTGAGAAGAGTTCCTTTGCCTGTTATAGTTCCATATCCGCCTCAAAAGTAAACTTTATCACCATTCTTAATGGGAGTGAAGTTTGTCAGGTAATCTTCCTTCCCAGTCATGTGCCTAGAGCATCCACTATCCCAATAGCCATAATCATTTACCTGTTTTTGAATGCCCTACACATAAAGAAAACAAATTAGTTTTCTTTGGGAACCCAAGCCTGAGTAGACTTGGATTCATCTGGTTGTTCAACAAGAACAGACTTAGTTCTCATAACAAACCCTTGTTCATCCCTTTTTGGATGAAACACCCAATTAACCCCAATTGGTTTTGTGATGACCTTTGAAATATAATTAAATCTGTTGCAGGTCATAGAAATCCTATTAGAATTAGGGTTTTGATCTTGCTTAGGTCTCCATGTCAAGCTAGAAGAAGCTTTAGAACTTTTTCCCTGTGGTTGCAAATATTTAGGTCTAGCAACTTTTCTGTCAGCGTTGGATTTGGTCTTGTCAACGCTGAATTTACTCTTATCAACGTTGAACCTAGGGTTTGCTACAGGAACCCATTGCCTATTGGAACATGTATTGGTCTTCTAAAAAGGTCTTTGTCCATGAGTGTTAGACCCTTTGGTAAAGAATGGGGCTGGTCTAACAACTTGTGGACTTTGCTCCACAAAAGTTTTGGGTCTGACAGTGTTTGACCATTTGACAGTGTTGACCTTGGAAGCGTTGACACACTTATATGCTATATTGTGAAAAGCTACCACAAGTGTAACAGGATTTTCTAGACACAACTCTAGGTCTAGAAGAAAAGAAACCTGTTCCATTGTAACTAACTTGGCTTTTCGGTGACCTAGTATTCCTATACATTTTTGTATACTTAATGCTAGGTTTTCTAACAGTGTTTGAGCCAAGGTCAACAGTCTTGCCAGTGATTGGGTTTGTTACTTTGATAGGGGTCGACTCATTTGGACTATCACAAAGCATGCCACCCTTGACAAACAAGGTAGGTAATGTGGATATTTTGCTAGGTTGAAAAGTTCGTTTCCCGGTATCTTAGCGAATTGATTTCCGGTTCAAAGTACGACTCAATTGTTTTTGGTGAAACAAATATTTTTGGTTGTTTTAAAATTAAAGGAGCAAAACTTTAAATGAAAATGACGATAAATTAAATCTAACTCTAATTTAAAATAAAAGACAAGTAAAAGGCACTAAAAGTAAATAACGCAAACTTAAAACTATCTAAGGCAAACTTAAAACGCAAATAAACTTAAATTAAGGCAATGCTAAAATAAATCTAAGGAAAGTAAACTTATAGTGCAACTAAGTAAAAAGGCAGGAAAAGTAAAGCTTGAAAACAGTAAGTTAAAAACTGAAATTAAAAAGAACCTGAAAACAGCTCATTCGGAATAATCCTTCGTTCGGAATAAATCACTCGTTCGGAATGTCACCTTCGTCCGGAATAATTTTTTCTTCACTCGGAATATTTACCAAAACCCTTGATCCGGAACAAAATGCTCACTCGGAATATGTCACTTATCCGGAATAAACTCTTTATTCGGGATAATGCCTTGGTTCGGAATACTTTGCTGATCCGGAATAAAATCTTGACTCGGAATAAATTCTGAATGAACTCAAACTTCTTGATTCGGAAAATGTTCCGAACGAACAATCCCAAATCCTTCGTTCGGAATATATTCCGAATGGAGGTGTTGATCCGGAATAATTAATTATTCCGAATAAAACTCCTTGATCCGGAATATCTCCTTGGTTCGGAACTTCTTCTTGGTTCGGAACTTATTCCGAATGAACAACAAAAACCTTGATCCGGAATGACAACCTTGATTCAGAATATATTCCGAATGAACCAGTTGATTCAGAACAAATTCTTGATTCGGAACAATAAATGTTCCGAATGAACAAACCCTAAAATCCTTTACTCAGAATGTTGCTGATCCGGAATATGGCCTTGATCCGGAATATGTCACTTATTCCGGATGAACTCCCTTTATTCGGAATAATCAACAAACAATCTTCACTCGGAATGTTTTGGGCTTTGATCCGGAATAATCCTGGGAACAGAAACGAAGAACACGCAAGAACAATATACACTAATCCAATCTAATCTAATCAAAATCAACCAAAAGATTAAATCAAACTAATCAATAAACATCTATTAATGATAATCAAACAAACCAAATAAATAACACTAACAATAATAATCAAAATAATCAAAACCCACTTAATTAACTCAATAAAAATCAAGAACATGAACATAAACAATAAAGCATAAAAATTAAGATCAAATAAAGAAAGGTAGATAGGAGATTGACAAGTAAAGTAAAGATTGACAAGAATTAAAGAGAAAACTTACTTGAAATTAAAGGTATTTAAGGTGCAAGACAATGTATTTAAATGACATGTAATTAAATGACAAGGTAATTAAAATGGAAGAACTAATTGTCACTATTAGCCAACAAGAGAAAAATGAATGAAATCCTAATCTATTTATAGGGGAGATTAGTGAGGTGCTTAGGAAGCTTCCTCCCCTCTTTCTTCTTTTCTTAATTGCATGATTAAGTCCTTGCTCTTCTTAATTCTTTGTTAATCTTCTTAATTCTTTGACTTTAACGACTTTGTCTCGGGATTTCTTTGAACTCGTCTTGTAATTCTTCAATAAATTAGACTTGAGTTCTTCGGCTTTTAGTAAACTTCCGTCTTTTGACTTTTTCTTCGATAAATCTTCAGAATTGGTCTTGGACTTCCGTTATTTTTGCACTCTTGACTTCTTGACTTCGTCTATCGTATTTTTCTTTGATAAAAGCCCGTGAATGCCCGTGTTTTCTCCACTTTTCACCTTTTCGTCCTAAATCACAACAAAAACACAAACCACGCATAATTCCGACATAAATGACCTAAAATACACGTTTTGGCTCGGTTATTATTGTAATTAAGTGGTAAAAATTATGGGTGTTTACACACCTATCTAATCCCCTACACTTGACCATTGCAATGTCTTCATGCAATGCATTAGTTACAAAGCACGATTATACTTTTCATCATAATCAATCCACCTTGGCCTTTATTAAAGAGATACAAAATTATAAACATTCAAAGTAAAGAAATCAAAAACATACCTTCGGGTTTTGGAAATGTTATGAATGATCATCATCCTCATGTTTTCACTTTCTCCAAACCAAGCTTAAAAACGAGATCATTGTTATTATAAGTTTTGTAAACTAACACGAACTCATGTGGGCCAATTATTCACTTAGACTCCCTTATTCCTAGGTGTATCTCTTATATTTTATTGTTGTCTTGAATGATCATGAGGATGCATTGTTGACTTATTTCGATAGTTTATTAGGCTAAAAATAAAGTGGGACGATTTAATCAATAGTTAGCTAAAGGACAAAATCTTTTAAAACTGCTTCTCGGGACCTCATAAAGTTCATATCTTGGCATAACTCGCTTCGCGATTTGAGACCTTTCTCGGACCGATATTTGGCAGCGACTTCATACTTCAAACCTTGAGAGACGTTCATGAAATTATGGTCTTCTCTTCATAATAGGAATTTCTTCACTTGAAGTTTTGAGAGATTCTTCATATTTGGACCACGACTTCTTCATTTTTCTCCAATCTTTATTTTGGACTTTGATATACAACGATCCGCCTCCTTTTTGGACTTGGATCTATTTATCCTCATACCTTGTTAGGGCCTTTTTGGATAGACTTCTCCATCATCTTTTGGGAGTATTTGCTTTTTGTCGTGTGTCTCGATCCTTCATATAGATTTTTGATAAATGATTCTTCACATCACTTGGGATCTTTAGCAACAAAATATAACCCTCATGTCTTGTTAGGACCTTTTTGGACTCGCCAATCTTTGCATCCCGCTTCAATAAGTTATGCCTTGGCTATGAACTCTAATCGTTACCGAGCAGCTTTTAAACGATCTTGGGCTAGAAGCTAAGTAACTTTTCAAATCGTACAACCTTATTTATTGAAGATAAATTTATTAACAAGCAATGGGAGAATAGGCTCATAATTAACTCACATAAATTCACGAAAGGATACCAAACTTATAATTGACTCTATCATCTCTCGTTCTCCACAGTTTAAAATCTCAAGGAATGAGACTCGTGGATGCTTAGCTTATTAAATCAAAGTTTTGGGTTTTCGAGTCGCCTATAGGATCTTGCAAACTCTTAGACTTTTTCAAGTTTAGAAATCGCGTTTTAAAGTTCCCTTGATAAACGACTCTCTAGGATCAATTATAGGAACTTGCGAAAAGTTCTTGTTCTTAACCCGTGAGAGTTAAGACTTTCGCGTTTTATAGCTCCCTATATAAAAGCCTAGCAAAACTTGACTTAAACACGTTAAGGGTACTAGCTAGAGTAAACTTAGATAAGTAAACTCGGGTTGAGTCAAAAGATTCACAACGTTTGAAAATTAAAACCACTTTTATTAAAATTTATTCTAGTAAAGAAAGAAAATAACTATACAAAGGTAAAAACTAATAGGCCAAAATAGATCAAAAATCTTGAAAAATGTCGAAAAATTGATTTTCCGGTTAAAATGAGGGCAAATACAAGGAAAAGGCCACTTAACTTCGATAGAAGTCCCCCCACACTTAATATAAACATTGTCCTTAATGTTTAAGCATGTGGGAGTAAACTCCCCTACACGTAGGACATTATGCACGTTGTTTAAATCTTGCTAAGGAAAAGACAACTAACGAGATTCCTATTTTAATATTGGAAAATATAAAATAGTGAATCGAAAAGAGTTTAGTATAGAACCGGGAATACGGAAACACGGAATCACGGGTCGTCAAAAATCATCAAGAGTGGATCATTGAGCGCTCGAATCCCTAAATATTAGAAGAGAGGAGATAGCAAACACCAACGGGTCTCCCCTACACTTCGGATAAAGAAAGCTAAAAGATAGAAACATGGGTTGCCTCCAAAGAAGCGCTTGATTTTTGTTCACCGAGTCGTAAGCCTGACTCGACCTTGATTAGTATAGGAAGAAGCATGAAACACATCCATCGGTATCAAATACATAGTTTTCGTCCATCAAGTAGCACAAGCTTAAGGCGAACAAGGCAAGCCAAAGAAGAGTAGGAAAGGTTCCCTTTAGTAAAGATGGAGCACGGTGGTAGCAAGGGTGATGGGGTGCAAGCATATCTTCAAAAGTTCCAAAGATTTTTCCTTTTATTTCATCAGATGGATACTGAGATGGCTGAAAAATATTGATACCGGGGTCGAACACCTTTTCCTTTAGGGAAAATAGCACTCAGGCTCAGTAGAATTTGAAGATGATCCGCGAAGAAAATGCACAACCTCATCCTCAGAAGGTGGACAAAGAGGTGTCAAATCATATGTGTTGTGGATGTTGGTGTCGTCCGGTTGCTTCTCCTTTGAAAGAATTTTCTTCAAATCCAAAGTAGGATTAAGACCATAATCATCAAAGTCTAAAGGAGGAGCATCACTCTCATGAGGGAAGTATGTATTAAGAAAAGTAGAGAAGTCTTCCTCAAATGAGTAATCATCCAAATTAGGATTAAGCATGGATGGCAGAGGATCTTCATCATGAGAAGAATCACTCGAAAGAGTATCATCCTCATCAAAATCATCGTAAGTGGGCATGTCGGGATACTCGGAGGTAAACTCATCATAGTCATCCGAATCTGAGCTAGAATCATCATCATAAGCATCAAAGATCGGTGGAGAATCATATATGGGAGAAGGTTCCAATTTAGGGAGAGAATCATCCACATCATCTTGAAACAGTGGATTATCAATGCAAGAATCGAATAGAGGATTGTTGTAGACGACAAAATCATCAAGCACATTAATCATATTCGCGGATTCTCTTCCAAAGGATTTGCTTGTAAGCTTCCCTATTTTGAACACTTGTTGTTCATTCCCGACCCTTAAAATTAATTCACCTTCGGCAACATCAACTAAAGCTCGTCTGGTTCTCAAGAATGGCCGACCAAGTATTAAAGGAATACGAGGGTCCATTTCATAATCAACAACCACAAAGTCGACCAGAAAAGTAAAGGTGCCAACTTTAATGAACACATCTTCGGCAATACCAACGGGGTAAAGAGAGTGCGATTTGTAAGCTCAAGGGTCATCTTTGTTGGAGTAAGATCGGGTAATGATAGTGCTTTCCAAACACTTAAAGGCATCAGATTAACACTGGCCCCGAGATCAGCTAGGGCAGTAAATTCTTCGGTTTTGTTAAAAATGCAAGGCAACACAAAACGACCGGGATCTCCAAGTTTTTCCGGAAGTTCTTTAAGAATAATTGCAGAACAGTTTTCATTTAAGCGTGTGTTGGCGAGCTCAATCAGCTTCTCCTTCTTGTTAAGCAATTCCTTGAATGCTTTGACAAATTTCGGGATGTGGACAAGTGCTTCAACAAGGCTAATGTTGAAATTCATTTGAGAGATCATCTTCAAATAATTCGACACTTGAATGTCATCCTTGGTGTACATTTTGGTCTTGCCTAAGCGAGATGGATAAGGAATATTGTGTTTGGGTGGTGAAGGTGTAGGTGTAGCAGGTAAAGGTTTAGATGTTGAAGGTGGGGTTGGTGGAGGATTCATGGTGGGTACTTCGTCATGACAAGGCGGAGACGGTAATGGTGTACTAATACTCGGTGTAGGAGTAGTAGGGATAAATGGTGGTGGAGGAGGTGTAAATGATGGGGGCGGAATAGGTGGTCCTACTATGGTAACTCCACTACGGGTAGTAATAGCACTCACATTCGCTCGCGGATTGGTGACGGTGTTTGAAGGTAGAGAACTCGAGGTAGAGGGTTGAGTTGTGGGCAAGAAACTAGCCAGCATATTCTTCAAATCATTCGTTTGATTGCTGAAGGAGGATTGGATATTATCTCGAAGCTCGGATCTAATGTCATTCCCTTGCTTGGTGGTATCCCCTTTCAAATTAATAATTTGGCTCTGTAGATTCTTGATTTGCTCTCCTTGGGTTCTCATTAAGGCTTCAACATCTTGATTGATGGGTGGGGCTTGTTGAGCGGGTGGGTGATAAGGATTAGAAGCTCTTGGTGGGATTTGGTTGCTTCTATTGTAGTTGTTGTTGGGGTTTTGGTTTTGAGGAGAAAAACCAGGTGAAAGGTAGTTGTTTGACCGGTAACTTAGCAAATTCCTATCCCCTTGAGGTCGAGCTTGGTAATTTTCTGCTGAATAATTACCATAAGCCGCATACACGTTTTCCGTATTTCCTTGAGTAGAAGGACAATCAGTGTATTAGTGTGGACCGCCGCATGTCTCACAAGGATTGGCAACCGCTTTAACTTGTTGTTGTTGGTTTGTAGCGAGAAGCAAAATATTTTTGTTCATTTCGGTCATCATGAGGGTGAATTCGGTCATGTCGGGGTTTGCTGAAGTAGAAGAAACATTGACTCTGGGTTGTTCCTTGAAGAAGAGGAGGAATCCCAGTTTTTGTGGTGAGTAGTCATGTTTTCAATATGCTCTCTACACTCCTCGGGTCTTCTTTTCATAAATGTGCCACCGGCGGCAGCATTAATCGTATCACGATCTCGAAAAGTCAAAACGTTGTAGAAAGTATCAATCAATGTGACAGGGAGCATGTTGTGGTTTGGGCAACGATCGATCAAGACATTATATCTTTCCCAAGCATCAAAGAGAGATTCATCGGGTTCTTGCATGAAACCGCTTATTTGATTGCGAAGGCTCGTGACCATGGATGGTGGAAAGTGTTGAGTCATGTCATCCCAAGTATGAATTGAATTCTTCGGGAGACGATCAAACCATTTCTCGGCGTGGTGTGATAAAGTATGTGGAAAGAGTTGAAGGCGTAGAACATCCATTGTGGCACCGGGCAACTTCATGCTTTAAGTGATTGTAATGAATTTGTCGAGGTGTTTGTTGGCATCATCATCAGGCATTCCGGCGAATGGATTAGTTTGCACTTGCTGAATCATGTGGTGCTTCAACGAAAACTCCGGAGCCGTGATTTGCATCGGCGCAATCGGTCCTCCTCGTCCAAACATGGTAGGTTGACAAAGCTCCTCCATTGTCCGAAGATCGGTCTATGGAAGAACATTGTTGTTGTTATTATTGAGGTGCGGTCGATTATTGTTGTTGTTAACACCTGCCATAACTAAATCTTCACGAGTCTCGGGCTCTTGATAATTAGAAGATCTAGTACGCATACACCTACAAAGGCAAAAGAAAACAATACCAAACACAAAGACAATATATATTCACAATAAAAATAAAATCTTTTTGGATTTTTGAAAATTTTTAATTTTTATGGATTTTTAACAATTTTTAACTTTTTTTTGGATTTTTTTGAAATTTTTAAGCAAGAAAATAACGTTCACAAGTGAACGGATCCCAAAAAGCAACGCGTCTCTCACATAAAACCGTTAATCTTTACGAAAAGAGCCGGCAGCGGCGCCATTTTAATGTGGATATTTTGCTAGGTTGAAAAGTTCGTTTCTCGGTATCTTAACGAATTGATTTCCAGTTCAAAGTACGACTCAATTGTTTTTGGTGAAACAAATATTTTTGGTTGTTTTAAAATTAAAGGTGAAAAACTTTAAATGAAAATGACGTTAAATTAAATCTAACTCTAATTTAAAATAAAAGAAAAGTATTTAAAAGCGTGACGAAAAGTAAAAGGCACTAAAAGTAAATAACGCAAACTTAAAACTATCTAAGGCAAACTTAAAACGCAACTAAAACTTAAACTAAGGCTATGCTAAAATTAATCTAAGGCAAGTAAACTTAAAGTGCAACTAAGTAAAAAGGCAGGAAAAGTAAAGCTTGAAAACAGTAAGTTAAAAGCTGAAATTAAAAAGAACCTGAAAACAGCTCATTCGGAATAATCCTTCGTTCGGAATAAATCACTCGTTCGGAATGTCACCTTCGTCCGGAATAATTTCTTCTTCACTCGGAATATTTACCAAAACCCTTGATCCGGAACAAAATGCTCACTCGGAATATGTCACTTATCCGGAATAAACTCTTTATTCGGAATAATGCCTTGGTTCGGAATACTTTGCTGATCCGGAATAAAATCTTGACTCGGAATAAATTCCGAATGAACTCAAACTTCTTGATTCGGAAAATGTTCCGAATGAACAATCCCAAATCCTTCATTCGGAATATATTCCGAATGAAGGTGTTGATCTGGAATAATTAATTATTCCGAATGAAACTCCTTGATCCGGAATATCTCCTTGGTTCGGAACTTCTTCTTGGTTCGGAACTTATTCCGAATGAACAACAAAAACCTTGATCCGGAATGACAACCTTGATTCCCGATGTATTCCGAATGAACCAGTTGTTTCAGAACAAATTCTTGATTCAGAACAATAAATGTTCCGAATGAACAAACCCTAAAATCCTTCACTCGGAATGTTGCTGATCCGGAATATGGCCTTGATCCGAAATATGTCACTTATTCCGGATGAACTCCCTTTATTCGGAATAATCAACAAACAATCTTCACTCGGAATGTTTTGGGCTTTGATCCGGAATAATCCTGGGAACAGAAACGAAGAACACGCAAGAACAATATGCACTAATCCAATCTAATCTAATCAAAATCAACTTTTAGATTAAATCAAACTAATCAATAAACATCTATTATTGATAATCAAACAAACCAAATCAATAACACTAACAATAATAATCAAAATAATCAAAACCCACTTAATTAACTCAATAAAAATCAAGAACATGAACATAAACAATAAAGCATAAAAATTAAGATCAAATAAAGAAAGGTAGATATGAGATTGACAAGTAAAGTAAAGATTGATAAGAATTAAAGAGAAAATTTACTTGAAATTAAAGGTATTTAAGATGCAAGAGAATGTATTTAAATGACATATAATTAAATGACAAGGTAATTAAAATGGAAGAACTAATTGTCACTATTAGCCAACAAGAGAAAAATGAATGAAATCCTAATCTATTTATAGGGGAGATTAGGGAGGTGCTTAGGAAGCTTCCTCCCCTCTTTCTTTTTTTCTTAATTGCATGATTAAGTCCTTGCTCTTCTTAATTCTTTGTTAATCTTCTTAATTCTTTGACTTTAACGACTTTGTCTCGGGATTTCTTTGAACTCATCTTTTAATTCTTCAATAAATTAGATTTGAGTTCTTCGGCTTTTAGTAAACTTTCGTCTTTTGACTTTTGCTTCGATAAATCTTCAGAAATTGTCTTGGACTTCCGTTCTTTTTGCACTCTTGACTTCTTGACTTCGTCTTTCGTCTTTTTATTCGATAAAAGCCCGTGAATGCCCGTGTTTTCTCCACTTTTCACCTTTTCATCCTAAATCACAACAAAAACACAAACCACGCATAATTCCGACATAAATGACATAAAATACACGTTTTGGCTCGGTTATTATTGTAATTAAGTGGTAAAAATGATGGGTGTATACACACCTATCAGTAGGGTTGGCTTTCCTCCATTCATTCAAGTCAGTCAACTTTTGCCTATATTCCTCAACTAGGGTAAGGACTCTTGGTGGAGGAATAAATTCCTCTTCTTGTAGTTCTGGTAAACCAGTCCAAGATAAGTCCTTTCTTTGGACACCATAGAAGTCCCCAGCTGGTGGTGGAACACCAGTATAGTCTTTCCTCCCAATCCTAGTCATGTCCTTAGGATCCCTCTGTTTACTAACACATTCTCCTAGGGTTTGTGAGGCCTTATCAAATCTCTGAATTTTAAGGTCAACATTTTCCTTATTCTTGATAGCCTCATCTAACTTAGCCTGTAATTCAGCATTGACCCTTTCCATGATGTTTCTAATATCATTACTAGCATTTAAATCATGTTTTAAGATATTTATTTTATCTATTAGGTCAAGCTCCATTTTCTTATACTCAGAAACTGTCTTTTCACTTTGAGTGAGAGCAATTTGATAGTTAGACAACTTGCATCTCTCAGTACTCACATCTCCTAACAATCTTAAAACCTCTTTGTTAAGTTTTTTTAGTATTTAAACGACAACCCTTACTACAAAAAGCATCATTATATACCTCATTGTCTGATGAAGATGAGGAGTGTGCCATGAGAGCATATTGAACATGCTCTTCTTCTTCTATCTCAGCAACCAAATCTGTATCCTCTTCCTCATCCTTAGCCAAATAGCTCCAGTCCCATCCAATACCATCAATTTCTTGCACTGCCACCATGGCCTTAGGATCTTGAGACTTAACAACTTGGCTTGAGGGTTTTCCAGCATCAGATCTTCTTGGAGATCTGCATTCCCTCATAAAGTGCCCCATACGATGACAATTGTAGCACTCAACCTTGGATTTATCAAATCCAGCAGTGTCCTTTGCATTAAAGGTCATCTTCTTCTTGAACCTTCTATTCCATCTGTTTGCTCTTATACTTGCAAGAGCCATGTTCCACTTTATATCCATCTCCTCCAAGTGCTCATCACTTATTTGCTCAAGGTCCTCATATGTAATCACTGAACCATTGGGCAATGAAGCAATGTATACCCACACAGTATCTAGATCCAAACCAGCAGGCTTAACTCTTGGTGAGTCAATTTTGTATGTGTCAGCATCTGAATGTGAGGCGTTGACAGGATATGATCCAGCGTTGACACATGTTGATCCAGTAACTGGGTGCATGTATAAATCCTTCTGATCAAATTTTCCTTCACTATGTGAGAAGAAGGCCATGTTAATATTGGTAGACTTACTTCCATGCTCCAAAAGAGTTTCATTTTCCAACATCCTCAGTTTGTTGTAGATATCATCAAAAGTAGAACTTTTGTGAGTGTTATTGGAAATTATAGATCTTGCCTCAATCTTCCATGCATCACCAAGGCTTTAAGAAAAGTGGCAATGATGTCAACATCACCAATTACTGTCCCCATGAAGGACAGCTTGCTTGTAATGTCAAGCGTCTACTTCTCACACTGCTAAGCTTCTCATTAGGTTGAGCCTTAAAAACAGCATAATCATGCAAGAGTTGCTTCTTCTTCTCTTCCTTAGTATCAGCATTACCACAATATGCAACTTCAAGGGCTGCCCAAAGGTCTTTTGCAGACTCATAACCTCTGTATTTGTGCTGATTTTCTTGTCCCAAAGAAAGTTTCAGAATGCTTAGGGTTTTCATATCAACCCTTTTCTTTGTTATGTCATCTGCAATCTTTTGAGCTTTATTGAATGTGTTTCCATATTCAATAATCTCCCAGAGAGTGTAGTCATGGATTTGCAAATATTGCTCAAAATTGAACTTCCATAGCTCAAAATTATTTGCATCTAGCATGGGAATCTTGATGTTATGGTTTGAGGACGAGGAGGTTACTTCTGGAGTGGACATGCAGTTTTTAGGGTTTTGTGAAAATTTGGGTTTTGGTGATTTTAGGGTTCTTGTGTTCTTTTAGATCAAAGTTTCTCAACAAGCTCTGATACCACTTGTTGATCCCAAACATAGATCGATTTAGCTTGTGTATACGAGATTAGATCAAGTAATACACGTAGAGAAACTTTGTTTATGTATAAAGTAATTCAAGTGTTATGCGGAATTACCACTTAAACAAGAACACACAAAGATGTAAAACAAACTTTCACTTGATTGATAATAACGAACTTGCTTACAATGAAAGTGTTTTAACGTATGAAAACTAATTATGAAACATAGCCTAAAGGTCTTCTTTCATAGACATAAGAAGCCTTGTACAAGAGTCTACGTATCAACTATTCTAGGTAAAGATAATTATAGAAAATACAATGTTGATCCTATCTTTACTAGAAACAAACTAGAATTATAATACGCGTAGACCATATCATTCTATCAGTGCTTGTCTTCAACCTATTAATAACTAGGCTTTTCGCCCGTATAAAAGTTATATGTGTTCGTTGTGTTCCTGTCTAAACGAATTGATCTTAGTTCTCTATGTGACTCAGTTGATCTTTGGTTAAACAAATATTTTTGGTTGGTTTTTAAATTTAAATGTGCAAAGACTTAAAAGTAAAATGTCGTTGAAAGTAAAGTGGCGATAAAATAAAGTGCGAGAAAATAAATCTAAGTCTAAAAAAGAAAGGTGCAATATTTAAAAACGTGACGAAAAAGTAACCTAATTAAAATGACTAAAAATTAAAGCGTGATGGAAATTAAAGTTAGACAAGTGTTAAAAATGTAAACTTAGAAAAATAAACAAGACAAAATAAGAAAATAATACCCTCCAATCGGAATATATTCCGATTGAACCAATCGGAATGTCAAACGTGACCAATCGGAATGTCTAAAGAACCCAATCGGAATACTGTCACTCGCCAATCGGAATACCCACATGCTCCTCCAATCGGAATGTTTAACTTACCTCTTGATCGGAATGTATTGTGAGCTCGGTCGGAATGCTTATCGGAACACACGATCGGAATACCTGTCACCTTACCCAATCGGAATACCAACATGCATCTCAATCGGAATGTGGAAAGGGAACCAATCGGAAAGCTGTCACTCTAACCTGATCGGAATAACCTCACTTACACCCAATCGGAATACCAAACCCTTTTCAGATCTTACCCCAATCGGAATATAAAACCCTTTTCAGATTGTACCAATCGGAATACGTAGGGAATAACCAAAAATAAGCTAGAAAAATAAGCTATAATCTTAATAAGCACTAGACGAAAAACTTAGCTAAAACCGTGTAAAAATAAGCTATAAAACTGAAAGTTAAAAACTTTTAAGACACGAAAAAGATAGACTTTAAGAAAAACAACTTTTATATAAAAACAACTTTTGTAAAAAAACTATATAAACTTGAAAATAAATCAAATAAGCTATGAAAATAAGAGATTTAAAACAATCACAAGCATAAAAATCAAACCTTTAAACGAATCAATAAAATAAAAACGCATGTAAATCAAAGATCAAAGAAAGGTAGAAGAAGATCAACAAGATAAAGTAAAGGTGCGAGAATTTAAAGAAACACTTACTTGAAATTAAAGGATAATTAAAGGTGCGAGACAAGTAATTAAATGTGCAAGTAATTAAATGTGCATAAAATAAAGGTGGAAGAACTAGTTTGTCAATCTAGCCAACCATGGAAGAACTAATTGTCACTATTAGTCAATAAGAGTGAAATGATAACTAATCTAATCTATTTATAGGGGAGACTAAAGCTTGCTTAGGAAGCTTCCTTAATTGCATACTTAGTCCCTCCTTCTTTAATCTTCTTCTTAATTGCAAGATTAAGTCCTTCCTTCTTTAAATCTTCATTAAATGTGGACTTGAAGACTTTTAGCTTCGGGATTTCTTTGAACTCGTCTTTAATTTCTTCAATAAATAGACTTTAATTCTTCGGCTTTTGATAAACTTCCGTCTTTTGACTATTTCTTCGATAAATCTTCAGAACTGGTCGTGGACTTCCGTTCTTTTTGCACTCTTGACTTCTTGACTTCGTCTTTTATCCTTTTCTTCAATAAAAGTCCGTAAATGCCCGTGAATTCCCGTGTTTTCTCCACTTTTCACCTTTTCGTCCTAAATCACAACAAAAACACAAACCACGCATAATTCCGACATAAAAGACATAAAATACACGTTTTGGTCCGGTTATTATTGTAATTAAGTGGTAGAAAAGATGGGTGTTTACACACCTATCAAATCCCCTACACTTGACCATTGCAATGTCCTCATGCAATGCATTAGTTACAAAGCATGTTTACACTTTTCATCATAATCAATCCACGTTGGCCTTTATTAAAGAAATAGAAAATTATAAAAATGCAAAGCAAAGAAATTAAAAGCATACCTTGGGTTTTGAAAATGTCATGAATAATCATCATCCTCAACTTTTCACTTTCTCCAAACCAGGCTTAAAAACGAGATCATTGTTATTATAAGTTAGTAAACTAACACGAACTCATGTGGGCCAATTATTTACTTAGACTCCCTTATTCCTATGGGTATCTCTAATATTTTATTATTTGTCTTGAATGATCACGAGGATGCATTGTTCGACTTATTTAGATAATTATTTAGTCTGAAAATAAAGTGCACGATTTAATCAATAGTTAGCTAAAGGACCAAATCTTTTAAAACTACTTCTCGGGATATCAAAAAGTTCATATCTTGGCATAACTTGGTTCGCGATTTGAGACCTTTCTCGGGCCGATATTTAGCGACTTCATACTTCAAATCTTGAGAGACGTTCATGAAATAATGGTCTTCTCTTCATAATTGGAATTTCTTCACTTGGAATTTTTGAGAGATTTTTCATATATGGACCACGACTTCTTCATTTTTCTCCAATCTTTATTTTGGATTTTGATATACAACGATCCGCCTCCTTTATTGACTTGGATTTATTTATCCTCATACCTTGTTAGGGTCTTTTCGGATACACTTCTCCATGACTTTTGGGGAGTTTTGCTTTACGTCGTGTGTCTCGATCCTTCATATTGATTTTCGATAAATGATTCTTCACATCACTTTGGATCTTTAGCAACAAAACATAGCCCTCATGCCTTGTTAGGGCCTTTTCGGACTCGCCAATCTTCGCGCCCCGCTTCATAAGTTATGCCTTGGCTATGAACTCTCGTCATTACCGAGCAACTTTTAAACGATCTGGGGCTAGAAGCTAAGTAACTTTTCAAATCGTACAACCTTATTTATTAGCAGATAAATTATTAGCAAGCGATGGGAGAATAGGCTCATAATTAACTCACATAAATTCACGAAAGAATACCGACTTATAATTGGCTCTATCATCTCTCGTTCTCCACAGTTTAAAATCTCAAGTAATGAGACTCGTGGATACTTAGCCTATTAAATCAAAGTTTTGGGTTTTCAAGTCGCCTATAGGATCTTGCAAATTCTTGGACTTTTTCAAGCTTAGAAATCGCATTTTAAAGTTCCCTTGATAAACGACTCTCTAGGATCAATTATAGGAACTTGCGAAAAGTTCTTGTTCTTAACCCTTGAGAGTTAAGACTTTCGCGTTTTATAGCTCCCTATATAAAAGCCTAGCAAAACTTGACTTAAACATGTTAAGGATAGTAGCTAGAGTAAACTCGAATTGAGTCAAAAGATTCACAACGTTTGAAAATTAAAGCCACTTATTAAACATTTATTCTAATGAGGAAAGAAAATAACTATACAAAGGGCAAAATTAAAGGGCCAAAATAGATCAAAAATTTTGAAAAATGTCGAAAAATTGCTTTTCCGGTTAAAATGAGGACAAAAACAAGGAAAAGGCCACTTAACTTCGATAGAAGTCCCCCCTACACTTAAGATAAACATTGTCCTCAATGTTTAAGCATGTGGGAGTAAGCTCCCCTACACTTAGGACATTGTGCACGTTGTTTAACTCTTGCTAAGGAAAAGATAACTAAAGGGATTCCTATTTTAATATTGAGAAAATATAAAATAGTGAATCGAAAAGAGTTTAGGATAGAACTGGGAAGAAGTAGAACACGGAATCACGGGTCGTCAAGAATCATCAAGAGTGGATCATTGAAGCTCGAATCCCTGATTAAGAAGTGAGGAGAGGTAATAGCAAACCAAAGGGTCCCCCCTACACTTATGATGTAGAAAGCGGAAAGATAGATGCATGGGTTGCCTCCCAAGAAGCGCTTGGTTTTTGTTAACCGAGTCATTAACCTGACTCGACCTTGATCATCAACGGAAGAAGCATGAGACATATCCACCAGGATCAAAGACATAGTTTTCATCCATCAATAAGCACGAGCTTAAGGCGAACAAGACAAGCCAAAAGAGAAGTGGCAAGGTTCCCTTAAGCAGTGATGGAGCACAGTAGAAGCAAGGATGAAGTGGTGCAAGCATGTCTTCAAGGTTTCCAAAGATTTTTCCTTTTATTTCATCAGGTGGATACTGAGATGGCTTAAAGACTTCAATACCCGGATCGAACACCTTTTCCTTCAAGGGAAAATAGCACTCAGGCTCAGCCGAGTGTGAAGAAGATCCGCAAAGAAGCACAACCTCGTCCTCAGAAGGGGGACAAAGAGGTGTCAAATCATAAGTGCAACGGATTTCGGTGTCGACCGGTTTCTTCTCCTTGGACAAAATGCTCTTCAAATCCAAAGTAGGATCAAGACGATAATCTTCAAAGTCCAAAGGAGGAGCATCACTCTCATGAGGGAAGTATGTGTTGAGAAATTCAGAGAAATCTTCCTCAAATGAATAATCGTCCAAAGTAGGATCGAGTGATGGCGGAGGATCTTCATCATGTGAAGAATCGCTTGAGAGAGTATCAGCCTCATCAAAATCATCGAAAGTGGGCAGCTCGGGATACTCAGAAGTACAATCAAAATCATCCGAATCTGAGCTAGAATCATCATCATCATAAGCGTCAAAGACCGGTGACGAATCATAAATGGGAGAAGCGTCCAAAGTAGGGAGAGAATCATCCACATCATCATGAAAAAGTGGATTATCGATGCAAGAGTCGAATAGAGGATTTTTGTAGACGGTAAAGTCATCTAGCACATTAATCATATTCACTGATTCTCGGCCTCCAAAAGTTGTACTAGTAAGCTTCCCCATTTTGAAAACTTTTGCATCATCCCTGACTCGTAAGATTAACTCACCTTCGGCCACATCCACTAAAGCTCGTCCGGTTCTCAAAAATGGCCGACCAAGTATTAAAGGGATACGAGGGTCCATTTCATAATCAACGACAACAAAATCGACCGGGAAAGTAAATGTGCCAACTTTGATAAACACGTCTTCGGCTATACCAACGGGGTAAGCGAGAGTGCGATTTGCAAGTTCAAGAGTCATCTTTGTTGGAGTGAGGTCAGGTAATGATAGTGTTTTCCAAACACTCAATGGCATAAGATTAATACTAGCCCCGAGATCAGCAAGGGCAGTAAATTCTTCAGTTTTGTTGAACACGCAAGGCAACACGAAACGACCGGGATCTCCAAGCTTTTCCGGAAGTTCTCTAAGAAGGACTGCAGAGCAGTTTTCATTTAAGCGTGTGTTGGCGAGTTCAATCAGCTTCTCCTTCTTGTTAAGCAATTCCTTAAATGCTTTAACAAATTTGGGCATGTGGACAAGTGCTTCAAGAAAACTAATGTTGAAGTTCATTTGAGAAATCATCTTGATATAGCTAGTTACTTGAGCGTCCTCCTTGTTTAGCATTTTGTTCTTGCCCAAGCGAGAGGGATAAGGAATATTAGGTTTGGGTGGTGAGGGTGCAGATGTGGTAGATAACGGTTGAGATGTGGAAGGGTCATTGGCGGGAACTTCATCTCGTCGAGGCGGAGAAGGTAATGGTGCACTAATACTAGGTGTAGGAGGAGTAGGGATACATGGTGGTGGAGGGGGTGTAGATGATGGTGGTGGGATTGGTGGTCCTACGATGGTGACTCCACTACGGGTAGTAATAGCACTCACATTGGCTCGCGGATTAGTGACGGTGTTTGAAGGTAGAGAACTTGAAGAAGAAGGTTGAGCGGCTGGCAAGAAACTAGCAAGCATATTCTTCAAATCATTGGTTTGATTGCTGAAGGAGGATTGAATATCATTTCGAAGCTCGGATCTTATCTCATTTCCTTGCTTTGTGATATCTCCTTTCAGATTGATAATTTGGCTCTGCAAGTTCTTGATTTGCTCACCTTGGGTTCTCATGATGGCCTCAACATCGGGATTAATGGGTGGGGTTTGTTGGTTTGGTGGGTGATAAGGATTAGAAGCTCTTGGTGGGATTTGGTTGCTTCTAGTGTAGTTGTTGGCGAGTTTTTGGTTTTGAGGAGAAAAACCAGGTGAAAGGTAGTTGTTGGAACGGTAATTCAGCAGATTTCTATCCCCTTGTTGTCTAGCTTGGTAATTTTCCGGTGAATAATTACCGTAAGCTGCATACACATTTTCCGGATTTCCTTGTGTCGAAGGACAATCGGTGTATGAGTGAGAACCGCCACATGTTTCACAAGGATTAGCAACCGCTTTAACTTGTTGTTGTTGTTGGTTTGAAGCGAGAAGGGTAATACTTTTGCTCATTTCAGTCATCATGCGGGTGAGTTCGGTCATCTCAGGGTTTGCTGAGGTGGAGGAAACATTGACTCTCGGATTATTCCTTGAAGAAGCAGAGGAATCCCAGTTTTTGTGATGAGTAGTCATGTTCTCAATAAGCTCTCTACACTCCTCGGGTCTCCTTTTCATGAATGTGCCACCGGCGGCTGCATTAATCGTATCACGATCTTGAAAAGTCAATCCGTTGTAGAAAGTATCGATCAAAGTGACCGGAAGCATATTGTGGTTTGGACAACGGTCGATCAAGATATTATATCTCTCCCATGCATCGAAAAGAGATTCATCGGGATCTTGCATGAAACCGCTGATCTGATTGCGAAGGCTTGTGACCATGGATGGTGGAAAGTAGCGCGACAAAAAGCGTTGAGTCATGTCATCCCAAGTGTGAATAGAATTCTTCGGGAGACGATCAAACCATTTCTCGGCATGATGTAATAGAGTGTGTGGAAAGAGTTGTAGTCGAAGCTCGTCCATAGTGGCACCAGCCAACTTCATGCTCTGGGTGATTGTAATGAACTTGTCGAGGTGTTTGTTGGCATCATCATCAGGCAATCCTCTAAATGGGTTTGTTTGTACTTGCTGAATCATGTGGTGCTTCAACGAAAACTCAGGAGCGTTGATTTGCATCGGCGCAATCGGTCCTCCTCGTCCAAACATTATTGGTTGACAAAGTTCCTCCATGGTCCGAAGATCGGGCTGTGGAAGAGCATTGTTGTTATTATTATTATTTAGGTTCGGTGGAATGTTGTTGTTGACAACACCTGCCATATCTAAATCTTCTTGAGGCTCGGGCTCTTGATAATTAGAAGATCTAGTACGCATACACCTGAAAATGCAAAAGAAAAAGAAACCAAACACAAAGACAATATATATACACAAGAAAGATAAAATCTTTTTGTATTTTTGAAATTTTTAATTTTTTTGGATTTTTATCAATTTTTAATTTTTATGATTTTTTGAATTTTTTATGCAAGAAAATTAACGTTCACAAGTGAACGGATCCCAAAAAGCAACGCGTCTCTCACAGAAAACTGTTGATCTTTACGAAAAGAGCCGGCAGCGGCGCCATTTAATACAAGGCTTTTCGCCCGTATAAAAATTATGTGTGTTCGTTGTGTTCCTGTCTAAACGAATTGATCTTAGTTCTCTATGTGACTCAGTTGATCTTTGGTTAAACAAATATTTTTGGTTGGTTTTTAAATTTAAATGTGCAAAGACTTAAAAGTAAAATGTCGTTGAAAGTAAAGTGGCGATAAAATAAAGTGCGAGAAAATAAATCTAAGTCTAAAAAAGAAAGGTGCAATATTTAAAAACGTGACGAAAAAGTAACCTAATTAAAATGACTAAAAATTAAAGCGTGATGGAAATTAAAGTTAGACAAGTGTTAAAAATGTAAACTTAGAAAAATAAACAAGACAAAATAAGAAAATAATACCCTCCAATCGGAATATATTCCGATTGAACCAATCGGAATGTCAAACGTGACCAATCGGAATGTCTAAAGAACCCAATCGGAATACTGTCACTCGCCAATCGGAATACCCACATGCTCCTCCAATCGGAATGTTTAACTTACCTCTTGATCGGAATGTATTGTGAGCTCGGTCGGAATGCTTATCGGAACACACGATCGGAATACCTGTCACCTTACCCAATCGGAATACCAACATGCATCTCAATCGGAATGTGGAAAGGGAACCAATCGGAAAGCTGTCACTCTAACCTGATCGGAATAACCTCACTTACACCCAATCGGAATACCAAACCCTTTTCAGATCTTACCCCAATCGGAATATAAAACCCTTTTCAGATTGTACCAATCGGAATACGTAGGGAATAACCAAAAATAAGCTAGAAAAATAAGCTATAATCTTAATAAGCACTAGACGAAAAACTTAGCTAAAACCATGTAAAAATAAGCTATAAAACTGAAAGTTAAAAACTTTTAAGACACGAAAAAGATAGACTTTAAGAAAAACAACTTTTATATAAAAACAACTTTTGTAAAAAAACTATATAAACTTGAAAATAAATCAAATAAGCTATGAAAATAAGAGATTTAAAACAATCACAAGCATAAAAATCAAACCTTTAAACGAATCAATAAAATAAAAACGCATGTAAATCAAAGATCAAAGAAAGGTAGAAGAAGATCAACAAGATAAAGTAAAGGTGCGAGAATTTAAAGAAACACTTACTTGAAATTAAAGGATAATTAAAGGTGCGAGACAAGTAATTAAATGTGCAAGTAATTAAATGTGCATAAACTAAAGGTGGAAGAACTAGTTTGTCAATCTAGCCAACCATGGAAGAACTAATTGTCACTATTAGTCAACAAGAGTGAAATGATAACTAATCTAATCTATTTATAGGGGAGACTAAAGCTTGCTTAGGAAGCTTCCTTAATTGCATACTTAGTCCCTCCTTCTTTAATCTTCTTCTTAATTGCAAGATTAAGTCCTTCCTTCTTTAAATCTTCATTAAATGTGGACTTGAAGACTTTTAGCTTCGGGATTTCTTTGAACTCGTCTTTAATTTCTTCAATAAATAGACTTCAATAAAAGTCCGTAAATGCCCGTGAATTCCCGTGTTTTCTCCACTTTTCACCTTTTCGTCCTAAATCACAACAAAAACACAAACCACGCATAATTCCGACATAAAAGACATAAAATACACGTTTTGGTCCGGTTATTATTGTAATTAAGTGGTAGAAAAGATGGGTGTTTACACACCTATCACCTATCAACGCTTGACTTCTTCTTGTCAACGCTTGATCTGTCAGCGTTTGTTTTCTTCCTGTCAACGCTTGTTTTCTTCTTGTCAGCGCTCAAGTGGACTGGCTACATTTTATTCCCAACATAAGATTGATGATTTTGGCCTCAATAAACCCAGAAAAAGAAGGAATGAGATTGAAGGGTCAGTTTGGGGATAAAGAGAGAGAAACAAGATATGTATGTGTGTTTTGTACGCGTGGTATGTGTCACCCACAGAAACAGAGGGAGTAATAACTCCTACCCACTCCCACTTCTTGTTTATATCGCCCATAGGCCGGGCCAAAGCTTTGGGCTTGGTCTTTGGGCCATGTACATTTTCATTTGGGCTAGGTTTGGGCTTGGTTATATATATATTACTTGGGCTAAATGGACAGCCGGGTTATATAAGCCCAAAACAAGATTTTGAGTTATATTTTGTAATACTAAGTATGAAAACCCGTCATTTACTAACCGTATTCAAAGGTCGTGTTTTCATAAATAAAATGTGTCGTCAAGCACAACTTAGGTGATCATGCATTTTTATTTATAACTTATATTTGTAATAATGTAATATTTACACTTAATTAGCTCGTGGATAACGTGGTCGTATTCTCAAGCTTCTTTGCATTTTCATCCATTTGACTAACTTACGAGGTGAGTTTATAGCCCCACTTTTACTTGTTTTATCACTTTGGGGTGAGAACATTGCTTGTTTTTACGGATGAACATAAGTACCTTAAAACTCTACGTGCCTAGATGATGTCTAAGTAGCGATACCCCTAGATACTTTAGCTCACTATCATGAACCGTTAATTACTTTGTGTAAGCGCAAATGTTATGGATAGATCTATTGGGATTGGCCTCCCTATCTAATGTTGGTTGTGTGACCAAATTGGGTACAAATACATTTGAGGTTGTTACGAATACTTTGGGGTAGTATTTTCTTGGGCTCTCATATTATGTTGCTAGTACGGTTAACGATTCGGTGTCATGAGCTTAGATGTAGGATATCATGAACGTATGCTATTTTGATAATAATCTTGTATTTGTTATAAGATTATTTGCCGGTTGCCTAACTAAAATCTTATGGTTCATCACACTACTTATACCTAAACCTATAAACTCACCGACCTTTGTGTTGAGTTTTAGAAATGTTGTTCTCTTGTGTCAAGGCGGATGAGTGATGTGGTTGTGCTCTGGAGATTAGTAAAAATTATCATGATTTAACTTCGAGACTTTCTTTGGATGTATGACATTTGAAAACCTCATTTATGTTATCATGATGCGTAAAACAATTTTCTTTGGGACAAATTCTATTTTTATGTTTTATGAATGAAAAATGACTTTTCTTAGTTATTCTTGTATCTATGTCTCTTGGTTGTCATGATAGTCACATCCTCGTGTAATTGTACACGTGGGCCAAATTGAGGGTGTGACAGATTGGTATCAGAGACATGGTTATAGAGAACTAGGTTACTTTTATAAAAATCATTTTTACATAGGTTTTGGTCAAAAATGAAATTTTGGAAAAAGAGTAATACTAGACTATAACTACCTCCATCTCCATATACCACATCACTTCGCGCCTTCGACAAGTAAGTTGTAACTTTAAGTTGTATCATTTCATTGCTCTTAGTACCCTACTAAGTAAATTGCTAAAAGTATCAAGTAACGTAATTTATGACTATATGCTAAATGGTTTGTGCCATGCTACGTGAATACAAAATCGATGTTTATTTCGACACTACGCGAAACTCTAAGCTTAATGGTTTGTGCCATGCTATACGAATACAAAATCGAATTTTATTTCGACACTACTTGAAACTATAGGCTTAATGGTTTGTGCCATACTATACGAATACAAAATTAAATTTTATTTCGACACTACTAGAAACTCTATGCTAAATGGTTTGTGCCATGTTACGTGAATGCAAAATTGATACTATTTTAACATTTCTTGAAAACCCTACGTTAAATGGTTTGTTCCATGCTATGCGAATACAATATTGATCTTGTATTAACATGTCTAAAATTTATATTTTTGTGCTAAATGGTGTGTGCCATGACAAACTAAAACTACAACATATTGCAAAATCGATTTGTTCTTACACATGCCTTTCTTGATTTGGCATTGACATATCTATCTCGTCCGAAGATTCGTTGTACTACTTGAGCTCATCTACGGATGGAGCACGACGCGGATCCTCTACTAGTGGTGCTTCACCTTTATCATCCACTCGAGGAGAGCCAAATGCTCGTGCACCTACTCGCTCTTCGCCACCGCCACTCATTTTCTACACAAGGCGTGTCAAGGCGCCCATGATTCCTCCATCCACTTCATCATCTCATGCCCATAAGGCCCCTCGCCAAAACCGTACCGCGAGGATGTCCATGAGAGGTTCTATGATTGGGAAGAAGTTGGCCGCAAGACATGTGAGCTCTACCCGCACTACCCGCAAGTCTTCGAAGTCACCATCCGTGAGAGTTCCCCCAAGGCACAATGCCTCTTTTAGACCCACTATGCCCATGCCACCCCCACCTTGCAACCTTAATGGAGCCGAATACTCCGCGGCTGTCGAGGCTCGTGGAATGTCCCCTCATCGTTTTGCTAGGCTTGCTACATTATGAGGCAAGGTGACCCACGTGCTTCGTAATTTGGGTGGTTTGTCTCATTAGTCATTGGTTCGACTCGAGACTTGTTACGAGGCGGTCATCACGGGTTTGGGTAGGAATGCCCCACCCCCACCCGACCATTTCGCGGGACTAGCTAGGAGGGTCGAGGACCAACATTACGAGATCGGAGCTTTGCGCACCCTTCTACATAGGGCATTGATTGATTTATCCGAGAGGATTTTCGCTCTTGAGCATCGTTTCTATTAGATTTATGTTTGGTTCATTTGTGTACGCTATCATTCCAAATTTTCTCTCCATGTGTTGTAATCCCTAAGAATTCTAAAACAATGTGTTAACTCTTTGTATTTCTTTTTTTTTATCGTGGAATGAATTATTTGGGCACTACATAACTTGTTGATTATCACTTCATTGGATGGTATATCGTGTTTTGTGACATACTTGTACTCTCTAGCCATGAACTCGTAATGCTAACATTGCCATAAACTTTGTTGTGAAATTAGGACTATGGCACCAAAAACCCGCAAGAATAGAGCCGACCCGACTCCAGCTGCACCCATCACTATCGACCCATCGGTGTTGAGCCAAATGATAGCCGATGGAGTTGCCGCTGCCCTTGCCGCCAACGAGACAAATCCAAGCACGCAAAAGGAAACTAATCAAGTGCTAATTCTGGTACCTCCTACTCGTGCGTGCTCGTACAAGGAGTTTCGCTCATGCTTCACTAGCACCTTTAATGGCATCGAAGGTGCCGTGGGCCTTGCACGATGGATTGAGAGACTCGAATCTCAATTTAGCGTGAGAAATGTCGCCGAAGGTGACAAAGTGAAGTTTAGCTCTAGCACTTTGATTGATGGTGCATTGACTTGGTGGAATATTCATGTGAAAGCCATCAGTTTAGAAGCGGCCAATGCTACTCCTTGGGCTCATTTCAAGGGAATGCTTCTCAAAAAGTATTGCCCTTGGAATGAAATGAAAAGATTGGAAGCCGAGTTGTGGAACCTCCGTGTACATGGAGTTAACTTGATGGCTTACACTCAACGATTCCAAGAGTTGAGATTGATGTGCTCCGAAATGATACCTAATGAGACACGAGCCGTAGAAAGATTCATCGTTGGACTACCACTTTCGATCCGAGGAGATGTCATCTCTTCAAAACCCAATGATATGAACGAAGCCATTGAAATGGCGGATGGTTTGATGGACTCCGTCACCTTGGAATGTGGTGATAATAAACAGAAATGGGAAGGGAACCATGGCCCCAATCATGGTGACCACCCTAACAAATGCCAAGATGTGGTAAAAGTGTTCAATGTGAACCGTGGATCCGGTTACCAAGGAAAGCTACCCTTTTGTGGTAAGTGTGGAAAACACCACAATGGTGCATGTGGAGGCACGTGTCACAATTTTGGGTAACTCGGTCACTTCGCCAAGGATTGTCGTAGTGCACCGAAGCCCACGAACCAACGGACTCCTATCGCTCCAAATGCTCAATACGCGGATGTCACTTGCTATGGTTGTGGCGAAAAAGGTTAGTTTACGAATAGGTTTCCTAAAGCTACCACTCAAGGCCGAGGAAACCAAATCCGAGGCAACAACAACAACAACCAAGCTCGTCAACAACCTCGTCAAAATCATGGAAATCCTAATGGTCGGAACAATGGGAATCAAACGGGAGCACCGGGACATGTGTACGCTTTATGTGCCGAAGCGGCCATCCAAGACAACAACGTGGTCACCGGTACGTTCCTTATCAATAACATCTATGCTTCCGTATTATTTGATTCCGGTGCCGATAGAAGTTTTACATCCATTGCCTTTAACGAACTATTAAATGTGAACCCCACTCTGTTAGATGTCCACTATAATGTGGAATTAGGCAATGGTAAATCGATCACTACAAACACCGTACTTAAGAGTTGCACCTTAAGTCTCCAAAATAACCCCTTCATCATCGACCTTTTACCTATCGAACTTGGAAGCTTTGACGTTATCGTTGGTGTGGATTGGCTATCCAAGTACCATGCAGAGATAATTTGCCACGAAAAACAAGTATGCGTTCCCTACGGAATCCGAATTTAACCATACTTGGTGAAAAGAACGGTGCAAAAAGTCGGGCTAGTTTAAATGTCATCTCATGTACTAAAAGCCAAAAGTACATCGAAGAAGGTCGTCCTATTTTCCTTATTCAATTTAATAGTAAAAACAAAGCCGAACCGAAGGAGAAGAAAATTGGAGACGTCCCAATTGTGTGTGATTTTCCCGAAGCTTTTCCCGAAGATTTACCCGGATTACTTCCACTTCGTCAAGTAGAATTTCACATCGAACTAACTCCCGGAGCCGCACTTGTTGCAAGAGCACCTTATCGACTAGCGCCCGCCGAAATGAAGGCATTAGCCGATCAACTAAAAGAGCTTACCGACAAAGGATTCATAAGACCGAGTTCCTCACCTTGGGGAGACTCGATTTTATTTGTGAAAAAGAAAGACGGATCGTTTCGCATGCGCATCGATTATCGCGAATTGAACAAACTCACTATAAAGAATCGTTACCCTTTACCAAGGATTGATGATTTGTTTGATCAACTTCAAGGTTTGAGCATTCATTCCAAGATTGACCTTAGGTCGGGTTATCATCAACTTAGAGTCCGAGAAGAAGACATTTCCAAGACGGCGTTTCGAACCTGATACGGTCATTTTGAATTTCAAGTTATGCCATTTGGGTTAACCAATGCACCCGCGGTATTCATGGACCTTATGAGCCGCGTGTGTAAACCTTATTTGGACAAGTTCGTGATCGTGTTTATTGACGATATCCTTATCTACTCTCGTAGTAAGGAAGAACACGAGGAACATCTAAAGAAAATTTTGGAATTGTTGGAACAAGAACAATTATACGCCAAATTTTCAAAGTGCGAATTTTGGATTCACACGGTACAATTCCTTGGACACGTGATCGATAGTCGTGGTATCCATGTGGATCCCGCTAAGATCGTAGCGGTAAAGGATTGGGCGACTCCTACGACTCCTATGGATATTCGCCAATTCCTTGGACTTGCCGGTTACTATAGACGATTTATCGAAGGATTTTTGAAAATCGCTAAGTCTATGATGGAATTGACTCAAAAGAACAAGAAGTTTATTTGGGGAGACGACCAAGAAACTTCTTTCCAAACTCTCAAACAAAAACTTTGTGACACGCTCATTCTCGCACTACCCGAGGGTAGTGAAGACTTTGAAGTATATTGTGATGCTTCGATTAAAGGCCTATGCGTGGTTCTCATGCAAAGGAAAAAGGTCATTGCTTATGCTTCTCAACAACTAAAACCGAACGAAGAAAACTACACTACTCAAGATTTGGAGTTAGGCGCGGTTTTCTTTGCTCAAAAAATTTGGAGACACTACCTCTACGGAACTAAGTGTGTAGTTTACACCGATCACAAAAGTCTTCAACATATCTTGGACCAAAAAGAACTCAACATGAGACAACGACGTTGGTTGGAACTACTTGGAGATTACGATTGTGACATTCGTTATACCCCGGGAAAAGCTAACGTTGTAGCCGATGCTTTGAGTAGAAAACCTCGCGAACGACCTCTAAGGGTTCGAGCCTTAGTGATGACTATTGGCTAAAACATACCCGCAAAAATCTTAGAACCCCAACGAGAAGCTATTAAGATAGAAAACATCGATAAAGAAGAAGCCGGTGGAATGATCACCAAGAACCTCGTTGCACGTGCCGATGGAACATTGTGTCTTGACAATAGAAGTTCGTTACCTCGTTACGGTAATGTTCAAGCTCTAATCATGCATGAATCGCACATGTCCAAGTATTTGATCCACCCCGGATCGGACAAAATGTACCATGACATGAAAATGTTCTATTGGTGGCCAAACATGAAAGCCGACATCGCGACTTATGTTGGTAAGTGCCTAACTTGCGCCAAAGTTAAGGTTGAACACCAAAAGCCTTCCGGATTACTAGTCGAACCTAGGATCCCAGAATGGAAATGAGAGAGAATTACTATGGATTTTATTACCAAACTTCCGAAAACGTCCGCGGGTTACGACACCATTTGGGTCATCGTCGATCGTTTAACGAAATCCACACACTTTCTCCCGATGAAGGAAAACGACAAGATGGATCAACTGGCACGATTATACGTGAAGGAAATCGTTGCTAAGCACGGCGTACCAATTTCTATCATATCGGACCGAGACGGTCGATATTGCTCAAGATTTTGGCAATCTCTCCAAGAAGCATTAGGAACGCAATTGGACATGAGTACGGATTATCATCCTCAAACGGATGGCCAAAGCGAAATAACCATCCAAACGTTATAAGATATGCTTCGCGCATGCGTGATCGAATTTGGAAACGGATGGGATCGACACTTACCGTTAGTAGAATTTTTGTACAACAATAGCTATCACACTAGAATTAAAGCGGCACCGTTTGAAGCACTTTACGATCGAAAGTGTCGTTCACCCGTTTGTTGGGCGGAAGTTGGTGATGCACAACTTACCGGTCCGGAAGTTATTCACGAAACAACAGAGAAAATCGTACAAATCAAGAGTCGTATGCAACCGGCTCGTGATCGACAAAAGTGTTATGCCGACAAAAGACGAAAGCCTTTGTAATTTAAAGTCGGAGACCGAGTAATGTTGAAATTCGCGCCATGGAAAGGTGTATTCCGTTTTGGCAAACGAGGGAAGCTAAACCCACGATATATTGTACATTTTGAAATTATTCAACGCGTTGGTAACGTTGCCTATTGTTTGGAGTTACAGCAAGAACTTAGTCGCGTGCATAATGTGTTTCACATTTGCATCTTGAAGAAATGTCTATCCGACGAAACGCTCGTCATACCTATGGACGAAATCCAACTCAACGACAAGCTCGTGTTCGTTGAAGAACCCATCGAAATTATGGAACGAGAAGTTAAACGACTCAAACAAATTCGTATACCTATTGTTAAAGAGCGTTGGAATGCACGACTAGGACCCGGATTTACTTGGGAACGCGAGGACCAATTTAAATCAAAGTACCCTCACTTGTTTACTAATGTGGTGTCGATTTAAAATGTATCGTTTGTTTTGCTTTGCGGACAAAGCCCTCTTTAGGGAGAGCGAATGTAACAACTTGAATTTTTGCGTCTATTAAAATAGGACGTGCTCATTTGTAAACATTTTTATTAATTAACGATTTGTGCCGGTTATGAATGTTTATTAAACTCCCGAGAATACCCGTATCCACTACTACTTAAGTCGTGTTTTGAGATTTCAATATGTTATTCAAGTTGATTTAAACCCCCACATGTCTAAAACATATAGTATCAATACCATTTATCTTGGGTAAAATGTCATCTTATATACCCTTATTGGGCTAAACTTGGACAAGAAATGCAAATAAAAGCTAACTAAGAAATTGTGACATTCAAAATTATAAAAATCTGTACATGTGAGGGTCAAACCAAGTCAACTACATAACCTGGAAACACATATTATATTTCTCCCACTCACCACTCGAGGCCAACACACAGGCCGAGATTACCCCAAATGGGTGTATCACAAGTTTACAATTTCGGATGGAGACTAACCCTATGCAAAATAATACAAGATAAAATGCAGTCCCTTTTCACAAGTCCAAATACAAAACACAATTACATCACAAACAAATCTGGGCTAGGTGAAGAGTGCTGGGAAAAATATTTGAGCAAGGAGCAAGCCTTTGTTTTCCAACCAAGCCAAACACCCTCATTCTGTCAGAAACATCAAGCCGAAACCAAAACCCATTGTGAGTCTTTTGTCCACCTTTTTCTTTACTTGTTGCATACATTTAGTGGTGCTTGTCCAACCTGTACCTGCGGGAAACGAACAAAAGTAGTGTTAGCTAATCTTGAACCAAATCTCACTAAAACTTAAGTAATATAAAGATGGATAACAGAAAGACCTTAGAACCGCGACCCTATTATGACCGAGACTACAATTGACCCGAAACCCTCTTTCTGCGTTTTTATTACTGTCCATGTTTTTGTTTACGATTAATACAGTGTATCAAATAACGGTAGTAAACAAAAACCCCCATTCGAATCACCCACCCAATCTGCCAAAACCCTAATTTTTCAGAAATCGTTCATAACATAAAATTAGCGCAATTCATTTCACAAAAATGCTAGTTAATTATATTTAAACATTCGAGTATTAAAACCCCCAATTATATATGAACCATAATTTTTGAAAACTTGTTTTAATAAATGATTAACCTCAATATATATTTAGAAAAACCAGTTAATTATAATAAAACTCAGTATCTAGAAAACCCCTAAATTACCAGAAACCCTAATTTGAGAAATCGGTGCAATTAATCTAATTAACCTAGTTTTATCAAAGAAAAACGTGATTAAATATACATAAACGCGAGATTCATAGAAACCCCCAAATTTATATGAAACCCTAAAAAGTTATTATCCAAATCGAGACTGGAAACGTTTAATTAAGCATAATTAAAGTGTTTTTTTTAACCAAGGAAAACATGTATTTTCGATAGAACATCAGTGAAACGAGAGATCCGAACATATGAATATAAATTAAAGATGAAACTTATCTTTTAGATGGATAAATCGTGAATAAACATGGAACCCCAATTAGATTCGTACTAAACATGAACAAGGACGAAACCCAAAAACATTCGAGCCCTTAATCGAATAAGAACACCACCACATGATGATAATGGATCAGATTCATTAAATAACGGGTTTAGATTGATGTAAAACAAGTATAAGATTGATGATTTTGGCCTCAATAAACCCAAAAAAAGAATGAATGAGATTGAAGGGTCGGTTTGGGGATAAAGAGAGAGAAACAAGATATGTATGTGTGTTTTGTACGTGTGGTATGTGTCACCCACATAAACAGAGGGAGTAATAACTCCTACCCACTCCCACTTCTTGTTTATATCACCCATGGGTCGAGCCAACGATTTGGGCTTGGTCTTTGGGCCATGTACATTTTCATTTGGGCTAGGTTTGGGCTTGGATATATATATATATATATATATATATATATATATATATATATATATATATATATATATATATATATATATATATATATATATATATATATATATATATATATATATATATATATATATATATATATATATATATATATATATATATATTACATGGGTTGAATGGACAACCGGGTTATATAAGCCCAAAACACGATTTTGAGTTATAAATTTCGTAATACTAAGTATGAAAACCCGTCATTTACTAACCGTATTCAAAGGTCGTGTTTTCGTAAATAAAATGTGTCGTCAAGCACAACTTAGGTGATCATGCATTTTTATTTATAACTTATAGTCGTAATAACGTAATATTTACACTTAATTAGGTCGTGGATAACGTGGTTGTATTCTCAAGCTTCTTTGCATTTTCATCCATTTGACTAACTTACGAGGTGAGTTTATAGCCCCACTTTTACTTGTTTTATCACTTTGGGGGTGAGAACATTGCTTGTTTACACGGATGAACATAAGTACCTTAAAACTCATACGTGCCTACATGATGTCTAAGTAGCGATACCCCTAGATGCTTTAGCCCACTATCATGAACCGTTAATTACTTTGTGTAAGCGCAAATGTTATGGATAGATCTATTAGGATTGGCCTCCCTATCTAATGTTGGTTGTGTGACCAAATTGGGTATAAATACATTTGAGGTTGTTACGAATACTTTGGGGTAGTATTTTTTTGGGCTCTCATATTATGTTGCTAGTACGGCTAACGCTTCGGTGTCATGAGCTTACACGTAGGATGCCTAACTTAAATATTATGGTTCATCACACTACTTATACCTAAACCTATAAACTCACCGACCTTTGTGTTGACGTTTTAGCAATGTTTTTCTCATGTGTCAAGGCGGAGGAGTGACGTGGTTGTGCTATGGAGATTAATAAAAATTATCATGATTTAACTTCGAGACTTGCTTTGGATGTATGACATTTGAAAAACTCATTTATGTTATCATGATGCGTAAAACAATTTTTTTTGGGAAAAATTCTGTTTTTATGTTTTATGAATGAAAAATGAATTTTCTTAGTTATTCTTGTATCTATGTCTCTTGGTTGTCATGATAGTCACATCCTCGTGTAATTGTACACGTGGGCCAAATTGAGGGTGTGAAACTCATGTTCTAATAAAGCTTCTTTAACATGTTTTGTTTACGTAGAGTAGTGGATTCTAACGCACTTAGTTTCTTAAGTGGTTGAGCAGTGGATTGGTTCAAAGTTCTTGTGGATTTTCTAGTACTAGTGGGCACAAGAATAGGCTTCCTAGTTCTAGCATTCACACCATTATGATTAAAAGCACAAGCATCATGATTTAAAGTACGAACACATTTTCCACATTTAATAGAAACCAATTCAACATTCGAAGTCTTAGCATTCAAACTGTCATTACATGCAGTTACAGAAGTTTTATTCTTAGAAAACTTAAAATTCCTACGGTGGTCTTTTACTTCCATCTTCTTCCCTTGACTATTGTTAGGCATGACTCTATCTTGCATTCTAGTGCTCTTAAGCTGTGGTCTGCTAACGCTAGTAGTGGGAGTTACTCCTCTAGAAGAAGACACACATTGATTAGGTTTCCTAGTATTTTGAGGTAACCGCGATGTTCCAGTTTGAGTGGGCCTAGTGTTCATCTTATACATTCCAGGTGCTATCACATTTATGCTCTTATCAGTTCCTATCTTAGGCAACGTCTGTGGGGGTTTTCCCAAAGTAGATGATTTAGGGCATTTAACTGCATTTGGTTGACGAATAGCGGATGGTTTACCCAATTCAGACTTTCCTTTCAGTTTCTCAATGAGTTTTTGTAACTCACTGATGGCTATGTCCCTTTCTTGTAGCTAAGCTTTCAAATCATTTATTTCGAAACCTTTTTCATTTAATTGACGAATCGAAGAAGCTGCCAGTTCTTGACACTTTTTATGATTATGAGATTTATCACCTTTTTGTAAAGCAAGTTCAAGAGAAATGGAGTGAATCTGAAGTTGGGAAAAACTTTTCGAAAGTTTTTTATATGACTGAATTTGTTTCGAAAGCTCAAATTCAAGATTGTGACATTTCTCTTCCGTTTTTTACACTAGACATGCTACATGACAATATTGATCAAGACCGGTATACACACCAAGTATAGCATTCATATGGTCAGCATAAAAGTATTCCTTCGAAGGTCGATCAATTTCGTTAGAAAGTTGGTGTTCTTGTGTCTTTAATTTAATTTGAAGAAAATCAACTTCATCTTCAAGAGATTTACCATATCTTAAATCAGTTGTCATGTCCTTAGTGAGAGCTTTATAAAACATTTCCACATTATTTCAAAGATCATCGATGGTTGGAACAATACATTGTTGAATGACGACTTCTACTTGTGGGTTAGGTTTAATATTCCAAACGGTATCTCTAGAAATTTTTTCATAATCGACGACAGCTTCGTACAAATTTAAAACCCATTGTTTTATAAACTCAAATTTCTGAACACTTTTACTTTTTTCATCCCATTTACGTTTTTAATCCGGAATTTGTTTTTCCAACAAAATTGATTGCTTTTTGAAACCCCTTTTTAAAGAAACTTTCTTTTCTGGTTCATCACTTGGTGGTGGAACACTAGTATACATCTTTTGTTCTTTTGAAAGTTATTTTTGAGGAACAAACTTAATATGATTGTTAGAATCAGAAAGGTTTATCAAATCTCTTAAGTTCGATCGACTTTCTTCTTGACGACGAATGATTTCGTCGCAGTCAGGGGAAAGCATAAGAGCAAGATTATCAACATAACAACCGATATCATAAAGAGCAGGCTTGATACTTTTAACTTTCTTGAGATAGTCAGGCTTAACAAAACTCGTTTTCATATTTCTATTGAGCATGTTCATAGTTTGAATAGATTGACCCGTTTTGTAAACAATATTGTTTAACATGTCGACTCTCTTTTCCAAAGCAAGAATTTTTTCAATTTCCTTTTATTCAAGAGTTTTATAAAGCTTTGTTTGCTCTTTGTTAACCGACTCTAATTCAGAAATTTGGAGTTTATGCAACAGCAGTTGTTCTTCAAGTTCCGATATCTTTTGTTTTGACATATGAATTTCATGTGTTACTTAAGAACAATATTGTTCGTTGAGCACCTTACGTTCATATACCAAACCATTAGCTATTACAACTCGTCGATCAACTTCTTTTACATAATCACACTCTTTAAGCCTTTCTATCTCCCCGGCTAAGGATGTGTTTGCTTGCTTCAAACGTTTATTAGCCTCTTTGTTTTCCTCAGTTTTATGTTTTAAAGAATCAATTATAGATACAAGCAAATCACAGTCCTCATCCAAGTCAGTATCTTGAGCAGCATTACCGTCATCATTACACATATGCTGTGAATCCGTAGAGATATTGCTATCCTCTGTGTCCATTACATATGTGTCATTGATGCTTTCGGGTTGCTCAGGATGCCGTCGTTCATTAGCAAACACATTATAGTTATCGTATGATGGTACCTTTTCAATTGGCTCAGTATCAAAGATAGGTCTAGAAGTATCACCAGTCTCTGGAATCACTTCTTGAATCTTTGCCATGCACGTAATGTGTTTCCAATTCTTGATCATCGGCTTCATCATCAGTGTCATCACGCCAGTCAACTTCATCTGCTGTGAGTGGAATTCCTGCTTCTTCTTTCTTACACAGCAGCATCTTTTCCCTGTGATATCCCGAATCCTTAACCCGTTTTGGCTTCTTACATTCCCTAGCCATATGCCCAAATCCCTTGAAATTGAAGCATTGAATCCTAGTCTTCTGCACAACCGGAGTGCCTATAGTATCTCTAGCCCCAACTTGATTCGGCATCCTCTGATTATCATACCTAGCATCACGATCGTACCTAGGTGCATGATCAACTTCCTTATATCTAGCATTGGATGATGATCTGAGGTTGTTGTTGGTAGGTTTTTAGATCTTTTTATAAGTTGTGGTGAGTAAAGACATGAGTTCCTTAATCTTCTTGTCCCTTGAAGTTTGTTCATCATCATTGTCTCCATCTGACACGGTGTCATACTTTGGAGGTGGTGTAGGGACAATTGCTTTTTCTTTGTTTTTAGTAGTAGCGAGAGGTTTGGTGGATGAGCTTGATGACTTTGAGGAATGAGTAGGTGGTTGTTGACGGTGAACGGGTTTTGTTGAAGTAGCAACCACGAAAGCAATAGAGTTAGCAGACCGTTCTGTCTTTTCAGCCCTAAGTTCATTCACTTCATTCTGATGTTGTTTCAAGATATCATAAAGTTTGTGATAAGAGATAGTCTTGATATCTTCCTGTTGTTTAACCAAAGTCACAAACCTTTGCCATTCGGATTTGAGTTGAAGTAGAAACTGAACATTGGCATGATGATTGGAGATGGTGCACTGATTTCTGACAAGCTCATTCATCATTTTGTAGAATCTTGAGTAATATGAGTCAATGGATTCAACATCTTCGGATGTGAATTTTCCAAACTGCCAAAGTAGATTAGTCTGGAGATCTTGAACATTTATCATCTCACCTTGCTTCAATCGATGAATTGCATTCCATATTTCCATAGCATTAGGACATGTATCAACCATGGAATAGATATTGTTATCAATCCCAGTGAGTATGTAGTTAACAGCATCAGCTGAGCTGGGAGGGGTTTCTTTTTCTCAGCAGGACATGTATCGAAATTCTTCATAGCTCGTGTAGTTGATGAAGTACCATCCTCTGCTTGTGTGGTAATGGGTCTGAATTCAAAAACTGGAGGTGGATTCTCAAGGTACTAACGAAGAGCAGTTCGGTTCTCTTTTCCGTTGATAAATCTAAGAAAACGAGATCTCCATTGAACGTAGCAACCGGGAGTGAGCACAGGTGGATTATCGTTGCCACCTTGTTCCAAACGAATTTGATTTGCAGTCGCATTGCTGATGTTGTTGTTAGACATGGTAACAACGTGTGAATGGATTACAGATCTTAGTAGATTTGTTGTGATGAGGTGTGGTTAAAATTTCGTAGAGTTCCGAGAATCTTCAGTCAGACAATAAATTCCTCAGTCCGACAAAACGGTAAGCCAAAAAATTTTGTATCGCCAAATTTTGAAATTGAGTTAGAAATAGCCAAAAACTAGTAGGGAAAAAAGTTGATTTTACTTGACCTAAATTTTTTTTAGGTAAACTATGTTTTGGGACTAGTCTAGAAATTGCTCAAACAAAAATTGGTTAAGATTCCGCAATGTTTAACAATTCCGCAATGTTGAAGGAGTATGATTCCGCAATCCTTAGGCATTCAATTCCGCAATGTATATATGATTCCGCAATCCTTAGGCGTTCAATTCCGCAATGTATATATATATGATTCCGCAATCAGAAGAATGATTCAATTTCGCAATCAAAAGAATGATTCAGTTCCGCAATTATGTTGTGGATTCAATTCCGCAATGTAGCAGTGGATTCAATTCCACAATAATGTTGGAATCAATTCCGCAACAATGTTGGATTCTATTCCGCAAAGTACTTGGATTCAATTCCGCAATGACATTCAATTCCGCAATAACATTCAATTCCACAATAACATTCAATTCTGCAATTATTCAAGATATTGCGGAATTATGCAAAATATTGCGGAATTAACCTAAAAATGTGGATCTCGGATGTACTTGTTGATTTTCGAGATTTCAAGCAAAAAATGAAGTCAACCACCCAAAAATTTTGCGTTTTTGACCAAACCAAGTAACCCAAATCACTACCACGCCTGTGTAGTCGATTTGTCTACTCACTAACACCACGAAAACGTAAACTTTTTTGATGAACCGAGCTATATATTGAAGAAAACACACGGACTGAATAAAACAAACCACACGAACTTCAATCACCTATCTACTATAGGCTCTTGATACCAAATGTTAATCCCACTTAATCCATAACACAAGATTCTAGAGAGAGAAAGAGAAGAAAGGTAGAGAGAGAAACTAGAGAGAATTAGTGGAAGGTTAAACTTTAGAGAGAGAAAGTAAAATGTAACCAACACCCTCTTCCACGCATGGAAGAGGGTTTATATACCCATGAGCTTGGTGGGCTCATGGGCTTGTTTCTTGGGCCGAGCTTGGCCTACACTTGGGCTTACGCCCCTAACTTATACAATATTAGCTTAAAGTCCAAGCCCAGTTAACCCAACTAACCTATTACAATACAAGACCTTTAACGACTAATATGACCTATTACATTCTTATTCGACTCTATAAAATATATGGCTAACATAGTTTCTTTTAGATTATCTTTCTAAAGAATTATTAACAGTATAAAAACTCTAAGAAAGTATTATAACAAGACCAAAGCATAGCTAACAAAATGATTAACTAGGATGCTCCAAAATGGATCCTAATGGGGTATATGGACTATATCTTCCTCATAACTCTTCAAGAACTCTTATAACTTCTTCCAAAGCTTTCTACTGATCTTAGGGACTTCTTAGGACTTCAATGTAGGTGTAAGAACATAATGTATAGGTGTAGAAGATTGAAAGTGAGGGATGATTCTAAAATGAAGCTAAAGGCTCCTATTTATACTAATTCTAAGCCTTAGCCTCCAAGTTTTGCCCCATAACGTGTAAGAACCAGGGATTAGTGACTAAGGAAGCCTAGGAAAGATATATGCAAGTCTAGGAATGAGTCATTAGGTCGAGGATCAAAATATCTAAGTATGTGGTTAAGAATAGGCCACGGCTAGATAAGATAGGATCAAGTATGTGTCATTGGAAATTAGGTGCATCACCTACTTGTAAAATATCTCTTAAATATCTATATGATCTGATCCTAAGTTTAACTTTAGGAGGGAAAGCATTTTGAATCATTTTTGGAGGGAAAACCCAAAACCAGGTACAAAACTAGGACTTGTAACTTGTAACTTTGTAATTTTGGTGATTAAGGCTTTAGAAATGTTATTAGTGATGGATTAGGATTTAATTAGGGTATATATATTGTAAAAAAGAAGTTAGGGTCTTTGGTTTGAAGTTTAACAAATGTTTGATGTGAAAATGGGAAGAAAACTTAGGTGGGTTAGGGTTTCTAATGATTTAGGGTTTAATCTTAATAAATATTTATCCTTCAACTAGCTACTGATGTAAACTCAATTTATACATTCTACATTGTCCTTAATGTGTTCATGAAGTCCCTACATTGGTTTTGTTAAGTTATTCTAAGTAAACATGTCCCAAGGGTGAAAATACCCATTTTGACCTAATTTACAAGACATGCTTTGAAATCTTATAACTTGTGCATTAGGGTACTTGTACATTGTCTTAATGTAATATTATAACCTTAATGAAGTCCTATAAATATTTATAGACTTGTCCAAAAAGAACTAGGTAGTGATTCCATGTAGATTTCTTAATATAAGGGTTTTTAGGTCATTAATCCTAATGATTCTCTATCGTGGGTAATTAGTGTTTGTGTAAACTCCTATATAAAAGTTCACTACTTAATTTAACTATTATTATTATTTTATGAATTTACATTTTGAAAAATTTTGCTTGAAACTGAATATCTCGAAGCTTAGCGAGTTTTACGCCGTAAGTCACCTATCATCGATCGAGAAGCTATTGGTCCGTGAATGTTGGTCCTAAAAATTGATAATTGATTCATTTTAGTTGGAAATATTATTCTTGACCTATATCGGACGTGACGATAAAAAATTGCATTTTCGCATATTTCTAGTATCGGACTGACTTTCGGGTCGAGACACCGTAATTATTAATAATTTATATAGAAATAAAAGCCACTTTATTTATTTTTTCTTTTTTTTAATACCCGACAGCTCGGAGACATAAACAAACGCCCCTTTATATATATATATAGTTTTTATATAAAAAAACTAGATACATATCAAATCTATTCCTTATTAAAACACACACTTCCAATTAGCTTAATATAACCCTCTATCTTTCTCTCCTCCCTGTTCCTGGTCGACAAGCAGCCCGAAAACACAACCTATTTGGGGATTTTATTTGATTTGCACTTCCACCCATTTGTGTTGTAAGTATCCCTAAATTCCCTATTTCTATTTACTTATTATTGTGATTATGCAATTTTTAGTTTTACAAACATGCATGATCTTGATATATTAATTTTTTATTTGATCTTAAAACTAATATTATGAGTTATAGGATATGTTTATAAGATATGTGAGGGCATTGCATGAGGTTAGATTGCACTTTTGAATGAGTTTTGATGAAGTTATGAGGATGGAATAGAGACTGTTTTTAGACCAGTAGCAAAACGTGGGTTTTGCCCCCACTTAGTGACTTATGGTCTGTAAATAAAATGTGTGACTGGTTAGATATGTATTTTGACAAGTTGGGAGAGTTGGATGCTCAATCGAATCCTCCGGATGAGGAAGTTATGGCCCAATTACGGAAACTAGTCAAAACTGGATAGTCGTTTTTAAAACTTGATAAATTCTTGGTTAAAACTTTAAAAGGTGATAAAGGAAAGTTCAGGTCTGTAGTAAACTCATAGGACTATCAATCCCAGCTGGAATCACCTAAAAAACTATCATAGATTGTAATTTATAGCCTGTTTACGGACTAGGGTCTGTTCTGGACAGTTGGTAAAAACGCATCAAAAGTTGCAGGTGTTTGGACTATAACTGGTGATGTTATGGTTTGGTACAGTAGGGTACGTCATATGGAAGGTTTTCCAATTGGCCTCAACTTAATAGCTATTATAGATTCGGATTTATGGCCATTTTATCAAGGCGGTCAAATCTAGAACATCGGAATTGTGACTGTTTTGGAACAATAGATTGAATAGACTATATCTCTTAATTTTTGCACATGGACCTGCAATGGTTTTACATTACATAGGTATCTACAGTTATTGAGTATATTGGAGAGTTGGCGGCTCAACCATCTTGTCCGGATGAGCGAGTTATGAACGTTTTACCAAGGCGGTCAAATCTGAAACATAGGTTAGAAATATATCTTAATCTCTAGATTAAAACACTCCAATGGTGAAATCTATGACTTTTTACAGTAGCATACATCAAAAGATACTACGGTTTAGGAATTATAGACTAAATGGTGAAATTGAATTAACGTTACGATATTTTTGAAAATATAGGCAGTCACTAAAATTACATTTCCCGTTGATTGGAAAACAAAAAAAAGACCTAATTGCCCATTCTGGGAACCTGAGACATAGGGATTTCCAATGGTGAATACCTCATGTCTACAGCTATTATAGATGTTTGGATATGAATAAAACACGACAACTTAAAACAGAAAATCCATTCCAGCACTTGTTTTAAAGTGAAACGAAGTCTTATAGTGTAACGACAAGACTAGTATCAACGATTTAAACTTACTAGATTAAAAATATATTGTGACATCAGTAGGTAAGTCAAAAAACAAGAACTATCCATTAGAGTTAAGTTAGTTCAATGCCACACATATCCTTGTAGCATATCCTATAATCATATTACATGTAACATTTTTCTGAAATGTATTTCTATATGTTTCTAAGTCACGTCCCGTTTATGTAGGTCGTTGTTGATTATTTGGCAAGTGTTGGTGATTCCTCTTTGTGTTTATTCAGCTCTCCATCCACATCTCTTTAATTGATGACTTACGATGAGTTCATAGCCTCGTTTTTCAAATATTTTTCTTAAACCATGCGAGGGAGATACATGCTAGTTTTCAAAATCGAACACATGTAGGCTTTCTTGTATGCTTAGACCTGAATGTATGTGATTTGTTGCTTGAGTAGCTACACGTAGAAAGACCCAAATCGTGAATCGTTAACTACCTATGGTGGGTAGCCACTTCTACAATTAATAGTGCACTATGGGTTTACCAGCCCGATCCTGTTTGGGTCCTATTGTCTCCGTTGTGACCGGTCCCAGTACGGATATATTGTAGCGAGAATGTTTTAGGGTACATGATGTGGTACTCATGTCTGGGGGCATTTGTTTGTTATATGATCGATTATACTATATTGTGTGTGGCGTATGGTATCGGTGTCACGAGCTTAATGCAATGGTTGGTTATAGTTTGTCTGGCCACAAGCCTATATGATAATGATGGATATTATACTTGTGTTCAAATTGTTGTTATACATAAACCTTTGGATTCACTCGACCTTGTGTTTATTTTTTTAAGCATGTTTATCTCAGGTAATTGAAGATCGGAAGCTTGGCGGCAAAATAAAAGAGGATTTGCGCTAAACATTTGTCAATTTATATTATAATTCCATTCTTTTGAAAATCAAACCTTTAGATGTAATAGTTAAACTTATGTATCTTTTGGTAACGATTTTATGGGACTACGCTTTTAAAAATCTGAATTTGGAATGGAATGCATGTTGATTTTAAAACGTTTTTTTTTGTCGTTCTCTATATTCTTGTGACTATTGTGCTATGAATTAACACCCAAATAGTTGGTTCCGATGCGTGTAAATTTGGGGGTGTTAAATATTGGTATCAAGAGCCATAAGTTATAGAGAACTAGGTTGTTTTCAAAACCTAAACTATAACTTGATTTTTTTAAAAGTTTTCTTAGCGCGCAAAGCCTCTCGAGATGCCAGCCAAGTCGTTCTTGCAATTAAAAATCATCATATTTATTTTGATGCAGTGCGTACATTAGCATAAATTTTAAATATGTAGTGACGTTGTACGCTTATTTTCACGCCGTGTCCGTCCACGTATGTTGGCCGACTTCTTCAGCTCACTTTTTTAGCGTTATTTTTAATCTAATATAGATATGTAATGGCCAATTAGGTATACTAGTTCTATTCGAACCGACTATTTTTACCTGAATTACTTTTATCGGTTGAGCGAACTTTCGCGGTACCACTATTTGGAATTTTATGAGTGTTTTTCCATCGTGTAAGTTGCAACATCTTGGCTGAATTTTGATCGTATCGAGTTATATTGTGAATTTTCACATCCTTTTAGTTGACCGTTTTATGTCATCCTTTTGGACGACACTTGAACAATGTTTAAATTTGTTTGTTTATTGCATTGCTCGTTCTATTTTCCGACTCTGAATTGTAATCATTGTTGTACCCCAAAGCACCGTCGTCTTCTTGTAACTCCTCGTCTAGTAGGTGGCGGGTGTTCGTATTGCGATTTTACTTCTATAAATTTTAAACATTTTTTTATGAACTTTCCTACTTCACTCGTTGATGTTTCGTTATGATTTTAAAGAATCGCACCGCCTATGAAATTTTCCTATCTTGCATATTGAATTCTATGTCGAGGACGTTTTACACCATTGTCTAGTTTTATCGTTGAACTTTTTGAAGTATTCCTTCTTATAGTATTTTTCTTTGCCCATTAATATAATTTTTTTTGTTGTCATGGAATCCATGAGACGTGTGTATATAAGATTTAATTGCTCTAAAATGTGTTAGTACATTGTCTTGGATGATGTGGTGTAGGATTAGCGGAATAATTCATTATATGATGAAGTTTGGTTGAATTTTGAGGTGTGTGAAAATATATTAAATACAGAAATCAGAATTGGATTTACAGGTGTCGTATAAATATTTTTATGAACTTTAGACTTAAATAAATGTTAGTATTTGTCTAGGCGGTCGTTATGATATAAAATTCAACCCGTAATTCTCACAAACGAATTTTTTTGCAGCCGACCGAGCATGGAAAAATCGTATATTAAAAATACTGCACATTTTAACAAAAAATAAAATATGTGCAGACTGTAAATGGGTCATTTCGAGCACTTTCTAAGGCCAAAACACAAAAGTTGTCCGAAACGATGTTTTGAGTCACATACCACGAGTCGGAGTCTAAAAGTGAGTAAAAGTGGTGATTTTTAACAAAAGTCAGTTCTGCGTTTTTCTTATAAAAATTAAGCCATGATGGTTTTAACAAAAGTCAGTTCTGCGTTTTTCTTAACAAAAGTCAGTACTTTCGAGTACATTTTAGCCTCCGGAGAAACAGGTAAGTTGTTCACAATGTCGTTTCACTTTGACGCGAGGAAAACAAGGTCTAAAAATGTTCAATAACGGGTCTAAAACATAGGAGTAAATCTGCATTATCTTATAAATAATGTAAAATACTGCAGAAAGTTCGTGTTTGTTTCGGATAAATATGGATGTTGTAAACTGAAATTTCCGTGTTTAGAATGATAGTAATTATCCTAATGCACGTTTCAATATAAGGATCATAGTATAACTCTTAAAAAAAGTTATGACCATTTGTAGTTGAAAAGTATTTCGTAAAACTCTCAACAAATGACTGTTCTGAACAGATTTTTAGTCCGACTTATGGACGTTGTAACTAGGTCATATCAAAAGATTTTCTAGGTTTGTAGGACCCTAAAGTTATCTACTTCGAGTCTACTTTCCAACAAGCTTGTCCTTGTCGATTTTTAGAATGTAAAAGTGAGTCAAATCCTTTGTGCAAGATCAAGTGTAAAAAAAACTGCGTTTTCTGTCCAGAATTTTAGTTGTAAAGATGTGTTGTGCAGGCGGGTCAGAACTTTGTATTTTTGGATGAAATTTTAACTAGAACTGGTCCATGATGTATATGACTTACTGTAATTTTTTATGTTTTTAAAAAAATAGTTAAGGGCGTCTACTACTGTCCAAATTTTGTTAAGTTTCTGCAGGCATGTTTTGAACTTGTAATTATATGTTAATGTTTATAAAGAGTTACTTAGGACCTTTGAGGTAAACTCAAGAGTAATTTAACATACTTATGAGTCTAGGGAAGAAGTATAAGAGAGTAAATGACATTTAACAAGTTGATAAGCTTTTGTTTAGTTTGCTTGAACTTTTAAAACTTTAACGAATAGTATACTTTTTTTTAAAAGCATATGTTTGTCAAATAACTTAGCATGTACACACATTCGGATTTCGTTATTCTTTTTTATATATGTGACTTATGTGTCATTTTATTTTATCATTCATTTTTCTAATTGTGCACCATCATTTTTAGTCGGGAATACAATATTTTACCTTCATATCCTCGATCGTCATCGATATCATGTACCTCATGACGATTCCGGCTAAACCCTTTGAAACCTTATCATCTTGTAATTATTTCACCGATTGCTTCGTAAACTACGCTTTCTACTCACACAAACTACTTGCTATGGAATAAGTCATTGTAATGTCACCTTATAAATTTAATTTTCTACTGTTTTATGAGTCATTTTACTGGGGTCTTACACAATATATGTTATCGCCTAGAACTTTAAAAAAAAACTTTATATTGAGTTTTATCTTAATTATAGCATGGTTTATAAATATAAATATAAGAAACACAACACTAGTTTGACGAAACTGAGCACTGCATTGTTATTCCTAAATTATACATAGTCGTGCACCTATGTATAATTTTGGAAGGAGCCATGCAAGGATGAATAGTAGCCACCTTAATATATTCATAAAGATCAACTTTTTATCCGTGATTATGGAAAAAATATATATTTGGTTTGGTATGCAAGTAAGTACAAATTGGGGGCATCCGCATATGTACCCTTTTCTTTTCTCTCGAAATAATTCCCCATATTTGGGTACTTCCGACTGAAAAACAACCGTTCTAATTTTCCTTTCCTTTCCTATAGCCTTGTTGTCGACACGTATACTTCTCTTTATCCTTTATCGGATTCATGTGACACTTGATTAGTTTCCTTATACTATTGTTGAAGCTTATGTGATTGCTATCACTTCTTCTATCTTCATTGCTATCTTGTTACTTTGTTTGACCTCCTGAGCACGTTCCATACCTACCTTTGATGAGTTAAATGAATCCACGAATTCTACTATTTCCTATAAACTTTTATGAAAATTTTACATTTTTTTTAACAAGTATCTAAATTACCAAAATGAATTCTCAAACATCCTTCTTGGTAGAATCTATAACTAACATTAATAACGACACCACATCTTTCGAATTATATGTTTTATAAAACCTATTTTAACCACATCTCGATAAACTAATAAACTGAAATATTTAAGGTTTCGTTTCAACAAATGATTCTTAGTGATATGAAAACAGATTTTCTAAATCTCGATCGTGAATCTAAGTTTTCAACAAGGCCTTTACACATACGTTATCTTGATGATTTCAAAAGAACTAAAATAAATTCTGAGCATGTTTTATTTCTATTTTTAACACCATTTTTATCAAGCAAGCAAAGTTTAAAATTTATTTTTACTAATGATTTTGTTTATAAAAAAAAATTGTCAAACCCTTTTATAAATCCTTGTATAATAGTTAAAAAAATCATCAAGTTAATATTTTATCACCATAACTAAACGAACCTTAGGCAATTTGTACTTTCATACCTATATAAAATTGTATTACGATCTCACTTTCTAATAAAGTGAACGTTTGTGTTTTACGGTTTACATGATTCGTGATTTCTCATTTCTGGCAAACCATAAGCTGTTTTGAGTATCTAATCCATTTAGGTGCCGACTGTGTTTATTGTATCCTTGAAATTCTTCGTCGACCCTTGAAATTTAATGATGACATATTTTCTATAATTCATATGTCAGCCACGTTTAGTGAAAAATCTCACGATTCATTTTGAAATCATACTCTTATCAATAATACGAAAAAATTTCTTATTGGGGATGTACTTGCACCTTTAATCGAGCATATGAAGAGTGTATAACGACAATCGAGCGCCGGGACGTCGCTCCTATAAGGTGGTGAGAATGTAAACTCTTGTATAAAAGTTCACTAATTAATTTAACAATTATTATTATTTTATGAATTTACATTTTGAAAATTTTTGCTTGAAACTGAATATCTCGAAGCTTTTGAAAAACGCAGAACTGACTTTTGAAAAGTTGCAGGTGTTTGGACTATAACTGGTGATGTTAAGGTTTGGTACAGTAGGGCACGTCATATGGAAGGTTTTCCAATTGGCCTCAACTTAATAGCTATTATAGATTCGGATTCATGGCCATCTTATCAAGGCGGTCAAATCTAGAACATCGGAATTGCGACTGTTTTGGAACAACAGATTGAATAGACTATACCTCTTAATTTTTGCACATGGACTTGCAATGGTTTTACAATACATAGGTATCTACAGTTCTTGGGTATATTGGAGAGTTGGCGGCTCAACCATCTTGTCCGGATGAGCGAGTTATGAACGTTTTACCAAGGCAGTCAAATCTGAAACATAGGTTAGGAATATATCTTAATCTCTAGATTAAAACACTCCAATGGTGAAATCTATGACTTTTTACAGTAGCATACATCAAAAGATACTATGGTTTAGGAATTATAGACTAAATGGTGAAATTGAATTAACGTTACGATATTTTTGAAAATATAGGCAGTCACTAAAATCACATTTCCCGTTGATTGGAAAACAATAAAAAGACCTAATTGCATATTCTGGAAACCTGAGACATAGGGCTTTCGAATGGTGAATACCTCATGTCTACAGCTATTATAGATGTTTGGATATGAATAAAACACGACAGCTTAAAACAGAAAATGCATTCCAGCACTAGTTTTAAAGTGAAACGGAGTCTTAAAGTGTAACGACAAGACTAGTATCAACGATTTAAACTTACTAGACTAAAAATATATTGTGACATCAGTAGGTAAGTCAAATAACAAGAACTATCCATTAGAGTTAAGTTAGTGCAATGCCACACATATCCTTGTAGCATATCCTATAATCATATTACATGTAACATTTTTCTGAAATCTATTTCTATATGTTTCTAAGTTACGTCTCGTTTATATAGGTCGTTGTTGATTATTTGTCAAGTTTTGGTGATTCCTCTTTGTGTTTATTCAGATCTCCATCCACATCACTTTAATTGATGACTTACGGTGAGTTCATAGCCTCGTTTTTCAAATATTTTTCTTAAACCATGCGAGGGAGATACATGCTAGTTTTCCAAATCGAACACGAGTAGGCTTTCTTGTATGCTTAGACATGAATGTATGTGATTTGTTGCTTGAGTAGCTACATGTCGAAAGACCCCAATCGTAAACTGTTAACTACCTATGGTGGGTAGCCGCTTCTACAATTAATAGTGCACTATGGGTTTACCAGCCCGATCCTGTTTGGGTCATATTGTCTCTGTTGTGAGCGGTCCAAGTACGGATATATTGTAGCGAGAATGTTTTAGGGTACATGACGTTGGACTCATGTCTGGGGGCATTTGTTGGTTATATGATCGATTATACTATATTGTGTGTGGCATATGGGATCGGTGTTACGAGCTCAATGCAATGGTTGGTTATAGCTTGTCTGGCCACAAGCCTATATGATAATGATGAATATTATACTTGTGTTCAAATTGTTGTTATACATAAACCTATGGATTCACTCGACTTTATGTTGATTTTTTTAAGCATGTTTATCTCACGTAATTGAAGATCGGAAGCTTGGCGGCAAAATAAAAGAGGAGTTGCGCTAAAAATTTGTCAATTTATATTATAATTCCATTCTTTTGAAAATCAACCTTTAGATGTAATAGTTAAACTTATGTATTTTTTGGTAATGATTTTATGGGACTACGCTTTTAAAACTCTGAATTTTGAATGGAATGCATGTTGATTTTAAAACGTTTTTTTTGTCGTTCTCTATATTCTTTTGACTATTGTGCTATGAATTAACACCCAGATAGTTGGTTTCGTTGCGTGTAAATTTGGGGGTGTTAAAGTTTGTACCTTTATAAACACTTATTATAGGGCTTATATAGTATGTTTATGACTTCTATGGCTTCTACATTTTTAGTTTAAGGGTTTGTATAGGTTGATCATATTCTAGGGATAATTATGGGAGCTTAAGATCCTATGCTTTGATAACTTGTACTTTATGCTTTACCAACTTCTAACTTGACTTGAAATAAATTTATAATCTTAATATGATGCATAGTTGAGTTTTTTAATTTGTGGAAACATATTAGACTATAATTTAATGTATAATGGATTTTATATGCTAATCTTGGTTACTAGGTCTTAACTTGTAATTAGCCTTAGATTAGTGAATATTAGCATTTTGTGGTTAATTAACTTTCCTTTATTTGATAGATTGTAATTAGTACATTGTTTTTTATACTTGTACATAGATTTTATGTAGTTACATTGCTTGAAATATTGTTTATCAAGGGTTTCTAGGTGGTGATCTAGACTATTATGTACAATTACTTGTACTTAGCTTTGTATTGTTTGTTCTTGACATTCTTAGGTATTATTAGGTCTTCAAAGTATGGTTAAAAACTTGATTATAATCCTTATTGACTTCTTCATATGTGTTTTCCATTCATGGTTTACCATTCTTGAGTTTACAACTCACTTACAGGGATTCTAGGGTTTCTAAGGAAATTTAGGGATCATGGTTACATTTGAGATGTTCTTATTAATATTGAACTTATTATAATCACTTTTAGATCTTAGACTTGATATATACATTGTATTGACAACATATAGGAATATGTTGTAATGGCAGTTCAGGTTGTGAGAAGCAGTTATCTTACCAAGTAAGGTACAAAAAGCAAAAATTTCTAGCCAAATTTTCATATTGAGACATCAATAGCTTATAGCATGAATGTGAAATTTGAGGATTGTCTCCCCCTTAAAGAAATATCGTCCCGAGATTATAAGGGTAACATAGCATATCAAGGGAAAACATAGCTCTTAGGTGTTCAAATTCTTGCTCAGAATTTTATTCACATATCAAGAAAACAGCTTTACTTGTTGGTATTTAGTTTCAAATCGATCTCTTTTATCCTCATTTTCATCAAAATGGTTATACATGAAATATCATTCATGTCTTGGTGATCAAAATCATTTTATTACCTCATAAGGATTTAGTTTAATACCAAATGGAATATTGAGAACATACTAGTTAATCACATAAATCGTCCTTAGATTCCAAAATACGAAAAGGATTGTGATTATTACTGAGTTCTTTGGGAAACTAAAGTCAATATGTCACTGCTCAATTCAAAATCTTGAAGTGATTATCGCATTTTTCAAAATTAATTTGGGTAATTGACAGAGAAAACATCCTTCTCACATAGATACTGTTTAATCTGGTGTAGTTTCTCATTCACGGTGAGAAATCTAAAACAGTCTTTCCAGTTTACCATTTAAATCTAGCAGTTACCTAACGGTCACTATTTAACGTACTATGAAGGCCTATTCTCATATAACCTTCTCAAATAGTTTCATGAACTACTTTGGGTTTCGTAAGTTGAAAATCTCCAACTTGAGCTCATCAGATATGTAAATGGCACTTCTTTCGGTAGAGTGCTTCGAATAGTATTGCTTTAATTCTAGTATGAAAACTATTATTACACGGGAAATTTTTTTCCAATGGTAAGTGTCCTTCCAAACTTTATAAGAGATACAGGGAGTATGTAGTTTAGTATCTGGATAGTTCTTCCACTTAACACCTTGGTATAACACACAAATTTTATAGTATACTTTTAGGATCAAGATGTGAAACACTCGTCACGATATTAGGTGATAGATATTGATTCTCTATGTCGACATATTATTTCACATATAATCTTGTTATAGTTTCCATATTATCAATTTCCTAAATAGGAATAAATCCTGCCGCTTTAATAAAACAATCAACAATGACCCAGATGGCGTCATGTCTACCTGAAGTAAACAAAATCCTTATTGTTCTTACTTATTTCCATGGGGGAATTTCGGATTGAACTAGTAAGTCATGAGTTAATATTCTGATTTAAGAGTATAATATAAGAATTTCAAAGTTTCTTCGAGTTGAATAGAATACTTCAACTTCTAAATTTTAAATCTAAGACGAACATTGACGTACTTTTCTAATATAGTAATACACGTAATTTCTCACTTAGAATTCTAATGTTTTATTAAGTCTACACTTGTCTTATATCGAATATCTTTAAGTCCATTTATAAATTCTCACTAATATAAAGATGTGTCCAACTTTATGCAAGGAAGAAATTATAAATTTGGTGATTTAAATTTATTTATTTGACCGAAGAAGCGTCCTAATTCAATCAAATAAACAGAATGTAAATCATTGACTTAGAAATTTCCGACATAACACAAATATATACAAATATTATACCCTTAAGTTTCCTTTTTACGTTGGTGTGTGTAAGACGTCTTGTATATAATAACTAGGAATACGATTTTTAGAGACGAACGATGTTAAAATAGAAGATGGTATTTATTCCTTATAAAATACAGAATATTCCTACCAAACATATGATTTATAAGGCCACATGCCCTTAAAAATCCTAGTCCAATGATCTACTATGTTGAAAATCCGACACTAGATGGTGCAAAGTTATGTGTGATGCAGAGTGCATTTCTTACACAGAAATTTTTTTTCATCATATTCACCTTAGGTTGGATTCTAGTTTAGACGTTCTTTCATTGCTGAATTTACGCTTGAGATTTTTCTGATTTTTGCACAGGATTGTGTCTAATTACCTTGTTCATCAACTCTTTCGGTAGAGGTAAATGACTTTTTCCAATATGTTGGGGTTTGGAAGTGGTAATCTTTCTTCAAGATCTTCGATAAAATTCCTTAATAAAATCTTCTAATAAAATTCCCTGATGAAGTTTTATTATAGAGTTTCTGATGAAATTCCATGACAAAATCTTTATCATTCTATGGAATAAGATACAATTCTACTAACTCTTGAAATTTCCTCGTGTATGTCTCGAGGTTATTTTCTTTCATCGCTAGATAACGGAATTCTCCTTTCTCCCTCTCGATCATCTTTATAAAAGATAATTGAGATTTAACCAAGTGATCTTACGAACTGCTTTTATCTCAATAAGTTGAGTATAAAGATTTCATCAAGATAACTGATGAAGTGCTATCTCACTTATAGCAAGCTTCATTTCTCAATTCCAAATACGATTACTACGATAGAAAACTGATTAATTTGGCTTCTTCAATCGAAAGGGTGATACTATAGCATCTTTTTTTCTTGGATATTAAAAATCAGCTAGTTATCGAGTCTTCTTTCGGATAATACTTCTTATTGACAATTTGTAATTGTAGGATTACAGCTACGTTATCGTCAATTCTTCGTCTCACATGTGACAATCCGTCAATTTATGGTTGATATTTTATTCTCAATATTTATTTGAAAACATTATTTTAATGTTACAATATGAACTCACTTATTTTTGGGAAGTAATTTGGATTTACGTCTTGAAGTAGCGTCGACTACGTCTAAACCGGAGGATTCAACGTCACGTGCTTACGTTTACATACACCGTCTTTGGTGACAGTCCGAAATTTCAGAAAATAAATTTATTCGTGAATATTATTTTGGAATTTTAAATTTGTGTTAGTTCATAAACTCACAAATTTCCGAGAAGAGATTAGGACTTACGATTTTATTTTAACGTCCTTTATGACTAAACCGAAAAACCTTAGGATTACGTATTTACGTTTTCGAACTCCGTTTTTGATGAGACAATTTTTATTGGATTCGTTTTGTGACGTTGATTCATAATTTATAAAAACTTTTTTCGTAAAACGACCCGAGGGCACGCAAATCGAGAAAACTAGAATCGAGGAATACCCGTAAACTAGTGAGATGGGACAAAATACATTGTCCCACCCCACTAGCTAGCTTGGACGGCACACATGACACCACATCTTAGGATGTGGCATCATGTTAGCTAGTTTATTACAAGTGTAATACAAAGCTTACACTTTAAGCTTTGTTTAGTCAAAACCACTAGCAACTCTCACACCACCATTTCCATACATGCAAAACTCTCTCAAATCCTCTCAAAAACCCATCCCTTGTCGTCCACTTTCAAGCTACAAACACCCCTTTTGATCTTTTCTAGCCATGAAATACATGTTTACTAGCTCTATCATGGAGTTATCTTGAAGCCTTGATCATTTGGTGGCAATATTAACAACATTGGAGGTGATTTGCTTGTGTCCTAGGGCTGATTTCCCAACTTATGTTCTTGGTGTTTGATGATCTTGGAGTTACTTGTGGTGTTCATCAAGTTCTTGTCTTCCAAAAACAAGAAATACACTTGGTTGGTAAAGAAGATCATCCTCTCCATTTTTCTCTTTTTATTTTGTAAAGAACAAATGTATTTTCTTTCATTTTGTATATGTATATGATGTATATATGATGATAAAAATGTTGTGTGGGGATCAATTGTTGATAGATATGCTTAAAAAGGTTAATAACTATAAGAAATGAGGCTAAAATCTTGATTATTTAGTTGGCTGTATAAAAACAGTATATAACTAAAACTTGAACTGATAAAATTGCATGGTATGATCCATTTACAGTAAGTACAAGATGTTATACACATGTGAGAGTTGGCCATGCAATGGAATCAATATAATGAGTGAGATATGATCAAAACAAGTTAGGTGTTCTAATCTGAATAAGCAGTTTTGTAGGGACTGTTAAGGCAAGATGAACTTAAAATGAGAAGTAGCTATAGCTAAGTTAAATGTAGCACATAATATGAAGAACATGTCACCCAAAAATGAGCTTCTAATTCATTATAGAACTCTAGATATGGTAAAAATGGTGAACATGAAGATAAAAATCAGATTTTAAGAATTAATGTTTATTATTACTATATAAGCACTCACATTTTATTGTATAAAATGTAAAATAAAAACCCACTAACTTATAAAACTTATTTATATAAATATATAAGAGGTTAATTAAATGGATAAATTATATAAATGGTAGTGGAATAATACTTATAAGTAATAAAAACTATAAACTTGATTTTTACGACTTTTTTCGGCTATTACCGTAAAATAAACGTTTTTCGCCAAATAAAACTTAGACGATCAAACCCGTCTAATGTAAAGTTTTTAAAACTCATATACTGATATATAAACATATACAACAAGTAAAAACCGATAAAACCCGAACTATATGACATACGGACATTAACGAGTTAAGTAAACATATTGGACTAATAATTGGACTAAATAAGTTAAACTCTTATAAAAAGAACTTATTGGGCTTAACCCATTTAGGCCCAACTTGTAAAGTTTAAATACTGATAATATAAGTATAAAATAGATTAAAACAAGTTAAAGAACTTATAATAAGTCTATTGAACCTAAAACACGTAAATAGGTAAAACTAGTAAACTAGTATAAAAGTTATCAACACATAAACACTAAAATGAGTAAAAGAGAATATGTAAACCCACTTGATCATCATATATATAAAATCATCATATGTATACATAATTGATATTTTTATAAAGTCATTGGACATGAGTCTAAGACGAGTATTATTTGTCTAGGTTTCCGTGATTGAAGCACGTACCGTACGTCCGAATTGCCGATAACCCGCCTTCCCACATCAACGTGAGTTCATAGCCTCGCACTCTTTTAAATGTTTTATAAATGCTATATAAACCCGCAAGGGAGATAACATGTTAGTTTTTATAAAATTTTGGACACCATTTGTCCCGATTGTTTGTTTATTTGATTTCGACCCGAATGATTGTATGACCCGATTGTATGACCCGATAAATGATTGAAGGACCCGGTAAATGAAATTAAATGGATTATTAAAGTTAGGTTATGTCACTAAAAGTCCCATTAGCATGAATTGTGAACTACCGGGATTTGGTAGACGCTTATGCATATAATAGTACTATTTGGGGACGATCACCCCAGTTCGCGCCTTGACGATTGATCCCCGTCGTGCCACATTGATTGGTAAGCGAATTTATGTATGAGAATATTTCCATAGCGTGACCTTTGTGATGACACGCTACTTTAGGTGGGCAAATTGAGTATCAGGTTAGCTACCCGTTGTTGGTTTAGTAAGGTAACAATGTCATGCGGCTTATAATAATCCAAACTAACAAAATACTACTAGATGCTCCGAATTACGATGTATTGCCTGACTAGCAATACAGGGTCATACTATTGATATTATGTTTGTGTTTTGGTTTTCATAACAATATTCATATAACGGTTTTTATTTTCATACAACGTCATAAGATGTATTGTATGATGTTTTTACGACATTGGCTCGTATAATGATTTTAAGGCAAATGCCCATATTATGATTTTCGATAAGGATTTGTATAAAATGACTTTAGCTATTTTATGGCCTATTAAAATGATTTGTACAAAATGATTTTCGGTGATAATTTTATACCGATATTATATTGATGGTTTACTAAACTCTATGAATTCACTCGGCGTTATCGCTGACCTTTTCTTTTAACATGTTTTATCTCAGGTACTTGAAGGTAATTCTCGGGAAGACGACAAGAATTCATGGCCCGCACTTAAACAATATTTTCCATTCAAATATTTTGTAAAACTTTGTATGAAATGTAATGACTTGGGACCGATGTAAATTTGATGTTTATGAATGGAAATGATTTATTATTAAACGACGCGATTTTTATGCGTTGTCTATGATGTGAGTAATGTGTTATCCCGTAACACCAACGAGTCTTCCATTGTATTGAGTTGTATAAATTTGGGGGTGTTATAGTTTGGTATCAGAGCTCTCGTTATAGAGAACGAAAGATTTTTTAAAACCAAGGTTTTGAATAAAACATTTCAAAATCTTTTAACTATAAACATTTTTCTAAAAATGTCTAAAAATCTTTTGACTATAACGGTGCCGAAGAATTCCCGAGTTACCGACAAGACCAGACTGAGAAGTGTTATTTTAATATATATATAACTTGGATTATATATATATGATGTAATTTTATTACATGATTGTTTGATGATTATTTTGATTTTTATACGAGGTATTTATACGACGTAGATTGTCACAAGTAACCCTAACTCCCCTAGTAAATTAATCGAATCTATTCTCATAGGAATTCTAGCTATCCTAGATCTAAACCAAGTTGTGGATATTTATGATCCCAACAAATGGTTGATATTCGTAGAAATGTAGATATTAGTTGATTGTGATATTGAATAAGAATTGGCGAGATTAAAACGGATATCGATGCCATGACGATCTTTCTTTATAGAGTGGAGTTTGACAAAACGTTACCACCTAGAAAGATGTCATCTGATTCGTTGTCATCCAATTCTTAAATTGAAATCGAAAGGGGGAATGTTGCACTTGAGGCTGTCATTGGAACCATTACCCAAAAGCCTCATGGCACTAGTACCTTTCCGAGAAGTCTAGTTGAATGATCAAGTCATTTCATACTAGTGACTCATTCGATAATTGTTGTTGTAAGAGCTATAGGATTGGAATTAAGTATTGATCATATCGAGCTTATATCGCTCTATTAAGGTTTAAGAATAAGATTGAAAGTATTGGAAAATGAGGTAGGATATCGCATTAAGTATGAGTTGATTGAAACTTGAATGAAGTAAAATTTAACTTGTATGGAATAAGAAATTGTTAAGAGGAAGTTGTTGAGTCCTGTGATTGAATTATAAGGTTTTAATTGATTGTTGATTCGTGTTAAGGGTTGTTCCTAGGCCATTGTCCACTAACGAGGATGCCCAGTGTCCAAGAAATAAATTGAAGAAATCTTCTTCAGAATTGGGACCGATGGATCTCTCGGGACATGCGGAACACCTAATGACTCTTGTAGATTAGTATTCATTGTGGTATCTTTTAAAAATCCCTAACTTAACTGAGATATCAGTTGGTAGGATGAGTTCTGAGAATTGTATGACATAGTGACACGTAATGTGTTACGGTACAATTCTGACTTGTTTGTGATTAATGAAAAAGACTACCTTTGATTGCTAAATCCTACATGTATCGATGTTATCTATCTTTTATTGCTTCATCCTAATGTTCGCATTAGTAATGCAACCATTGAACAAGTACTCATCTTGAATTGAGTTACGTTGTGGATTATTCTTTTGAGTGCCATCGAGATCATGAACCTCATGATTAACCGGCTAAGCTCATTTCCTATCATATTGTAGTTAGTTCTTGGTGAACAACTCTTCATCACTCTTTTGTAGATCACACATTGTTTTTATAAAGATAAAACGGTATCCTTTGAGAAAATTTAATTTTCATCACAATAAGGATTATTCAAGGTAAGATTTATAAGTGATTGATATCAAAATGAAGTTGTTTATAAGACGCTTTGGAAACTTAATTGTTTTCATTACAAGGAAAATCTTTGTAAATTTATTTTGATTCTTATTTAAGAATTAAGCATGTAAATGTTTTTATTATAAACATGATGATAAAGTTTTGACGAACTGAGTATTGCATCGTTAATCTTGAAATTGTATATAGTTGCGCGCCTACATACAATTTGGAATGGACCATGCAAGGCTGATTAGTAGTCACCATAAAACTAATTAATAAACACTAAATTTTCTTTGAAGATTGTGAAAGATTAAAATTTATGAGATCTGCAAGAAGTGAAAAATAAGGACATAGTGTTAGGGACACCTACATATGTGCCTGTAGCATCTATTCTTCTGAGTCGAATTTACTCATCTATGGAATTTGTCTTATTTGACAAATTGATATTCCGTTCTTGTCCAATTCTCCCGTAGTGAGATTCTTAGGAAAAGTATTTGATTACCGAGCGTTGATACCCGACTGGATGATTCGACGTTCCTATCATTTCTTTTGATTTGATTTCATTTGAATGACCTGGGTAACGATCCGAGGAGCTTTCGAATGCGTACTCAAGTTATGAAAACATGGGATATACTCATATTCGTTAATGTTTTCGTCTGTACTTGATTTGAAATTCTCTCGTGTAGATTATGCGTTGACCTTACTCTTTTGATAGTAGTTGTGTCTCCAAATATTCTTGAATTTGTGAAGGATTATGAGTTATTATTAGTCTTTTGAGAAGTTCACATCTTATCGACGGCAATAAAACTGGAAAGTTGATAATGCCAGTAGAATGGATTGATTGATTATGACATGACGACATTGTCTTAATTGATGGGAACTCAAGTAGAATTCCCCTAAATGATAAGATGTTGATTATCAAAGGTGATCTAAATAATTCTCGATGGATGACCATATCCTGTATTTAGACTTGAAATTATAACGTGAATGAATGTGAATTAATCATAGATATTATAATCTAGAAGGAACCTAATATGTATGTATTAAAAGATGTTTATGTTATCTGAAACTTTAGGAGGTATTTATTGGTGAATTACCTAGACCTTTTCCATTAAGGCAGATTGAAATTGGTATTGATTATATTTCTGGTGCTGCACCTGTGGCTTGTACACTGTACGCCAGCACCATCTGAATTAAAGTAATTACCGTACAACTGAGAGAGTTGTCGGAAAAAGATTTTATTCTACCGAGCTCGTCATCATGAAGAGCTATGGTGTTATTATTCCTTATATTTATGGAATACTGTGAACTGAGTAAATTGACAATCGAAAACGATATCCATAACTCGAAATGGAAGATTTGTTCGATCATTTACAAGGTTTTTGATCCTCAGCATGGTTATCATCAACTTCGCATCTGCGAAAAGGATTATCTATTCCAATTACTACATCAAGAACTTGTAATAAACATTATGAGTTTCACGTGATGTCGTTTGGATTGACCAATGCACATGTAGCATTCATAAATTTGGTGAATCATGTGTGAAGGCTGTAATTTGATAAATTCATGCTCGTGATCATTAAGGACCATTTGTTTCTTTATAAGAATAAAAATGAGTTAATAATTATTTATAGACTGCCCTGAATTGGCCGCACAATGAAAACCTATACCTTGAATAATTGATATGTGATTTAAGACTTAAACCTTTACCTTATTTGACTATGTGATTAATAGATATTGAAATATATATTGACTTTTCAAAGATTAGAGCCATTAAGGCTTAGGATTATAACAAAAAGAAAATGAAAATATGTTTTGACAAATGTTTTAACAAAGGATTTTTAAGGGATTATTCCCTTATACACAAACCATTTAACTAAACTTCTGTTTAGGGGTAAATGTTTGTGTATACCTCAAGATAACCTAAGAGGGATTGAGGAAACCATTTAAACCATGACTTGAAATCTGAAACGATAATTTTTACTTTTCAAACTAAGAAAAACTTTGACCAAAGTATAAACAAAGGTTTTTCGAACCTTTACGAATCTTATTAAATATTTTCGATAAATCAACAAAAATCTTGTTAATTAAATTCAAATTTATTTTGAACATTTTATATAATTGGTCGAACTAAGAAGTTTAAAATTTTTACGTTTACGTTTCATAAAAATTAACTGATTATTATTTAACTAATTGTAATAATTATCGACGCTTTAAACGCTGAATTGAGAAAAACTGATAAAAATGATAGATGAGACGAAACTGAAACTTAGAAAATATGAAGAAAGGTGAACGTAATTACTGACGCATAATATAGAATGAATATTTGAGTGAATTGTGGACATGATAATTACATCATCATGAGAAGTGAATATAGACACTGACATATTATATAAAAAGGATAAAGAACCAATTAGGATATATTTCTTAATAATGAACGTGCAAAATAAATTGCCGAATAATATAAAAATAAACGATGTTTGTAAAAAGGATAATATAAATAATAAAAAGTGGTTCGCGGCTAATGTGAACCATCAAAATTGAGTAGCCAATGGCGTTAAATGTTTTAAAGGCCACTTGTGGTTGCCTAAATATGGAGATTGTGAGATATAGTTATGTTGGAATTTGTAAGTATAAGTATTATATTTATGTCATTTCTGACTAAAAGTATCTTTGTCTGAAGAAGTTGTACTAATGGCAAATTATGAAGGCAGACATCGCCTCATACATTAGTAAACGTCTAACTATTGCAAAGGTCATCATCTGAATTTGATTCGATTTGGGTCATCCTCGAAAGACTGACCAAATCTGCTAATATCATTCTCGTTAATGATAAATGCAAAAGAGTTATGTAAACATAGTGTGCCTGTATCGAACATCTTTATTAAGATCCTCGCTTCGCATCGAATTTCTAGAGATTTGCTCAGAAATCATTGAGAACGAACCTTGATGAGAGTACTGTTTACCACCCCAAATCGAAGGGACGAGGTAAAGTAACAATACAAAACACTAGAAGTCTTGTTTTATGTTTGAGTGATTAACCTTTGGTAATAAATCGTATAATCGCTTTCCTTTGGAAGGATTACCATTGATAATCATCGTATTAGGATTGAGATCGAATCTTGCTAGGATCTAAATCTTAGAGCATCTTTAAGCAAGAGTTGAGATGAAGACACCCGACATACACCCACTGTGAGTTGGACATGTCTTTTAGGTTTAAGGTTTCCTATGATGGCAAACCTAACCTTGCAAAATACCTGACCCGCGAGATCTGAAATGATTGTTGAAATTAGGATTTGATTATTAACTGCCGATAGTGGGTAGGAGGTTATGTGAATGTGAAATGTAGATCTTGAAGTACCAAATGGGTAGCGAAGTTATGCCACAATTTTTAAACTTGGAAAAATGAATTCATGATCTGACAAATCATGGGATATAAGTCCCCGTTGTATGGGACCATAGAGATGATGTAAAAAGATTGGTTTGAAAGGCATACAAGCTGGATCTACCCTAGGACTTCAAGAGCTGCGTGAATTATGTTTCGTAAATCGAACTTGATGGAATATCTATCAAGTGAAAATCTGATTGTTCTTAGTAAAGCTTATATCGGCGAAAAGTTGCATTCATCAGAAACCCGTGAACATCAGGGATAGAGAAAGTAAGTCAACATTTAGCCTGATCTTATTCCCGTAGTTATGTTTGATGAAACTCGCGTATTGTAATGAATTACACTTATGAGAAAAGACCGAATGTGGAGGAAATACCCACATGGCTTTAACTCTATAAGAAGCGAGTAGTAAGGTAAGATGATCTTTGAGGACAAAGATCCTGTTTAGGGGTAAATGTTGTGACAATCCGTCAATTTATGGTTGATATTTTATTCTCAATATTTATTTGAAAACATTATTTTAATGTTACAATATGAACTCACTTATTTTTGGGAAGTAATTTGGATTTACGTCTTGAAGTAGCGTCGACTACGTCTAAACCGGAGGATTCAACGTTACGTGCTTACGTTTACATACACCGTCTTTGGTGACAGTCCGACATTTCAGAAAATAAATTTATTCGTGAATATTATTTTGGAATTTTAAATTTGTGTTAGTTCATAAACTCACAAATTTCCGAGAAGAGATTAGGACTTACGATTTTATTTTAACGTCCTTTACGACTAAACCGAAAACCTTAGGATTACGTATTTACGTTTTCGAACTCCGTTTTTGATGAGACAATTTTTATTGGATTCGTTTTGTGACGTTGATTCATAATTTATAAAAACTTTTTTCGTAAAACGACCCGAGGGCACGCAAATCGAGAAAACTAGAATCGAGGAATACCCGTAAACTAGTGAGATGGGACAAAATACATTGTCCCACCCCACTAGCTAGCTTGGACGGCACACATGACACCACATCTTAGGATGTGGCATCATGTTAGCTAGTTTATTACAAGTGTAATACAAAGCTTACACTTTAAGCTTTGTTTAGTCAAAACTACTAGCAACTCTCACACCACCATTTCCATACATGCAAAACTCTCTCAAATCCTCTCAAAACCCCATCCCTTGCCGTCCACTTTCAAGCTACAAACACCCCTTTTGATCTTTTCTAGCCATGAAATACATGTTTACTAGCTCTATCATGGAGTTATCTTGAAGCCTTGATCATTTGGTGGCAATATTAACAACATTGGAGGTGATTTGCTTGTGTCCTAGGGCTGATTTCCCAACTTATGTTCTTGGTGTTTGATGATCTTGGAGTTACTTGTGGTGTTCATCAAGTTCTTGTCTTCCAAAAACAAGAAATACACTTGGTTGGTAAAGAAGATCATCCTCTCCATTTTTCTCTTGTTATTTTGTAAAGCACAAATGTAATTTCTTTCATTTTGTATATGTATAAGATGTATATATGATGATAAAAATGTTGTGTGGGGATCAAGTGTTGATAGATATGCTTAAAAAGGTTAATAACTATAAGAAATGAGGCTAAAATCTTGATTATTTAGTTGGCTGTATAAAAACAGTATATAACTAAAACTTGAACTGATAAAATTGCATGGTATGATCCATTTACAGTAAGTACAAGATGTTATACACATGTGAGAGTTGGCCATGCAATGGAATCAATATAATGAGTGAGATATGATTAAAACAAGTTAGGTGTTCTAATCTGAATAAGCAGTTTTGTAGGGACTGTTAAGGCAAGATGAACTTAAAATGAGCAGTAGCTATAACTAAGTAAAATGTAGCACATAATATGAAGAACATGTCACCCAAAAATGAGCTTCTAATTCATTATAGAACTCTAGATATGGTAAAAATGGTGAACATGAAGATAAAAATCAGATTTTAAGAATTAATGTTTATTATTATTATATAAGCACTCACATTTTATTGTATAAAATGTAAAATAAAAACCCACTAACTTATAAAACTTATTTATATAAATATATAAGAGGTTAATTAAATGGATAAATTATATAAATGGTAGTGGAATAATACTTATAAGTAATAAAAACTATAAACTTGATTTTTACGACTTTTTTCGGCTATTACCGTAAAATTAACGTTTTTCGCCAAATAAAACTTAGACGATCAAACCCGTCTAATGTAAAGTTTTTAAAACTCATATACTGATATATAAACATATACAACAAGTAAAAACCGATAAAACCTGAACTATATGACATACGGACATTAACGAGCTAAGTAAACATATTGGACTAATAATTGGACTAACTAAGTTAAACTCTTCTAAAAAGAACTTATTGGGCTTAACCCATTTAGGCCCAACTTGTAAAGTTTAAATACTGATAATGTAAGTATAAAATGGATTAAAACAAGTTAAAGAACTTATAATAAGTCTATTGAACCTAAAACACGTAAATAGGTAAAACTAGTAAACTAGTATAAAAGTTATCAACACATAAACACTAAAATGAGTAAAAGAGAATATGTAAACCCACTTGATCATCATATATATAAAATCGTCATATGTATACATAATTGATATTTTTATAAAGTCATTGGACATGAGTCTAAGACGAGTATTATTTGTCTAGGTTTCCGTGATTGAAGCACGTACCGTACGTCCGAATTGCCGATAACCCGCCTTCCCACATCAACGTGAGGTCATAGCCTCACACTCTTTTAAATGTTTTATAAATGCTTTATAAACCCGCGAGGGAGATAACATGTTAGTTTTTATAAAAGTTGGGCACCATTTGTCCCGATTGTTTGTTTATTTGATTTGGACCCGAATGATTGTATGACCCGATTGTATGACCCGATAAATGATTGAAGGACCCGGTAAATGAAATTAAATGGATTATTAAAGTTAGGTTATGTCACTAAAAGTCCCATTAGCATGAATTGTGAACTACCGGGATTTGGTAGACGCTTATGCATATAATAGTACTATTTGGGGACGATCACCCCAGTTCGCGCCTTGACGATTGATCCCCGTCGTACCACATTGATTGGTAAGTGAATTTATGTATGAGAAGATTTCCATAGCGTGACCTTTGTGATGACACGCTACTTTAGGTGGGCAAATTGAGTATCGGGTTAGCTACCCGTTGTTGGTTTAGTAAGGTAACAATGTCATGCGGCTTATAATAATCCAAACTAACAAAATACTACTAGACGCTCCGAATTACGATGTATTGCCTGACTAGCAATACAGGGTCATACTATTGATATTATGTTTGTGTTTTGGTTTTCATAACAATATTCATATAACGGTTTTTATTTTCATACAACGTCATAAGATGTATTGTATGATGTTTTTACGACATTGGCTCGTATAATGATTTTAAGGCAAATGCCCATATTATGATTTTCGATAAGGATTTGTATAAAATGACTTTAGCTATTTTATGGCCTATTAAAATGATTTGTACAAAATGATTTTCGGTGATAATTTTATACCGATATTATATTGATGGTTTACTAAACTCTATGAATTCACTCGGCGTTATCGCTGACCTTTTCTTTTAACATGTTTTATCTCAGGTACTTGAAGGTAATTCTCGGGAAGACGACAAGAATTCATGGCCCGCACTTAAACAATATTTTCCATTCAAATATTTTGTAAAACTTTGTATGAAATGTAATGACTTGGGACCGATGTAAATTTGATGTTTATGAATGGAAATGATTTATTATTGAACGACGCGATTTTTATGCGTTGTCTATGATGTGAGTAATGTGCTATCCCGTAACACCAACGAGTCTTCCGTTGTATTGAGTTGTATAAATTTGGGGGTGTTACATCACATATTCAGGGTTAAGGTATACTCATATCGGAAAACATTCGTCACATATGTATATGGATACATATAAATGTTTATCGAACACAAGGTATATCTTTTGGGTTTATTTGGTAGGATGTAGGGGAAATTTAGTATGTTGATTATCATTCATATATGAGGATAATAAATCCAGCTATGAAACATAATTTAATTCATAATCATTCATGAGGAAACCAAGAAATAGGGGTTTCTTATTTCTCAAAAATAAGTACGAAATGACAAGATGAGAAACACAACTTTTATTTAATAACAACTTGTCTTGTTTATACTTACAGGACAAGCTTCTCTGTTACGATAAAAGTAAGGACATAAAGTTGAAAGTATTTACAACTTAATAGTCTAATGTTTTCATCTCTCCCTCTTAAGTTCTTTGATGGCATTAAAAAGACTTCGTATATTAGCTCGATGTCTAATTTGAATGTCCTCAATGACTAAATCAAGAGTATAAATGTTTAGTAGAGCTTGGACAATCTCTTCATCGTGTATCATTTGTCTTCTCCACAACTTAGCCTTGATTTCTTCAAAATCTCCTTCTAACTTCTCAAAATCTCGTTGTATAATTCTTCGGCCTTTCTGAAGTCCTTCAACTTTATCTTCAAGATGTTCAATACGCTCGGGAGGAAATTCTTTCATATAGGGTAGGACATCTATAAGTTGTTGTTCATAGGTATTTTTAGGTAAGGTTTCAGATATAGGTGATGGTATATTAATAGGGTAAGGTGATGGAAAATCTTGGCGTCGAGGTGTAAAATTTACTTCTTCATTATATGCTCGTATAACTTGCATATAGGGGTCGCCATCAAAGGGTAAAATGGATTTTGGGATTTTCTGGTCTTTGGATGTATTTTATAAAGTATCATATGGGTTATTCATTGGGAGTTTGGAAATATACTTTGGGAAATTATCCACGAACTCTTGCAGAACGCTCTTCTTGAGAATCTGATAAGATGATAATATGAGGGAGATAGGGTTACCTATTTCTAGAGACTTAGATAAATCCTAACTTATTGCTAAGTACTTACACATAAACATGGTATCATTTACACATTATTCTACAGGGTAGAAGTCCTAGTATTGGTATAATATTACCTCATTCTTGTAGCAGCACTGGCATGGGCATGGATGACTTTCTTGAAATTATTTTAAAAGTAGTTATAGTCAAGATTTTACTTGTTGTCTATAACCATGGCTTTGAGTACCAATCTGTAACACACTCATTTTACCTTTATGCGGTGGAACATTGATATGGGGTATTACTTCATAGAACACAAGTTATAATAATAGAAAACAACTCAAGAGAGTTATGAAATCAACTTTCTTTATATTTCATTGAAAAAATAGAGTTTTATAATATGAGGTTCCCAAAATCTAGAATAATTTCAGTCATGTGCCTCTTCATGCCATCCTTGTGCTTCTCCATGCTATAAGCCACAATTATCTAAAATATATGCTTAAAGTCAACACAAAGGTTGAGTGAATTCATAGGTTTTAAAAATCAGTTCGAATACAAGATCCTCTTTCTGAGATACGTTGTTATTTGCTCGGAAGTTTGAATAAAATGATGATTCAATTGCACTAAGCTTATGATACCGCGACTAGACATAGCAACCAAGAGTTTGCCCTTATGAGGAAGTCTGCCAAACTATCCTTATTTGCAAAATAAAGTATGCCCGTTTGACCACTAAGGTGATAGCAAGTGCGACTTGCCCATATAGGAGATGTCAGTCTCCAATAGTACTATTTACAATATTAACGCTCATTCCAAGAAATGATTAGCGGTTTACAATTAAAAAGGGACTTTTATAGGTAGCAGTAAACATAGTGTCAATGAATCATATCTGGAAAGCATACCAAAAATACTTGTATTCCAATTTAGCGTATATCCCCCTCACGGGTTTTGAAATCATTTGAAAGTAGTACACTTTAGTGAGGCTATGAAATCACCTTATGTCCATAGAATCCAAGCTATAATCAGATATATTTCATTCACAGATAAACAGCTTCATCATACAAACCACAACTTGATCTCATAAAGAACAACTTGATCTCACACAAACCTGGATTATACATTGTGTATAGTATCAAGGCTTTGATTTTTGGTTCAAAATTGTTAAGTGTTGGTTATATATTCTTTCATTATTATTTGGTGGTAATTCTAGCACCATTGTTCGGGGCATCATACTCAGAAGCTATTCTATAAACGTTTGAGGAGCGAGGGCACTTTAAATCGTAAACCCAACCACTCAGTCAGAACGTAATATCGAGATGGAACATGTTTGTAAAAAGCTCCCTAATAACATGATACTTTCATTACTTTCTCATATTCATGATTAATATTCTTTAGTTTCAAAGTTGTCAAAAATAGCACTTTTGATTACACTTTGGTAAAATTATACTTTTAACCCCTAAAGTATATAGTTTTAGTATTTGCATTTTAAACTCTCAATATTTAACCTTAGGACCTCAAACTTTCCAAAATTTATTATTATAGCTTATACTTTCATAAAATTACACTTTTGAACCAAAATGTAAAAGAGTTTCAAAAATGACAGTTTTAGTCCCTACACTTGTAAAAATCACATAACAACCTCAAAAATGGACCAAATGATCTAGGATTAAAAAAAAAAGTTTCAAAACATGTTTATAATCATAATAACAACATTTATTCAGAATTATAGCTTTTGATATGGGTTTTTGCTTATTAATTTATGTAAATTACAAATCTAGGGTTTTAAGACATTTTTAGCTTATAACTTCCATTTAAAATGATGAAATGACTTAAATTCTTTTATATTATCTTTATAAAATCTTATTAACAGTATAAAAACTCTAAGAAAGTATTATAACAAGATCAAAGCATAGATAACAAAGTGATTACCTAGGATGCTCCAAAACGGCTCTTGTATATGGATTATATCTTCCTCATAACTTTTCAATAACTTCTAGAACTTCTTCCAAAGCTTGCTACTGATACTAGGGACTTCTTTGGACTTCAATGGAGGTGTAAGAAAAGAATTTATAGGTGTAGAAGATTAAAGTGAGGGATGATTCTAAAATGAAGCTAAAGGCTCCTATTTATACTATTTCTACGCCTTAGCCTCCATGTTTTGCCCCATAACGTGTAAGAACCAGGTATTAGTGAAAAAGGAAGCCTGGTAAAGATCTATGCAAGTCTAGGAATGAGTCATTAGGTCTAGGATCAAAATATCTAAGTATGTTGTTAAGAATAGGTCACGGCTAGATAAGATAAGATCAAGTATGTGTCATTGGCAAGTAGGTGCATCACCTACTTGTAAAATATCTCCTAAATATCTATATGATCTGTACCTACGTTTAAATTTAGGAGGGAAAGCATTTTGAAACATTTTTGGAGGGAAAAACAAAAATCGGGTACGAAACTAGGGCTTGTAACTTGTAACTTTGTAATTTTGGTGATCAAGGCTTTATAAATGTGATTACTGATGGATTAGGGTTTAATTATGGTATATACATTGTAATTAAGAAGTTTGGGTCTTTGGTTTGAAGTTTAACAATGGTTTGATGTGAAATTGGGAAGAAAACTTAGGCGGGTTAGGGTTTCTAATGATTTAGGGTTTAATCTTAATAAATGTGATTATCCTTCAACTAGATACTAATGTAAACTCAATTTATACATCATACATTGTCCTTAATCTGTTCATGTAGTCCCTACATTGGTTTTGTTAAGTTATTCAAAGTAAACATGTCCAAATGGTGAAAATACCCAATTTGACTTAATTTACAAGCCATACATTACAATCTTGTACCATGTGAAATAGGGTACTTTTACAATGTATTAACATAATCTTATAACCTTAATGAAGTCCTATACATATTTATAGACTTGTCCAAAAAGAACTAGGTAGTGATTCCATGTAGATTTCTTAGTATAAGGGTTTTTAGGTCATTAATCCTAATGATTTTCTATCTTGGGTAATTAGTGTTTGTACCTTTATAAACACTTATTATAGGGCTTATATAATTTTTTTATGACTTCTATGGCTTCTTTTAGTTTAAGGGTTTGTATAGGTTGATCATATTCTAGGGATAATTATGGGAGCTTAAGATCCTATGCTTTGATAACTTGTACTTTTTGCTTTAATAACTTGTAACTTGACTTGAAATAAATTTATAATCTTAATATGATTCTGAGTTGAGTTTTATAATTTGTGGCAAAAGATTAGACTCTAATTTAATGTATAATAGATTTTATATGCTAATCTTGGTTACTAGGTCTTAACTTGTAATTAGCCTTAGATTAGTGAATATTAGCATTTTGTGATTAATTAACTTTCCTGTATTTGATAGATTGTAATTAGTACATTGTTTTGTTACTTGTACATAGATTTTATGTAGTTACATTGCTTGAAATATTGTTTATCAAGGATTCTAGGTGGTGATCTAGACTATTATGTACAATTAATAGTACTTAGCTTTGTATGGTTTGTTCTTGACATTCTTAGGTATTATTAGGTCTTCAAAGTATGGTTTACAAATTGTTTATAATACTTAATGACTTATTCATATGTGTTTTCCATTCATGGTTTACCATTATTGAGTTTACAACTCACGGTTTACCATTCTTGAGTTTACAACTCACTTATAGGGATTCTAGGGTTTCTAAGGGAATTTAAGGATCATGGTTACATTTGAGATGTTCTTATTAATATTGAACTTATTAGATCACTTTTAGATCTTAGACTTGATATATACATTGTGTTTACAACATATAGGAATATGTTGTAATGGCAGTTCAAGTTGTGAGAAGCAGTTCATCTAACTAAGTAAGGTACAAAAAGCAAAATTTTCTAGCCAAATTTTCATATTGAGACAATTATAGCTTATAGCATAGATGTGAAATTTGAGGATTGTCACATCCTAATGGATTAGGTAATGATTCTATGTAGATTTCTTAATATAAGGGTTTCTTGGCTACTAATCCTAATGACTTTCTATTTTTGGTGATTAGTGTTTATATCATAATGTATGCTTAATCTGTGACAATCCGTCAATTTATGGTTGATATTTTATTCTTGATTATCATTAAAAAACATTATTTTAATGTTACAATATGAACTCACATATTTTTGGGAAGAAATTTGGATTTACGTCTTGGAGTAGCATCGACTACGTCTAAACCGGAGGATTCAACGTTACGTGCTTACGTTTACATACACCGTCCTTGGTGACAGACCGACATTTCAAAAAATAAATTTGTCCGTGAATATTATTTTGGAGTTTTAAATTTGTGTTGGTTCATAAACTCACAAATTTACGAGAAGAGATTAGGACTTACGATTTTATTTTAACGTCCTTTACGACTAAACCGGAAACCTTAGGATTACGTATTTACGTTTTCGAACTCCGTTTTTGATGAGACAATTTTTATTGGATTCGTTTTGTGACGTCGATTCATAATTTATAAAAACGTTTTTCGTAAAACGACCCGAGGGCACGCAAATCGAGGAAACTAGAATCGAGGAGTACCCGTAAATAAATGGGATGAGACAAGTGGGACACTTGTCCCACCCCACTCCCAAAACCGGCCTAAGTTAACTAACAAGCCACCACATCATAAGATGTGGCAAGTTTCTAGCTAACTTACAACAAGTGTAAGATTAGCTTACATATTAAGCATTTTCTCTTTACCACTTGACACAAAACCACTAGCAACATCATTTTCCACTTTCCATACATGCAAACCAACATCAAAATCCTCTCAAGTCTCTCTCTAGTTCGTCCCAATTCAGCCCTTAAACACCAAATTTGATCAAAAATTAACCATGGAATCTTATGTTATTTACACATAAGATGAAGCTCTTTTAAAACCCTATTGATTGGTGGTACTTATAACATCCATGGAGGAGTTTTCATAGTGTCTTGAGGCTGATTTTCCACAAGGTTTCTATGAAGAATGGTGGTCATGAAGGTGGTCTTGGTGCATCACAAGTTTCTCCATCAAAATCCATGTTTTGATCACAACTTACATCATCATGGTGGTATAAAGATTGTCCTCCTCAACTTCTTGTTATTTTGATTATGTAAACATGTATTTTATTTCCCATTGTATATATTTATGATGATTATATGATGATAAAAATGTTATGTGGGGATTTGTTGTTGATAAACATGATTAAAAAGGTGAAAAACCATATGAAACAAGGTTAAAATCTTGATTAATTTACATGGCTGTATAAAACAGTAAGTAAACAGGTCATGAACTGATAAAATGATGAAGTAGGATGGATTTACAGTAAGCTATGGGTCTTGTACACATGTGAGAGCTGGCCATGCAATGGAATCATTGTAATGAGTGAGATATGATCAAAACAAGTTTAGGGTATAAATCTGAGGTTACTGTTTTGGACGATTTTTAGAAAAATATTTAGAAGATGATTCAACAGTAGCTATAGGAGAGTTAAATGTAGCACATATCATGTAGTTTATGTGATAAAAATTTGAGCTTCTATCTCCATATAGAACTCAAGATATGGCAGTTTTGGTAAAGATGAAGTTAAAAATCAGATTTTTGGAAATTAAAGAATAATACTATTATATAAGCACTCACATTTTAATATATAAAATGTAAAATAAAAACCCACTAACTTATAAAACTTATTTAGATAAATATATAAAAGGGTAATCAAATGGATAAATTATATAAATGATGGTGAAATAATGTTTATAAGTAATAAAAACTATAAACATGATTTTTACGACTTTTTCGGTTATTGCCGTAAAATTAACGTTTTGTTAAATAAAACTTAGATGGTTGGACCCGTCTAATGAAAACTTTATAAAACTTATATACTTATATATAGACATGTATGACAAGTAAAAACCGATAAAACCCGAACTATAGGGCATACGGACATTAACAAGTTAAATAAACATATTGGACTAATAAATGGACTAAATAGGATAAAAACTTGTAAAAAGAATTTATTGGGTTTAACCCATTTAGGCCCAACTTGGAAAGTATACATACTGATAATATAGGTACAAAATGGATTAAAATAAGTTAAATAACTTATAATAAGCTTATTGGACTTAAGACACGTAAACGGGTAAAACTAGTAAACTAATATAAAAGTTATCGACATATAACACTAAAAGGAGTAAACGAGAATATGTAAACCTACTTGATCATCATAAATATATGATCATCATATGTATACATACTTGTTATTTTTATAAAGTCATTGGACATGAGTCTAAGACCGAGTATTATTTGTCTAGGTTTCCGTGATTGAAGCACGTACCGTACGTTCGAATTGCCGATAACCCGCCTTCCCATATCAATGTGAGTTCATAGCCTGGCACTCTTTTAAATGTTTTTATAAATGTTTTATAAACCCGCGAGGGAGATAACATGTTAGTTTTTATAAAATAGGACACCATTTGTCCCGATTGTTTGTTTATTGATTTTGGACCCGAATGATTGAATGACCCGATTGTATGACCCGATGAATGATTAAAGGACCCCATAGATGAAAATAAAATGGATTATTAAAGTTAGGTTATGTCACTAAAAGTCCCATTAGCATGAATTGTCAACTACCGGGAGTTGGTAGACGCTTGTGCATATAATAGTACTATTTGGGGACGATCACCCCAGTTCGCGCCTTGACGGTTGATCCCCGTCGTGCCACATTGATTGGTAAGCGAATTTATGTATGAGAAGATTTCCAAAGCGTGACCTTTGTGACGACACGCTACTTTAGATTGGCAAAAACTGGTATCGGGTTAGCTACCCGTTGTTGGTATAGTAAGGTAACAATGTCATGCGGCTTATAATAATCCAAAACTAACGAAATACTACTAGACGCTCCGAATTACGATGTATTGCCTGACTAGCAATACTGGGTCATACTATTGATATTATGTTTGTGTTATGGTTTTCATAACCATATTCATATAACGGTTTTTATTTGATTTTATACAACGTCGTAAGACGTATTGTATGATGTTTTTACGGCATTGGCTCGTACAATGATTTTTAAGGCAAATGTCTATATTATGATTTTGATAAAGATTTGTATAAAATGATTTTGGCTATTTTATGGCCTATTACAAAGGTTTTGTATAAAATGATTTTCGGTAACAATTTTATACCGATATTATATTGATAGTTTATTAAAAACTCTATGAATTCACTCGGCGTTGTCGCTGACCTTTTCTTTTAACATGTTTTATCTCAGGTACTTGAAGGTAATTCTCGGGAAGACGACAAGAATTCATGGCCCGCACTTAAACAATATTTTTCCATTCAAATACTTTGTAAAACTTTGTATGAAATATAATGACTTGGGACCGATGTAACTTTGATGTTTATGAATGGAAATACTTTTATTAAACGACGCGATTTTTATGCGTTGTCTATGATGTGAGTAATGTGCTATCCCGTAACACCAACGAGTCTTCCGCTGTACTGAGTTGTATAAATTTGGGGGTGTTACAGTTTGGTATCAGAGCTCTCGTTATAGAGAACGAAAGATTTTTAAAACTAAGGTTTTGAATAAAACTTTTCAAAATCTTTTAACTAAAAACATTTTTCTAAAAATGTCTAAATATCTTTTGACTATAACGGTGCCGAAGAATTCCCGAGTTACCGACAAGGCCAAGACTGAGAAGTGTTATTTTAATATATATATATAACTTGGATTATATATATATGATGTAATTTTATTACATGATTGTTTGATGATTATTTTGATATTTATACGAGGTATTTATACGACGTAGATTGTCACAAGGAACCCTAACTCCCCTAGCAAATCAATCGAAGCTATTCTCGTAGGAATTCTAGCTATCCTAGATCTAAACCAAGTTGTGGATATTTATGATCCCAACAAATGGTTGATATTCGTAGAAATGTAGATATTAGTTGATTGTGATATTGAAGAAGAATTGGCGATATTAAAGCTGATATCGATGTCATGACGATCTTTCCTTATAGAGTGGACTTTGACAAAACGTTATCACCTGGAAAGATGTCATCTAATTCGTTGTCATCCAATTCTTAAATTGAAATCGAAAGGGTGAATGTTGCACTTGAGGCTGTTATTTGAACCATTACCCAAAAGCCTCATGCCACTAATACCTTTCCGAGAAGTCTAGTTGACTGATCAAGTCATTTCATATTAATGACTCATTTGATAATTGTTATTGATAAAGGAGTTATAGGATTGGAATTAAGTGTTGATCATATTGAACTTATGTTGCCGTTTTAAGGCCTAAGAATAAGGTTGAAGTATTGGATAATGAGGTAGGATATTGAATTGAGTATAAAATTGGTTGAAACTTGAATGAAGTAAAATTTAACCTGTATGGAATATGAGATCGTTAATATAAGTCGTTAAGTTTTGTGATTAGATTATAAGGTTTTTATTGATTGTTGATTCGTGTTGAGTGTTGTTCCTAGGCCATTGTCCACTAATGAGGATGCCCAGTGTCCAATAAATAAATTGAAGAAATCTTCTTCTGAATTGGGACCGATGGATCTTCCAGGACAGGCAGGACACCTAATGACTCTTGTAGATTAGTGTTCATTGTGGTATCTTTTAAAAATAATCCCTAACTTAACTGAGATATCAGTTGGTAGGATGAGTTCTGATAATTGTATGACATAGTGACACGTAATGTGTTACGGTACAATTTTGACTTGTTTGTGATTAATGAAAAGACTACCTTTGATCGCTAAATTCTACATGTATCGATGGTATCTATCCTTTATTGCTTCATCCTAATGTTCGCATTAGTGATGCAACCATTGAACAAGTACTCATATTGATTGAGTTACGTTGTGAATTATTCTTTTAGAGTGTCATCGAAGTCATGAACCTCATGATTATTTGGCTAAGCTCATTTCCTATCATATCGTAGTTAATTCTTGGTGAACAACTCTTCATCACTCTTTTGCAGATCACTCATTGTATTTATAAGTTAAAACAATATTCCTTGAGGAAAATTTGATTTTCATTACCATATGAATTATTTAAAGTGAGACTTATAAGTAATCGTCATCGAAATAAAGTTAATTATGAAATATCTTGGAAAACTTAATTGTTTTCATAACAAGGAAAATCTTTGTAAATTTATTCTTGATTCTTATCTAAGAGTTAAGCATGAAAATGTTTTTATTATAAACATAATGATAAAATTTTGGCGAACCGAGTATTGCATCGTTAATCTTGAAATTGTATATAGTTGCGCGCCTACATACAATTTAGAATGGACTATGCAAGGCTGATTAGTAGTCACCATAAAACTGAATAATAAACACTACATTTTCTTTGAAGATCGTGAAAGATTAAATTTTATGAGATCTGCAAGAAGTGAAAAATAGGGACACAGTGTTAGGGACACCTACATATGTGCCTATAGAATCTATTCTTCTGAGTCGAATTTACTCATATGTGGAAATTGTCTTATTTGACAATTGACAATTCTTACTTGTCCAATTCTCCTGTAGTAAGATTCTTAGGAAAAGTATCTGATTACCGAGTGTTGATACCCGACTGGATGTATCGACGTTCTTATCATTTCTCTTGATTTGATTTCATTTGAGTGACCTGGGTAACGATCCGAGGAGCTTTCGAATGCGTACTCGAATCATGAAAACATGGGATATATTCATATCCGTTAAATGTTTTCGTCTGAATCTGATTTGAAATTCTCTCGCGTAGATTATGCGTTGACCTTACTCTTTAGATGGTAGTTGTGTCTCCATATATCCTTGAATTTGTGAAGGATTCTGAGTTATTATTAGTCTTTTGAGAAATTCACATCTTATCGACGGCAATGAAACTGAAAAGTTGATAATGCCGGTAGAATGGATTGATTGATGATGACATGACGATATTGTCTTAATTGATGGGAACTCGAGTAGAATTCCCCTAAAGAGATAAGATGTTGATTATCAAAAGTGATATAAATAATTATTGGTAGATGACGATATCCTGTATTTAGACTTGAGATTATACCGTGAATGGTTGTGAATTAGTCATAGATATTATAATCTAGAAGGAACCTAATATGTATTTATTAAAAGATGTTTCTGTCATTTGAAACTTTTGGAGGTATTTATTGGTGAATTACTTAGACTTTCGCCATTAAGGCAAGTTGAATTTGGTATTGATTATATTCCCGGTGTTGCACTTGTGGTTTGTGCACTGTACGTCAACACCATCTGAATTTAAGGAATTACCGTACAACTGAGAAAGTTTTCGGAGAAAGATTTTATTCTACCTAGCCTGTCATCCTGAAGAGCTATGGTGTTATCATTCCTTATATTTATAGATTACTGTGACTGAGTAAATTGACAATCGAAAACGATATCCATAACTCGAAATGGAAGATTTGTTCGATCATTTACAAGGTTCTAAGTGTATGTTTTAAAGATTTGATTCACGGCATGGTTATCATCAACTTCGCGTCCGCGAAGAAGATTATGTATTCCAATCACTACATCTAGTACTTGTAATGAACATTATGAGTTTCACGTGATGTCGTTTGGATTGACCGATGCACATGTAGTATTCATAAATTTGGTGAATCACGTGTGAAGGCTGTAATTTAATAAATTCATGCCCGTGATCATTAAGGACTATTTGTTTGTATATAAGAATAAGAATGAGTTAATAAATAATTATAGATTTCCCTGAATTGGTCGAACAGTGAAAACCTGAACCTTGAATGATTAACACGTGATTAAAAACTTAATCCTTTACATAAAATGACCGTTGGATTAATAATGGTAAGATGTATGCATATAGACTCTTCAAAAATTAAGAGCCCTTTTAAGACTTTGGATTTTACCAAAAAAGAAATGGAAATATGTTTTGACAAATGTTTTAACAAAGGGATTATTCCCTTATACACAAACCATTTAACTAAACTTCTATTTAGGGGTAAATGTTTGTATATACCTCAAAATAACCTAAGAGGGATTGAGGAAACTATAACTTATGACTTGAAATTTGAAACGATAATTTTTACTTTTCAAACTAAGAAAACTTTGACCAAAGTATAAACAAAGGTTTTTCGAACATTTACGAATCCTATTAATTATTTTTCGATAAATCAACAAAAATCTTGTTAATTAAATTCAAATTATTTTTGAACATCTTATATAATTGGTCGAACTAAGAAATTTAAAAACTTTTACGTTTACATTTCATAAAAATTGAATATTTAATATTTAATTAATTATAATAATTATCGACGCTATAGACGATGGATTGAGAAAAACGGATAAAAATGATAGCTGAAATTAAACTGAGACTTAGAAGATATGAAGAAAGAATTTTGAATAAATACGATTGTGATATTTATTTCATCAGGAAGGTGAACGTAATTACTGACGCATAATATAGAAAGAATGCCTGAGTGAATGATGGACATGATAATTATATCATCGTGAGAAGTGAATATAGATACTGACGTATTATACAAAAAGGATAAAGAGCCAATTAGGATATATTTCTTAATAATGAACGTGCAAAATAAATTGCCAAACGATATAAAAATGAACGATGTGTGTAAGAAGGATAATATAAATAGTGAAAGGTTTTACGGCTAGTATGAACCATTAGAGTTGAGAAGCCGATAGCGTTAAATGTATAAAAGACCGCTTGTGATTGTATAAATATGGAGATAGTGAGATATAGTTATGTTGGAATTTGTATGTATAAGTATTCTATTTATGTCATTTCTGACTAGAAGTATCTTTGTCTGAAGAAGTTGTACTAATGGCAATTATGAAGGCAGATATCGCCTCATACATTAGTAAACGTCTAGCTATTGCAAAGGTCATCATATGAATTTGATTCGATTTGGGTCATCGTCGACAGACTGACCAAATCTGCTAATATCATTACCGTTAATGATAAATGCAAAAGAGTTATGTAAGTGTGCTTGTATCGAACATCTTTATCAAGATCCTCGCTTCGCATCGAATTTCTAGAGATTTGCTCAGAAGTCAATGAGAACGAACCTTGATGAGAGTACTATGTACCACCCCAAATCGAAGGGACGAGGTAAAGTAACGATACAAAATACTATAAGCGCTGTTCTATGTTTGAATGATTGACCTTTGGATATAGACCGTATAATCGTTTTCCTTTGGAGAGATTATCATTGATAATTATCGTATTAGGATCGAGATCTAATCTTGTTAGGATCTGAATCTTAGAGCATCTATAAGCAAGAGTTGAGATGGAGACATCCGACATACACCTATTGTGAGTTGGACATGTCTTTTAGGTTTAAGGTTTCCTATGATGGCGAACCTAACCTTGCAAAATACCCGACCCGCGAGATCTGAAATGATTGTTGAAATTAGGATTTGATTATTAACTGCCGATAGTGGGCAAGAGGTTATGTGAATATGAAATGTAGATCTTGAAGTGCCAAATGGGTAGCGAAGTTATGCCACAATTTTTAACCTTGGAAAAATGAATTCATGATCTGACAAATCATGGGATATAAGTCCCCGTTGTTTGGGACCATTGAGATGGTATAAAAGATTGGTTTGAAAGGCATATAAGCTGGATCTACCCTAGGACTTCAAAGGCTGCGCGAATTATGTTTCGTAAATCAAACTTGATGGAATATCTATCAATTGAAAATCTGATTGTTCTTAGTAAAGCTTAGATCGGCGAAGAGTTGCATTCACCAAAAACCCGTGAACATCATGGATAGAGAAAGTAAGTCAACATTTAGCCTGATCTTATTCCCGTAGTTATATTTGATGAAACTCGCGTATTATAATGGATTACACTTGTGAGAAAAGAGCGAATGTGGAGGAAATACCCACATGGCTTTAACTCTATAAGAAGCGAGTAGTAAGGTAAGATGATCTTTGAGGACAAAGATCCTGTTTAGGGGTAAATGCTGTGACAATCCGTCAATTTATGGTTGATATTTTATTCTTGATTATCATTTAAAAACATTATTTTAATGTTACAATATGAACTCACATATTTTTGGGAAGAAATTTGGATTTACGTCTTGGAGTAGCATCGACTACGTCTAAACCGGAGGATTCAACGTTACGTGCTTACGTTTACATACACCGTCCTTGGTGACAGACCGACATTTCAAAAAATAAATTTGTCCGTGAATATTATTTTGGAGTTTTAAATTTGTGTTGGTTCATAAACTCACAAATTTACGAGAAGAGATTAGGCCTTACGATTTTATTTTAACGTCCTTTACGACTAAACCGGAAACCTTAGGATTACGTATTTACGTTTTCGAACTCCGTTTTTGATGAGACAATTTTTATTGGATTCGTTTTGTGACGTCGATTCATAATTTATAAAAACGTTTTTCGTAAAACGACCCGAGGGCACGCAAATCGAGGAAACTAGAATCGAGGAGTACCCGTAAATAAATGGGATGAGACAAGTGGGACACTTGTCCCACCCCACTCCCAAAACCGGCCTAAGTTAACTAACAAGCCACCACATCACAAGATGTGGCAAGTTTCTAGCTAACTTACAACAAGTGTAAGCTTAGCTTACATATTAAGCATTTTCTCTTTACCACTTGACACAAAACCACTAGCAACATCATTTTCCACTTTCCATACATGCAAACCAACATCAAAATCCTCTCAAGTCTCTCTCTAGTTCGTCCCAATTCAGCCCTTAAACACCAAATTTGATCAAAAATTAACCATGGAATCTTATGTTATTTACACATAAGATGAAGCTCTTTTAAAACCCTATTGATTGGTGGTAGTTATAACATCCATGGAGGAGTTTTCATAGTGTATTGAGGCTGATTTTCCACAAGGTTTCTATGAAGAATGGTGGTCATGAAGGTGGTCTTGGTGCATCACAAGTTTCTCCATCAAAATCCATGTTTTGATCACAACTTACATCATCATGGTGGTATAAAGATTGTCCTCCTCAACTTCTTGTTATTTTGATTATGTAAACATGTACTTTATTTCCCATTGTATATATTTATGATGATTATATGATGATAAAAATGTTATGTGGGGATTTGTTGTTGATAAACATGATTAAAAAGGTGAAAAACCATATGAAACAAGGTTAAAATCTTGATTAATTTACATGGCTGTATAAAACAGTAAGTAAACAGGTCATGAACTGATAAAATGATGAAGTAGGATGGATTTACAGTAAGCTATGGGTCTTGTACACATGTGAGAGTTGGCCATGCAATGGAATCATTGTAATGAGTGAGATATGATCAAAACAAGTTTAGGGTATAAATCTGAGGTTACTGTTTTGGACGATTTTTAGAAAATATTTAGAAGATGATTCAACAGTATCTATAGAAGAGTTAAATGTAGCACATATCATGTAGTTTATGTGATAAAAATTTGAGCTTCTATCTCCATATAGAACTCAAGATATGGCAGTTTTGGTAAAGACGAAGTTAAAAGTCAGATTTTTGGAAATTAAAGAATAATACTATTATATAAGCACTCACATTTTAATATATAAAATGTAAAATAAAAACCCACTAACTTATAAAGCTTATTTATATAAATATATAAAAGGGTAATCAAATGGATAAATTATATAAATGATGGTGAAATAATGTTTATAAGTAATAAAAACTATAAACATGATTTTTTCGACTTTTTCGGCTATTGCCGTAAAATTAACGTTTTTGTTAAATAAAACTTAGATGGTTGGACCCGTCTAATGAAAACTTTATAAAACTTATATACTGATATATAGACATGTATGACAAGTAAAAACCGATAAAACCCGAACTATAGGGCATACGGACATTAACAAGTTAAATAAACATATTGGACTAATAAATGGACTAAATAGGATAAAAACTTGTAAAAAGAATTTATTGGGCTTAACCCATTTAGGCCCAACTTGGAAAGTATACATACTGATAATGTAGGTACAAAATGGATTAAAATAAGTTAAATAACTTATAATAAGCTTATTGGACTTAAGACACGTAAACGGGTAAAACTAGTAAACTAATATAAAAGTTATCGACATATAACACTAAAAGGAGTAAACGAGAATATGTAAACCCACTTGATCATCATAAATATATAATCATCATATGTATACATACTTGTTATTTTTATAAAGTCATTGGACATGAGTCTAAGAACGAGTATTATTTGTCTAGGTTTCCGTGATTGAAGCACGTACCGTACGTCCGAATTGCCGATAACCCGCCTTCCCATATCAATGTGAGTTCATAGCCTCGCACTCTTTTAAATGTTTTTATAAATGTTTTATAAACCCGCGAGGGAGATAACATGTTAGTTTTTATAAAATAGGACACCATTTGTCCCGATTGTTTGTTTATTGATTTTGGACCCGAATGATTGAATGACCCGATTGTATGACCCGATGAATGATTAAAGGACCCGATAGATGAAAATAAAATGGATTATTAAAGTTAGGTTATGTCACTAAAATTCCCATTAGCATGAATTGTGAACTACCGGGAGTTGGTAGACGCTTGTGCATATAATAGTACTATTTGGGGACGATCACCCCAGTTCGCGCCTTGACAGTTGATCCCCGTCGTGCCACATTGATTGGTAAGCGAATTTATGTATGAGAAGATTTCCAAAGCGTGACCTATGTGACGACACGCTACTTTAGATGGGCAAAAATTGGTATCGGGTTAGCTACCCGTTGTTGGTTTAGTAAGGTAACAATGTCATGCGGCTTATAATAATCCAAAACTAACGAAATACTACTAGACGCTCCGAATTACGATGTATTGCCTGACTAGCAATACTGGGTCATACTATTGATATTATGTTTGTGTTATGGTTTTCATAACCATATTCATATAACGGTTTTTATTTGATTTTATACAACGTCGTAAGACGTATTGTATGATATTTTTACGGCATTGGCTCATACAATGATTTTTAAGGCAAATGCCTATATTATGATTTTGATAAAGATTTGTATAAAATGATTTTGGCTATTTTATGGCCTATTACAAAGGTTTTGTATAAAATGATTTTCGGTAACAATTTTATACCAATATTATATTGATGGTTTATTAAAAACTCTATGAATTCACTCGGCGTTATCGCTGACCTTTTCTTTTAACATGTTTTATCTCAGGTACTTGAAGGTAATTCTCGGGAAGACGACAAGAATTCATGGCCCGCACTTAAACAATATTTTTCCATTCAAATACTTTGTAAAACTTTGTATGAAATATAATGACTTGGGACCGATGTAACTTTGATGTTTATGAATGGAAATACTTTTATTAAACGACGCGATTTTTATGTGTTGTCTATGATGTGAGTAATGTGCTATCCCGTAACACCAACGAGTCTTCCGTTGTACTGAGTTGTATAAATTTGGGGGTGTTACATAATCTAAGTCTCATATAGTATGTTTATGACTTGTATGGTTTCTACATTCTTAGTTTAAGAGTTTACATAGGATAATCATAATCTAGGTATAATTATGGGAGGTTAAGATCCTATGCTTTGATAAATGGTACTTTATGATTTATTAACTTGTAACTAACTTGAAATAAATGTATAATCTTAATATGATACTTAGTTTAGTTTTATAATTATTTTCAAAATATTAGACTCCAATTCAATGTGAAATGGATTTTATATGCTAATCTTGGTTACTAGGTCTTAACTTGTAATTAGCTTTAGATTAGTGAATATTAGTATTTTGTGATCAATTACCTTTCCTTTATATGATAGAGTACAATTAGTATATTGTATCTGGTACTTGTACATAGATATTATGTAGTTATATGGCTTGAAATATTGTTTACCAAGGATTTCTAGGTGGTGATTTAGACTATTATGTACACTTATGTGTACTTAGCTTTGTATAGTTTGTTTTTACCATTCTTAGGTATTATTATTTCTTCAAAATATAGCTTAAAACTTGTTTATAATCCATAATTACTTATTCATATGTATTCTACATTCACAGTTTACCATTCATGAGTTTACAACTCATTTAAAGGGATTCTAGGGTTTCTATGAGAATTTAGGGCATCATAGTTATATTTGAAATGTTATTATCAATACTGAACTTATTAGATTACTTTTAGATATTAGACTTGACATATACATTGTGTTTCCAATATATAGGAGTATGTTGTAAAGGAAGTTTTGGTTGTCAGAAGCAATTCATCTTACCAAGTAAGGCATAAAAGCAAAAATTTCTAATGGATTTCCACGTCCATTTAATCATAGCATATATCGTACTTGTGAAATTTATGGGTTGTCACAATCTCTCCCATTCAAAGAAATCTCGTCCCGATATTATAATGGTAACATAGCATATCAAGGGCAAACATAGGTTTCACATCCCAAATTCTTTCTTAGAATTTTATTCACATATAAAGAGTACAGCTTTACCAGTTGCTATTTAGTTTCAAATCAATCTCTTCTATCAGTATTTTCATCAAGACGGTTATACATGAAGTATCATTCATATCTTAGCGATCGGAATCGTAATATTATCATAAGAATTTAATCCATTACCAAATGGAATATACAAATCATATCATTTAATCAGATGAATCTTCCTTATTAGATTCCGAAATATACGAAACGGATTGTGATTGTTACTGAGTTCTTTGGGAAACTCGAGTTAGTACGTCACAACCTAATTCAAAATCTTGAATTGATTGTCGCATTTTTCCAAATCAATTTGGGTAACTGATAGAGAAAAGATCCTTTTCAACTAGATACTGGTCAATATGGTGTAGTTTCTCATTTAAAGCGAGAAATTTTTATCAAAATAATCTCTCGGGTTATCTTAAATTACCATTTTAATCCAACAGATACCTAACGGTCATAATTCAACGTACTATGAAGCTTTATTCTGATATAAACTTTCCAATAGTTTCATGAACTAATTTGTGTCTCGTAAGTTGAAAATCTACAACTTTAGCCCAGCAGATACGTAAATGACACTTCTTTCCATAGAGTGCTTCAAATTGTATTTCTTTAATTCTAGCATGACAACTATTTGTTATATGGAATATTTTACCAATGATAAGTGTCCTTCCAAAATTTATAACACATACGTGGTGTATGTAGTTTAGAATTTGGACAGTTCTTTCACTTAATGCATTAGTATTTAGGGTAATATTCTTTTTAATATATTAAAAGTAATAGATATAGGTACTCTATGTCGATTGTCGACAAATTATCAGATATAACCTTGTCAGAGTTTCCATATCATCTATAAAAATTCAGGTTGAACATTTGTAATTCAGGAAAAATTCATAAGGAAAAATTCATTTGAACATCTGAAATGAATTTTATTACTTGATCTTGCCTATTTCCATAAGGAAAAATTCAGGTTGAACATTTGTAATTCAGATCTCAAAATATCGTTAAGATATAAGTTAAATATTTAGTCAAAAGGTCATGAACTATTATTCTAAATTCTTATATATATGTATATATATATATATATATATATATATATATATATATATATATATATATATATATATATACAAATGAGTTGGCCTATCAGATAGTGTCATGAGGCAAATTAACACTTACTTAGAAACACATAGATTATATTGATAATACTCACATATATTTATATTACTTATTTATCTACAAAATACAAGGAAGTCTAAGAACTCGCCTTGCTCTAACAGTCTTGGATTCGATGTCGTATCTGATAGCAGAATTGACACTTCACTATGCAGAGTCCATTGAGATGTAATGAACATTTGGTACACAACTGAAGGCTTCTAGCAAACATTTCGTATTCTTATTGGTTAGGAGAGTTAACTATGTTGGGAGTAACGTAACATAGGTAGGGAAAATAGGGATCTTAGGGAATATCTAGGTGACTTAAATTAGGTTCTACGAAACTTCTTTCTTCACTAAACTTACGCTTAAGGTTATTTGATTCTTGTACAGGATTGTGCTTAATTACCTTATTCATCAAATTTTGGGATATGTTAATGACTTCTTCCAATATTTTGGGATTTTGGAAGTGGTAATATTTCCTCAAAACCTTTGATAAAATTCCTTAATAAACTTTTCTAACAAAATCTTCTGATGGAGTTTTCTTGATAGAAATTTGAGATGAAATTCCATGACATAATTCAATGATAAAATCTTCTGGTGAAGGCTTTCATTATTCTATGGAATAGGATATAACTCTACTAACTCATGAAATTTCCTCGTGTATGTCTCGAGGTTAATTCTTTTTATCATTAGATAGCGGAGTTCTTATTTCATCTTCTCGATCATCTTTCTAAGAGATATTTGAAATTAAATCAAGTGATCTTATGAACCTTCTTTTATCTCAATAGGTTGAGCATAAAGAATTCATCAAGATAACTTACAAAGTGCTATCTTCTTATAGAAAACTTCACTTTATAATTTCAAATACATTATATTAATAACATCTTTTCTTTCTAGGATATTAAAAACTAACTAGTCATCGAGTCTTCTTCCGGATAATACTTCTTATTGACAATTTACACTTGCAGGATTTGTAACACCCGTGAAAGTGCCGTATGATGCTAAGTTATTGTCTCAAGAGCTGTTCAGTGTGAGCATCTCTCTTGAGTTGTGGCTCACTTGTGGATGTAATATCCCGAGCCCAACGTCATTTATTAATCCTATTTTACGTATATTTTTGAAATTTTTAATAAATTTTGTTTGCTATATATTTGACGGTTTAAGTTGAAACCGACGTTTACGGTCGTAATTTAACGATTGACGATTTAAGAAGAACCGATAACGACTACGATACCGATGGATGCCCAAATTTCTATAATTATTGACGATTTATCGATAATGTAATTTTTCGAGAATTTTACTTACGATTCGTGTTAAGTTGAGTCGGGTGAGTTTTATAGCCTTCCGAGTACATTTAAAGTATCCCAAAAATATTTTGGAGTGTTCGGGATGATTTCTGACTCCCGTAAAATTTTCAAAATGGTCTAGTGAGTCGAACCCGCAAAGTTTTGATGGCGTTTTATACTTAAGGCCAAAAGAAACCCTTATTTGCACTTTGGTCCCTCCCAATACCACAAAAAGCCACAAACACAAACACATACAAACATTTACCAAAAACAAAATCAAAACCCTCTCTCTCTTGTCCTTAGGCCGACGGCCAAACCACCAAGAACCACCATCCCATCAATTTTTCTTGAGTTTTCACAAAATCTAACTTAAGACCACCTCCTAAAATTCATTGGTGAGTGTTAATCCATGGTTTAATTAAACATGCATTAACATAAATTTTTCAAGAATTAAAGATTTTTCAAAAACGTGTTTTGGTGTAATTAAACTAGTGGGATGTTTAATTCATGTGTTTATAGTATCAATTAATCCATAAAACAAGATGGGTTTTATGTTATGGGTTCTCCACAGCCCCTAAAAGCCACGAATTTTTGGGGTTTTGGGGTGTGTTCAAGGTGTTTGATGAAATGTCATGGGTTTGTGTTTATAAGGGTGTTTTGGGTGTGTTTGAATAGGTTTAAGTGGTTGCATGTTTGTTTCTTTGATTTTAGATTATGAGGTTGGTTGATCAATAGGGGTAGGACTGAAAACTTGTGTTTGGATATGTTTAGGGAAGCTTAGGATGATGCCTAGTGGTGATTAGTAGCATTGGAATCGAGTTTAAACATGATTTTGGAGTAGTCAAATTTAGGCAGAAAGTTAAGGTCATTTCACAAAAATTATTTTTCCTACAGGTCTTGAAAACTAAATGTAGTTTTAGAGGGTCTTTTTATCTTTAATTTGGTATAAGGTAGAGCCCGTGACTCAAAACGAGCTAAAAGTTATGAGGTTTTAAAGATCGAGTACCGGGAGACGAGGACTTTCATAATCCGAATTTATGTAAAGTTTTAGTCAAATCCCGAGGACCACAAGTATGAATTGGTAAATGTTCAAGGGTCAAAATTTGGTCACAAACCTGTATAAATGGGTCTATAAGTTGACTTAGGAGTCAAAGAAGTCAAAGGTACATTTCATATAGGTCAAAGAGGTCAAAATTGGTCGAAGTACAATTTCAGCCCGAAAAATGTAGTTTTGGAAAAGCGTCGAGTAACGGGTCGTAAAAGTGAAAACTTTTATTGGGCTTAAAAACATGTTATCTACAGGTCTTATAGGATTTTTGAGAATTTTGTCAAATTTTATAAGTATGGTTAAATATGGTAAAACAGCCCGTACTTTAGTCAAGTACCGGCGAGAATGAGTAAAAATGGACAACGTAAGTAATGAGAACGAATGGTATAAAATGAGTGATGCTTGTTGTTTTGTTTTTGGCGTGAGTTATAATTGTCCTAAGTGACTAGTATATATATATTTTATACAGTACCGTGAAGTATTTGAAATGAGATTACTCATTACGCGTTATTTGTGATAGGTGTTGATTTAACCGGGCATCCGTTTCGTCGTCAGTGATCATCCCTCGAACTACCGACTACTTAAGATATAAGGTGTGAATTTATAGCCTCGCTTATATTTATTTCAAATTGTTTTACCCGCGAGGGAAATGCATGCTAGTTTTTAAAAGGAACGTATATCATGAATGATTGTTAGACCCGAAAGTTGCCTTAGAAATTGTGTTGAGTACCAAGTTGCCAAAGTCCCTAAATTCATGAACTATTAACTATTGTCCTGCCCTCGAGTAGGGGGAAATAGCCGCTTATGCAATTTGTAGTACTACGGGGCTAACGACCCAATGCTAGCCGAGAAGCTGTACGTTGAGTAAGTTCTGCGGTAGATTATTTTGTATGAGAAATAAGGTATAATCGCAACTGATGCCTTTAGAAGGGCACTGGTTTCATCTGAATCACGCCGGTATTTATTACGCGGGTGATTGAGTTAACGGATTAGTGTCATGAGCTTAAACACAATTGTCAGTATCCTAAATATAGATTGTTTGATCGACAAGTCTATAAATGATCACGAATGGTTTTTATTTTATATACGTTCAAATGGATTGTAAAACCTATGAATTCCACTCAACGTTTTCGTTGACCAAAATTTTGGCATGTGTTTCAGGTAACCGCTGAAGTGTAGAATGGAGCATGCATGGGATGGATGTTGTGTGTATGGCTTGGAGTCCGCTTGTTTTTCCTCCTTTTTCTACTTAAACATTTTTAAGTTTAATGTTATGTTGTTGTAAAACTGAAATTCTTGGGTTGAGATTCATGGGGACCGAAAACGCTAAACTATGTTGTACCAAATTGGGGTTGGAAAAACCGTGGACATGTATCATCTAACAATTTTTAATTCAAGTTTTAAGTTGGCGTCTTTTTAGCGTCGTTTGATATATCTTGTGTGCAATGAATACTGTGTAGCACCCAATGTTGTAGTTCCGCTGCGCATAGCATTTGTGGGGGTGTTACAGATTGGTATAAGAGCCATGAGTTATAGAGAACTAGGTCGTTTTTGAAAATCCTAAACTATAACTTTTGGTGTCGTAAGAAATGGTCCAAGCACACACAACTATCCTGCATGGCTCCGGTAAGAATTCTTTAGCATTGCTTTATATTTTAGATGTATCCCTCGAAATTGATATGAATTCCCTAAGTATTTAGTAAGTAAATACTTTGAGATATATATTGAGATATATTGTTTTGTACGTTGAGTACTTATCATCGTAATTTGCAAATTCCTGTAAAGATTATCGTATATGTTGCATGTAATTGGCATAACGAGCTACATTGCATTACATGGCAACATCGCGTTGTAATCCTACGTGTATGTAGGAATGATTTTTATGTAAAAGTATGTATATACTATGGTGTTTAAAGGCATTGCACGTGAAGCAATGGTCCTTGAGTGATTATCGTACAAGTTATAATGCGGTTTTGTTGAGAATTCGGCCTCACCGCAAATTATCAATCTTGATAATTAATTTATTGTTCGAATAACCGAATATGAACCTCGTTTGATACTCTAGATACGTAAATGATGCTTCGTAACATATTTTATATCGACTAGGTCGATCTCGATTGTCGTTATCGCACCGTGATGTGTCATTTTGGACATTTTCTTTTGAAACGTAATTTACTTACGTATTACTTTATTTCCTTTATTCCTAATGGGTTTGATATGTTAGTTCACGTAACTATAACATAGACGAAGTATAATCGACGATGCGTACATTGGGGCGGCGAATCATGTGTGTATATTATGAAACGTGGTTGAGGCGTGTTGCCATTTAATCGTTGTTTACTGTTCTACTTGAATTTTAAAGATGTGTTTTAAAAATAGACTAGCGTTGTGAACAAGCGCGATAACTTGGAATTTGGTTGGTTTTTGTGTTAATTTTGTGGAGTACGATTTCGAGACTCATCCGAGGCCGATAACAACAATTAGTTGACATACGTATTCTCGTTCCATTTATTTCATTTTGTTTTGTTGTTTCATTATTTTGAAGTAAATATTTTACATGACGAGGTCCGGCATTTGTGCAAGTTAAGTAAGCATCGAACTTTGTTGATTGAATGATTTAAACATAAAGTGTTTTATATATTTAATATTTGGTGAATGAAACTTTCGGATAAAAATGACGTATGATGTGTTTTGTAACAAGTAAAATTCGTGTAGAGAATAAATGGACATTGTGAAATTATTTTCCTTCAACCTTGGTTGGTAAATCGTAATAAGTAATTATTATTACTCGTAAAATCCTTGTTTTCATATATTAAAATTTGATACTAAAAGATTGTGATGGACTTGTTAAGAATTTGTTTAAATTAGTTCGAGAAAGGAGTTTATAATAAAATTTGCGAGATGACTATTGAGTATATGTAACTCGGATTTAGTATGAATTAATTTTCGGGTCAATGTAGCAAACTTTTGGCATAATTTGTAATATAGAGTAGAAATTGGTCATATATTTTGGAGGTAGAAACTTTGTAAAAATTGGTTTATTTTAAGCATAAGGTTATGTATACGTATGCATTGGTGTAAACTAGAACTCGTCACTCGTTGTAGTAAATAAACTGGGATAAAATCGGAATATACACTTTAAGTATGAAATTATAATGCTTGAAATAAAATTTTAAACATTGATGGAACGTCATTGGAAATCATTTGTTTGTTTAATTGTCATTATAGAGAATCAATATGTGTAATTTGATGAGGCTTGTTTAAAATCGTTTGAAAAATCTTTTGTTTTATTCCGCGACAAGATGTGTTAATTTTAAAAATCATTTGACAATGGGCTAAGGATTAAAAGTTGAATTTTATATATTTTAAAATTATTGAGATAAGCATTTTGATTGTTTATTATATTATTATTATTGAGATTTAAGTCTCGACAAAAATCAGTAAGTATCCGAGATAATACCACGTGAAACCTCTTTATCATTTGAGTCGAATTACGCGAATGTGATTTAACAAAACAGTTTTGGGGAAAACATGTGTGTAATAAAAGTCAAAGGTTGAATTTTTAAGAGTTAATGGGACTAGGATGAATCGTGTTGGATATGTGTATATATGTGATAATATAAGTCGTAATAATAAAAACGTAAAACTTGGGAAATTCTTACTACGTATGTTTTTGGTACTTAAGATATGAACATTAATGAGGTTTTGACACAAGTATGGAGATTTTCAAACCTAATGATTTGTCAATTATGATAACCGAGTCACCGCGTCTACTAATGTTAATAATTTCCGATAGATTGAAATTTTTCCAGAAATGAAAACTTTGTATAGATTGAGAAATGAAAGGTATAAATTATTTAATGATGTAACCCAAATTGAAAATGTGTAAATGTTCGGTTTTACAATGTACAAGGTAACACTAATTATTATACGCAACTGGATTATACAACACACGCCTACTTGAATATTATTTAATAAAGATGTATATATAATGTTTTGAGTCACGATGGTTCGATCGTCCGACATCCCTTCTTTGATTTTGTGAGTCTGTATCTAAACATGAGTCGTCATGTGATTGTTCATTTTAATATTGTCTATGGTATGAAACCATTATTATTATATTTATTTTTGTGTCGCTACATCGCTAGTACTTGATGATGAGGGTATGTCACCCGGTGTATTTTGTCATGATCATGGACGCCGTAACTTTCTTCTTTCGGTTAATGGAACCAAAAGTTATGTATTTACTTGAATGATGCTTTAAATCTTCATTAGAATGGTTGTTTATTTATATTTAACAAAAGCGAGGAGGCGTAGCCGCTTTACCAAATTGTAGAGGTGAAAGAACTCGATCCTTCTGGTGAAATTGTTTCTATTTAACCAAGTGATTATTCTTCTCTTCCCGTATACACTTCGTGGAATGTGTGTGCAACTCGAGACGATGGGAATTATGATCGTTGTTTTATTTTTATTTTTATTTTTGACGCTTGTGTTGATATTCAACTTTCACTCCAAGTATTCGTAGATCGCTGTTATTATCCTGAGACTTTCGTCATATATTTGAAGTATTTTCATTTCTAATGTAGTTAATTTCTGTTGGCAGTTATATTGCTCGTTTACCTCGTTCGATCTCATTGATCTTAATTTTATTACTTGTTGTGCTTGCAATGATCTTTACTCATGAACCACCTTACCGTTATTTTGTGAATAGTCCATTGTGAAAATAGGTATGAGTGTGTCAAATGTTTGGGTGAACTAAATGCAAATGGTGACGATTTATTTATTTAATTATTTATTTATTTTCTCATAAAAAGGCAAAGCAAAAGGTATGTTTCCAAAGTGAACAAAAAATGTTGGATGTGTTTCTTAAACCGGTGGTAACAATATTTTCCCATTTCAAATTTCATTTCAAATGGTTTAATTATTTTGAAGATTAGGTCGAAAACTTCCATAGTCGTGTTTGGTATGTAATAATAATGTGTGTGTTGTCACTCGATCCTCAATTATGCACAGCTTAGCTAACTAGGCATAATTCGGGAAGAGTCCTGTTTTGTTGGTTGTTGTTGCTTGATCCTCAAGTATGCATAATCTAGCTAGTTATGCATAGTTTTGGAAGGGCGATGTAGTTTCAAATGAATTGGTCGTCTTTAAAAACCGGTAGTGTTTTTGATAAATGTTTGGAAGAGGACGTTTTTAAAAATGGTGGATCCTTATGCAAGTAATCGTATTTTCTTTGATTTTTTAAAGAAAATTATTGAATTTTCTTGTGTTCGTTGAAATCTTTTCTTCTGTTTGGCGTTGACTTAGTAAGTCACTGCGACCGAGTAATTTTGGAAAATGTTTTTATGAGTTGTGTGTAACGTGCGAATTTCATCGGAATCGCTAGGGCGTTGATGTAATACCAAAGGGGCTCGTATCGTCACCGGGAGAAGAGTTTTTAATAAAGATGGAAAAATGCCGAAGTAGAGGAAATCAGAGTTCGAATAACTCTAAGGGAAATAACGAAGACTTCTCCTACATCAAATGTATCGTACCTTATATATTTTCTTTCTTGTTCCTTTGATATGTTTTATGACACACGATAAATTGTTGAAGTTACAAACTGTGCGTCAGTAATTGGAAGACAATTCCATTGTCGTTTTCGTTTATTTAAGTGAGGAATCCTCTTTGCTTGACTCAACCATCCTTGATTATCGATGGTTAAACGATAGATATCCCTAGTTGATGTTTTTGTGGTAAACCCTTGCCTTTTATGCATTTGTGTGGTAAGTAATCTGGTCGAGTGATCGTAAGTTGTGGGAACTTGAGACGACATTGTCCAATGAAGTCCGATCATGGAGAACACGTGCCATGTAATGTATTTTTTTTTTACTGTGAACGATGATATTTATTAAGATTTTGACCACGTTTGGGTCGGAAGTAAGATGGTGTTCTTGTAGTATCTTTTGGGTATGGATCCGTGTGTGAGCACCCCACGATGACATGTAAGTATTTTATTTCTTTTTGGATATGCATCCATAGCTAGCAAGCTCTTGAACCTTCTTTAACTTGCAATTTTCTTTTGACTGGACTCATCCGAGAATTATGTCAATATTCTTGTTTTATCTTGGCTTGGTTGATTAGCAAGCGTGGGTTAACTGATTGAACTGATTGGTTTGGCATGGTTTGGCTATGTTGCAAACATGTTGTAATTTGGTGGTATGTGTTTCATAATGGATTTTGTATTTGGTTGGATTGTGACGTTTTCGAGATAGTTATGTATACGTCGAATGATTAGCGTATCGATGAATTCATTTTGACGAGCTAGGGTTGTATGTACGTAATATTGCGATAAGGTGATTTTGTATGACTAATGTTAATTACTTCGTCTTTTATATTTTGAACATTTTCTGATGGGGTTATGTGCGACCCGTGTGATTTTCTTTATGATTAATTGTTTGTATGAGACAACGAACCAAGTGAAAGGATGATTCGAACGTTGGAAGACGTGCTCCGAGCGTGTGTGATTGATTTTGGTAGTTGTTGAGATCGACCATTGCTGATGGTAGTACCTTTGTACGACGACATTTACTATGTTAGCTTGGAAGCTGCGACATTTGAAGAATTATGTTGATGAAAATATAGACCGCGAGTTGGATGAAATGAAGTAGGAAAAAGTCAGTTGAATGGACCTGAAATGATTTGAGAGACTCCGGAGGAGATGGTGTAGATTGAGAATCACTTGTTGACCGCGAGAAGCTGTGAGAAGAGACGTGTCAATAACCGAAGGAAGGGTTTGAGAAATTGAAGTGGAGATCAAGGTTCGAGATGTTAAGAGATTGAAGCAGGGTATAATACTCATGGTGAAGGTGTGATGGAACACCAGACGTGAACCGAAGTCCAGAACAGAACATGAAGACCTCTTTAGGAAGAAGTACCTTTATCTTCCTAGTAGTACAAAATGCGAGTATAAGAACCGGAGAGCGCCGGGACGTCGCTCCATTAAGGGGGGAAGGATGTAACACCCGTGAAAGTGCCGTATGATGCTAAGTTATTGTCTCAAGAGGTGTTCAGTGTGAGCATCTCTCTTGAGTTGTGGCTCACTTGTGGATGTGATATCCCGAGCCCAACGTCATTTATTAATCCTATTTTACGTATATTTTTGAAATTTTTAAGAAATTTCGTTTGCTATATATTTGACGGTTTAAGTTGAAAACGACGTTTACGGTCGTAATTTAACGATTGACGATTTAAGAAGAACCGATAACGACTACGATACCGATGGATGCCCAAATTTCTATAATTATTGACGATTTATCGATAATGTAATTTTTCGAGAATTTTACTTACGATTCGTGTTAAGTTGAGTCGGGTGAGTTTTATAGCCTTCCGAGTACATTTAAAGTATCCCAAAAATATTTTGGAGTGTTCGGGATGATTTCCGACTCCCGTAAAATTTTCAAAATGGACTAGTGAGTCGAACCCGCAAAGTTTTGATGGCGTTTTATACTTAAGGCCAAAAGAAACCCTTATTTGCACTTTGGTCCCTCCCAATACCACAAAAAGCCACAAACACAAACACATACAAACATTTACCAAAAACAAAATCAAAACCCTCTCTCTCTTGTCCTTAGGCCGACGGCCAAACCACCAAGAACCACCATCCCATCAATTTTTCTTGAGTTTTCATAAAATCTAACTTAAGACCACCTCCTAAAATTCATTGGTGAGTGTTAATCCATGGTTTAATTAAACATGCATTAACATAAATTTTTCAAGAATTAAAGATTTTTCAAAAACGTGTTTTGGTGTAATTGAACTAGTGGGATGTTTAATTCATGTGTTTATAGTATCAATTAATCCATAAAACAAGATGGGTTTTATGTTATGGGTTCTCCACAGCCCCTAAAAGCCACGAATTTTTGGGGTTTTGGGGTGTGTTCAAGGTGTTTGATGAAATGTCATGGGTTTGTGTTTATAAGGGTGTTTTGGGTGTGTTTGAATAGGTTTAAGTGGTTGCATGTTTGTTTCTTTGATTTTAGATTATGAGGTTGGTTGATCAATAGGGGTAGGACTGAAAACTTGTGTTTGGATATGTTTAGGGAAGCTTAGGATGATGCCTAGTGGTGATTAGTAGCATTGGAATCGAGTTTAAACATGATTTTGGAGTAGTCAAATTTAGGCAGAAAGTTAAGGTCATTTCACAAAAATTATTTTTCCTACAGGTCTTGAAAACTAAATGTAGTTTTAGAGGGTCTTTTTATCTTTAATTTGGTATAAGGTAGAGCCCGTGACTCAAAACGAGCTAAAAGTTATGAGGTTTTAAAGATCGAGTACCGGGAGACGAGGACTTTCATAATCCGAATTTATGTAAAGTTTTAGTCAAATCCCGAGGACCACAAGTATGAATTGGTAAATGGTCAAGGGTCAAAATTTGGTCACAAACCTGTATAAATGGGTCTATAATTTGACTTAGGAGTCAAAGAAGTCAAAGGTACATTTCATATAGGTCAAAGAGGTCAAAATTGGTCGAAGTACAATTTCAGCCCGAAAAATGTAGTTTTGGAAAAGCGTCGAGTAACGGGTCGTAAAAGTGAAAACTTCTATTGGGCTTAAAAACATGTTATCTACAGGTCTTATAGGATTTTTGAGAATTTTGTCAAATTTTATAAGTATGGTTAAATATGGTAAAACAGCCCGTACTTTAGTCAAGTACCGGCGAGAATGAGTAAAAATGGACAACGTAAGTAATGAGAACGAATGGTATAAAATGAGTGATGCTTGTTGTTTTGTTTTTGGCGTGAGTTATAATTGTCCTAAGTGACTAGTATATATATATTTTATACAGTACCGTGAAGTATTTGAAATGAGATTACTCATTACGCGTTATTTGTGATAGGTGTTGATTTAACCGGGCATCCGTTTCGTCGTCAGTGATCATCCCTCGAACTACCGACTACTTAAGATATAAGGTGTGAATTTATAGCCTCGCTTATATTTATTTCAAATTGTTTTACCCGCGAGGGAAATGCATGCTAGTTTTTAAAAGGAACGTATATCATGAATGATTGTTAGACCCGAAAGTTGCCTTAGAAATTGTGTTGAGTACCAAGTTGCCAAAGTCCCTAAATTCATGAACTATTAACTATTGTCCTGCCCTCGAGTAGGGGGAAATAGCCGCTTATGCAATTTGTAGTACTACGGGGCTAACGACCCAATGCTAGCCGAGAAGCTGTACGTTGAGTAAGTTCTGCGGTAGATTATTTTGTATGAGAAATAAGGTATAATCGCAACTGATGCCTTTAGAAGGGGCACTGGTTTCATCTGAATCACGCTGGTATTTATTACGCGGGTGATTGAGTTAACGGATTTGTGTCATGAGCTTAAACACAATTGTCAGTATCCTGAATATAGATTGTTTGATCGACAAGTCTATAAATGATCACGAATGGTTTTTATTTTATATACGTTCAAATGGATTGTAAAACCTATGAATTCCACTCAACGTTTTCGTTGACCAAAATTTTGGCATGTGTTTCAGGTAACCGCTGAAGTGTAGAATGGAGCATGCATGGGATGGATGTTGTGTGTATGGCTTGGAGTCCGCTTGTTTTTCCTCCTTTTTCTACTTAAACATTTTTAAGTTTAATGTTATGTTGTTGTAAAACTGAAATTCTTGGGTTGAGATTCATGGGGACCGAAAACGCTAAACTCTGTTGTACCAAATTGGGGTTGGAAAAACCGTGGACATGTATCATCTAACAATTTTTAATTCAAGTTTTAAGTTGGCGTCTTTTTAGCGTCGTTTGATATATCTTGTGTGCAATGAATACTGTGTAGCACCCAATGTTGTAGTTCCGCTGCGCATAGCATTTGTGGGGGTGTTACAGGATTACAGCCACATCATCGTCAATCCTTTATCAATTACTTTTAGGGTTTATAATGAAGGGAAAGAATAAAAGTAAGGGTTAAGTCCATATATTAGCAACATACTTTCTAAGATTTACACATCTAGGTAATCAACTCAACATATTATCAATACGATCATTCAAACCAGGTAATCTTTTAAAATATAGGTAATATGACCGGTTGATTGTGCCAACTAGATATTTATTTTCCACATAGACATTTTTTTAACTTTTACGTGTATTTATTTACCTTACAAATTCTTGATGATGACAATGTTTTAAGAAAGTTAACCCAGATCTTTGTTGATCATTCATCTCTATAAATACTTTCTTGAACAAAAAGATAAAACCCAAGGCTTTAGTGCACAAGTCGTAAGTAAAATTAAGACACCAAGGTGTTTTGATTCACTTCGAGCTATATAATAGATTCCAAAGTGATCTCGATTCCAGTGTGATCTCGAAGTCAAAACGACAGTCGTCATCACCGGATCTCAACATCATACACCACAGTAAACCTTAAACCACTTGCAACAAAAGAGGGATATCATCATGATCATCTAACTCTCTATTACGAATAGGGTTTCTACTTAACTGCTTTTGAGTATCCATAGATTTTTAAGAAAACAGTTTCTATCCACTTTAGTGCTTGTTCTTTTATCTTTATGTGTGTATTGATGAGCTTAATTAAGGGATGAATATTTCAACTTGGTCAAAGTTACTTATGAGCATTGACTTGGTGGTGTTTTAGAGGCCCACAAATATAAATCAATTAAAACTAAATCCAACCCCTTTCTGCTAGGTGACGACTGTTGGTGATTGGGTGGTGGGTAAGGTGTTTGAATTCACTTCGAGATCTGTAGTACACAACATACACAAAAATCGAAAGTGAGTAAAGCCCAGGTCCGGTGACGACTGTTGGTGATTGGGTGGTGGCTAAGGATGTTGTTGATGGGTGTTCACGAAGAGAAGATGAGAGCAAGATTTGTGAATAGTTTTTTCAAGTAGTCAATCTGTTGTTAAATTTATTGGATACAAGATAAGTTTATATGAAGAAAATGAGATTTTAGGTGAAGGAGATGACATTTAGCAGGCGATATTTGTATAATTTTAGTGATAAAATAGTTTTTTATATGTAAAATTAAGTCAAACCTTAGGTGGTATATCCAAGTAAGATAAATAAATAAATAAAAATGACGTGTCAGTCATTTTTAAATTGTAACTGACACCTAAGTAGTCACATTGCTTATATGTTTATTAAGTTGAAAGATTTAATGACCATATTAGTAATATACTAAATAAATTACCTAGATGTGTAAAACTTAAAAAGTATATTGCTAATATATGGACTTAACCCTAGAAATAATTCATAATCCAAGGTATACTCATATCAGAAAATATCTGTCACATATGTATATGGATACATGTAAATGCTTATCGAACACAAGGTATATCTTTTGGGTTTATATAGAAATTTTACTATGTTGATTATTGTTCGTATCTAAGGATAATAAATCCAACTATGAAATAGAATTTCAAAGTTTACAACAAATTTATAAAGATATGACTCATACATAATCATAACATAGTTTTTCCATGATATGGAACACCTTGTCTTATATAATAGCCAAGCATACCATATATCCTCTTAAGTCTTTCTTCAAAATTGCAAGTTATATTCAACTGATAATTCGTATTATCATCGAAGATTACGGAAATTCCAAAAATATATACTTTATCAAGCATATGCTTTCTTCTAGAATTAACGCAATTTAATTCATATTCATTTGTGAGAAAATCAAGAAATAGGGATCTTTTACTTCTCAGAAATAAGTATGAAATGACAATATTTGATGCAAAACACAACTTTTATTTATTAACAACTTGTCTGTTTATACTTACATGACAAGATTCACTGTTAATATAACTTTTAGCCCAATGTTTTCATCTATTCTTCTTGAGTTCTTTAATGGTATCAAAAAGACTTCGTATATTGGCTCGGTGTCTAATTTGAATGTCCTCAATGATTAACTCTAGAGTAGAAATCTTCAGTCGAGCTTGAATAATTTCTTCATCTTGTATCACTTGTCTTCTCTACAACTTATCCTTAGCTTCTTCATAATCCTCTTCTAACTTCTCAAAATATTGTTGTATAATTCTTCGGCCTTTCCTAAGTCCTTCAACTTTATCTACAAGATCTTCAATACGCTCAGGAGGAAGTTATTTCAAATAGGGTAGGATATCTTTAACTTGTTGTTCATAGGTAATTTTGGGTAAGTTTTCCGATATAGGTGAATGTATATGAATAGGGTAAGGTGATGGAAAATTTTTGTGTCGAGGTGAAAAATCTATTTCTTCATTATATGCTCGTATAACTTGCATATAGGGGTCGTCATCAAAAGGTAAAACGGCTTTTGGGATTTTCTGAACTTTGGATGAATTTTCTGAAGTATCATAGGGATTATTCATCGAAAGATTGAAAATATACTTTGGGAAATCATCAGGAGTACTTGCAGAACGCTCATCTTGAGAATCCGATAGGATGATAATATGAGGAAGATAGGAATACATATTTCTGGAGACGTCGATAAATCTTAACTTATTTATATTATTCATATAATATTACTAGTAAGTGTGAAAACACTTATCCTTTTACCACTTAATTATAATAAAAACAAGACCAAAATGTGTATTTAATGTCGTAAACGTCGGAATTATGCGTGGTTTGTGTTTTTGTTGTGTTTTAGGATCAAAATATGAAAAAGGAAGAAAACACGGGCTTTCACGAGCTTTTATCGAAGAAAAAGACAAAAGACGAAGTCAAAAGATCAAGAGTGCAAAAAGAACGGAAGTCAAACGCCTATTCTGAAGATTTACCGAAGAAAAAGTCTAAAGACGGAAGTTTAAGAAGTCGAAGAACCAAGTCTAATAAAAGAAGAAAATTATAAGACAAGTTCATTTTATCATTAGACAAATCCCGAGACAAAGTCGAGAAAGACGAAGAAATTAAAAGACGAAAAGACAAAGAGAAAGAGAGAAGCAACCAACACCACATCACCTCCTCCTAAAAATAGCCTCCTAATCCTTCATTAGGAGGTGTTAGTTAATTAGTTTATTTTTCAAGTTTTAGGAGTAGGTTAATTACTTTCTCTCTCCATTTTTTATTACGCTTTATTTTAATTTGTTTTGTCTTAGTTTATTTTCAATTTTACTTTTTATCAAGTTTTAATCTTTGTCAGTTATTTTTAAAAGTCTTTATTTTTAGTTTATAACTTTAAAGCTTTCATTTTTATTTTAAAATAGATAATCAACGGCATTTTCTTTCTTTTACACCAAGAACAACTGAGTCACACTTTCAACCGTGATCAATTCGATTAGACCGATTTCAAAGAAGTAAAATTCAGTTATTAATTACATACACTTATTATAATATAATTTACTCATAAGTATAATCTTTAAACTTACACATGCTTCTGGAGAGTAGCAGTATAGGCATTTACATCACTCTTGTAGCAACACTGGCTTTTGGCACGTATGACTTTCTTGAAATTATTTTAAAAGTAGTTATAGTCAAGATTTTAATTCTTGTTCTCTATACCCATGGCTCTGAGTACCAATCTATAACACCCCCATTTTTTTACCTTAACGCAACGGAACATTGATCTGGGGTATTACTTCATAGAACATAAGTCATAATGATATAAAACAACTCAAAAGAGTGATTAAAATTGATAGGTGTGTAAACACCCATCCTTTTACCACTTAATTACAATAATAACCAGGTCAAAACGTGTATTTTATGTCGTAAATGTCGGAATTATGTGTGGTTTGTGTTTTTGTTGTGATTTAGGACGAAAATATGAAAAGGGGAGAAAACATGGGCTTTCACGGGCTTTTATCAAAGAAAAAGACATAAGACGAAGTCAAGAAATCAAGAGTACAAAAAGAACGGAATTCCAAGACCAATTCTGAAGATTTATCGAAGAAAAAGTGAAAAGACGGAAGTTTACTAAAAGCCGAAGAACTCAAGTCTAATTTATTGAAGAAATTACAAGACGAGTTTATTAATCCCGAGACAAAAGTCGAAGAATTAAGAAGACAAGGACTAAATGATAATTAAAGAAAGAAGAAAGAGAGGAGGAAGCTTCCACTAATCACCTCCCTAATCTCCTATAAATAGCATCCATTTTCATTTCATTTGTTTTTGTTGGCTAATAGTGACAATTAGTTCTTCCACCATTTTAATTACTTGCTCTTTAAATTCATGTCATTTACTTAATCGTCTTGCACCTTAAATTCCTTTAATTTCAAGTAAGTTTCCTTTTTATTGTTATTGAATCTTTACTTTTCTTGTTAATCTCTTATCTTCCTTTCTTGTTCAATCTTTAATCTTTATGCTTATTGTTTATGTTCATGTTATTGAGTTTTTATTAAATTGATTAAGTGGGTTTTGATTATTGTGATTATTATTGTTGGTGTTATTGATTTGGTTTGATTGTTATTCATTAGCTGATCATTTGTGGTTAGTTTTGTTTAATCTTTAGGTTGATTTTGATTAGTTTGGTTTAGATTCGTTTCTTTTTGTTTCCGTGTTCTTCGTTACTGTTTGTTTTCCCAGGTATTCCGAATCAAAACCATTTATTCCGGATAAAGGAGTTGGTCTAAAATATTCCGGATCAAGCTGTTATTCCGAACCAAGCTTATATTCCGAGTGAAGGATTTATTCCGGATAAGTGACATATTTCGGATGAACCATTATTCCGAGTGAAGCATATATTCCGAATAAAGGCTTTAGTCTGCAATATTCCGGATCAACAACATATTCCGAATCAACTGGATATTCCGGATGAACAACTTATTCCGGATCAAGACATTCCGAACGAAGGCTTTCTGTTGATTATTCCGAATGAGCTTTGTTATTCCGGATGAACCAAACATTCCGGATGAAGGTGATATTCCGAATGAACTGTTTTTTTAGTCTGTTTTAAGTTTAAGTTCTTAAATTCTTAAGCTTTATTTTTTCCGCCTTTTACCTTAGTCGCACTTTAAGTTTACTTGCCTTAGTTTATTTTAGTTGCCTTGCCTTAGTATAAGTTTGCCTTTAGGATAGTTTTAAGTTTGCGTTATTTACTTTAATTGTCTTTTAATTTTTCGTCACGCTTTTAATTTCTTGTCATTTATTTTAAATTAGATTTAGATTTATTTTACCCGCCTTTTACTTTAAAGTTTGTGCACTTTCCTTTTACTACAAAGACACAACATTTGTTTCCCACCAAAAGACAGCTGAGTCGCACATTAATCCATTTTTCAATTCGAAGAGACTGGAACGACGAAATTTTCTTATAGGCCAAAAGCCTAATATTAAATGGCGCCGCTGCCGGCTCTTTTCGTAAAGATTAACGGTTTTTTGTGAGAGACGCGTTGCTTTTTGGGATCCGTTCATTCGTGAGCGTTATTTTTATTGCTTAAAAATTTCAAAAAAAAATCCCTAAAAATTAAAAAAATTGTTAAAAATAAAAAAAAATTAAAAATTTTCAAAAATCCAATAAGATTATATTTTCTTTCTAGTATATATATATTCTCTTTGTGTTTCGTATTGTTTTTTTTGCTTTCACAGGTGTATGCGTACTAGATCTTCAACTTATCAAGAGCCCGAGACTCGTGAAGATTTAGCTATGGCAGGTGTGAACAACAACAATAATCCACCGTACCTCAACAATAACAACAACAATGTTCTTCCACAGCCCGATCTTCGGACAATGGAGGAGCTTTGTCAACCCACCATGTTTGGACGAGGAGGACCGATTGCGCCGATGCAAATCATGGTTCCGGAGTTTTCGTTAAAGCATCACATGATCCAACAAGTGCAAACTAATACATTCCGTGGAATGCCTGATGATGATGCCAACAAGCACCTCGACAAATTCATTACTATCACTCAAAGCATGAAGTTGCCGGGTGCTACAATGGATGTCCTTCGCCTTCAACTCTTCCCACAAAATTTATCACACCACGCCGAGAAATGGTTTGATCGTCTCCCGAAGAATTCCATTCATACTTGGGATGACATAACTCAACGCTTTTTGTCGCGCTACTTTCCACCATCCATGGTCACGAGCCTTCGAAATCAAATCAGCGGTTTCATGCAAACCACAACATGCTCCCCGTTACATTATTTGATACTTTCTACAACGGTTTGACTTTTTGTGATCGTGATACGATTAATGCAGCCGGCGGTGGCACATTTATGAAAAGAAGACCCGAGGAGTGTAGAGAGCTTATTGAGAACATGACTACTCATCACAAAAACTGGGATTCCTCCGCTTCTTCAAGGAACAACCCGAGAGTCAATGTTTCTTCTACTTCAGCAAACCCCGATATGACCGAATTCACCCGCATGATGGCCGAAATGAACGAAAGTATCTTGCTCATCGCTTCAAACCAACAACAACAAGTTAAAGCGGTAGGAAATCCTTATGAGACATGCGTCGGTCCTCACTCATACACTGATTGTCCTTCTACTCAAGGCAATCTGGAAAACGTGTATGCAGCTTATGGTAATTATTCATCGGAAAATTACCAAGCCCGACCTCAAGGGGATCGAAATTTGCTAAGTTACCGGTCAAACAACTACCTTTCACCCGGTTTTTCTCCTCAAAACCACAACCCCAACAACAATTACAATAGAAGCAACCAAATCCCACCTCGAGCTTCTAATCCTTATCACCCACCCGCTCAACAAGCCCCACCCATCAATCAAGATGTTGAAGCTTTAATGAGAACCCAAGGAGAGCAAATTAAGAATCTGCAAAGCCAAATTATCAATTTGAAAGGGGATATCACCAAGCAAGGGAATGACATTAATCCGAGCTTCGAAATGATATAGAATCCTCCTTCAGTAATCAAACGAATGATTTGAAGAATATGTTGGCTAGTTTCTTACCAACCACTCAACCCTCTACTTCGGGCTCTCTACCTTCAAACACCGTCACCAACCCGAGAGCGAATGTGAGTGCTATTACTACACGCAGTGGAATAACCGTAGTAGGACCATCTATCCCACCCCCAGTTACATCATCTACACCTCCTCCACCACCATTTATCCTTACTACTCCCACACCTAGATTTCGTACACCATCACCGTCTCCGCCTCGTCATGAAGAAGTACCCAAGAAGAACCCTCCACCAACCCCACCTTCCACCTTTAACCCTTCAACATCTCAACCTTCATCTGCTACACCTCCACCACCCAACCCCAGCATTCCTTATCCTTCTTGACACAACAAGGCTTGAATTTTGATTAAGAATGACATTCTAGTCGCTAACTTTTTGGAAAAGATTGCCGGAATGAAAGTCACCTTTACCCTTGTTGAAGCTCTTGCTCAAATGCCACAATTTGTGAAGATGTTTAAGGAATTGCTTAATAAGAAGGATAAGATGGTCGAGTTTGTTAATACTCGCTTGAATGAAAATTGCTCTGCAATCCTTCTTAAAGAACTTCCGTAAAAACTTGGAGATCCCGGTCGTTTTGTGCTACCTTGTACTTTTAACAAAACCGACAAATTTACTGCCTTAGCCGATCTCGGGGCAAGTATAAATTTTATGCCTTTAAGTGTTTGGAAAAAGTTATCATTGCCCGACCTTACACCCACGAAGATGACTCTTGAGCTAGCCAATCGCACTCTCGCTTACCCCGTTGGTATTGCCGAAGATGTGTTCATTAAAGTTGGCACATTCACTTTTCCGGTCGACTTCGTCGTTGTTGATTATGAAATGGACCCTCGTATTCCGTTAATACTTGGACGCCCATTTTTGAGAACTGGTAGAGCTTTAATAGATGTGGATAAGTGTGAACTCATCTTAAGAGTCGGGGATGATGCACACTTTTTTGAAATGGGGAAGCTTACAAACAAATCATATGGAAGAGAATCAGCGAATATGATTAATGTGCTCGATGATTTTGTCGTCTACAACAATCCTCTATTCGATTCTTGCAATGATAATCCACTGTTTCAAGATGATGTGGATGATTCTCTCTCCAATTTGGAACCTTCACCCATATATGATTCTCCACCGATCTAAGATGCTTATGATGATGATTCTAGTTCCGATGGAGATGATTATGATGCTTTTACTTCTGAGTATCCCGACATGCCCACTTATGATGATTTTGATGAGGCTGATACTCTTTCGAGTGATTCTTCACATGATGAAGATCCTCCACCATCAATGCTTAATCCTACTTTGGACGACTACTCATTTGAGGAAGACTTTTATACTTTTCTACATACATACTTCCCTCATGAGAGTGATGCTCCTCCTTTAGACTTTGATGATTATGGTCTTCATCCTTCTACGGATTTGAAGAAAATTCATTCAAAGGAGAAGCAACCGGACGACACCAACATCCGCAGCACACATGTTTTGACACCTCTTTGTCCACCTTCTGAGGACGAGGTTGTGCATTTTCTTAGGGGATCTTCTTCAAATTCTGATGAGCCTGACTGCTATTTTCCCCTAAAGGAAAAGGTGTTCGACCCCGGTATCGATATTCTTCAGCCATCTTAGTATCCGTCTGATGAAATAAAAGGAAAGATTTTTGGAACTACTAGAGATATGCTTGCACCTCTTCACCCTTGCTACCACCGTGCTCCATCTTTGCTTAAGGGAACCTTTCCTACTCTTCTTTGGCTTGCCTTGTTCGCCTTAAGCTTGTGCTATTTGATGGACGAAAACTATGTATTTGATCCCGGTGGATGTTTTTCTTGCTTCTTCTTATGCTAATCAAGGTCGAGTCAGGCTCACGACCTGGTGAACAAAAATCAAGCGCTTCTTGGGAGGCAACCCAAGTATCTATCTTTTAGCTATCTTTATCCTAAGTGTAGGGGAGACCCGTTGGTGTTTGTGATTTCCTCTCGTCTCATATTCAGGGATTCGAGCTTTCAAAGATCCACTCTTGATGATTTTTGACGACCCGTGATTCCGTGTTTCCGTCTTCCCGGTTCTATCCTAAACTCTTTTGATTCAGTATTTTATATTTCTCAATATTAAAATAGGAATCTCTTTAGTTGTCTTTTCCTTAGCGAGATTTAAATAACGTGCACAATGTCCTAAGTGTAGGGGAGTTTACTCCGACATGCTTAAACATTGAGGACAATGTTTATATCAAGTGTAGGGGGACTTCTATCGAAGTTAAGTGGCCTTTTCCTTGTATATGTCCTCATTTTAACCGGAAAATCAATTTTTCGACATTTTTCAAAATTTTTGATCTATTTTGGCCTATTAGTTTTTCGCTTTGTATAGTTATTTTCTTTCTTTACTAGAATAAAATTTAATAAAGTGGTTTTAATTTTCAAACGTTGTGAATCTTTTGACTCAACCCGAGTTCACTTATCTAAGTTTACTCTAGCTAGTATCCTTAACGTGTTTAAGTCAAGTTTTGCTAGGCTTTTATATAGGGAGCTATAAAACACGAAAATCTTAACTCTCACGGGTTAAGAACAAGAACTTTTCGCAAGCTGCTATAATTGATCCTAGAGAGTCGTTTATCAAGGGAAATTTAAAATGCGATTTCTAAACTTGAAAAAGTCTAAGAGTTTGCAAGATCCTATAGATGACTCGAAAACCCAAAACTTTGATTGAATAGGCTAAGCATCCACGAGTCTCATTCCTTGAGATTTTAAATTGTGGAGAACGAGAGATGATAGAGTAAATTATAAGTTTGGTATTCTTTCGTGAATTTATGTGAGTTAATTATAAGCCTATTCTCCCATCGCTTGCTAATAAATTTATCTGCAATAAATAAGGTTGTACGATTTGGAAAGTTACTTAGCTTCTAGCCCAAGATCGTTTAAAAGTTGCTAGGTATGGATTAGAGTTCATATCCAAGGCATAACTTATTGAAGCGGGATGCGAAGATTGGCGAGTCCGAAAAGGCCCTAACAAGGCATGAGGGCTACATTTTAATTACAATAATAACCAGGCCAAAACGTGTACTTTATGTCGTAAATGTCGGAATTATGCGTGGTTTGTGTTTTTGTTGTGATTTAGGACGAAAATCTAAAAAGGGGAGAAAAGACGGGCTTTCACGGGCTTTTATCGAAGAAAAAGACAAAAGACGAAGTCAAGAAATCAAGAGTACAAAAAGAACGGAAGTCCAAGACCAATTCTGAAGATTTATCGAAGAAAAAGTCAAAAGACGGAAGTTTACTAAAAGCCAAAGAACTGAAGTCTAATTTATTGAAGAAATTACAAGACGAGTTTATTAATCCCGAGACAAAAGTCAAAGAATTAAGAAGACAAGGACTAAATGATAATTAAAGAAAGAAGAAAGAGAGGAGGAAGCTTCCACTAATCACCTCCCTAATCTCCTATAAATAGCATCCATTTTCATTTCATTTGTTTTTGTTGGCTAATTGTGACAATTAGTTCTTCTACCATTTTAATTACTTACTCTTTAAATTCATGTCATTTACTTAATTGTCTTGCACCTTAAATTCCTTTAATTTCAAGTAAGTTTCCTTTTTATTGTTATTGAATCTTTACTTTTCTTGTTAATCTCTTATCTTCCTTTCTTGTTCAATCTTTAATCTTTATGCTTATTGTTTATGTTCATGTTATTGAGTTTTTATTAAATTGATTAAGTGGGTTTTGATTATTGTGATTATTATTGTTAGTGTTATTGATTTGGTTTGATTGGTATTCATTAGTTGATCATTTGTGGTTAGTTTTGTTTAATCTTTTGGTTGATTTTGAATAGTTTGGTTTAGATTCGTTTCTTTTTGTTTCCGTGTTCTTCGTTACTGTTTGTTTGCCCAGGTATTCCGAATCAAAACCATATATTCCGGATAAAAGGAGTTGGTCTAAAATATTCCGGATCAAGCTGTTATTCCGAACCAAGCTTATATTCCGAGAGAAGGATTTATTCCGGATAAGTGACATATTCCGGATGAACCATTATTCCGAGTGAAGCATAATTCCGAATAAAGGCTTTAGTCTGCAATATTCCGGATCAGCAACATATTCCGAATCAACTGGATATTCCGGATCAACAACTTATTCCGGATCAAGACATTCCGAACGAAGGCTTTCTGTTGATTATTCCGAATGAGCTTTGTTATTCCGGATGAACCAAACATTCCGGATGAAGGTGATATTCCGAATGAACTATTTTTTTAGTATGTTTTAAGTTTAAGTTCTTAAATTCTTAAGCTTTATTTTTCCCGCCTTTTTCCTTAGTCGCACTTTAAGTTTACTTGCCTTAGTTTATTTTAGTTGCCTTGCCTTAGTTTAAGTTTGCCTTTAGGATAGTTTTAAGTTTGCGTTATTTACTTTAATTGTCTTTTAATTTTTCGTCACGCTTTTAATTTCTTGTCATTTATTTTAAATTAGATTTAGATTTATTTTACCCGCCTTTTACTTTAAAGTTTGTGCACTTTCCTTTTACTACAACGACACAACATTTGTTTCCCACCAAAAGACAGCTGAGTCGCACATTAATCCATTTTTCAATTCGAAGAGACTGGAACAACGAAATTTTCTTACAGGCCAAAAGCCTAATATTATAAATCAACTTTTTTATATATCATTAAAAATCAGAGTTTTACAATATGAGGTTCCCAAAATCTAGAATAATAATTTCAATCTTGTGCCTCTTCATGCCATCCTCATGTTGCTCCATGCTAACCGTATTTAATACCTGAGATATATGCATAAAATCAACATAATGGTTGTGTGAATTCATAGGTTTAAAATCCTTTTGAATACAAGATCCTTTTCTTGAGCTACGTTGTTGGTGGCTCACATAAAATCATCAATTATTATTGCACTAGCTCAGGCACCGCTACTTGACATACAGAAAACCAACAAATTGCCCTTATGCAGGTAGTTAGTCGGACTCTTGAGATAAGCAAAATAAAGTGTAGCCGTTTAGCCTAGGTAGGAACCAATTTGGCATTCCAGCAAGTGCGACTTGCCCAGATAGGGGATGTCAGTCCCCAAATAGTAATGGTCATGATTAAAAAGAGACCTAATGGCAATAGTAAACATAGTGTCAATAATCATGTCAGGAAGCATACCAAAATACTTGTATTTCAGTTTAGCATATATCCCCGCTCACGGGTTTTCAAATCATTTATAATCTAGATCTAGTGAGGCTATGAACTCACCTGGGGTCCATATAGTCTGAGCTATATCAGATATGTTTCATTCACATGTAAACAGGTTGGTCACACAAACCACAACTTAATCTCACACAAACCTGGATTAACACATTCTGTATAGTATCAAGTATTTGATCTTTTGTTCAATATTCTTAAGTATTAATTATGTATTCTTTAATTAATATTTGGTTGTAAATGTTTGAGGAGCGAGGGCACTTTAAATCGTAAAACTAACCACTTAGTCAGAACGTAATATCGAGATGGAACATATTTGTACAAAGTTCCCTACTAACATGATACCTTCATTACTTCCTCATATTTATAATTAATCTTTTTTACTTTAAAAATTGGCAAAAATAGCCCATTTAGTTATACTTTGGTATAATTACACTTTTAACCCCTAAAGCATATAGTTAAATTATTTAAAATTCAAACCCTCAATATTTAACCTAAGGGCCTCAAACTCTCCAATATTTATTCTTATAGCTTTAACTTTCAAAAATGATAGTTTTTGTCCCTATACTTGTAAAAATCACATAACAACCTCAAAAATGTACCAAATGATCTAGGATTTTAAAACAAAGTTTAAAACACATTTATAACCATAATAAAAACATTTCTTCAGAATTATAGCTTTTGAAATGGATTTTAAGTCATTATTTCATTTAAATTACAAAACTAGGATTTTAAGACATCTGTAACTTATAACTTCCATTTAAAATGATCAAATGCTCTAATTTCTTTTGGATTACTATTTTAATATTATATAAACATTATAAAAAGTCTAAGAAATTATTATAACAAGATCAAAGCTAAGCTAACAAAGTGATTACCTTGGTAGCTTCAAAACGGCTCCTAATAGGGCATATGGACTATATCTTCTTCATAACTCTTCAAAAACTCATAGAACTTCTTCCAAAGCTTGCTACCGATCTTAGGGACTTCTTAGAGCTTCAATTATGGTGTAGGAACAGAATGTATAGGTGTTTAGAAGTGAAAGTGAAGGATGATTCTAAAATGAAGCTAAAGACTCCTATTTATACTATTTCTAACCCATAGGCTCCAAGTTTTGCCCCTAAACGTATAAGAACCAAATATTAGTGACTTAGGAAGTCTAGGAAAGATCTACACAAGTCTAGGAATTAATCATAAGCTCTAGGATAAAAAATATCTAAGTATGTGGTCTATATTACTCACGACATGTTTTAGATTGGAACAAGGATGTGTCAACTACAAGTAGGTGCATCACCTGTTTAGAAATATCTCAAAATATCTATTTGATATAATCCTAAGTTTAAAAATGGGATGGAAAGATTTGAAATGGGTTTTTGGAGGGAAAAAGTAAAATCAAGTGTAAATTAGGGCTTGTAACTTTATACTTTGTGATTTTGGTGATTAAGGGCTTAGAAATGTGATTAGTTATGGATTAGGGTATACACTCTGTAATTAAGAAGTTTGGGTCTTTAGTTTGAAGTTTAACAAAGGTTTAAGGTCAAGTTGGGAAGAAGACCTAGGTGGGTTAGGGTTTCTAATGATCTAGGGCTAAATCCTTGTTAAATCCATTATCCTTGATTTATCTACTGATGTAAACTCATTTTATACTTCCTACATTGTCCTTAATATGTTCATGAAGTCCCTACATTGGTTTTACTAAGTTATTCTAAGTAAACATGTCCAAAGGGTGAAAATACCTATTTTGACCTAATTTAAAATCCATGCATTGAATATTGTACCTTGTGCTTTAGGGTACTTGTAAATTGTATTATCATAATCTTATAACCTTAATGAAATGATATAAGTGTTTGTAGATGTGACAACCCAAACCCGTGGTCATTATTTAATTAAATTTTTACGTATATTTTTGAAATTTTGATGAGATTGATTGTTATAACGATTGGTGATTTGATTTGGATGAATGTTGAAAGTTATATTTTTATGTTTTGACGAGTAGCGAGGATTATTAGTAATGACGATATCAACGGATGCCCGAAATTTTACGTTTTATTTTAGACATGTCGATGTTTAATATTTTGACGTTTGTATTTTTAATGTCGTATTAAGTCGTGTCGGGACTATATACTATCATATTTTGTGTGCGTTTTAAGTTTTGAGAAGTATTTTTATGAAACCGGAGACCGGTAAATATTTTCGAAATTGACTAATAGTCATTTCCCACTTTTTAACCAAGTAATTGCATTTTGGTACACAAGAATCACAATTAGTAAAAACTACCCTAAACTTTTCCCATATAAAAGGAAAATTTTTACACAAAAACACACACTAAACACTCCACCACCAAAAATCTTTCTCTCCCTTGTTCTTGTCCGTCACCCCCCAAGCACACAACACCCTTGATTTTTAAAAATCAAGCTTGAATCCATTTAAACTAATTGAAGACCCATCTTTATCTTTTGATTCTCTACATTTTGGTATGAAAATCTCTTACATGCTTGAACTTTTTATGAAAACCCATTTTTGATGAAAACTATGTATGTTTGATCTTAAATATGTGTTGTATGTAGGTGTTTATGGTGTTATATATTATTTTAAGTGGTAGCATGTTAAAATTTTGAGTTGGGTTTTATTTGATTTAATCATGTAGGATGATATAATATGTTAGGATTGAAAGTAGTAATATTTAGATGATTATAGTTGTAAAAATGATGTTAAAATAGGTGAAAATTTTTTACCAGTAGCTAAAAGTTATTTTTGAAAAATATAAGTTTGAGTATGATATGAACTAACTAGATATTTTTGTAGAGGATTTCATAAGCTTCGATTTGGTATAAAGTAGAGCTTCTAGCTCCAAAAGAGCGAAAAGTTATGATAGTTTGATTATTCATGTACCGGGAGACGAGTATCGACACAATATATAATTGTTGTCGATATTTGGATCGAATCTCGGGGACTATAAAAAGGATTTTAAAATGGGTCAAGGACTGATGTAAAATGATAAACATTATGATGTTCAATCTATTTTCAAAGATGAGTGTCGGTTTTGTAAACGGAGTCAAATATATAGGTTAAAAAGGCTATATGAGTTGTTGACGTAAAACTGTCCAGTTTTTGTAGTTCGAAGATGAGTCGGGCAGGGAACTTTAAAAGTAAAATATTTAAACCAACTTTTGGGAGGTCTTTCTATATATAGTAAGTGAAGTTTCTGATTAGTATCGTAAGCTATTGACGTGTTTAAGTAAGAAAAACAGATTGGACAATTAATATATATATATATATATATATATATATATATATATATATAAATATATATATATATATATATATATATATATATATATATATATATATATATATATATATATATATATATATATATATATATATATATATATATATATATATATATATATATATATATATATATATATATATATATATATATATATATATATATATATATATATCGACAGTTTTTGAAAGAATAAAAGTGTAAAAGTGTACGTAAGAAGGAATTATTAAATTGAGTATGGTGTGATTTTGATTTTGACTTTGAGATATTTATTTCATTTTATTAAGTATGAAATATTACTTGGATGTATTATTAAAGGCACGCGTTTTATTTTGATAGATTGTGAATTTCGTGTTCGCCGGGCATCATCGATCATTGAAAGTCGTCATACTACTGTTAATACTTCAGGTGAGTCTATAACCTTGCTTTCTACTTGTTTTAATGATTTTAAAACCCGCGAGGGGGATACATGCTCTTTGAAGAAAAATGAACACATGTCATGAGTAATTGTTGGACCCGAATGTTGCCTTTGTTGATTTGAATTGTATAAGTACCTAAATTGGAAAAGTCCCTAAATTCACGAGCCGTTAACTATCTTCTGACTTGATGTTGTGAGTTGGGAATAGACGCTTATTCTAATGATAGTACTATTGGGCTGACGACCCTATCTGAGACCAGGGCTTTACACTGAGTAACCTCTGGGAAGGATAATTTTACGAGAATGAGAATGTGGTATTCTTGCAAATGATACCCTAGTAGGGGCACTGGAATTCTTATAGTCATGCTGGCATTTGGCGTGGGTGACTAAGTTAAGGGGTCGGTGTCATGAGCTTAATACAATTCATTAGCTACTGTTATAAGATGAAATGCCTGATTAATAGATTGTATGGCCACAATGCTATTAAACAATTGCGAATGATTTTTATGATGTGTTCAAATATGTTTTGTTAAACCTATAGACTTGCTCAACCGTTTTGTTGATGATTTTAAGCATGTATTTCAGGTACTTGAAGTTGTTGAGTTGCGGAGCTTGCTGGAGAAGTATTGCGGGATTGCTTTTGTAGTAATTTGGTCTAAAACATATTTCTTTCCCGTTTGTCATAAATTTATAGTATATGGTCTAGTATTTTGGTAAAAGGTTTGTCGATTGGTTAAGATCTTTAGGGAACCTGAATGCTACTCTGATATATTTTTAAACTGATTTTACTTGGGATTGAAGGTTTTAGACATTGATTTAAATTATTTCCTTATTTATCCCTAAATATACTGTTTTAAGGTCATGTAAAGAGTATTGTAAAATGAAGTTTGTGAATAACACCCAATTGTGTATTTCCGCTGCGCAATGTATTTTGGGGATTTTATAGATTGGTAACCAGAGCTTTTTAGTTATAGCGAATTAGGTCGATTTTTGAAAATGTCCTAAACTATAACTTTGGTGTCAAAAAGTATTTTATAAAAGCAACACAACTTCTCTGCAAGGCTCCGGTAAGATTATTTATTTTTGTTATGCTTTGTTATTATAGATGTATCCCTCAAAACTGTTCTGAATTCCTCAGTATTTATTAAGTAAATACTACGATAAGGTATTGGTATTAATGAAAGGACGTGGAGTGCTTTCATCATAATTTCATTTTTATGAGTATTGTATAATTATCATTTGCATTGCATCGCATACATATATATTTGGCATACGTAAATTATTTGCATTTGCATGATTATGCATTGCATATATATATTTTTAAATAATGACCTTATGTACCTTTGAATTTTCTGTAATTTCAGAAAATGTCCGACATACCACTTAACAACAATAGGCGGGGATATGATGTAGGTCAACGGGGTATGTAATGTCAGCAAGGATGTAATCATAAGAATTTAGGTGGATTGTTAGATTACGAGGATGATACAAACGATAGAAAAATGTTCTAGAATCTGAAAGTGATAATTATAGGACTAAGAGTGAAGTTGGAAGAACTGAGGTTAGAGTTGAGGTGAGAAGTTATGGAACTGATTTTAAGAAGTATCAGGAAGAGAGAGATAGGCTTCGCAGGTTAAGTGAATATGTGGCTCATCTTGGGTCGTATCTTGGACCGCATTGGAAGTTCCAGGATAGTGAGATGTATGCTGATTCGCATTATATGATAGATCCGCCGTGTCAAGGAGCGCATTTGAGGTATGGATTTGAGGATCCGCCGTGTTTTTATCCAAAATGGAGGTGCTGCAAGTTAGGACCAGATGAAGATGAAGCAGGGACGAGCCAAGTTGGAGAAAATGATGTGCCACATCCTATGGAGTGATGGAGTGATGGATCTTTGTTGTACTTCAGTTTATGTATTGATATGTTGTATTTGGATTATTTAGATGTTGTGAGGTAGTATTGTGATGGAATATTATTGTGGTTGTTTAGGATGATAAGGGTAAGTGACTGTAGTGACAAGATTTTGTTGCGATTTTCTCGGATTTATGGATGCAATCTACTATTACCCTTTAGTATTTGATGTGTTTTGTTATCTTCTTATTTGTGAGATGATTGTGGAATTTAGGTAGTATTGTGTTGTTGGCGCGTGTAGTATTCATGATATATCTTGATGAAAAGATCCTTCTTTCTATCTCGATGTGTATACTTATCATGTTTCTTTCATCTGTGATAACAGTAGAAAGAGTTGAGTGAGATATGTTTCTGTCATTAGTGGGGATTCCACGTGACTAAGTTTCTTGAAATATGTCTCCAGAGTTAAAAACCTTTAGGGTAGATTATATGATCGTGGGAATAGTTATTAGAATGTTCGAAGCTGATTTTGCTGCGAGGAGACGAGGTGTTGAGACTGAAGATGCTGTTGTTCCAGCCTCTTCAACTACTGCTAGTCTGCAAGATTTTAAAGGATGTATGTGTGATTAGATTCCTAGTAATGAGAAGAGATGCGTTGAAGAGTGTCGTACGGATACTAATGGTAATTGGAAAGGTGCAAATATATGGACAAGTTCGAGTAACTGATGGATGTTTTGATATATCAATAGTCATTTGGGAATGTTCAACTAAATGAAAAGAGATAGTAATTTAAAGATTGATCCTGATTTGAAATTAAGTGTGGTAGAAAAGGGTAAAGGAATGATATTGTTGCGAATGACAGTAAGGAATAGGAATTTATTTACTCTAACAGAAGGTAAACTTGGAATTTAACAGTCTAAGATAAGAAGAGATGGTGTTCAAGCGGTTGCTATAAATCAGTAAGCAGGAGGAAGTATGATGTGTAGATCACATATATTTTATACCACTTAAGCAATTATCTATTTAGTTGTCGTAAGTACGGACTAGCTGGAGGTCGGGCTGCTGAAGGAATAACAATGAGTGTGGTATAGGAATTAGTATTTCTGTGGTAATGAAATGTTTTCATTTCGGTAAAGGAGATTGAATAAAGGAATTATTCAGATAATGGATAATCAATATGAAAGGAATGTTGTTGCTATCACATCCTATATTTTGGAAATACTAATAAGATTTGAGATTCAGATGTTGTAATTTTGATATTCTTAGTTGATAATCATTGAGTTAGAATTTCATTGGAATTCTGAAGGTGTTATTGATGGTATATTGAAATTCTGAAGGTGTTAATGATAGTGTATTGAATTTTTGAAGGTGTTATTGAGGATATATTGAGATTTGAAGATGTTAGATTTTAGTTGACCTGAGGACGAGAAATCAACAAGAATTAGCGAGTGGTTGTGTAACACCCCCACAAATGTTATGCGCAGCGGAACTACAACATTGGGTGCTACACAGTATTCATTGCACACAAGATATATCAAACGACGCTAAAAAGACGTCAACATAAAACTTGAAATTAAAAATTGTTAGATGATACATGTCCACGGTTTTTCCAACCCCACTTGGTACAACAGAGTTTAGCGTTTTCGGTCCCCATGAATCTCAACCCAAGAATTTCAGTTTCACAACAACATTACATTTAAACTTAAAAATTGTTTAAGTAGAAAAGGGAGGAAAAACAAGCAGACTCCAAGCCATACACACAACATCCATCCATGCACGCTCCATTCTACACTTCAGCGGTTACCTGAAACACATGCCAAAATTTTGGTCAACGAAAACGTTGAGTGGAATTCATAGGTTTTACAATTCATTTGAACGTATATAAAATAAAAACCATTCGTGATCATTTATAGACTTGTCGATCAAACAATCTATATTCAGGATACTGACAATTGTGTTTAAGCTCATGACACTAATCCGTTAACTCAATCACCCGCGTAATAAATACCGGCGTGATTCAGATGAAACCAGTGCCCCTTCTAAAGGCATCAGTTGCAATTATACCTTATCTCTCATACAATATAATCTACCGCAGAACTTACTTAACGTACAGCTTCTCGGCTAGCATTGGGTCGTTAGCCCCGTAGTACTACAAATTGTATAAGCGGCTATTTCCCCCTACTCGAGGGCAGGACAATAGTTAATAGTTCATGAATTTAGGGTCTTTTGCAACTTTGGTACTCAACACAATTTCAAAGGCAACATTCGGGTCTAACAATCATTCATGATATACGTTCCTTTTAAAAACTAGCATGCATTTCCCTCGCGGGTAAAACAATTTGAAATAAATATAAGCGAGGCTATAAATTCACACCTTAGATATTAAGTAGTCGGTAGTTCGAGGGATGATCACTGACGACGAAACGGATGCCCGGATAAATCAACACCTATCACAAATAACGCGTAATGAGTAATCTCATTTTAAATACCTTACGGTACTGTATAAAATACATATATACTAGTCACTTAGGACAATTATAACTCACGCCAAAAGAAAACAACAAGCATCACTCATTTTTACATCATTCGTTCTTATTATTTACGCTATCCATTTTTATCCATTTTCGCCGGTACTTACCGAAAGTACGGGCTGTTTTACCATATTTAACCATACTTATAAAATTTGAAAAAATTCTCAAAAATCCTATAAGACCTGTAGATAACATGTTTTTAATCCCAATAAAAGTTTTTACTTCTACGACTCGTTACTTAACGCTTTTCAAAAACTACATTTTACGGGCTGAAATTGTACTTCGACCAACTTTGACCTCTTTGACCCATTTGAAATGCACCTTTGACTTCTTTGACTCCTAAGTCAACTTATAGACTCATTTACACAGGTTTGTGACCAAATTTTGACCCTTGACCATTTACCAATTCATACTTGTGGTCCTCGGGATTTGACTAAAACTATACATAAATTCGGATTATGAAAGTTCTCGTCTCCCGGTACTCGATCTTTAAAACCTCATAACTTTTAGCTCGTTTTGAGTCACGGGCTCTACCTTATACCAAATTAAAGATAAAAAGACCCTCTATAACTACATTTAGTTTTCAAGACCTGTAGGAAAAATAATTTTTATGAAATGACCTCAAAGTTTCTGCCTAAATTTGACTACTCCAAAATCATGCTTAAACTCGATTCCAATCCTACTAATCACCACTAGGCATCATCCTAAGCTTCCTTAATCACAACCAAACACAAATTTTCAGTCCTACCCCTATTGATCAACCAACCTCATAATCTAAAATCAAAGAAAACAAACATGCAACCACTTAAACCTATTCAAAACATCACTAAACACAATACCAAACACAAGATAATGCTCAAAATTCATCAACCACCATGGCTCCCCAAACACCCCCTTGTGCCGTGGGGTTTGGGTGACCAAATCACCACAACCAAATTGATTTTGGTGGGTTTTATTGGTGATTATGCTTCCATTACACATGAATTTAACATGCATCACAACAATTAGCCTCAAAAACGAATTTGAATGTTCTTGAAAATTTTTGGAAAATTTATTTGAATGCATGTGGGATTTAAGTACATAGAAAGGTGGGGAATGACAAGATTAGATGTGGTCTAACCTTAATTTTAATGAAAATCAAGTAGAAAAAATTTTTTGATGGTGTTCTTGGTGGTTTGGGGGTGACCGTCGGCTTTAAGGGCAAGAGAGGAGAGAGTTTGATTTTTTTTTTGTCAAGTGTTACTATGTGTTTGTGTTTAGTGCCTTTTTGTGGTATTGGGAGGGACCAAAGTGTAATTTTTTTGCTTTCTTTTGGCCTTAAGTATAAAACGCCATTAAAACTTTGCGGGATTGACTCACTAGTCAATTTAGAAAATTTTACGGGAGTCGGAAATCATCCCGAACACTCCAAAATATTTTTGGGATACTTTAAATGTACTCGGAAGGCTATAAAACTCACCCGACTCAACTTAACACGAATCGTAAGTAAAATTCTCGAAAAATTACATTATCGATAAATCGTCAATAATTATAGAAATTTGGGCATCCCTCGGGATCGTAATCGTCATCGTCCTTCTTAAATCGTCAATCGTACAAATTATAACCTCGAACATCGGCTTTAACCAATATACTTATAAATATAGAAATTAAAATTTATTAAAAATTTCAAAAATTAGCGTAATTTAGGGTAACGTTAATGACCTTGGTTCTAGGGTGTCACATCCACCCCTCCTTAAAGAGAGCGACGTCCTGGCGCTCGCCTCTTCTTGTACTCACATTTCGTTCTACTGGAACAGATGAGGATACATTTCCTTGAAAAAGTCCTCACGTTCCAAAGTGTATTCCGGTCCACGCTTAGAATTCCATCGGACTTTCACAATAGGAATTCTACTACGCTTCAGCCGCTTGACCTCTCGGTCCATAATTTCCACAGGTTCTTCCACAAAATGCATTTTGTCGTCCAGTCGAATCTCGTCCAAAGGAATCACCAATTCCTTATCCGCCAAACTCTTCTTCAGGTTCGATACGTGAAACGTGTCGTGAATAGCACTAAGTTCGCTCGGCAATTCTAACTTGTACGCTACTGGTCCAATTCGTTCAACGATCTTAAATGGTCCAATATACCTTGGACTCAACTTTCCTTTCTTCCCAAAACGAATTACACCCTTCCACGGCGATACCTTGAGCATAACCATATCTCCAACTTCAAACTCCAACGGTTTCCTTCGGTTATCGGCATAACTCTTCTGTCGGCTTCTCGCAGCAAGTAGTCGGTTCTTGATTTGCACAATCTTCTCTGTCGTTTCTAAAACCATTTCGGGTCCAGTCAATTGACTTTCTCCCACTTCACTCCAACACACAGGCGATCTACACTTCCTTCCATACAATGCTTCGAACGGTGCTGCCTTGATACTCGCATGGTAACTATTATTATACGAAAATTCCACTAGAGGCAAGTGGCGTTCCCAACTTCCTCCAAAATCAATCACGCATGCTCGGAGCATGTCCTCCACCGTCTGAATAGTTCGTTCACTCTGGACGTTAGTTTCCGGGTGATAAGCCGTGCTTAAACTCAATTCAGTGCCCATCGCACGTTTAAGCGATTTCCAAAATTCCGATGTAAATCTACTGTCGCGATCCGAAATGATCGATAACGGCACTCCATGTCTACAGACGATCTCTTTCACGTACACACTGGCGAGCTTTTCCATGATGTCCGTCTTCTTCATAGGTAAGAAATGAGCAGATTTCGTTAACCTATCCACTATTACCCATATCATATCACATCCACTAGGAGTTCTAGGTAAACCCGTCACGAAATCCATAGCGATTTTCTCCCATTTCCATTCTAGGATCTCTGGTTGTACCAACAATCCAGATGGTTTCTTATGTTCTGCTTGAACCTTCGCGCAAGTCAAACACTTACTAACGTAACGAGCAATATCCGCCTTCATATTCGGCCACCAATAAACTTTCTTCAGGTCGTGATACATTTTATCCGATCCAGGATGTATCGAATACTTCGACTTATGCGACTCGTTCATAACCAATTCTCGAACTCCAGGCTTTCCTTCCTCAGATGAACACAGTGGTAACCAAATCCGATTCTCAAAATATCTCAGTCCGTCTGACCTAATCACGAAAAGAGGTTTCAACATTCGTCCCAAGTTCTCAGCTTCAACATTCCCTTTCATTAGTCCTCTCTCCTGAGCCTTCAGTATAGTTTCGGTTAAGTCAACGCTCTCAGTCATCACTAAAGCTCTGACCCTCAAAGGTTTCTCCCGTTCCTTCCTACTTAGTGCATCCGCTACAACATTCGCCTTGCCAGGGTGGTAGCGAATTTCGCAGTCGTAATCACTTAGTAGTTCAACCCATCGTCTCTGTCGCATATTCAACTCCTTTTGATCTAAAATGTGCTGCAAACTCTTGTGGTCAGTGAATACAACACACTTCGTCCCATACAAATAATGTCTCCACAACTTCAACGCAAAAACTACAGCTCCTAATTCCAAATCGTGCGTCGTGTAGTTCTCCTCATTCTTCCTCAGTTGCCTCGACGCGTAAGCTATCACCTTTTCACGTTGCATCAATACCGCTCCATAACCCTTACGAGACGCATCACAATACACTACGAAGTCTTCGGTTCCTTCAGGCAATGACAATATCGGTGCGGAACATAACTTATCCTTGAGCGTTTTGAAAACGAGTTCTTCCTCATTCTTCCTCATTCTTCCTCAGTTGCTTCTCGTGCTCCTCCTTACTCTTAGAATAAATAAGTATATCATCGATGAAAACAATAACAAACTTATCCAGATACGGCTTGCACACGCGATTCATGAGGTCCATGAATACAGCAGGCGCGTTTGTCAACCCAAACGGCATCACTCGAAATTCAAAGTGTCCATACCGCGTACGAAAGGCGGTTACAGGGACATCCTCCTCTCTTACACGCAGTTGATGATACCCTGATCTTAAATCGATCTTTGAGTATACACTGGAACCTTGCAATTGATCGAACAAATCGTCAATCCTCGGCAATGGGTACCGATTCTTAACCGTCAGCTTATTGAGTTCCCTATAGTCAATACACATCCGGAATGAACCATCTTTCTTCTTCACAAACAACACTGGCGCTCCCCAAGGTGATGAGCTCGGCCTAATAAATCCTTTGTCCATCAATTCCTTCAGTTGATCCGATAACTCCTTTAACTCAGATGGTGCTAAGCGATAAGGTGCACGTGCAACCGGCGCAGCTCCTGGCACTAAATCAATTCGAAACTCGACCTCACGGGTAGGTGGTAAACCTGGCAACTCGTCTGGAAAAACTTCCGGATATTCGCAGATAACAGGTACCTCTTCAATCCTCGCCTCTAACTCACCATCACTCGAAACTTGTGCCAAAAACACGTCGCATCCGTTCTCTACGTACTTCATCATTTTCAAACAGGAAATCACTTTCAAACGAGAAGTGCATTCGTCTCCCTTCACCGTCAAAACTTTATTCCTCAACGGAATCTGAACTAATCTCTCGCCACAGACGATCATAGCACTGTGCGCCATTAGCCAATCCATTCCCACAATCACGTCAAACGATCCTAGCTCTATAGGCATCAAGTCGATTTTAAAAGCGTAATTTCCTAACTTCAAGGTACACCCTCTCAGTATAGAATTCGTACTAACAATTTTTCCATCGGCTAACTCAACGTTATAACTAGTCGCTAACAACACCGGTTTTCTATCGATATGACGACTAAATTTAACATCTACAAAACTCTTGTCGGAGCCAGAATCAAACAAAATACTAGCATAACAAGCGTCTAGCAAAAACGTACCGGTAACCACATTAGGACCCTGTGGTTTATCAGCCATTCCCACTTGATACACCGCAGCCGCGTTGTTACCTCCCCGCTTGTTTCCTGCCTTCGGGCAATTCACTTGCACATGACCTCTCTCTCCACATCCATAACATCCTCTCATTCTGATAGCATTCGCCCCAGTGGCTACTCCTCCCGTTCGGCAACCAGACGTCCTATGACCTGCCTTTCCACACTTGCCGCATGCAGGCGGGCAATTCCCAACATGGTACAAATTGCACCTACCACAATGGGGATTCACTTTTACTCCTCTAGGGTTCGTCACTGCCCTCATCCCTTCATTCCTTCTCTGGTTAAACTGCTGATTTCGGTTCGGACCATGGTTGTTTCGATTTCCACCTCGGTTCTGGCCTTGGGATTGATTGCTTTGTGCCGCTTCCCATTTCCTCTTGTTGCCTTCAGCAATGGAGTTCTGCTTGTCCTGGAGCTTGACGTCCATCAATGCGTGAGCCATCTGGACCGCTTCATCAAACGACCCAGGTTTCGACGAAGTTGTTTCACCTTTGATATTGCTAGATAAACCCTTAATGTACTGCTTCATCTTCTTGGCATCATTGGCAAAAACATCTGGACACAAAAGGCTTAATTCATTAAGCCTCCTAGTGTACGCAGTGATATCGTTGTTCTTCAAGGTCAAGTGCCTCAACTCATCCTCCAATTGTCCCAATTCCTCTTCTGGGCAAAACTTCTTAGTCAATAGAGCTTTTGTCGCATTCCACGTCCTTGCATTTGCTACAGCCAATCCAACCGTGGCTACCTGAGTATTCCACCAACTTAACGCATCATCAAGAAACGTAGCAGCCGCAAACTTCACTTTGTCCGCTTCTGCACAACCGCTAATTTCGAACGTACTTTCAACCTTTTCCAACCATCGTCTAAGTTCTAAAGCTCCACCCGTTCCACGAAACTGCGTGGGACCGCATTTCATAAAACTAGAATAGGTACACACTCTCGGGGCTTGCTGTCTCCCCGCGTTCCTTCCCTGGTCCAGATTTCACTCGGCTCGGTCCGCTTCCAGCGCATTTGCTATAGCTTCCTGAATCATTGTGTTTACACGATCGGCGGTCAACTTTGGAGGCATGGTGTTATCGAATATCTCTTTCTGCAAGACAAGGAAAATAGAAAAACAATGTAAGTATACACATCAAGTTTCCGAGACATAATATACCTACAACGACACATCACTATAGAGTTACAAATATTCATCAATTCACATCACAAAAGATCAAATTTAAGACATATCACATATCATGAAAGGTAACATGGATTGTATTGATAATTAACCAAAATTGTGACAAGTATTGCCACTACAATCGTTCACCACAAAACTTAAGTCCTCAAGTTTCTCGTCATAATGCCATCATACAAAAGTCTAAAACAGTTCTATTACAATGATCAAAGAAAAATACAAAACAAGCAACTAGGCATGTGGTGATCCACACGGCCTCTTGGATGGCGGTTCGTCATCATCTTCCTCGGGTTCCTCATCACTATCGTCCTCGTCCACATCATCCATTTTTCTCTTTCCTTTATCATCCGGCCCACATTCCGTCTCCTTTTTCGTCCCTGATGTAGACCCACACTCAATTGCTACCTGACTTCCCACCGTAATACAAGCACCTCTAGTAGGCGGCTGAATCATGAAGTCATTAGCCTCCATCTCCAAATCGTCCACGAATCTCCAATCCGGGGGCAATAATGCTCTAACTCGATGCTCCCAACTCTGCATCCTTGACAACCTCACTAGATCCTCTCTAACACGGTCAAGACTAGCGCTTAAATTTGCAACCATCGATCTTAGACTGTTGATATCACTTTTGTTCACATTTCCATCATACTCAATTCTTGCAGTCCTTTCCAACAGTCTTTGATGTTCCCTTTCATTCTTATCAAACCTCTTAATTACCCGGGTCTCAACTACAAACCGCTCATACATCAACCTCTCCATCTTCCTCAAACGACCTGCGGGATCCCAGTAGTGTCTTGGTCTCGGAAAGTAGACCCTTGCAATATTCTCATGAATCGATGGCGACTTGGATGATTTGCTGGACTCTCCATCGCTCCCATTACCTACTCGAACAAATCCTGGCACTGTTCTCAAATAGTCCTTACAATTGTCCATCGGGCGATTAAAGGGTTGGTGCTCATATCGACCGGTTGGTGGTACTTCATAACCCTTCGGCGAATTCGGAGATTGAAACAAATCAGGTTCGGTCTGGCCTACAGAATTTTCGGGAATGCCATCATCCATTAGTTCCTCGGGCTCTTCTTCAGAATCCTCACTCTCGTCACTACTGATGCTAAAATTATCCACCTCACTTTCATCATTGTCGTTTTCCGGCCCTATTTCCTCTTCTGGAGCGATCCATCCATTATCATTGTCCGGCGGGTTCGGAGGAAACGGTCCCCCTTCGTGACCTACGACGTAATCGTTTCCATTATCATTAGGCGGTACCTCGGCCATTCCTGCAATAACAGCGAATTTCGGAGGGTACATAAGTAATTATACAATATTTATAAATACATGCATGCAAATGCAATGCAAAGGTGGTACATATGCCCGAAATGTAATAATATGATGCTCATGCATGATTAATACAAAAATTACGATGTCGGATATTCCACGTATAATTCAACGTCTACATATAGTAATTCCATACTTACGTAATAATTACCCACATATATACTTCAACTCAAAAGTATACGTCAAATGCCATAAATACAAAAATAAATCTTACCGGAGCCATGCAGGATAGTTGTGTGTGCTTGGACCATTTCTTACGACACCAAAAGTTATAGTTTAGGATTTTCAAAAACGACCTAGTTCTCTATAACTCATGGCTCTGATTACCAATCTGTAACACCCCCACAAATGTTATGCGCAGCGGAACTACAACATTGGGTGCTACACAGTATTCATTGCACACAAGATATATCAAACGACGCTAAAAAGACGTCAACTTAAAACTTGAAATTAAAAATTGTTAGATGATACATGTCCACGGTTTTTCCAACCCCACTTGGTACAACAGAGTTTAGCGTTTTCGGTCCCCATGAATCTCAACCCAAGAATTTCAGTTTCACAACAACATTACATTTAAACTTAAAAATTGTTTAAGTAGAAAAGGGAGGAAAAACAAGCAGACTCCAAGCCATACACACAACATCCATCCCATGCACGCTCCATTCTACACTTCAGCGGTTACCTGAAACACATGCCAAAATTTTGGTCAACGAAAACGTTGAGTGGAATTCATAGGTTTTACAATTCATTTGAACGTATATAAAATAAAAACCATTCGTGATCATTTATAGACTTGTCGATCAAACAATCTATATTCAGGATACTGACAATTGTGTTTAAGCTCATGACACTAATCCGTTAACTCAATCACCCGCGTAATAAATACCGGCGTGATTCAGATGAAACCAGTGCCCCTTCTAAAGGCATCAGTTGCAATTATACCTTATCTCTCATACAAGATAATCTACCGCAGAACTTACTTAACGTACAGCTTCTCGGCTAGCATTGGGTCGTTAGCCCCGTAGTACTACAAATTGTATAAGCGGCTATTTCCCCCTACTCGAGGGCAGGACAATAGTTAATAGTTCATGAATTTAGGGTCTTTTGCAACTTTGGTACTCAACACAATTTCTAAGGCAACATTCGGGTCTAACAATCATTCATGATATACGTTCCTTTTAAAAACTAGCATGCATTTCCCTCGCGGGTAAAACAATTTGAAATAAATATAAGCGAGGCTATAAATTCACACCTTAGATATTAAGTAGTTGGTAGTTCGAGGGATGATCACTGACGACGAAACGGATGCCCGGATAAATCAACACCTATCACAAATAACACGTAATGAGTAATCTCATTTTAAATACCTTACGGTACTGTATAAAATACATATATACTAGTCACTTAGGACAATTATAACTCACGCTAAAACAAAACAACAAGCATCACTCATTTTTACATCATTCGTTCTTATTATTTACGCTATCCATTTTTATCCATTTTCGCCGGTACTTACCGAAAGTACGGGCTGTTTTACCATATTTAACCATACTTATAAAATTTGACAAAATTCTCAAAAATCCTGTAAGACCTGTAGATAACATGTTTTTAATCCCAATAAAAGTTTTTACTTCTACGACTCGTTACTTAACGCTTTTCAAAAATTACATTTTACGGGCTGAAATTGTACTTCGACCAACTTTGACCTCTTTGACCCATTTGAAATGCACCTTTGACTTCTTTGACTCCTAAGTCAACTTATAGACTCATTTACACAGGTTTGTGACCAAATTTTGACCCTTGACCATTTACCAATTCATACTTGTGGTCCTCGGGATTTGACTAAAACTATACATAAATTCGGATTATGAAAGTTCTCGTCTCCCGGTACTCGATCTTTAAAACCTCATAACTTTTAGCTCGTTTTGAGTCACGGGCTCTACCTTATACCAAATTAAAGATAAAAAGACCCTCTATAACTACATTTAGTTTTAAAGACCTGTAGGAAAAATAATTTTTATGAAATGACCTCAAAGTTTCTGCCTAAATTTGACTACTCCAAAATCATGCTTAAACTCGATTCCAATCCTACTAATCACCACTAGGCATCATCCTAAGCTTCCTTAATCACAACCAAACACAAATTTTCAGTCCTACCCCTATTGATCAACCAACCTCATAATCTAAAATCAAAGAAAACAAACATGCAACCACTTAAACCTATTCAAAACATCACTAAACACAATACCAAACACAAGATAATGCTCAAAATTCATCAACCACCATGGCTCCCCAAACACCCCCTTGTGCCGTGGGGTTTGTGTGACCAAATCACCACAACCAAATTGATTTTGGTGGGTTTTATTGGTGATTATGCTTCCATTACACATGAATTTAACATGCATCACAACAATTAGCCTCAAAAACGAATTTGAATGTTCTTGAAAATTTTTGGAAAATTTATTTGAATGCATGTGGGATTTAAGTACATAGAAAGGTGGGGAATGACAAGATTAGATGTGGTCTAACCTTAATTTTAATGAAAATCAAGTAGAAAAAAATTTTTTGATGGTGTTCTTGGTGGTTTGGGGGTGACCGTCGAGGAGAGAGTTTGATTTTTTTTTGTCAAGTGTTACTATGTGTTTGTGTTTAGTGCCTTTTTGTGGTATTGGGAGGGACCAAAGTGTAATTTTTTTGCTTTCTTTTGGCCTTAAGTATAAAACGCCATTAAAACTTTGCGGGATTGACTCACTAGTCAATTTAGAAAATTTTACGGGAGTCAGAAATCATCCCGAACACTCCAAAATATTTTTGGGATACTTTAAATGTACTCGGAAGGCTATAAAACTCACCCGACTCAACTTAACACGAATCGTAAGTAAAATTCTCGAAAAATTACATTATCGATAAATCGTCAATAATTATAGAAATTTAGGCATCCCTCGGGATCGTAATCGTCATCGTCCTTCTTAAATCGTCAATCGTACAAATTATAACCTCGAACATCGGCTTTAACCAATATACTTATAAATATAGAAATTAAAATTTATTAAAAATTTCAAAAATTAGCGTAATTTAGGGTAACGTTAATGACCTTGGTTCTAGGGTGTCACAGGTTGAAATGAGAAATTAGCCGATGGAAGGATTGTTAATAAAAGCCCTAAACAATCTGTTTGAAAACGACTCATTCAAAATCACCTTGCTACTTGTTTTCAATCCATTCCACCATTACCTAGACCTATTCTAACCACTTATAATCATTCCCAAACACCCTAAACAGCCTATACTACCAAGAACATCAAACCCTAATCAAAACCCAAGTCCTAAATCATACATGCAATGTAATTAAACAATTTAAAAACACTAAAAACACCATTTTAAACACAACCCCACAACACATTTCATCAAACACCTTGAACCCACCAAACACCCCCACAATTTCGTGTGTTTTGGGGGCTGTAGATCACCAAGAACATAAACCCCATCTTGTTTTATAGATAAATTAACATTACCCAATCACCAATTACACAAATTAATAATTTAATTACATCAAAACATGTTTTTGAAATACCTTTGATTCTTGAAAAATTAATGTTATTGCATGTTTGATTTGATAGTGGAAAAACACTTACAAAAGGATTAGAAGGAGTGGTCTAAACTTGGTTTAGATCAAAACAAGAAAAAAAATGAAGACTTGGTGGTGGTGGTGAGAGAGGCCGACGGCCAAGGGTGAGAGAGAGGGGAGGGTGGAATTTTTTTTTTTTTAATGTTTTGTGATGTGTGTGTCCCCTTTTTACCTTTTGTAAAATTTGGGGGTCCTATGTGCAATTTGGGCATTCTTTTTGCCTAAATTTTAAACGACTCTTAGAAATAGCGGGAAACGTCTTACTAGTTGATTTTGAAAAATTGTGGGTGTCGGGATTTGTAACAATTATTTTCCAAAGGTTAAAACGCACACAAAACGATTATACATATGGTTCTGACTCGACTTAACACGTAATAGAAATAAAATCTCGAAAACTCAAATATCGATCAATCGATAATAAAATGTAAGTTTTGGGCATCCGTCGGTATCGTAGTCGTTATCGGTTCTTCTTAAATCGTCAAACGTTAAATTTACGACCTTAAACGTTGGTTTCAACTTAAACCGTCAAATATATCCACGATAAAAATTCTTAAAAATTTCAAAAATATACGTAAAATAGGATTAAATAAATGACGTTGGGCTCGGGATATCACATCCACAAGTGAGCCACAACTTAAGAGAGATGCTCATACTGAACAGCTCTTGAGACAATAACTTAGCATATTACGGCACTTTCACGGGTCTTACATCTTTATGCATAGTTTAGGAAGAGCACTATTGTGTCAAACAAATTGGTCATCTTGAAACTTGTAGTGTTTTGATAAACGTTTGGATGAAAACGTTTCTTTTTAAAATGGTGGATCATTTTTGCAAGTAGTCGTAATTTCTTTGATTCTTAAAGAAAATTTTTGAATTTTCTTGTGTTCTTTGAAATCTTTTCTTTTTGTTTGGCGTTGACTTAGTAAGTCACTGTGACCGAGTAATTTTGGAAAATGTTTTATGTGTTGAATGTAACATGCGAATTTCATCAGAATCACGAGGGTGTTGATTAAATACCTAAGGGGCTTGTATCGACACTGAGAAGAGTTTTTAACAAAAATAGAAGACTGTCGAAGTAGAGGAACTCCGAGTTCGAATAACTCCGAGGGAAATAAAGAAGACTTCTCCTGCATCAAACGTATTGTACCTTATTTTTTTTCTCTTTCTCTTCTCGTTCTTTTGATATGTTTTATGACACGCGATAAACTGTTGAAGTTTACCAACTGTGCATCGGTAGTTGGAAGACAATTCCATTGGCGTCTTCGTTTATTCAATTGAGGAATCCTCTTTGCTTGACTCAACCATCCTTGATTATCGATGGTTAAACGATAGATATCCATAGTTGATGTTTTTGGGGTAAACCATTTCCTTTTATGTATTTATGTGGTATGTGATCTAGTCGAGTGATCGTAAGTTGTGGGAACTTGAGATGACATTGTCCAATGAAGTCCGATCATGGAGAACACGTGCCATGTAATATTTTTTTTTTACTGTGAACGATGATGCTTATTGAGATTTTGACCACGTTTGGGACGAAAGTAAGATGGTGTTCTTGTAATATATATGTTGGGAATAAATTATGGGTCAGTTCACTAGACGCTGATAAGAAGAGTTCAAGCGCTGATAAGATGACATTGGACGCTGACAGCTAAGCGTTGACAGTTAGGAAAGTCAACGCTGATAGCCTGGAAGACAAGCACTGATAGAAGTTATCTTATACGAATCTTTTGTTTCTTTATTTGTATATGGTAAAGATAAACTCGACATTGTATTTTTCATTATTATCTTTACCTAGAATAGTTGATTCGTAGCTTCTTGTACAAGACTTCTTAATCTATAAAAGAAGATCTTTTAGGTTAATGTTAATCATCAGTTATAATAAGTTTTCACAAGTTAAACCCTTTCATTGTAATCAAGTTCGATTATTCTAATACAAGTGAAAGTTTGTTTAACATCTTTGTGTTTTAGATTAAGTGTTAATTCCGCATAAAACTTAGTTACTTCATTCATAAGCAAAGGTTTCTCTACGTGTATTACTTGATCTAATCTCGTATACACAAAGCTTAATCGATCTAAGTTTGGGATCAACAAGTGGTATCAGAGCTTGTTGAGAAACTTTTGATCTTTAAGTAACGCAAGAACCCTAAAACACCAAAAACCCTAAAACAACGAAACCCTAAATCTCTCAAAACCCTAAAAACATCATGTCTGGCTCAGAACAACCTCCTGCTCCTATTTTGCTACAAAGCAACACCACAAACCCTAGTATCAAAATTCCCATGTTTGATGCCAGGAACTTCGAGCTTTGGAAGTCCAATTTTGAGCAATATGTAGCCATCCATGACTACACTCTTTGGGAGATTGTTGAATATGGGAACACATTCAACAAAGCTCAGAAGATTGCTAATGCTATTGCCACAAGGTCAGCTGTTCCTAATTGTCCTGAAGCTGATAAGAAGGAAAAGCCTGAAGATGGAAGAGCTGTATCTGCTGAAGATATAGCCAAGAAAAGGGTGGACATGAAAATTTTGAACATCATGAAACACGCCTTGGGTCATGAGAATCAGCACAAGTACAAACGCTTTGAGTCTGCAAAAGAGCTTTGGGAAGCTCTTGAAGTAGCACATGGTGGCAATGTGGATACTAAAGAAGAAAAGAAGAAGCAACTCATGCATGAGTATGCTGTCTTTAAGGCTCAACCCAATGAGAATCTCAGCAGTGTGAGAAGTAGACTGCTTGACATTACAAGTCAACTTTCCTTCATGGGAACACAGATTGATGACCCTGACTTGAATGCTACTTTTCTCAAAAGTCTTTGTGATATATGGAAGATTGAGGCAAGATCCATTCTTGTCAATAACACCCACAAAACCTCTAGGTTTGATGACATCTTCAACAAACTAAGACTGTTGGAGAATGAATGGCTTTTGGAGAGTGATAATAAACCTTCCAGTAGCAACATGGCCTTCTTATCACAAAGTGAAGGTCAATTTGATTCCATGAACTCCTATGGACATCCAGTCACTGGATCTGCATGTGTCAACGCTGGATCACATCCTATCAGCGTTGGAACACATCCTGTCAGCGCTGGATCATATCCTGTCAACGCCTCATACTCAAGCGTTGACACTCACAACTTTGGCGCTGATGGAATTAAACCTGCTGGTTTAGATCTAGATATTGTGCGTGCATTCATTGCTTCTTTGCCCAGTGATTCAAGGATTACATATGAGGATCTTGAGCAAATAAGTGATGAGCAATTGGAAGAGATGGACATCAAGTGGACTATGGCTCTTGTAAGTTTAAGAGCAAACATGTTTAATAAAAGGTTCAAGAAGAAGATGACCTTTGATGCTAAGGATGTTGCTGGATTTGACAAATCCAAAGTTGAGTGCTACAATTGTCATCGTATGGGGCACTTTATGAGAGAATGTAGATCTCCAAGAAGATCTGATGCTGGTAAGCCTTCAAGCCAAATGGTTAAGAGCCAAGATTCCAAGGCCATGGTAGCTGTTCAACAAATTGATGGTGTTGGAGGATGGGACTGGAGTTGGAACTTTTTGGCTAAGGATGAGGAAGAGGACAAAGCATTGGTTGCTGAAGTTAAAGAAGAACATGTTGAATATGCTCTCATGGCACACTCCTCCTCTTCATCAGATAATGAGGTATATGATGATGCTTTCTGTTCTAAGGGTTGTCGTTTAAATACTGAAAAACTAAATCAAGAGATAGTAAAATTATTAGATGAGGCAAGTGCTGAAAGATGCAAAGTATCTAATTATCAAATTGCTCTCACCCAAACAGAAAGGACAGTAGCTGAGTATAAGAAAATGGAGTTTGAATTAAAGGATAAAATAAATATCTTAAATCATGAGTTACATCAAAGTAAAGATATTCAAGATGTCACAAACAGGGTTAATCTTGATTTGATAGCTAAGTTAGATGAGGCTAACAAAAATAAAGATAATGTGAGTCTTAAAATCCAGAGATTTGATAAGGCCACACAAACCCTAGGAGAGTGTGTTAGTAAACAAAGAGACTCTAAGGACATGAGTGGGATTGGGATGAAAGATTATACTGGTGTTCCACCACCAGCTGGGGATTTCTATGGTGTCCAATCAAAGGACTTATCTTGGACTGGCTTGCCAGAACTCCAAGAGAAGGAATTCATTCCTCCACCTAGAGTGACTTCCCCAGTTGAAGAGTATAATCAAAAACTGACTGACCTAGATGAGTGGAAGAAAGCTAACCACACTTTGTTTGTTAAGGGAGGGTTGTTGTGTGAAAGTCCAAATGAGCCCACACCAATCACGAGCCATGATCCTACACCTATTAAAATCACACACCCAACCACTGGCAAAGCTGTTGACCTTGACTCACACACTGTTAGAAAACCTAGTGTTAAGTATGCAGAGATGTATAGGAATACTAGGTCACCAAAAAGCCAAGGTGGTAACTATGGAACAGGCTTCTTTGCTTCTAGACCTAAGACCATGTCTAGAAAAGCCTGTTACAATTGTGGTAGCTTTTCACATTTGGCATACAAATGTGTCAACGCTTCAAATGTCAACGCTGACAAGAACCATTTCAGCGCTGACAAAAGTCAACATAGGTCAAACACTGTCAGACCCAAAACCTTTGTGAACAAAAGTTCACAAGTTGTTAGACCAGCCCCATTCTTTTCTAGAGGGTCTAACACACATGGCCTAAGACCTTTCCAAAAGACAAACACTTGGTCCAATAGGCAATGGGTTCCTGTAGCAAACCCTAGGTTCAACGCTGATAAAGGCAATCGGGGCGCTGACAAGAACAATTTCAGCGCTGACAGACAAACTGCCAAACCTAGGTATTTGCAACCACAGGGAAATGGGTCTAAAGCTTCTACTAGCTTAACATGGAGACCAAAACAAGACCAAAACCCTAATTCTACTGGTCTTTCTATGACATGCAACAGGTTTCATTATATTTCAAAGGTCATGTCAAGACCAATTGGGGTTAACTGGACTTTTCATCCTAAAAGGGATGACCATGGGGTTGTTGTGAGAACTAAGTATGTTCTTATTGAACAACCAGATGAATCCAAGTCTTCTGAGACTTGGGTTCCCAAAGAAAACTAATGTGTTTTCTTTATGTGCAGGGCATTTAAAAGAAGATCAATGATTATGGATATTGGGATAGTGGATGCTCAAGGCACATGACAGGAAAGGAAGACTATCTGACGAACTTCACTCCTATTCAAGATGGTGATAAGGTATACTTTGGAGGGGGCTATGGCACCATCACAGGAAAAGGAACCCTTATCACCAATAATCTACGTTTTGAGAATGTCTTCCTGGTAAAAGAACTGGATTATAATTTGTTTAGTGTATCACAAGTGTGTGATAACAAAAATAAGGTTCTTTTCACTGATACTGAGTGCTTGGTGTTAAGCAAAGATTACAAGCTCCCTGAGGAGAAATACATAGAATTTAGAACACCAAGGCATAAAGACATATATAATGTGAATCTTAATGGAATTAAGATGAATAATAAAATGATGTCATGTTTTTATGCTAAAGCTTCAGTAGATGAAAGTAATCTTTAGCACAGGAGATTAGGGCACATAAACTTTAAAAATATCAATAGACTTGTGAGACTTGGTTTAGTTGATGGTTTGCCTGAAAAGGCTTTCCACAATGACCACTCTTGTGTTGCATGTCTTAAAGGCAAGCAGCACAAGGTCTCATTCAAATCTAAACAGGTGCACTCTAGTTCTAAACCACTTCACTTATTGCATATGGACCTCTTTGGTCCAACTAATATAGAAAGCTTGAAGGGTAAATCATACTACTTTGTCATCACTGATGACTTCTCTAGGTTTACATGGACTTTCTTTTTAGTTAAGAAAAGTGAAACTGCCCAAATTTTGATTGATTTCATTACCCAGATTGAAAAGAATAATGGTAATGAGGTCAAAATTCTTAGAAGTGACAATGGGGGTGAGTTTAGAAATCAGTTACTAGAGGATTTTTGTGCCAAGAAAGGGATTACTAGGCAGTTTAGCATAGCTAGAACCCCACATCAAAATGGGGTTGCTGAAAGAAAGAATAGAACCCTAATTGAAGCAGCCAGAACCATGTTGGCTGATGCCCACTTTCCTATAGCCTTTTGGGCTGAAGCTGTTAACACAGCTTGTTATGTTCAAAATAGGGCATTGGTCAACAAAATACACAATAAAACACCTTATGAGTTACTTTAGGGAAGGAAGCCAAATATTGGCTTTCTCAAGCCTTTTGGTTGTCATGTAGTTGTTTTAGAAACTAGTGATGCCCTAGGTAAATTTGATGCAAAAGGTGATGAAGGCTATTTCATGGGTTATTTAGTGCAGAGCAAAGGATATAGGGTTTACATCAAGAAAGAAAAACGTATACTTGAAAAGGTACATGTTAGGTTTTTAGAGAGTAAACCTAGTGATCCTGAAAGTGGTCCGAATTGGTTGTTTGACTTGGAACCTTTATCTAGAGCTTTAAATTATATGCCTGTTACTAATCCAGACATTGTGAAGGTAACTTCAAGTGTTTTGGAAAAGAGAATTGGTAATGTTTCAGGTACACAAGTTGCTAAAAAGGATGGACCACCAGCAGTTGAGTCATCTCCCACACAAGAATATGTTACATTTCCTATATGGACAGATGAGTATTATGCTGCTGCTGCTGCTGCTAGAAAGGATAAAGGTGGTTCTTCAATACCACCAGTTGATAACATGCATGGTCATTCAGGCGCTGACAAGCACAATTCTAGCGCTGACAAGACCAATTCAGACGCTGATGGCTCAAACGTTGACAACAATGATTCTGGCGCTGACAAAAGTAATTCCAGCTCTGACAAGCAAAATTCCAACGTTGACAACACTCATGAGCATTTCTTATCTTCCACTTTTGAACAAGGTGAACCTTCAAGAATAAATGAAGAGGTTCAAGATGGAAGAGAGTCTGAAGAAGATATTAGCAACATGGAGGATGATATTGAAGACAACAGAATTCTTGAAAATGGAATTCCTAGATCTACTTTGAAGAATCATCCTCCCTCTCAAATCATTGGGAATATCATGACTCCTGTTCAAACTAGAAGATCTCACAAGACTCATGATAGCTTCATTGCTAATATCCACAAGAAGGTTGATACCCCTCTTGTATAAACGTGTTTGTTTGCCTGTTTTCTGTCACAACAGGAACCCAAGAAGATTTTTGATGCTCTCAAAGAACCTAGTTGGGTGGAAGCAATGCAGGATGAGCTTCACCAATTTGCTATACAGGATGTTTGGGAGCTGGTTGATTGTCCTAGATATGTGAGACCAATTGGGACAAGATGGGTTCTAAGGAACAAGAAAGATGAAAGGGGTATTGTGGTCAGAAACAAGGCACGTTTGGTAGCTCAGGGATATACACAAGAGGAAGGTATAGATTATGAAGAGGTCTTTGCTCCTGTTGCAAGAATTGAAGCTATAAGAATTTTCCTAGCTTATGCCTCTTGTATGAACTTCACTGTTTATCAAATGGATGTGAAGAGTGCTTTCCTCTATGGAACAATTGTTGAGGAGGTATATGTCATGCAACCTCCTGGTTTTGAAGATCCTGAGAATCCAGACAAGGTTTATAGAGTGAAGAAAGCTATGTATGGACTTCATCAGGCCCCAAGAGCATGGTATGGTACATTGTCCACCTACTTGGTGGAAAATGGTTTTAAAAGGGGCACCATAGATCAGACATTGTTTACAAAGAAGAAAGGTAAGGATGTCTTACTTGTTCAGGTCTATGTTGATGATATCATTTTTGGATCCACAAATCCAAAGATGAGTGAAGACTTTTCCAAGCTTATGACAGATAAATTCAAGATTAGTGCAATGGGTGAGATGAACTTCTTTCTAGGATTACAAGTTCAGCAGAAAGAAGATGGTATCTTCATCTCCCAAGACAAATATGTAGCTGAAATCTTGAAGAAATTTGGTTTTTCTCCACATGAAAAGAGTGCTTCCACTCCTATGGATAGGGAACACCCTTGGGGAAAAATTGGAGCTGGAAAAGATGTGGACGTTAGGCACTATAGATCAATGATTGGCTCATTGATGTATCTTACAGCCTCAAGACCTGACATCATGTTTGCTGTGTGTGCTTGTGCACGCCATCAGGTGAATCCCAAAGAATGTCACCTTTTTGCTGTGAAAAGAATCTTTAGGTACCTAAGATGTTATCCAGATCTTGGCTTATGGTACCCAAAAGATTCTCCATTGGAGCTTATTGCATATTCGGACAGTGACTATGGTGGTGACAAGTTTGATAGAAAATCCACAACTGGTGGATGTCAATTTCTTGGGAGTAGACTGATATCTTGGCAATGCAAGAAACAAACAGTGGTGGCAAACTCTACAACTGAAGCAGAATATGTGGCTGCAGCTGCTTGTTGTGGACAAGTCTTATGGATTCAGAACCAGCTGTTGGATTATGGGTACAATTTCATGCATACCAAGATTTTTGTAGACAATAACAGTACTTTATGCATTATTAAAAATCCTGTACATCATTCTAAAACCAAACACATAGAATTAGGCATCATTTTATAAGAGATTGCTTTGAGAAAGGTTTAATACAACCAGATAGGATAGACACAGAAGATAATGTGGCTGATTTATTAACTAAACCTTTTGATACTGGAAGATTTCAATATTTGGTAACAAATATTGGAATGGTTAATCTCACTTAATATGTGTTTTGGAACCTTTTTGTAAAAGTATGTACAGGATAATGCATTGTTATTGGTCTTTGTGATGATTTAGATTTTTCCACTTTATTTTTCTAACACTGACAAAGGTAAATTTAACGCTGACAAGTGTTATTTTGCCGTTGTTAGAGATATTATTGTCTAACGCTGACAAGTGTTCCTTCAACGCTGATAGTGTTGTCGGGGCGCTGTTAGCAACAATGTTAGTTTTGTGGTTTTCAATCTAAATGTGTAGGTGGTGGTAGCTTTATGCCATTGGATACAGAGTTGCTTATGGATCTTTGAAGAGCTATTTGGACATGTTTTTGTTTATGGATGATGGTTGGAATATTTATATTCCTATCTTGACATAAATTTTTAATGTTCATATATATTTTGAGAAACTCATGTATCATAGTTTAAGGGGAGGTTTAAGGAACCTTTAGGACTTTTGGGTATTCTTATAATACTCTTATCACAATTCTAGATTGTGTCCACAGGTGAGTATGGGTTAGTTTTACTAAACCATGAGGCACTGTAGCATGCAAAGTTGACAAACTATGCATGCTGCCAAGACATTTTTGGCCTAGAATTGGTTGTGGTCTGTTGGGGGACTTGGGAATATTTTTGTTATGGGTTTTCCCTGGGAGTTACAAAGGATTTTATGAAATAACTTTGTTGGTAAGTATTTTGGTTAGCAAGGGACACTTGAGGACATTTGTGTCTATCTTGCTTAAGCAAGTGTGCATAAGTGGACAGTGCTTGCCGCCCAGTAATTATTATCAACTTGCAAGATATTTACCTTAGGATAAATTACTTTGTTAAGGTCTTTTTCTTTTTAAATATTTTTATTTTTAGACGCTGACAAGTTTTTCTCCAAACGCTGTTACGACCAATCGTGACGCTGACAAGGCTTTAGGCAAACGCTGACAAGAAAATATAGCCGTTGGGCGTTGATGGGCTATTTTTGACCGTTGACACCTAGTGGGCCCTACCCAGTTGTTATCTTTGACTAATCTTTGGCCGTAATTTTTGGGGAGCTGTTACTTTTAATTAATGCATGAGATAAGTTATATTTGATTCAATATTTTCATCATTACTCTTTGAATATAACTGCCTCATTTTTGACCAATCATAATCATGCATCTCTCCTATAAATTTGGCTAACTTTTTCATTCTGGGTATTCATATTTTCTTGTCTAACATCTTTCTCCTAGATTTTTCCCATATCACATAACCTAAACAGCTTTCAACATGGCACCAAAGTTCAACTCAAACAATCTGACATTGGAGTTCAAGAGCCAACATAATATGGTAGCTTACTTGGACGCTGATAATGATTTGTTCCCTCAGTATTCACAAATGGTGGCATTTTTAAATGCATCCTCCATAAGGTATGCACTTTCTCATGAACCACTAGTCCCTGTCGCACACATTAGACAGTTTTGGAATAATGTCAGTTCCACAACAGCTAATGGAGTGACTACATTAACATCTACTGTTCATGGAAGAACATGGGTGGTCACTGAAGCTTTGGTTCGCCAAGCTTTGCGTCTTAATGACGCTGATGGTGTGACTACCCTTGCCATTGCAACAATAGAACAAGGTCTTAGGGAATTGGGTTATCCTATTCCTGCTGGTAAAACTTTAAATAAATATCATACGCAGGAATTTCCCTCGGATTGGAAATATTTGATACATGTCCTTCTTCAATGCTTAAGTCCAAAATGTACTGCTTTTAATGAAATAAACAGGTCCATTGCAAGTGCTTTGGTTTGTATGTCACGTGGGCTTAGGTATAATTTTTCAAAAATGATTTTTGAAGGGATGTGTAAAAATAAGGGAAGTAAAATGACTTTGGCTTATCCAAGATTTTTGCAAATGGTGTTTGATTTACAAGAATATTGTACTAGGGATCATGACAATTTTTATGAGATCCCTAAGCAAAAGAAAACCATTTTTGACAAAATGATCTCCACAAACAGACCTATACCTCTCACCCAAGCCATGCTTGAAGTAATTCAGGCTGACCAACCACAACCAGACCCTGCACCTCAACTTGAGCCTATCCTTGAACCATTACCTTCACCTGAAAACATGGACGTTGACCAAGCCAATGTCAACACTGACACTCAAAATGTTGGCGCTGACACAGCCAATCCCAACGCTGATGACATCCCTGAACAATCCCAAACACCTCTTAACCAACCAACACCCACACAATCTACCTCGTCTTCCACCCCATTACAATCTAGGTTGAATAAACGCCAAAGGACTACTGGAGTGTTCTCCTCTAGTGGTCCTAGCCTTGTTGCAGAGAGAACCACCTCCACAAGTGTGGCTGGTGACATGGATGAGGCTGGGGCTATTGTCACAAGCTTAGATGCTGGTCAAGACAGTCCCAACATCATTAAGACCTCATCCATGCCCCATGATTCTATTTTGGGAGGTCAAATCCCCATTCTAGCTGAGGGCAGATTGGAACCTATGACATTGAATGAATTGACGGCTGCTGTCATTAGCTTGCAAAAGCAAAATGTCAGCCTTGTACAAATTGTCAATAATCAGGGCCGTGAACTCCAAGTATTGAGGGAGCGGGTAACTGTTTTGGAGAATCCTAGTAGCAGGAGTAGAATGGAGGAATCTTCCAAAGGGGAGGATGAAGAGGATGAGCTGATTCATACAGCCAGTGAGAAGAGTTCACAATTTAGTGAATCTTTAAATGTTGCTGAAGCACTCACCAACTTGAAGAAGCACCCTATCATTGATACATCCAAGGTAACTCCATTAAACTTGGAAGGATCTTTCACAACAACAATGGGCACTGATACAGGTTTGAACGCTGACACATCCAGCGCTGACAAAGGTAATCGGGGCGCTGATAAAGGTAACTTGAACGCTGACAAAGTTGCAGGTGGTGTTGATGTATTCCAGTCATCAGCAATCATCAAAGATGTGTCCACACAGGTTTCTTCTTCTACCTTACCAATTATTGATCCAAAAGACAAGGGTAAGGGGATTATGGTTGAAGAAGATGTTCCAAAGAAAGATGCAGCACAAATTGCATTTGATACACAGTTGGCTGCACAACTTTTGGAAGAAGATTTGAAGAGGAGTGGTAGATCACCATTTGTTGCCACTTCTGAGAGTGAGGAAGAGAGTGATGATGAAAGAGAAGGAGCTAGCTCAGATTCAAGTGTTCAAATCATTGAAGATCCAGAGAGACTTGAATATGGGGATGAGTTGGCAAAAGAAAGATTGAGTGACTTGAAGAAGCAGGTTGATTTTGACCTTCCAGAAATCACCAGAATGTTCCATGCTTGGGAAGATAAGGTAATGGACAACCCAGGGATGAGTTTGTCAGATCAAATTTGGGGGTTGGAAATTCTTCTCAGGGTACAAGATGATATAAAGGTGATTTTGAAGTATAATGCCCAAGAGGTCAAGACTTGGCTTAAAAGAGATAGAAGGCAATTGTATTACAAGTTGCTTAGATGCCATCAACCTGGATGGACATACAAGAAGTTGCTGGCTTTATCTTTTGAGGAGCTAGAGTACAGGGCACATCCTATTTGGAGGCATGTGCAAGAAAATAATGTCTTACAGTTTCTTTCAGAAGAAAGGAAACAGGAGCTTGCTGAGGAAATGCAGATTGAAAAGGAGATGAGGATTGCTCAAAGACCAGTGAAGAAAGGAGATCCTCTCCAATTTCCCAAATATATGGATGTGTATTATCCAAATGAAACTGTCATAAGGAAGCATCTCAAGCTTTCTCCATTGGAAGCTTCAGATTTGGTTAATGTAGTATCTCTAGATACCAGAAATCCAATCATAAGTTTTGATGAAGATGAGTGTGGATTTTGGAAGATTGGCAGATTTGGGAAGGAGGTACACACTTTCACTTCAATTATTTCTATCTTTGCAAGCATAGACAGAGAAGACTTGGTGCATCTATGGAGATTGATAGAGGCCAAGTATACGGCTGAAGCACCTACTTCAGCAAATGGAATAAGACTATGGCACACATTTTTGACTTTGTGTGGTCCAAGGGAAGCAGATCCTGCTGTATGGAAGGATCTTGAAGATGACCTCAGTGGTCTTCATTGGAGGCTTTATTCTACTTGTGGTGTGTTTCATTTGAGCTCTACAAAGTTTTCAGAGTATCTACTTGTGGATGCTGACTATTTCTTGTCCAAAGAAGTATTGGAGAAGATGAAGGAGACACCCTTGGAGATTGATTATACTAGTGATGTGGCCAAATACTTGATTAGATATGTTTATCACCAACATAAGAAGTTTTTGTAAGATTCCTCCTAAGCCTTAAGTATTTATTCAGAAACTTGATCATTGGAATAGATATCAAGTTTAGGGGAGGATTGTTGGGAATAAATTATGGGTCAGTTCACTAGACGCTGATAAGAAGAGTTCAAGCGCTGATAAGATGACATTGGACGCTGACAGCTAAGCGTTGACAGTTAGGAAAGTCAACGCTGATAGCCTGGAAGACAAGCACTGATAGAAGTTATCTTATACGAATCTTTTGTTTCTTTATTTGTATATGGTAAAGATAAACTCGACATTGTATTTTTCATTATTATCTTTACCTAGAATAGTTGATTCGTAGCTTCTTGTACAAGACTTCTTAATCTATAAAAGAAGATCTTTTAGGTTAATGTTAATCATCAGTTATAATAAGTTTTCACAAGTTAAACCTCTTTCATTGTAATCAAGTTCGATTATTCTAATACAAGTGAAAGTTTGTTTAACATCTTTGTGTTTTAGATTAAGTGTTAATTCCGCATAACACTTAGTTACTTCATTCATAAGCAAAGGTTTCTCTACGTGTATTACTTGATCTAATCTCGTATACACAAAGCTTAATCGATCTAAGTTTGGGATCAACAATATATATATATTTTGGGTATGGATCCGTGTGTTAGCACTCTGCGATGACATATGTATGTATTTTATTTTATTTTATTTTCTTTATGGATATGCATCCATAGCTAGCAAGCTTTTGAACCCTCTTAAACTTGTAATTTTCTTTTTGACTGGACTCATCCGAGAAATATGTCAACATTCCTTATTTTATCATGGCTTGGCTGATTAGCAAGCATGAGTTAACTTGATTGAACTTATTTTACTTTGCATGGTTTGGCTATTTTGCAAACATGTCGTGATACGGCTTTATGTGCTTCATAATGGCTTTTGTGTTTGATTGGATTGTGATGTCTTCGAGAGAGTTATGTATACGTCGAATGATTACCATATCGATGAATTCGTTTTTGACGAAATAGGTTTGTATGTACGTAATAATGCGATAAGGTGATTTTGTAGGACTAGTATTAATTACTTCGTCTTTTATATTCTGAACGTTTTTCGATGGGGTTATGTGCGACCCATGTGATTTTCTTTATGATTAATTGTTTTTATGAGACGATGAACCAAGTGAAGGGACGATTCGAAAGTTGGAAGACGTGCTCTGAGCGTGTGTGATTGATTTTGATAGTTGTTGAGATCAACACTTGTCGTTGGTAGTATCTTTGTATGACGACTTTTACCTTGTTAGCATTGAAGTTGTAGCATTTGAAGAATTATGTTGATGAAAATGTAGATCACCAGTTGAGTGGAATGGAGTAGGAAAAATTCAGTTGAATGGACTTGAAATGATTTGAGAGACTACGAAAGAGATGGTGTAGATTAAGAATTATTTGCTAACCGCGAGAAGCTGTGGAAAGAGATGTGTTGATACCCGTGGGAAGAATTTGGGAAATTGAAGTGGAGATCATGGATCGAGTAAGAGAATTAAAGCAAGGTATAATACTCATTGTGAAGGTGTGATGGAACCCGAGACGTGAACCGAAGTCCATATTGGAACGTGAATACCTCTATAGTAAGAAGTACCCCCATCTTTCTAGTAGTACGAAATGCGAGTATAAGAACCGGAGAGCGCCGGGACGTCGCTCCTTTAAGGATGGGAGGATGTAAGACCCGTGAAAGTGCCGTAAGATGCTAAGTTATTGTCTCAAGAGCTGTTCAGTATGAGCATCTCTCTTAAATTGTGGCTGACTTGTGGATGTGATATCCCGAGCCCAACGTCATTTATTTAATCCTATTTTACGTATATTTTTGAAATTTTTAAGAATTTTTATCGTGGATATATTTAACGGTTTAAGTTGAAACCAACATTTAAGGTCGTAAATTTAACGTTTGACGATTTAAGAAGAACCGATAACGACTACGATACCGACGGATGCCCAAAACCTATATTTTATTATCTATTGATCGATATTTGAGTTTTTCGAGATTTTATTTCTATTACGTGTTAAGTCGAGTCGGAACCATATGTATAATCGTTTTGTGTGCGTTTTAACCTTTGGAAAATAATTTTTACAAATCCCGACACCCACAATTTTTCAAAATCAACTAGTAAGACGTTTCCCGCTATTTATAAGAGTCGTTTAAAATTTAGGCAAAAAGAATGCCCAAATTGCACAAAGGACCCCCAAATTTTACAAAAGGGAAAAAGGGGACACACACATCACAAAACATTCAAAATAAAAAAATTCCACCCTCCCCTCTCTCTCACCCTTGGCCGTCGGCCTCTCTCACCACCACCACCAAATCTTCATTTTTTTCTTGTTTTGATCTAAACCAAGTTTAGACCACTCCTTCTAATCCTTTTGTAAGTGTTTTTCCACTATCAAATCAAACATGCAATAACATTAATTTTTCAAGAATCAAAGGTTTTTCAAAAACATGTTTTGATGTAATTAAATTATTAATTTGTGTAATTGGTGATTGGGTAATGTTAATTTATCTATAAAACAAGATGGGTTTTATGTTCTTGGTGATCTACAGCCCCCAAAACCCACGAAATTGTGGGGGTGTTTGGTGGGTTCAAGGTGTTTGATGAAATGTGTTGTGGGGTTGTGTTTAAAATGGTGTTTTTAGTGTTTTTAAATTGTTTAATTACATTGCATGTATGATTTAGGACTTGGGTTTTGGTTAGGGTTTGATGTTCTTGGTAGTATAGGCTGTTTAGGGTGTTTGGGAATGATTATAAGTGGTTAGAATAGGTCTAGGTAATGGTGGAATGGATTGAAAACAAGTAGAAAGGTGATTTTGAATGAGTCGTTTTCAAACAGATTTTTTAGGGCTATTTTCGTGGTTTTAATTTTTGGTCCAGGTTGTGATTATAGGATATAGTTGTAGTGGTCGTCGAGACGCTCGTTTCGGTATAAGATAGAGATTTTAACTCCAAACGAGTCAAAAGTTATGTTATTTTGAAAATACGTGTACCGGGAGATGAGAATCAACACAATCCGAATTTGTGTTTGGTTTTGGGTCAAATCCCGGGGACCATAGATAGAGTATGGTAAATGATTTACAGTTAATTTTTGGTTTCAAACCTGCATTTGTGAGTCTATTTTTAGACTTAGGTGTCGGATTAGTCGATGGTGTATTTTAAATGGGTCAAACAAGTCTAACATGGTCAACGTGCAAAATCAGTCCTAAAAGTGTATGTTTAGAAATGTGATGTGTAACGAGTCGTAAAAGCGAAAACTTTTAATGGGATTAAAAATTGGTTTTCTACAGGTCGTAAGGTATTTTTGAGAATTTTCCCAATTTTATAAAAGGGTATACGTCTAGGAAAACAGCCCATACTTTTGGTAAGTATCGGTGAAACCGTAAAATGGATAGTAACTTTAGTAACATTGATAAATGGTATAAGTCTAGTAACAACTACTTGTTTGGTTTTGGCGTGAGTTTTCATAAGCATTAAGTGTTTCGATTTGCGTGTGTTTAGTACAATTATGTACGCGGTGTATTGATTTGGTTTTCGTACTTTGACTTTTAGGTCAAGTGTTTGATTATCCCGGGCATCCACATCGTCGGTGACATTTCTCGTTACGTCTTCGCTAGAACCACTACTACGCAAGGTGAGTCTATAGCCTCACTCTTTACTTATTTCAAATGTTTTTACCCGCGAGGGGGATACATGCTATTTAAATGAAAATGAACATAAGTCATGAATGATTGTTGGACCCGAATGTTGCCTTGAAATTGTGTTGAGTACCTAGTTGCAAAAGGCCCTAATTTCATGAACTATTAACTATTGTCTTGCCCTTGCGAAGGGGGAAATAGCCGCTTATACAAAGCGATAGTACTATGGGGTTGACTACCCTATCCGAGACGAGGGCTAGTACGTTGATACCCCCTGCGGACGGATAATTTGTGATAAGAGATAAGGTATAATTGCAACTGATGCCTTTAGTAGGGGCACTGGTTTCATCTGAATCACGCCGGTAATTATTACGCGGGTGATTGAGTTAACGGATTAGTGTCATGAGCTTAAAAACAATTGTCATATCCTTGAATAATAGATTGTTTGCGCGACAATGCTATTGAATGATCGTGATTGGTTTTTAATACTTATGTTCAACTTATGATTTGATAAACCTATAGATTCGCTCAACCTTTGTGTTGACAGTTTTAAGCATGTGTTTCAGGTAACCAAGATTGATAGCAGCGGAGCATGCGAGGATGGAAGTTGTTATGGCTTGGCGGTCTACTTGTTTTTCCACCCTTATTTAACTTAAAACTCTTTTATTATTCTGTCATGTGAGCAAAAATGTACTTTTGGGTTGAGATTCAGTGGGGACCTAACGCAAACTCTGTTTTGTATTATCTTGGGATTTGGAAAACTGTAGACTTGTATGATTTTAATAATGTTTAAATTTATGTTTAAACTTTTACGTCTCTTTGAGTCGTTTAATATAGCTTATGTGTGATGATAACTACGTAGCACCCAAATGTTGTAGTTCTGCTGCGCATAGCATTTGTTGGGGGTGTTATAATATATATATATATATATATATATATATATATATATATATATATATATATATATATATATATATATATATATATATATATATATATATATATATATATATATATATATATATATATATATATATATATATATATATATATATATATATATATATATATATATATATATATATATATATCAAGGGAATATTTTTCTGAACCTATGAAATTAAGAGATATCGCGCAATTAACTGAACTAGAGTTGTGAGAAAGTTAACCAGGATAAGGATGAATGTCATAGGATATGATAAGTAAAGGTGGAAAGAATTAAATTGGAATGTTGTTGAGCATTGAGTACTGATTTCTAGAAGTAATCAGTGGAATTTCTATTTAAAGATTTTATTTGGTCGTTGATGAAAAGGTAGGTAAGAGGAAACAGTAATAGATCAAATTTTGTGTGCGCTTTACCAGTAGTAGTCGGAAGGGAATGAGAAGATGAGTTAGTATTTAAGGTTATTTTAAGATTGTTCTGTGGAATCGTAGAGTTCACTGTCGTCCTGGGAAGAAGAAGCTTTGTGTTAGCTTAGTGTTGGGAGTTATGTAATATGATTTTATATTTTGTTATATGGCATTGTCAGGAAGTTGAGGATGGTAATATGATCAATTGTAAGGATTGGCAGATGAGACAATAAGGATAATCTGATTAGACTGGAAGGGTAAGTCATCAGAGAAGTAATAATGGAAGTAAGGAAAGAAGCTGGATGTTTTGGGAATAAGATGATTGCTATAAGGATGAACAAACTGAGTACCAAAAATCGGTATCTATTACTGATGATTGATGTTTTGTTTGATGGATATTAAGGAAGGAAAGGAAAGTATTTAATAACAATTGAAAAATTGTTAGGGAAAGAGGAATGGTGTGTGAAATTCTTTGGATATGAATTTTAGCTGGAGTTAATATAGACATTTTAGAATGTGCGATCTATGGCTGAAGTGATCGTGAAAGTCTTGACTAGATTGAAACGATTAAGGCTTTGTCGATACCGACGAAACCGACTGAAGCTTGTCAATTCCTTTGTATAAGCTGAGTATTATCGGAGGTTTATCGAAAGGTTTTAACTGATTGTTGAACCATTGATAAAGCTGAAAACGAAGAACTAAATGTGTGAAATCCATTCATACATCTAAGTTGTAGTTTTAGATCTGATTTTTGTAGTTGAGGAGGTTGTTTATGAACGCTGATGATAGATTGAAGTTCTGTGCATGTATAGTTAGTATTGGAGGAATCTGAAGAATTATAGAGCTGCGATGATGATATTTTGATAATATCAAATGGAAAGGGAAGTAATAGTAGTGTGTTGACTTGAATAAAGAAGTATAACGGGAATTATATGATCATGAGTTTCGACGATGTGGTATCTATTTTGGTTGTAAAGTACTACTTGTATGGAATCAAGTATGAAGAAAATAAGGATAATAAGGACTTACTTATAAATTCCATTCGGGAATTTCAAATGAAAGGAGTTAAGGATTACTTAATGATGACTGGGAAATAATAATCAGTAAATTATTGATGAGATATGTTATAGTTCTGTATTACGAAATGTGTTCTAGATTATAAAGGATGAGTGTGGACACTTTCACTATCAACTAGTGAGTATTTAGTAAGGAGGAGAAGGAAAAAGGGCTTATAAAATTCCTAAAGCAATTGAGAATTAACTCTTGAGTGTTGAGATTTTTGGAATATTGGTAACAACAAGCAGAATGGATAGAATGGAAAGAAAGTTAGAATTGAATTGATAAACTAATGGAAAAGGAATGCCAAAGAAAGATGATCAACAGATTGTCAGAAATTTTGAAATAGAACGGTAGTAGAAATGAGAGAGTCGAAATGTATGTTTTTGTGGAACAAAAACGGTTATTGTAGTTATCTAATTCTCCTTCCATTAGATCAGAGAATACGTTAAGAATGCAAGGACCAGTGGTGAATGAATTTTCAGATCAAAGAGAATTTAATTATTCTAAGAGTGCTGAGAGTGTCGCACGTAGTATTGAAGGAATTTCACAAGTTGAAGTATTGATACAGTCTGGTTGGAATTAGATGTGTTACGATATCAGGAAATGTATTATGGTCAGATTTGAGTATATGAGACTAACGGATTTGTTTAAACAATATATGATATCAGGAAGATGTAATGATGTACAATGGAAGGTACAGTAATTCAGTGTAGTGATTTGTTAGAATGAATGAAAGTGGAATATGAGAAAATGAAATTATATAAGTGACTGGTCAGAATTACTGATAATCCCATTGTGTTTAGTTTAGTGTAACCTCGGGACATAGTGTCAGTATTTTTGAATATTGGAAATCGCTGTAAGAAGGAATGAGCATTCAATAAGGTTTGAACATAATATATGTAACCCAGAGTTTGAGTATTATAGATCTTTACAGAAAGTGAGAAGAATAGATATCTAGTGAAAACGGACAGAGTGAAAGGATGATTTGAACGATGGCAATTGAATTTGTGTTGATATGATTGAAACTTGGGATGATGATATCTTTAATATTTCACTATGAGGACTAATGAAACCTAGTGAAGATGAAATCTTTATGCGATGATAATTGCACATCTTAATTTGAGAACTTACAAAGTCGTGGGTCAAGTCATCAGAGTATTGAAGCAGGAATTAAACTGAGAAAGTGATACAGAAGGAGTATGAATGATGAAGGAATATTATCATATTGGAAGGTGAAATTTGGAAGTTGAATGTAGTAAAATCGGTGGATATGATGATATCATAAGAATTGACTTGAATTGGTGTGAAAGATGTGAGTATCTCTTGAGGATAAGAGGTCACATTGATTCTAAAAGTGAGGAAGTGCGAGCGTGAGGCGGGTTGAGCGCCGGGACGTCGCTCTCTTTTAGGAGGGTAGGATGTGACAACCCAAACCCGTGGTCATTATTTAATTATATTTTTACGTATATTTTTGAAATTTTGACGACATTGATTGTTATAACGATTGGTGATTTGACTTGGATGAATGTTGAAAGTTATATTTTTATGTTTTGACGAGTAGCGAGGATTATTAGTAATGAAGATATCAACGGATGCCCGAAATTTTACGTTTTATTTTAGACATGTCGATGTTTAATATTTTGACGTTTTTATTTTTAATGTCGTATTAAGTCGTGCCAGAACTATATAATATCTTATTTTGTGTGTGTTTTATGTTTTGAGAAGTATTTATATGAAACCCGAGACCCGTAAATATTTTCGAAATTGACTAATAGTCATTTCCCGCTTTTTAACCAAGTAATTGCATTTTGGTCCACAAGAATCACAATTGGCAAAAACTACCCTGAACTTTTCCCATATAAAAGGAAAATTCTTACACAAAAACACACACTAAACACTCCACCACCAAAAATCTTTCTCTCCCTTGTTCTTGTCCGTCACCTCCAAGCACACAACACCCTTGATTTTTAAAAATCAAGCTTCAATCCATTTAAACTAATTGAATACACATCTTTATCTTTTGATTCTCTACATTTTGGTATGAAAATCTCTTACATGCATGAACTTTTTATGAAAACCCATTTTTGATGAAAACTATGTATGTTTGATCTTAAATATGTGTTGTATGTAGGTGTTTATGGTGTTATATATTATTTTAAGTGGTTGCATGTTGAAATTTTGAGTTGGGTTTTATTTGATTTGATCATCTAGGATGATATAGTATGTTAGGATTGAAAGTAGTAATATATAGATGATTATAGTTGTAAAAATGATGTTAAAATGGGTGAAAATTTTGATTTTAAGTGGTTTTTAAATATGTATTTTAGACCAGCAGCTAAAAGTTAATTTTTAAAAAATATAAGTTTGAGTATGATATGAACTAACTAGATATTGTTGTAGAGGATTTCATAAGCTTCTATTTGGTATAAAGTAGAGCTTCTAGCTCCAAACGAAAGAAAAGTTATGATAGTTTGATTATTCGTGTACCGGGAGACGAGTATCGGCACTGGATGTAAAATGATAAACATTATGATGTTAAGTCTATTTTCAAAGATGAGTGTCGGTTTTGTAAACGGAGTCAAATATATAGGTTAAAAAGACTATATGAGTTGTTGACGTAAAACTGTCCGGTTTTTTTAGTTCGAAGATGAGTCGGGCAGGGAACTTTAAAAGTAAATTATTTTAACCAACTTTTGAGAGGTCTTTCTATATATAGTAAGTGAAGTTTCTGATTAGTATCGTAAGCTATTGACGTGTTTAAGTAAGGAAAATAGTTTGGACAAGTAATATATATATATATATATATATATATATATATATATATATATATATATATATATATATATATATATATATATATATATATATATATATATATATATATATATATATATATATATATATATATATATATATATATATCGACAGTTTTTGAAAGAATAAAAGTGTAAAAGTGTACGTAAGAAGGAATTATTAAATTGAGTATGGTGTGAGTTTGATTTTGACTTTAAGATATTTATTTCATTTTATTAAGTATGGAATATTACTTGGATGTATTATTAAAGGCACGCGTTTTATTTTCATAGATTGTGAATTTTGTGTTTGCGGATATCATCGATCGTTGAAAGTCGTCATACTATTGTTAATACTTTAGGTGAGTCTATAGCCTCGCTTTCTACTTGTTTTAATGATTTTAAAACCCGCGAGGGGGATACACGCTATTTGAAGAAAAATGAACACATGTCATGAGTAATTATTGGACCCGAATGTTGCCTTTGTTGCCTTTGTTGATTTGCATTGTATAAGTACCTAAATTGCAAAAGTCCCTAAATTCACGAGCCGTTAACTATCTTCTGACTTGATGTTGTGAGTTGGGAATAGCCGCTTATTCTAATGATAGTACTATTGGGCTGACGACCCTATCTGAGACCAGGGCTTTACACCGAGTAACCTCTAGGAAGGATAATTTTACGAGAATGAGAATGTGGTATTCTTGCAATTGATACCCTAGTAGGGGCATTGGAATTCTTATAGTCATGTTGGCATTTGGCATGGGTGACTAAGTTAAGGGGTCGGTGTCATGTGATTAATACAATTCATTAGCAACTGTTTTAAGATGACATGCCTGATTAATAGATTGTATGGCCACAATGCTATTAAACAATTGTGAATGATTTTTATGATGTGTTCAAATATGTTTTGTTAAACCTATAGACTTGCTCAACCGTTGTGTTGATGATTTTAAGCATGTATTTCAGGTACTTGAAGTTGTTGAGTTGCGGAGCTTGCTGGAGAAGGATTGCGGGATTGCTGTTGTAGTAATTTGGTCTAAAACATATTTCTTTCCCGTTTGTCATAAATTTATAGTATATGGTCTAGTATTTGGTAAAAGGTTTTTCGATTGGTTAAGATCTTTGGGGAACCCAAACGCTACTCTGATATATTTTTAAACTGATTTTACTTGGGATTGAAGGTTTTAGACATTGATTTAAATTATTTCCTTATTTACTCATAAATATACTATTTTAAGGTCATGTAAAGAGCATTGTAAAATGAAGTTTGTGAATAACACCCAATTCTGTATTTCCGCTGCGCAATGTAATTTGAGGGTGTTATAGTAGACTTGTCCTAAATGATTAGGTAATGATTCTATGTAGATTTCTTAATATAAGGGGTTTTTTGGCTACTAATCCTAATGACTTTCTATTTTGGGTGATTATTATTTATATCATAATGTAAGCTTATTCTAAGTCTCATATAGTATTTTTATGACTTCTAGGGTTTCTACATACTTAGTTTAAGAGTTTACATAGGATAATCATAATCTAGATATAATTATGGGAGCTTAAGATCCTATGCTTTGATAACTTGTACATTATGCTTTATTAACTTGTTACTTAACTTGAAATAAATGTATAATCTTAATATGATACTTATTCGAGTTTTATAATTAGTTGCAAAAGATTAGACTCTAATTCAATGTGAAATGGATTTTATATGCTAATCTTAGTTACTATGTCTTAACTTGTAATTAGCTTTGGATTAGTGAATATTAGTATTTTATCATCATTTAACTTTCCTTTATATTAGTCTATTGTATTTGATACTTCTACATAGATATTATGTTGTTATATGGCTTGAAATATTGTTTACCAAGGTTTTCTAGGTGGTGATCTAGACTATTATGTACACTTATTTGTTAGCTTTGTATAGTTTGTTTTTACCATTCTTAGGTATTATTATGTCTTCTAAATATAGCTTACAACTTGTTTATAATCCATAATTACTTATTCATAGGTATTTTCCATTCATAGTTTACCATTTATGAGTTTACAACTCATTTAAAGGGATTCTAGGGTTTCTAAGAGAATTTAGGGCATCATAGTTATATTTGAAATGTTCTTATCAATATTGAACTTATTATATTACTTTTAGAACTTAGATTTGATATATACATTGTGTTTCCAACATATAGGAATATGTTGTAATGGAAATTTAAGTTGTGAGAAGCAATTCATCTTACCAAGTAAGGTATAAAAGAAAAAATTTCTAATGAATTATCCACTCCCATTTAATCATAGAATATATCACACTTGTGAAATTATGGGTTGTCACACTGGGATCATTTGATTGCTCCCCATAACATATCCAAGAGTCCAAGATCAATGATTTTTCTGCCAAAACACATGATACAACTCAACATTCACATGAGATGATTTGACCAAAGGAGAATTTGATTTTTCAAGGTATTTGGAAAGGGCCTTTTAGGAATTACATCAACTAAGGTATCTGATTTCATCATTGTATCTAGAATCTTCAATTGTTCAGTATAAATAAGATACGTTATTGTAGCTTTATTTTCTTGTTCCAACTTTTTGTAAACCCAAAATTTTGAATAGTTAAAGTTTGTTTTGGCCTTGCAATCTGTTGTGTTCCATTTAATTCTTGTTTTAAGTTCGTGTATTTTAAATTATGCAATTGAGTTTTTTATTAAAAGCCTTGTTAACAATTTTTGTTCAAACCTTTTGAGATCCCTTGTTATACAAGTGATCATGGCCTTCTGATTTTGACACAATCAAGGGTTTGTGATATTGTATAGCAATGTTACTTTATTGTTCGGTTACCTTTAGTTTGCAAAAAAGTGGTTCCAAAAGTTTTTCTAAAAAATTTGTTGTATTTTATTCCTACTTACTGTTCCAAAAGCTAAGTATAAGCTAATTGACAACTAGCTTATACCCTTGCCTTTGTAGACTTGTTGTTTTTTGTTGTGTTGTGATCCAAACAGGTCTCCAAGAATAAAAAAGTACACAGACTGTTGTATTCTATGTACTTAGACTGTTGTAGTCCCACATTTGCCTACACAAACAGCTTCTTCAAAAGCCTCTCTTTTGATCAAAAAAGCTTGGGCTATTGCATCTTTGGTGTGTACTTAGTCTGAACAAGACCAAGTAAGGTACTCCAAAATTGAACTGAATACATTGCCATAATCTATTCATGTATGAGATTTATGTGGTTTGCCAACATTTTGCTTGATGTGTTGTTTTCTTGCTTAAACTGGTTTAGTTTAGCTTATATTTAATGTTTAATGGTAGTATAATACTCAATCTTGGTTAAATCTTGATATTGCTTTGTTATTTTGAAATCTGCTTGTTATGGGGTGTTTAGATTTGGCTTGTTCTAGGTTAGGGTGACAACAAAGTTTAATAAATCTTGCATGCACACCATATTTGGCCCTAATTTAGTATAGATCTGATACTAGTTTGAGATTCATAGTATAATTTTTGGATTTGAATAGTTTTATGAAAATCTGCCAAATTTTTGTAGCTTTCTAATTTCCTTGTTATTGAGTGTTGTTTGTTAGCTGACAATTCTAGGCATGTTATACATGACTGATATGAGCGTGGCGTTAGGTTGAGCCTTGTGAATTGAAATATACACATATTTCGCCTAAAACCGGTAATCCATATCAGGTCAAAATTGTAAAACCCGCATGCTTTTACCATGAATAGTACCCTTAAGATCGTACGTACTAGATTAAAACATTCCTATTATAGCATTATTACGATTACGTGTTAGGAATTTACGTATTACGTACGTGTTAGAACACGATAAGTATTTATTACGCACGAACACGTAATAATTATTTGACAATAATTAATCACGAACATGCGATCATGAAATAATGAACGTAATTAAATCACGAACTAATATTAATTACGCATATATATTTATTACGAGCATGAATAAATATATTAGGTTACGGTAAATATTTAAAGAGAACTCATTATACACGAACACAAATAAACACGAACGAATACTTAAACAACGAGACACGGAAAACGGTACGGGTACCCCATGTGGGGCCCCCAATTTTTATAATGAAAAGGGGGTTAAGGTAAAACTTGTTTCACTTTTTACGTTACAGAAGAAAAATTAAAAACCTAAAAGGTTTTCTCCTTTCTCCTTCTTCCTCTTTGGCTGCCGCATACAACACAAGAAAAGGGGGTGTTCGTTTTGATTTTGATCTTGAATATTGTACGTGTATTCGTGTGTGTTCATCCTCGTTAGATCCACACATTCGGTAAATCCTTTTAATCCTTTTTCTTTTTGATTTGATCTAATAAAATTAATTAAGAACATGATGTTTTTAAAACCTAATTAAAAACATAAATCAATCATGAAAATGGTTATTGGATAAATCAAAAAGGTTGTTTTTAGGGGTGTTTGTTTGGCCGGCGGCTAAACCGAACCCCAAGGGGGTCTCGGTTTGGCTATTAAACCACCACTGAGACCATATGGTCCCGGTTGGGTGGTGTGGGTCCCACGGCAGCAACAAAACAAAGGGAACCCTGATGTGGTTCGGGGTATAGTGTCGATTTCATGTCTGATTCATGGTTTCTAGTCAAGATCCGGTTCACGATTTATGTTAAGATTATTTTTCTATAATCATATGTTTAAATTAAATTTATAAATATGACATGATTAATTTATAAACATGACTTAGGTTATAATTTAATTATTTGAATCATGTAATTATTAACCTAAGTATTTTATATTTTCTAAACTTATAATTAATTAATTATTTAAAAAAACCATGGTTATAATTAATTAATTAACATGACTTAGGTTATATTATTAATAAATAATAGTACATGTTTTAACCTAAGTATTTAACTTTATTTAATTAAAAACATGATATATTTTAATTAAATACTTTTAACCTATAGTTTATTTAAATTACATGTAATAATTAATAAACTATAGATTATATCATTATGACTTAGAAAATAATCAGAAAAACACTTAGGCTTATATACTTAGCCTATTTAACCAGATTATATCTAATTATGGAAACTTTCTATTTTTAGAAACTTATTTAATTAAGTCAGCTAATCTATTTATGGAAACTTTATATTTTAAGAAACTTAATTAATTCAGGCAGCTAATCTATTTATGGAAACTTATTTAATTAAGTCAACTGATCTATTTATGGAAAATTTCTATTTTTAGAAACTTATCTATTTTAAGTAGTAATTCTATTTTTGGAAACTTTCTATTTTTGGAAACTTTCTGTTTTTTGGAAACTTTCTATTTTTGGAAACTTTCTATTTTTGGAAACTTTCTATTCTTGGAAACTTTCTATTTTTGGTAACTTTCTATTTTTGGAAACTTTCTATTTTTGGAAACCTGCTATTTTTGGAAAGTTACTTATTATTACACAGTAAGTATAATAATACATGAAATACCAGAAATACTTAATCAGAATATAAGATAAACACAGTTTAAGGATTTAAACAGTAAAACATGATATGAACATATAAAATAATCTAAGACATGACATAAAACCAGTTACGTATTTAGTAAGCAGATACTTATTCATGTATGTATTTATGTAGCATTAGTGATACCGAAGTAGGATTCTACTCAGTTCATCTTCCTCTTTCACTGGACATAAGGTACGGATTCCCGTCCTTTCAGTATAGACATTCTTTCCTTATTAGGATTCCCCGTATGCAGCCAAATGTTTTCTCGTAGTATAAGTTTATATGTTTGACTTGCTTATGTTTAATTTAGAATACCTATAGCCATATACATGCATGACCAGTTTTACCTAGTTATGGGGGTACCATAACCATAACATTAGAGGCACTGATGTTATGACTTCACCACGACGGAGTGATTGCTCGTGGCGTCCCTTCTACTTTTGGCCATATTTTTATATTATCATGTGGGGCGTCTGGGTGCATCCTAGTTACATGTTTTTTAGCAGATTACTCAGTGTGAATGTGGTGTGTGCCTTGCATCCTTCACAAGGAGCTGATCCCTCCTACCCAAAACCAGTATATTAAATTAGAGGCAGCCCCTCTAATTTGCATGATGAGGTCACCCCTGCAAGTATTCATGCACGGTAGATTTTCATTACCTATATTGGCTAATGGTAGAACCTGTTAAACAGTTTTTATAAGATAAACATAAGGCTTTTCAAACTATAAAACCAGTTTTACCAAGACTTAACCAGGTTACTCGGGACATAGTTTCTTCCGCTATTATATGTTATATGCTTATCCTATTCATGCTTTATTGTACATCCGTGCACTGAGCGTATTGCTCAACCGTTTTCCTTTTCTATTGTTCCCAAAACGGCAGGTACTCAGGGACGCTCTTAGACTTTAAGCGTACGTGCATATGGACTGGAAGCGTTCTAGCCTTTCTTTACTTATGCGTTATCTTTACTTTGATACATTTGCTACGGACATTGTTAGTCCTTTCCTTTATAGTACTTATGTTTGTGTGTGATGAGCTTTACTTTTGGACTACCGATGTTTGATTCCGGTATTTTCCTTTTATGGTCATGTAATGTTTAGACATTTTTCCTTGTATGCTTTGATGACACGCAATAATTACGCGTGACATTCCATTATCAAAATGAGGTGTTACAATTATGGTATCAGAGCCCAAGGCTTCGACCTGTAGGCTCTCAAATATGACCTGTGATAAGTGGGTAGTCACTACGGTCTCCCTAGAACTGACAGTCGTTTTCATGCATTCATCATTTTTATGCATACACATATATGTCATTGTCGCAGGTTTATGACTAAGTAATGGTTGGTACAGGACTGGCCCTATTTAGTTGCATGTGTTTTATCGAAACTTCTAAATTTGGGACCGACCCATAGGCGTCCCCTCGCCATGTCTTTTATTTTGGGTGAACTGACCATAGGCGTTCACTCTCGAGCATACAAAAGTTTTCATAAAACTGCATCATGCATTCATACACAAAATTTTCTTGCATAAAATTTTTCTCTTGAAATTTTGGTATATTTTTTTTTTCATGTATATATATATTTTATGTTTTGATCTGTTTAATCATATGTTTTTATGTTATACTGTCAGATGGTTCTCACACGCGAAACAGGAAAAACTTAATGCTACAATCCAAGCTGCTATGCAAGCTTTGCTTCCTCAACTGAGGAATGACATCAGGGTTGAGGTTCAAGCTGCCAACAATCAGCAACATAATCAGGCACCTCCTCCTCCTCATCCATTGACATTGGCAGTATGGCTAGAGAGATTCAACAAGCTCCGTCCTCGAGCTTTTGAGAAAACAGATATCCCTAGTGATGCTGAAAGATGGTTGGCTCACATCGAGAATATTTTCAATGCTATGGGTTGTGACCCCGCGTACAAGGCGAGGTTGGCATGCTATCGGTTCGAATGCGATGCGCTAAATTGGTGGTTAGCGTTGATGCAGTCTGAGGGAGGTGACGAGTGGGTTGCTGGTTTGACTTGGGCTCAGTTCAAGGACAGGGTGATGGAGCAGTTCTTTCCCAAGGCTGAGCAAGATAAGCTCAAGAGAGAGTACCATGGGATCCGACAGAGAGCTGAGGAGAATAGCAACGAGTTTATGCAGCGCTTTCTTCGCTTAGTTGGTTTCCTTGGTGCGGCAGCAGGTACTCCTGAAGAGCAGGCACACCACTTTAGGTAGGCTCTTCGCACATCGGTCGCAAACAATCTGGTGTGTGCTACGTTCAACACTGTAGCACAAGTGGCCGATGCAGCACGTAAGCTGGAGATGCTGCAGGAGAGAGATGAGTTCGGGGAAGCTGAGAGACCTGAAAATAGGTAAACATTTGTATTCAAGCAGTGATCAATCCGTATTCTTTCCATATATGTCAAATATTCATCTCTTTAAATGTATCTTCTAGGCAGAAAACTGGGGACCGGTCTCAGCCGGCTACTCAGCAGCAGCCTCATCAGCCCAAGGGAAACGGTCAGACTAACGACCGTTCTGCTACGGATAGGCGTGGCGGTAATGATAATTACCGTAAAAACGTTGGACACTCCAACAACAGCAGGTCCTAATACTTACGCATTTTCTTATGATTTCATGTTATAACTCATATTCTAACACTTTAGCAAAAACTTCTACCAGGAACCATGGAAACGGTAGGGACCAGAACCAGAGAGGTTCACAGCCTAGCCGTCCAGCTATCACTGGTATTCAATCTTACGATTATCCGCATTGTCCTTTTTACCATATTATCATGTCTTATGTAAAATGTTTATCAGGTTCCCAGCCAGCCAGAGCACCTGCTAGAGGATATACTCATCCTCTTTGCTCTACTTGCCCTCGTAGGCACCTAGGGCCATGCCGTCGTAACACTAACGCATGCTTCAAGTGTGGTCTTTCTGGCCATATCATGAAGGATTGCCGAAAGGGCGAGATGGAGGGCACATCGGGACATGCTGATTCCATGCTGCCTCCTACCACTCGGCGTGTCTACACGACATCTCGAGACCAGGCCAATAAGTCTACAGGTACCATCACTGGAATCTTGTATATGTATGGTCAAGCTGCATGTGTTCTTTTCGATACGGGTGCTACTCACTCGGTTATTTCTACTGCTTATGCTAAGAACATTAGGATGCTCCCCATGCCACTAGAGAATAGGCTTACTATTTCCACGCCTTTGAGGGACTCTGTATTAATCACTCATGTATACAAGAGTCTTCCCCTAGAATTTGACGATAAGGTTCAACCTGTTGACGCACTTCCACTGGACATGAATGACTTCGACATGATTTTGGGCATGGATTGGCTATCCAAGCATCATGCTACCATAGACTGCCATTCATATCGAGTTATCTTCGGTGATGTTAATGCACCAGAGTACATTCATAACGGGTTCGTACCCGGACGGTCTGTACAAATCATATCTACCCTGCAAGCGCGTGCACTACTGTCACATGGCTGCGAGGGTTATCTAGCTACGGTTCACGACATGGATGCTGAATCTCCATCAATTCAGGATCAACCAATAGTGTCAGAATTTCAAGATGTATTTCCAGCAGAACTTCCGGGCATACCACCTGCACGAGAAGTGGAATTCAGTATCGAGCTTATTCCAGGAGCTGAACCAATCTCCAAGGCTCCTTATCGCATGGCTCCCATAGAGCTGAAGGAGCTGAAGGATCAACTGCAAGAACTTCTAGAACGAGGTTTCATACGACAGAGCGCATCTTCATGGGGCGCACCGGTCTTATTTGTTAAGAAGAAGGACGACAGTATGCGTCTTTGCATAGACTATCACGAGCTCAACAAGATTACTATCCGGAATAGGTATCTACTGCCGCGTATAGACGATCTGTTTGACCAACTTCAAGGGGCCAAACACTTCTCCAAGATTGATCTTAGGTCAGGCTACCATCAGCTACGGGTTAAGGAGCAGGACATCGCCAAGACTGCTTTTCGTACCCGTTATGGCCACTATGAGTTTGTAGTTATGCCATTCGGCCTGACAAATGCTCCAGCAGTATTCATGGACTTGATGAACAGAATCTTCCATGAATTTCTGGACAAGTTTGTCATTGTCTTCATCGATGACATCCTGATTTTCTCAAAGTCCAAGGAGGAACACGAAGACCATCTTCGTACAGTACTACAGATTCTTTGCCCGAAGCAGCTGTATGCTAAATTCTCCAAGTGTGAGTTCTGGTTAGACAAGGTGGCATTTTTAGGTCACATTGTATCAGCAGAAGGAATCACTATGGATCCAGCGAAGGTTGAGGCCATTAGTAAGTGGCCGAGACCGACATCAGCGACAGAAGTCCGCAGTTTCTTAGGCTTAGCTGGCTATTACCGTAGGTTCGTGGAGAACTTTTCCCGCTTAGCACTACCATTGACCAAACTGATGCGGAAAGGGGAGAAATTCGTCTGGACTGAAGAACGAGAGAAGAGCTTTGAAGACCTGAAGTAGAAGCTAGTATCTGCACCTATTCTTACTCTCCCATCTGGTATGGGTGGATTTCAAATCAACAGTGATGCATCGAGGAAGGGACTTGGCTATGTTCTCATGCAACATGGGAAAGTGATCGCGTACGCTTCACGGCAGCTTAAGCCTTATGAATAAAATTACCCCACGCATGACTTGGAACTTGCTGCAGTCGTGTTTGCATTGAAGATTTGGAGGCACTACCTGTATGGGGAATCATGTGACATTTTCACGGACCACAAGAGCTTGAAGTATATCTTCACTCAACGTGAATTGAACATGAGGCAGAGGAGATGGTAAGAGCTGTTGAAGGATTATGACATTAATCTACAGTATCATCCCGGAAAGGAAAATGTAGTAGCAGATGCTCTTAGGAGGAAGTCTGGAATGATCAACGACATTAAAATTAAGGAGGAAATCATAAGAGACTTGGAGCGACTAGACATCGAGATCATGGTACGTGGACAGCACGGTTACTGGGCTAATCTTAGAGTAGAACCCGAGTTACTCTCTAAGATCAAGGAAGCTCAGAAAGATGATGGAGAAATCTGGGCGATAGTACAGAATTTGGAGAAACAGACGGAATTCAGAGTAGATGCAGATGGTATCGTATGGCAGGGCACGAGACTTTGTGTTCCTGATGACCCAGAACTCCGGGAAGCCTTGTTAGCTAAAGCTCATAGCTCCCCATTCTCTATACATCCTGGTTCGAATAAGATGTACCATGACATCAAGCAGTACTTTTGGTGGAGTGGTATGAAACAGGATGTGGCCACTTACGTCTCCAGATGTCTTACCTGCCAGCAGGTTAAGATCGAGCATCAGCGATCTGGCGGTCTCCTTCAATCGTTAGATATTCCGGAGTGGAAGTGGGACAAAATCACCATGGATTTTGTTACCGGTCTTCGGCCCACCAAGAGGAAGCATGATGCGATTTGGGTTATCGTTGATCGACTTACCAAATCAGCTCATTTCTTACCGATCCGCAAGGAAGATCCGGTAAGTAAACTCGCCGATACGTATAGAAGAGAGATCATGAGACTCCACGGTGCACCATCCAGCATCGTCTCAGACAGAGATCCTCGTTTCACTTCGCGATTTTGGAAGAGTCTGTAGAAAGCTTGGGGTACACAACTAAAGCTTAGCACAACTTTTCATCCTCAAATGGACGGACAGTCAGAACGAACGATTCAGACATTGGAAGACATGTTGAGGTCATGTGCGTTGGAATGGACGGGTGATTGGGACGATTACATATGTTTGGTGGAGTTTGCATACAAAAACAGTTGGCACGCAAGTATCAAGTGTGCTCCTTTCGAGATGTTGTATGGCAGAAAGTGTCGCGCCCCAATCTGCTGGGATCAGGTTGGCGAGCGAACACTTGAAGGACCAGAAATCATAGAGATGACAAATGAAAATATCGCAGTAGCTAAGCAGAAACTTCAGGAAGCACGGTCACGTCAGAAAAGTTACGCCGATAAGCATCGTAGGGACATACATATTAACGTAGGAGATCACGTCTTCCTTAAGGTTTCGCCGACACGTGGTGTTAGACGCTTCGGGATTAAAGGGAAGCTCAGTCCTTGTTTCATCAGACCGTTTGATATCATTGAACAAGTCGGTGAAGTATCTTACCAGTTGGCGTTACCTCCGCAGCTTTCGCATGTGCACAATGTGTTTCATGTGTCCTTACTCAGAGGGTACCAGTATCATCCCCTTCACATGGTTCAGTATCCACTGGAACAGATACGTGAAGATCTCACTTTTATAGAAGAACCCGAACGAGTTCTTGACAGACAAGAACGAGTCATGAGAAGGAAGGCGATTCCATTCGTCAAAATCCTATGGAGGGATCATACCGAGCGGGAAGCCACTTGGGAAACAGAGGAGTCTATCCGGGCTTCTTACCCTCACTTCATATTTTGAATTCGGGTATGTTCTTTTTCAGTTTACTTTATCTATAATTCGGGGACAAATTATTCTTTTTAGGTGGGAAGAGTTGTAAAACCCGCATGCTTTTACCATGAATAGTACCCTTAAGATTGTACGTACTAGATTAAAACTTTCCCATTATAGCATGATTACGATTACGTGTTAGGAATTTACGTATTGCGTACGTGTTAGAACACGATAAGTATTTATTACGCACGAACACGTAATAATTATTTGACAATAATTAATCACGAACATGCGATCATGAAATCAAGAACGTAATTAAATCAAGAACTAATATTAATTGCGTATATATATTTATTACGAGCGTGAATAAATATATTAGGTCACGGTAAATATTTAACGAGAACACATTAATCACGAACACAAATAAACACGAACGAACACTTAACAACGAGACACGGAAAACGGTACAAGTACCCCATGTGGGCCCCCTACCCGCGGCTACACCAACACCATCAATTTTTATAATGAAAAGGGGGTTAAGGTAAAACTTGTTTTCACTTTTTACTTTACAGAAGAAAAATTAAAAACCTAAAAAGTTTTCTCCTTTCTCCTTCTTCCTCTTTGGCCGCTGCATACAACACAAGAAAAGGGGGTGTTCGTTTTGATTTTGATCTTGAATATTGTACGTGTGTTCGTGTTTGTTCATCCTCGTTAGATCCACGCATTCGGTAAATCCTTTTAATCCTTTTTCTTTTTGATTTGATCTAATAAAATTAATTAAGAACATGATGTTTTTAAAACCTAATTAAAAACATAAATCAATCATGTAAATGGTTATTGGGTAAATCAAAAAGGTTGTTTTTAGGGGTGTTTGTTTGGCCGGCGCTTAAACCGAACCCCAAGGGGGTCTCGGTTTGGCTACTAAACCACCATCGAGACCATATGGTCCCGGTTGGGTGGTGTGGGTCCCACGGCAGCAGCAAAACAAAGGGAACCCCGAAGTGGTTCGGGGTATAGTGTCGATTCATGTCCTGTTCATGGTTTCTAGTCAAGATCCGATTCACGGTTTATGTTAAGATTATTTTTCTATAAGCATATGTTTAAATTAAATTAATAAATATGACATGATTAATTTAATAAACATGACTTAGGTTATAATTTAATTATTTGAATCATGGAATTATTAACCTAAGTATTTTATATTTTCTAAACTTATAATTAATTAATTATTTAAAAAAACCATGGTTATAATTAATTAATTAACATGACTTAGGTTATATTATTAAGAAATACTAATACATGTTTTAACCTAAGTATTTAACTTTATTTAATTAAAAACATGATATATTTTAATTAAATACTTTTAACCTATAGTTTATTTAAATTACATGTAATAATTAATAAACTATACATTATATCATTATGACTTAGAAAATAATCAAAAAACACTTAGGCTTATATACTTAGCCTATTTAACCAGATTATATCTAATTATGGAAACTTTCTATTTTTAGAAACTTATTTAATTAACGCAGCTAATCTATTTATGAAAACTTCCTATTTTTAGAAACTTAATTAATTCAGGCAGCTAATCTATTTATGGAAACTTATTTAATTAAGGTAGCTAATCTATTTATGGAAACTTTCTATTTTTAGAAACTTATCTATTTTAAGCAGTAATTCTATTTTTGGAAACTTTCTATTTTTGGAAACTTTCTATTTTTGGAAACTTTCTATTTTTGGTAACTTTCTATTTTTGGAAACTTTCTAATTTTGGAAACATGCTATTTTTGGAAGTTACTTATTATTACATAGTAAGTATAATAATACATGAAATACCAGAAATACTTAATCAGAATAGACAGAATATAAGATAAACACAATTTAAGGCTTTAAACAGTACAACATGATATGAACATATAAAATAAGCTAAGACATGACATAAAACCAGTTACGTATTTAGTAAGCAGATACTTAGTCATGTATGTATTTATGATAGTGATACCGAAGTAGGATTCTCCCCAGTTCATCTTCTTTGTTCACTGGACATAAGGTACGGATTCCCGTCCTTTCAGTATGGACATTCTTTCCTTATTAGGTTTCCCCGTATGCAGCCAAATGTTTTCCTGTAGTATAAGTTTATATGTTTGACTTGCTTATGTTTAATTTAGAATACCTATAGCCATATACATGCATGACCAGTTTCACCTAGTTATGGAGGTACCATAACCATAACATTAGAGGCACTGATGTTATGACTTCACCACGGCGGAGTGATTGCTCGTGGCGTCCCTTCTGCTTTTGGCCATATTTTTATATTATCATGTGGGGCGTATAGGTGCATCCTAGTTACATATTTTTCAGCAGATTACTCAGTGTGAATGTGGTGTGTGCCTTACATCCTTCATAAGGAGCTGATCCCTCCTACCCAAAACTAGTATATTAAATTAGAGGCAGCCCCTCTAATTTGCATGATGAGGTCACCTGTAAAACCCGCATGCTTTTACCATGAATAGTACCCTTAAGATCGTACGTACTAGATTAAAACTTTCCTAATATAGCATGATTACGATTACGTGTTAGGATTTTACGTATTACGTACGTGTTAGAACACGATAAATATTTTACTACGCATGAGCACGCAATAATTATTTGACAATAATTAATCACGAACATGCGATCATGAAATCATGAACGTAATTTAATCACGAGATAATATTAATTACTTATATATATTTATTACGAACACGAATAAATATATAACGTCACGGTTAATATTTAACGAGAACACGTAAAACACGAACACGAGAACACACCAATATTTTAGACACGGAAAACATTCGGGTTACCCCTTGTGGACCCCATTACCACGAAATTAGGGAGGGAGGATGGGCTTAGCCCATCAATTTTTCACTAAAAGGAGGTTAAGGAATTTACACTACTCATTTTTTTTTCTACAGAAGAATTTTACATAAAACCTAAAATCCTCCTCCTCCTTCTTTTTTTCTCTTTTGGCCGCCACCTTCAAACACACCAAAGGGATGTTTAATTGATCTTTGATCTTGGATTTATTGCTAGTGTTCGTGTTTGTTCATCGTTGTTTAGATCCACGCATTCAGTAATTCTTGTAACCGTTTTCTTTTGATTTAATCTTTTAAATAATTAAGAACATGATATGTTTTTCTTAAAAACCTAATTAAATCATAGATCTAACATGGAATTGGATTTGGAATAAATCAAAAAGTAATGTTTTAGGGGTGTTTGTTCTTGGCCGCGCCTAAACCGAACCCGAGAGGGTCTCGGTTTGGCCATTTGACCACCACCGAGACCATATGGTCCCGGTTGGTTGGTGTGGGTCCCACGGCAGCAACAAGACAAGGGGAACCCCGATGTGGTTCGGGGTATGGTGTCGATTTCATGTCCGGTTCATGGTTCTTAGTCAAGATCCGGTTCACGGTGTATGTTAAGATTTTTATTTTTATGATCTTATGTTAAAATTAAATTAATAACATGACATGATTAATTTAATAACATGACTTAGGTTATTTTAATTATTAAAATCATGAAATTATTAACCTAAGTATTATATATTTTTAGACTTATAAATTAATTAATTATTTAAAAACCATGGTTATAATTAATTAATTAACTTGAATTAGGTTATATTATTAATAAATAATAATACATGTTTTAACCTAAGTATTTAACTTTATTTAACTAAAAACATGATATACTTTAATTAAATATTTTAACCTATAGTTTATTTAAATTACATGAAATAATTAATAAACTATACATTATATCATATGACTTAGAAAATAATCATGAAAACACTTAGGCTTATATACTTAGCTTATTTAACCAGCTTATTTCTAATTATGGAAACTTCTATTTTTAAAAACTTATTTAAATAAGGCAGCTAATCTATTTATGGTCCATGTCAGGCAGCTAATCTATTTATGGAAACTTATTTATTTCATGCAGCTAATCTATTTATGGAAACTTATTTAAATAAGGCAGCTAATCTATTTATGGAAAATTTCTATTTTTAGAAACTTATCTATTTTAAGGAGTAATTCTATTTTTGGAAACTTTCTATTTTTGGAAACTTTCTATTTTTGGACACTTTCTATTTTTGGAAACTTTCTATTTTTGGAAACTTTCTATTTTTGGAAACTTTCTATTTTTGGTAACTATCTATTTTTGGTAACTTTCTATTTTTGGAAACTTTCTATTTTAGGATACCTGCTATTTTTGGAAAGTTACTTATTATTACACAGTAAGTATAATAATGCATGAAACACCAGAAATACTTAATCAGATTAAACAGAATATAAGATAAACACAGTTTAAGGCTTAAAACAGTAAAACATGACATGAACATATAAAATAAGCTAAGACATGACGTAAAACCAGTTACGTATTTCGTAAGCAGATACTTATTCATGTATGTATTTATGTAGCATTAGTGATACCGAAGTAGGATTCTCCTCAGTTCGTCTTCTTCGTTCACTGGACATAAGGTACGGATTCCCGTCCTTTCACTATGGACATTCTTTCCTTATTAGGATTCCCTGTATGCAGCCAAATGTTTTCCCGTAGTATAAGTTACGTGTCTGATTGCTTATGTTTAATTAAGAATACTTATAGCCATATACATGCATGACCAGTTTCACCTAGCTATGGAGGTACCATAACCATAACATTAGAGGCACTGATGTTATGACTTCACCACGGCGGAGTGATTGCTCGTGGCGTCCCTTCAGCTTTTGGCCATTTATTTATATTTATCATGTGGGGCGTATGGGTGCATCCTAGTTACATGTTTTCATTCAGGATTTCATGGTGAATTCCTTCACAAGGAGCTGATCCCTCCTACCCAGAACCAGTATATTAAATTAGAGGCAGCCCCTCTAATTTGCATGATGAGGTCACCCCTCCAAGTATTCATGCACGGTGGATTTTCATGACCTATATTGGCTAATGGTAAAATACGTTAAACAGTTTTTACAAGATAAACATAAGGCTTTTCAAACTATAAAACCATTTTTATGAACATGTTCCAGGTTTTCTAGGACTTATACAATTCCGCTGCTATTAAGTCTTTATTATGTTTTAGTCATTCATACTATGTCTATATCCGTGCACTGAGTTTTTTTCTCAGCCGTTACTTTCCATTCAATGTCCCAAAACGGCAGGTACCCAAGGACGGACTCGATCATTTGGAGGACATGCATATGATGGAAGCTGCCATAGACTTCTTCTCATTTTGCCTTCATATACTTATGCTTGTTTAGTCTTTCATTCATTTCTTTTGCTTTATTATGTTTTGGGCTTATGTTTGGGAACTGATGTTTGATTCTGATTATCCCTATGGTCATGTAATGTTTTAGACATTTATCCTTGTATGCTATGATGACACGCCATAATTTCACGTGACATTCCATTTATCAAAATGGGGTATTACATCACCCCTCCAAGTATTCATGCACGGTGGATTTTCATGACCTATATTGGCTAATGGTAGAACATGTTAAACAGTTTTTATAAGATAAACATAAGGCTTTTCAAACTATAAAACCAGTTTTACCAAGACTTAACCAGGTTACTCGGGACTTAGTTTCTTCCGCTGTTATATGTTATATGCTTATCCTATTCATGCTTTATTGTACATCCGTGCACTGAGCGTATTGCTCAGCCGTTTTCCTTTTCTATGTTCTCAAACCGCAGGTACTCAGGGACGCTCGTAGACTTTAAGCGTACGTGCATATGGACTGGAAGCGTTCTAGCCTTTCTTTACTTATGCATTATCTTTACTTTGATACATTTGCTATGGACATTGTTAGTCCTTTCCTTTACAGTACTTATGTTTGTGTGTGATGAGATTTACTTTTGGACTACCGATGTTTGATTCCGGTATTTTCCTTTTATGGTCATGTAATGTTTAGACATTTTTCCTTGTATGCTTTGATGACACGTCATAATTACGCGTGACATTCCATTATCAAAATGGGGTGTTACAAAATTCTGCTTCCTTTTTTATTTTTTGATTAAGCCACTTAGGATACAGTTAAAGTAAGTCATATTCTTGGTTCATTCTTAAGTATTTTTAAGAGTTAGAAGCTTTTTGTCAAGTTCTGATTAGTTAAATTTCATAAAATTGCAATTAGATCAGAAAAATAGCTCTTTGCCTCATTTCTTCTTTTTATGTGATATCTGATATTTGATAAGCTAGTGTAGCTTGCTTTTCCGATATCTGACAGTGCACTAGTTTTGAGTTTTGGCTTTTAAGCTTATCTGTGCTTATCCTTTGCATTTTCTGTGCTTATTAATATGTGTGAAAACACTTATCCTTTTACCACTTATTTCCAATAATAACAAGACCAAAATGTGTATTTTATGTCGTAAAAGTCAGAATTATGCGTGGTTTGTGTTTTTATTGTGTTTCAGGACAAAATTATGAAAAAGGAAGAAAATACGGGCTTTCACGGGCTTTTATCGAAGAAAAAGACAAAAGACGAAGTCAAAAGATCAAAAGTGCAAGAAGAACGGAAGTCAAAGGCCTATTCTGAATATTTATCGAAGAAAAAGTCTAAAGACGGAAGTTTAACAAAGTCGAAGAAACAAGTCTACTAAAAGAAGAAAATTAGAAGACAAGTTCAAGTTATTATTCGACTAATCCCGAGACAAAGTCGAGAAAGCAAGTTATTTAAAAGACGAGAAAGACGAGAAGAAAGGAGGAAGAAACAAGCACCTACTCCTTCCCCTATATATAGTTAGAAAATAGTCATTAAGGAGTTAGTTAATTTTTAGTTTTTAATTTTAGTAGGTAATTAGGTGTGTTTTATTTTTCATCTCTCTAGTTTTCCTTTCAAGCTTATCAAACCTTCATCTTGTAATCTTTGATCTTAATCTTTAATATAATCAAGCTTTTTAATAAATTCTCATTCTACCTTTCTTAATCATAATCTATTGTTTTGCTTAGTTGATCATGTAGTTGGTTTAATTTTGTTGATGATATGATTGATTTACTTATTGGATTGTGCTTATTCGTTTGGTGTGTTTAAAGTTTTTTAGATTATAGTGCTTATTGCTTAATCTTTATGTTTATTAGTTTTTAAAATAAGTTGATTTTGGTAGTTTAATATTATTATAAAAAGTTGATTTTAAATTTTTTCTTATTTAGTGTTTTTAAAAGTTTTTAGATTGTGTCTTATTAGCTTTTCTAAAAAGTGATTTGGTAAAAGTTTCGGTAAAGTACTTATTTAGTTTTGCTTATTTTGGTTAAGTTCGGGTTTTCTAAACCCTCTTTTCACGAACTACATGCAAAACCCTTGTTTCCCGAACAAGAAGTAAACTCCATTTCCCTCCAAAAGCAAACCTTCATTTTCCGAATTACATGCGAATTCATCTTTCCGGAATTAGTTCATAAACTGCATTCCCGAATTACATACAAGACAATTTATCCCGAATTACTTGTGAAGCAGCATTCCTAATTACATCAGAAACTTCAGATTCCGAATTAGGTATCGGATTTGTTTTCCGAATTTAGTACAAGACTCGTGGATTCCGAATTGCATTGATGATGAGTATTCTGAGTTAGGTTGTTCACACGTATTCCAAATTAAGTGATAAACTACAGATTCCAAACTAGGTCTCGCTTGCAGATTCCGAATTACAGGTGGAATGTGTTTCCCGAATTAGATTAAGGATCACATATTCCGAACTACATTGAAGATTTGGATTCCGAATTAGTAGCAGCACAAGCATTCCGAATTGGGTGAAGAATTTAGATTCCGAACTACATCAAGGATTCATATTCCGAACTACGTGCAAGTTTAGGGATTCCGAATTAGTTACTTGGTCATATTCTGAATTACAACAAGGATTGGCATATTCCAACTTATGTTCAAGTTTTGTTTTCCAAGTTATTTTCAAACCTTAATTTTTCCCGCCATTTTACCTAGTTTAATTTTTAAGCATTTTCACCTAGTTTAATTTTCAAGATTACGTTTTTATAAATTTTACACTTTTATAAAGTTTTAAGTTTCTAATTCACTTTTAAAGTTTTAATTTTTCATCATTTAACTTTAAGTCTTAATTTTTAGCTCGAATTAGATAATTATCCTTAGTCATTTTCACCAAGTTCTACTATGCAGCATTCGTTTTGGAAAAGCAATCAAGGTTAGAAATTCTCTTTTATTTTTAATAGCTTTTACGTTTATGATATTTGTAGACTTAGAAAATCAAGCTCCCCCTTTTAGTGACCAACACCAACAATTCTACCATAAACCGTGATCAATTCGAATTGAATCGAGTACGATCAACACTTCTAGAGCACACACAAAAAGCAAATATTAAATGGCGCCGCTGTCGGCTCTTTTCGTAAACATTAACGGTTTCTAGTGAGAAAAATTGGATTTTGGGATCCGTTCTTTTGGGAACGTTATTTTCAAGCACAAAAATTTTCAAAAATCCTTAAAAATATAAAATTTTCAAAAATCCAAAAAAATAAAAAAAAAGATAAAAAAACAAGAAATATTTTATTTCCTTTTAGTGTATGCGTACTCGATCTACGTCTTATTCTGAGCCCGAGACTCTTAGAGACTTAGATATGACTAATGTGCAAAATAATAATAATAACAACCCACCTCACCCCAACATGAATAATAATAACAACCAAGGCCCTCCACCCGACCTTCGAACGATGGAGAAGCTTTGTCAACCAACCATGAACGGAAGAGGAGGACCGATTGCGCCGATGCAAATCACGGCTCCTGAATTATCGTTGAAGCATCACATGATCCAGCAAGTTCAAAACGCTTGTCCATTTCGCGGATTAACGGATGATGATGCCAACAAACATCTCGACAAATTCATTACCGTCACTCAAAGCATGATATTGCCCGGTGTTTCCATGGATTTTCTTCGCCTTCACCTCTTTCCACACACTTTATCCCAGCATGCCGAAAAATGGTTTGATCGTCTTCCCAAAAACTCAATTCATACATGGAATGACATGACTCAAAAAATTTTGTCGCGCTACTTTCCAACATCCATGGTCACTAGTCTTCGCAATCAAAACAGTGGATTCACTCAAGAACTTGATGAGTCTCTTTTTGATGCTTAGGAACGTTATAATGTCTTGATCGACCGTTGTCCAAACCATAACATGCTCCCCTTTACTTAGATTGATACTTTCTACAATGGTTTAACTTTTCATGATCGTGATACGATTAATGCTGCCGCCGGTGGTACATTCATGAAGAGAAGACCTGAGGAGTGTAGAGAGCTTATAGCAAACATGACCACTCACCACAAAAATTGGGATTCATCCGCATCTTCAAGGAATAACCCGAGGGCCAATGTTTCTTCCACTTCATCAAACACTGAGATGACCGAATTCACCTGCATGATGGCCAAAATGAACAAAAATATACTACTCATAGCTACGAATCAACAACAACAAGTTAACGTTGTAGCACTTTCTTGTGCGATTTGTGGGGGTTCTCATTCATACACCGATTGTCCTTCTACTCATGACAATCCGGAAAATGTGTATGCCGCTAACGGTAACTTTTCTACGCGAGGCTATCAAGCTCGTCCTCAAGGTGACCGCAATTTGCTCAGCTATCGTTCAAACAACTTCCTTTCACCACCTGGTTTTCCTCCTCAAAACCAAAACAACTTTAATCGCAACAATCAAAACCAAACTCGAGCTCCTAATCAATATCAAACCCAGAGAAACCCATATCCACCTCAAGGAAACAATGAAGTTTACCAACAACCCGCTTATCAACCACCTGCCTACCATGCTCCTCCTTCCAACCAACCCACCGCATTTAATCACGAGGTTGAATCTTACATGAGGACTAATGACGCGCTGGTGAAGAATCTTCAGAGTCAAATCATCAACTTGAAAGAGATATGGCGAAACAAGGGAATGATCTTCGAGCCGATATGAGAAACTCTTTGAGCAGTCAAACGAATGACTTAAGAGATATGATGGTTAGTTTTTTCCCAAGTAATCAAACCTCTGGTTCGAGTTCTCTTCCGAGTAACACCGTTGCTAATCCAAGAGGGAGATGAAAGCAATCACCACCCAAAGTGGCAAAGGTTTAAAGGAACCCGAGATTCCTACACCTATACCGGTGATTGTGACAAAGGAGAACGAGCCCCCTTCATCGATTCCTTCACCTTCTACTTCTACCCCTCCACCACCCAAGGATGTGAGTGAGAATTCCATTCCAAAGCCTTCATCTCAACCTGATATACCTTATCCTTCAAGGTTGAGGAAAGAGAAGTTGAAGAACAAGGATGATATTCAAGTTTCGAACTTTCTTAAAATATTTAAACAATTGATTTTCAACATCTCCTTTGCCGAGGCTCTCGCTCACATGCCAAAATATGCTAAAATGTTTAAAGATCTTCTCAGTGACAAAGAAAAGCTTCTTGATATTGCTCAGACCCAACTTAATGAGAATTGCTCCGCGGTTATCTTAAGAAAATTACCAACCAAACTTGGTGATCCGGGTCTCTTTCTCATTCCTTGCAACTTACCCGGGGTAGAGAATTGTATGGCCCTAGCCGACCTAGGCGCTAGTATAAACTTAATGCCATTAAGTGTTTGGAAACAATTATCTCTACCCGAGCTAGTCCCCACACGAATGACATTAGAATTAGCTAACCGTACGATTGCTTATCCGGTAGGGATAGCCGAAGATGTCTTCGTCGGTGTTGACAAATTCACCTTTCCGGCGGATTTTGTTGTCGTTGACTATGAGATGGACCCCCGTGTTCCATTAATCGTTGGACGTCCATTCTTGAGGACCGGTCGTACTCTCATTGATGTAGCCGCGGGCTAATTAATCATGAGAGTTGCTGACGATAAAATCGTTTTCAACATGGGTAAACTTTCTAACAACCTTCTGAATACGAGAGCGTTAATTTCATTGACGTTCTTGATGAGGCTTGTGAAGAGCATTTCAAAGAAGCTTGTAAAAGTGGTTCTTCTTCTCTACCCATTGTTGAGACCGTTGCCTCTATTGCTCCCTCACTTACTCCATTTGGAGAAAGTGATTTCCTTTTGAAAGAATTTGAAGCATCTTTAGGGGATGTGGACTTAAAATATGACGATTCTCCCACCGATTGGGAAGAAGACATTCGTACCATTGAGAACCTTCTCAATGAGGACCATATTTCTCCACCTTCTCCTAAGGAAGTTACAATCGATGATCCGAATTTGACTAATCCTTCCATAAAAAATCCTCCGGATTTAGAGATTAAGGATTTACCGTCTCATCTCGAATACTTTTTCCTTGAAGACAAAAAGAATTTACCCGTCATCATTGCTAAGGACTTGAAAGAGGATGAAAAGTCTTGACTTATCGACGTGCAGAAGAATCATAAGAAAGAAATTGCTTGGAAAATTTCTGACATTCGCGGAATTGATCCTAACTTTTGTACTCATAAAATTCTCATGGAAGACGACTTTAAACCCGCAATCCAAAGCCAAAGAAGGGTTAATCCAAAAATTCATGACGTCATCAAGAAATAAGTTATCAAACTTCTAGATGCCAGAATGATTTACCCTATTTCGGATTCGCCATGGGTTAGTCCCGTCCATTGTGTGCCTAAGAAAGGCGGAATAATCGTTGTTCCCAATGAAAACAACGAGTTGATTCCTACTCGACTTGTCACGGGTTGGCGAGTTTGTGTCGACTATCGCAAGCTCAATGATGCCACTCGTAAGGATCATTTTCCTCTTCCTTTCATGGATCAAATGCTCGAGCGTTTAGCGGGTAATGACTACTATTTCTTCTTAGACAGTTTCTCCGGGTATTTTCGAATTCCCATCGATCCTAAAGACGAAGAGAAAACCACATTCACTTGTCCTTATGGAACATTTGCTTACAAAAGAATGCCTTTCGGGTTATGCAATGCTCCCGGGACTTTCCAAAGGTGTATGATGGCTATATTCCATGACATGGTTGAAGAAACTATGGAAGTCTTTATGGATGATTTCTCTGTCTATGGTGATTCTTTCTCATCTTGCCTTGCCAATTTAGAACGTATGCTCAAACGGTGTGAAGACACTCGTCTTGTTCTTAATTGGGAAAAATGCCATTTCATGGTAAAAGAAGGCATTGTTCTAGGTCATAAAATTTCTAAAGCCGGTCTTGAAGTCGACCGTGATAAAGTCGATGTGATTGCTAAATTAACTCCACCTTCAACCGTGAAGGGTGTGAGAAGTTTCCTTGGTCATGCGGGCTTCTATCGTCGATTCATTCAAGATTTTTCTAAGATCGCTCGCCCGATGACCCACCTCTTGGAAAAAGGTACTCCTTTTATCTTTTCTAAAGAGTGTCTCGAATCTTTCAATCTTCTTAAGGATAAATTAACTAAGGCATCAGTCTTGGTTACCCCTAATTGGGAGTTACCTTTTGAATGGATGTGTGATGCTAGCGACTTTGCTATTGGAGCGGTTTTGGGACAAAGAGTGAACAAACACTTCCAACCAATCCATTATGCTAGCAAGACAATGACGGGGGCTCAATTGCGTTATACCACTACCGAAAAAGAGCTTTTAGGTGTAGTGTATGCTTTTGAAAAATTTCGCCCCTATCTTGTCCTTTCCACCACCATTGTCTATACCGACCATTCCGCGTTGAAGTACTTGTTAACAAAACAAGATTCTAAACCAAGACTTCTTCGTTGGGTTTTACTCCTACAAGAATTTAAAATCGAAATTTGTGATAAAAAGGGAGCGGAAAACCTAGCCGCGGATCATCTTAGTAGACTCGAGGATCCTTATCAAGGGGAGCTCCTAAATCAAGAGATTAATGACTGTTTTCCCCTTGAGGCCTTGATGTCTATTAACTCCAATCTTAATGAAACCCCATGGTTTGCAGAGATTGCAAACTATTTAGCGGGTGGTGTTCTTATGGAAGGGTTAACGTCCCAGCAAAAGAAAAAGTTCTTCAAGGACATTAAACACTATTATTGGGACGACCCTTACCTCTTCAAGCAATGTGCGGATCTTGTCATTCGTAGGTGTGTTGATGGGCCGGCAGCGTTACTAATCCTAGAAGCTTGCCACAAAGGACCCACCGGTGGTCACTTTGGTCCTAACTACACTGCGAAGAAAGTTTTATACTCTGGATTTTATTGGCCCACCATTTATCATGACGCTCATGAAATGGTTAAGCATTGTGATGCTTGCCAAAGACAAGGCAAGATCACACATAAAGATGAGATGCCTCAACATTTCATCCAAGAATGTGAAATATTTGACGTATGGGGCATCGACTTTATGGGGCCATTTCCATCATCAAAAGGGAACAAGTACATCCTCGTAGCCGTTGATTACGTTTCTAAATGGGTTGAAGTAATGGCTTTACCTACTAACGATGTGAGGGTGATTGTGAACTTTCTGAAACAACTTTTTGCTTGATTCGGTGTTCCTCGTGTTATCATCATTGACCGCGGGACTCATTTTTGCAATGATCAATTTGCTAGGGTCATCGCTAAGTACGGTGTCAATCATCGTCTTTCCACCGCTTATCATCCATAAACCAATGGTCAAGCCGAGATTTCAAACCGTGGACTTAATAGAATCTTAGAGCCAACTGTGGGAGAGCATCGTGCCTCATGGATCGATAAGTTAAATGATGCTTTGTGGGCTTTCCGTACCGCATATAAGGCGCCTATTGGTTGTACTCCATATCGTCTTATGTACGGAAAGGCGTGCCACCTCCCCATTGAGTTGGAGCATAAGGCTTATTGGGCCTTGAAATGGGCTAATTTTGATATCAACAAAGCCGGTGATTTTAGGAAGATCCAACTCAATGAACATATTGAACTGAGGAATGAAGCTTATGAGAATTCATTGATCAACAAAGATAAAACCAAGCTCATTCATGATTCTAGGATTAAGAACCAAGAGTTTCACATTGGTGATCAAGTTTTACTCTTTAACTCTCGGTTGAAAATCTTTTCGGGCAAGCTTAAGAGCCTTTGGTCTGGTCCATTCACCGTCGCCAAAGTCTTCCCTTATGACACCATTGAGTTATCGCAACCAAATGGTCCAAATTTTAAAGTGAATGGCCAGCGTGTGAAGTTGTACTTTGGTGAGGACATCTCTCATGAGATGATTCCATCCATCACCATGTTTCCCGTGAATTAGCTCTGTGTCGAGTCAGACTCGTGACTCGGTTAACAATAACAAGCGCTTCTCGGGAGACAACCCGTTGATCTATCCTTTTTACCCATTTTCATAATAAGTGTAGGGGGAGCTACATAGGGTTTTCTGTCTTGTTTCTTATGATGTGCAGGGATTAATGCTTCAAAGAGCACTTTTGATGATACTTGACGACCCGTGATCCGTGTACCCTTCTTCCCGGTTCTATCCTAAACTGTCGTGATTCAATATTTCATATCTTATATGTTCACAATGAAATCACTATAGTCGTGTCTTCCTTAGCGAGATTTAAACAAAGTGCACAATGTCCTAAGTGTAGGGGAGTATACTCCCACATGCTTAAACACTGAGGACAATGTTTCTATCACGTGTAGGGGGACTTCTATCGAAGTTAAGTGGGCTTTTCCATGAATATGGCCTTATTTTAACCGGAAAATTGATTTTTCGACATTTTTCAAAATTTTTAATCTATTTTGGCCTAGTAATTTTTCCTTTGTTATCGTTATATACTTTCTTGGCTAAAATAAAGTTTAATAAAGTGGTTTTAATTTTTCAAATGACATGAATCTTTTGACTCAACCCGAGTTTACTTATCTAAGTTTACTCTAGCTAGTATCCTTGACGTGTTTAAGTCAAGTTTTGCTAGGCTTTTATATAGGGAACTTTAAAACGCAAAAGTCTTAACTCTTACGGGTTAAGAACAAGAATTTTTCGCAAGTTCCTATAATTGATCCTAGAAAGTCGTTTATCAAGGGAACTTTAAAATGCAAATTCTAAACTTGAAAAAGTCTAAGAAGATGCAAGATCCTATAGATGACTTGAAAACCCAAAACATTGATTTAATTGGCTAAGCATCCACTAGTCTCATTCCTTGAGATTTTAAATTGTGGAGAACAAGAGATGATAGAGTCAATTATAAGTTTTGTATTCTTTCATGAATTTATGTGAGTTAATTATGAGCTTTTTCTCCCATCGCTTGTTAATGAATATATTTTCAATAAATAAGGTCGTACGATTTGAAAAGTTACTTAGCTTCTAGCACAATATCGTTTCAAAGTTGCTCGGTATTAACTAGACTTCATAGCCAATGCATAACTTATTGAAGCAGGATTCGAAGATTGGCGAGTCCGAAAAGGCCCTAACAAGGCATGAGGGCTACATTTTGTTGCTAAAGATCCCAAGTGATGTGATGAATCATTTATCAAAAATCAATATAAAGTATCGAGACACACGACGAAAAGAAAATACTCCCCTAAAGATCATGGAGAAGTCTATCCAAAAAGACCCTAGCAAGGTATGAGGATAAATAGATCCAAGTCCTAAAAGGAGGCGGATCGTTGTATATCAAAATCCAAAATAAAGATTGGAGAAAAATGAAGAAGTCATGGTCCAAGTATGAAGAATCTCTCAAAAACTTCAAGTGAAGAAATTCCTATTATGAAGTGAATACCATAATTTCAAGAACGTCTCTCAAGATTTAAAGTATGAAGTCGCTGCCAAATATCGGTCCGAGAAAGGTCTCAAATTCTGAAGCGAGTTATGCCAAGATATGAACTTTATGAGGTCCCGAGAAGCAGTTTAAAAAGATTTTATCCCTTAGCTAACTATTGATTAAATCGTCCTACTTTATTTTCAGACTAAATAAACTATCAAAATAAGTCAAACAATGCATCCTCGTGATCATTCAAGACAATCATAAAATATAAGAGATACACCTAGGAATAAGGGAGTCTAAGTGAATAATTGGGCCACATGAGTTTGTGTTAGTGTGCTAACTTATAATAACAATGATCTCGTTTATAAGCTTGGTGTGGAGAACGTGAAACTGGAGGATGAAAAACATTCATGACATGCCAAAGCCTAATGTAAGTCTTTGAATTTCTTTACTTGTTTTGTATATATTTCTATATTTTTAGTTTCCTTAGTGTTTAGTATTTAATAAAGGCCAAGGTGGGTTATTTATGATGAAAAATGTAAAACGTGCTTTGAAATTAATGCATTGCATGAGGGCATTGCAATGGTCAAGTGTAGGGGATTTAATAAGTGTGAAAACACTTATCCTTTTACCACTTATTTCCAATAATAACAAGACCAAAACAGGTATTTTATGTTGTAAAAGTCGAAATTATGCGTGGTTTGTGTTTTTATTGTGTTTCAGGACAAAAATATGAAAAACGAAGAAAACACGGGCTTTCACGGGCTTTTATCGAAGAAAAAGACAAAAGACGAAGACAAAATATCAAAAGTGCAAGAAGAACGGAAGTCAAAGGCCTATTCTGAAGATTTATCGAAGAAAAAGTCTAAAGACGGAAGTTTAACAAAGTCGAAGAAACAAGTCTACTAAAAGAAGAAAATTAGAAGACAAGTTCAAGTTATTATTCGACTAATCCCGAGACAAATTCGAGAAAGCAAGTTATTTAAAAGACGAGAAGAAAGGAGGAAGAAACAAGCACCTACTCCTTCCCTTATATATAGTTAGAAAATATTCATTAAGGAGTTAGTTTAATTTTAGTTTTTAATTGTAGTAGGTAATTAAGTGTGTTTTATTTTTCTTCTCTCTAGTTTTCCTTTCAAGCTTATCAAACCTTCATCTTGTAATCTTTGATCTTAATCTTTAATATAATCAAGCTTTTTAATAAATTCTCATTCTACCTTTCTTAATCATAATCTATTGTTTTGCTTAATTGATCATGTAGTTGGTTTAATTTTGTTGATGATATGATTGATTTACTTATTGGATTGTGCTTATTGGTTTAATGTGTTTAAAGTTTTTAGATTATAGTGCCTATTGCTTAATCTTTATGTTTATTAGTTTTTAAAATAAGTTGATTTTGGTAGTTTAATATTTTTATAAAAAGTTGATTTTAAATTTTTGCTTATTTAGTGTTCTTAAAAGTTTTTAAATTGTGTCTTATTAGCTTTTTCTAAAAAGTGATTTGGTAAAAGTTTTGGTAAAGTGCTTATTTAGTTTTGCTTATTTTTGTTAAGTTCGGGTTTTCTAAACCCTCTTTTCCCGAACTGCATGCAAAACCCTTGTTTCCCGAACTAGAAGTAAACTCCATTTCCCTCCAAAAGCAAACCTTCATTTCTCGAATTACATGCGAATTCATCTTTCCCGAATTAGTTCATAAACTACATTTCCCGAATTACATACAAGACAGTTTATCCCGAATTACTTGTGAAGCAGCATTCCGAATTACATCAGAAACTTCAGATTCCGAATTAGGTATCAGATTTTTTTTTCCGAATTGAGTACAAGACTCGTGGATTCCGAATTGTATTGATGATGAGTATTCTGAGTTAGGTTGTTCACACGTATTCCGAATTAAGTGATAGACTACAGATTTCGAACTAGGTCTCGCTTGCAGATTCCGAATTACATGTGGAATGCGTTTCCCGAATTAGATTAAGGATCACATATTCCGAACTACATTGAAGATTTGGATTCTGAATTAGTAGCAGCACAAGCATTCCGAATTGGGTGAAGAATTTAGATTCCGAACTACATCAAGGATTCATATTCCGAACTACGTGCAAGTTTAGGGATTCTGGATTAGTTACTTGGTCATATTCCGAATTACAAGGTTTGGCATATTCCGACTTATGTTCAAGTTTTGTTTTCCAAGTTATTTTCAAACCTTAATTTTTCCCCCATTTTTACCTAGTTTAATTTTCAAGCATTTTCACTTAGTTTAATTTTCAAGATCACGTTTTTATAAATTTTACATTTTTATAAAGTTTTAAGTTTTTAATTCACTTTTAAAGTTTTAAGTTTTCATCATTTAATTTTAAATCTTAATTTTTAGCTCGAATTAGATAATTATCCTTAGTCATTTTCACCAAGTTCTATTGTGCAGCATTCGTTTTGGAAAAGCAATCGAGGTTAGAAATTCTCTTTTATTTTTAATAGCTTTTACGTTTATGATATTTGTAGACTTAGAAAATCAAGCTCCCCCTTTTAATGACCAATACCAACAATTCTACCTAAACCGTGATCAATTCGAATTGAATCGAGTACGAACAACACTTCTAGAGCACACACAAAAGGCAAATATCACTTATCTTGATAATTTATAGCTTATAACCACCCCCACAAGTCAACTGCTTGTGGGGGCTGACTTGTCCAAAAAATAAAAAAAGAAGAAAGATACAAGGCCTGGGTTTCGAATGTGTGAGCTGTCGCGCAAGGTGTGACAATCCTCAAATTTCACATATGTATTATGTACTATAATTGTCTCAATATGAGAATTTGGCTAGAAATTTTTGCTTTTTTATACCTTACTTGGTAAGATGAAGTGCTTCTCACAACCTGAATTGCCACTACAACATATTCCTATATGTTGTAAACACAATGTATATGTCAAGTCTAAGATCTAAAGTAATCTTATAAGTTCAATATTGATAATAACATCTCAAATATAACTATGATGCCCTAAATTCCCTTAGAAACCCTAGAATCCCATTAAATGAGTTGTAAACTCAAGAATGATAAAACATGAATGAAAAGTACATATGAATAAGTCATTAAGGACTATAAAAAGTTATAAACTGCATTATGAAGACCTAATAATGACTAAGAATAGTAAAAACAAACCATACAAAGCTAAGTACAAGTTAATGTACATAATAGTCTAGATCATCACCTAGAAACCCTTGGTAAGCAATATTTCAAACAATATAACTACATAATATCTATGTACAAGTATCAAATACAATATACTAATTATAATCTACCATATAAAGGAAAGGTAAATAATCACAAAACACTAAGGGGCTGTTTGATAAAACAAAATGATTTAGCGATGAATCATTTCTCGTGTTGAATGATTCACATGATCTGTATGAATTTGTTTCTGAATAAAGATAGAGCGTTTGGTAACGTGCTGAATGAAAGATCTGAGTAACATAAAATTACTATTTTAACCTTATGCATAATCAGAAACTACTTTTAATAAATAAGACGTAATACAATGGCAACATTAAAAAAACACGAAAGTTACATAACTAAGATCGTAAAAATCAACACTAGACAATAATTATGAGACAAAGGGAGTAGTATAAACTCAATTGGCTAATTTAAATAAAAAACTATACTAGTAGTTTTTATTAATTAGTAATTTCTTTTGGCTTCTGGTTAATTTTATAATGCAATCACCATTAAAAATAAGTAGTAATATAAACAGTACAATTATGTTTGACTTTTCTATTAATTTAATAATAATATACACATGATTTAAGAATTTATGATTTAAGAATTTGTTTGGCCAGTGTTACAGTTACATCTATTAAAAAATTAGTAATAACTTTAATTCTTACTAATAGTTGACGTGTGGTTATATATCAGGGCAATATTGAGAAAAAGTGACTGCTGAATGACAAAGCATGCCTACCGCCCATAATGGTGCAGAGCTAATCAAAATGATACAGCGTAAAAAAGTTTTCTAACAAACACTTACCATGCTGACCGATTCCGAATTTTCTACTGAACTAAATCATTCTAAGGCTATCAAACACCCCGTAATATTCACTAATCTCAAGCTAATTACAAGTAAATGACCTATAACCAAGATTGGCATATAAAATCCATTTCATATTGAATTAGAGTCTAATCTTTTGCCAGTAATTATTAACTCAACTAAGTATCATATTAAGGTTATACATTTATTTCAAGTTAAGTTACAAGTTAATAAAGCATAAGGTACAAGTTATCAAATCATAGGATCTTAAGCTCCCATAATGACCCCTAGAATATGATAAACCTATATAAACTCTTAAACCAAGAATGAAGAAACCATAGAAGTCATAAACATACTATATAAGCCTTAGAATAAGCTTACATAAGCATATAAACCTAATTACCCAAGATAGAAAGTCATTAGGATTAATAACCTAAAAACCCTTATATTAAGAATTCTACATGGAATCACTACCTAGTCTTTTAGGACAAGTCTACAAACACCCATAGCAATTAATTAAGGTTATATGATTATGTTAAGACAATGTAAAAGTACCCTAATGCAAAAGGTACAAAATTTTAATGCATGACTTGTAAATTAGGTCAAAATGAGTATTTTCACCCTTTAGACATGTTTACTTAGAATAACTTAGTAAAACCAATGTAGGGACTTCATGAACACATCAAGGAAAATGTAGGATTTATATATTTAGTATATATCAGTAGCTAACTGAAGGATAATCACTTTTGATAAGACTTAACCATAAATCATTAGAAACCCTAACCCACCTAAGTTTTCTTCCCATTTTCACATTAGACCTTTGTTAAACTTCATACCAAAGACCCAAACTTCTTAATTACAATGTATATACCCTAACTAAACCCTAATCCATCAGTAATCACATTCCTAAGCCCTTAATCACCAAAATCACAAAGTATAAAGTTACAAGCCATAATTTAGCATCGGTTTTACATTTTCCCTACAAAAAGCCTTTTCAAACCATTCCCTCCCATTCTAAGTTTGAAAATATTATATTAAGGATGTTTTAAGGTATTTTCCATGTGATTTTAAGTAGGTGCATGTAACACCCCCAAATTTATACAACTCGATACAACGAAAGACTCGTTGGTGTTACGGGATAGCACATTACTCACATCATAGACAACGCATAAAAATCGCGTCGTTTAATAATAAATCATTTCCATTCATAAATATTAAAGTTACATCGGTCCCAAGTCATTACATTTCATACAAAAGTTTTACAAAGTGTTTGAATGGAAAATATTGTTTAAGTGCGGGCCATGAATTCTTGTCGTCTTCCCGAGAATTACCTTCAAGTACCTGAGATAAAACATGTTAAAAGAAAAGGTTAGCGATAACGCCGAGTGAATTCATAGAGTTTAATAAATTACATCAATATAACTTTGGTATAAAATTAGTACCAAAAATCAATTCGTACAAATCATGGTAATAGGCCGTAAAATAGCCAAAAGCATTTTATACAAATCTTTGTAATAGGCCATAAAATAGCCAAAGTCATTTTATACAAACCTTTATCAAAATCATCATATAGGCATTTGCCTAAAAAAGTCATTATACGAGCCAATGTCGTAAAAACATCATACAATACGTCTTATGACGTCGTATAAAATCAAATAAAAACCGTTATATGAATATGGTTATGAAAACCAAAACACAAACATAATATCATTAGTATGACCCCGTATTGCTAGTCAGGCAATACTTCGTAATTCGGTGCGTCTAATAGTATTTCGTTAGTTTTGGATTATTATAAGCCGCATGACATTGTTACCTTACTAAACCAACAACGGGTAGCTAACCCGATACCAATTTTGCCCATCTAAAGTAGCGTGTCATCCCAAAGGTCACGCTATGGAAATCTTCTCATACATAAATTCGCTTACCAATCAATGTGGCACGACGGGGATCAACCGTCAAGGCGCGAACTGGGGTGATCGTCCCCAAATAGTACTATTAAATGCATAAGCGTCTACCAAATCCCGGTAGTTCACAATTCATGCTAATGGGACTTTTAGTGACATAACCTAACTTTAATAATCCATATAATTTCATCTATCGGGTCCTTTAATCATTTATCGGGTCATACAATCGGGTCATTCAATCATTCGGGTCCAAATCAATAAACAAACAATCGGGACAAATGGTGTCCTAATTTATAAAAATACTAACATGTTATCTCCCTCGCGGGTTTATAAAACATTTATAAAAATATTTAAAAGAGTGCGAGGCTATGAACTCACGTTGATGTGGGAAGACGATTATCGGCGATTTGGATGTACGGTACGTGCTTCAATCACGGAAACCTAAACAAATAATACTCGTCTTAGACTCATGTCCAATGACTTATAAAAATAACAATTATGTATACATATGATGATTATATATATATGATGATCAAGTGGGTTTACATATTTTCGTTTACTCATTTTAGTGTTATATGTCGATAACTTTGATACTAGTTTACTAGTTTTACCTTTTTACGTGTTTTAGGTCCAATAAGCCTATTATAAGTTTATTAACTTGTATTAATCCATTTCATACTTATATTATCAGTATTTAAACTTTCAAGTTGGGCACAAATGGGTTAAGCCCAATAATAAGTTTATAAGTGATTTAGTCCATTTTTGTTGTATTGTTAGTCCAATAACGTTAATTTAGTCCGTTAACGTCCGTATGTCCTATAGTTCGGGTTTTATCGGTTTTTACTTGTTATACATGTTTATATATCAGTATATAAGTTTTATAAAGTTTACATTAGACGGGTCCAACCATCTAAGTTTTATTTAACAAAAACGTTAATTTTACGGCGATAGCCGAAAAAGTCGGAAAAATCAAGTTTATAGTTTTATAACTTATAAGTGTTATTCCACTACCATTTTTATAATTTATATACTTATTCCACCTTTTACATATTTATATAAATAGAATCCAAGAGTTAGTGGGTTTTAACTTTACATTTTATACAATATAATTTTTGAGTGCTTATATAATAGTATTATACTTTATTTTCCAAAATCTGATTTTTATCTTCACTTTCACCAAAACTGCCATATCTTGAGTTCTATATGGAGATAGAAGCTCAAATTTTTGTCACATAAACTACATGATATGTTCTACATTTAACTCTTCTATAGCTACTGTTGAATCATCTTCTAAGTATTTTCTAAAAATCGTCCAAAACAGTAACCTCAGATTTATACCCTAAACTTGTTTTGATCATATCTCACTCATTATTTTGATTCCATTGCATGGCCAACTCTCACATGTGTACAAGACCCATAGCTTACTGTAAATACATTCTACTTCATCATTTTATCATTCCATGACCTGTTTCTTTACTGTTTTATACAGCCATGTAAATTAATCAAGATTTTAACCTTGTTTCTTATAGTTTTTCACCTTTTTAATCATATTTATCAACACCAAATCCCAACATAACATTTTTATCATCATATAATCATCATATACATATACAATAGGAAATAAAATACATGTTTACATAATCAAATTAATAAGAAGATGGGGAGGACAATCTTTATACCACCATGATGATGTAGGTTGTGATCAAAACATGGATTTTGATGGAGATACTTGTGATGCACCAAGACCATCTTCATGATCACCAATCTTCATAAACTCCTTGTGGAAAATCAGCCTCAAGACTCCATGGAAACTCCTCCTTGGATGTTATAACTTGCACCAATCAATAGGGCTTCAAAAGGGCATCAACATGTATATGAATAACATGAGATTTTGTGGTTAATTTTGATCAAATTAGGGTGTTTAGAATGAGATATGGACGAACTAAGAGAGAGATATGAGAGGATTTTGAGGTGGTTTGCATGAATGAGAAATGGTTTTGTTTGCGCAAGTGGTTTTGATGGAAAGTTGCCTTAAAAATTAGGCTAAGCTTACAAGTGTAAGCTAGTAGTTTACAAGGGTGCCACATCTTTGATGTGGTGTCCCTTTTGGCCATCCCATGCTAGTGGGGTGGGGCAAGATTTATCTTGTCTCATCTCACTAATTTACGGGTATTCCTCGATTCTAGTTTCCTCGATTTGCGTGCCCTCGGGTCGTTTTACGAAAAACGTTTTTATAAATTATGAATCAACGGCACAAAACGAATCCAATAAAAATTGTCTCATCAAAAACGGAGTTCGAAAACGTAAATACGTAATCCTAAGGTTTCCGGTTTAGTCGTAAAGGACGTTAAAATAAAATCGAAAGTCCTAATCTCTTCTCGTAAATTTGTGAGTTTATGAACCAACACAAATTTAAAACTCCAAAATAATATTCATGGACAAATTTATTTTCTGAAATATCGGACTGTCTCCAAAGACGGTGTATGTAAACGTAAGCACGTAACGTTGAATCCTCCGGTTTAGACGTAGTCGATGCTACTCCAAGACGTAAATCCAAATTTCTTCCCAAAAATATGTGTGTTCATATTGTAAATTGTTTTTAAATAATATTGAGAATAAAATATAAACCATAAATTGACGGATTGTCACAGCATTTACCCCTAAACAGGATCTTTGTCCTCAAAGATCATCTTACCTTACTACTCGCTTCTTATAGAGTTAAAGCCATGTGGGTATTTCCTCCACATTCGGTCTTTTCTCACAAGTGCAATTCCTTACAATACGCGAGTTTCATCAAACATAACTACGGGAATAAGATCAGGCTAAATGTTGACTTACTTTCTCTATCCATGATCTTCACGGGTTTCTGATGAATGCAACTTTTCGCCGATCTAAGCTCTACTAAGAATAATCAGATTCTCACTTGATAGATATTCCATCAAGTTCGATATACGAAACATAATTCACGCAGTCTTTGAAGTCCTGGGGTAGATCCAACTTATATGCCTTTCAAACCAATCTTTTATATCATCTCAATGGTCCCATACAACGGGGACTTATATCCCATGATTTGTCAGATCATGAATTCATTTTTCCAAGGTTAAAAATTGTGGCATAACTTCGCTACCCATTTGGCACTTCAAGATATACATTTCACATTCACATAACCTCTTGCCCACTACCGGCTGTCAATAATCAGATCCTAATTTCAACAATCATTTCAGATTTCGCGGGTCGGGTATTTTGTAAGGTTAGGTTTGCCATCATAGGAAACCTTAAACCTAAAAGACATGTCCAACTCACAATGGGTGTATGTCGGGTGTCTTCATCTCAACTCTGGCTTACAGATGCTCTAACAATTAGATTCTAACAAGATTCGATCTCAATCCTAATACGATGATTATCAAGGATAATCTCTCCAAAGGAAAACGATTATAAGGTCTATTGCCAAAGGTCAATCATTCAAACATAGAACAATGCTTATAGTATTTTGTATTGTTACTTTACCTCGCCCCTTCGATTTGGGGTGGTACATAGTACTCTCATCAAGGTTCGTTCTCAATGATTTCTGAGCAAATCTCTAGAAATTAGTTGCGAAGCGAGGATCTTGATAAAGATGTTTGATACAAGGACACTATGTTTACATAACTCTTTTGCATTTATCATTAACGGGAATGATATTAGCAGATTTGGTCAGTCTGTCGACGATGACCCAAATCGAATCAAATTCAGATGATGACCTTTGCAATAGCTAGGCGTTTACTAATGTATGAGGCGATGTCTGCCTTCATAATTTGCCATTAGTACAACTTCTTCAGACAAATATACTTTTAGTCATAAATGACATAAATAGAATACTTATACTTACAAAGTTCCAATATAACTATATCTCACAATCCTTCATATTTAGGCAACCATAAGTGGTCTTTAAAACATTTAACGCTATCGGCTTCTCAATTTTAATGGTTCACATTATCCGCGAACCCTTTTTTTTAACTATATTATCCCTTTTATAAGCATCGGTTATATTTTAAACTGTTCGGCAATTTATATTGCACCTTCATTATTAAGAAATATATCTTAATGGAATCTTTATACTTTCTATATAATATGTCGGTATCTATATTCACCTCTCATGATGATATAATTATCATGTTCACAATTTACTCAAATATTCTTTCTATATTATGCGTCAGTAATTATGTTCACTTTCTCCTGATGAAATAAATATTATAACTGTATTTATTCAATAATCATTTCTTCACATTTTCTATGTTTTAGTTTCGTTTCATCTATCATTTTTATCAGTTTTTCTCAATCCGACGTTTTAAGCGTCGATAAGTATTACAAGTAATTAAAGGTTAGATATTTAAATTTTTATGAAACGTAAACGTAAAATTTAAAATTTCCTAGTTCGACAAATTATAAAATGTTCAAAATAAATTTGAATTTAATTAACAAGATTTTTGTTGATTTATCGAAAATATTTAATAAGATTCATAAATGTTCGAAAAACCTTTATTTATACTTTGGTCAAAGTTTTCTTAGTTGAAAAGCAGAAATTTTCGTTTTAAGTTTTCAGGTTATGGTATAAATGGTTTTACTCAATCCTTCTTAAGTTATCTTGAGGTATACACAAACATTTACCCCTAAACAAAAGTTTAGTTAAATGGTTTGTGTATAAGGGAGTAATCCCTTTAAACATCCTTTGTTAATACATTTGTCAAAACATATTTCCATTTTCTTTTTAGCAATACTCAAAGTCTTAAAAGGGCTCTTAATTTGTAAAGAGTCAATACATTCCATCATCTATTAATCACATGGTTAAATCATGTAAAATATTAAGTCTTAAGTCATATGTTAAATATTTAAGATACAGGTTTTCATTGTTCGGCCAATTCAGGGCAATATATAATTAATTATTAACCCATTCTTATTCTTATAAACAAATAAATGGTCCTTAATGATCACGAGCATGAATTTATCAAATTACAACCTACACACGTGATTCACCAAATTTATGAATACTACATGTGCGTTAGTCAATCCAAACGGCATCACGTGAAACTCATAACGTTCATTACAAGTATCGGATGTAGTGATTGGAATAGATAATCTTTTCCGCAGATGCGAAGTTGATGATAACCATGCCGTGAATCAAATCTTTAAAACATACGCTAAAACCTTGTAAATGATCGAACAAATCTTCCATTTCGAGTTATGGATATCGTTTTTGATTGTCAATTTACTCAGTTCACAGTAATTTATAAATATAAGGAATGATAACATCATAGCTCTTCATGATGACAGGCTTGATATAATGAAATCTTTCTCCGACAACTCTCAGTTGTACGGTAATTCCTTTAATTTAGATGGTGCTGACGTATAGTGCACACGCCACAAGTGCAGCACCGGGAATATAATCAATACTAATTTCAACTTGCCTTAATGGCAAAAGTCTAGGTAATTCACCAACAAATACCTCCTAAAGTTTCAGATAACAGAAATATCTTTTAATAAGTTCATATTATGTTCTTTCTAGATTATAATATCTATGACTAATTCACAACTATTCACGTTATAATTTTAAGTCTAAATACAGGATATCGTCATCCACCAAGAATTATTTAGATCACTTTTGATAATCAGCATCTTATCATTTAGGGGAATTCTACTCGAGTTCCCATCAATTAAGACAATGTCGTCATGTCATAATCAATCAATCCATTCTACTGACATTACCAACTTTCCAGTTTTATTGCCGTTGATAAGATGTGAACTTCTCAAAAGACTAATAATAACTCATAATCCTTCACAAATTCAAGGATACATGGAGACACAACTACCATAAAAAGAGTAAGGTCAACGCATAATCTATGCGAGAGAATTTCAAATCAGATACAGATGAAAACATCTAACGAATATAAATATATCCCATGTTTTCATTAATTTGAGTACGCATTCGAAAGCTCCTCGGATCGTTACCCAGGTCATTCAAATGAAATCAAATCATAAGAAATGATAAGAACGTCAATACATCCAGTCGGGTATCAACACTCGGTAATCAGATACTTTTCCTAAGAATCTCACTACGGGAGAATTGGTCAAGAAAGAATTGTCAATTGTCAAATAAGACAATTTCCACAGATGAGTAAATTCGACTCAGAAGAATAGATGCTACAGGCACATATGTAGGTGTCCCTAACACTATGTCCTTATTTTTCACTTCTTGCGGATCTCATAAAATTTATTCTTTCACAATCTTCCAAGAAAATGTAGTGTTTATTCATTAGTTTTATGGTGACTACTAATCAGCCTTGCATGGTCCATTCCAAATTGTATGTAGGCGCGCAACTATATACAATTTCAAGATTAACGATGCAATACTCAGTTCGTCAAAATTTTATCATTATGTTTATAATAAAAACATTTTCATGCTTAATTCTTAAATAAGGATCAAGAATAAATTTACAAAGATTTTCTTTGTTATGGAAACAGTTAAGTTTTCCAAAGCGTCTCATAAACAACTTCATTTCAATAACAATCACTTATAAATCTCACTTTTAAATAATCCATATAGTGATGAAAATTCAAATTTTCTCAAGGGATACTGTTTTAACTTTATAAAAACAATGTGTGATCTGCAAAAGAGTGATGGAAAGATGTTCACCAAGAACTAACTTCAATATATATCAGGAAATGAGCTTAGCCAAATAATCATGAGGTTCATGATCTCGATGGAAATCAGGAATACAAAGAGAATAATCTACAACGTAACTCAATTCGAGATGAGTACTTGTTCAATGGTTGCATCACTAATGCGAGCATTAGGATGAAGCAATAAAGGATAGATAACATCGATACGTGTAGAATTTAGCGATCAAAGGTAGTCTTTTCATTAATCACAAACAGGTCAAAATTGTACCGTAACACATTACGCGTCACTATGTCATACAATTCTCAGAACTCATCCTACCAACTGATATCTCAGTTAAGTTAAGGATTTTTAAAAGATACCACAATGAATACTAATCTACAAGAGTCATTAGGTGTTCCACATGTCCGAGAAGATCCATCGGTCTCAATTCAGAAGAAGATTTCTTCAATTCATTTCTTGGACACTGGGCATCCTCGTTAGTGGACCATGGCCTAGGAACAACCTTTAACACAAACCTACAATCAATTAAAACCTTATAATTCAATCACAGAACTTATCAACTTCTATTAATAATCTCACATTCCATACGGGTTAAATTTTACTTTATTCAAATTTCAACCAATTTTATACTCAATTCAATATCCTACCTCATATTCCAATACTTTCAATCTTATTCTTCGGCCTTGTAAAGGCAATACAATCTCAATATAAATCAACACTTAATTTCCAATCCTATATCTCTTACAACAACAATTATCAAATGAGTCATTAGTATGAAATGACTCGATCATTCAACTAGACTTCTCGGAAAGGTATTAGTGGCATGAGGCTTTTGGGTAATGGTTCCAATAACGAATTGGATGACAACGAATCAGATGACATCTTTCTAGGTGGTAACGTTTTGTCAAACTCCACTCTATAAGGAAAGATCGTCATGACATCGATATCAGTTTTAATATCGCCAATTCTTTTTCAATATCACAATCAACTAATATCTACATTTCTACGAATATCAACCATTTGTTGGGATCATAAATATCCGCAACTTGGTTTAGATCTAGGATAGCTAGAATTCCTACGAGAATAGCTTCGATTAATTTACTAGGGGATTTAGGGTTTCTTGTGACAATCGACGTCGTATAAATACCTCGTATAAATATTAAAATAATCATCAAACAATCATGTAATCAAATTACATCATATATATATAATCCAAGTTATATATATATATTAAAATAACACTTCTCAGTCTGGCCTTGTCGGTAACTCAGGAATTCTTCGACACCGTTATAGTCAAAAGATTTTTAGACATTTTTCGAAAAATGTTTATAGTTAAAAGATTTTGAAAAGTTTTATTCAAAACCTTGGTTTTAAAAATCTTTCGTTCTCTATAACGAGAGCTCTGGTACCAAACTGTAACACCCCCAAATTTATACAACTCAATACAACGGAAGACTCGTTGGTGTTACGGGATAGCACATTACTCACATCATAGACAACGCATAAAAATCGCGTCGTTTAATAATAAATCATTTCCATTCATAAATATTAAAGTTACATCGGTCCCAAGTCATTACATTTCATACAAAAGTTTTACAAAGTGTTTGAATGGAAAATATTGTTTAAGTGCGGGCCATGAATTCTTGTCGTCTTCCCGAGAATTACCTTCAAGTACCTGAGATAAAACATGTTAAAAGAAAAGGTCAGCGATAACGCCGAGTGAATTCATAGAGTTTAATAAATTCCATCAATATAACTTTGGTATAAAATTAGTACCAAAAATCAATTCGTACAAATCATGGTAATAGGCCGTAAAATAGCCAAAAGCATTTTATACAAATCTTTGTAATAGGCCATAAAATAGCCAAAGTCATTTTATACAAACCTTTATCAAAATCATCATATAGGCATTTGCCTAAAAAAATCATTATACGAGCCAATGTCGTAAAAACATCATACAATACGTCTTATGACGTCGTATAAAATCAAATAAAAACCGTTATATGAATATGGTTATGAAAACCAAAACACAAACATAATATCAATAGTATGACCCCGTATTGCTAGTCAGGCAATACTTCGTAATTCGGTGCGTCTAATAGTATTTCGTTAGTTTTGGATTATTATAAGCCGCATGACATTGTTACCTTACTAAACCAACAACGGGTAGCTAACCCGATACCAATTTTGCCCATCTAAAGTAGCGTGTCGTCACAAAGGTCACGCTATGGAAATCTTCTCATACATAAATTCGCTTACCAATCAATGTGGCACGACGGGGATCAACCGTCAAGGCGTGAACTGGGGTGATCGTCCCCAAATAGTACTATTAAATGCATAAGCGTCTACCAAATCCCGGTAGTTCACAATTCATGCTAATGGGACTTTTAGTGACATAACCTAACTTTAATAATCCATATAATTTCATCTATCGGGTCCTTTAATCATTTATCGGGTCATACAATCGGGTCATTAAATCATTCGGGTCCAAATCAATAAACAAACAATCGGGACAAATGGTGTCCTAATTTATAAAAATACTAACATGTTATCTCCCTCGCGGGTTTATAAAACATTTATAAAAACATTTAAAATAGTGCGAGGCTATGAACTCACGTTGATGTGGGAAGACGATTATCGGCGATTTGGATGTACGGTACGTGCTTCAATCACGGAAACCTAAACAAATAATACTCGTCTTAGACTCATGTCCAATGACTTATAAAAATAACAATTATGTATACATATGATGATTATATATATATGATGATCAAGTGGGTTTACATATTTTCGTTTACTCATTTTAGTGTTATATGTCGATAACTTTGATACTAGTTTACTAGTTTTACCTTTTTACGTGTTTTAGGTCCAATAAGCCTATTATAAGTTTATTAACTTGTATTAATCCATTTCATAGTTATATTATCAGTATTCAAACTTTCAAGTTGGGCCCAAATGGGTTAAGCCCAATAATAAGTTTATAAGTGTTTTAGTCCATTTTTGTTGTATTGTTAGTCCAATAACGTTAATTTAGTCCGTTAACGTCCGTATGTCCTATAGTTCAGGTTTTATCGGTTTTTACTTGTTATACATGTTTATATATCAGTATATAAGTTTTATAAAGTTTACATTAGACGGGTCCAACCATCTAAGTTTTATTTAACAAAAACGTTAATTTTACGGCGATAGCCGAAAAAGTCGTAAAAATCAAGTTTATAGTTTTATAACTTATAAGTGTTATTCCACTACCATTTTTATAATTTATATACTTATTCCACCTTTTACATATTTATATAAATAGAATCCAAGAGTTAGTGGGTTTTAACTTTACATTTTATACAATATAATTTTTGAGTGCTTATATAATAGTATTATACTTTATTTTCCAAAATCTGATTTTTATCTTCACTTTCACCAAAACTGCCATATCTTTAGTTCTATATGGAGATAGAAGCTCAAATTTTTATCACATAAACTAAATGATATGTACTACATTTAACTCTTATATAGCTACTGTTGAATCATCTTCTAAGTATTTTCTAAAAATCGTCCAAAACAGTAACCTCAGATTTATACCCTAAACTTGTTTTGATCATATCTCACTCATTATTTTGATTCCATTGCATGGCCAACTCTCACATGTGTACAAGACCCATAGCTTACTGTAAATACATTCTACTTCATCATTTTATCAGTCCATGACCTGTTTCTTTACTGTTTTATACAGCCATGTAAATTAATCAAGATTTTAACCTTGTTTCTTATAGTTTTTCACCTTTTTAATCATATTTATCAACACCAAATCCCCACATAACATTTTTATCATCATATAATCATCATATACATATACAATAGGAAATAAAATACATGTTTACATAATCAAAATAATAAGAAGATGAGGAGGACAATCTTTATACCACCATGATGATGTAGGTTGTGATCAAAACATGGATTTTGATGGAGATACTTGTGATGCACCAAGACCATCTTCATGATCACCAATCTTCATAAACTCCTTGTGGAAAATCAGCCTCAAGACTCCATGGAAACTCCTCCTTGGATGTTATAACTTGCACCAATCAATAGGGCTTCAAAAGGGCATCAACATGTATATGAATAACATGAGATTTTGTGGTTAATTTTGATCAAATTAGGGTGTTTAGGGTGAGCTATGGACGAACTAAGAGAGGGATATGAGAGGATTTTGAGGTGGTTTGCATGAATGAGAAATGGTTTTGTTTGTGCAAGTGGTTTTGATGGAAAGTTGCCTTAAAAATTAGGCTAAGCTTACAAGTGTAAGCTAGTAGTTTACAAGGGTGCCACATCTTTGATGTGGTGTCCCTTTTGGCCATCCCATGCTAGTGGGGTGGAGCAAGATTTATCTTGTCTCATCCCACTAATTTACGGGTATTCCTCGATTCTAGTTTCCTCGATTTGCGTGCCCTCGGGTCGTTTTACGAAAAATATTTTTATAAATTATGAATCAACGGCACAAAACGAATCCAATAAAAATTGTCTCATCAAAAACGGAGTTCGAAAACGTAAATACGTAATCCTAAGGTTTCCGGTTTAGTCGTAAAGGACGTTAAAATAAAATCGAAAGTCCTAATCTCTTCTCGTAAATTTGTGAGTTTATGAACCAACACAAATTAAAAACTCCAAAATAATATGCATGGACAAATTTATTTTCTGAAATGTCGGACTGTCTCCAAAGACGGTGTATGTAAACGTAAGCACGTAACGTTGAATCCTCCGGTTTAGACGTAGTCGATGCTACTCCAAGACGTAAATCCAAATTTCTTCCCAAAAATATGTGAGTTCATATTGTAAATTGTTTTTAAATAATATTAAGAATAAAATATCAACCATAAATTGATGGATTGTCACAGTGCATCACCTACTTGAAGCTACACAACACCATTCCTATCTATATGTTGCCGTGAGTTAATACTAGCCACAAGACCTTGATATTTTACATCCTAGACTCTAGGACTTGCATTGATCTTCCATAGCCTCCCTTAGTCACTAAGTTATCCATATGACACGTCCTAGGCCAGAAATTGGAGCCTAAGGCTTGGAAACGCTATAAATAGAGGCGAAATGCTTTCATTAGAACTTGCACCCTGTTTCCTTTGTATCTCCTACCCATTCTCCATTTCCACTTCTATAAACGTCTTAGGACATCCCCCAAGATTAAAAACCAGGTTTAGAAGGTAGCCATTGAAGCTCTTGAAGCTTTGATAGCAAGTAGTGTTCATAGGAAGCCATAAGGAACCATTTTGAAGCATCCTAGGTAATTTCTATGTTAGCTATGTTTTGATCTTGTTATAATGATATATATACTTGTGATGATGCCAAAATGATGTTATAAAGATAATCTAAAAATAATGAAGTTTTTTTGTCATTTTAAATATAAGTTATAAGTTAAAGATGTCTTAAAACCCTAGTTTTGTAATTTACATGAAATAATAAGCAAAAACCCATTTCAAATGTTATATTTCTGAAGAAATGTTGTTATTATGATTATAAATATGTTTTGAAACTTTGTTTTAAAATTCTAGATCATTTGGTCCATTTTTGAGGTTGTTATGTGATTTTTACAAGTATATGGATTAAAGCTGTCATTTTTGAAATTATTTAACATTTTGGACCGAAAGTGTCATTTTGTGAAAGTTAAATATGTAAGAATAAATATTGGAAATTTTTAGGCCCTAAAGTTAAATATTGAGGGTTTAAAATGCAAATACTAAAACTATATACTTAAGGGGTTAAAAGTGTAATTATACCAAAGTATAACTAAAAGGGCTAATTTTGCCAATTTTGAAACTAAAGAATATTAATTATAAAAATGAGGAAGTAATGAAAGTATCATGTTAGTAGGGAGATTTGTACAAATATGTTCCATCTTGATATTACGTTCTGACTGAGTGGTTGAGTTAACGATTTAAAGTGCCCTCGCTCCTCAAACGTTTATAGAATGGCTTCTAAGTATGATGGCCCGAACAATGGTACTATAAGTACAACTAAATATTAAATAAAGAATATATAACCAATACTTAAAATATGGAACTAAAAGATTAAACACTTGATACTATAAAATGTGTTAATCCATGTTTGTGTGAGATCACGCTGTTGTTTATAAGACCAAGTTGTGGTTTATGTCATCAAGTTGTTTATCTGTGAAAGAAATAAATCTGATATAGCTCAGACTCTGTGGATCCCAGGTGAGTTCCTAGCCTCACGAGATCTAATTTATAAATGATTTGAAAACCCGAGGGGGATATATGTTAAACTGGAATACAAGTATTTTGGTATGCTTCTCAGATATGATTATTGCCACTACGTTTACTCTGCCATTAAGTCCCTTTTTATTCGTGAGCGTTAATCATTTAATGAACGCTAATATTGTGAATAGTACTATTTGGGGACTGATATCCCCTATCTGGGAAACTCGCACTTGCTGGAATACTGATCGCTCTGATCTAGGCTAAACAGATACACTTTATTTTGCTTATACAGGAGTTTGGCAGACTGCCTGCATAAGGGCAATTTGTTGGGTTCTGGTATGTCTAGTAGCGGTGCATGAGCTAGTGCAATAATAATTGACTGTTTTATGTGAGCGAATAAACTCAGGAAGAGGATCTTGTATTCAAAATGATTTTAAACCTATGAATTCTGTGACAATCCGTCAATTTATGGGTGATATTTTATTCTCAATATTTATTTGAAAACATTATTTTAATGTTATATTATGAACTCACTTATTTTTGGGAAGAAATTTGGATTTACGTCTTGAAGTAGGATCGACTACGTCTAAACCGGAGGATTCTACGTTACGTGCTTACGTTTACATACACCGTCTTTGGTGACAGTCCGACATTTCAGAAAATAAATTTATCCGTGAATATTATTTTGGGATTTTAATTTTGAGTTGGTTCATAAACTCACAAATTTACGAGCTGAGATTAGGACTTACGATTTTAATTTAACGTCCTTTACGACTAAACCGGAAACCATAGGATTACGTATTTACGTTTTCGAACTCCGTTTTTGATGAGACAATTTTTATTAGATTTGTTTTGTGCCATTGATTCATAATTTATAAAAACGTTTTTCGTAAAACGACCCGAGGGCACGCAAATCGAGGAAACTAGAATCGAGGAGTACCCGTAAATTAGCGAGATGGGGAATAATTTATCCCACCCCACTATACATGGGACGGCCTAAACAAGACACCACATCAAAGATGTGGCATCATTTAAACACATAGCTTACAAGTGTAAGCTTAGCCTTACACTTAAGCTACTTCCATCTCAAAACCACTAGCTAAACAACTTACTATCATTTCCTACATGCAAACAACTCTCAATTCTCTCTCAACTCTCACCCTTTCCGTCCCATTTCCACCATTAAACACCCCATTCATACAAAAATTTAACCACAAACATTTGTTATAATTAACATATGTTAATCTCCATTCAAAAAGATGAAGATTGGTGCAAGTTTTAACATCCACGGAGGAGTTTCTATGGAGTTTTGGGGCTGATTTTCCACAAGGAGTTCTTGAAGAATGGTGGTCTTGAAGATGGTCTTGGTTTATCACAAGTTTCTCCAACAAAATCCATGTCTTGATCATAACCTACATCATCATGGTGGTATAAAGATTGTCCTCCCCATCCTTTTGTTAATTTTGATTATGTAATCATGTATTTTCTTCTTAAATGTATATATGTATGATGATATATGATGATAAAAATATTGTGTGGGGATTTGGTGTTGATAATCATGGGTAAAAAGATGAAAAACTATATGTAAAAAAGGTTAAAATCATGCTTAAAATGATGGCTGTATAAAACAGTAAAGAACCATGTGATGAACTGATAAAATGGCTTGAATAGATTAATATGTAGTAATCTATGAGTCTTGTACACATGTGAGAGTTGGCCATGCAATGGAATCATTAGGATGAGTGAGATATGATTAAAACAAGTTTAGAGTGCAAATCTGCCTACACTGTTTTGGACGAATTTATTAAAATATTTAGAAGTTGATTCATCAGTATCTATAACACTCAGTTCTCGAGATTCTTTTTAAAAGAATGGAAAGGGAAGGGATAGGAAATTATAAAATTTTGGTGTTCTCAAGATTTTTATAAAAAGGAAAGGTATGGGACAGGAATGGAAGAGGAAGGGAAGGTATGTCTTTTTTTGTGTTATCTCGTTCCGTCCAAATTTGGGGGGATTAGGAAGGGAAGTGGGTTACTAGTATCATGGGCTCATGAAAAATTACAAATATATCCCTATCAGATAACTCACGTCTCATATATTTAACCTATTTTTTCACACTCCACAACTATTATCTTCTTTACGGCCTTCTTTTTTATCTCCTTACCAGGTATGTTTAATTCTTGAATCTTATTTGTAACGATATGTTGTCATGTTAATTAATTGTAGTATTATGTTAACGATATGTTATCGTGTCTTGGTTGGTCGACATTACGATTGCAACTGTTGTTGAAGTCGATGTCCATAACATGGTCGACTTTGTTGCTACCATTGTCCACAAAGCTGCATAATAAAACTTTCGATCATGGCTACGTTTGATACTAGATAATGCCTTTTAGATCAAGGCTTTGTTGCTGACATTGTCATGTGACTGCCATTTCGATCTAGGGACTGAAATAGAACGCCTTATAAGTGATACAAGTTTATGCAACATCACTACAAGTGAATGATTAAGAAACCTTTAAAAAGTTGGGATAAAAGCATATATACATTTTGGGTCTATACGTATTGCATGTATGTATCTATGTAAGACCAAACATATCATATGATCTATATGCATTCAGTAGCTTTAGTTAATTGCCTTGAGATAATATAATCTTGTTTATTACTATGTGATTCATACGTTTTGTGTTAGAACTATTTGAGGATCGAAGGTTGTTAATCGTCTTATGTTAATCATTTTGTTAATTGTCTTTTCGTTGGTTCGAAGGTTGTTAATCGTCTTATGTTAATCATTTTGTTAATTGTCTTTTCATTGGTTGACATGAGATTTTTTCAAAAATACAAGTTCCTAAATCAGAAAGTATGGGATTGAAGGTTGTATTGAAAGTAATGTGCATTGAGTTTATTAACTGCATAACTAGTTTCTACTTGATATTTTTTTATGTGTTTTAGTTACGACCTTTTCATGAGCTGCTGGTGTATCAAGGTGTGTTACTCACACAAGCTTAAGCTCTTCCTAGATATATGCTTCTTTTGGTTCACACAAAAGCTGAAAATAAAGTGATCTTCTAAATAAAAAAAATTGCTGCTATAAAAAGTTGTCGCACATGTTGTCGCTTATACAGTGTTTGTTAGTTTTATCAAGCCATGTGTTCATGTGATTTGTGTAAGGTTAATCCGCAATAGTAAGCATGGGCATGGCGCAGCTTCACTTGTGTTAAAATCGCTTCATCACAGACTACAGATTAAGTTTCAGTACACTCAGTTACAACCACCACAACCTACTGCCCGCGAACCATGACCATGTTCCTATCCCTGGTCATGCACTTGTTCCTACCCGTGTCCATGTCCCAGTCCCAGTACCAGACACTGTTATTTCAGCACCACGAGTTGGCGATTTTGCAATCCCAGTTGATGCATATGATAGTTGTTAATTTATAGTTTCTGCAAGTTTTCGTTTTACTTACAAATGTTAATGGTGTTTAGCTGTGTATGTTGTACAGTTTATAAAGGTACATTGGAAAGTCGCCATCAAAAAGTCCAAGTCAATTAACAAGAATCACGTTGGTACATGGGAGTATTGTTCTGGCATCTCAAAGTCCATTCCTATTGATCATACTCAGTAAGGTGTGCAAACATTAGTTCATGGGACTATTCTGTTATATAGTTAGGCAATATCATGGGGACCTTTATCTAGGACTGTACATATTATCTCAAAGAAAGCAAGAAATGTGAGGATGAAGAAATTTTGAAGCATGCTCAAATGATATGATGAAAATGAGGGTAATTTAGTAATTATGTTTGGTTCCCTTTCTTTTCCTCTCAACCAAAAAAATAAACATGAGAACACAAATTAATGCATATGCTCCCTTCCTAATATCATCCCTTACCTTACCCTTCCAGTCCCCTCCCTTTCTATTCTTTTAAAAAACAACTCGAGAACAGAGTGTAAAGGAATAAAATGAAGCACATATCATGTAGTTTCTGTGATAAAAATTTGTGGTCCTATCTCATTATAGAACTCTAGATATGGACATTTTAGTAAACTTAAAATTTAGGACTGATTTTGTGAAATTAAAGTTTAATATTATTATATAAGCACTCAAATAAATATAGTATAAAATGCGAATTAAAACCCACTAACTTATATATTTCATTTATATAAATATGCATAAGAATAAATAAATGGACATTATATAAAAAATGGTAGTTTGGTAAGTTTTATAAGTTATAAAAACTACATACTAAGTTTTACGTCTTTTCGGCTAAAACTGAAAGATTAACGTTTTTGTCAAATAAAACATAGACGGTCGGACCCGTCTAATATAAACTTTTATAAACTCACATACTGGTATACGAACTTATATAACAAGTAAAAACCGATAAAACCCGAACTTTACAACATATAGACATTAACGGGCCAAAGTGGCCTTATTGGACTATAAACCCGACTAGTTAGTAAAACACTTATAAATTTACTTATTGGGCTTAACCCACGTGGGCCCAACATGTAAATTATAATACTGACAAAAAAAGTATCAAATGGATTAATACAAGTTAATGGACTTATAAAAGGCTTATTGGACCTAAAACATGTAAATAGGTAAAACTAGTAAACTAATATAAAAGTTGTCAACACATAACACAAAAATGAGTGAATGAGAATATATAAACCCACTTGATCATCATCATATGTATAAAGTCATCATATATATACATAATTGTTATTTTGATAAAGTCATTGGACAAAAGTCTAAGACGAGTATTATTTGTCTAGGTTTCCGTGATTGAAGCACGTACCGTACATCCGAATCGCCGATAACCGCCTTTCCCACATCAACGTGAGTTCATAGCCTCGCACTTTTTTAAATTTTTTTATGAAATGTTTTATAAACCCGCGAGGGAGATAACATGTTAGTTTTGATAAAATAGGACACCATTTGTCCCGATTGTTTGTTTATTGATTTGGACCCGAATGATTGTATGATCCGATGAATGATTAAATGACCCGATAGATGAAATAAAATGGATTATTAAAGTTAGGTTATGTCACTAAAAGTCCCATTAGCATGAATTGTGAACTACCGGGATTTGGTAGACGCTTATGCATATAATAGTACTATTTGGGGACGATCACCCCAGTTCGCGCCTTGACGGTTGATCCCCGTCGTGCCACATTGATTGGTAAGCGAATTTATGTATGAGAAGATTTCCATAGCGTGACCTTTGTGACGACACGCTAATTTAGATGGGAAAATTGAGTTTCGGGCTAGCTACCCGTTGTTTGGTTTAGTAAGGTAACAATGTCATGCAGCTTATAATAATCCAATTAACGAAATACTGCTTTAAGCATTAAATTACGATATATTGCCTGACTAGCAATACGGGGTCTTACTATTGATATTATGTTCGTGTTTTGGTTTTCATAACCATAATCATATAATGGTTTTTATTTAACTCCATACAACGTTATAAAACGTATTGTATGATATTTTTACGACATTGGTTCGTATAATGATTTTGAAGGCGAAAGCCTATATTATGATTTTGACAAAGATTTGTATAAAATGATTTTGGCTATTTTATGGCCTACTACATGGATTTGTACAAATTGATTTTCGGTAATAATTTTATACCGATGTTATATTGATGGATGTTATTAAACTCTGAATTCACTCGGCGTTATCGCTGACCTTTTCTTTTAACATGTTTTGTCTCAGGTACTTGAAGGTAATTCTCGGGAAGACAACAAGAATTCAGGGCCCGCACCTAAATACTTATTTCCATTCAAATGCTTTCTAAAACCTGTATTAAATACAAATGACTTGGGACCTATGTAACTTTGATATTTATGACTGGAATGCTTTATTATTAAAACGACGCGACTTTTAAGCGTTGTCTATGATGTGAGTAATGTGTTATCCCGTAACACCAACTAGTCTTCCGCTGTATTGATTTGTATAAATTTGGGGGTGTTACAGTTTGGTACCAGAGCTCTCCTTATAGAGAACGAAAGATTTTTAAAACCAAGGTTTTGAATAAAACATTTCAAAATCTTTTAACTATAAACATTTTTCTAAAAATGTCTAAAAATCTTTTAACTATAACGGTGCCGAAGAATTCCCGAGTTACCGACAAGGCCAGACTGAGAAGTGTTATTTTAATATATATATAACTTGGATTATATATATATATATATATATATATATATATATATATATATATATATATATATATATATATATATATATATATATATATATATATATATTATGATGTAATTTGATTACATGATTGTTTGATGATTATTTAATACTTATACGAGGTATTTATACGACGTAGATTGTCACAAGAAACCCTAACTCCCCTAGCAAATCAATCGAAGCTATTCCCGTAGGAATTCTAACTATCCTAGATCTAAACCAAGTTGTGGATATTTATGATCCCAACAAATGGTTGATATTCATAGAAATGTCGATATTAGTTGATTGTGATGTTGAAGAAGAATTGGCGAAATTAAATCTGATATCGATGTCATGACGATCTTTTCTTATAGAGTGGAGTTTGACAAAACGTTACCACCTAGAAAGATGTCATCTGATTCGTTGTCACCCAATTCTTATATTTGAAATCGAAAGGGTGAGTGTTGCACTTGAGGCTGTCATTGGAACCATTACCCAAAAGCCTCATGCCACTAGTACCTTTCCGAGAAGTCTAATTGAATGATCGAGTCATTTTATACTAGTGACTCATTTGATAACTATTGTTGTAAGAGCTATAGTATTGGAAATTAAGTGTTGATCATATCGAGCTTTTATTGCCCTTTTAAGGTTTAATAATAAGGTTGAAAGTATTGGAGAATGAGGTAGGATATCGAATTGAGTATAAGTTGGTTGAAACTTGAATGATTTAAAAATTTTAACTTTTATGGAATATAAGATTGTTAAGAGGAAGTCATTAAGTTCTATGATTGAACTATAAGGTTTTAAATGATTGTTAGTTTGTGTTAAGGGTTGTTCCTAAGCCATTGTCCACTAACGAGGATGCCCAGTGTCCAATAAATAAATTGAAGAAATCTTCTTCTGAATTGAGACCGATGGATCTTTCGGGACATGTGGAACACCTAATGACTCTTGTAGATTAGTATTAATTGTGGTATCTTTTAAAAATCCCTAACTTAACTGAGACATCAGTTGGTAGGATGAGTTCTTGGAATTGTATGACATAGTGACACATAATGTGTTGCGGTACAATTTTGACTTGTTCGTGATTAATGAAAAGACTACAATTGATTGCTAAATCCTACATGTATCGATGTTATCTATCTGTTCTTGCTTCTTCCTAATGTTCGCATTAGTGATGCAACCATTGAACAAGTACTCATCTCGAATTGAGTTACGTTGTGGATTATTCTCTTTGTATTCCTGAGTGCCATCGAGGTCATGAACCTCATGATTATTTGGCTAAAGCTCATTTCCTAGCATATTGTAGTTAGTTCTTGGCGAACAAGCTTTCATCACTCCTTTGCAGATCACTCATTGTTTTTATAAGATAAAACAATATCCATTGAGAAAAATTGAATTTTCATTACTATAAGGATTATTCAAAGTGAGATTTATAAGTGATTATTATCGAAATGAAGTTGTTTATAAAACACCTTAGAAAACTTATTTGTTTTCATAACAAAGAAAATCTTTGTAAATTTATTTTTGATTCTTATTTAAGAATTAAGCATGAAAGTGTTTTTATTATAAACATGATGATAAAATTTTGACGAACTGAGTATTGCATCGTTAATCTTGAAATTGTATATAGTTGCGCGCCTACATACAATTTGGAATGGACCATGCAAGACTGATTAGTAGTCACCATAAAACTAATGAATAAACACTACATTTTCTTTGAAGTTGTGAAGGATTAAATTTTATGACATCTGCAAGAGGTGAAAAATAGGGACATAGTGTTAGGTACACCTACATATGTGCCTGTAGCATCTATTCTTCTGAGTCGAATTTACTCATCCGTGGAATTTGTCTTATTTGACAATTGATATTCCCTTGTCCAATTCTCCCGTAGTGAGATTCTTAGGAAAAGTATCTGATTACCGAGTGTTGATACCCGACTTGATGTATTGACGTTCCTATCATTTCTTTTGATTAGATTTTATTTGAATGACCTGGGTAACGATCCGAGGAGCTTTCGAATGCGTACTCAAATTATGAAAACACGGGGTATATTTATATTCATTAAATGTTTTCGTCTGTATCTGATTTGAAATTCTCTCGCGTAGATTATGTGTTGACCTTACTCTTTTAAGGTTAGTTATGTCTCCTGATATCCTTGAATTTGTTAAGGATTGTGAGTTATTATTAGTCTTTTGAGAAGTTCACATCTTATCGACGGTGATGAAACTGAAAAGTTGATAGTGCCGGTAGAATGGATTGATTGATTATGACATGACGACATTGTCTTAATTGATGGGAACTCGAGTAGAAATCCCCTAAATGATAAGATGTTGATTATCAAAAGTGATCTAAATAATTCTTGATGGATGACTTGAAATTTTACCATGAATGGTTGTGAACTAGTTATAGATATTGTAATCTAGAAAGAACTTAAAAGTGAATGTATTAAAAGATGTTTATGTTATCTGAAACTTTAGGAGGCATTTATTGGTAAATTACCTAGAGTTTCGCCATCAAGGCAAGTTAAATTTGGTATTGATTATATTCTCGGTGTAGCACCTGTGGCATGTGCATTGTACGTCAGCACCATCTGAATTAAAAGAATTACCGTACAACTGAGAGTTGTCGGAGAAAGCTTTTATTCTACCAAGCTCGTCATTATGAAGAGCTATGGTGTTATTATTTCTAATATTTATAGATTACTGTGAACTGAGTAAATTGACAATCGAAAACGATATCCATGACTCGAAATGGAAGATTTGTTCGATCATTTACAAGGTTCTTGTAAAACCCGCATGCTTTTACCATGAATAGTACCCTTAAGATCGTACGTACTAGATTAAAACTTTCTTAATATAGCATGATTACGATTACGTGTTAGGATTTTACGTATTCCGTACGTGTTATAACACGATAAGTATTTACTACGTACGAGCACGTAATAATTATTTGACAATAATTAATCACGAACATGCGATCATGAAATCATGAACGTAATTAAAACACGAACTATTATGAATTACGTAAATATATTTATTACGAGCGTAATTAAATATATTAGATCACGATATTTACGTAACGAGAACACTTAAAACGCGAACACAAATAATCACGAACGTATAACTTAACACACGAGAACACACCAATGTTTTAGACACGGAAAACATTCGGGTTACCCCTTGTGGGCCCCATTACCACGAAATTAGGAGGGGGGATGGGCTTAGCCCATCAATTTTTCACTAAAAAGGAAAAGGGATATTTTTCACTACTCATTTTCAATCACAGAAGATTTTTAGAAAAACCCTAAAACCCTCTTCCTTGTTCTTCTTTATGCCGCCACCTTAAGAACACCACAAGAGGTGGTTTGTGATCTTGGATCTTGATGTTTTAATGATTGATCGTGTTGGTTCTTCGTCCTTTTGATCCACGAATTCGGTAAATACTTTTTAAACCTTTTCTTTTGATTTAATCTTTTTATAAATCAAGAACATGTGACGTTTTTACAAAAACCTAATAATTAAACATGGATCTAACATGATTTGGTGTTAAATAAAATCAAAAGGTGTTTTAAGGGGTGTTTGTTTTTGGCCGCAGGCTGCACCGAACCCGAAGGGGTCTCGGTTTGGCCAAGCCGACCACCACCAAGACCATACGGTCTTGGTTGGTGCGTGTGGGTCCCACGACAGCAGTAAAACACGGGGTACCCCGAGTTGGTTCTGTGTACGGTGTCGATTTCATGTCCGGTTCATGGTTTTTAGTCTAGATCCGGTTCATGGTGTATGTTTAGTTTTTTTATTTTTTTATGATCTTATGTTATAATTAAATTAATAATATGACATGATTAATTTAATAACATGACTTAGGTTATATTAATTATTAAAATCATGAAATTATTAACCTAAGTATTATATATTTTTAAGACTTATAATTAATTAATTATTTAAAAACCATGGTTATAATTAATTAATTAACATGACTTAGGTTATATTATTAATAAATATTAATGCATGTTTTAACCTAAGTATTTAACTTTATTTAATTAAAAACATGTTATACTTTAATTAAATACTTTAACCTATAGTTTATTTTAATTACATGAAATAATTAATAAACTATACATTATATCATATGACTTAGAAAATAATCATGAAAACACTTAGGCTTATATACTTAGCTTATTTAACCAGCTTATTTCTAATTATGGAAACTTTCTATTTTTAGAAACTTAATTAAATAAGGCAGCTAATCTATTTATGGAAACTATCTATTTTTAGAAACTTATTTATTTCAGGCAGCTAATCTATTTATGGAAACTTATTTAATTAAGGCAGCTGATCTATTTATGGAATCTTTCTATTTTTAGAAACTTATCTATTTTAAGCAGTAATTCTATTTTTGGAAACTTTCTATTTTTGGAAACTTTCTATTTTTGGAAACTTTCTATTTTTGGTAACTTTCTATTTTTGGAAACTTTCTATTTTTGGAAACTTCCTATTTTAGGAAACCTGCTATTTTTGGAAAGTTACTTATTATTACACAGTAAGTATAATAATACATGAAATACCAGAAATATTTAATCAGAGTAAACAGAATATAAGATAAACACGGCTTAAGGCTTAAAAACAGTAAAACATGGTAAGAACACATAAAATAAGCTAAGACATGACATAAAACCAGCTACGTATTTAGTAAGCAAATACTTATTCATGTATGTATTTATGTAGCACTAGTGATTCAGAAGTATAATTCCTCTCAGTTCATCTTCTTCGTTTATTAGACATAAGGTACAGATTCCCGTCCTTTCAGTATGGACATTCTTTCCTTATTAGGATTTCCCGTATGCAGCCAACTGTTTTCCCGTAGTATAAGTTACGTGTTTGATTGCTTATGTTTAATTAAGAATACCTATAGCCATATACATGCATGACCAGTTTCACCTAGTTATGGAGGTACCATAACCATAACATTAGAGGCACTGATGTTATGACTTCACCACGCAGAGTGATTGCTCGTGGCGTCCCTTCAGCTTTTGGCCATTTATTTATATTTATCATGTGGGGCGTATGGGTGCATCCTAGTTACATGTTTTCAGTCAGGATTTCATGGTAAATGTGGTGTGTGCCTTGCATCCTTCACAAGGAGCTGATCCCTCCTACCCAAAAACCAGTATATTAAATTAGAGGCAGCCCCTCTAATTTTCATGATGAGGTCACCCCTCCAAGTATTCATGGACGGTGGATTTTCATGACCTATATTGGCTAATGGTAAAATATGCTAAACAGTTTTCATATGATAAACATAAGGCTTTTCAAACTATAAAACCAGTTTTATGAACATGTTCCCGGTTTTCCAGGACTTATACATTTCCGCTGCTATTAAGTCTTTATTATGCTTAGTCATTCATACTATGTCTATATCCGTGCAGTGAGCGTTTTGCTCAGCCGTTACTTTCCTTTCCATGTCCCAAAACGGCAGGTACCCTAGGGAAGACTCGAGCATCTAGAGGACGTGCATAGGATGGAAGCTGCTAGAGAGTTCTTTTCCTTTTTGCCTTCATATACTTATGCTTGTTTAGTCTTTCTTTCATTTCTTTTGGCTTTGTTATGTTTTGGGCTTATGTTTGGGAACCGATGTTTGATTTCGGTTTTCCCTATGGTCATGTATGTTTTAGTACATTTACCTTGCATGCTTTGATGACACGCTATATTACGCGTGACATTCCATTTATCAAAATGGGGTGTTACAATTATGGTATCAGAGCCAAAGATTCAACCTGTAGGCTCTAAAACTCGACCTGTGACTAGTGGGTAGTCACCAGGAGCTTCCTAAGCCAACGTTTGTTATTCCACGTATTGATGTTTTCAGCGCATTGTTGTTTTAACCATGACGTTTTCAGCACCTTGAGATTTTAACCTTGATGTTTTCATCGATATTGTTTTACTAATATGGATGGACAACCGTCAGTCATATTTAGTTATGTGTCATTGTTTCATGCATAATGTTCCTCGTGAACTGTGGCTATGTGGATTGAACCCCAGTAGTTCATAATTAGTCACATAAAATTTTTTTTTTCTGATAAGTTTTGACATATGAGTTTCATTTATTTATGTTTCATGTATCATTGTTGCAGGGATTATGACTAAGTAATGGTTGGTAAAGGACTGGCCCTATTTAGTCGCATGTGCTTTTATCGAAACTTTTAACTTTGGGACCGACCCATAGGCGTCCCCTCGCCATGTCTTTTGTTTTGGAACCGACCCATAGGCGTTCCCTCGCACATATAAAGTTTTTATAAACTACATTTACGCATCCATGCACTGTTTTTCATGCATAAAATTTTTCTCATGATTTAAATTGGCATAAATTTTTTTCATGTCCCCTCATAAGTTATTATGTTTTATGTCAAGTATGTTTTCATACTGTCATGGTTAACTTTAGTTTCATGCTGATTATGTTATACACTTCTTCGTGATAGATGGTTTCATGTTTCTTCATGATAATTCCGTCTTCATGTTGATTATTGTTTTACGCCTCTTTTGTTATTTACGTTGTCTTGCAAGACATTGTTGGAGCTCATTGAATTCTGCTTTCATGATAGTCATTGTTGGTTTTCATTGATCATGCTGTCAGGCAAATCATCGTTGAATTTTGTGTAACCACACTTTAACATTTCCGTTACAACCAGAATGATGTCTATGCTAATACTGCCAGGTTATCATGATGGTTTTCCTAACCGTTTAACCGATATACTTTCCTTAAATCATGACAAATGATCGACCCCATACCGATCATTTCATGTGTATTCCACATGTACTCCACGTACCGTATTTCATGTGTATTACACGTACCTTAATCCATGTATATTCCACTTGCAATACTTCACGAGTATTCGCTAGTCGATTCTGAATCACCTCAGGCGTATTTTCTGTTGCTAATATTCTGATGCCGCTCATAACTTGGAGATGTTACTAAAGGTTGATGCTGCTGACGTTCGGAGATGCTACGAGATGCGGATGCTGTTCACAACCTGGAGATCCTACTAGACGAAGACAAAGGCGTCGGAACAAAGCAATTGGACGAGAAGATGCTTCACCATCAGACGATTCCCATCAATCATTGTCCCTAATTCTTAGTTACATGTCACACGTCATTCGGCTGTCATTTCATCCATATGAGTGCAAACCGGTACCAGCCGGCCACTCAGCTGAATAGTTACATGAATCACGGTTATGAGAATGACCATCATGGAACTGACAGACAGGACGATAGTAAACACTACTATGACAACAACTATCCTAGAAATCGCAACCGAAACTCTGGCCACGGATGTGGTCAGAAATACAAGGATTAGTAGTCCAACCGATCCGCCAATTCTGGCATAATAACCTTATATTGTGGTTATATTTGTTTCACATCTCGAGACACATGTCAAGACATCAGTCAAGACACATGTCTCACGTATACCTCCTGAAGACACATGTCAAGGCACCAGTCAAGACATATGTCATGCTTATAGTTCCAAGAAACGAGTCAAGACACATGACTCACGTCCAACTATGGAACATTTCTAAGAAATTCAGGTTACCCTCCAAGGGTATATCCATTTTGTTGTGCCATGTATTAATCAGGCCACAAGAATTTCAATACAATTACCGGCGCATCAGTGAGAACTGTCACGTTGCCGATCTCACTTTCATTCTTGTAACCATAAATCATTGATTCATGACCATGAAGGACGCCTTTCGTATTCCCACGTATACGAAGGTTTTCCTTTAGCTTAATGATGAGATCCAAGCTGCTAACGTATTTCCTCGGACAGACGCGGGATGAATTTTATCCAAATTATGTACTATGAACAGAAGACCATGCTACGATTCATAATTATGTACAGTAATGTTCAGGCTCCTGAATACATTCAGCTTGATTTTCCCTCGAGAAAATCTGTACAAATTATCTATGCTTACAAGCATGTGAGTTGTTAGCCATGGTCGCTAAAATCTTCTAGCTGTCAGTAAGACACGACCACTTAAGTCTTTTATGCATAGCTAGTTGATTATTCCAAAATCTTCCCATACATTCCAGAAGAACTTACAAGGAGAAGGACGGTACCATGAGATTATGTGTCGACTACCGTCGGCGTAAACAAATCACCATTCATGACCGTTATTCTCCTCCACATATTGACAACATGTCCAATCAACCGTATGGTGTTAATCATTTTTCCAAGACCGAACTCATGATCATGCTGCCAACAGTGACGAATGAAACAGCAGGACATGTCCATGACTGCTATTCGTACACGACTCGGTCATGCTAGATTTATGATTTTGAATTAGTCTCATCAATGCTCCAACGGAACTATAAGAATGAGTTTCCATGAACTCATAGCAAATTCATCAGTGTTTTCATTGAGGATAACCTGATTTCCTTTAAGCCTAGAAGAAGAACAGGAAGACCATATCCGCACTATGTTGCAAATTCTATGACAAGAGAAATTTTACCCTGGAAATTTTTCCAATATCAATTCTGTTTTATCACAGTGACACGCTGAATCACATGGGTTTCTATGGTTAATCTTACCATGACTCAGCTTATGCGTAAAGGAGAGAACCCTACACTACATTAGGTGTTCTAGAAAATCCTACGCTAGGAGAAGTCTAGATTCAGAGACTCAGAGTTTCGCAAACTCCTATGTATCAAGTTCTACGAAGCAAGATACAGTTACGTTCATATCTAGGTACCTGACATACCAACAGGTTAAGATAGGACACCAACAAACTGGGATGTTTTCATCATCTGAAATTGTGAATTGAAATGGGACAAGATCTCCACGGATTTTGGTTACCAGATTAACGCAAACTCAGAAGAAGCATGATGCTATCTGGGTTATTGCAAACAGTTTGAACAAGTCTGCAGAATCCTTACATCCGCAAGGATTTCAGAACCAACAGATTGATCGGACATGTTCCAGCCAAGGTTCATCCGATCACTTGTCAATTCCTCAGTTATCAGGTCAGACAAATATTCATAATTATGCTCCTTATTTACTTCACGTCCTTGTTCTAATTCCACGCCTTGCTTTCGCGCTCGCGTTCATGACACTATTCACGTTCATGATCGTATTTTGGTTTACGGTTTTACGTTCATTTTTTTCTCATTATGGGTAGTTTGCAAGAACTTGAGAGACCAGACCCAAGTTTAGTATAACTCCCTATCCTCAGATAGATGTTTCTCGTCATAATCTATGTCTCACCTTCTAGCGTTTTTCGTTACCGCCATTATATTCTATGTTCACGATATGTTTCACATGTCATGTTTATTCCACGTTCGTCATATCATGATCAAGATATGTTACACGTATCATGGATCACGATATGTCTACTCATACTACACTCGCCATATCTCCACGTAGCACGTTCAAAAATTTTCACGTATCACGTTCAAAAATTTTCACGTACTACGTTTCTTTATGTCTCGCGCATCGTTTCTAATTATCAGTTAAGTCGGATTGTCTTGCATCGTAACGTTTCAGTTACCCTAGCACGTTAACTCTTATTTTCCTCGATCGAATTTAGGGGTTCTACCTTACGTTGATAACCAAGAACTTCTTCATAATTCAAGTCAAGGTCAGGAGGACCGGGACTTATCATTCGGGACAAGATGTTGTAGAGGAACCGTTCCAAGTGGGAGGCCACTTGGAAACGGACAAGTCCATCCGGACTCCCTATACGTTTTTCTCTTATCTATTAGATGTGTCCTTTCAGTCACGTCACGTTTTATGTCCTTTCAAGACATGTCACGTTCCGCGTTCCTTCTGCCAGGTCACCTGTACGTTCATTTACCTTACATACCCTCTCAGTTTGATTCGGGTATGTTTCTCCTTCAATTACGTTATCTATAATTCGGGGACGAATTATTCTTTTTAGCGGGGAAGAGTTGTAAAACCCGCATGCTTTTACCATGAATAGTACGCTTAAGATCGTACGTACTAGATTAAAACTTTCTTAATATAGCATGATTACGATTACGTGTTAGGATTTTATGTATTCCGTACGTGTTAGAACACGATAAGTATTTACTACGCACGAGCACGTAATAATTATTTGACAATAATTAATCACGAACATGCGATCATGAAATCATGAACGTAATTAAAACACGAACTATTATGAATTACGTAAATATATTTATTACGAGCGTAATTAAATATATTAGATCACGATATTTACGTAACGAGAACACTTAAAACGCGAACATAAATAATCACGAACGTATAACTTAACACACGAGAACACACCAATGTTTTAGACACAGAAAACATTCGGGTTACCCCTTGTGGGCCCCATTACCACGAAATTAGGAGGGGGGATGGGCTTAGCCCATCAATTTTTCACTAAAAAGGAAAAGGGATATTTTTCACTACTCATTTTCATTCACAGAAGATTTTTAGAAAAACCCTAAAACCCTCTTCCTTCTTCTTCTTTATGCCACCACCTTAAGAACACCACAAGAGGTGGTTTGTGATCTTGGATCTTGAAGTTTTAATGATTGATCGTGTTGGTTCTTCGTCCTTTTGATCCATAAATTCGGTAAATCCTTTTTAAACCTTTTCTTTTGATTTAATCTTTTTATAAATCAAGAACATGTGACGTTTTTACAAAAACCTAATAATTAAACATGGATCTAACATGATTTGGTGTTAAATAAAATCAAAAGGTGTTTTAAGGGGTGTTTGTTTTTGGCCGCAGGCTGCACCGAACCCGAAGGGGTCTCGGTTTGGCCAAGCCGACCACCACCAAGACCATACGGTCTTGGTTGGTGCGTGTGGGTCCCACGGCAGCAGTAAAACACGGGGTACCCCGAGTTGGTTCGGGGTACGGTGTCGATTTCATGTCCGGTTCATGGTTTTTAGTCTAGATTCGGTTCATGGTGTATGTTTAGTTTTTTTTATTTTTTTATGATCTTATGTTCAAATTAAATTAATAATATGACATGATTAATTTAATAACATGACTTAGGTTATATTAATTATTAAAATCATGAAATTATTAACCTAAGTATTATATATTTTTAAGACTTATAATTAATTAATTATTTAAAAACCATGGTTATAATTAATTAATTAACATGACTTAGGTTATATTATGAATAAATAATAATACATGTTTTAACCTAAGTATTTAACTTTATTTAATTAAAAACATGTTATACTTTAATTAAATATTTTAACCTATAGTTTATTTTAATTACATGAAATAATTAATAAACTATACATTATATCATATGACTTAGAAAATAATCATGAAAATACTTAGGCTTATATACTTAGCTTATTTAACCAGCTTATTTCTAATTATGGAAACTTTCTATTTTTAGAAACTTAATTAAATAAGGCAGCTAATCTATTAATGGAAACTATCTATTTTTAGAAACTTATTTATTTCAGGCAGCTAATCTGTTTATGGAAACTTATTTAATTAAGGCAGCTGATCTATTTATGGAAACTTTCTATTTTTAGAAACTTAGCAGTAATTCTAAAACTTTCTATTTTTGGAAACTTTCTATTTTTGGAAACTTTCTATGTTTGGAAACTTTCTATTTTTGGAAACTTTCTATTTTTGGAAACTTTCTATTTTTGGCAAATTTCTATTTTTGGAAACTTTCTATTTTTGGAAACTTTCTATTTTAGGAAACCTGCTATTTTTGGAAAGTTACTTATTATTACACAGTAAGTATAATAATACATGAAATATCATAAATACTTAATCAGAGTAAACAGAATATAAGATAAACACGGTTTAAGGCTTAAAAACAGTAAAACATGGTAAGAACACATAAAATAAGCTAAGACATGACATAAAACCAACTACGTATTTAGTAAGCAAATACTTATTCATGTATGTATTTATGTAGCATTAGTGATTCGGAAGTAGAATTCCTCTCAGTTCATCTTCTTCGTTCACTGGACATAAGGTACGGATTCCCGTCCTTTCAGTATGGACATTCTTTCCTTATTAGGATTTCCCGTATGCAGCCAACTGTTTTCCCGTAGTATAAGTTACGTGTTTGATTGCGTATGTTTAATTAAGAATACCTATAGCCATATACATGCATGACCAGTTTCACCTAGTTATGGAGGTACCATAACCATAACATTAGAGGCACTGATGTTATGACTTCACCACGGCGGAGTGATTGCTCGTGGCGTCCCTTCAGCTTTTGGCCATTTATTTATATTTATCATGTGGGGCGTATGGGTGCATCCTAGTTACATGTTTTCAGTCAGGATTTCATGGTGAATGTGGTGTGTGCCTTGCATCCTTCACAAGGAGCTGATCCCTCCTACCCAAAAACCAGTATATTAAATTAGAGGCAGCCCCTCTAATTTGCATGATGAGGTCACCCCTCCAAGTATTCATGCACGGTGGATTTTCATGACCTATATTGGCTAATGGTAAAATATGCTAAACAGTTTTCTTATGATAAACATAAGGCTTTTCAAACTATAAAACCAGTTTTATGAACATGTTCCCGGTTTTCCAGGACTTATACATTTCCGCTGCTATTAAGTCTTTATTATGCTTAGTCATTCATACTATGTCTATATCCGTGCACTGAGCGTTTTGCTCAGCCGTTACTTTCCTTTCCATGTCCCAAAACGACAGGTACCCTAGGGAAGACTCGAGCATCTGGAGGACGTGCATAGGATGGAAGCTGCTAGAGACTTCTTTTCCTTTTTGCCTTCATATACTTATGCTTGTTTAGTCTTTCTTTCATTTCTTTTGGCTTTGTTATGTTTTGGGCTTATGTTTGGGAACCGATGTTTGATTTCGGTTTTCCCTATGGTCATGTATGTTTTAGTACATTTACCTTTCATGCTTCGATGACACGCCATAATTACGCGTGACATTTCATTTATCAAAATGGGGTGTTACAGTTCTAGCGTATGTTTTAAAGATTTGATCCATGGCATGGTTATCATCAACTTCGCGTCCGCGAAGAAGATCATCTATTCCAATCACTAAATCTGGTACTTGTAATAAAGATTATGAGTTTCATGTTATGTCGTTTGGATTGACTAATACACATGTAGCATTCATAAATTTGGTGAACCACGTGTGTAGGTTGTAATTTGATAAATTCATGCTTGTGATCATTAAGAACCGTCTGTCTGTTTATAAGAATAAGAATGAGTTAATAATTTATAAATTGCCCTGAATTGGTAGAACAATGAAAACCTGTACCTTGAATATTTAACATGAGACTTAATGCTTAATCCTTTACATAAAATGACCGTTTGATTAATGATGGTAAGATATATATATTGGCTCTTCAAAAATTATAAGTCATTTAAGGCTTTGGGTTTTACCAAAAAGAAAATGGAAATATGTTTTGACAAATGTTTTAACAAAGAATTTTTAAGTGATTATTTCCTTATACACAAAACATTTAACTAAACTCCTGTTTAGGGGTAAATGTTTTTGTATACCTCAAGACAACCTAAGAGGAATTGAGGAAACCATTTAAACCATGACTTGAAATTGAAACGACAATTTTTGCTTTTCAACTAAGAAATTTTGACCAAAGTATAAACAAAGATTTCTCAAACATTTTCGGATCTTATTAATTATTTTAATTACTTTCGATAAATCAACAAAAATCTTGTTAATTAAATTAAAATTTTTTTTGAACATTTTATATAATTGGTCGAACTAAGAAATTTAAAATTTTTACGTTTACGTTTCATAAAAATTTAATAATTATTATTTAACTAATTGTAATAATTATCGACGCTTTAGACGTCGGATTGAGTAAAACAGATAAAAATAATAGTTGAGACGAAACTAAAACATAGAAAATATGAAGAAAGAAATTTTGAATTAATACGTTCATGTTATATATATTTCATCAGGAGAAAGTGAATGTAGATACTGACACATTATGTAGAAAAGATAAAGAATCAATTAGGATGTAATTCTTAATAATGACTGTGCAAAATAAATTGCCGAACAATATAAAAATAAACGATGTTTGTAAAAAGGATAATATAGATAATAAAAGGGGTTCGCGGTTAACGTGAACCATTAGAATTGAGAAGCCAATGGCGTTAAATGTATAAAAGGCCGCTTGTGGTTGCCTGAATATAGAGGATTTTGAGATTTAGTCATATTGAAATCTTGTAAGTATAAGTATTTTATTCATGACATTTATGATTTAATGTATTTTTATCTGAAGAAGTTGTACTAATGGCAAATTATGAAGGCAGACATCGCCTCATACATTAGTAAACGTCTAACTATTGCAAAGGTCATCATCTGAATTTGATTCGATGTGGGTAATCATCGACAGACTGACCAAATCTGCTAATATCATTCCTGTTAAAGACAGATTCTTGATGAAGAAATTGACCCTTTTGTATTTAAAGGAGTTGTGTAAACATGGTGTGCCTATATCGATCATCTCTATTAAGATCCTCGCTTCGCATCGAATTTCTAGAGATTTACTCAGAAGTCATTGAGAACGAACCTTGATGAGAGTACTGTTTACCACCCCAAATCGAAGGGACGAGGTAAAGTAACGATACAAAATACAATAAGTGATGTGTTATGTTTGAATGATTGACCTTTGGTAATAAACTGTAAAAACGTTTTCCTTTGGAGAGATTATCCTTGATAATTATCGTATTAGGATCGAGATCTAATCTTGTTAGGATCTATATATTAGAGCATCTGTAAGCAGGAGTTTGGATGAAGACACCCGACATACACCCATTGTGAGTTGGACATGTCTTTTAGGTTTAAGGTTTCCTATGATGGCGAACCTAACCTTACAATTTACTCGACCCGCGAGACCTGAAATGATTGTTGAAATTAGGATCTGATTATTGACTGTCGGTAGTGGGCACGAGGTTATGTGAATATGAAATGTAGACCTTGAAGTGCCAGATGGGTAGAGAAGTTATGCTAAAAATTTTAACCATGGAAAAATGAATTGATGATCTGAAAGATCATGGGATATAAGTCCCCGTTGTATGGGACCATTGAGATGATGTAAAAGATTGGTTTGAAAGACATACAAGCTGGATCTACCCTAGGACTTCAAGAGCTGCGTGAATTATGATTCGTATATCGAACTCGATGGAATATCTATCAAGTGAGAATATGATTGTTTCTTAGTAGAGTTTAGATCGACGAAAAGTTGCATTCATCAGAAACCCGTGAACATCATGGATAGAGAAAGTAAGTCAACATTAAGCCTGATCTTATTCCCGTAGTTAAGTTTGATGAAACTCGCGTATTGTAATGAATTACACTTGTGAGAAAAGACCGAATGTGGAGGAAATACCCACATGGCTTTAACTTTATAAGAAGCGAGTAGTAAGGTAAGATGATCTTTGAGGACAAAGATCCTGTTTAGGGGTAAATGCTGTGACAATCCGTCAATTTATGGGTGATATTTTATTCTCAATATTTATTTGAAAACATTATTTTAATGTTATATTATGAACTCACTTATTTTTGGGAAGAAATTTGGATTTACGTCTTGAAGTAGCATCGACTACGTCTAAACCGGAGGATTCTACGTTACGTGCTTACGTTTACATACACCGTCTTTGGTGACAGTCCGACATTTAAGAAAATAAATTTATCCGTGAATATTATTTTGGGATTTTAATTTTGAGTTGGTTCATAAACTCACAAATTTACGAGAAGAGATTAGGACTTACGATTTTAATTTAACGTCCTTTACGACTAAACCGGAAACCTTAGGATTACGTATTTACGTTTTCGAACTCCGTTTTTGATGAGACAATTTTTATTAGATTCGTTTTGTGCCGTTGATTCATAATTTATAAAAACATTTTTCGTAAAACGAGCCGAGGGCACGCAAATCGAGGAAACTAGAATCAAGGAGTACCCGTGTAAAACCCGTAAAAATAAGGTCATAATTTAATTCTATTTTCAATTATTTGAAGTATTTTATAACGTAAAATATTATTATGTTTAACGGTTTAAGTTGAAACCGATATTAAATATTATATTTTAATATTTTGACGAGCAACGCGGACTACTAGTGATCGCGATACCGACGGATGCCAAAAATTTTATATCGTATAATATTTTGAAACTTATTTTTGTGTTGGTTGATGAACTCACAATTTACGGATTTAAATTTGGGCTTACGTGCATAACTTAGCGTCCTTTACGACTAAACCGGAAACCTTAGGATTACGTATTTACGTTTTTGAACTCCGTTTTTGATGAGACAATTTTTACTGGATTCGTTTTGTGACGTTGATTCTTAATTTATAAAAACGTTTTTTGTAAAACGACCCGAGGGCAAGCAAATCGAGAAAACTAGAATCGAGGAATACCCGTAAACTAGTGAGATGGGACAAAATACATTGTCCGACCCCACTAGCTAGCTTGGACGGCACCAACATGACACCACAACCAAATGTGGCATCATGTTAGCTAAACATTTACAAGTGTAAGCAAAGCTTACACCTTAAGCTACTCATTCCACTTCCTAGCTAAAACCATCAACTAACTTCTCATTTCCATTTCCATACATGCAAAACTCTCTCAAATCCTCTCAAAAACCTTCCCCTTTCCGTCCATATTGAAGCTACAAACACCCCTTTTGATCTTTTCTAGCCATGAAATACATGTTAACTAACTCTATCATGGAGTTATCTTGAAGCCTTGATCATTTGGTGGCCATATTAACAACATTGGAGGTGATTTGATTGTGTCCTAGGGCTGATTTCCCAACTTATGTTCTTGGTGTTTGATGATCTTGGAGTTACTTGTGGTGTTCATCAAGTTCTTGTCTTCCAAAAACAAGAAATACACTTGGTTGGTAAAGAAGATCATCCTCTCCATTTTCTCTTGTTACTTTTGTAAAGAACAAATGTATTTTCTTTATTTTTGTATATGTATATGATGTATATATGATGATAAAAATGTTGTGTGGGGATCAAGTGTTGATAAATATGCTTAAAAATGTTAATAACCATGAGAAATAAGGCTTAAATCATGATTATTTAGTTGGCTATATAAAAACAGTATATAACTAAAACTTGAACTGATAAACTTGCATGGTATGATCCATTTACAGTAAGTACAAGATGTTATACACATGTGAGAGTTGGCCATACAATGGAATCAATATAATGAGTGAGATATGATCAAAACAAGTTGGGTGTTCTAATCTGAATAAGCTGTTTTGTAGGGACTGTTAAGGCAAGATAAACTTAAAATGAGAAGTAGCTATAACTAAGTTAAATGTAGCACATAATATGAAGAACATGTCACCCAAAAATGAGCTTCTAATTCATTATAGAACTCTAGATATGATAAAAATGGTGAACATGAAGATAAAAATCAGATTTTGAGAATTAATGTTTATTATTATTATATAAGCACTCAAAATTTTATTGTATAAAATGTAAAATAAAAACCCACTAACTTATGAAACTTATTTATATAAATATGTAAAAGGTTAAATAAATGGATAAATTATATAAATGGTAGTGGAATAATACTTATAAGTAATAAAAACTATAAACTTGATTTTTACGACTTTTTCGACTATTACCCTAAAATTAACATTTTTCGCCAATTAAAACTTAGACGATCAAACCCGTCTAATGTAAAGTTTTTAAAAGTCATATACTGATATATAAGTAACTAATACAAGTAAAAACCGATAAAACCCGAACTATAGGACATACGGACATTAACGAGCTAACTAAGCATATTGGACTAATAATTGGACTAAGTAAGTTAAACACTTATAAAAAGAACTTATTGGGCTTAACCCATTTGGGCCCAACATGGAAAGTATAGATACTGATAATATAGGTATAAAATGTATTAAAACAAGTTAAAGAACTTATACTAAGCTTATTGGACTTAAAATAGGTAAGTAGGTAAAACTAGTAAACTAGTAAAAAGTTACCAAAACGTAAACACTAAAATGAGTAAACAAGGATATATAAACCCACTTGATCATCATCATATGTACAAAATAATCATATGTATATTGTTATTTTGATAAAAGTCATTGGACAAGAGTCTAAGACCGATTATTATTTATATAGGTTTCCGTGACTGAAGCACGCCCGTAGCCGATAATCCGCCTTTCATTATAAACATGAGTCTATAGCCTCGCTTTATACTAGTTATTAAATGATTTTAAACCCGCGAGGGGGAATACATGTTTTTATAAACTTAGAACACAAGATTTTTATGGTATGCTTTGTCCCTCTATGAATGGACCCATGGCTGCCTTTAAATTGCATTAAGTGATTGCCTTTGTTAAAGCCTCAATTATGGACCGTTAACTAGCTTATGATGGGCTAGCCGCTAGTACAATTAATAGATCTATGGGGGAAGCCGCCCCGGTTCAGTTTTTGTGGACTTGTCATAGAAGTTTAGGCCCGACCTCCACACTGTTTGAACATATTGTATTGAGAAGTCAGGTATACGGCAATGTACCAATAATCTGGAGGTAACCGACAATTAATAAATCTCTCGTCTTATTAGACTGATATGGGAGTGTCTAAGGGCTCGGTTCCATGAGCTTATTGCAATTTATGCTATATACAATTATCATTGTTGATGCTAATTATTATTTGATGCTTATAAGCATGCCACAAACTTATAATCTTTGCTTGTGTTCAAATTGATTACATAAACCTATAGATTCACTCGGCATTTTTGCTGATTGTTTTACTCACATGTATTTCAGGTAATCAAGAAGTGGAAGCTTGGAGGTTACGGGGAATGAAGTTGTGCACTGCTTTTGTTGTTCAAACTCTTTGATTTATTTATCGTTCCATTTCTAAAACAAACCAATATGTTGTTTTAACTTATCTTTTGGTAACGATTACTTGGGACTACGCCACTCTGACAAATGTTTTAGGAACGATAAATCTAAAACGTCTCTTTTCGAGTCGTTCTTTATAAATTATGTGTTGTTGTATCATTGTTTGGCACCCAAAGATTTATTCCGCTGCGTGTAAAATTTGGGGGTGTTAAAGATTGGTACCAGAGCCATGATTTATAGAGAACTAGGTCTTTATTTTAAAAACTTAAACTATAACTGTCAGTTTTTATTTTTCAAAGAGTCGGTGCACATGATTTCGCGTGACTTCAGGTTCAAGCTACTTCTGGGATTACAACTTTAGTATACATTATTATGTATGCCTTATTGCTAAGTATTTCTAAATAAATACTATAATCCTTTATCGATATATATTTATGTCGTTAAACTTTTCGATAAAAGTTTATCATTTATTAATGATTAACTTAAATAAATACAATGAATATTTAAGATCTTTCTGTCTTTATTTTTGAACTATTTAAATTGCTTTTATTGCAAATTTTATATTATGACCTTACATACCTCCATCTGCGCGCGTTACTTTCATTGTTTAACCCTTTGTGATATCTATATAGATATCCAAATCGTCTTTCGGCTGTTTGTGCTTGGACGTCTTGAAACGTAATGTCTAGACCATTGTGTAGCTCAATGTGTCTTTGGAATAGATAACCGCTATTTATTGACATTTATATGTATCGAATCCGAAGTGTATTGATTCGCTTATATCTCGGTAACGACATCGTCATTTTATAAATCATCGTCTAGATTATGGCGCTAGATTTGAATATGATTTTACATCTATAAACTCGTATTATCCTCTTCCATTAACCTTCTTGCTCCCGGAACGCAACCCTTTAATGTTCCATTCTTTTCTTGTTATGTTTTGTGCTTTTGACAATCGTGGCACCAAGGAGATTTGCCTACTTTGCACCTTGAAACTTAAATTACGAACGTCATTCACCGTTTTGCTTCCTAAATTTCGCGTTGAATACCTTGAAGCATCTTCTGTCATTCATTATGCTATATTTTTACTTGATGCTCATTATGAGATTTATTTTTCGTTGTTGTAAAATCCACAAGACATGTGTGCGTATATATATATATATATATATATATTTTGAGCCGTTAGGAAATGTCGAAAAATATATTTAATGGAGAAACTACAGGGGGTGTATAAACAGGCTAAAACTTAAAAGTAAAACCTGCATTTTTAAAATAAAATAGTCAAACCTGCACAAAACTTGCAGGGGTATTTTGGTCATTTTACGTTGGGTTTCAGGTCTCGGGTAAAACTAAAAGTCGTCTGAAACGTCGTTTTGCATCAAAATGCTTTAGACTCTGAGTCTTGGAGATGTCGTTTATCGGGTCAATTAATCGGCTCATATTTAAAAAGTCAAATCTGAAAAGAAAAAAAAAATTCGGAACATGAGTTTTAAACGTTTCTAAGCAGTTTTGATTTCATTTGAGATCGTAAAATTTTAATAAATATTATTCTACAACTAACGAATACTAGTTACATGTTAAAATGTTTAAAAATAGAAACATTACAGGATTAGCAATTACCGGATTAATGGTGTAATTTGAAAATGAATAATATACTTTCTTAAAAGCATGTTGTGTCGAGTATCTTACAAAGAATACACATATGTATTGATTTATTATTTTTATATATATAACCCATTTGTCATTCGATGTTATTTTATTTTCGTTTTCTTCTAACCTTCCACTGATTTGAGTTGAGTTTTGAAGTTTTGCCTTCACATTCTTCGTTGACATTCTTATCGCGTATCTCATGACGTTTTCGTCTAAACCTTATAACCCTTTGAAAACTTAACAACTTGTAACCATTTCATTGGTTGTTTTATGAGCTACTATTTGCCACTTTTGCAAAACTTTGACTACTTTATACGTTGTCATAATGTCATATTATAAATAAATCTGATATTGTTTTACGATTATTTTCACCAATTATTTTTACTTTGGTTTTATAAAATACTTTCCGTAAGATTAAAAGTTGCTTATTAAGTATCTCACAAATTACTTGTATCCTATAAATTTATAAACTATTTTTAAATTCCATTTTACAGATGGCATGGTTTATATATAAACATAAGAAACGTATACTTTTCGACGAAACTGAGCACTGCAATGCTATTCCTAAATTATACATGGCCTGATCACCTATGTCTAATTTAGAAGGAGCCATGCTTGGCTGAATGGTAGTCAACTTAAAAATCTTGATAATAATCAACTTTTTACTTGTATTTATGATAAAGATAAATAAAATGAAATAAAAAGAAAAGTAGTTTTAAAAACCTTCATAATTTATGCAAGTAGCGCAATTTCTATGCATCCGCATATGTTTTCTTACCTTTTCTTGAACGAATTACACGCTTACGAATACGTTTTTACTCGACAATCGTTTTTCCACTTGTTACTTCATTTTGTCTTATAACTGATTTCTTTTGACCGTTCGTCTAATTACTGACTGTTGATAAATGACTTGAAAGTCTCAATGTTTTATCCTTCCTTCTGGTCCAATCTTCTTTATGCGTCTGGGTAGATCTTTGGAATGTCTCCGCACGTGAATAATGAATTATCACTAGAGTGATTTTCGTATATCCGGGATGACGTCCGTCACTCTCGTTTGTCTCGAAATCCACTCTTGTGAACCGTGCTTTGACTTCTCTCTTTAAACACTAACATCGTTCATTTGATTTGTTTTAATTACAAGTGATTATTTGGAATTTTCTTTGATTAAAATCTTTTTTTTTACGGATCTTATTTCCGATCATGTATCGACCACCGCTAAGTTAACGAGCTGATATTGGTGAACCATCGACCGCACTAACAAAATATTATTTCTTATCATCCTACCATCAACGCCTTTATTTTATTATTCTCTTTAAGAATTCATACGACATTGCTTCGTTCTCTTTTGTACCATCGATTTCGTACTAATTATTGACTATTATTTCCATTCGTATTCGTTTGTTATCTTGTCACATTTTGAACCCGAATATATCCCATATTTACTTTGAAATAATAAACACCTTTATGTCTTTCTACAACGTATTATAATATTTTTTTTATGGAACTTTTATACATTTTCTAATGATTTTCAATAATCGAAATAACCATCACAAGTAAAATGTCAAATTATACATCATATTTTGTATAACTAAAACTAATATTTAAAATGAAATTATGTTCTACCTTTTGAACTAATTGACTTATCATACTTTACTTTTAATGTAATGAAATTACCAGTTTAATTTATATTCCTAATAATGATTTAATTTAGAAATTATATTTTCTAATTGTAAACATCAATACGAGTTTAATTAATAAATTCATGTCAATCTTTCAAAGTTTCTTAAGACAACCAAACTAAATTATGAAGCTATCTAACTCCTATTTTGATATATCATCTTTATAAAGAAAGAACCTCAATTACGTTTTAAGGTAATACCAAAACTGGGATGGATGATTGTGACAAACGTTATTTTAATGTTAATATTTAATTCATTCTTCGCTCTCATTTTTCTAGTATTGTGAATAATTATGTTTTACGGTTACGTGAGTCGAGATCCCTCGTCGATCGTTAATCTTAAATCATTTTACCACATCTTGTTCGTTTATGCGTTTATTGAAGTCATTTTTATCTCGTTCTATTCCTCGTATTGAAGATCACTATTTTATTCTGAGTTTAAAATGAATCTCGGGAAGCAGTTTATAAGAAGAAACGATAAGTGTCACCAGGATTTATGTGTGTACTCGTGGAATGATTGAGGACCGAATCTCTTAATGAATGGAGTTAATAAATTCGTTACGACCTCGAGGAGTATGTTGAAGCCGACACCGCAAGTGGAAAGAATCTTGAGATATTATCAAGGGTTCGTTCAAGGTTTTCTCGATGATTAACGGTGGAGATCTATACTCGATGTTTGTGTTCGACCTTTTCTTTTATGTACTTATATGGTGTGTGATCTAGTCAAATGATCGTAAGTGGTGAGAACTGGCATCATCCGATGACGTCCGATCATGTAGAACACATATTATGTAATATCTTTTTGACTTTCAACGACGATATTTATTGAGACTTTAATGCGCATTGGCGAAAGTGAGGCGAGTTGAGCGTCGGGACGTCGCTCTCTTAAGGTGGTGAGGATGTAAAACCCGTAAAAATAAGGTCATAATTTAATTCTATTTTCAATTATTTTGAAGTATTTTATAACGTTAAATATTATTAAGTTTAACGGTTTAAGTTGAAACCGATATTAAATATTATATTTTAATATTTTGGCGAGCAACGCGGACTACTAATGATCGCGATACCGACGGATGCCAAAAATTTTATATCGTATAATATTTTGAAACTTATTTTTGTGTTGGTTGATGAACTCACAATTTACGGATTTAAATTTGGGCTTACGTGCATAACTTAGCGTCCTTTACGACTAAACCGGAAACCTTAGGATTACGTATTTACGTTTTTGAACTCCGTTTTTTATGAGACAATTTTTACTGGATTCGTTTTGTGACGTTGATTCATAATTTATAAAAACGTTTTTCGTAAAATGACCCGAGGGCACGCAAATCGAGAAAACTAGAATCGAGGAATACCCGTAAACTAGTGAGATGGGACAAAATGCATTGTCCCACCCCACTAGCTAGCTTGGACGGCACCAACATGACACCACAGCCATATGTGGCATCATGTTAGCTAAACACTTACAAGTGTAAGCAAAGCTTACACCTTAAGCTACTCATTACACTTCCTAGCTAAAACCATCAACTAACTTCTCATTTCCATTTCCATACATGCAAAACTCTCTCAAATCCTCTCAAAAACCTTCCCCTTGCCGTCCATATTGAAGCTACAAACACCCCTTTTGATCTTTTCTAGCCATGAAATACATGTTAACTAGCTCTATCATGGAGTTATCTTGAAGCCTTGATCATTTGGTGGCCATATTAACAACATTGGAGGTGATTTTCTTGTGTCCTAGGGCTGATTTCCCAACTTATGTTCTTGGTGTTTGATGATCTTGGAGTTACTTGTGGTGTTCATCAAGTTCTTGTCTTCCAAAAACAAGAAATACACTTGGTTGGTAAAGAAGATCATCCTCTCCATTTTCTCTTGTTATTTTTGTAAAGAATAAATGTATTTTCTTTATTTTTGTCTATATATATGATGTATATATGATGATAAAAATGTTGTGTGGGGATCAAGTGTTGATAAATATGCTTAAAAATGTTAATAACCATGAGAAATAAGGCTAAAATCATGATTATTTAGTTGGCTGTATAAAAACAGTATATAACTAAAACTTGAACTGATAAACTTGCATGGTATGATCCATTTATAGTAAGTACAAGATGTTATACACATGTGAGAGTTGGCCATGCAATGGAATCAATATAATGAGTGAGATGTGATCAAAACAAGTTGGGTGTTCTAATCTGAATAAGCTGTTTTGTAGGGACTGTTAAGGCAAGATAAACTTAAAATGAGCAGTAGCTATAACTAAGTTAAATGTAGCACATAATATGAAGAACATGTCACCCAAAAATGAGCTTCTAATTCATTATATAACTCTAGATATGATAAAAATGGTGAACATGAAGATAAAAATCAGATTTTGAGAATTAATGTTTATTATTATTATATAAGCACTCAAAATTTTATTGTATAAAATGTAAAATAAAAACCCACTAACTTATGAAACTTATTTATATAAATATGTAAAAGGTTAAATAAATGGATAAATTATATAAATGGTAGTGGAATAATACTTATAAGTAATAAAAACTATAAACTTGATTTTTACGACTTTTTCGGCTATTACCGTAAAATTAACGTTTTTCGCCAATTAAAACTTAGACGATCAAACCCGTCTAATGTAAAGTTTTTAAAAGTCATATACTGATATATAAGTAACTAATACAAGTAAAAACCGATAAAACCCGAACTATAGGACATACGGACATTAACGAGCTAACTAAGCATATTGGACTAATAATTGGACTAAGTAAGTTAAACACTTATAAACAGAACTTATTGGGCTTAACCCATTTGGTCCCAACATGGAAAGTATAGATACTGATAATATAGGTATAAAATGGATTAAAACAAGTTAAAGAACTTATACTAAGCTTATTGGACTTAAAATAGGTAAGTAGGTAAAACTAGTAAACTAGTAAAAAGTTACCAAAACGTAAACACTAAAATGAGTAAACAAGGATATATAAACCCACTTGATCATCATCATATGTACAAAATCATCATATGTATATTGTTATTTTGATAAAAGTCATTGGACAAGAGTCTAAGACCGATTATTATTTATATAGGTTTTCGTGACCGAAGCACGCCCGTAGCCGATAATCCGCCTTTCATTATCAACGTGAGTCTATAGCGTCGCTTTATACTAGTTATTAAATGATTTTAAACCCGCGAGGGGGAATACATGTTTTTATAAACTTAGAACACAAGATTTTTATTGCATGCTTTGTCCCTCTATGAATGGACCCGTGGTTGCCTTTAAATTGCATTAAGTGATTGCCTTTGTTAAAGCCTCAATTATGGACCGTTAACTAGCTTATGATGGGCTAGCCGCTAGTACAATTAATAGATCTATGGGGGAAGCCGCCCTGGTTCAGTTTTTGTGGACTTGTCATAGAAGCTTAGGCCCGACCTCCACACTGTTTGAACATATTGTATTGAGAAGTCAGGTATACGGCAATGTACCATTAATCTGGAGGTAACCGACAATTAATAAATCTCTCGTCTTATTAGACTGATATGGGAGTGTCTAAGGGCTCGGTTCCATGAGCTTATTGCAATTTATGCTATATACATTTATCATTGTTGATGCAAATTATTATTTGATGCTTATAAGCATGCCACAAACTTATAATCTTTGCTTGTGTTCAAATTGATTACATAAACCTATAGATTCACTCGGCATTTTTGCTGATTGTTTTACTCACATGTATTTCAGGTAATCAAGAAGTGGAAGCTTGGAGGTCACGGGGAATGAAGTTGTGCACTGCTTTTGTTGTTCAAACTCTTTGATTTATTTATCGTTCCATTTTTAAAACAAACCAATATGTTGTTTTAACTTATCTTTTGGTAACGATTACTTGGGACTATGCCACTCTGACAAATGTTTTAGGAACGATAAATCTAAAACGTCTCTTTTCGAGTCGTTCTTTATAAATCATGTGTTGTTGTATCATTGTTTAGCACCCAAAGATGTATTCCGCTGCGTGTAAAATTTGGGGGTGTTAAAACCCGTAAATTAGCGGGATGGGACAAAATAATTTATCCCACCACACTATACATGGGACGGCCTAAACAAGACACCACATCAAAGATGTGGCATCATTTAAACACATAGCTTACAAGTGTAAGCTTAGCCTTACACTTAAGCTACTTCCATCTCAAAACCACTAGCTAAACAACTTACTATCATATCCTACATGCAAACAACTCTCAATTCTCTCTCAACTCTCACCCTTGCCGTCCCATTTCCACCATTAAACACCCCATTCATACAAAAATTTAAACATTTGTTATAATTAACATATGTTAATCTCCATTCAAAAAGATGAAGATTGGTGCAAGTTTTAACATCCAAGGAGGAGTTTCTATGAAGTCTTGGGGCTGATTTTCCACAAGGAGTTCTTGAAGAATGGTGGTCTTGAAGATGGTCTTGGTTTATCACAAGTTTCTCCAACAAAATCCATGTCTTGATCATAACCTACATCATCATGGTGGTATAAAGATTGTCCTCCCCATCCTTTTGTTAATTTTGATTATGTAATCATGTATTTTCTTCTTAAATGTATATATGTATGATGATATATGATGATAAAAATATTGTGTGGGGATTTGGTGTTGATAATCATGGGTAAAAAGATGAAAAACTATATGTAAAAAAGGTTAAAATCATGCTTAAAATGATGGCTGTATAAAACAGTAAAGAACCATGTGATGAACTGATAAAATGGCTTGAATAGATTAATATACAGTAATCTATGAGTCTTGTACACATGTGAGAGTTGGCCATGCAATGGAATCATTAGGATGAGTGAAATATGATTAAAACAAGTTTAGAGTGCAAATCTACCTACACTGTTTTGGACGAATTTATTAAAATATTTAGAAGTTGATTCATCAGTAGCTATTAAGGATTAAATGAAGAAGATATCATGTAGTTTCTGTGATAAAAATTTGAGGTCCTATCTCATTATAGAACTCCAGATATGGAAATTTTAGTGAACTTAAAATTTAGGACTCATTTTGTGAAATTAAAATTTAATATTATTATATAAGCACTCAAATAAATATAGTATAAAATGGGAATTAAAACCCACTAACTTATATATTTTATTTATATAAATATGCATAAGAATAAATAAATGGACATTATATAAAAATGGTAGTTTGGTAAGTTTTATAAGTTATAAAAACTACATACTAAGTTTTACGTCTTTTCGGCTAAAACTGAAAGATTAACGTTTTTGTCAAATATAACTTAGACGGTCGGACCCATCTAATATAAACTTTTATAAACTCACATACTGATATATGAACTTATATAAAAAGTAAAAACCGATAAAACCGGAACTTTACAACATATAGACATTAACGGGCCAAAGTAGCCTTATTGGACTATAAACCCGACTAGTTAGTAAAACACTTATGAATTTACTTATTGGGCTTAACCCACGTGGGCCCAACATGTAAATTATAATACTGATAACAAAAGTATAAAATGGATTAATACAAGTTAATGGACTTATAAAAGGCTTATTGGACCTAAAACATGTAAATAGGTAAAACTAGTAAACTAATATAAAAGTTGTCAACACATAACACAAAAATGAGTGAATGAGAATATATAAACCCACTTGATTATCATCATATGTATAAAGTCATCATATATATACATAATTGTTATTTGATAAAGTCATTGGACAAAAGTCTAAGACGAGTATTATTTGTCTAGGTTTCCGTGATTGAAGCACGCACCGTACATCCGAATCACCGATAACCGCCTTTCCCACATCAACGTGAGTTCATAGCCTCGCACTCTTTTAAATGTTTTTATGAAATGTTTTATAAACCCGCGAGGGAGATAACATGTTAGTTTTGATAAAATAGGACACCATTTGTCCCGATTGTTTGTTTATTGATTTGTACCCGAATGATTGTATGACCCGATGAATGATTAAATGACCCGATAGATGAAATAAAATGGATTATTAAAGTTAGGTTATGTCACTAAAAGTCCCATTAGCATGAATTGTGAACTACCGGGATTTGGTAGACGCTTATGCATATAATAGTACTATTTGGGGACGATCACCCCAGTTCGCGCCTTGACGGTTGATCCCCGTCGTGCCACATTGATTGGTAAGCGAATTTATGTATGAGAAGATTTCCATAGCGTGACCTTTGTGACGACAAGCTAATTTAGATGGGCAAATTGAGTTTCGGGCTAGCTACCCGTTGTTTGGTTTAGTAAGGTAACAATGTCATGCGGCTTATAATAATCCAATTAACGAAATATTGCTTTAAGTATTAAATTACGATATATTGCCTGACTAGCAATACGGGGTCTTACTATTGATATTATGTTTGTGTTTTAGTTTTCATAACCATAATCATATAACGGTTTTTATTTAACTCCATACAACGTTATAAAACGTATTGTATGATATTTTTACGACATTGGTTCGTATAATGATTTTGAAGGCGAAAGCCTATATTATGATTTTGACAAGGATTTGTATAAAATGATTTTGGCTATTTTATGGTCTACTACATGGATTTGTACAAAATGATTTTCGGTAATAATTTTATACCGATGTTATATTGATGGATGTTATTAAACTCTATGAATTCACTCGGCGTTATTGCTGACCTTTTCTTTTAACATGTTTTGTCTCAGGTACTTGAAGGTAATTCTCGGGAAGACAACAAGAATTCATGGCCCGCACCTAAATACTTATTTCCATTCAAATGCTTTGTAAAACCTGTATTAAATACAAATGACTTAGGACCTATGTAACTTTGATATTTATGAATGGAAATGCTTTATTATTAAAACGACGCGACTTTTAAGCGTTGTCTATGATGTGAGTAATGTGCTATCCCGTAACACCAACTAGTCTTCCGCTGTATTGAGTTGTATAAATTTGGGGGTGTTACAAATTCACTCAACCATTATGTTGATTTTTAGCATATATCTCAGGTTTTAAAGATTGTTAGAATAGAGCATGTAACACTCCCAAATTTTGGATAGCAGCGGAAGAGTCTTTGTGACACCCTGGGTCGGGTCAAAATATTGCGGAATTATCAATTCAGATGTCACAAGGGTGGATCGATAGCACCTAGTTCATTGAGCATAAGATAAGAAATTATTCAAAACATATTACATGATCATAGTACAAATTTATAAAAATCGTCTTCAACATTTTATAAGTAAGATTTTTATTTTTTCCAAATAGAAATCCTGATGAGTCCTACAATGCAGATTACAATGATGCTTGAGTCCATGCACACATCACATATTAACTTCATTTTCCTGAGAAAAACTTGCTTAAAGGGTCAACATAAAGTTGGTGAATTTACAAGTTTAATAAAGATTAGTTTGGACATACATCAATCATAGTAGTAACATTGCACAAAGCATTTTTACTAAGAAGGGTATATTACATTTTCTATTACTCGAAACTAAAGCTTAACTTTCCATATTCCTCAATAGATAAGAACTTGGTGTCCTACAAAAAGACACCCAAACCCAGTTCCAACATGGTATACATATGTTATCCCGGCCAAGGCACAGTGAGCATGACTCACCCAAATAGGGATGGTCAGCCCCAAATAGATCTATTTATAACATTCGGGCAATTATAATAATTTAACAGTTTCTATAATAGTCAATCGTAATCAAGTTTATACAATTCAGTTATGTCCAATAAAATATTTGCATGTTTTCTCCCCCGTAAAGGAAAAGTTTATCAATAGTTCGTATGGGGCTGTAAACTCACCTTGGAGTTTGCAAAAGCTGTATAATATGAATATCCAAATAATGCTCACGCCAAAAGCTACTGCCTAATCAAATAGTACAGTCTTAATAAATAATAAAAGAAACGTACGTGTATGCTTATACAAATTTTAATCAGTTTATTAAGGCTACAATGTTTATCTAATGACTGTAGTACAAGTATTAACAACAACCATTTAAACTTGTAATTATGTTTCTCGTTTAAGTAAAATAAATATTTTACTTATAATACTAGTATATGTACTTGTATTCAATTTATTAATCATTTATATAAATTCGTCCCATAAAAGTACATAAGTACATGTATTTAGTTTACCCGTATACATATAGTTTATACATTCTATCTCATAAAGTAAAATTCAAATATTTTATTTTGTAAAGTAAAATATCAATATTTTATTTACTTTAAAGTTCCCAAAAGTTTTCCAAACATTTATAAAATAATTTATAAGTTACAAGTTTAAGAATTTATACTTTAAATCCTCATGGTTTAGGGTTTATTCAAGTTTTACTAAATTTAAAATAGAATTAGGGTTAGGGCTAGTTTAAGTTTCGGAATATTACAAAACTAGTCCCTCCATGTTTTAAGTAAAGTAAAACTTTCGGATTTTACACTTTTAGTACCTAGAGCTTGTTATACTTTCGGGTTATGGCATATTTAGTCCTCCTAGTTGTAACTAGGTTTTACAACTTTCATACAATGGCAAAAACAGTCCCTAGGGCTTCTTTATTTTTCGGCTTATTACAAAAGTGGTCCTTAGGGTTATGAAATGACAAAACAACTTTTAGAAACTTTTAACAATGGTCCCTAGGGTTTAATATGTCACGGATGGTATTTATTAAACCCTAGACTTTCGGATAATTACATTTTTAGTCCTTGTGTTTAATAGTTTATCAAAACAAGTGTCAAATGTCACGGTTTTAGTCCTTAAGTTTCATAAATTGTCATTTTAGTCCAAAAGTCTTTATAAGTTATATTTTATTATAAAAAATTTATTTAAATAATCTAAAACATTAAAAGGGCTCATTAAATGGCTAGAACATCTATGGGCCATCTGGTGGGCCTAAACACATTTTAAGTCCACTAATTTGTTAAATGGGCCTTAAAAACATTGATTGGGCTTAAATGCATATATAAGTCCACTAATTAATTAAATGGCCTAAACACATTCTTAAGTCCATTAAGGTACTAAGATTTGTTAAATGGGCTTATTGGGTCCATTAAGTCTTGGGCTAAGTTGCATGGGCTTGATTAGTCCATTAATACTACCTTTTCATTTTATGCAAGTAATAATCTAGGATTTTCTTATAAGCTTATCATTAGCTTATCAAATTCAAGTTATAAGCCCGAATAAAATAATAAAACCATGATTTGTTTTATTTGGTGTAACAAATGAGATCTAGATTTGTTACAAGGTTGCATGGAAGTCATAATCTCTAATATGAGCTTATAACTCACGGCTATATTAAGTTATAGCTTATTAAGATAAGTCTAGACTTGTTTTATGGTTGCATGTAATTATAAGAGTCCCAAAATGAGTTCTAAGCTTTGTACAACCTAGAAATCAATCATAGTCCATATATATACATATATAGCTCACGACTATAAATTAGACCTTGGTATTCCCAAGATGAGATTTTTAGCAAGTTTTGTGTTTATAATTATTTAAAAAGTCCAAACAAGATTATCTAGATTTATTATATGTTCCCAAGGTTATCATAATTCCCAAAACGTAACATATAGCCCACGGCTATATTGTTTTTCCCCAAATGTTCACATAAGATTTTTGTGCTTGTTACATTATTATTAAGTTAGGTTAAGTTCTTACTACAAGATCTAGGTTTAACATGGACATGCATGTTCATTAGAAATCCATCGAAGGACATCCATAGCCCACTGCTATATTTTTACACATATAGTGTTTTAGTGATTTTTAGTATTCCAATATATGTAGATAAATATATATTCCATTACTTAAAACTTGTTATAAAAATCATTGATGTTCATTTAATTATGCCGTGACCTTTAAGGTCATGGTTTTTCATGGTTTTGAGTTACAACAAGTTTACTTATGAGATTTGTGATTATTAGTTAACCATAATTCCAAAAGTAATGTTTATAACCCACGACTACATTTAAATTCATAAAATAATTTACTTGATTTTTATCAAGTTCAAACATAGAATAATAGTCATAGGTTTCTTATCAAAAGTTTTTAACCATGACTAATGGTATTACCAAATATGCCGTGACCTAGATGGTCATGGTTTTATCAAATCTTGATTTTTAACAAGTTGTTATATGTGTTTATAGGTGGATGTTAATTCATGCAAGTAAAATGAAGAAAGCATAATGAGTAATACCTTCTTGTTAAAGTTACCAAGGAATATCTATGGAACAAAAGAGATTAGTGAACAAATCTTGATGAGGATGAAAACCCTAATCAATAATCCAAGCCGTGACCTATGTGGGTTCGGCTAGGGCTTGTACGGATTGTTATAAAGATCAAGTTGGTAGAGATACTTCCAAATGATTAGTAGTAATGAAGAAGAAGACAATAATTAGTGAAGTTAATGTGTTCTTGGATGCATATGGCTAAGCCGTATGATTTGAGAGAGAAAGGGATGAGAGAAAGCGAGATTTGATTTGCATGTGGGAATGAGAATGTTGGTGTGTGTGTTTTAGCTTAAAGAAGAGGCAGGGAAAGGGAAATGGCATGATTTGCCTTGATAAGAGATATCATGCCAAGTGTTGGCTTTTCCAAAACCAAGGCAACTCTTCTCCTTCCACCTAGTGTGTGTGCCGTGTAAGGCTAACCAAAGGGGAGTGGGCTTGGGCTTGTTGTGGGCTTGACATAGAGGGAGATGTGTACTTGGGCTAGTTTAAGAAATGGGTAAGCATGCATATGGTATGCATACATACTTACATGGCTACATATATGTAGTGCAACATTTTTTCTCCAATTTGTTAAGTGTTGTATACTCAAATGATGGTTATACATTTTATTACTTGTTCTTTTAGTTTTAAGTACATAGTTAAAGTTATGTAACTTATTTACAACAAAGATGTAATGTAAAAAAAATATAAGTACACAATGGACATGTTCACACATTTTTATAGGAATATAACACATGAGTGAATGTTCTAGGATCATTAAGTAAAACTTTATTACATTTTTCTCATGGTAAAATGATGGATTTTACAGCATCACCCCGTTATTTTAGCTTTGTCCTCAAAGCTACTAAAAACGTAGTTATCTTTTAAGTGAAAAGATGTGGGTACATGGCTTTGAAGATGTCTTCTCGCTCCCAGGTGTATTCGGGACCTCTCTTTGAGTCCCAACGTACTTTAATCAACGGGATGCGGCTGTGTTTTAACTTTTTGGTTGCTCTCTCCATGATTTCCACTGGTTCCTCCGTGAATTGGAGTTTATCATCGATCTGGACTCCTTCTAAGGTATAGCTAAGGGTTCCTCAGCGTAGCACTTTTTCATATTTGACACATGGAAGGTGGAGTGTACCCGACTTAATTATGGTGGCAGCTCCAAACGGTAAGCCACTTCCCCGACCCTGGCTATCACCTTGAAAGGGCCTATATATCGTAGATTTAACATTCCACGTTTTCCAAATCGTACAACCCCCTTTCATGGTGACACTTTTAGCATGACGCGGTCTCCTACTTTGAACTGCATGGGTTTGCGTTTCTGGTCTGCGTAGCTCTTTTGTCGGTTGCGGGCAGCTTGCATTGTTTGCTTTATAAGGACAATCTTGTCGGTTGTCTCTTGGATCAATTCAGGCCCAGTGAGTTGGAACTCACCTACTTCTACCCATCACATAGGAGAGCGACACTTCCGTCCATAGAGTGCTTCAAAAAGGGCGGCCTTGATACTGGCGTGGTAACTATTGTTGTAGGAGAACTCAACCAAGGGTATATGCTTAACCCAGCCATTCCCAAAGTCAATCACATACGCCCTTAGCATGTCTTCTAGAGTCTGGATAGTTCATTCGCTTTGACCATCCGTTTGTGGATGATAAGCGGTCTCATATCCAGATTGGTACCCAGGGCTTGTTGGAGAGCCCTCTAGAAGTTTGAAGTGAATCTACTGTCCCGATCACAAATTATCGAGACTGGTACTCCATGTTTGGTCACAACTTCTTTAAGGTAGGTCTTTGGCAACTTGGATAGGGAATCAGATTCCTTGATGGGTATGAAGTGAGCGGACTTGGTGAGTCGGTCGACTATCACCTAGATAGCATCATATCCGTGAGACGATTTTGGGAGCTTGGTAACAAAGTCCATGGTGATATTTTCCCATTTCTATTCAGGTATCTCAGGCTGTACTAGTAAGCCTGAGGGTATTTGGTGCTCTGTCTTGACACGTGAGCACGTCAAGCATTTCTGAACGTAAGTGGCGATGTCAGCCTTCATGTTCGGCCACCAGTATAATTTCCTCATATCTTGATACATCTTTTCCGATCCAGGATGTATAGAATACTTGGACTTATGTGACTCGTGCATGATTATGTCTCTCAAATTCCCATAACGGGGTAGCCAACTTCTCCCATGTAAGCACAAGGTTCCATCCGCCTTTGGTTCCAATTTCTCCTTGGAGAGGTCGGTTCGAAGCATTCCTCCAATGTCTTCTTTTCGGAGGTTTTCGGGTTTCTGCGGTTGAGCCTGAGCTTCTAGAATTTTCTTGGGCAAGTCTAGATTTATGGTCATGGTTAAGGCTCGAACCCTCATGGGTGGGTCTTTATCCTTACGGCTTAATGCATCAGCAACCATGTTTGCCTTACCTGGGTGGTATTTGATTTCACAGTCGTAATCACTTAGCAATTCGATCCAATGACGCTGCCTCATATTAAGCTCTTTCTGATGTAGTGTATGTTGCAGACTCTTGTGGTCGGTATATACTGTACACTTTGTTCCGTAAAGGTAATGCCACCAAATCTTTAAAGCAAATACTACAGCTCCAAGTTCTAGGTCATGTGTGGTGTGGTTTTTCTCATGACTTTTCAATTGCCTAGAGGCATAGGCAATTACTTTCTTTCTTTGCATCAATACTGCCCCCAATCCCTTGTATGATGCATCACAATATACCTCAAAGTCATCATTGCCCTCAGGCAAAGATATGAGAGGCGCACTGCATAGCTTCTGTTTTATCAACTAGAAAGTTGATTCCTCCTTTTCTCCCAATTCAAATTTTATTCCTTTCTGAGTGAGCTTGGTCATTGGTTTGGCTATCTTGGAGAAGTCTTCGATGAATCTGCGATAGTATCCGGCAAGGCCTAAAAATTGGCGGATCTCTGTCGATGATCTAGGAGATGCCCAACTCTTAACGGACTCAACTTTTGCAGGATCTACGTGGATACCATCGCTGTCAATGACGTGACCTAGGAAGTGGACTCTAGATATCCAGAACTCACATTTGGAAAAATTTGCATACAACTGCTCTTCCTTGAGTACTTTCAATACTTGTCCCAGGTGCTTCGCATGGTCTTGTTTGTTCTTGGAGTAGACAAGTATATCATCGATGAAAACTATTACGAATTTATCCAGATAAGGTCTACACACTCGGTTCATGAGGTCCATGAATATTGCTGGTGCGTTTGTTAACCCAAAAGGCATAACTCAAAATTCGAAATGACCGGAACGAGTTCTGAAAGCTGTCTTAGTAATATCCTCTTCTTGAACTCTCAATTGGTGATATCTAGATCTCATATCCATCTTAGAATACATACTCGATCCTTGGAGTGGATCGAATAAGTCGTCGATGTGAGGTAATGGATAACGATTCTTTACCGTTAGTTTATTCAATTCTCGGTAATCGATACACATCCGAAAAGAGACATCTTTCTTGTTGACAAATAGAACAACGGCTCCCCATGGAGAGAAGATAGGTCTAATGAATCCTTTTTCTAATAGTTCTTGGAGTTGTTTAGCTAATTCCTTCAATTCCAATGGTGCTAACCGGTAGGGGGCCTTAGCTACAGGTGCAGCCCCAGGTATCAAATCAATTTAGAATTCTATTTGTCGAACTGGAGGCATACCTGGCATTCATCAGGAAATACTTCAGGAAAGTCTCGTACAATTGGTACGTCCTCGATCTGTTTTTCCTCGGGTTCGTCTTCTTCATCAATTTTAGAAAGGTGAGCTAGGAAGATGGGTCATCATTGGACCAAGCATTTCTGGACTTTGGTGCAGGAGATGACACTAAGTCTAGTGTTGATTATATCGGGGTTACCATCCCCTCGTATAATCAAGAATTCATCTCCCAAGGTATACGAACCAGTTTTTGATCGCATATGATAACTGCACGATACTTTGCTAGCCAATCCATGCCAATAATGACATCAAAGCTACCAAGAGTTACTAGAATCAGGTCGATATTAAACGGGTGATTAGAAAGGTTTAAGGTACAACCTCGAATGATGGTATCAAACGTCACAACTTTTCCCTTGGCTAGTTCTACAATATAGTAGGGGTCTAAAACTGATGGAGTGACTTCCAATATTTTACTAAATTCAGTAGATATAAAGCTTCAGTCTGCCCCGGTGTCAAATAGAATAGATGCATATCGTCGGTTTAGTAAAAACGTATCGGTGACGATGTTGGAATCAGGATTGGCTTGGGCATTGCCGACCATATACACTTGTGATGAAGTTCCCTTGTTGTCCTTCTTCTGGTTGGCCAACTTGGGACAATCGGGTCTCACGTGTCCAGGGGTTCCACATTCGTAACACACTACGGTTCTCTTTGGTCCACTATTGTATCCACCTGCGGGGTTTCGGTTTCCCTGTTGTCCACTCCCGCTTCCACGGGTATTGGACCTGCTCCTGTTGTTGTTTCCGGGGTTGCTATTGGGTCGAACCGAGGTAACAACATTTGCTTGACATTCACGAGCAAAATGGCCTTGTTGGCTGCACTTATAGCATCCTTGGCATTGACCTCCAACAACATGGTGATAGTTGCACTTTGGACACGTAGGCTTTGAACCTGAGTAGTTTTTGGTGTGGGTTGTGGGAGTAGTATCATAGGTTTGCCCAACGTCTTGTCTTTTGTGAGGCTGCTGGTGCTGGCTAGGGGAACTTTCATCCGACTTTCTCTTGTTCTCCGTTTACTTTTCAGAAAAATTGCGGGCTCGCTTGTTGATCAGCTCAGTCGTGAATTCCATAGCACTTTCAACGGTAGTGGGTCATGATGCTAGCACACTGTCATGAATTTTGTCAGGGAGTCCACTCACATACTTCTCAATCTTGTCTCTCCTTTGAGGGAACATTCTGGTACACATCAAGCTTAACTCTTGAAATCTTTGGTTGTACAAAGGATGTCATTGTTTCTGCATTTAAGATCCCACAGTTTGATTTCCATCTTCTTCATTTCTCCTCTAGGACAGTACTTCTCAGTCATCCTCTCCTTAAGGTTGGCCCATGTGAGAGTATAAGCGGTGTCATGTCCAAGGGTAGCGACAACAGAGTTCCACCAGGTAAGGGCGCTCTCGAGTAGTGTGCAGGTGGCAAACTTGACTTTGTTCTCGTCAGCACAACCGCTGATGCGGAAAACAATATCTAGTCTTTCAAACCATTGCATTAATTCAACAACTCCTTCCTTTCCTCGGTAGTATGAGGGTTTGCACTTCAAGAAGTCGGGGTTAGAACAACCCCTATTGGCGTTGTTTTAGCGCATATTGAGGTTTGGATCATTGTTCACATTTGGATCAGCTTCTCTGGCTGCCATAGCTGCTGTGATGCCCTCATTTATCATTTCCCCGAGTTGAGCAACAGTGAAATTTTGAGTAGCTACAGGAAGTTCGGTATCAGAGGCGTTTGAAGTGGTTGCATTATTGGGATTTGAGCGAGTAATCACCATTTGTCTATAATCATACACAAAATGAGATTCTTAGTTCAAGTGTTAGTTCAGTTTTTATATTATTTGCACGGGGAAAATTCATGCATTGATTTCATAAAAAATTGGATAACCTGTCAAGATTTCATAATATAATACATTGCATAACAGATATAACATAAGAAAATGATTAGATGCAAATTTCCGTAAGGAATTAAATATTCATCGAGCATAGCAAATCCGAGACAAAGGCTTAGCTGGCCTTGTCCTGGGTTGTGGTACGCATTGTCTTAAGTACATCATATCCAAAAACACATGTTCGAAAAAGAAATTACAGTACAAAGATGGATCACGACAGCTGGAAAAATAAAAGTACAAAAAGTCCTATACCATGATAGCTGGGATGCAACCCATAAGCTTATCATGATGTACAAGAAATCTAGTACATCTACTCTACTACTGCCTAGCTGGTCTGCTGGATGAGGCTGGTGCTGGTGGGGCTGGTGAAGCCACAAATGCTCTCCTGGTACTCCATAATGTCCGAACTGTCGCTCGAGTCTCCTTAAGCATACGGAGTGCTATCAACAGCTAGGTCCGAAATCTGTCGACGGCCCCTCGAAGATAAACCATCTATGCAGTAACCCCATCGTGTCAGACGGTGGCAATGTCAAACAAAAATAGACAGGGACTGCTCCTGAGGAGATAGAGCAGCATGGGTCTGATGCTGAAGACCCTCCAGGACATGGATACGCTGATGGAGATGATAGTTCTCCTCCAATAGCCATTGTAATGCATCATCAGTCATAGCCTGAACACCTCTGGCTGCTTGGGCTTCTCCCCTCATATTGTGAGTGAGAGAGTCGATACGCTCATGGATGGCAGTGTAGCCCAATTGGCCTGTTGTCAACAGGCTGTGAAGGTCTGATATATCCCGCTCCTAGCGTGCGGCCAGTACGGTGATCTGGGCTTGGACAGGATCGACATGTCCTGCCCCGGAACCCTCCTCGATCTTGAAAGTGGAGTCGGGTCTAGCCTCATACCTCCTCTGTCAAGAGAGTGGAGACTCGGGAAAATAGCCCGGTGGTAATGATGAAGGTACAGAATATGGTAGGTCAGGAGATACCCGGTCCTCCTCCATAGTGGTGGGGACTAGTATAGCTGATGTTGGGGCAGAAAACGGGTCATCGGGAAGTAATGCTCTGATAGTCTGGTCATCCTCTGAATCTGAGGCTGATAACCATCCACACTGTACTGATCGTGGTGACGAAGGGATAGCTGGAACATGGGCTACCACTGGTAGGAGAGTCGGAGGTGCAGCAGGTGGAGTCATGATACTCTGAAAATAATATTATTTTAAATTTGAAGTAAGTATAAGCTTACAAACAAAAGAAAACTTATTTTTGATTACAAGTCTTTGAAGTATACCCTTTTAAACAAACATTGCAATGTTTTTAGGTTATATATATTTATATTTATATATATAATCAGTTACCAAACCAAAAGAAATATCAATGCACACTTAGTTCATGTAACATACATACATGCCCTACGATCTACATGCTTGACTATTATGGTCCCAAAAAAAATCCCAAAATAATTTTTTTTGTAAAGTTATTGTCTAGTTTTAAATAAAAGAAAAATTATTTTATTTTTATTTTATTTAAAAATTTATCTGGTTCTCTATAACTAATGATCTGATACCATTCTCTGTGACACCCTGGGTCGGGTCAAAATATTGTGGAATTATCAATTGAGATCCTAGCTCATAGAGCATAAGATAAGAAATTATTCAAAACATATTACATGATCATAGTACAAATTTATAAAAATTGTCTTCAACATGATATAAGTAAGATGTTTATTTTTCCCAAATAGAACCCCTAATGAGTCCTACAATACAGATTACAATGATGCTTGAGTCCATGCACACATCACGTATTAACTTCATTTTCCTAAGAAAAACATGCTTAAAGGGTCAACATAAAGTTGGTGAATTTACTGGTTTAACAAAGATTAGTTTGGACATACATCAATCATAGTAGTAACAATGTACAAAGCATTTTTACTAAGAAGGGTAGACTACATTTTCTATTACTCGAAACTGAAGCTTAACTTTCCATAATCCTCAACAGATGAGAACTTGGTGTCGTACAAAAAGACACCCAAACCCAGTTCCAACATGGTATACATCTGTTGTCCCGGCCAAGGCACAGTGAGCATGACTCACCCAGATGGGGATGGTCAGTCCCAAATAGATCTATTTATAACATTCGGGCAATTACAATAGTTTAACAGTTTCTATAATAGTCAATCGTAATCAAGTTTATACAATTCAGTTATGTCCAATAAAATAGTTGCATGTTTTCTCCCCCGTAAAAGAAAAGTTTATCAATAGTTCATATGGGGCTGTAAACTCACCTTGGAGTTTGCAAAAGCTGTATAATATGAATATCCAACTAATGCTCATGCCACAAGCTACTGCCTAATCAAATAGTACAGTCTTAATAAATAATACAAGGAATGTACGTGTATACTTATACAAATTTTAATCAGTTTATTAAGGCTACATGTTTATCTAATGACTGTAGTACAAGTATTAACAACAACCATTTAAACTTGTAATTATGTTTCTCGTTTAAGTAAAAAAATATTTTACTTATAATACTAGTATATGTACTTGTATTCAATTTATTAATCATTTATATAAATTCGTCCCATAAAAATATATAAGTACATGTATTTAGTTTACCCGTATACATATATTTTATATATTTTATCTCATAAAGTAAAATTTAAATACTTTATTTTGTAAAGTAAAATATCAATATTTTATTTACTTTAAAGTTTCCAAAAAATTTCCAAACATTTATAAAATAATTTATAAGTTACTAGTTTAAGAATTTATACTTTAAATCCTTATGGTTTAGGGTTTATTCAAGTTTTACTAAATTTAAAATAGAATTAGGGTTAGGGCTAGTTTAAGTTTCAAAATATTACAAAACTAGTCCCTCCAAGTTTTAAACAACGTAAAACTTTCAGATTTTACACTTTTAGTACCTAGGGCTTGTTATACTTTCGGGTTATGGCATAATTAGTCCTCCTAGTTGTAACTAGGTTTTACAACTTTCATATAATGGCAAAAACAGTCCCTAGGGCTTCTTTATGTTTCGGCTTATTACAAAACTGGTCCTTAGGGTTATGAAATGACAAAACAACTTTAAAAACTTTCAGCAATGGTCCCTAGGGTTTAATATGCCACGGATGGTATTTATTAAACCCTAGAGTTTCGGATAATTACATGGTATTTATTAAATCCTTATGGTATTTATTAAACAAGTTTCAAATGTCACGGTTTTAGTCCTTAAGTTTCTTAAATTGTCATTTTAGTCCAAAAGTCTTTATAAGTTCTATTTTATTATAAAAACTTGTATTAAAATAATCCAAAATATTAAATGGGCTCATTAAATGTGCTAGAAGATCTAATGGGCCATCTAGTGGGCCTAAACACATTTTAAGTCCACTAATTTGTTAAATGGGCCTTAAAAACATTGATTGGGCTTAATTGCATTTTTAATTCCACTAATTAATTAAATGGGCCTAAACACATTCTTAAGTCCATTAAGGTACTAAGATTTGTTAAATAGGCTTATTGGGTCCATCAAGTCTTGGACTAATGTTGCATGGGCTTGATCAGTCCATTAATACTACTTTTTCATTTTATGCAAGTAATAATCTAGGATTTTCTTATAAGCTTATCATTAGCTTATCAAATTCAAGTAATAAGCCCTAATAAAATAATAAAACCCATGGTTTGTTTTATTTGGTGTAACAAATGAGATCTAGATTTGTTACAAGGTTGCATGCAAGTCATAAGCTCTAATATGAGCTTATAACTCACGGCTATATTAAGTTATAGCTTATTAAGATAAGTCTAGACTTGTTTTATGGTTGCATGTAATTATAAGAGTCCCAAAATGAGTTCTAAGCTTTGTACAACCTAGAAATCAATCATAGTCCATATATATACATATATAGCTCACGGCTATAAATTAGATCTTGGTATTCCCAAGATGAGATTTTTAGCTAGTTTTGTGTTATAATTATTTAAAAAGTCCTAACAAGATTATCTAGATTTATTATATGTTCCCAAGGTTATCATAATTTCCAAAACATAAAATATGGCCCACGGCTATATTGTTTTTCCCCAAATGTTCACATATGATTTTTGTGCTAGTTACATTATTATTAAGTTAGGTTAAGTTCTTACTACAAGAACTAGGTTTAACATGGACATGTTCATTAGAAATCCATCCAAGGACATCCATAGCCCACGACTATATTTTTACACATATAGTGTTTTAGTGATTTTTAGTATTCCAATATATGTAGATAAATACATATTCCATTACTTAAAACTTGTTATAAAAATCATTGATGTTCATTTAATTATGTCGTGACCTTTAAGGTCATGGTTTTTCATGGTTTTGAGTTACAATGATAGGTGTGTAAACACCCATCTTTTCTACCACTTAATTACAATAATAACCGGACCAAAACGTGTATTTTATGTCTTTTATGTCGGAATTATGCGTGGTTTGTGTTTTTGTTGTGATTTAGGACGAAAAGGTGAAAAGTGGAGAAAACACGGACATTCACGGGCATTTACGGACTTTTATTGAAGAAAAAGATGTAAGACGAAGTCAAGAAGTCAAGAGTGCAAAAAGAACGGAAGTCCAAGACCAATTCTGAAGATTTATCGAAGAAAAAGTCAAAAGACGGAAGTTTATCAAAAGCCGAGGAACTCAAGTCTATTTTGTTGAAGAATTAAAAGACGAGTTCAAGAGAAATCCCGAGCCACAAGTCATTAGAGTCCAAGTTTAAATAAGATTAGAAGGAAAAAGGACTAATGGTGCAATTAATGAAGACTATATGCTTAAGGGCTTAATGATGCAATTATGAAGAAATGAAGGAGGGGAGGAAGCTTCCTAATCCTCCCCTATATATAGATTAGGCTTAATCACTTTTCATTCTTGTTGGCTAATAGTGACAATTAGTCCTTCCACCTTTAATTACCTTGTCATTTACTTTTCTTGTCAACTTTAAATACATGTTTTGCACCTTAATTACCATTTAATTCCAAGTAAGTTTTCATTTTAATTCTTGTCAATCTTTACTTTATCTTGTTAATCTCTCATCTACCTTTCTTAATCTTTAATTTTTTATGTTTATGTTTATGTTCATGTTCATGCTTTTATTTTGATCCAAATGGTTTTTAATTATTGTGGTTAAAGTTGTTTGTTTTATTGATTTAAACTGTTTGATTGTGTTTACTGTTGCTTCGTTATTGGTTAAATTAAATCGTTTGTTTGATTCTGCTTAATTTGTTGTTAGATTCGTTTATCTGTGATTCCCTTGTTCTTCGGGAGAGTTTGTTTTTGTTTCTGATCTTTCCAGGAAATCTTCCGAATCAAGAGAGGGAGTCTGTTCATTCGGAACTTCCAAAGTTCTGAACCAAGGGCTTCATTCGGAACATTCAAAGTTCCGAACGAAGGACAACTTCCGACTCAAGACTGCTCATTCGGAAGTCTCAAACTTCCGAACGAAGGGAAAGTTCCGGATCAGCAATTGTTCATTCGGAACTTAAAAGTTCCGGATCAATATACTTCATTCAGAACTCAAAAAGTTCCGGATCAAGGAGATTCATTCGGAACTCAAAAGTTCCGAACCAAGAGCTTCATTCGGAACTTCTTAAAAGTTCTGAACCAACTTCCGGATCAAGGGCAAGTTCCGAATCAGAAGGCTTCATTCAGAAGTCTGAAACTTCCGAATCAAGGAGGCTTCATTCGGAAGTCTTCCTAATCAAGGGTTGATCAAAAGTTCCGAATCAAGGAAAGTCTGAGAAGTTCTGAATCAGTAAAGTTCCGAACGAAGGATTGTTTTGGATAAGTGACATATTCAGATCAATTTGTTCCGGATCAAGGATTTTGGTAATATTCCGAGCGAAGAAGAATCATTCCAACCGAAGGTGACATTCCGGACGAGTGATTGTTCCAAACGAAGGATTATTCCGAATGAGCTGTATTCAGGTTCTTTTTAGTTTTTGTTTTTGATTTTTATTTTCCAGCTTTATTTTTCCTGCTTTTTCCTTAGTGCACCTTTAAGATTATTTGCCTTAGCTTTATTTTAGTCTTGCCTTAGTTTAAGTTTTAGTTGCGTTTTAAGTTTGCCTTAGATAGATTTAAGTTTGCGTCATTTACTTTAGCGCCCTTTAATTTCAGTCACGTTTTAAATACTTGCACCATTATTTTAATTAGACTTAGATTTACTTTAATTGCACCTTTACTTTAATTGTTCTGCACTTTTATTTAAAAACAACCAAAAATATTTGTTTCACCAAAGAACGACTGAGTCACATAGAGAGCCTAGATCAATTCGATTAGATACCGAGAACAACAATTGAACCTAGCAAAATCTATGTATTAAATGGCGCCGCTGCCGGCTCTTTTCGTAAAGATTAACGGTTTTCTGTGAGAGACGCGTTGCTTTTTGGGATCCGTTCACTTGTGAGCGTTGTTTTTCTTGCATAAAAAATTCCAAAAAAATCATAAAAATTAAAAAATTGATAAAAATCCATAAAAATTAAAAATTTCAAAAATACAAAAAGATTTTATCTTTCTTGTGTATATATATTGTTTTTGCGTTTCGTTTCTTTTTCTTTTGTCTTTGTAGGTGCATGCGTACTAGATCTTCTAATTATCAAGAGCCCGAGCCTCAAGAAGATTTAGCTATGTCTGGTGTAAACAACAATAATCCACCGCACCCTAATAATAACAACAATGCTCTTCCACAGCCCGATCTTCGGACCATGGAAGAACTTTGTCAACCAACAATGTTTGGACGAGGAGGACCGATTGCACCGATGCAAATCAACGCTCCTGAGTTTTCGTTGAAGCACCACATGATTCAGCAAGTGCAAACTAACCCATTCCATGGATTGCCTGATGATGATGCCAACAAACACCTCGACAAGTTCATTACAATCACCCAAAGCATGAAGTTGCCTGGTGCCACAATGGATGTTCTTCTCCTACAACTCTTTCCACATACTTTATCACATCACGCCGAGAAATGGTTTGATCGTCTCCCGAAGAATTCTATTCACACTTGGGATGATATGACTCAACGCTTTTTGTCGCGCTACTTTCCACCATCCATGGTCACAAGCCTTCGTAATCAGATCAGCGGTTTCATGCAAGATCCCGATGAATCTCTTTTTGACGCTTAGGAGAGATATAATGTCTTGATCGATAGATGTCCAAACCACAACATGCTCCCTGTGACCTTAATAGATACTTTCTACAACGGATTGACTTTTCGAGATCGTGATACGATTAATGCAGCCGCCGGTGGCACATTCATGAAAAGGAGACTCGAGGAGTGTAGAGAGTTAATTGAGAACATGACTACTCATCATAAAAACTGGGATTCCTCTGCTTCTTCTAGGAACAACCCGAGAGTCAATGTTTCCTCTACCTCAGCAAACCCTGAGATGACCGAACTCACCCGCATGATGACTGAAATGAGGAAAAGTATTACGCTTCTCGCTTCAAACCAACAACAACAACAAGTTAAAGCAGTTGCTAATCCTTGTGAAACATGTGGCGGTCCTCACTCATACACCGATTGTCCTTCTACACAAGGAAATCCGGAAAATGTGTATGCAGCTTATGGTAATTATTCACCAGAAAATTACCAAGCTAGACAACAAGGGGATAGAAATCTGCTGAGCTACCGTTCCAACAACTACCTTTCACCCGGTTTTTCTCCTCAAAACCAAAACCCCGCCAACAACTACAATAGAAGCAACCAAATCCCACCAAGAGCTTCTAACCCTTATCAACCACCCACCCAACATACCCCACCCATTAATCCCGATGTGGAAGCCGTCATGAGAACTCAAGGTGAGCAAATCAAGAATCTAGAGAGCCAAATAATCAATTTGAAAGGAGATATCATGAAGCAAGGTAATGACATTAGAACCGAGGTTCGTGATAATATTCAATCCTCCTTCAGCACTCAAACAACTGAATTAAAGAATCTGTTGGCTAGTTTCTTGCCCGAAGCTCAACCTTCTTCTTCGAGTTCTCTACCTTCAAACACCGTCACCAATCCGCGAGCTAATGTGAGTGCTATTACTACTCGTAGTGGAGTCACCATCATAGGACCACCAATCCCGACCCCATCATCTACACCTCCTCCACCACCATGTGTCCCTACTCCTCCTACACCTAGTATTAGTACACCATTACCGTCTCCGCCTCGTCATGACGATGTCTCTAGGAAGGACCCTTTAACATCCCAACCTTTACCAACTACACCTTCACCTTCCACCTATAAACCTAGAATCCCATACCCTTCTCGCATAGGCAAGACCAACGAGCTAACCAAGAATGACTGTTAAGTATCGAAATATGTGGATATGCTATCTCAAATGACCATCAACATTAGCCTTGTTGAAGCACTTTGCCACATGCCAAAATTTGTCAAAGCATTCAAGGAATTGCTTAGCAAGAAGGAGAAGCTGATTGAACTCGCCAACACACGCTTAAATGAAAACTGCTCAGCAGTTATTCTTAAAGAATTACCGGAAAAGCTTGGAGATCCCGGGCGTTTTGTGTTGCCTTGCGTGTTCAACAAAACTGAAGAATTTACTGCCCTTGCTGATCTCGGGGCTAGTATTAATCTTATGCCTTTGAGTGTTTGGAAAACACTATCATTACCCGACCTCATTCCAACAAAGATGACTCTCGAACTTGCAAATCGCACTCTCGCTTACCCCGTTGGTATAGCCGAAGACGTGTTTATCAAAGTTGGAACATTTACTTTCCCAGTCGATTTTGTCGTAGTTGATTATGAAATGGACCCTCGTATTCCTTTAATACATGGTCGGCCATTCTTAAGAACCGGACGAGCTTTAGTAGATGTGGCCGAAGGTGAGTTAATCTTACGAGTCGGGGATGATTCAAAAGTTTTTAAAATGGGGAAGCTTACAGGCAAATCCTTTGGAGGCCGAGAATCAGTGAATATGATTAATGTGCTCGATGACTTTACCGTCTATGACAATCCTCTATTCGATTCTTCCATCGATAATCCACTCTTTGACAATGATATGGATGATTCTCGCTCCACTTTGGAACCTTCTCCCATTTATGATTCTCCACCGGTCTTTGATGCTTATGATGATGATGATTCTAGCTCAGATTCGGATGATTTTGATTGTACTTCTGAGTATCCCGAGCTGCCCACTTTCAATGATTTTGATGAGGCCGATACTCTCTCGAGCGATTCTTCACATGATGAAGATCCTCCGCCATCACTCGATCCTACTTTGGACGATTACTCATTTGAGGACGACTTCTCTAAATTTCTCAACACTTACTTCCCTCATGAGAGTGATGCTCCTCCTTATGACTTTGAAGATTATCGTCTTGATCCTACTTTGGATTTGAAGAACATTTTGTCAAAGGAGAAGAAACCGGTCGACACCAATATCCGTTGCACATATGATTTGACACCTCTTTGTCCCCCTTCTGAGGACGAGGTTGTGCTTCTTTGCGGATCTTCTTCACACTCGGCTGAGCCTGAGTGCTATTTTCCCCTGAAGGAAAAGGTGTTCGACCCCGGTATTGAAGTCTTTAAGCCATCTCAGTATCCACCTGATGAAATAAAAGGAAAAATCTTTGGAACCATTGAAGACATGCTTGCACCTCACCATACTTGCTCCCACCGTGCTCCATCACTGCTTAAGGGAACCTTGCCTACTCTTCTTTGGCTTGCCTTGTTCGCCTTAAGCTTGTGTTATTTGCTCGATGAAAACTACGTCTTTGATCCTGGTGGATATGTTTCATGCTTCTTCCGTTGATGATCAAGGTCGAGTCAGGCTCACGACTCGGTTAACAAAAACCAAGCGCTTCTTGGGAGGCAACCCATGCATCTATCTTTTCGCTTTCTTTACCATAAGTGTAGGGGAGACCCTTTGGTTTGCTATTTCCTCTCCTCACTTCTTAATCAGGGATTCGAGCTTCAATGATCCACTCTTGATGATTCTTGACGACCCGTGATTCCGTGTTCTACTTCTTCCCGGTTCTATCCTAAACTCTTTTCGATTCACTATTTTATATTTTCTCAATATTAAAATAGGAATCTCTTTAGTTGTCTTTTCCTTAGCGAGATTTAAACAAAGTGCACAATGTCCTAAGTGTAGGGGAGTTTACTCCCACATGCTTAAACATTGAGGACAATGTTTATCTTAAGTGAAGGGGGGACTTCTATCGAAGTTAAGTGGTATTTTCCTTGTAATTGTCCTCATTTTAACCGGAAAATCAATTTTTCGACATTTTTCAAAATTTTTGATCTATTTTGGCCTATTAGTTTTTAACTTTGTATAGTTATTTTCTTTCTTTATTAGAATAAAAGTTTAATAAAGTGGTTTTAATTTTCAAACGTTGTGAATCTTTTGACTCAACCCGAGTTTACTTATCTAAGTTACTCTAGCTAGTATCCTTAACGTGTTTAAATCAAGTTTTGCTAGGCTTTTATATAGGGAGCTATAAAACGCGAAAGTCTTAACTCTCACGTGTTAAGAACAAGAACTTTTCGCAAGTTCCTATAATTGATCCTAGAGAGTCGTTTATCAAGGGAACTTTAAAATGCGATTTCTAAACTTGAAAGAGTCTAAGAATTTGCAAGATCCTATAGGCGACTCGAAAACCCAAAACTTTGATTTAATAGTCTAAGCATCCACGGGTCTCATTCCTTGATATTTTAAACTGTGGAGAACGAGAGATGATAGAGCCAATTATAAGTCCGGTATTCTTTCGTGAATTTATGTGAGTTAATTATGAGCCTATTCTCCCATCGCTTGCTAATAAATTTATCTGCTAATAAATAAGGTTGAACGATTTGAAAAGTTACTTAGCTTCTAGCACAAGATCGTTTAAAAGTTGCTCGGTATGGATTAGAGTTCATAGCCAAGGCATAACTTATTGAAGCGGGATGCGAAGATTGGCGAGTCCGAAAAGGCCCTAACAAGGCATGAGGGCTATATTTTGTTGCTAAGATCCAAAAGTGATGTGAAGAATCATTTATCGAAAATCAATATGAAGGATCGAGACACACGACGAAAAGCAAATACTCCCCAAAAGTCATGGAGAAGTGTATCCGAAAAGACCCTAACAAGGTATGAGGATAAATAGATCCAAGTCATAAAAGGAGGCGGATCGTTGTATATCAAAGTCCAAAATAAAGATTGGAGAAAAATGAAGAAGTCGTGGTCCAAGTATGAATCTCTCAAAACTTCAAGTGAATAAATTCCATTATGAAGAGAAGACCATTATTTCATGAACGTCTCTCAAGGTTTGAAGTATGAAGTCGCTGCCAAATATCGGTCCGAGAAAGGTCTCAAATCGCGAAGCGAGTTATGCCAAGATATGAACTTTATGAGGTCACGAGAAGCAGTTTTAAAAGATTTTGTCCTTTAGCTAACTATTGATTAAATCGTTCACTTTATTTTTAGACTTAATAACTATCGAAATAAGTCAAAAATGCATCCTCGTGATCATTCAAGACAATAATAAAATATAAGAGATACACATAGGAATAAGGGAGTCTAAGTGAATAATTGGCCCACATGAGTTCGTGTTAGTATACTAACTTATAATAACAATGATCTCGTTTTTAAGCTTGGTTTGGAGAAAGTGAAAACTTGAGGATGATGATTATTCATAACATTTCCAAAACCCAAGGTATGCTTTTGATTTCTTTACTTTGAATGTTTATAGTTTTTATTTCTTTGTAACTAATGCATTGCATGAGGACAATGCAATGGTCAAGTGTAGGGGATTTGATAGGTGTGTAAACACCCATCTTTTCTACCACTTAATTACAATAATAACCGGACCAAAACGTGTATTTTATGTATTTTATGTCAGAATTATGCGTGGTTTGTGTTTTTGTTGTGATTTAGGACGAAAAGGTGAAAAGTGGAGAAAACACGGACATTCACGGGCATTTACGGACTTTTATTGAAGAAAAAGAAGTAAGACGAAGTCAAGAAGTCAAGAATGCAAAAAGAACGGAAGTCCAAGACCAATTCTGAAGATTTATCGAAGAAAAAGTCAAAAGACGGAAGTTTATCAAAAGCCGAGGAACTCAAGTCTATTTTGTTGAAGAATTAAAAGACGAGTTCAAGAGAAATCCCGAGCCACAAGTCATTAGAGTCCAAGTTTAAAGAAGATTAGAAGGAAAAAGGACTAATGGTGCAATTAATGAAGACTATATGCTTAAGGGCTTAATGATGCAATTATGAAGAAATGAAGGAGGGGAGGAAGCTTCCTAATCCTCCCCTATATATAGATTAGGCTTAATCACTTTTCATTCTTGTTGGCTAATAGTGACAATTAGTCCTTCCACCTTTGATTACCTTGTCATTTACTTTTCTTGTCAACTTTAAATACATGTTTTGCACCTTAATTACCATTTAATTCCAAGTAAGTTTTCATTTTAATTCTTGTCAATCTTTACTTTATCTTGTTAATCTCTCATCTACCTTTCTTAATCTTTAATTTTTTATGTTTATGTTTATGTTTATGTTCATGTTCATGCTTTTATTTTGATCCAAATGGTTTTTAATTATTGTGGTTAAAGTTGTTTGTTTTATTGATTTAAACTGTTTGATTGTGTTTACTGTTGCTTCGTTATTGGTTAAATTAAATCGTTTGTTTGATTCTGCTTAATTTGTTGTTAGATTCGTTTATCTGTGATTCCCTTGTTCTTCGGGAGAGTTTGTTTTTGTTTATGATCTTTCCAGGAAATCTTCCGAATCAAGAGAGGGATTCTGTTCATTCGGAACTTCCAAAGTTCCGAACCAAGGGCTTCATTCGGAACATTCAAAGTTCCGAACGAAGGACAACTTCCGACTCAAGACTGCTCATTCGGAAGTCTCAAACTTCTGAACGAAGGGAAAGTTCCGGATCAGCAATTGTTCATTCGGAACTTAAAAGTTCCGGATCAATATACTTCATTCGGAACTCAAAAAGTTCCGGATCAAGGAGATTCATTCGGAACTCAAAAGTTCCGAACCAAGAGCTTCATTCGGAACTTCTTAAAAGTTCCGAACCAACTTCCGGATCAAGGGCAAGTTCCAAATCAGAAGGCTTCATTCGGAAGTCTGAAACTTCCGAATCAAGGAGGCTTCATTCGGAAGTCTTCCGAATCGAGAGTTGATCAAAAGTTCCGAATCAAGGCAAGTCTGAGAAGTTCCGAATCAGTAAAGTTCCGAACGAAGGATTGTTTTGGATAAGTGACATATTCAGATCAATTTGTTCCGGATCAAGGATTTTGGTAATATTCCGAGCGAAGAAGAATCATTCAAACCGAAGGTGACATTCCGGACGAGTGATTGTTCCAAACGAAGGATTATTCCGAATGAGCTGTATTCAGGTTCTTTTTAGTTTTTGTTTTTGATTTTTATTTTCAAGCTTTATTTTTCCTGCTTTTTCCTTAGTGCACCTTTAAGATTATTTGCCTTAGCTTTATTTTAGTCTTGCCTTAGTTTATGTTTTAGTTGCGTTTTAAGTTTGCCTTAGATAGATTTAAGTTTGCGTCATTTACTTTAGCGCCCTTTAATTTCAGTCACGTTTCAAATACTTGCACCATTATTTTAATTAGACTTAGATTTACTTTAATTGCACCTTTACTTTAATTGTTCTGCACTTTTATTTAAAAACAACCAAAAATATTTGTTTCACCAAAGAACGACTGAGTCACATAGAGAGCCTAGATCAATTCGATTAGATACCGAGAACAACAATTGAACCTAGCAAAATCTAACAATTTAAGGTCATGGTTTTTCATGGTTTTGAGTTACAACAAGTTTACTTATGAGATTTGTGATTATTAGTTAACCATAATCCCAAAAGTAATGCTTATAACCCACGGCTACATTTAAATCCATAAAATGATTTACATGATTTTTATCAAGTTCAAACATAGAATAATAGTCATAGGTTTCTTATCAAAAGTTTTTAACCATGACTAATGGTATTCCCAAATATGCCGTGACCTATATGGTCATGGTTTTATCAAATCTTAATTTTTAACAAGTTGTTATATGTGTTTATAGGTGGATGGTAATGCATGCAAGTAAAATGAAGAAAGCATAATGAGTAATACCTTCTTGTTAAAGTTACCAAGGAAGATCTATGGAACAAAGGAGATTAGTGAACAAATCTTGATGAGGATGAAAACCCTAATCAATAATCCAAGCCGTGACCTATGTGGGTTCGACTAGGGCTTGTATGGATTTCTATAAAGATCAAGTTGGTAGAGATACTTCCAAATTATTAGTAGTAATGAAGAAGAAGACAATAACTAGTGAAGTTAATTTGTTCTTGGATGCATATGGCTAAGCCGTATGATTTGAGAGAGAAAGGGATGAGAGAAAGTGAGATTTGATTTGAATGTGGGAATGAGAATGTTGGTGTGTATGTTTCGGCTTAAAGAAGAGAGAGGGAAAGGCAAATGGCATGATTTGCCTTGATAAGAGATATCATGTCAAGTGTTGGCTTTTCCAAAACCAAGGCAACTCTTCTCCTTCCACCTAGTGTGTGTGTCGTGTAAGGCTAACCAAAGGGGAGTGGGCTTGGGCTTGTTGTGGGCTTGACATAGAGGGAGATGTGTACTTGGGCTAGTTTAAGAAATGGGTAAGCATGCATATGGTATGCATACATACATACATGGCTACATATATGTAGTGCAACATTGTTTCTCCAATTTGTTAAGTGTTATATACTCAAATGATGGTTATACATTTTATTACTTGTTCTTCTAAATTTAAGTACATAGTTTAAGTTATGTAACTTATTTACAACAAAGATGTAATGTAAAAAAAATATAAGTACACAATGGACATGTTCACACATTTTTATAAGAATATAACACATGAGTGAATGTTCTAGGATCATTGAGTAAAACTTTATTACATGTTTCTCATGGTAAAATCATGGATTTTACAGTCTTTGGGAGTATTACTTCATACCACAACACACAAGTTACAGAAAATGCCCTCAAAAGGAGGCGTTTGAAAATTTTAATCCATTCGATATTTAAAATCAGAGTTTACAAACAGATCCTAATCATAGTGTAATCATAAACAGTTTTAAAAAGTTTATTGAATGACATTCAGTATTATATTGCCTTCAAAATATCATGTGGACTCCATGCTCCAGCTTTTAAGTACCTGAGATAAGCATGCTAAAACCGTCAATATAAAGGTTGAGTGAATTCATAAGTTTTTAAGTAAAAGCAGTGGACCACAAGATTTCAAGTATTTAGTCTCCAAAGTCAGATAGCATCCATTATCGCACTAAGCTCATGAAACTGACACGTTAACAGAGTTCAGATAAGTTTGCCTTTAGTAGGTAATTTGCCATATTACCTAGAGTTCTGAAATACAACGTGTCCGTTTGACCAGTTCAGTCAGTCAAGTAAGCACGACTTACCCAGACAGGGATGTCAATCCCAATTGGGGGTGTAATCAATCCAAGCTTTTATCAAGCAACTCGAGCTCGAGCTTGGCTCGATCAAGCCAAGCTTTTATCAAGCTCAAGCCCAAGCTCAAGCCCAAAAAATAGCTCGAAACTATATCAAGCTCAAGCTCAAGTTTTTGATAGCTCGGCTCGAGTTCTTATCAAGCTTTTTCAAGCTCTATCAAAAATATGTTTTTATGATGAATTTATATAAGCAACTATATGTTAATTTGAGTATTAACCTAATTTTTAGGGCTAATTTCATAAATAAATAATATATTTTAGAATGACTTTTAACTCTTATTACATGTATATTTTAGTTCTTTGTATTTTAAATGATTCTTTATTTTTGTAAATTTAATTATTGCATTATTACTCGGTACTTGGTAAAATACAATATGTGTATAAATATTTTTTGTACTCTTCTAAATATTAAATGTAACGTGTCTAGATTGTGCTCGCATTCACATCATGCAATGGCCTTTGGGGCCTTAATCGTATTGGAGTGCAAAACACATTTGAAACCAAGATTGTACGATAATTGTGTTATTGGTTTTACTAATGTTAAATAAATCAAATTTGTTTTAAGTAATGATTTTTGTTTTTTCTATTTTTATACATATGTTTATTGAAGAGTTTTATTACAAAAAAATTAAATTTATAAATAATTAAGCTTTTCAAGCCAAACTCAAGCTTTTATCAAGCCTTATCAAGCCAAGCTCAAGCTTGGATTGGTAAAGCTTGACAAGCTATCAAGCCTATCTGAAGTCTATAGTTTTAGTATCAAGCCATGCTCAAGCCCTACTAAGCTTGAGCTCGGATCGGCTCGATTACACCCCTAATCCCAATAGATCTATTCAAAGCATGTGTGTTTACTCGACCAGTACAGTCGGTCCAAGTAATTAACGGTTCATGACTAAAAGGGACTTGTTGTGGGAAATAGTGTTCCTTAGTGTAAATGATAATGACATGATAAGCATACAGTTCAAGCACTTGCGTCTGTTCGTAAAAAGTAGCATGTATCACCCTCGCGGGTTTAATAAAACAATTAAATTAAGTAAAAGTGAGGCTATGAACTCACCTTAGCAAACAAAACGTAAGTACAGAAACGATCAAAGCGATAATTATTGAAAGAAACCCTATAACGTAGAGAATCACAAACACGTTATGTATCTTATTAGAAAATTCCTTCTCTCCGGTACACATGACTTCGTTGCCATTAAAAAGTTTGCACTATTAAATAATTGGAAGATGGTTTAAATACAAACGCGTGGTGGTCTTTTATATCTAAGGCACAATCGGCTTAGCGATTGTATTTTTATAAAATATCTGGAATAAAGTAGCTATATGTGGTGTGCATGTAATATTCATATTTACAAGTTGTAGTCTTAGAGGCCAAGTTAGCTGACTCTTTAAAGAAAACGACACCAACGTTTTTCATATAGAAACATGTGTCACTAGATTGCCATCTTTTGATTGCTAATATTTGTCCTAATCTAAAATTTGATTTAATATTGTTTTGACATCTCAATAAATATAGTTTCATGCTAACCTCAATATTTGTTTGTTTAATTCTAACCAACTGTTTGTTAAGTTAAAAAAATAATTTTGTAGGTCATGTTTTTTTATCAAACGCATACATGCACACATGTATTAAGAAAAGGTGATTTTTATTAAATAAATTTGTCGCACAAATGATAAAGCGGGTATTATCGAAATCCTATATTTTAAAAGTTACGTGTTTTAGAAAATAATCGTAAAACACGAAAAACGCTCAATATAAAGTAAAAACATCGACATTCGGAGCACGTTGACATTTTGATATAAAAATGAGGACTTATAATTTAATAAATGTTAACGCTGCATATAAGCGAACGACACTTAAAGATTTATCATAAATTTAAGAAGAATACCTTTAAAACGAAAAAAATATTTACGATGATGATAGAGAATATTTCTATATTATTTATGGTCGATGACGGACATAAACTTTGTAGATAAAGAATAATTATATTTTATTTAAAGCCCTAACTTTGTCGGTTAACCAAGAATTCAATATATATATATATATATATATATATATATATATATATATATATATATATATATATATATATATATATATATATATATATATATATATATATATATATATATATATATATATATATATATATATATATATATATATATATATATATATATATATATATATATATATATATATATATATATATTTATAAAAACAAACATGTTGAATAAAAGTCGGGTTATAAATATTGATCCGAAAATTAAGAATTACTACAGAGCAACATGAGGATGGCATGAAGAGGCACAAGACTGAAATTATTCTAGATTGTGGGAACCTTATATTGTAAAACTCTGATTTTTCAATGATATATAAAGAAAGTTGATTTTGTCACTCTTTTGAGTTATTTCCTATTATTATGACTTGTGAACTATGAAGTAGTACCCCATATCAGTTTTCCGCTGCGTAAAGGTAAAATGGGGGTGTTATAGGTTGGTATCAGAACCATAGTTATAGAGAACAAGAATTAAAATCTTGACTATAGCTGCTTCTAAAATAATTTCAAGAATGTCATCCGTGCCAAAGCCAGTACTGCTACAAGAATGATGTAGATGACTGTACTGATATTTTCCATGATTATGTGTAAGTTTATGCTTATTTGATATTATGCCTATGCCTAAGAGATATTATGCTTAGACATAAATGATATTTTATTTAAATGTACGTAATATAATATAAATAAGTTATGTTATTTATCGACGTCTCCAGAAATATGTATTCCTATCTTCCTCCTTTTATCATCTCATCGGATTCTCAAGATGAGCATTCTGCCAGTATTCCTGATAATTCCCCGAAGTATATTTCCAATCTCTTGATAAATAATCCTTATGATACTTCAGCAAACCCATCCAAAGATTAGAAAATCCTAAAAGACATTTTTCCTTTTGATGATGACCCCTATATACAAGTTATACGAGCATATAATAAAGAGATAGATTTTACACCTCAACAACAAAATTCTCCATCACTTTACCTTATTAATATATCATCACTTATATCTGAAAACTTACTTATGAACAACAAATTAAAGATATCCTACCTTATATGAAAGAACTTCCTCCCGAGCGTATTGAAGATCTTGAAGATAAAGTTGAAGGACTTAGGAAAGGTCGAAGAATTATACAACGAGATTCTGAGAAGTTAGAAGAAGATTTTGAAGAAATTAAGGCTAAGTTATGGAAAAGACAAATGATACACGATGAAGAAAGTGTTCAAGCTCGACTGAAGATTTCTACTCTAGAATCAGTCATTGCGGACATCCAAATTAGACATTGAGCCAATATACGAAGTCTTTTTGATGCGTCAAATAACTCAAGAAGGAGAGATGAAGACATTAGACTATTAAGTTGTAAATACTTTCAACTTTATGTCTTTACTTTTATCTTAACAGTGAAGATTGTCTTGTAAGTTTAAACAGACAAATTGTTAATAAATAAAAGTTGTGTTTCTCGTCTTGTCATTTCCTTTATATATTTCTGAGAAATAAGAAAATCCCTATTTCTTGGTTTTCTAAAAAATGTTTATGAATGAAATTACTTTAATGCTGGGAAAAGCATATGCTTGATAAAGTATATATTCTTGGAATTTCTGTTATCTTCTATGTGATAACCCGAACCCGAGGTCATTCTTTAATTATATTTTTACGTATATTTTGAAATTTTTTACGAGATTGAATGTCATGATGTTTGGTGATTTTAGTTGAACGAATGTTGAAAGTTATATTTTTACGTTTTAACGAATTACGAGGATTATTACTGATCGCGATATCAATGGATGCCCGAAACTTTATGTTTTATTTTAAATCATGTCGATGTTTGATGTTTGATGTTTTGACGTTTTTAGTTTTTTTATTGCGTATTAAGTCGTGCTAGGACTATATAATATCATATTTTGTGTGTGTTTTAAGTTTTGAGAAGTATTATCATGAAACCTGAGACCCGTAAATATTTATAAAATTGACTGATCGTCATTTCCCGCTTTTTAAACAAGTATTTGCATTTTGGTCCACTAGAATCACAATTGGCAAAAACTACCCTAAATTTCCACCATATAAAAGAAAATATTAAATACAAAAACACATACAAAACCCACTAACTAGCAAAAACTCTCTCTCTCTCTCTCTCTCTCTCTCTCTCTCTCTCTCTCTCTCTCTCTCTCTCTCTCTCTCTATCTCTTTCTCTCTCTCTCTCTCTTTGTGCTCTCTCTTTGCCGTCACCTCCACACAACACAAACACCCCTTGATTTTGAAAATCAAGCTTAATCTTTAAAAACCAAGCAAAGACCCATCTTAGTTTTGCTTTTCTCATCACTTTGGTATAAAATTTAGCTACATGCATGAACTTTTTCTAAAAACCCATTTTTGATGAAAAATCTTATGTTTTGATCTTGTTTAATTGTTGTATGTAGGTGTGATGTAGTAAAATCGTACACATTTTAGGAAAACACGTATAATCGGCAAGTATTAAACCTTCACGTTTAGGAAAACGCGAATGCTCGATAAGTGCGAGTTCGTTCTTGAAGGAGGTGTATGTGTATTAGGCCAATAATATAAAAATCAAGTTTGGATTAGTGACGTTTTTGGGTTTTAAGAGAGAAAATTAAAAGACGAGTTACACTACGATTAAACTACGACGAATGGCGTAAAACGTAAACGTAAATACGTAAAACGTGACGAAATTAAAAATTAAACCTAAAAACAATTTAACAATTAAAAATAAGTCTAAAATAATATAAATAAGAATAAAAATTCAATAAATAAATTTTAAAACCTTTTATTAATTAAATATTCTATTTTAAATGCTAATTAAAGTCCTAAAATTAAATATAATTAACAAAAAGAAAAAAATATTATTTTATCAAACTAAAATCTCACTTATATTGTTTAAACACTAAAAAGTATTTTTCCTAAATTTTTAAAACTATTTTTCTATTTTAAAAGGCTAAAAACACTTTTTAAACTAAAATAATGATAAAAAAATAAAATAATGAGAAAAATATTTTTACTTTTCTAAAAATATTATTTTACTTATCTAATCAAAATAAAATAAAAAAAACTAAAAACAGTAAATTTTGACCTAATAAGACAAAAACATTTTAATTAAAAAGCCATTTTATCTTAAAATAATTCAAAAAATAATTAAATAAAGTGAAAAATGAAATTCTTTTTGTAAAAATCTTAAAATACTTAACTAAAAATAGGAAAAATGAAAAAAACTTGAAAACACAACTTTTTACCACTAAAAGACAAAAATAGTTTAATAAAATCCTATTTAAAAATTTAAATTAATGCTAAAAAATAATAAAATAAACAGAAAAATAAAACTAACTTTATGAAAAATATTAAAATAAATAAACAAAACAGGGAAAAATGAAAAATCTGAAAAATGTAGAATTAAGAGCACTAAAGACAAAAACTATGAAAACTGAAAGTGACACTTGCTGGGTTGTTTGTCTTTTAGCCCGACAGTGGGGACAAATACTCTATCAGTGGGAACTTGGTTCCCACTGCTCTACCTCATAAACCAAAAATGTGTTGATTTTGAGCTAATTACTTGGTTTTTTGGAAAGCAAAGGCAACCCCACACTCAGTGGAGTGTGGGGAGTCAAGATATAGCAAAAAACAAGCAATACAAACACAAAAGAGGCACATAATCACTCAAATCAAGTTGTTGATACAGCTAGGGGTAGGTCTGATGGTTTAACTGATATAATTGGTCAAGTTTGTGAGTTTTAGACCTCACTATCTAGCACCCTAGCAGTCCACAAGCAAAAACAAGAACACACAACCCTAAAATGACTATAACACTAACTGATTACAAGATTTCAAGAAGTCAAACTCAAAATCAAACCTAATAGAGTCTACTGATGAACCTAGGCTGTTTTTATTAAAATTTTACCAAGCAAAATCTTTGTTACACTAACAATATCAAAACCAATTACTGGTATATCCTACTAGTAACTATTTGGGTGTGTTCAAGTTGTGTCTATCCTACCTTTCGTCACCCAAGGCAAATAAAGATCCAATCCAAACACCCCTAAATAACTGATGAAAAAAAGTCTTCAAACAACACCTAATCTAAACACTACAATATGCTTCTAAACATACTAAACATGCATCCAAACCAACTAATAAACATGAATCGACACTTAACATGCACTTAAAACAGATTAACATAAATTCAACAACTTCAAAAAAAACTAGGAGGGTTCAAGCCTTACCAGCTGATGCCTTCCCCTATGATTTTTTTGTGAGCTTATGAGAGATAGTAGAGGATCCTTGTTGAGGTCCTAAGGTACGACCAAGGACAACTATGTCTTTAACAAAAATGGAAAAGGAAAGTGGCGAGGAAGTCTACAACAGACAAATCCTCACCCACTTCTTTATACCTGCTAAACACACAAAGAAAAGAAAACAGGTAGCTTAAAGAGTCTACCTCAAAAGCTTTTTGTCAAAAGCTTTTAAGTCAAACCTTTAAGCAGTTAGCACTAAACTAGAAAATGGGATTTTCAAAATCTTTGGGACAAAAACCAACTGAAACTTTGTAAACAAATTTTTAAAACCAGAAATAACATAAACTAACATGAACTTAAGTCCCAAAAACTAAATTCGGCTGTCACTTCCTCCAGTTTTTGGACTTAAGGGTCATGGATTTCAAAAACACTTTCCATGTAATATTTCACAAAGAAATATTTACCAACAACCCACTTATCAACCACCCGCTTACCAAGTTCCCCATCCCAACCAACCCACGGCATACAATCAAGAGGTTGAAACGTACATGAGGACCAATGCTGCGCTGGTGAAGAATCTTCAAAGTCAAATAATCAACTTGAAAGGTGACATGGCGAAACAAGGGAATGATCTTCGAGCCGAGCTTAGGAATGACATGTGAACCTCTTTAAGCAGTCAAACGAATGACTTAAGGGATATGATGGCTAGTTTCTTCCCAAGTAGTCAACCCTCTGGTTCAGGTTCTCTTCCAAGTAACACCGTTGCTAATACAAGAGGGGAGATGAAAGCAATCACAACCCGGAGTGGAAAAGGTTACAAGGAACCCGAGATTCCTACACCTACACCGGTGATTGTGATAAAGGAAAACGAGCCCCCTTCACCAATACCTCCACCTTCTACTTCTACACCTCCACCACCCAAGGATGTGAGTGAGAATTCCATTCCAAAGCCTTCATCTCAACCCAATATACCTTATCCTTCAAGGTTGAAGAAAAAAAAAATTGAAGAACAAGGATGATATTCAAGTTTCGAACTTTCTTAAAATGTTTAAACAATTGAATTTCAACATCTCCTTTGATGAGGATCTCGCTCACATGCCTAAATATGCGAAAATGTTTAAAGATCTTCTTAGTGATAAGGAAAAGCTTATTGATATTGCTCAGACCCAACTTAATGAGAATTGCTACGCGGTTCTCTTAAGGAAATTACCAACCAAACTAGGTGATCCGGGTCGCTTTCTTATTCCTTGCAACTTTCCCGGGGTAGAGAATTGTATGGACCTAGCCGATCTAGGTGCTAGTATCAACTTAATGCCATTAAGCGTTTGGAAACAATTATCTCTACCTGAGCTAGTCCCCACACGAATGAAATTGAAGTTAGCTAACCGTACGGTTTCTTATCCAGTGGGGATAGCCAAAGATGTCTTCGTCGGTGTCGACAAATTCACCTTTCCTGTGGATTTTGTTGTCGTTGACTACGTGATGGATCCCCGTGTTCCATTAATCGTTGGACGTCCATTCTTGAGGACCGGTCGCACTCTCATTGATGTAGCCGCGGGCGAATTAATCATGAGAGTTGGTGACGACAAAATCGTCTTCAACATGGGTAAACTTTCTACCTTATGAACACGAGAGCGTTAATTTCATTGACGTACTTGATGAGGCTTGTGAAGAACACTTCAAATACGCTTGTAAAAGTGGTTTTTCTTCTCTACCCATTGTTGAGATCGTTGCCTCTATTGCTCCATCGTTAACTCCATTTGGAGAAAGTGACTTCCTTTTGAAAGAATTTGAAGCAAGTTTAGGGGATGTGGACTTAAAATATGACGATTCTCCCTCCGATTGGGATGAAGACATTCGTACCATTGAGAAAATTCTCAATGAGGACCATATTTCTCCACCTTCCCCTATGGAAATCATAAACGATGATCCAAATTTGACTACGCCTTCCATCGACAATCCTCCGGATTTAGAACTTAAGGATTTACCGTCTCATCTCGAATACTTTTCCTTGAAGAGAATAAGAAGTTACCCGTCATCATTGCAAAGGACTTAAAAGAGGATGAAAAATCTCGACTTTTTGATGTGCTAAAAAATCATAAGAAAGCAATTGCTTGGAAAATTTCCGACATCCGCGGAATTGATCCTAACTTTTGTACTCATAAAATTCTCATGGAAGATGACTTTAAACCCGCAATCCAAAGCCAAAGAAGGGTTAATCCAAAAATTCATGACGTCATCAAGAAACAAGTTATCAATCTTCTAGATGCCGGAATGATTTACCCTATTTCGGATTCGCCATGGGTAAGTCCTGTCCATTGTGTGCCTAAGAAAGGCAGAATAACCGTTGTTTCCAATGAAAACAACGAGTTGATTCCTACTCTACTTGTCACGGGTTAGCGAGTTTGCATAGACTATCGCAAGCTCAATGATGTCACTCGTAAGGATCATTTTACCCTTCCTTTCATGGATCAAATGCTCGAGCGTTTAGCGGGTTATGACTACTATTGCTTCTTAGACGGTTTCTCCGGGTAGTTTCAAATTCCCATCGATCCAAAAGACCAAGAGAAAACCACATTCACTTGTCCTTATGGAACATTTGCTTACAAAAGAATGCCTTTCGGCTTATGCAATGCTCCCAAGACTTTCCAAAGGTGTATGATGGCTATATTCCATGACATGGTTGAAGAAACTATGGAAGTCTTTATGGATGATTTCTCGGTCTATGGTGATTCTTTCTCTACTTGCCTTTACAATTTAGAACGTATTCTCAAACGGTGTGAAGACACTCGTCTCGTTCTTAATTGGGAAAAGTGCCATTTCATGGTCAAAGAAGGCATTGTTCTTGGTCATAAAATCTCCAAATCCGGTCTTGAAGTCGGACGTGCTAAAGTCGATGTAATTGCTAAATTACCTCCTCCTTCAACCGTGAAGGGTGTGAGAAGTTTCCTTGGTCATGCGGGCTTCTATCGTTGATTCATTCAAGATTTTTCTAAGATCGCTCGCCCGATGACCCACCTCTTGGAAAAAGATACTCATTTTATCTTTTCTAAAGAGTGTATCGAATCTTTCAATCTTCTTAAGGATAAATTAACTAAGGCACCGGTCTTAGTTACTCCTAATTGGGAGTTACCTTTCGAATTTATGTGTAATGCTAGCGACTTTGCTATTAGAGCAGTTTTTGGACAAAAAATCAACAAACATTTTCAACCAATCCATTACGCTAGCAAGACAATGACGGGGGCTCATTTGCATTATACCACTACCAAAAAAGAGCTTTTAGCTGTAGTATATGCTTTTGAGAAATTCTGCCCCTATCTTGTGCTTTCCACGACCATCGTTTACACCGATCATTCAGTGTTGAAGTACTTGTTAACAAAACTAGATTCCAAACCAAGACTTCTTCGTTGGGTTTTACTCCTTCAAGAATTCAAAATTGAATTTCGTGATAAAAAGGGAGCAGAAAACCTAGCCGCGGATCATCTTAGTAGACTCGAGGATCCTTATCAATGGGAGCTCCCAAATCAAGAGATTAATGAATCTTTTCCCCTTGAGGCCTTGATGTCTATTAACTCCAATCTTGATGAGACCCCATGGTTTGTGGACTTTGCAAACTACTTGGCAGGTGGAATTCTCATCGAAGGGTTATCGTCGCAGCAAAAGAAGAAATTCTTCAAGCATGTGAAAACTTACTATTGGGATGACCCTTATCTCTTCAAACAATGTGCTGACTTGATCCTTCGTCGGTGTGTTGACGGGCCCGCAGCTTTACAAATCTTGGAAGCTTGCCATAAAGGACCAACCGGTGGTCACTTTGGTCCCAATTACACCGCGAAGAAAGTTTTCGATTCTAGATTTTATTGGCCCACCATTTATCGTGATGCACACGAAATGGTTAAGCATTGTGATGCTTGCCAACGACAAGGCAAGATCACACATAAAGATGAGATGCCTCAAAATTTCATCCAAGAGTGTGAATTCTTTGACGTATGGGGCATCGACTTTATGGGGCCATTTCCATCATCTAAAGGGAACAAGTATATCCTCGTAGCCGTTGACTACGTATCAAAATGGGTTGAAGCAAAGGCTTTACCTACTAACGATGCGAGGGTAGTTGTGAACTTTCTAAAACAATTATTTGCTCGATTCGGTGTTCCTCTTCCTATCATTAGTAATCGCGGGACTCATTTTTGTAATGATCAATTTGCTCGAGTCATGGCTAAGTATGGTGTCAATCACCGACTTTCCACCGCGTATCATCCACAAACAAATGGTCAAGCCAATATTTCTAACCGTGGACTTAAGAGAATCTTAGAGCGTACTGTGGGAGAGCATCGTGCCTCATGGGCCGATAAGTTAGATGATGCTTTGTGGGCTTTCCGTACCGCATATAAGACTCCTATTGGTTGCACTCCATATCGTCTTGTGTACGGAAAGGCATGCCACCTCCCCATTGAGTTAGAGCATAAGGCTTATTGGGCCTTGAAATGGGCTAATTTTGATATCAACAAAGCCGGTGATCTTAGGAAGATCCAACTTGAATGAACTTAATGAACTGAGGAATGAAGCTTGTGAGAATTCATTGATCCACAAGGAGAAAACCAAGCTCATTCATGATTCTAGGATTAAGAACAGAGAGTTTCACATAGGTGATCAAGTTTTACTCTTTAACTCTCGGTTGAAAATCTTTTCAAGCAAGCTTAAGAGCCGTTGGTCTGGTCCATTCACCGTCGCCAAAGTCTTCCCTTATGGCACCATTGAGTTATCGCAACCAAATGGGCCAAATTTTAAAGTGAATGACCAGCGTATAAAGTTGTACTTTGGTGAGGACATCTCTCATGAGATGATTCCATCCCTCACCACGTTTCCCTCGAATTAATTCTGGGTCGATTCAGGCTCGTGACTCGGTTAACAAAAACAAGCGCTTCTCCGGAGGCAACCCGTTTATCTATCCTTTACCCGTTTTCATAATAAGTGTAGGGGGAGCTACGTAGGTGTTTGTTGTCTTGTTTCTTATGATGTGCAGGGATTAAAGCTTCAAAGAGCACTTTTGATGACATTTGACAACCCGTGATCCCATGTACCCGTCTTCCCAGTTCTATCCTAAACTCTTGTGATTCAATATTTCATATCTTATATGTTGCCATTAAAGTCACTATTGTCGTCTCTTCCTTACAAGATTTAAACAAAGTGCACAATGTCCTAAGTGTAGGGGAGTTTACTCCCACATGCTTAAACATTGAGGGCAATGTTTATATCAAGTGTAAGGGGACTTCTATCGAAGTTAAGTGGGTTTTTCTATGAATATGTCCTTATTTTAACCAGAAAATCTAACTTTTTGACATTTTTCAAAATTTTTGATCTATTTTGGCTTGGTAGTATTTTTCAATTATCTTCTTTTATGATCTTTCCTTTTGTTGTCGCATCGTATGTATATATTTCATTTCAAAAATATAGTCAAAAGAGAAAAATAAAGTTGAATAAAATGGTTTTAATGAGTTTAGATGTCGTTGATATATTAGGCCCGTCATGAATCTTTTGACTCAACCCGAGTTTACTTATCTAAGTTTACTCTAGCTAGTATCCTTAACGTGTTTAAATCAAGTTTTGCTAGGTGATAAGTGTGAAAACACTCATCAATAATGATCCAAATACCACTCAAAACACAGTCGAATACCTTATATTTAACTGAAAATTGTCAGAATTACGTGGGTATTGGTGTTTTTGTGTTTTCAGGTAATGTAGATGCATTTTGGAGCAAAGATACGTTTTGAGGGATTTATTTGATCAAAAGACGAAGAAAAAGACGAAAGATGCTTTCAAGGACTATACTTGGCATAATTTCAAAGATCAAGGGCTGAACTTGCAATTTTCTACAAAGATGAAGGATGATAATAAATTGTCATAAAAGCTTTTATCCTTTATTGATAAAGATAGAAAAGAAAGGACCAATTGGCAAAATAATGGGAGAAGTTGTATTTACTTGGTCATTGACCAACTTTCGGTCAAACTCTCACAAACACACAAACGTCTTCTTCTCCATCCAAGAGAGAGAAATGGACGGTTTCATCTCCTCCTTTCTCCATAACCTGCAATCGATTATCAAGGACGATCCAAGGTGAATCAATCGAAGATCATAACTACAAAAATACTCCTCTCCATCTCCTCTACAACATGGTGTCAATTAATTGCGTCAAGATCAAGCAACAAAGAAACGCCCAATTTTTTATTGAAGATGAAGAACGAGTCAACCTCGTATTTTCCACGTGTCAATTGCTTATTGGATAAACCACGTCACATCACTCCTCTCGACGCCTATAAAAGAAGATGAAGACCTCATTTGCAATCGGTTAGCATAGGAGTAGTTTTACACATAGTGTAGGTGTAGATTAGGAGTAGTTAGTTTTCTCCCACATCTTTATGATTTTCAGTCGATCATTCTGTTAGAAGTTAGTTTTGATTCTGTTAATCAGTTAATACAGTTGTAACGATTTCTTTTCATCTCCATTAATGAAAGCTTCGAGTTATTTTCTACTAATCTCTCTTTGATTTCTTAGAGTTTGATTTCATATTTTCTATAATTACTGCTTTAGACTACTGTTCACCGTAAGTCTTTATCATTCGTCACTTCTTATTAGCTATAAGTCAGTTTGATCTTGTTAAAATTGTTCCATTTTACTAGCAGTTAAGTTTGTTAGGATAATAGAGAATCAAGTTTAATCGAGTAATGAAAGTTTTCATTCAATAAGTTCATTTACAGATTTGAAAAGATTCAGTTTTTAGTCTAAACATTCTTCACCGAACTTTTAGTTTGATAGTTTAAATAGTTGAATTTACTTCTAGACATAATTCATTTCAGTTTCTATTAAAGTTCCTGTCGATCTGTTCATTTTGAATGAACTATCATATTCAGTTTTTTTTGCCAAGATTTCAGAAGATTTAGAAGCAGGTTTGGATTTGTTGGTTTGGTAATGCTAATAGAATCGCAAGGTTATAATGATTTGTTAAAATCAGTATGCAGGTTCAAGAATCGAAAAGTCTTGTTTTGTTTGCTCGTTTAGTTTGATTTTGCAGGTGTAATTTGAAGTTTATGCAGATTCCGTTATTGGTGGACTTAATCCGTCAGTTTCAGTAGGAATCGTGTGGAGGTTAAGCGTTTTCTTAAGCCGGCTCAGCGCCGTGCTTCGACATCAGCGGGATGGCCAGGATGCAGGGAAGTATCATTTTTACTTTCTGTATGTTTAGTGATCTGATAGCTTAATCTTGATTAGAGCAGATCTTTGTTTGCAATCTGCTAGTTTTACTTAGATATTACAAGTTTGATAAATGATTAGGAACTTCACTTCAATTCTTATATTGAGTTCTCTTTGATTCCTGAATTTTGGCATAACCAGTGTTAGGGAAAAATGAGTTTGGTGAGTTCTTGTATTTACTTGATAGGTAGTTTTGATTTTATCTGTTAGTTGTCTAGGTGCTTCACTGTTTTGGTTTGATTAGTTGTTGAGTTTCTTGTCTAAAGTCTGTTTGGCATAGTAGCTCATATGTCATAGTTTAGGATATACTGTAATGAGGAAATGGTGCGTTTAATAGGATAATTCATTTTAAAAGTCATTTTCTTGTTTGACTGCGTCTTAAGTCAGAGTAAAATGACGTCAAATTTGACTTTCTTTAAATAAAAGTCCATTAGGTACCATAGGTCCAATTTGATTTTACATGTCAGTTTGGTTATTATATTCTTCATTTGGGCCTATTGATTCGAAATTAGCATAAATCCAATTTCAGATTTTACAAACTTTAGGACTTTCAAGATTTGAATTTAGTGTATCAAGTTTAATTATATTTTATAAAATTGTATTTCTAGTTTTATAAAATTGAATTAGTTTTATATTTTGTATTTTGCAATTTTGAATTGTAGTGTAAATTTGTATTTTACATTTTATATTTTGTGCATTTAAATTTGGTATTTGCTAGATGTTTTTAGATTAGTACGTATATGTAGTAGATAAAAATACTATTTTTACCTTTTGATTGCTTTGTGTCAAGTAGCTTAGATTCCAAACAAGTCTTTTTAACCAAAAACAATTAAGTCTTTGCTAGAAAACGTTAATATCAATTCGAATCGAGCTGAGAAGACAACTACACTAAAAACGAAATATTAAATGGCGCCGCTGCCGGTTCTTTTCGTGAAGATTAACGATTTCGAGTGAGACGATTGGATTTTGGGATCCGTTCACTTTGTGAACGTTATTTTTACGTATTATAATCAAAAACATAAAAAAAATCAAAAAGATAAAAATACAAAAAAATAAAAAACCACAAAGTCAATTCTTTTCCTAAAGAATTGAACCAAAAAAATAAAAAATCCAAAAAGTACTCTTTTTCCTAAAAGATTACAACAAAAATATATATTATATCGTTTTTCATCGTTTTTACGTACATATAGTATTTTTCTTAAAAAAATCAAATAAATACAAAAATATTTTTTATATATTATTATATGTAAATACGTATACATATACGAACAACCAAGTTACCTATCTTCCATAAGTATTGCCGAGGCAATACACCGTGTTGAGGGGCGTTCCGGTCCTTGACACGCGTATCGATCCAATTTAATTAAGCAAGAATAGATAAATACTCTCAATAAGCAACAATTCGAAGAATACGAACATTTAAGTGAATAGAAAGGCGATGTGCTATAAAATGCCATCTAAGGGTCAATAGGTACTTAAGTGCTTCGCGCCACCTAACCCCCCCGTTCACTTGTGAGTATTCCAAGAAGGAAGGCTTCATTGAGGGTCTTGCACCCAATTAGTACATACATATATTGTTATTTTCTTGTGGATATTTAATATTGCAACTCGAAGAGGATAATCTTATTCTTTTCAAAGTCGACCGAGGGCTACTCCCTCATTCCTCGTGTTTACTTACACGTGTACTCGCACACGTGTAAACATACCACCTTTGGTGTATTACTTCCTTCCCTGAGGAAGCTTTTAAACGTCATTATACTTGTATATACATTCGGCCACCTTGTTACACATGGATACTCGTTCCATGTTGGAGATTTTGCAACAACGATCCGCCAACGCTAATTATTCGCCTTGTTCAACTTGTGGTGGTCCACACGATACTTATTTATGTGATCAAAACAATGGTTATTATGGGGAGGGATATGCTTACAATGGAACCGAGAACCCTAATTTTCAACCTAACACTCAAATGGACTACACTTGTAATGACTATATGGGATATTCCGGTTTTTCATCACAACCTCCACCATCATTTCATGATCAAACCTTTAATGTGCCATACCAAAACCAAGGATTTTCCAATTATGAAGGTTTTCAAAATAATAATACTTTTCAAGGCTATAATCAAGAAACCTTTCATAATCAAGGATTTTCAAATAATGAAGGCTTTCAAAATGATGAAAATTTTCCATGCTATAATCAAGATACTTTTCATAATCAAGGATTTTCACACAATGAAGGTTTTCAAACTAATGATAATTTTCAAGGCTATAATCAAGAAACTATTCATAATCAAGGATATAATCAAGGGTTTAACCAAGAGAATATGCAAAATGTCTTTCAATTTCGTGAATCCTTTGAGAGGAGACATCAAGAGATGGAAAGGAGAATACTTGGATGTTTCGAGGAAAATTGTCAAAGACAACTTCTCTTTGTACAATCTTATCTAACTCAAGGAGCTTTACCATGTGATATTGAGCCGTCTTTGAGAGTTGATGCTGAGGATGATACTATTAGTGATAAAGGGAATTTTCAAGGTTACAATCATGAGAACTTTCATAATCATGACTCTTTTCAAAACTATAATCCACCTAATTATGGAAATCCACCTCCACCCTATTCTTCGACTTATTCATGTGAGTTTTGTGGAAAAGAACCCCATTATGGTTATGATTGTAGACCGAGGGATCCGCCATCTTATGACCCTAATTTTGTCGAGAAGTTTCATTCTTTACTTGAGAAAATGAACAAGCCGAACGATGACGTTTATAAGATGCTTGATGGTATGAAAAACATGAGCTACAAGGAAATGAAAGACACGCATCGATGGTTAAAGGAAATAATTAACTCTACTAAGGAAGAGGAAATTAAGTCTTGGCAATATAATGACAAGGAATTCGGTGATTTGTATCGTGAATTGTTGAACAAATTTTCTTGTCGCCTCAGGAAATATTTAAATGATTTCTTCCTTAAGATTCTTATAATCGAGGAAGAAGGACAATACATGACTACTTTTACTCGTAGGCCTTATCCATTATTAGATGAAGATGCTGAGGAACCTTCGATTTGTATGACACTTAATGATGACACACCTTCATCACCTTTACCTCACGTGGAACCCACCGACTCTTTAACCATGGGGGACGAGCCTCTTAGCACTAATACAAACACCAATTTGGATGAATTAACCTCTTCTAGTGTTGAGAACCTTATCCCAATCCAAAGAGAGTTTGAGGGTATTTCCAATGAACCATGTGATGAGCTTTGTGTTGATACCTCTTCTCCTCATGATCACATTGAGATTTCATCCCATGTTGACATTCATGCTACTACTAGTGATTTTGGTGATTTCGATCTTGATGAATTGTTTAAAGAAAGGGATAATGAGATTGAGGAAGACTTTATGCAAGATTTGCCACGATTAGAGGATGATGATTGTGATTCTAGTGAGGCATCTTATGATATATTATCCGAGGACTTTTCATGTCAAGATGACCTTCCTAATTTGAATGATGATGTTGATCATATAGAAGAAGTGGAAGATGTTCATATTCGAGAGGTTTTATCAAACGTCTATAATCTTATCTCTTCGATTGAAGCTTTGAATGAAAACCATAATGATGAGTCCATAGAAGAAGAACCTTTCATTGACATTTCTTCACCGGTTTTTGAGGTTGCACCTATTGACTTTCATGATGATATCATCCCTTTGAGTGACTCTCTCAATACACCTTCTTTTGAGCCTTCTATTCCCACCCTTCCACCCTTGAAGTTGGTTATTGATGAAGATCCTATACTCTTAGAGATTGATCCTTTTTTACCTATGGCACCTTTAGAACCCAAAACCTTTGATATCGATTCTCATATGGATATTGATGCCACCATAGAGGCTTATCTTGTTGATATTGATATTGAGGTTGATGATAGTGATTCTAATTGGGAAGAGGAGATTCATCTTAGTGAGAACTTTCTTTTTGGGAACATAGAGATTACACCTCCTTCACAAGACACTATTAATCTTGATCCTCCTTATTCTATGCCTTCTATGGAAACTTACCCACCTTTTGATGATGATGAGCCTAACATGGATATACTTGTTATGAATGTTTTGATTCCTACACCTTCATTGTCTCATGATGCTTTGATCACTAAGGGGGAATCTTATATGGTGGATATGAGCTCATTTTCTTATTTTCCCATGAAGGGAAAGGTTCTTGATCCTGGGATACATAAATTTGGGAAAAATTGGTTTTCATCTACTCCATTTAAGAGTGTGATTTCTATTGAGATGGAATTCTTGTATGAGCTTACTTTGGTGATACTTCCTATTTTGGAGTTGTTCACTTGTAGAGATGGAAACTATGTATTTGATCCTGGGGTGCTTCCTATTTGAGAAATTTCGTATGTTGGACAAACTTGAGACACGTTGGACCGTTCCATTTATCGAGGCGGATTTGGTAAATCTTATAGTAAATGGCAACGTGCTAAGTTTGAGTGTATCATGTGAGATGTGCTTCAAAGTGTATATTCTTTATTCTCCATGATGGTTTCCCCAAGGACAACCTAATTCGGGGCCGAGTCGAGCTAGCGACTTAGGGTTAAAAAAACTCAAGCATTGAATAACTAGGTTAGAAAACGTAGAGTAGATTTTCAATAGGTTAGGTTTAATTAAAAGGATGTTATAGTAGAGATGAAGTGGAGGGGTGCCTTTCTTTGTCTTTTCGTGTTTGTTTCAAGGGTTGCTCTCTCTCATTTCATGCTTGGAGCTTATAGAGGAGGCCCGTGTATCTGGTTCACTTCGATTAGTTTTTACTATTGTGTTATTGAACTCTTGTGCTTAAAATGAATACCCTTTAGTTGTCTCTTCCTTAACTCGAGTTAAGCAAAGTTATCAATGTCATAAGTGTAGGGGAGTTCATTCCAATACTCTTAAACATTGAGGACAATGTTTATCTTAAGTGTAAGGGAGACTTCTATCGAAGTGACCTTACCTAGACCATTGCCTTAACTTCATGATAATTGGGAAAATTAATTTTTCGAACATTTTTCAAATTTTTGATCTACTTTGGCCACAAAAAAATATGTATTCATAATTTTTTGCATCAATCATTTTGCATAACACATTTGCATTGTATATATTTCTTCTCTTATTTTTCATCAAAAATATATAATAAGGAAAAAATATAATATAAAACATGGTTTAACAAATTTAGATTTCTTTGACATATTAGGCCCGCCATGGATATTTTGACTCAACCCGAGTTTGCTTGTCTTAGCATTCTCTAGCTAGTATCCTTAACCATGTAGTCCTTCATTGGTCTATTAGGCTAAGCATCCACCAATCTCATTATTTGAGATTTTAAATTTGTGGAGAATGGGAAATGATAGAGTTGAGGCAAGTATAAAAGGGCTAGATAGACTTCATGGCAATTACTTGTGGTTAAACCCTTCTCTTCTTTACCTCTATTTTCTTCGCATGTATATAATTGTTAATAAATAATCAAGTACGGTTTTAATTGGTTTGTAATCTCTTATGCATTTTTGGCTAATCATTTATGGTTGATATGAGTACGTCTTAAGATTCTAAGTTAGCACGTTTTATGTGTACTAGACTTATGTCATGCTCCATATTTAGCGGGTGTTTTTCCTTTTCTTCTTTTTAAATTTCTTTGTGAGGAATAAAGAAAAATAAGAGCGGCTTATGAAAAAAAAATGAGTGGCTAGAAAAAAAAAGAAAAAGAAAGAAAAAAAATACAAGACTTCCAAGAGGGGCAGTGTGGTGTTAATTATAGTGACTATTGAGTTCCAATATTACCTTGACGGGTTGCGGGGATTCAATAGATTGCTCCAATCCAATATTACCTTGACGGGTTGCGGGGTTGAAGATCCAAAGTCTCAAAAAGATGGAGGATGTAAATTATTGCGTGAGTTTTATTTTCCTTTCCTTAGCGAGTGTGTAGTTACTTATGAAAGCATGACATGAGGATTTTACACATAAGGCGAATGACTTATTACTCTTGTAACGGACTTGTATTAATTGTGAGCGGTTTTTCAAGTAATGGATGAGAGGATTACTTAGGATCAAAACCGTGCTTCCTTATTTTTGGATTTTACACTTCTTATATTTCACACTTGAAATAATGACAAATTTGCTCACAAGCAATTTGCTCAAATAATAACCGGTTCCACATTTAATTGTCATGAATAAGTTGATGCACTTTTTACTTGTGAATACAATGATCCCATTTTTTAAGCTTGGTATGGGGAAAGTGAAACTTGATGGTGATAAGTATCCATGGTACAAAAGCCCTAATACAAGTCATTGATTTCTTTACGAGTTATTTCCATCAAACCTATTTCAAGAAAATACAAAAAGATGTAAATAGAATTGCTTTCCTTTGCATTGCATTGTATAAAATCAAAAGCATGCATCATATAGTGTAGAGTAGTGTAGATGCATTCCATAATGGCCAATGTGGGTTAATTATGAGAAAAGTGTAAATTGGTGCTTAAAAATGCTGCATTGCATGAGGACATGGCAATGGTCAAGTGGAGGGGAGTTGATAAGTGTGAAAACACTCATCAATAATGATCCAAATACCACTCAAAACACAGTCGAATACCTTATATTTAACTGAAAATTGTCAGAATTACGTGGGTATTGGTGTTTTTGTGTTTTCAGGTAAAGTAGATGCATTTTGGAGCAAAGATACGTTTTGAGGGATTTATTTGATCAAAAGACGAAGAAAAAGACGAAAGATGCTTTCAAGGACTATACTTGGCATAATTTCAAAGATCAAGGGCTGAACTTGCAATTTTCTACAAAGATGAAGGATGATAATAAATTGTCTTAAAATCTTTTATCCTTTATTGATAAAGATAGAAAAGAAAGGACCAATTGGCAAAATAATGGGAGAAGTTGTATTTACTTGGTCATTGACCAACTTTCGGTCAAACTCTCACAAACACACAAACGTCTTCTTCTCCATTCAAGAGAGAGAAATGGACGGTTTCATCTCCTCCTTTCTCCATAACCTGCAATCGATTATCAAGGACGATCCATGGTGAATCAATCGAAGATCATAACTACAAAAATACTCCTCTCCATCTCCTCTACAACATGGTGTCAATTAATTGCGTCAAGATCAAGCAACAAAGAAACGCCCAATTTTGGATTGAAGATGAAGAACGAGTCAACCTCGTATTTTCCACGTGTCAATTGCTTATTGGACAAACCACGTCACATCACTCCTCTCGACGCCTATAAAAGAAGATGAAGACCTCATTTGCAATCGGTTAGCATAGGAGTAGTTTTACACATAGTGTAGGTGTAGATTAGGAGTAGTTAGTTTTCTCCCACATCTTTATGATTTTCAGTCGATCATTCTGTTAGAAGTTAGTTTTGATTCTGTTAATCAGTTAATACAGTTGTAACGATTTCTTTTCATCTCCATTAATGAAAGCTTCGAGTTATTTTCTACTAATCTCTCTTTGATTTCTTGGAGTTTGATTTCATATTTTCTATAATTACTGCTTTAGACTACTGTTCACCGTAAGTCTTTATCATTCGTCACTTCTTATTAGCTATAAGTCAGTTTGATCTTGTTAAAATTGTTCCATTTTACTAGCAGTTAAGTTTGTTAGGATAATAGAGAATCAAGTTTAATCGAGTAATGAAAGTTTTCATTCAATAAGTTCATTTACAGATTTGAAAAGATTCAGTTTTTAGTCTAAACATTCTTCACCGAACTTTTAGTTTGATAGTTTAAATAGTTGAATTTACTTCTAGACATAATTCATTTCAGTTTCTATTAAATTTCCTGTCGATTTGTTTATTTTGAATGAACTATCATATTCAGTTTTTTTTGCCAAGATTTCAGAAGATTTAGAAGCATGTTTGGATTTGTTGGTTTGGTAATGCTAATAGAATCGCAAGGTTATAATGATTTGTTAAAATCAGTATGCAGGTTCAAGAATCGAAAAGTCTTGTTTTGTTTGCTCGTTTAGTTTGATTTTGCAGGTGTAATTTGAAGTTTATGCAGATTTCGTTATTGGTGGAGTTAATCCGTCAGTTTCAGTAGGAATCGTGTGGAGGTTAAGCGTTTTCTTTAGCCGGCTCAGCGCCGTGTTTCGACATCAGCGGGTTGGCCAGGATGCAGGGAAGTATCATTTTTACTTTCTGTATGTTTAGTGATCTGATAGCTTAATCTTGATTAGAGCAGATCTTTTTTTGCAATCTGCTAGTTTTACTTAGATATTACAAGTTTGATAAATGATTAGGAACTTCACTTCAATTCTTATATTGAGTTCTCTTTGATTCCTGAATTTTGGCATAACCAGTGTTTATGAAAAATGAGTTTGGTGAGTTCTTGTATTGACTTGATAGGTAGTTTTGATTTTATCTGTTAGTTGTCTCGGTGCTTCACTGTTTGTGTTTGATTAGTTGTTGAGTTTCTTGTATAAAGTCTGTTTGGCATAGTAGCTCATATGTCATAGTTTAGGATATACTGTAATGAGGAAATGGTGCGTTTAATAGGATAATTCATTTTAAAAGTCATTTTCTTGTTTGACTGCGTCTTATGTCAGAGTAAAATGACGTCAAATTTGACTTTCTTTAAATAAAAGTCCATTAGGTACCATAGGTCCAATTTGATTTTACTTGTCAGTTTGGTTATTATATTCTTCATTTGGGCCTATTGATTCGAAATTAGCATAAATCCAATTTCAGATTTTACAAACTTTAGGACTTTCAAGATTTGAATTTAGTGTATCAAGTTTAATTATATTTTATAAAATTGTATTTCTAGTTTTATAAAATTGAATTAGTTTTATATTTTGTATTTTGCAATTTTGAATTGTAGTGTAAATTTGTATTTTACATTTTATATTTTGTGCATTTAAATTTGGTATTTGCTAGATGTTTTTAGATTAGTACGTATATGTAGTAGATAAAAATACTATTTTTACCTTTTGATTGCTTTGTGTCAAGTAGCTTAGATTCCAAACAAGTCTTTTTAACCAAAAACAATTAAGTCTTTGCTAGAAAACGTTAATATCAATTCGAATCGAGCTGAGAAGACAACTACACTAAAAACAAAATATTACTAGGCTTCTATATAGGGAACTTTAAAACGCGAAAGTCTTAACTCTTAGCGATTAAGAACAAGAACCTTTCGCAAGTTTCTTTAATTGATCCTAGAAAGTCGTTTATCAAGGGAACTCTAAAATGCGAATTCTAAACTTGAAAAAGTCTAAAAAGTTGCAAGATCCTATAGATGACTTAAAAACCCAAAACTTTGATTTAATTGGCTAAGCATCCATGAGTCTCATTCCTTGAGATTTTAAATTGTGGAGAACGAGAGATGATAGAGTCAATTATAAGTTTGGTATTCTTTCATGAATTTATGTGAGTTGATTATAAGCTTTTTCTCCCATCGCTTGTTAATAAATTTAAATGCAATAAGTAAGGTTGTACGATTTGAAAAGTTACTTAGCTTCTAGCCCAAGATCGTTTAAAAGTTGCTCGGTATTAATTAGAGTTCATAGCCAAGGCATAACTTATTGAAGCAGGATGCGAAGATTGGCGAGTCCGAAAAGGCCCCATAACAAGGCATGATGGCTACATTTTGTTGCTAAATATCCCAAGTGATGTGAAGAATCATTTATCAAAAGTCAATATGAAGGATCTAGACACACGACGAAAAGCAAATACTCCCCTAAAGATCATGGAGAAGTCTATCCGAAAAGACCCTAGCAATGTATCAGGATAAATAGATCTGATGAGACTGCTTTTATTCATAGTCTCATCGTCTATTTTGGGCTTTAAATGCATTAAATATCATTAAAACTGCCAAATATATGCTCGTGTTTGTTGCTTGTGTATTTTAGGTACGGATATTGAGGAAATGACAAAAAGATCACAAGAATCAATCAAAAATGAACACGGGAAACGAAGCCACACAATGAACTGGACCCGAATCTGGAATTTCCAAAAATGACCTTGAAGAATTGAAGATTGTCAACATTGGTCCCTCATTTTTGAAGATTTGGCAAGAAAAGACCTTGGAGAAATAATCATTTGCAAGAGAAGTCCTCCATGTTTGAAGATTATACAATATGAGCCCTTGAAGAATGCCCAAATGACATTTGTGGTCCTTGTTTAAAGATGTGACAACTCTTGTGCCAAAAGTGACAACTCTTGCAAAGTTGTTATAAAGAGTTTAGAAGTTGTTGGCTATTTTTTACAAAGTAAACAAAACAAGAAACATTGGGGACCATATCTGCCCAGACAACAAACCTCACCCCATCCACTCCCAGCCTTACACGTCACCTCTTTCCACCCATCCACCAATCAAAACGCCCCATCAACTCACGTCACACCCCACTCACAGGTTTATTTAAATAAACCTGGGTCAAACCCCCAGTCAAACCCCAATTTTTCCCTCCTTAACACATTATTTAAATAAACCTTTACCCAAAACAGATTAAACCCACCCTAATCACCCCTTAAACCCTAGTTCTCCCCAGGTCGGATTAAACCCTAATCAAAGGGGTTTTTGTTATAACTTTCCAGAACTTTAATTCACTCCATCCTAAACCCAACCCACACCAAAACCATGACCAAGACACACCCATGTGACACCCCCAAGATTCCCCTGCCCCATCCCTTTCAACAAAACCCCATGAGGGGACATGATCAACGCCCCACATGTATTCCTTGGTCCCCAATACCAAATGAACGGCTAAGATCATATATTCCAAGCCGTCAACCAAGGACAATCACATGAGAGGCATGAAGACCAATTTCAAACTCGTTTTGACCAAGGGCAGCAATGGAAATTCATAGTTAGGGTTTCAGTATTCTAGTAGCTTCTCTTTCATTGTATAAATACTTGTGGCATGTCACAAGTATCATTGTTCCAGATTTCATTCACTGTCAATGTAATTTCTTTTTGAATTAAATAAAAGTTGGTGTTTTTCCTTTGTTGAAAATTTAATTCCTTTTTATCATAATTTGAAAGTTGCTAACTGAGTGAAAGAGGTCTGAGTTCCATCTTTTAAATCATCGGTTTTCTAGTTTTCAAAAAAAGATAATTCCTTTTTCATCCATGTTTTGAAAAGTTGGTACTTATTTTTGTGAATTAGATCCAAAAATTGTTAAAGTGTTTCTATTTATGGTTTTTAATCAGTAAGTTGTTGATTTCAGAAGAAAGTTTGTGAAAAAGTTCAAAAGAAAGCATTTGTTTTAAGAAAAGTTAGAAAAATTAGTGGTTATTGTTATTGTTTGATTTTGTTGTTCTTAGCAGGTTTTTTGGATGCTTGTGGTTGTTTAGCTACCACATAAGCTCTAAATACCAAAGGGGTATGGATTGTATGTCCCTGACGGTTTGTTTTTCTACACTTTCATTTATTTTTTTTGCAAATATAAGTAATGTTTATGTGATTTAGGAATTTTGTGTTTGAGTGGTGTTTTTCTGTTTGAAATATATCATTCATGAGGTATTAAAGATAAGTAAGTGAAAAATTTGTGCTTGCAAAGTGTTTTCATACAAAAAGCTTGAAAAATTGATTTTCCAAAAACTTTAAGGTGTGTTTGGGAAAGCTTGTTGTGGACTGTGTATTCCACGTCCAGACTAAAGTTGAATTCTACACAGCTTATAGGGGTTAAGGGGAGTTGATTTGGACAAAATATTTGAGGGTTGAGTTCAAAATATTGGTTTTTATAGGTTGTGTTAGAAATGCGTGTTGAGTGTGAATTTCCTTTTTGCTGTTGGTTTCGTTTAACAGTCCTGGTGATCTGAGGTGTGTTAAGTCACTCTAGGAAGCTATTGAACAAATTACAAGTTTTGTTTTGTCACATAAACTAAGCCAACAGTGGGCACTTTAATTAATTTTGGTTGTTCTTAGGGTAATTAGTTTTGTTAATCTGTTTGAATTAGAATAGATCTAGGGATGTGGTGTTTTGGTTTAAGTAATTATCAAGCTCATAGCTTATTCCAAGAGTCACCAAAAAGCTAGTTAAGCCACTGTTTGAAATCTCTGCCTGCTATTAGGAGTGTTTGGATTGGACTGTTAACAACAATCTGAGTCATCTTTGAAGATTTTAATTGTGTATGCGCTTGAGTTAGCTTGTAACTTAGTCATTTACGTAGTTGAAGTTTTCTTTGGGGTCAAAAACAAAAATTGGATTTCTTTCTGAGTCAGTAGCATAGGGAGGCAGTAAATTAACTTAATCATAGCCATATCTTTGTTCTGAGTGATTGTTGTGTTATAGATGAATTTGTTTAAGTTTTTTGAGTAAGTAGTCAATATCTTGAAGTGTTAGTGCATTTAGGCTATAACTTACACCCTCAATTGTTCATTTTTTTACCCAAATAAATGCAGTCCAGTTCAGCAACCTTGTTGCCTGGATTTGATGTTTGAGATGCTAAATTTCAGTTGATTAGGAGATTGGTGAAAGGGGATTTGCTGTTTTGGAGGACTTAAGTTGTGAGGTCATGGATTGTAGCTTATAGGCAGGTCAAACTTGGCCTTTTGTCTAGTGATTACACTAATGAAAAACTCCCACTGAGTTAGATTCTTTGTAAAAGGATTCTTACTTTGGCCAGCTTATTTGTATTGCTTAATTTAGTATTCGTGCTCATTATTGATGCTTGATTGTTTACCATCACCTCTCCAGTAAGCTAACGCCCAGTGGAGTTGTAACTGTAAAAAAAAAATTTGCTGTAAAAAAGGTGTAGGCTGTAACCCATATTGCTGCTCATGAAGGGAGTAATATGTTAAAAATAATCTGCCTAAAAAAGACCACAGTGGGTCTTGAACACCTGACCCTTATAAACAGCATTAACAAACACAACACCCACTGTTATAACCATCTGCTCTACATCATTTTCTGTTAGTATTTCCATTCTTTCCTTTATATTGTTGTTTTGAACACCAGACACAAAAAGAAAGAAAAATAAAATAAAATGGCAGCAGACGGGGTTTGAACCCTTGACCCTTTGCACCATATAGACGCAACACACAACAATCAAGCCATCTGCTCAATTGATACTTGTTAGTTATTAGTCCTTTTGTTTTTAGTTTATGCGTTTGAGAGTTAAATATACTGGACGGATAAAACTGTTAAAAAGGAGAAAATGGAGCAAGTGGGAATTGAACCCCTGACCACAGACTACAAACAGACGCAGCAGTAGCTCATCCTAACCATCTCCTCTCCTAATTCTTTTTGTAAACAATTTCTTTGTTTAGTTTGTATACGCTTTTGTTTTTCTTTTTAGTTAATTTTTTTTATATAATATTGTAGCTTATTCGCAGCTTTTCGAGTTTATTAGATAATCTGGTTAGTCAAGCTTAGTTTTCCAACAAAGTAGATAACGTTTAGGACTTAAATTAATTTTTTCAGATTTATTGCTTTTATTTTCTTATTTTTTATTCATTTTTATTATTATCTTTTTTTTCGTTTTAATTAGTTTAAAAATAGGAAAGTAATATTTAAAATTTTTAAAAAATATTTTAGCTTTTAAATAATATACTTTAGCTTTGTATTAGATAAAGTTTGAATTTTGTCCTTTTCTCAGTTAATTCGTTTTTAGGATTTTTAATTAACTTTAAATATTAATATAAAATAATTTAAGAACTTTCAAATTTTTTAGTTTATATTTTATTTTTAATTAGAATTTTTAAGACTTTTTAGTAATTTTTAATTATTTTTTAGGTGAAATTTTTCGTTGGGTCGCGTTTTCACGTTCGTACGTTCGCGCGTTTTCGTCCGTTTTGAGCGTAGTCCGTTTCCGTTTTATTTTATTTTCTTTATTTCTTTCCAAAAACGTAACAACTCAATTAAATAACGTTAATATTGTTGGCTAAACACAATACCTCCACCGAGAACGAACTCGACGACGAGTATTCGCGTTTTTCACAAAACGTGATACTTAATACTTACCCGCTTTTGTCGCTTTGTTTTTCCTAAAATAAAGTGTACAAATACTCTGCATCAAAAATGGCGCCGCTGCCGGGGAGGCGTGTTGTGTTTTGATTGGCGTTGTTGTTTTTATATACTAACCATAATTAGTATTTGTATTAGTAGCACTCTACTAATACGTATTATCGGTTTTCGGTTTTTGTGTGAATACTATTACTATAGTGTATACGTAGAACAATAAATTCACAAGTACTCCAAATACGTGAGAAATCACAACCTTGACTTGGGAGGCATTACCCAATAATTGTATTCGAATCTCAAACCAAAGAAAAAGGCAAAAATAGATAAATACTTTCGTGAAGCTCGATTTTGAAAAATACAAACTATAAGGTGGGTATAAGGCGGTTGTATTTCACGACCTAAAGGAAAAAGGCTCTTAAGTGCTTCGCGCCGCCTCGTTTCCTCCGCTTGCTTATGAGTATTTGATTTTGAGAGCTAATCGAGGGTTTTGCCTCCCAAAGTATTACTAAGTATCATATATATTTTCTTGGTTTCATTTGATTAAACCCTCTTGAATGTTTTGGTGTTCCACCAACGTTCTAAAGTCATCGAAGGTGTTCACTTCACGTGATCGTTTTCATTCCTTGAGACTTCTTTAATCAAGAGATTTGATTAAGGAGGAGATTTGTAGATTTTTGTCTACTTAATACATTCCACAAGATCCAAAAAGGTTAATACAATCAAAAACCACAAAAGAAACTGAAAAATACAAAACACCAAAAAGAATCTTCTTTGCTCGTCCCCTCGTTGTACGTAACGTTTATGCTAACTCGTAATCAAGCAAGACGTGCACGTAAACGAAAGAACAAAACTCCCACTCCAAATCATTCTAGTGAGGAGTCTCCTATTGACGAAGCCATTGTAAGATAAGCACCAACCATGGCGAATCGAACTATGATGGAGTTACTTCAAGCACCCACCGAGGGTTATGGAGAGGCTATTGTGATTCCCGATATCCTTGCGGAGAATTTTGAGGTGAAAACGGGTTTGTTGTCAATGATCCAAAACAACAAATTCCCTGGTGATGAGAAGGACAATCCACACAACAATATCCGCCAATTCAATCGTCTTACCGCCACTTGCAAATTTAAGGATGTCTCCAATGACTCGATTAAGATGATGCTTTTTCCGTATTCCTTAGCGGGGCCCGCTAAAATTTGGTTAGAGAAAGAGCCACCCAATTCTATATTGACGTGGAAGGATCTCGTTTCAAAATTCGTGAACCAATTTTTTCCGCCCTCTAAGACTACGCACTTGAAAAACGAGATTTCAAAATTTTCACAAGAATCAAATGAAAGTTTTTCAACGGCTTGGAATAGGTTTAAGGAAATGTTACATGAATGTCCTCATCACGGTTTTTCCGACTTGCATCAAATTGAAACGTTTTACAATGGACTTAATCATCATGAAAGAGATTATTTAAATGCCGCCGCGGGTGGTAATTTTTTGTGTAAAACGGTTGAGGAAGCTTTGGTGATAATTGAGAATAGGTCTAAGGTTTATAGCCCTCGTAACACACCGAGTGTTGCCAAATTGGGCTCGTCATTGTCATCATCGTCTCGTAGTATTAATGCCTTACAAGATGAAGCAAATGAGGAGAATCGGTTTTTCGATAGGTTTTCGACTCTTATGTCCCATTGGAAAGCTCAAGAAGCTTCAAATTCCGCTTCGATTAAAGCGGTTGCTAAGAGTTGTTTGTCGTGTGGTGGAGCTCATGATCTTTCCGAGTGCATTACCGCGGATGGTAACACTTCGAGTGCTTATGTAGCAACGGGAACTTATAACCAAAACGGTCAAGGTTCCCGCCAAAATCAAGCTCCACCAAATCAAAATGCTAATAACTATCGAAACAACAATCAAGGTGGTAATTATCAAGGCAATCAACGTAATTACAACAAGGGTAATTATGAAAGTGTAAATGGGCAAATTTCAAACCAAAACCAAAACCGTGATTTTCAAACTACCACTCAAGGTTTTCAAAATGATCACACCAAAAATCTTCAAGGAGAATTTTTGAATTATGCTAAGGCAAACGATGCTAAGTTTGATAATTTGCAACGTGAAATGGTTAGCTTAAGATCCGAGTTGAAAAACGAGCTTAAAAATGAACTTGCTAATGAACTTAAGACTCATGCTAATAAAATGGAAGGAAATGTTCAACGACTCCAACAAAATCACCAAAAAATGGAGCAAGGTCAACATGAGATTAAGCAAGAGTTGTTAAAAGCGGATGCTAGGCAATCTAAGTTTGAAGACCGAATGGGAAAAATGTTTGAAGCTATCATGTGTAAACCTTCTTCTTCGGGTGGTCTTCCTAGTGATACCATCGTAAACCCGAAAGGAGAATTGAAGGTTATTACTACTCGTAGTGGTAATACTTTCAAAGAACCCATTTCTCGTCCAAGTACTTCTATGGAGAAGGAAAAAGAGAAAGAACCCGAGGTGGTGGTCGAAAAGGAGCAAATTCCAAGCCCACGAAGTACCGCTCAAACCACACCTACGGTTGAACCAATACCAATAGTGGAACCCGAGATTCCAAGGCCTTTGCCTATGCCCCAACCCACACCACCCTTACCTTACCCTTCAAGACGAAACAAGGAAAAGGCACAAGAACGAAATAATTATCAATTTGAACTTTTTATGAAAATGTTTCGTGAGTTTCATTTCAATATAAGTTTTGCCGACGCCTTGGTCATGATGCCTCGATTTGCCGCAAACTTCAAAAGTATGTTGAATAACAAAGAGAAATTGCAAAAATCGTCTAGTTGTTCATCGGTTTTTCTTAGCCGCATACCTCAAATAGTCGGTGATCCCGGCAAGTTTTTAATCCCATGTGCTATACAAGATATGGAGGAATGCTACGCCTTGGCCGATCTTGGTGCTAGTATTAATTTGATGCCTCTTGAGATTTTTAAGTCGCTCAATCTTCCCAATCTCACTCCTTCGAGAATGACAATCGAGATGGCCGATCATTCTACGATTCTAGCTTGTGGAGTAGCCGAGGACGTCTTCGTGAAAGTTGGAAAGTTTTACTATCCCGTAGACTTTATTGTTGTTGATATTCCCATCGATCCTAAAGTTCCTCTAATTTTAGGTCGATCATTTTTGGATACCTCGAGAGCACTTATCGCTGTGCATTGTTGATCCCAAACTTAGATCGATTAGCTTTGTGTATACGAGACTAGATCAAGTAATACACGTAGAGAAACCTTTGTATATGCTTTATGAATCTAAGTGTTATGCGGAATTTAACACTTAAACAAGAACACACAAGAGGTAAACAAACTTTCACTTTGATTATGAATGTCGAACTTGCTTACAATGAAAGATGTTTACGAACGAAAACTTATATGAAAACTTAATAATAAACATTAACCTAAAGGCCTTCTTTTATAGACATAAGAAGCCTTGTACAATAATCTACGTATCAACTATTCTAGGTAAAGATAAATATAGAAAATACATTATTGTTCTTATCCTTACTAGAAGTATTCTAGAATATAATAAACGTGTAGATTATATCTTCCATCAGTGCTTGTCTTCAATATGTCAACGCTTGACTTTAACTTGTCAACGCTTGAGCTGTCAGCGCTTGTTTTGTTCTTGTCAACGCTTGAATTGTTCTTGTCAGCGCTCAAGTGATCTGGCCTTAATTTATTCCCAACAATCCTCCCCTAAACTTGATATCCACTCTTATGATCAAGTTTATGAATAAGCATTAAGGACTAGGAGGAATCTTACAAACCTTCTCATATTGGTAATGAATAAATCTGATCAAATCTTTCGCCACATCACTTGAATAATCTATCTCCAGCTGAGTGTCCTTCATCTTTTCCAAAATAGCCTTGGATATGAAATACTGAGCATCCACAAGTAGATACTCAGCAAACTTTGTAGAACTCAAATGGTATACACCAGCAGCTGAATATAACCTCCATTGAAGACCACTGAGGTCATCTTCAAGATCCTTCCATATTGCAGGATCCTCATCTTTTGGTCCACATATTCTTTTGAATGTGGTCCAAAGTTTTATTCCATTAGCTGAAGTTGGTGCTTCAGCCTCATACTTGGTCTCCAGCAACCTCCAAAGGTCCACCAAGTCTTCTCTATCACAACTTGCAAACAAAGATATGAGAGTGGTAAAAGTGTGTACCTCCTTGCCAAATCTGCCAATCTTCCAGAATCCACATTCATCCTCATCATAACTCACAATTGGATTCCTGGAATCTAATGGTAACACTTGCACCATATCTGAAGCTTCTAATGGGGAGAGCTTGAGGCTCTTTCTTATAACTGCTTCACTTGGATATAGTGGATCCATATCTTTTGGAAACTCAAATTTAATTCCCTTCTTCACTGGCCTGGGAACCATCATAGCTTTCTTGATTTCCATTTCTTCTGCAAGTTGCTCCTTTCTTTCATCTGAAAGAAGTCTGAGAGTGTTTGCTTCCTGCACTCTCACCCAAATGGGATAAGCCCTGTTTTCCAACTCTTCAAATGTCAAAGCCTTCAACTTCTGATATGTCCATCCAACTCCATGACATCTGAGCAACATAAAGTAGAGCTCCCTTCTATCCCTTTTCAGTTCTGAGAGAATATTGCTTGCCTTGTGTTTCAAAATTACCTTACAATCCTTCTAAACTCTAAGAAGAAGCTCCAAACCCCATATTTGATCTGAAATGGTCAAGTCTGGATTATCCATGCATCCTTCTTCCCAAGAATTGTACATTTGAACCACCTCTGGCATGTCAAAGTCAACCTGCAATTTCAACTCTCTCAGCTTCTCTTTGGCCAACTCATCTCCATACTCAAGCCTTTCAGGTTCTATAATCATTACACTTGAGTCTGAGCTAGCTCCATCACTTTCTTCTTCTGAAGACACAACAAATGGTGACATCTCCTTTTCATCTTGTTCCATGACTTTTGCAGCCAATCTTCTATCAAATTCAACTTGAGTTGCATCCTTTGGAACAATCTCTTCTACCATTTTACCCTTACCCTTATCTGATGGTGCAATGGTTGGTAAGGTATATGGTAATACCTGAGTAGAAACCTCCTTGATGATAGATGATGACTGGGATACATCACCTTCATGTGCAGGTCTGTCAACGCCCAAATTTATCCTATCAGCGCCCAAAATACTTCTATCAGCGTCCAAATTTTCCTTGTCAGCGCTCAAATATCTTCCCTCAGCGCCTTGTGTAACCTCTCTCAACATAGCTGTAAATGATAAATTTAAGTTGGTGGGAGAGACTAAGGACGTATCAAAACCTGTTTGTTTCTTCAAAGATGTAAGGGCTTCAGCAACATCCATTGATTGACCATCCTGGCTGCCCTTATCACTCAAATTTATTTGATCTTCCTCCCCTTTGGAAGATTCCTCCATACCCCTCCTAGCATGATCACTTTCCAAAACAACAATCTTCTCCCTCAATTGCTTGAGTTCAAGGCCTTGTGAGCTGAGAATTTGTACTAAGTCTGCATTTTGCTTTTGCAAGCTAATGCAGACTGCCGTCAATTCCAAAAGAGTCATTGGTTCCAGTCTGCCCTCTTCTGAAATGGGGATTTGACCTCCCAAGTCAGATTCATTGGGCATGGATGAGGACTTAATGATGGTGGAACTGCCTTGGCCAGCTTCTAAGCCAGAACCAATAGTCCCAGCATCATCCAGGTCACCAGCCACACTTGTGGTGGTGGTTCTCTCTGCTACATGGCTAGTACCACCAGAGGAGAACACTCCAGTAGTCCTTTGGCGTTTCATCAACCTATATTCAGGGGGTGTGGAAGATGGTGTGGAAGAATGGGTAGATGTGGGTTGGTTAAGGGGTGTTTGGGATTGTGAAGGTTGTGTGTCAGCGTTGGAAATAGGCACATCAACGCCAACATTAAGTATGTCAGCGTTGAAGGATTCAGAGTCAATTTGCATTTGTCCAGGTGAGGGTAAAGGTTCAGGAATTGGTTCAAGTTGTGGTTGAGGGTCAATTTGAGGTTGGGGGTCTGGTTGGGGTTGTGCTGCTGCAATAACAGCAAGCATGGCTGGGGTTAAAGGTAAGTCTCTATGGGGTGGTGAATCCATCTTCATAAAAATAGCTTTCTTTTACTCAGGGATCTTGTAAAAATCATTGTGATCCCTTGAACAGTAACCTTGATCATCAAAAACCATTTGCAGAAAACGGGGATAAGCTAAAGTCATTTTTGTCCCCTTGTTTTTACACATCCCCTCAAAAATCATTTTAGAATAGTTATATTTTTGCCCTGTTGCAATGCACACAATAGCACTTGCAATGGATCTATTGATCTCATTGTGTGCAGTACATTTGGGACTCAAACATTGAAGGAGGACGTGTATGAGGTAATTCCAGGCTGGGGGAAATTCCTGCTTATGATACTTATTAAGAGTACCTTCATCAGGAAAAGGATATCCCAAAGCCCTAAGCCCTTGTTCTATTTCATTTATGGGAAGGGTGGCTATACCATCAGCATCAGCAAGATGCAAGTCTTGGCGTACCAAAGCCTCAGTAACCACCCAAGATCTCCCATGAACAATAGAAGTCAATGTGGTCACTCCATTAACTGTTGAGGAACTGACAGTGTTCCAAAACTGCTTAATGTGTGTGACTGGAATGAGTGGTGCATGAGAAAGAGCATACCTTAATGGGGATGCGTTCAAATACACCACCATTTGTGTGTATTGAGGAAACAGAGTATCATCAGCAGCAAGATAAGCAATCATGTTGTGTTGAGATCTGAACCCCAATGCCAATTCTGTTGGTTTGAACTTTGGTGCCATTGATGAAAGCTGTTAATTTTAAGTGAAGAAGATGAAGTTGATAAGAGAAAAGTGTTAGACAAGAATTATAGATACCCTGTCTAAAATAGGAGCCAAATTTATAGGAGAGAAAGAATGCATGTGATTGGCCCAAAAATAGGCAAAGATTTTCAAAAATCAATCATGAAAATATTGAAAAAGCTATAAGTTATCTCATGCATTAAATGAAAGTAACAACTCCTAAAATTACGGCTTGAAAATATGTCAAAAAGTAACAACTGGGTAGGTCCCATTGAGTGTCAACGGTCAAAAATAACCTATCAACGCCCAACGGCTATAATCTTGCCAACGTTTGCCTAAAGCCATGTCACCGTCCAATTTGGTCACAACAACGCTTGGAAAATTTTTGTCAGCGTCCAAAAATAAAAATATTTTAAAAAATGAAAAATGACCTTAACAAGTAATTTATCCTAGAGAAGATAACCAAAAGCTGATAATTATCATAGGGCGGCAAGCACTGTCCAGTTATGCACACTTGCATAAGCAAGATAGACATAACAGTCCTCTAGTGTCCCTTGCTAACCAAAACTCTTAACAACCAAGTTATCTTATAAAATCCTTGTTACTCCCAGGAAATCCCATATCAAAATCATCCCCAAGTCTCCCAACAGACCACAACCAATTCTAGGCCAAAAATGTCTTGGCAGCATGCAAAGTTGATATACTATGCATGCTACAGTGCCTCATGATTTAGTAAAACTAACTCATACTCACCTGTGGACACAATCTAGAATTGTGATAAGAGTATCATATGGATACCCAAAAATCCTAAAGGTTCCTAAAACCTCCCCTTAAACTATGATACAAAAAGTTTGCTAAAATCATGCATGAACATAAAAAATTTATGTCAAGATAGGAATGAAACATTCCAACCATCATCCATAAATAAAAACTTGTCCAAATGCTTCTACATTGATCCATAAGCAACTCTGTATCCAATGGTATACTGCTAACACCATCTGCACATTTAGATTGAAAACCACAAAACTAACATTGTTGCTGACAATGCCCCGATAACACATGACAGTGTTGAAGGAAGCTTTGTCAGCGTTAGACAATTATATTGCTGACAACGTTGCAAAAACACTTATCAGCGTTCAAGCAACCTTTGCTAGTGTTAGAAAAATATAGTGGAAAATCTAAATCATCAATAAGACCAATAATAATAATGCATCATCCTGTACATACTTTTACAAAAAGAATCCAAAACACATATTATGTGAGATTAACCATTCCAATACTTGTTACCAAGTATTGAAATCTCCCAGCATCAAAAGGTTTAGTTAATAAATCTGACACATTTTCCTCAGTGTCAACCCTATCTGGTTGTATTAAACCTTTCTCAAAGCAATCTCTTATAAAATGGTGTCTAATTTCTATGTGTTTAGTTTTAGAATGATGTACAGGATTCTTAATGATGCATAAAGTACTATTATTGTCAACAAATATCTTAGTATGCATGAAATTATACCCATAGTCCAACAGCTGGTTCTGAATCCACAACACTTGGCCACAACATGCAGCTGCAGCCACATACTCTGCTTCAGTTGTAGAATTAGCCACCACTGTTTGTTTCTTGCATTGCCAAGATATTAACCTGCTCCCAAGAAACTGACATCCACCAGTTGTGGATTTCCTATCAAACTTATCACCTCTATAATCACTATCTGAATATGCAATCAGCTCCAATGGTGAATCCTTTGGGTACCACAAACCAAGACTAGGATAGCATCTTAGGTACCTAAAGATCCTCTTCACAGCATAAAGGTGACATTCTTTGGGAGTCACTTGATGGCGTGCACAAGCACACACAGCAAACATAATGTCAGGTCTGGAGGCAGTAAGATACATCAAGGATCCAATCATGGATCTATAGTGCCTGACATCAACATCTTTCCCATCTCCAATCTTTCCCCAAGGGTGTTCTCTATCCATAGGAGTAGTAGCCCTCTTTTCATGTGGAGAAAAGCCAAACTTCTTCAAGATCTCAGCAACATATTTGTCCTGGGAGATGAAGATACCATCTTCTTTCTGCTGAACTTGTAAACCAAGAAAGAAGTTCATCTCCCCCATAGCACTCATCTTGAATTTGTCTGTCATAAGCTTGGAGAAATCCTCACTCATCTTTAGATCAGTAGACCCAAAAATGATATCATCAACATAGACCTGCACAAGCAACACATCCTTGCCTTTCTTCTTTGTAAATAGTGTCTGATCTATGGTGCCCCTCTTGAATCCATTGTCCACCAAATAGGTAGACAGAGTATCATACCATGCTCTAAGGGCTTGATGAAGGCCATACATAGCCTTTTTGACTCTATACACTTTATCTGGATGCTATGGATCCTCAAAACCAGGAGGTTGCATTACATTAACTTCCTCAACAATGGTGACATAGAGAAAAGCACTCTCAACATCCATCTGATAGACTGTGAAGCCCATGCAAGAGGCATAGGCTAGAAAAATCCAATAGCTTCAATCCTTGCAACTGGTGCAAAGACCTCCTCATAGTCTATCCCCTCCTCTTGTGTATAACCTTGAGCCACTAACCTTGCCTTGTTTCTGACCACAATGCGTCTTTCATCTCTTTTGTTCCTGAGAACCCATCTTGTCCCTATAGGTCTGACATATCTAGGACAATCAACCAGCTCCCAAACATCCTGAATTGCAAATTGGTGAAGCTCATCCTGCATTACTTCCACCCAACTTGGTTCTTTGAGAGCATCAAATATTTTCTTGGGTTCTTCTTGTGATAGAAACATGCAAACAAACATGCTTGCACAAGAGGGGTATCAACCTTCTTGTGTATATTGGCAATAAACCCACCAAGACCTTGATGAGATCTTCTAGTCTGAACTGGAGTCATAATATCACCAATGATCTGAGATGTGGGGTGATTCTTCATTGTGGAAGTGAGAACCCCTCCTTCAAAAAGTCTGGTGTCCTCAACCTCACGCTCCATGTTGCCAATATCTTCTTCATCAGACTCTCTTTGATCAATGTGAACTTATTCAAGAATATTGGAAGGTCCACCTTGTTCAAAATGGGAAGAGAAAAGATGCCCATAAGTGTTGTCAACGTCTGAACCTTGGTTGTCAGCGTCTGGGCTAACAACGCTTGAAATGTTGTTGTCAACGTCTGAGCCATCAACGTCTGAATTGGTCTTGTCAGCGCTAGATTTGCCTTTGTCAGCGCCTGAAGGACCATGCATGGTTGTATCTGGTGGTATTTGGAAACCACCCTTATCTTGTCCAGCAGCAGCAGCAACAAAAGCATCTGTCCAAATGGGAATTGTGACATATTCTAATGTAGGAGATGCCTTTTATGCTTGTGATCCAACCTTCTCATGAACCTGTGTACCTGAAACATTAACAACTTGTTCCTCCACAACATTTGAAGTTACCTTCACAATGTCTGGATTAGTGACAGGCATATAATTTAAAGTTCTAGATAAGGGTTCCAAATCAAACAACCAATTAGGACCACTTTCAGGATCACTAGGTTTATTCTCTAAGAACCTAACATGTACTCTCTCAACTATACGATTGTCCTCTTTAAGATAAACCCTATAACCCTTGCTCTGGACTGAATACCCCATGAAGTAACCCTCATCACCTTTTGCACTAAATTTCCCTAAGGCATCACTAGTATCCAATACTACTACATAACAACCAAAAGGTCTGAGAAAACCAATATTAGGTTTTCTACCCCAAAGTAACTCATAAGGTGTTTTGTTCTGAATTTTGTTAACCAATGATCTATTTTGCACATAGCAAGCTGTATTAACAGCCTCAGCCCAAAAGGCTATAGGAAAGTGAGCATCAGCCAACATTGTTCTGGCTGCTTCAATTAGGGTTCTATTTTTCCTCTCAGCAACCCCATTTTGTTGTGGGGTTCTAGCAATACTAAATTTCCTAGTAATTCCTTTCCTGGCACAGAAATCATCTAGCTTCTTGTTCCTAAATTCTCCACCATTATCACTCCTAAGCATTTTAACCTCATTGCCAGACCTTTTCTCAATCTGAGTGATAAAATCAATAAGAACATCTGCTGTATCACTCTTCATAGCTAGAAAGAATGTCCAAGTAAATCTAGAGTAGTCATCTGTGACAACAAAGCAATACGACTTACCATTCAAACTTTCTATATTAGTTGGACCAAAGAGGTCCATGTGAAGCATATGAAGAGGTCTGGAACTAGTATGCACCTGTTTGGACTTGAATGAGACCTTGTGCTGCTTGCCCTTAAGACATGCAACACAAGAGTGGTCATTGTGGAAGGCCTTCTCAGGCAAACCATCAACTAAACCAAGCCTCACAAGTCTATTTATATTTTTAAAATTTAAGTTCCCTAGTCTCCTGTGCCACAAATTACTCTCATCTACTGAGGCCTTAGCATAAAAACAAGACATATTGGTATTCATTTTAATCCCATTTAAATTCACATTATATATGTCCTTATGCCTAGGTGTTCTATACTCAATATATTTCTCATCAGGGATCTTAAAATCCTTGCTTAACACCAAACACTCAGTATCAGTAAAAAGAACTTTATTTTTGTTATCACAAACTTGTGATACACTAATCAGGTTGTAATCAAGTTCTTTTACCAGGAAGACGTTCTCAAAACGCAGATTATTGGTGAGAAGGTTTCCTTTGCCTGTGATAGTTCCATATCCACCTCCAAAGTATACCTTATCACCATCTTTAATAGGGGTGAAATTCGTCAGATAGTCTTCCTTCCCTGTCATGTGCCTTGAGCATCCACTATCCCAATATCCATAATCATTGATCTGTCTTTGAATGCCCTGCACATAAAGAAAACAAATTAGTTTTCTTTGGGAACCCAAGTCTCAAAAGACTTGGATTCATCTGGTTGTTCAATAAGAACAGACTTAGTTCTCACAACAACCCCATTCTCATCCTTTTTAGGATGAAATACCCAGTTAACCCCAATAGGTTTTGTATTGACCTTTAAAATGTAATTAAATCTATTGCAAGTCATTTAAATCCCATTATCATTAGGGTTTTGATCTTTCTTGGGTCTCCATGTTAAGCTTGAAGAAGCTTTAGACCCCTTACCTTGTGGCTGCAAATATTTAGGTCTGATCACGTTTCTGTCAGCGTTAGAATTGGTCTTGTCAACGCTGAAATTACCCTTTTCAGCGTTGAACTTAGGGTTTGCTACAGAAACCCATTGCCTAATTGACCAGGTGTTTGTCTTTTGAAAAGGTCTTTGTCCATGAGTGTTAGACCTTCTAGAAAAGAATGGGGCAGGTCTAATCACTTGTGGACTTTGCTGCACACAAGGTTTGGGTCTGACAACGTTTGACTTTCTAACAACGTTGACTTTCTTCCTGTCAGCGCTGAAATTGTTCCTATCAGCGCTGGCTTTGGGAGCGTTGACACACTTGTATGCCAAATGTGAAAAGCTACCACAAGTGTAACAGGCTTTCTTAGACACAACTTTAGGTCTAGTAGAGAAGAAACCTGTTCCATGATTGCTAACTTGGCTCTTGGGTGACCTAGTATTCCTATACATCTCTGCATATTTAATGGTAGGTCTTCTAACAGTGTTTGAGCCTAGGTCAACAGGTTTACCAGTGATTGGGTTAGTAACCTTAATGGGTGGTGATTCATTGGGACTTACACATAGCAAACCTCCCTTAACAAATAAAGTAGGGTTAGCTTTCTTCCACTCATTTAGGTCAGTCAATTTTTGTTGGTACTCTTCCACTGGAGTGACAACTCTTGGTGGAGGAATGAATTCCTCTTCTTGGCATTCTGGTATACCAGTCCAAGACAAGTCCTTTCTAAGGACACCATAGAAGTCACCAGCTGGTGGTGGAACCAGAGAGTAATCATTCATTCCAATCCCAGTCATTTCCTTAGGATCCCTTTGTTTAGCTACACATTCTCCTAGGGTTTGGGTGGCTCTATCAAATCTTTGAATTTTGAGGTCAACATTATCTTTATTCTTAATGGCCTCATCTAACTTAGCCTGTAATTCACTATTAACCTTTTTCATGATGTTTCTAACATCCATACTACCCTCTAACTCATGTTTTAAGATATTGATCTTATCTTTTAAGTCAAATTCAATTTTCTTATATTCAGAAACGGTTTTCTCAGTTTCAGTAAGAGCTAGTTGGTAATTAGACAATTTACACCTTTCAGTACTCATATCATCTTTTAGTTTTAACACCTCTTTGTTAAGTCTTTCAGTGTTTAACCTACAACCTTTGCTACAAAAAGCATCATCATATACCTCATTATCAGATGAAGAGAAGGAGTGTGCCATGAGAGCATATTCAACATGCTCTTCTTCTTCAATATCAGCAACCAAAGCTTTATCCTCTTCAGCATTCTTAGCCAGATAACTCCAATCCCATCCTGTACCATCAATTCCTTGAACTGCAACCATGGCTTTGGAATCCTGAGCTTTAACAACCTGACTTGAGGGTTTACCAGCATCAGATCTTCTAGGAGATCTGCATTCCCTCATGAAGTGCCCCATACGATGGCAGTTGTAGCATTCAACTTTGGATTTGTCAAATCCAGTTGTGTCTTTAGCATTGAAGGTCATTTTCTTCTTGAACCTTATGTTCCACATATTTGCTCTTATACTAGCAAGAGCCATGTTCCACTTGATGTCCATCTCTTCCAAGTGCTCATCACTTATCTGCTCAAGGTCCTCATATGTAATCACTGAACCATTGGGCAGAGAAGCAATGTAAGCACAAACAGTATCCAAATCCAAACCAGCAGGTTTAACTCTTGGAGAGTCATTCTTGAATGTGTCAGCGTCTGAAAAGGAGATGTTGACAGGACTTGTTCCAGCGCTGACATATGATGATCCAGTAACTGGATGCATATAAGAGTCCTTCTGATTGAATTGACCTTCACTATGAGAGAAGAAGGCCATGTTGCTGGTGGTAGATTTGCTTCCATGCTCTGAAAGAGTTTCATCTTCCAACAGTCTTAGTTTGTTGTAGATGTCATCAAACGAGGAGCTCTTGTAAGTATTGTTGGCAAGAATAGATCTTGCCTCAATCTTCCATGCCTCACCAAGACTTTTAAGAAAGGTAGCATTGGTGTCATCATCACCAACTTGTGTCCCCATGAAGGACAACTTACTTTTGATGTCAAGCAATCTGCTTCTCACACTACTCAGTTTCTCATTGGGTTGAGCTTTGAAGACAGCATAATCATGCAGAAGTTGCTTTTTCTTTTCTTCTTTAGTGTCTGCATTGCCACTATATGCAACTTCAAGAGCTTCCCAAATATCCTTAGCAGATTCATAGCCTCTATATTTATGCTGGTTTTCTTGTCCCAAAGAGACTTTCAGAATATTTAGGGCTTTCATGTCAACCCTTTTCTTTGCAATATCATCAGCAGCTACAGCTCTACCATCTCTAGGTTTTTCTTTCTTATCCTCTTCAGGGCATCCTTCAATAGCTGTTCTTTGACTAATGGCATCAAGAATCTTTTGAGCCTTATTGAATGTGTTTCCATATTCAATAATCTCCCAGAGTGTGTAGTCATAGATCCCCAGATATTGTTCAAAGTTGAACTTCCATAAGTCAAAGTTGGTTGCATCAAGCATGGGAATCTTGATGTTTGGTAAGGGTGAGGAGGAGGAGGTTATTGCTTCAGACATGATGTTGTTTAGGGTTTCTGAGAAAATTAGGGTTTTGGTGTTTTTAGGGTTCTGGTGTTCTTTAAAGATCAAAAGTTCCTCAACAAGCTCTGATACCACTTGTTGATCCCAAACTTAGATCGATTAGCTTTGTGTATACGAGATTAGATCAAGTAATAAACGTAGAGAAACCTTTGTATATGCTTTATGAATCTAAGTGTTATGCGGAATTTAACACTTAAACAAGAACACACAAGATGTAAACAAACTTTCACTTTGATTATGAATGTCGAACTTGCTTACAATGAAAGATGTTTACGAACGAAAACTTATATGAAAACTTAATAATAAACATTAACCTAAAGGCCTTCTTTTATAGACATAAGAAGCCTTGTACAATAATCTACGTATCAACTACTCTAGGTAAAGATAAATATAGAAAATATATTATTGTTCTTATCCTTACTAGAAGTATTCTAGAATATAATAAACGTGTAGATTATATCTTCCATCAGTGCTTGTCTTCAGTATGTCAACGCTTGACTTTAACTTGTCAACGCTTGAGCTGTCAGCGCTTGTTTTGTTCTTGTCAACGCTTGAATTGTTCTTGTCAGCGCTCAAGTGATCTGGCCTTAATTTATTCCCAACATGCATGCTAGGAAAATTACTCTTCGTTTCAATGAGGAAGAACTCGTCATTAATGCAACTCAAAACTCCACACTTTCTCATGTGTATTCTATCACGTCTTTTATCAATGTTAGTCCTATCAAAAACATTTGCAAAAAGATTTCAAAAAGAGTTTTAGAAGTTGATGACAAAAATGAAGTTTCGTCCCCTCCGCCGGTGGAGGTTAAGAGTGCTAAGCCTACGATTCCAATCACGAATGATTCTTCGGATGATGAATGTGTTGATCGCGATGGGGAAGTTTTCTTTGTTGACAAACGTTTTGAGAACTTACCACCACCTTTGCCAAAACGGTTTTCAAATGTGAGAATTTTTAGTGTGACTAACATTGCTTTAGAAACACCAAATATTTTTGACATCATTAAGTCGGGTTTTCATAAGGAGAGTTTAAAAGATGAAAAAGGGAAAGATTTTAAATTGGATTTAAAAGATTTTTCTACAACTCTAACTCCGTCATCACCACGTGTTTTGAGTGCTACAAGCTCGTCTTCTCCTTTTGACGATGCTTTGTGTGGACCTAGTGTGGGGGAAGCCCCTTATGTTCCCTCCCCTTTCTCCACCGAGGACGAGATATTTGATCCCGGAATTGCTTATAAAGGGAAATCTCGGTCTTCCACCGATGCAATAAATGGAAAATCTTTCTATTTGATTGGTGCGAGTCTACCTCGAGTAGCTCAATGTTTTTATGACTTACCCATTGTCCAACCCTTCTATTTCTTCTCATCTACTTTCTTGAAACCCTTTGGGTTTATGTTGGCACATGATGAAGTGGCGTTGATTTGTTTTTCCAATGAAAACGAGAACGCCATCTTCGATCCTGGTATTTTGCACCATCAAAGGACTTAGTCCTTAATACCGATTGCTTTTGGGCCTTGTTTATCATGTAAGCCCCACCAAAAATTGACCATACCAAGATAATCCCTAAATGATCACATTTATGGGGATTCGAGTCGAGCTTTTGACTCGGATATCAAAAACAAGGTGCCTCGTGGGGGAGTCCCATGCTTATCCATGTACATATTATCGCTTTCTAATGTAGTTATTGTGAGGGGATTTGTGCCCTTCTAACCTTTGTTCTGTGGTTGTTTGTGCATTGTGGTTTTTAGATCATTATCTTCACGATTGGAGCCTCTCGTATTCGTTTTATGGGTGCACTCGATCGTTTGCTTTGAAGACTTTCTCAATATCCAAATGATATATCCTTTGATGTTCTAACCTTTGGTTATTAGCATACTTCATAAACGGCTTTTAATTTATTGGTTACACCCTTTCCATTCTAGATTAGGCATTCGACTACGTCTCTAGTATGGGGGTGTTTGCACCCCTAGACTCGAAACATTGAGGACAATATTTAACTTTAGTATGGGGGGTGAATAGATACTTGCCTTGCCAAACCTTCACGCTTTCCAAAGTTTATCTTTTTGTTTATCGTTTTGTTGCAAAATAAGGCTAAAAATGGCCAAATTTTAAAAATTTTTGTTTTTCATAAGTGTTTGAAGACACGAATATAGATTTTCTGATGGCGAGAATAAGAGTAATTTTTGACTCGACCGTGCATGTAGAGCACTTAGCTTTGGTTCCTTAATTTCACATTAGGCTAAGTCTCTTAAATGAGGACGAGAAATGATAGAGTTAATTATAAGTTACTATGTTAAACGTAGAGTATTCGTATTCTTTCAAAAACTCATGTGTTCTCGTTGTTTGCTTATTCTCCCTTCGCATGTAAATATTTTTTTCTTAATAAATATTGACTTAGCGGTTTAGTTAGGATTGTTGGGTTTCTAGTCTTTTCTAGTAGCTTTCGTGTAATTAAATTGGGAAGACATTAAGGTATCGCCAGCGTCACGGTTTTGAAGTATTGGCACCCGAATAATCGAAAGCTTCACCCAATAATAAGATTTCAAGTGCTCACCTAAATCTAGCAAACAATTTGAAGCCCCACAAGGCCTAAAATCTATGCAAAATTGAAAGTGAATCAAGCCTTAATCTTCGAAGCTTTAAAGATCCAAAATTATCCTTAGCGTGAGGATATACGTCTTTGGCTAATAAAACCACCGATGAGGCGGATAATAAAAGGCAAGGCAAGACCGAAGTCATAATAAAAGCTTCATGGCGAAGTTGAATAAAAGATGGAGGTAAACCAAAGATAATAAGGCCCTTCCGTTAGGGGGCGTATAAAAGTCTTGGTAATAAGTCTCATGTTCAAAACCGTTATAAAACCGTGTTTATCGATTCTTCTTGTCAACTTAATTTTTTGACATCGTTGTCTATTGGGAGGGGTTATTGATTTGATGGTCTTAGTTACACCGTGAGGACTCTATTTTTAGACCTAAATCTCTATTATCGCATAAGTCAAACAATGTATCCTCATGAAACATTCAAGACAAAATAAAATATAAGAGATACAACTTAGGAATAATGGGAGGATAAGTACATGATTAGGGCATATGAGTAGTGTTAGAATTACTAACTTATAATGACAATGATCTCGTTGCACGCTTGGCATGGAATTGGGGTGAAAATCGAGGACGATGAAATTATTTCTAACGAAGCATTCACGTGTTCTTATTCTATGAACCTAAACGTCCCATTTTGCGATGAAAATCATACATTATGTCTAAAACACAAGTAGTAGTAATAGTAGTAGTGTAGCTAGTTTATCATTCAATAAAGTAAATAAAAATGAATTTTGGAGGTGCTACGATACTTTATTCTAGCATTGCGTGAGGGCACGGTAATGGTTTAGTATGGGGGAGTGATGAGACTGCTTTTATACATAGTCTCATCGTCCATTTTGGGCTTTAAATGCATTAAATATCATTAAAACTGCCAAATATATGCTCGTGTTTGTTGCTTGTGTATTTTAGGTACGGATATTGAGGAAATGACAAAAAGATCACAAGAATCAATCAAAAACGAACACGGGAAACGAAGCCGCACAATGAACCGGACCCGAATCTGGAATTTCCAAAAATGACCTTGAAGAATTGAAGATTGTCAACATCGGTCCCTCATTTTTGAAGATTTGGCAAGAAAAGACCTTCGAGAAATCATCATTTGCAAGAGAAGTCCTCCATGTTTGAAGATTATACAATATGAGCCCTTGAAGAATGCCCAAATGACATTTGTGGTCCTTGTTTAAAGATGTGACAACTCTTGTGCCAAAAGTGACAACTCTTGCAAAGTTGTTATAAAGAGTTTAGAAGTTGTTGGCTGTTTTTTACAAAGTAAACAAAACAAGAAACATTGGGGACCATATCTGCCTAGACAACAAACCTCACCCTATCCACTCCCAGCCTTACACGTCACCTCTTTCCACCCATCCACCAATCAAAACGCCCCATCAACCCACGTCACACCCCCTTAACACATTATTTAAATAAAACTTTACCCAAAACAGATTAAACCCACCCCTAATCACCCCTTAAACCCTAGTTCTCCCCAGGTCGGATTAAACCCTAATCAAAGGGGTTTTTGTTATAACTTTCTAGAACATTAATTCACTCCATCCGAAACCCAACCCACACCAAAACCATGACCAAGACACACCCATGTGACACCCCCAAGATTCCCCTACCCCGTCCCTTTCCACAAAACCCCATGAGGGGACATCATCAACGCCCCACATGTATTCCTTGGTCCCCAATACCAAATGAACGTCTAAGATCATGTATTCCAAGCTGTCAACCATGGACAATCACATGAGAGGCATGAAGACCAATTTCAAACTCGTTTTGACCAAGGGCAGAACTGGAAATTCATAGTTAGGGTTTCAGTATTCTAGTAGCTTCTCTTTCATTGTATAAATACTTGTGGCATGTCACAAGTATCATTGTTCCAGATTTCCTTCACTGTCAATGTAATTTCTTTTTGAACTAAATAAAAGTTGGTGTTTTTCCTTTGTTGAAAATTTAATTCCTTTTTATCATAATTTGAAAGTTACTAATTGAGTGAAAGAGGTCTGAGTTCCATCTTTTAAATCATCGGTTTTCTAGTTTTCAAAAAAAGATCATTCCTTTTTCATCCATGTTTTGAAAAGTTGGTACTTATTTTTGTGAATTAGATCCAAAAATTGTTAAAGTGTTTCTATTTATGGTTTTTAATCAGTAAGTTGTTGATTTCAGAAGAAAGTTTGTGAAAAAGTTCAAAAGAAAGCATTTGTTTTAAGAAAAGTAAGAAAAATCAGTGGTTATTGTTATTGTTTGATTTTGTTGTTCTTAGCAGGTTTTTTGGATGCTTGTGGTTGTTTAGGTACCACATAAGCTCTAAATACCAAAGGGGTATGGATTGTATGTCCCTGACGGTTTGTTTTTCTACACTTTCATTTTTTTGCAAATATGAGTAATGTTTATGTGATTTAGGAATTTTGTGTTTGAGTGGTCTTCTTCTGTTCGAAATCTATCATTCATGAGGTATTAAACATAAGTAAGTGAAAAATTTATGCTTGCAAAGTGTTTTCACACAAAAAGCTTGAAAAATTGATTTTCCAAAAACTTTAAGGTGTGTTTGGGAAAGCTTGTTGTGGACTGTGTATTCCACGTCCAGACTAAAGTTGAATTCTGCACATCTTATAGGGGTTTAGGGGAGTTGATTTTGACAAAAGATTTGAGGGTTGAGTTCAAAATATTGGTTTTTATAGGTTGTGTTGAAATACGTGTTGAGTGTGAATTTCCTTTTTGCTGTTGGTTTTGTTTAACAGCCCTGGTGATCTAAGGTGTGTTAAGTCACTCTAGGAAGCTATTGAACAAATTACAAGGTTTGTTTTCACACATAAACTAAGCCAACAGTGGGCACTTTAATTAATTTTGGTTGTTCTTAGGGTAATTAGTTTTGTTAATATGTTTGAATTAGAATAGATTTAGGGGTGTGGTGTTTTGGTTTAAGTAATTATCAAGCTCATAGCTTATTCCAAGAGTCACCAAAAAGCTAGTTAAGCCACTGTTTGAAATCTCTGCCTGCTATTAGGAGTGTTTGGATTGGACTGTTAACAACAATCTGAGTCCTCTTTTAAGATTTTAATTGTGTATGCGCTTGAGTTAGCTTGTAACTTAGTCATTTACGTAGTTGAAGTTTTCTTTGTGGTCAAAAACAAAAATTTGAGTTCTTTCCGAGTCAGTAGCATAGGGAGGCAGTAAGTTAACTTAATCATAGCCATATCTTTGTTCTGAGTGATTGTTGTGTTATAGATGAATTTGTTTATGTTTTTTGAGTAAGTAGTCAATATCTTGAAGTGTTAGTGCATTTAGGCTATAACTTCCACCCTCATCTGTTCATTTTTTTACCCAAATAAATGCAGTCCAGTTCAGCAACCTTGTTGCCTGGATTTGATGTTTGAGATGCTAAATTTCAGTTGATTAGGAGATTGGTGATAGGGGATTTGCTGTTTTGGAGGACTTAAGTTGCGAGGTCATGGATTGTAGCTTATAGGCAGGTCAAACTTGGCCTTTTGTCTAGTGATTACACTAATGAAAAACTCCCACTGAGTCTTGCAATGGCTCTAGCTGATTGAGATAGGTTGCCTTATTCTGTATGTAGAGTCCTGGGTTAGATTCTTTATAAAAGGTTTCTTACTTTGGCCAGCTTATTTGTGTTTCTTAATTTAGTATTCGTGCTCATTATTGATGCTTGATTGTTTACCATCACCTCTCCAGTAAGCTAACGCCCAGTGGAGTTGTAACTGTAAAAAAATTTTGCTGTAAAAAAGGTGTAGGCTGTAACCCATATTGCTGCTCATGAAGGGAGTAATATGTTAAAAATAATCTGCCTAAAAAAGACCACAGTGGGTCTTGAACACCTGACCCTTATAAACAGCATTAACAAACGCAACACCCACTGTTATAACCGTCTGCTCTACATCATTTTCAATTAGTATTTCCATTCTTTCCTTTATATTGTTGTTTTTGAACACCACACACAAAAAGAAAGAAAAAAAAAAGAAAATGGTAGCAGACGGGGTTTGAACCCTTGACCCTTTGCACCATATAGACGCAACACACAACAATAAAGCCATATGCTCAATTGATACTTGTTAGTTATTAGTCCTTTTGTTTTTAGTTTATGCGTTTGAGAGTTAAATATACTGGACGGATAAAACTGTTAAAAATGAGAAAATGGAGCAAGTGGGAATTGAACCACTGACCACAGACTACAAACAGACGCAGCAGTAGCTCATCCTAACCATCTACTCTCCTAATTCTTTTTGTAAACAATTTCTTTTGTTTAGTTTGTATACGCTTTTGTTTTTCTTTTTAGTTAATTTTTTTATATAATATTGTAGCTTATTCGCAGCTTTTCGAGTTTATTAGATAAGTTGGTTAGTCCAGCTTAGTTTTCCAACAAAGTAGATAACGTTTAGGACTTAAATTAATTTTTTCAGATTTATTGCTTTTATTTTCATATTTTTTTATTCATTTTTATTATTATCTTTTTTTTTTCGTTTTAATTAGTTTAAAAATAGGAAAGTAATATTTAAAATTTAAAAACAATATTTTAGCTTTTAAATAATATACTTTAGCTTTATATTAGATAAAGTTTGAATTTTGTCCTTTTCTTAGTTAATTCGTTTTTTAGGATTTTTAATTAACTTTAAATATTAAAATAAAATAATTTAAGAAATTTCAAATTTTTTAGTTTATATTTTATTTTTAATTAGAATTTTTAAGACTTTTTAGTAATTTTTAATTATTTTTTAGGTGAAATTTTTCGTTGGGTCGCGTTTTCATGTTCGTACGTTCGCGCGTTTTCGTCCGTTTTGAGCGTAGTCCGTTTCCTTTTTATTTTCTTTTCTTTATTTCTTTCCAAAAACGTAACAACTCAATTAAATAACGTTAATATTGTTGTCTAAACACCATACCTCCACCGAGAACGAACTCGACGACGAGTATTCGCGTTTTTCACAAAACGTGATACTTAATACTTACCCGCTTTTGTCGCTTTGTTTTTCCTAAAATAAAGTGTACAAATACTTGGCATCAAGATCCAAGTCCTAAAAGGAGGCGGATCGTTGTATATCAAAATCCAAAATAAAGATTGGAGAAAAATGAAGAAGTCGTGGTGGAAGTATGAAGAATCTCCCAAAAACTTCAAGTGAAGAAATTCCTATTATGAAGATAAGACCATTATTTCAAGAACGTCTCTCAAGATTCGAAGTATGAAGTCACTACCAAATATCGGTCCGAGAAAGGTCTCAAATCGTGAAGCGAGTTATGCCAAGATATGAACTTTATGAGATCTCGAGAAGCAGTTTTAAAAAGATTTTGTCCTTTAGCTAACTATTGATTAAATCGTCCTACTTTATTTTTAGTCTAAATAAACTATCAAAATAAGTCCAACAGTGCATCCTCGTGATCATTCAAGACAATCATAAAATATAAGAGATACACCTAGGAATAAGGGAGTCTAAGTGAATAATTGGGCCACATGAGTTTATGTTAGTTTACTAACTTATAATAACAATGATCTCGTTTATAATCTTGGTGTGAGGAACGTGAAACTTGAGAGTGATAAATATTCATGACAACCAAAGCCCTAATGTAAGTCTTTGATCTCTTTACTTGTTCTCTCTTCAAGCATTTTGTATATCTTTTTAGTTTCCTTAAGTGTTTAGTATTTAATAAAGGCCAAGGTAGGTTAATTATGTTGAAAAATGTAAATCATGCTTTGAAATTACTGCATTGCATGAGGGCATTGCAAGGGTCAAATGTAGGGGGTTTAATAAGTGTGAAAACACTTATCCTTTTACCACTTATTTCTAATAATAACAAGACCAAAATGTGTACTTAATGTCGTAAAAGGATGAATTATGCGTGGTTTGTGTTTTTATTATGTTTTAGGACAAAAATATGAAAAAGGAAGAAAACACGGGCTTTCACGGGCTTTTATCAAAGAAAAAGACAAAAGACGAAGTCAAAAGATCAAAAGTACAAGAAGAACGGAAGTCGAAGGCCTATTCTGAAGATTTATCGAAGAAAAAGTCTAAGGACGGAAGTTTAACAAAGTCGAAGAACCAAGTCTACTAAAAGAAGAAAAATAGAAGACGAGTTCAAGTTATCATTCGACTAATCCCCAGACAAAGTCGAGAAAAACACGTTATTTAAAAGACGGGAAGACAAGAAGAAAAGAGAGAAGAAAACAACACATTTCCCTTCCCTATATATAGTCTCCTAAACATGTCATTAGAAGTTAGTCTTTATTTTTATTTTAGTAGGTAATTAGTGTGTGTTTACTTTTCTTCTCTCGAGCTTTTATTTCAAGCTTTTTAATCTTTCACCTTAATTTTGTAATCTTGAATCTTAATATTTAATATAATCAATCTTTGTAATAAATTCTCATTCTACCTTTCTTAATCAAAATCTATTGTTTTGCTTAATTAATCATGTAGTTGATTTCATCTTGTTGATTGTGTGATTGGTTTGCTTATTGGATTGTGCTTATTGAGTTGGTGTGTTTGAGGTTTTTAGATTAGTTTGCTTATTACTTAATTTTTATGTTTGTTAGTTTTTAAATAAGTTGATTTTGGTAGATTAATATTTTTATAAAAAGTTGATTTTAAATAATTTGATTATTTAGTGTTTTTAAAAGTTTTTAAATTGTGTCTTATTAGCTTTTTATAAATTGATTTGGTAAAAGTTTTGGTAAGTGCTTATTGTGATTTTGCTTATTTTGTGTTAATCCGGGTTTTCAAAACCCTTATATCCCGAACTCAGTTTAAACCCCTTTATTCCGACTTATGTGCAAACTGTTATATCCCGAATTAGTTAAAGTTCACCTTATTCCGACTTAACCTTCATTTTCCCTCCAAAACATAACTTCGTTTCCCGAATTGTATGCTAAGTCTGTTTCCCGAATTGAGTGCAAAATTGCATATCCCGAATTGAGTACAACTTGTTATTCCGGATTAGATGTAAGGTTTGTATTCCGAATTAGGTCCAGGATTCACTTATTCCGAACTACATCAAAACCATGGATTTCGGATTGGCTGTGGGATTTGGATTCCGGATTACTAGCATCACCAGCATTCCGAATTAAGTTCATAACACATTTGCATATTCCGGATTGTATCCGGATTGGGTCAGAATCAAGTATTCCGAACAAGGTTGAGAAAGTCATATTCCGAATAGAGTCAGGAAGTGGGATTCCGGATTAGTTGTACAAAACAAGGATTCCGGATTAGTTTTTGGACATATATTCCGACTTAGGTGTTCGATTGGCATTTTCCGAATTACATCAAAGACACTGATTCCGAATTAGGTTAGGGATTGTGGATTCCGACTTATTTGTTTTTCACAGATTCCGAATTAAGTTGGAATCTTTGATTCCGGATTGTTTGGGTTCATCATTTCCCCACTTATGTTCAGTTCTTGTTTCCCGACTTATTTTTAAATCTTTATTTTTCCTGCCAATTTTTACTTAGTTTATTTTTAAAAGTGTTTTGTCCTAATTATTTTCAAGTTTACATTTTAATAAAGTTTTCATTTTTACAAAGTTTTAAGTTTCAAATTTACTTTTAAACTTTTATTTTTTCGTCTTGATTTTTAGTTTAAATTATAAAGTTTTCATTTTTACTCAACGACATTTACATTTTCAACTTTATTTTAAATTAGATAATTACCTTTAGATATTTTCACCAAGTTCTACTGTGCAGCATTCACTCTAGATAAGCAATCGAGGTTAGACATTCTTCTTTATTTTTAATAGCTTTTACGTCTATGTTATTTGTAAACTTAGAAAATCAAGCTCCCCCTTTCAGTTAACAACACCAATAATTCCACCCTAAACCGTGATCAATTCGATTAGATACCGAGAACGATTGAATACACATATGCATAAATAAGTAAACACACACATTTTAGAAAGTACAAATATCAGCAAAGTTCCACAAGATACTGTAACATAAGCTACTTTTGGGGTTTCCTGACAATAAGCCTTTGTTGTAAGCTTATGGTTATGTGACAAGTTACTTGAGAAAGTTTGGATATGTTTGAAGATACACGTAGACGATTTGAAGATATGTAGATGTTCTTTGTTCTTGATATCTAGCTTAAAGCTGTTAAGCATAAGCTCTCACAAGCTGTAATAGCTTTGATTCTGGTTGAGAGAAATTGGGATTAAGATTCAAAGGTTGAGCTACCATGGCTTCAAGTAAGTTCCCTGTTTTTGGTTTCAAAATTCACTCCTATTATTTTTGTTGTATGCTTGTTAATGCTTATTGTTTAAGTTGCTTATTTCTTTGTCTCATTTGCTTATTTCCTAGTTTAAATTATTTTTATGCAATTACTTTCATAGTCTGTTGATTAATTTTTCTTCTTGCTTTAGTGATTTTCACATTTCGAATTTAAAGTTGTGTTTGGCATAGCTTTCACCCCATTTTTAGGAATAGAATTTCACTTTAAGTTGTTTTCAACTTTTTTCTGATGTTAGTTTAAAGTTATTTAATATTTTGTTTCACTTAATTTCATTGAATATCAAAGAATCATTAGTCCTTCATTTTCTACATTAGTTACATCAGTAGGGGCTTTGTAGTTCCATTTTTTTAGTTTTAGATCTTGAATACCTGTTATCAGTTAGAATGTATGGTAGTTTAGGGATACATGTTAGTTGTGTAAGATTTGGTGAGTATTAGTTTCAAGTTTTGAGTGGCCAATATACACCTAGTTACTATTTAGACCAGCAATCAACTCACCAGACCCACTTTTTCTATTTACAGTAACTGCTTGCCTTGTTTGGTGTGCCTTCTTGTGTTAGAATCTGGTTCCTTTTACTTGCATTTGACTCCCCACACTCCACTGAGTGTGGGGTGCCTTTGTTACCAAAAACAACAAAGTAACAAGGCTCAAAGGCCTCAAAATCGTTTTTTTGTGATTGATCAGTGGGAAGAAGATCCCACTGATAGAGTAAGTATTCCCTTTGCTGCACAACAAGACAAAGCCCAACAACATGTCCTTTTTAGTATTTCTAGATTTTTGTCTCTAGTGGTCAAAAAGCACTCTTTTTCAGTATTTTCAATTTTCCTTGTCTTGTTTATTTATTTTAAGATTTTTCAAAAAGTTAATTTTTTATCTTTCTGATTATTTAGTATTTTTAGCATTAATTTAGGTTTCATTTAAGTTTTTATTATTCTGTTTTTTGTCTTTAGTGATAAAAAGTCTTGATTTTCAGTTTTTAAAATTTTCTTAGTTTAAAGTGACATAATTTATGATTTTTAGAAAAGTAATTTGAATTTTCCCTTTGTTTAATCATTTTTTAGAATCATTTTAAGTTTAAATTAGTTTTTAAAGATTCTATTTTTGTCTTATTAGGGTTAAATTTACTTTTTTCAACTTTTTTTATTTTTCCCAGCTTTAGATAAGTAAAATAGGATTTTTGAAAAAGTAAGTTTATTTTTCTCATTATTTTATTATTTTTTATGATTATTTTAGTTTTAAAATTGTTTTTAGCCTTTATAAAATTGAAAAACAGTTTTAAAAATTTAGGAAAAATACTTTTTTGTGTTTAATCAATATAAGTAAGATATTTGTTTGATAAAATAATATTTTGGGCTTTTTTCAATTATATTTAATTTTAGGGCTTTAATTAGCATTTAAAATTAAATATTTAATTAATAAAAGGTTTTAAAATTTGTTTATTAAATTTTTATTCTTATTTATATTATTTTAAACTTAGTTTTAATTTTTAATTTGTTTTTTAGTTAAAATTTTTAATTTCGTCGCGTTTTACGTCTTTTCGTATACGTTTATACGTTTTTCGCCGTAGTGTAATTTTTAGCGTAATTCGTCTCCGTTTTTCTTTCTTTTTTTCTTTACAAAAACGTAATCACTCGATTATATAACATATATAATTGTTGGTTAAACACAATACCTCCTCGAGATCGAACTCAACAACGAGTATTCGCGTTCTTCACAAAACGTGATACTTAATACTTATCCGCTTTTGTTGCTTTGTTTTTCCTAAAATAAAGTGTACAAAAGTTACAACATCGAAATGGCGCCGTTGTCGGGGAGGTGTGTTTAGCCATATTTATTTATCGTGTTTGTTTGAGTATTACGTTTTTATCGTAAATACTTCTTTTTATTTTTCTATATTATTAACCATACAAATAAATAGTGTTAAATACAATTCTATTAACACAAAATCGTTTTCTCGTTTTTATTGCGCATAATATATTGTATTTCGTAGAATAATTATCACACAATATTTATCCAAATACGCGAGAAATCGCACCTCGATAATGGGCGTTCCGGTCATTATCGATTGTATCGAATTCAAACGAAAGTCAAAGGCAAAATAGATAAATACTCTTAATTGGTTTAATCTCGATAAATACAAACTATAAGGCGGATATAAGACGGTTGTATTTCACGACCTAATGAAAAAAGGCTCTTAAGTGCTTCGCGCCGCCTCGTTTTCTCCGCTCGCTTGTGCGTATTTTGAAAGTGACGATTAATTAGGGGTTTGCCAACTCAAGTATTATTAATCTATTTTTGTGAGTTTTAATTATTGAACCTCGAAACGTTTTGGCGTTCCACCAATGTTTTAAAGTCGAACGAAGGTTTTTACTTCAAGTAATTACCTTCACTCCCTTTGGATTCATTAATCGAGACCTTTGATTAGTGGATAATTTTTGTAGATTAACTTCTACGTAATACACCAAAATTCCAAAAAAAAAATTGAAAAACTAAAAACACAAAAATAAACTTCTATTCTCCCTCTATTTTCATAATTATCTTCTTTAACCCTCTAAATTGTTTAATTCTCATTACGATTTTCGCGTTACATCATGTCGGATGATGATGGTTACTATTCGTGTCCATATTGCGGAGGACCGCCAGATGGTGGTAATTGTTATAATTGCGAGATTTTAGGAGGAATGGAGGGTTATATTTACCGCTCTCCTCAAAACGACAATGGTGACGGATTTCAATCCTACGACCAAGGTCACCAATTGTCTTCGTTTTATTCATCGTATGATTCGTCTTATTATTGTGATAATAATCAAGATGATGAAAGAATCAAAACGCCTATGGTTATGAATTCCAATCATATGACCATACTCCACAACCGCCCTCGTCTTATTCATGTGATTTTTGCGGTTGGGAGCACGATTTCGGATTTAGTTGTACGAATAACTATAATGACCACGAACCGAATCCTAATTTCTATGACCAATCTTCGCAATACCCACCGTCATATTCATGTGAGAATTGTGGAAAGGAACCTCATTATGGATATGATTGTCAACCGATGAATCAAAATACGTCTTTCGACAATCAATTCAACGGATTTGACGAATCACCTCCACAAGATATGAATTACAATTGTGACAATGGGATTTTTATCGACATAACGAACCGGATTTTTCTCAAAATCCGTGTTGCGACAATTGTGGGGGGCCTCGTGATACTTATTCTTTCCAACCAATGAATTATGATGAGCCCGGTCAGTGTTACAGTTCTGATGTTGACCAATCATCTCCACAACATGTTTTAGATGATGATCTCGGTTCTAGCCGCATCAACGAGTGTTGTAGTCGCATCGACGAAAGTTCTAATCGCTACTATGAACGACTTGAAACTCTCTATGAACTAATTATGGAAAGAAATAATAACCCAATTGTTGAAGAGGTTGAAAAGAGCATCGAAGATAAGGAAACGAGGGTGTCAACGAACGAGGTTTTTGAAAATGTTTTCGAAAATAAACAACAAGAAAAACGCGTAGCACGCGTTGGAACAATGAATGTTAAGCCTTTGAAACCTAATTTCTCTAATGAAGATGAAGTTATCGAATATTTTCTAAATCAAACTACACCAAATTTTGACGATGAAATTCCGTTAAGTGATTTTGAAAAAGAAGTTTTTTATAAGGTTTTAAGGAAAATCGTTGACCCCTCTATTTTTGAAGCTTATCAAAATTTAATTCCGGAGGGACGCGTTACTACTATTTATACGTCCTTTGAGAACCCGCAATCGATTATTCCGAAGGACCAATTTTAAACCATCAAGGCTACAACGTGATGAGATGGCATTTATACATGATCTCATCGTTGTTTTTGGGCTTTAAATGCATAAAATGTCATAAATATACCATATATATGCTTTTGTTTGTTTACTTGTGTATTTTAGGTATGGATATCATGAAAAAGACAAAAGATATCAAGAAACAAGGAAAAACGAACACGAGAAACGAAGCCGTATAATGAACCGGGCCCTAGTTTGTGAATCATCAAAGAATATACCTTGAAGACTTGAAGATGCCTCATTTATGAAGAAATGGCACTTAATACCCTTGTATGTTCATAATTACAAGTTTGGTCCCTTAAGTTTGTCAAAATTACAAAAAGGTCCTTCAACTTTGAAGATTTGGCAAGTTTAGTCCCTCAACAATTCTAAATTGTCTACAATGGTCCCTCATGAAGTCAAAGAACCAATGAAGACCTTAAAAGATGGGAAATGTCCAAGATCAGCCCTTGGAAAATCAAGAAATGTTCAAAACAAACCCTTGAAACCCTTTCACCAAAGTTTAGTGGCTAAAGTATGAAAACCAAAAGTTTATTAACAAAGGAATTCGTTTTTGGTGGCTGAAATACTTTGTTTACAACTTTCACCAAAAGACAAGGACTAAAGATGGGCAAATGAAACATTTAAAAAGAATTTGCGCCAAACAACTTACCACTCCATAAAAACGGATCAAATGTTTTACTATTCACCATCCCTACCCAGGTTTACCTTCACTTAAACCAAGGGGTAAATCCCAATTACCTACACCCACGTGTGATTCAACCTCACACAAACCCTTCCCACACTTAACATCACACGTCCCATCACCATGGACCCCACCCCCAATTCCCTTTCAACCAATTAGAGAACAACTTCAACACCAAGTTATCCAACGTGGCAAGATCAACGTTTTACACTTCATACTTTGTCACAAAGGAAAAAATGAACGCCCAAGATCAAATTTGACAACTCATCAACTCAAACACGTCAAGGGCATTTTTGGGAAAAATTTGCTAGGGTTTCTAGTTCTAGAATCATCTATTGTACTCTATAAAAGGACCCCCAACCTGTAGTGAGGCCTTTGTTCCAGTTTTACTCTTTAAACATTGTAATTCCTTTTTAAAATTTATAAAAGTTGGTATTTTGAGAAATTGTAATTCCTTTTTATGTTTTTGAAAGTTGGTGTTGTTTAAGAGTGATTCTGAGTTCCATTTGATGTTATAAAGGTTCTTTGATCTTGTGGTTAAAGCACGTTTATGTTTGGTAAGGTTTTCAAGTTTGAAAAAAGATTGAAATCAGTCATTTGTTTTTCCTATTTTTCTTGTACTAACCCTTATCCAAAAGCTATAAGCCTTTGCAAGCTTTTTGACACCAAGCTAGTGAAGGTTTATCAACCTTTGGATAGGTTGTTTGTTGCTTGTGTTGAAGAAATCAAGTCCTTGAGGTTCTGCTTTGAACCATCAGCCAAGGCACATATCATCTCCTTTGTTCAAGGACCTTGGTCACCCTCTAGTTGTTGAGAGTGGTCCAAGGAGCATAGCTGATCTCCCTAGGAAGTTGTGGGGGATAGGTATAAGCTCTTTTTAAGTTTCCTCTAAAAAATTTCATGTTCATGACTGTTATGAATTTTGCCATGTGATTTGGTGTTCTTGTGTTTGTGCTTTGTGTTTTATTGTTTGTTTCTGTTAGTTGTAACCTAGGTAAGGTATTTGGAACATAAAATCAGTAGGTTGTGTGTAAAATCAAAGAGTTTGTTTGAAAAGGGGCTAAAACAAGGTTGTTTGGTTTTTGGGATCATAAGGCCTTGTGGCCTTGTGCCCTTGGTTCTTAGGGTTTGGAGAGTCTAAACAATTCATATGCAACTGGTTTTGGTCATTGGTTAAGTCTCAGGTGGTTTGGAAAAGGATTTCATTGTTTTGGAAAAATCTAAAATTATTGGTTGAAATTGGACAAACATATTAGATCCAATAAAATCTTTGTTTGTTGGATCTAAGGTCTGAAATCTAGTTTGGGAAGATTTTAGGTGATAAGTTATTTGTGCAATATCTGTTTGTTGAATTTGGTGGCTTATTGTGGGTGCTAGAGCTTATCAAAGTTGGCTGAAGTGGTCATTTGCATCAGCAAAGTGACCAACTCAATTTGGGCTTGCATTTGTTATTCTAGTGTATGCCTTGTTGTTTAACTGCTTGGAACTTGTTATTGGGCTGCTTGTGAGTGTTATTTGCTATTTGGTCTGCTTATTTGCTGGCTTATAAGCTAACTGGCTTATTGGCCTTATTTTGCCAAAATATGTCAAGGTTTGGTCAACTGACCACTTGATTCACAAGGGCTCAACCTTGAGTTCTTCACAAAAGTTTCTTGAAACAAGGTTAAAAACAATCCCTGATAAATCTGTCACTTTTGGTGGACTTTGACTTTTGGTCAAATAAGCACAATTTGGCTTATTTTTCAGAACTGCTTATTAGTACATGCAACAACTTGGCTTTTGTGATAGGTGTCATTTTTCTCACCTTAATATCATCTTTGAGAAGTTACAAGTCATTTGGTTAAGCTTTAGCTAGGAAACTAGCTTATTTTGCTTTTTCAGCCAGCTTATTCTACTTGGTTTTTTGTGACTTTTCTTGTTGATTATTCTTAGTTAAGCTATTTGTGAGCTTTTGCAAAAAGAATCAGCTTCTGAAACGTCCTAGAACTCTAACCCGGCTATTTTGTTGTTTAGTGAAAAAGTTATTTTCAAAGTTTTGGCTTATTACTTGAGCTTTTTCGAAATTTCTTTTTGTAGGTTGGTTTAGAATCTCAATAAGATGTTGTGTGTTCAATTAGAGCTTATGGCTTAATGGGCTTATTGGCCCATTAAGAATAAGCTATTGACTTATTAAGCTGTGATAAGCACATTTTCAGCTTTTGGGTCTTTAGACTTTTGTGCTTAAAATCAAATTTTGAGTCAGACTGGTGATTTTCATCTTATTTGGACAAGTTTGATTTTATTGGGCCAAAAAGCCCATTTAAGTGGACTGTTTTCATTTTTAGCCAATTTGGGGGCCCATTAAGGGTATTTTGGTATTTTCAGTTTCATTTTCTGTTTATTTAGGTTAAAATAAACTAGTTTGCAAGTTTTTAGAATTTTTTATTATTTTTGGATTTTTAATATTATTTTAATATTATTTTATTATTAAATTTCAATTTTCACATTTTTGCACTTCTTATATTTTTCTTAGGTTTAATACATTAAAATAGGATTTTTGCAACTCTTAGATTAATTTTATCATCATTTTCTTAAATTCTAGAATTATTTTAAGATTTTAATAGTTTTTAATCATTTTAAATAGTTTTAATTAGTTTAAAAATTAATTAAAATAGTTTTTATTCTTATTTAGTCATTTTAGAGGTTTACAAAGTGAAAAATCTTTATTTGGGTTTTTAGTAATTAATTGGATTTTTAGGGCTTTGATTAGCATTTAAAAATTAATATTTAATTAATTAAAAGGTTTGTAAAAGTTTTGGTCATTTGTAAACTCTTTGTTTATTTAATTTGATTTTTGGTAAGTTTTCGTAATTTTTAGAATTAATTTTTATTTTGGCTCTTTTTACGGTTTTTAATTTTAGTCGTCGTAGTAATAATTTTCACGTATCTGTCATTCTATTTTCTCATCCCCTTCTTCTCAAATATTAATCTCAAATATCATTACATTTTAGTCACACACATATACCTCCTTGGGAAACGAACTTATTTGGATCATTAGAGCTTGATTTTCCTAAATCGTCACTTAATACTTTCCGCTCATTTACGCTCTTTTGTTTTCCTAACACAAGAGGTGTATAATTTACATCAATCATTTTGGCATCGCTGCCGGGGAGGTGTGTCGTGATTAATTTTTCATTTTGTTTTTAATATTAACCATAAATAGTATTTGTATTAGTAGAACTCTACTAATATGTATTATCGGTTTTTTCGTTTTTCTTATGAAATTAATATTACTATATTGTATCAAGTATCACAATAAAATCAAAATATCTCCAAAAGTGTGAAAACACAACCTTGATTGGGAGGTCATTACTCAATCATAGTATTCGAATCTCAAACAAAAAGAAAAAGGAAAAAATAGATAAATACTTTCGTGAAACTCGATTTTGAAAAATACAAACTATAAGGTGGGTATAAAGCGGGTATTATAAAATATACCCTAAGGAAAAAAGGCTCTTAAGTGCTTCGTGCCGCCTCGTTTCCCCGCTTGCTTGTGAGTATTTTGAGATTGAAAGCTAATCGAGGGTTTTGCCGACCAAAATATTATTACATATTGATGAGATGGCGTTTATACATGATCTCATCGTTCTTTTCGGGCTTTAAATGCATTAAAATGTCATAAAATACCATATATATGCTTGTGTTTGTTTACTTGTGTATTTTAGGTATGGATATCGTGAAAAAGACAAAAGATCACAAGTTACAAGGAAAAACGGACACGAGAAACGAAGCCGTACAAAGAACCGGGCCCTAATCATGGAATTCTCAAACAAAATACCTTGAAGATTTGAAGACAAACAAGATTGATCCTCATTTATTGAAGAAATGACACTTAAAACCCTTGTATATTCATAATTACAAGTTTGGTCCCTTAAGTTTGTCAAAATTACACAAAAGGTCCTTCAACTTTGAAGAAATGGCAAAAATAGTCCCTCAACAATTCCAAATTGCCAATAATGGTCCCTCATAAAGTCAAAGATCCAATGAAGACCTTTGAAGATCAAGAATGTTCAAAATCAGTCCTTGAAATATCTCAAAATGGCAAAAAGAACCCTTGAAAACCCTTTTGAAAAGTTATGTGCCAAAATTGCCAAATGGTGAAAGTTGATACAAGCTTAAATGGGCGCTGATGGACTTTTTACCACAAATGCAAAAAGAAAGGAAAGACAAGGGCTGAACTTGTGCAAATGAAACATTTAAACACATTTTTGCGCCAAACAACTTCCCACTCCACCAAAACCGGATCAAAGACTTTACTATTCACCCAAGAACCCAGTTACCATCTCACTTAAAACAAAGGGTAAAAACAAATTACCCAGGCACACGTTTGATTCACACATGCAGAAACCTATCCCACACACAAAACCCTCATCTCCACTCACTATGGACCCCACCCCAATACCTTTTCCACCAATCAGATTTCAACTTGGCCTCCAAGCTTAGCCACGTGTCAAGATCAACAGCTGAGAGCCTTTGCTTGATCACAAAGCTAAAATGAACGTGTAGGATCATTTTGGACAGCTCAACAACAACAAACGTACTCAAGGACTTAGGGCATTTAGGGATTTCACATCTAGGGTTTGTGAACAGTGTAGCCAAGTGATCATGGCTAAGTATTCACGAGTCTCTTTAATTAGAGGTTTTTATATAGTGAAGAACGAGAAATGATAGAGTTAGACAAGTGATCATGCTAAACATAGAACATGAAAATGTTCTTTCAAAAATTCATATGTTTTTAATTGTGGCTTTTTCTTCCCATAAGATCAATGCATTAGGAATAAATCATAATTGCAATAAGTAAGGTCGTACAATTTGAAAGGTTACTTAGCCTCTAGCGCAAGATCGTTTAAAAGTTGCTCGGGGTTGAATAGAGTTCATAGCCAAGGCATAACTTATTGAAGCGGGACGCGAAGATTGGCGATTATCCAAAAAGGCCCTAACAAGGCATGAGGAGCTCTATTTTTGCTAAAGATCCAAAGATGATGTGAAGTATCATTATTCCTAAATCAATATAAAGGATCGAGACACACGACGAGAAGCAATTACTCCCCTAAAAGAATGGAGAAAGTCTATCCAAAAAGACCCTAACAAGGTATGAGGATAAATATATCCAAGTCCGAAAAGGAGGCGGATCGTTGTATATCAAAATCCAAAGTAAAGATTGAAGAAAAATGATGAAGTCGTGGTCCTATATGAAGAATCTCTCAAAAACGTCAAGTGAAGAAATTCCAAAATATGAAGAGAAGACCATAATTTCAAGAACGTCTTCCCAAGATTTGAAGTATGAAGTACATGCCAAATATCCGTCCGAGAAAGGTCTCAAATCGTGACACGAGTTATGCCAAGATATGAACTTAAGGAGATACACGAGAAGCCGTTTTAAAAGATTTTGTCCTTCGGCTAACTATCGATCAAATCGTGCTACTTTGCTTTCGGACTAATAACTACTCAAATAAGTCAATATGTATCACTTGTGATCCATGACAAATAGATAAAAAATGCTAGTAACCCATTTCCTTTTATAATAACTAGGATTGCGGGGAGAAAAAGTATTACACAATTTGGACGTATGAGTAGTGTTAGCATTGTGACTTGTACCAACAATGATCTTGTTTTTGCACTTAGCATGGAATGTATGACAATCAAGGATGACGAAGTTTACTCTAAGGGACATTAACTTGTTCCTATTCTTTGACCCTAAAAGTCACTTTTCATGATGAAAATCATACATTATGTCTTTACACATCTTCGTAGTATGTTGCAAGTCTTTTACTCTTCAATAAAGATTAATAAAATTGAACTTTGGTGATGCTTAGATACTTTATTCTAGCATTGCGTGAGGGCACGGCAATGGCTTAGTATGGGGGAGTGATGAGATGGCATTTATACATGATCTCATCGTTCTTTTCGGGCTTTAAATGCATTAAAATGTCATAAAATACCATATATATGCTTGTGTTTGTTTACTTGCGTATTTTAGGTAAGGATATCGTGAAAAAGACAAAACATCACAAGTTACAAGGAAAAACGGACACGAGAAACGAAGCCGTACAAAGAACCAGGCCCTAATCATGGAATTCTCAAACAATATACCTTGAAGATTTGAAGACAAACAAGATTGATCCTCATTTATTGAATAAATGACATTTAAAACCCTTGTATATTCATAATTACAAGTTTGGTCCCTTAAGTTTGTCAAAATTACACAAAAGGTCCTTCAACTTTGAAGAAATGGCAAAAATAGTCCCTCAACAATTCCAAATTGCCAATAATGGTCCCTCATAAAGTCAAAGATCCAATGAAGACCTTTGAAGATCAAGAATGTTCAAAATCAGTCCTTGAAATATCTCAAAATGGCAAAAAGAACCCTTGAAAACCCTTTTGAAAAGTTATGTGCCAAAATTGCCAAATAGTGAAAGTTGATACAAGCTTAAATGGGCGCTGATGGACTTTTTACCACAAATGCAAAAAGAAAGGAAAGACAAGGGCTGAACTTGTGCAAATGAAACATTTAAACACATTTTTGCGCCAAACAACTTCCCACTCCACCAAAACCGGATCAAAGACTTTACTATTCACCCAAGAACCCAGTTACCATCTCACTTAAAACAAAGGGTAAAAACAAATTACCCAGGCACACATTTGATTCACACATGCAGAAACCTATCCCACACACAAAACCCTCATCTCCACTCACTATGGACCCCACCCCAATACCTTTTCCACCAATCAGATTTCAACTTGGCCTCCAAGCTTAGCCACGTGTCAAGATCAACAGCTGAGAGCCTTTGCTTGATCACAAAGCTAAAATGAACGTGTAGGATCATTTTGGACAGCTCAACAACAACAAACGTACTCAAGGACTTAGGGCATTTAGGGATTTCACATCTAGGGTTTGTGAACAGTGTAGCCAAGTGATCATGGCTAAGTATTCACGAGTCTCTTTAATTAGAGGTTTTTATATAGTGAAGAACGAGAAATGATAGAGTTAGACAAGTGATCATGCTAAACGTAGAACATGAAAATGTTCTTTCAAAAATTCATATGTTTTTAATTGTGGCTTTTTCTTCCCATAAGATCAATGCATTAGGAATAAATCATAATTGCAATAAGTAAGGTCGTACAATTTGAAAGGTTACTTAGCCTCTAGCGCAAGATCGTTTAAAAGTTGCTCGGGGTTGAATAGAGTTCATATCCAAGGCATAACTTATTGAAGCGGGACGCGAAGATTGGCGATTATCCAAAAAGGCCCTAACAAGGCATGAGGAGCTCTATTTTTGCTAAAGATCCAAAGATGATGTGAAGTATCATTATTCCTAAATCAATATAAAGGATCGAGACACACGACGAGAAGCAATTACTCCCCTAAAAGAATGGAGAAAGTCTATCCAAAAAGACCCTAACAAGGTATGAGGATAAATATATCCAAGTCCGAAAAGGAGGCGGATCGTTGTATATCAAAATCCAAAGTAAAGATTGAAGAAAAATGATGAAGTCGTGGTCCTATATGAAGAATCTCTCAAAAACGTCAAGTGAAGAAATTCCAAAATATGAAGAGAAGACCATAATTTCAAGAACGTCTTCCCAAGATTTGAAGTATGAAGTACATGCCAAATATCCGTCTGAGAAAGGTCTCAAATCGTGACACGAGTTATGCCAAGATATGAACTTAAGGAGATACACGAGAAGCCGTTTTAAAAGATTTTGTCCTTCGGCTAACTATCGATAAAATCGTGCTACTTTGCTTTCGGACTAATAACTACTCAAACAAGTCAATATGTATCACTTGTGATCCATGACAAATAGATAAAAAATGCTAGTAACCCATTTCCTTTTATAATAACTAGGATTGCGGGGAGAAAAAGTATTACACAATTTGGACGTATGAGTAGTGTTAGCATTGTGACTTGTACCAACAATGATCTTGTTTTTGCACTTAGCATGGAATGTATGACAATCAAGGATGACGAAGTTTACTCTAAGGGACATTAACTTGTTCCTATTCTTTGACCCTAAAAGTCACTTTTCATGATGAAAATCATACATTATGTCTTTACACATCTTCGTAGTATGTTGCAAGTCTTTTACTCTTCAATAAAGATTAATAAAATTGAACTTTGGTGATGCTTAGATACTTTATTCTAGCATTGCGTGAGGGCACGGCAATGACTTAGTATGGGGGAGTGATGAGATGGCATTTATACATGATCTCATCGTTCTTTTCGGGCTTTAAATGCATTAAAATGTCATAAAATACCATATATATGCTTGTGTTTGTTTACTTGCGTATTTTAGGTAAGGATATCGTGAAAAAGACAAAACATCACAAGTTACAAGGAAAAACGGACACGAGAAACGAAGCCGTACAAAGAACCAGGCCCTAATCATGGAATTCTCAAACAATATACCTTGAAGATTTGAAGACAAACAAGATTGATCCTCATTTATTGAATAAATGACATTTAAAACCCTTGTATATTCATAATTACAAGTTTGGTCCCTTAAGTTTGTCAAAATTACACAAAAGGTCCTTCAACTTTGAAGAAATGGCAAAAATAGTCCCTCAACAATTCCAAATTGCCAATAATGGTCCCTCATAAAGTCAAAGATCCAATGAAGACCTTTGAAGATCAAGAATGTTCAAAATCAGTCCTTGAAATATCTCAAAATGGCAAAAAGAACCCTTGAAAACCCTTTTGAAAAGTTATGTGCCAAAATTGCCAACTGGTGAAAGTTGATACAAGCTTAAATGGGCGCTGATGGACTTTTTACCACAAATGCAAAAAGAAAGGAAAGACAAGGGCTGAACTTGTGCAAATGAAACATTTAAACACATTTTTGCGCCAAACAACTTCCCACTCCACCAAAACCGGATCAAAGACTTTACTATTCACCCAAGAACCCAGTTACCATCTCACTTAAAACAAAGGGTAAAAACAAATTACCCAGGCACACGTTTGATTCACACATGCAGAAACCTATCCCACACACAAAACCCTCATCTCCACTCACTATGGACCCCACCCCAATACCTTTTCCACCAATCAGATTTCAACTTGGCCTCCAAGCTTAGCCACGTGTCAAGATCAACAGCTGAGAGCCTTTGCTTGATCACAAAGCTAAAATGAACGTGTAGGATCATTTTGGACAGCTCAACAACAACAAACGTACTCAAGGACTTAGGGCATTTAGGGAATTTCACATCTAGGGTTTGTGAATAGTGTAGCCTTAGCATTTGCCTATATAAAGACTCCTCAACATGTGAGAGAGCTTTTGTTCCAGATTTTAGCTTTTAATCTTTGTAATTCCTTTTTATGAAATAAAGTTTAAATTTCTTAAAATTCTGAGTTTTTAATCTGTTATTTATAAAAGTTTGGTGTTTGAGAAGCTAAAATCTGAGTTCCATTTACATGTTTGAAGGTTTTTGAGGCAAGGTTTTAAGTGATAAGACTTGTGCATCAAAAATCAGAAAGTCCTTGTTTATTTGATCTCACCCTTGTGTTTGTTCATCTTAGCAGCATTGGAAGCTGGTACTTGTTTTGCTAGTACCTCAGCTCAAACAATCCAGGGCCTGGATGTAGGTCTTGGAGGTTTGCACCTTCTTCCCTTTTCATTTTCTCTTTAAGTTTCTGAATATTTGTGATTTTTGTGGATTTGTGATTGAATCTGTGTTACTGTGGATGTTTATTGTTGACTTGGCTTGGTTTGATGTTTATGAGGTGTTATTGATCTGATTTGTGGGTTGAATCTTTATGATCCTTTGAAAATTTGTGAAAATAAGTTTTAAAAGGGTGTTTGGGATTACTGCATAAGTTGGATTTGTGGTTTGTGAAGTGCTTGTGTGTTGTATGCAAGTATTGGTATCTGTTATTTGGGAGTATTTGTGCATCTGTTTGCAAGTTTTGTGGTCTTAAACACATTGATTCATAGATTGGCTCTAAAATCTTCATAACTTGGTAAAATTGGCTAGGATTTTGAGGACACCTAGATCTAAGCTTAGGTTAAGGGTAACAAGTGCTAAATCATAGCTAATCACACCAGGGTAGAGGGATTTGAGGCTTGAAATTGGATCAAGTGTCAAGTATATCAGCAAACTTGTTTCTGCATATGTTCTTTGTTCATCAGTAACTTTTTGTGCTTGCATTTGTTTGCCTAGTGTATGCCTTGTGACTTTGCTGCTTGGAACTTGTTCATTTGCAGCTTGTGAGGATATTTGGCTATTTGGATTGCTTTGTTCATAGCTTATAAGCCTACTGGCTTATTGGCTTATTTGTGCCAAAATACATCAAGTTTACCCAACTGGTAAGCCTTGATTCACAAGGTTTGCACTCAAACCTTGACCAGCAGGGTGAAAAACAAGTCCTTACACTTCATTAAGTCTGTCAACGCCTACTTTGTTCCTGTCAGCGTTTGATTTCAACTTATCAGCGTTTGACTTTTGGTCAAACTTGGTTTTCAAGCTTATTGAATCTGTTTTGCTTATTGGTACATGCAACAACTTAGTTTTTGTAATAGAACTCATTTTTCTCAGCTTAATATCAAGTCTGGAAGTTTACAAGTCTTTTGGTTAAGCTTTTGCTAGGAAACTAGCTTATTTGGCTTTTTCAGCCAGCTTATTTGCTTCTACAGCTTATTCTACTTGTCTTCTTGTGATTTTCTTGATTGATTATTCTTAGTTAAGCTATTTGTGAGTTTTTGCAACAAACTAGAGCTTCTGAGGTGTCCTAAATCTCAAACACGACTATTTTGTCGTTTTGTGGATTTTTGCTTTTCTATTTTCTGGCTTATTGAGTGAGCTTATTGAAAATTTCTTTTGACAGATCTCTTAAGCATCCTAAAATAGGGTTGTGTGTCAAATTAGAGCTTATGGCATTAGCTTATGGCTTAATGGGCTGAAAAGCGAAATAAGAATAAGTTTTGTGTTCAATAAGCTGTGATAAGCACATTTTCAGCTTTTGGGCCTTTAGAGTTTTGTTTTTAGAATTAAATTTTAAGTCAGATAGGGCTTTTCCAAGTCAATTGGGCCAAGTTTTACTTTTTGGGCCCAAAAGCCCATTTGTGTTGACTGAATTTGGATTTGGCCCATTTGAGGGCCCATTAGGGGTATTTTGGTAATTTCACTTTCATTTTCTGATTATTTAGGTTAAAATAAACTAGTTTTCAAGTTTTTAGAATTTTTTATAATTTTTGGATTTTTAATATTATTTTATTATTATTTTTAAAATTTCACATTTTCCAACTTTTTACATTTTTCTTAGGATAAATACATTAAAATAGGAATTTAGCAACTTTTAGAATAATTTTATCACTTATAGATTAATTTTTATAATTATTTTAAGTTTTAATAGTTTTTAATTCATTTTAAATAGTTTTTATTAGTTTTAAAATTTCTAAAAATAGTTTTTAATCATTTTAGGTCATTTTAGAGGTTTATCAATTGAAAAATCTTTATTTGGGCTTTTTGATAATTTATTTGATTTTTAGGGCTTTAATTAGCATTTAAAAATTGAATATTTAATTATTTAAAAGGTTTGAAAAAGTTTTGATAATTGGTAAACTCTTAGTTTATTATTTTTGATTTTTGGTGAATTTTTGGAAATTTTTAGAATTTATTTTATTTTTGGTGATTTTTTAGGTTCTACGTCTTGCCTTTCTAATAGTGATTTTGAGTTAATTTTTATTTTTACGACTTCGTCATTTTCTCTTCTAATCCCCTTCTAAACCAATCATTAATCACAAACATTTGGCAAGTTTTTCACACACATATACCTCCTTGGGAAACGAACTTACACACCATTAAGGGTCATTAGTGTTGATTTTTCCTAAAATCATCACTCGATACTTACCGCTTTTACGCCTTTTACCTAAAAGGTGTATTTTACCACAATCACTTTGGCGCCGCTGCCGGGGAGGTGTGTCGTGATTAATTTGAATTGTTGTTTTTAATATTAACCAAAATAGTATTTGTATTAGTAGAACTCTACTAATACGTATTATCGGTTTTCTTGGTTTTTCTTGTACAAATATTATTAATATATTGTATTAAGTATCACAATAAATTTTTACAATATCTCCAAAAGTGTGAAAACACAACCTTAATTGGGATTTGATCTCCTAATTATTGTATTCGAATCTCAAACAAAAAGAAAAGGCAAAAATAGATAAATACTTTCGTGAAGCTCGATTTTGAAAAATACAAACTATAAGGTGGGTATAAGGCGGGTATTATAAAATATACCCTAAGGAAAAAGGCTCTTAAGTGCTTCGCGTCGCCTCGTTTCCCCGCTTGCTTGTGAGTATTTTAAGATTGAAGGCTAATCGAGGGTTTTGCCGCCCAAAGTATTATTACGTATACTATATTTGCTTGGTTTCTTTGTGATTAAACCCTCTTGAACAATTTGGTTTTCACCAAAGTTCTAAAGTCATTAGAAGACGTTCACTCCACGTGATCGTTTTCATTCCTTTGAGGCTTCTTTAATCAAGAGTTTGATTCGAGGAGAGATTTTGTAGATTGTTGTCTACGAAGATACACCAAAATCCAAAAAAATTAAATATCATCAAAAACACAAAAAAAAATTGAAAATTCACAAAAAAAGAATCTTCTTTGCTCACCTCCCATTCTTCGTGAAGTTTATGATCACTCGTAATCAAGCAAAACGAGCTCGTAAACGAATTCAAAAGCAAGCCAATCAAGAGACGTTGATTGTTGAAGAACCTCCAATTGTTGAACCTATTGTAGAACAAGAAGTCGTCATGGCTAATCGTACTATGATGGAGTTGCTACAAGCACCCACCGAGGGTTTTGGAGAGGCTATTGTTATTCCCGCCATTCTTGCGGAGAATTTCGAAATTAAGACGGGTTTAATGTCGATGTTGCAAGCAAATAAGTTTAGAGGTCACGAGAAAGACAACCCGCATTACCACATTAGGAATTTCAACCGACTCACCGCCACTAGCAAATTTAAGGATGTTCCACAGGACGCCATTAAGATGATGTTGTTTCCATTCTCGTTGGATGGACCCGCAAAAATTTGGCTCGAGAAAGAACCGCCAAATTCGATTTTGACATGGACCGATCTCGTTTCTAAGTTTGTGAACAAGTTTTTTCCACCATCTAAAACAACACACTTAAAAAATGAGATTTCACGATTTGTGCAAAGAAATAATGAAAGTTTTTCAATGGCATGGGAACGATTTAAAGAGATGTTACATGAATGTCCACACCATGATTTTACGGAATTGCATCAAGTGGATACTTTTTATAATGGGCTTAATGATCATGAACGAGATTATTTGAATGCCGCCGCGGGTGGTAATTTTTTGTGCAAAACGACAAATGAGGCTTTACAAATCATTGAAAATAGATCTAAGGTTTATAACCCTCGTAACACACCGAGTGTTGCCAATATGGGTTCGTCATCTTCGTCACAATCGTCTCGTAGCATTAACGCCTTACATGATGAAGCTAATGAGGAAAATCGGTTTTTTTGATAGATTTGCTAATCTTATGTCCCATTGGAAGGCTCAAGAAGCTTCCAATTCCGCTTTGGTTAAAGCGGTTGCTAAGAGTTGTTTATCTTGTGGGGGAGCTCATGATCTTTCCGAGTGCATTACCGCGGATGGTAACACTTCGAGTGCTTATGTAGCAACGGGAACTTACAACCAAAACGGCCAAGGTTCCCGCCAAAATCAAGCTCCACCAAACCAAAATGTTAACAATTATCGAAACAACAACCAAGGAAATTACCAAGGCAACACACACAATTACAACAAAGGGAATTATCAAAGTGGGAATGGACAAATCTCTAATCAAAACCAAAACCGTGATTTTCAAAACACTACACAAGGTTTTCAAAATGCTCACATTAAAAATTTGCAAGGAGAATTTTTGGATTATGCTAAAGCCAATGATGCTAAATTTGATAACATGCAACGTGAGATGATTAGCTTAAGGTCCGAGTTGAAAAACGAGCTTAAAAATGAACTTGCTAATGAACTTAAAACTCATGCAAACAAAATGGAAGGAAATGTCCAACGTCTACAACAAAACCAACAAAAGATGGAATTAGGACAACATGAGATTAAGCAAGAGTTATTAAAAGCGGATGCTAGGCAATCAAAATTTGAGGACCGAATGGCTAAGATGTTTGAAGCAATCATGTGTAAGCCCTCTTCTTCGGGTGGTCTTCCTAGTGATACCATTGCAAACCCGAAGGGAGAAATGAAGGTTATTACTACACGAAGTGGTAAAACTTTCAAGGAACCAATCTCTCGTACAAGTACTTCTAAGGAGAAGGAAATCGAGAAAGAACCCGAGGTGATGGTCGAAAAGGAGCACATTACAATCCCACGAAGTACCGCTCAAACCACACCTACGGTTGAACCAATACCAATTGTGGAACCCGAGTTTCCAAGGCTGTTGCCTAATGACCAACCCACACCACCTTTACCTTACCCTTCGAGACGAAACAAAGAGAAAGCACAAGAACGGAACAATTATCAATTTGAGCTATTTATGAAAATGTTTCGTGATTTGCACTTTAACATAAGTTTTGCCGACGCTCTTATCATGATGCCTCGATTCGCCGCAAACATCAAAAGTATGCTTAACAACAAAGAGAAGTTACAACAATCGTCTAGTTGTTCATCGGTTTTTCTTAGCCGCATACCACAAAAAGTCGGTGATCCCCGGTAAATTTTTGATTCCGTGTGCTATACAAGATATGGAGGAATGCTACGCCTTGGCCGATCTTGGCGCTAGTATTAATTTAATGCCTCTCGAGATTTTCAAATCGCTTTCAATTCCGGCTCTTACTCCTTCGAACATGTCTATCGAGATGGACAATCATTCTACGATTTTAGCATGTGGAGTAGCCGAGGACGTTTTTTTTAAAGTCGGAAACTTTTACTATCCCGTTGACTTTATCGTTGTAGACATTCCTATCGATCAAAAAGTTCCTCTCATTTTGGGTCGTTCATTTTTGGATACATCAAGAGCACTTATCGATGTTCATGCTCGAAAAATCACCCTTCGTTTCAATGAGGAAGAGCTTGTCATCAATGCAACACAAAACTCCAATCTTTCTCATGTCTATTCTATTGCAACTTTAAACCATGGTGATTCAACCAATTTCGTTTGCAAAGAATTTTCACCAAGAGTTTTAGGAAATGTCGCCAAAAACAATTTACCATTTCCTCCGCCGGTGGAGGTTATGAGTGTAAAGCCTACAAAGAAGAAACCGTCAATACTTGAACTGAAAAATCTTTCACCTCACCTCGAACATTCATTCTTGAAAAGTGTTGATAAGTTGCCGGTTTCTACGGAAGATCTTTTGAATGATGAATATGTAGACCCCGATGGGGAGGTTTTCTTCGTCGATAAACGTTTTGAGAACTTGCCACCACCAAAACCAAAACGGTTTCAAAATATGAGAATTTTTAGTGTGACTAACATCGTCTTAGAAACACCGAATATTTTCGACATAATCAAAAAGGGTTTTCATAAGGAGAGTTCAAAAGATAAAAAAGGAAAAGATTTTAAATTTGATTTAATTGATTTTTCTACAAATCTAACTCCGTCATCACCACGTGTTTTGAGTGCTACAAGCTCGTCTACTCCTTTTGACGATGCTTTGTATGGTTCTAGTATGGGGGAAGCCCCTATTGTTCCCTCATCCTTATCCACCGAGGACGAGATATTCGATCCCGGAATTTCATGTAAAGGGAAATCTCGGTCTTACACCGATGCAATAAATGGAAACTATGTCTATTTGCTTGGTGCGAGTCTACCTCGAGTAGCTCGGAAGTTTGTCTTACCAATTGTCCCACCCTTCTACTTCTCATCTCTTTTCTTCAAACTCTTTGAGTTTATGGCACACGTTGAAGTAGCGTTTATTTGTTTTTCCAATGAAAACGAGAACGCCATTTTCGACCCCGGTATTTTGCATCATTTAAGGACTTAGTCCTCTATACCGGTTGATTTTTGGGCCTTGTTTATCATGTAAGCCCCATTGACCATACCATGATATCCCTAAATGATCACATTTTGAGGGGATCGAGTCGAGCTCATGACTCGGTAATCAAAAACGAGGTGCCTCGTGGGGGAGATCCCATGCTTATCTTTTATGCTCACTATTCACTAATAAGGGGACTTGTACCCTTTCAACTCGTTGTCTCGTGGTTGTTTGTGATTGTGTTATCTAGATCATCATCATCTACGATTGAAGACTCTCGTGTTCGTTTACGTGAGCCTCCATCGTTCGTTTGAAGAAGTTTTTCACGATTCCATGACATATCCTTTATTGTTCTAACAATTATCTTTTAGCATAATTAATAAACGGCTTTAGATATATTGTTGATCACCCTTTCCATGCTAGATCCTAAGCATTCGACTCTTCGTCTCTAGTATGGGGGTGCTCCACCTTTAGACTCGAAACATTGAGGGCAATGTTTACTTTTAGTATGAGGGGGTGAATAGGTACTTGCTTTGCTACGCCCTCACGCTTTCCAACTTTCAATGTTTTGTTTTGCTAATAAGGCTAAAAATGGCCAAATTTTAAAATTTTTCTTAGTTTTCATAAGTGTTTTTTTTAGACACGAATGTATATTTTCCGTTGGGTAGAATAAGAGTTAATTTTCGACTTGATGGGCATTTGGAGCCATTTACATTTCTTAACTCGCTCAATTCAAGTTTTGCTAGACTTTTATATAGGGAGCTTTAAAACGCGAAAGTCTTAATTCATTCGGGTTAAGAACAAGAACTTTTCGCAAGTTCCTATAATTGATTCTAGAAAGTCACTTATCAAGGGAACTATAAAACACATTCTCTAAAACTTGAAAAAGTCCAAGAAAGTGCAAGATCCTATAGGTGGCTTGAAAACCCAAAACTTTGATTTGATATTGTCTTAATGAAAGCAAATCCAAATTTGGCTTAATTTTGACTTGCATGGCTAAGTATTCACTAGTCTCTTTAATTAGAGGTTTTTATATAGTGAAGAACGAGAAATGATAGAGTTAGACAAGTGATCATGCTAAACGTAGAACATGAAAATGTTCTTTCAAAAATTCATATGTTTTTAATTGTGGCTTTTTCTTCCCATAAGATCAATGCATTAGGAATAAATCATAATTGCAATAAGTAAGGTCGTACAATTTGAAAGGTTACTTAGCCTCTAGAGCAAGATCGTTTAAAAGTTGCTCGGGGTTGAATAGAGTTCATAGCCAAGGCATAACTTATTGAAGCGGGACGCGAAGATTGGCGATTATCCAAAAAGGCCCTAACAAGGCATGAGGAGCTCTATTTTTGCTAAAGATCCAAAGATGATGTGAAGTATCATTATTCCTAAATCAATATAAAGGATCGAGACACACGACGAGAAGCAATTACTCCCCTAAAAGAATGGAGAAAGTCTATCCAAAAAGACCCTAACAAGGTATGAGGATAAATATATCCAAGTCCGAAAAGGAGGCGGATCGTTGTATATCAAAATCCAAAGTAAAGATTGAAGAAAAATGATGAAGTCGTGGTCCTATATGAAGAATCTCTCAAAAACGTCAAGTGAAGAAATTCCAAAATATGAAGAGAAGACCATAATTTCAAGAACGTCTTCCCAAGATTTGAAGTATGAAGTACATGCCAAATATCGGTCCGAGAAAGGTCTCAAATCGTGACACGAGTTATGCCAAGATATGAACTTAAGGAGATACACGAGAAGCCGTTTTAAAAGATTTTGTCCTTCGGCTAACTATCGATCAAATCGTGCTACTTTGCTTTCGGACTAATAACTACTCAAATAAGTCAATATGTATCACTTGTGATCCATGACAAATAGATAAAAAATGCTAGTAACCCATTTCCTTTTATAATAACTAGGATTGCGGGGAGAAAAAGTATTACACAATTTGGACGTATGAGTAGTGTTAGCATTGTGACTTGTACCAACAATGATCTTGTTTTTGCACTTAGCATGGAATGTATGACAATCAAGGATGACGAAGTTTACTCTAAGGGACATTAACTTGTTCCTATTCTTTGACCCTAAAAGTCACTTTTCATGATGAAAATCATACATTATGTCTTTACACATCTTCGTAGTATGTTGCAAGTCTTTTACTCTTCAATAAAGAATAATAAAATTGAACTTTGGTGATGCTTAGATACTTTATTCTAGCATTGCGTGAGGGCACGGCAATGGCTTAGTATGGGGGAGTGATGAGATGGCATTTATACATGATCTCATCGTTCTTTTCGGGCTTTAAATGCATTAAAATGTCATAAAATACCATATATATGCTTGTGTTTGTTTACTTGCGTATTTTAGGTATGGATATCGTGAAAAAGACAAAAGATCACAAGTTACAAGGAAAAACGGACACGAGAAACGAAGCCGTACAAAGAACTGGGCCCTAATCATGGAATTCTCAAACAAAATACCTTGAAGATTTGAAGACAAACAAGATTGATCCTCATTTATTGAATAAATGACATTTAAAACCCTTGTATATTCATAATTACAAGTTTGGTCCCTTAAGTTTGTCAAAATTACACAAAAGGTCCTTCAACTTTGAAGAAATGGCAAAAATAGTCCCTCAACAATTCCAAATTGCCAATAATGGTCCCTCATAAAGTCAAAGATCCAATGAAGACCTTTGAAGATCAAGAATGTTCAAAATCAGTCCTTGAAATATCTCAAAATGGCAAAAAGAACCCTTGAAAACCCTTTTGAAAAGTTATGTGCCAAAATTGCCAACTGGTGAAAGTTGATACAAGCTTAAATGGGCGCTGATGGACTTTTTACCACAAATGCAAAAAGAAAGGAAAGACAAGGGCTGAACTTGTGCAAATGAAACATTTAAACACATTTTTGCGCCAAACAACTTCCCACTCCACCAAAATCGGATCAAAGACTTTACTATTCACCCAAGAACCCCGTTACCATCTCACTTAAAACAAAGGGTAAAAACAAATTACCCAGGCACACGTTTGATTCACACATGCAGAAACCTATCCCACACACAAAACCCTCATCTCCACTCACTATGGACCCCACCCCAATACCTTTTCCACCAATCAGATTTCAACTTGGCCTCCAAGCTTAGCCACGTGTCAAGATCAACAGCTGAGAGCCTTTGCTTGATCACAAAGCTAAAATGAACGTGTAGGATCATTTTGGACAGCTCAACAACAACAAACGTACTCAAGGACTTAGGGCATTTAGGGAATTTCACATCTAGGGTTTGTGAACAGTGTAGCCTTAGCATTTGCCTATATAAAGACTCCTCAACATGTGAGAGAGCTTTTGTTCCAGATTTTAGCTTTTAATCTTTGTAATTCCTTTTTATGAAATAAAGTTTAAATTTCTTAAAATTCTGAGTTTTTAATCTGTTATTTATAAAAGTTTGGTGTTTGAGAAGCTAAAATCTGAGTTCCATTTACATGTTTGAAGGTTTTTGAGGCAAGGTTTTAAGTGATAAGACTTGTGCATCAAAAATCAGAAAGTCCTTGTTTATTTGATCTCACCCTTGTGTTTGTTCATCTTAGCAGCATTGGAAGCTGGTACTTGTTTTGCTAGTACCTCAGCTCAAACAATCCAGGGCCTGGATGTAGGTCTTGGAGGTTTGCACCTTCTTCCCTTTTCATTTTCTCTTTAAGTTTCTGAATATTTGTGATTTTTGTGGATTTGTGATTGAATCTGTGTTACTGTGGATGTTTATTGTTGACTTGGCTTGGTTTGATGTTTATGAGGTGTTATTGATCTGATTTGTCGGTTGAATCTTAATGATCCTTTGAAAATTTGTGAAAATAAGTTTTAAAAGGGTGTTTGGGATTACTGCATAAGTTGGATTTGTGGTTTGTGAAGTGCTTGTGTGTTGTATGCAAGTATTGGTATCTGTTATTTGGGAGTATTTGTGCATCTGTTTGCAAGTTTTGTGGGCTTAAACACATTGATTCATAGATTGGCTCTAAAATCTTCATAACTTGGTAAAATTGGCTAGGATTTTGAGGACACCTAGATCTAAGCTTAGGTTAAGGGTAACAAGTGCTAAATCATAGCTAATCACACCAGGGTAGAGGGATTTGAGGCTTGAAATTGGATCAAGTGTCAAGTATATCAGCAAACTTGTTTCTGCATATGTTCTTTGTTCATCAGTAACTTTTTGTGCTTGCATTTGTTTGCCTAGTGTATGCCTTGTGACTTTGCTGCTTGGAACTTGTTCATTTGCTGCTTGTGAGGATATTTGGCTATTTGGATTGCTTTGTTCATAGCTTATAAGCCTACTGGCTTATTGGCTTATTTGTGCCAAAATACATCAAGTTTACCCAACTGGTAAGCCTTGATTCACAAGGTTTGCACTCAAACATTGACCAGCAGGGTGAAAAACAAGTCCTTACACTTCATTAAGTCTGTCAACGCCTACTTTGTTCCTGTCAGCGTTTGATTTCAACTTATCAGCGTTTGACTTTTGGTCAAACTTGGTTTTCAAGCTTATTGAATCTGTTTTGCTTATTGGTACATGCAACAACTTAGTTTTTGTGATAGAACTCATTTTTCTCAGCTTAATATCAAGTCTGGAAGTTTACAAGTCTTTTGGTTAAGCTTTTGCTAGGAAACTAGCTTATTTGGCTTTTTCAGCCAGCTTATTTGCTTCTACAGCTTATTCTACTTGTCTTCTTGTGATTTTCTTGATTGATTATTCTTAGTTAAGCTATTTGTGAGCTTTTGCAACAAACTAGAGCTTCTGAGGTGTCCTAAATCTCAAACACGACTATTTTGTCGTTTTGTGGATTTTTGCTTTTCTATTTTCTGGCTTATTGAGTGAGCTTATTGAAAATTTCTTTTAACAGATCTCTTAAGCATCCTAAAAGAGGGTTGTGTGTCAAATTAGAGTTTATGGCATTAGCTTATGGCTTAATGGGCTGAAAAGCGAAATAAGAATAAGTTTTGTGTTCAATAAGCTGTGATAAGCACATTTTCAGCTTTTGGGCCTTTAGAGTTTTGTTTTTAGAATTAAATTTTAAGTCAGATAGGGCTTTTCCAAGTCAATTGGGCCAAGTTTGACTTTTTGGGCCCAAAAGCCCATTTGTGTTGACTGAATTTGGATTTGGCCCATTTGAGGGCCCATTAGGGGTATTTTGGTAATTTCACTTTCATTTTCTGATTATTTAGGTTAAAATAAACTAGTTTGCAAGTTTTTAGAATTTTTTATAATTTTTGGATTTTTAATATTATTTAATTATTATTTTATTATTATTTTTAAAATTTCACATTTTCCAACTTTTTACATTTTTCTTAGGATAAATACATTAAAATAGGAATTTAGCAACTTTTAGAATAATTTTATCACTTATAGATTAATTTTTATAATTATTTTAAGTTTTAATAGTTTTTAATTCATTTTAAATAGTTTTTATTAGTTTTAAAATTTCTAAAAATAGTTTTTAATCATTTTAGGTCATTTTAGAGGTTTATCAATTGAAAAATCTTTATTTGGGCTTTTTGATAATTTATTTGATTTTTAGGGCTTTAATTAGCATTTAAAAATTGAATATTTAATTATTTAAAAGGTTTGAAAAAGTTTTGATAATTGGTAAACTCTTAGTTTATTATTTTTGATTTTTGGTGAATTTTTGGAAATTTTTAGAATTTATTTTATTTTTGGTGATTTTTTAGGTTCTACGTCTTAACTTTCTAATAGTGATTTTGAGTTAATTTTTATTTTTACGACTTCGTCATTTTCTCTTCTAATCCCCTTCTAAACCAATCATTAATCACAAACATTTGACAAGTTTTTCACACACATATACCTCCTTGGGAAACAAACTTACACACCATTAAGGGTCATTAGTGTTGATTTTTCCTAAAATCATCACTCGATACTTACCGCTTTTACGCCTTTTACCTAAAAGGTGTATTTTACCACAATCACATATCATATATATTTGCTTGGTTTCTTTGTGATTAAACCCTCTTGAACAAATTGGTTTTCACCAAAGTTCTAAAGTCATTCAAGGCGTCACTCCACGTGATCGTTTTCATTCTTTTGAGGCTTCTTTAATCAAGAGTTTGATTCGAGGAGAGATTTGGTAGATTGTCGGCTACGAAGATACACAAAATCCAAAAAAATTAAAAACAATCAAAAACACAAAAAAAATTGAAAATCCACAAAACACCAAAAAATAATCTTCTTTGCTCACCTCCCATTCTACGTCAAGTTTATGCTAACTCGTAATCAAGCAAAACGAGCTCGTAAACGTCGTCAAAGTTAAGGAAATCAAGAGCCTTTGATTGAAGAACAAACTCCAATTGTCGAACCCGTTGTAGAACCAATAGTCGCCATGCCTAATCGTACTATGATGGAGTTGCTTCAATCACCCACCGAGGGTTTTGGAGAAGCTATTGTGATTCCCGCCATCCTAGCGGAGAATTTCGAAATTAAGACGGGTTTAATGTCGATGTTGCAAGAAAATAAGTTTAGAGGTCATGAGAAAGACAACCCGCATTACCACATAAGGAATTTTAATCGTCTCACCGCAACAAGCAAGTTAAGGATGTTCCACATGACGCCATTAAGATGATGTTGTTTCCATACTCGTTGGATGGACCCGCTCAAATTTGGCTCGAGAAAGAACCGCCAAATTCGATTTTGACATGGGGTGATCTCGTCTCTAAGTTTGTGATCCAATTTTTTCCACCATCTAAAACAACACATTTGAAAAATGAGATTTCAAGGTTTACACAACGTAATAATGAAAGTTTTTCAATTGCATGGGAACGATTTAAGGAAATGTTACATGAATGTCCACACCATGATTTTTCAGAATTGCATCAAATAGATACTTTTTATAATGGGCTTAATGATCATGAACGAGATTATTTGAATGCCGCCGCTGGTGGTAATTTTTGTGCAAAACGACCGATGAAGCTTTAAAGATTATCGAGAATAGATCTAAGGTTTATGACACTCGTAACACACCGAGTGTTGCCAATATGGGTTCGTCATCGTCGTCATCTTCTCGTCACATTAATGCCTTACATGATGAAACAAATGAGGAAAATCGGTTTTTCCCTAGGTTTTCGACGCTTATGACACATTGGAAAGCACAAGATGCTCTGAATTCCGCATCGGTTAAAGCGGTTGAAAAGAGTTGTTTATCTTGTGGTGGATCTCGTGATCTTTCCGAGTGCATTACCGCCGATGGTAACACTTCGAGTGCTTACGTAGCAACGGGAACTTACAACCAAAACGGCCAAGGTTCCAGCCCAAATCAAGCTCCACCAAATCAAAATGATAACAGTTATCGAAACAACAATCAAAATGGTGGTTATCAAGGCAATTCACGTAATTACAACAAAGGGAATTATCATAGTAGGAATGGACAAGTTTCAAATCAAAACCAAAACCGTGATTTTCAAACTACTACAAAAGGTTTTGAAAATGATCACACCAAAAATCTTCAAGGAGAATTTTTGAATTATGCTAAAGCAAACGATGCTATGTTTGATAATATGCAACGTGAGATCATTAGCTTAAGATCCGAGTTGAAAAACGAGCTTAAAAACGAACTTGCTAATGAACTTAAGACTCATGCTAATAAAATGGAAGGAAACGTTCAACGTCTTCAACAAAGTCAACAAAAGATGGAACAAGGACAACATGAGATTAAGCAAGAATTGTTAAAAGCGGATGCTAGGCAATCAAAATTTGAAGACCGTATGGCAAAAATGTTTGAAGCAATCATGTGTAAACCCTCTTCCTCGGGTGGTCTTCATAGTGATTATAACACCCCAATTTACATTGCGCAGCGGAAATACACAATTGGGTGTTATTCACAAAATTCATTTCACAAACTCTTTAAACAACCCAAAATCAGTATATTTAGGAATAACTAAGGAAATAATTTAAATCAATGTCTAAAACCTTCAATCCCAAGTAAATCAGTTTAAAATATATCAGAGTCACATTTAGGTCCCCCAAAGATTTTATTAAATCAACAAACCATTTACCAAAGTACTTGACCTTACATTATTATTTTTATGACAGAAGGGAAAGAAATCTGTTTTAGACCAAACACCTCAAAAGCTATCCGCAATCCTTCTCCAGCAAGCTCCAAAAGCAATCCACTTCAACTACCTGAAATACATGCTTAAAATCATCAACACAACGGTTGAGCAAGTCTATAGGTTTTCTAAATCAACATTTGAACACAGGAGAAAAATCAATCAAGATCATTTAATAGAATTGTGCGCATACAATCTATTAGTCAGGAATTTAGGTATATGGCAGTAGCTATTGAATTGTATTAAGCTCATGAAACCGACCCCTTAACTTAGTCACCCACGCCTAAAGCCGACATGACTAGATGAAATTCCAGTGCCCCTACTAGGGTATCAATTGCAAGAATACCAATTCTTATTCTCATAAAATTATCCTTCCCAGAGGTTACTCAGCGTAAAGCTCTGGTCTCAAATAGGGTCTTCAGCCTGATAGTACTATCATTAGAATAAGCGGCTATTCCCAACTCACAACATCAAGTCAGAAGATAGTTAACGGCTCATGAATTTAGGGACTTTTGCAATTTAGGTACTTATACAATTTAAAACAACAAAGGCAACATTCGGGTCCAAACAATCAATCATGAATTGTGTTCATTTTACTTTCAAATAGCATGTATCCCCCTCGCGGGTTTTAAAATCATTCAAAACAATTACAAAAGCGAGGCTATAGACTCACTTGGAGTAATAGCAATAGCAAGACGATCTTCGACGATAGTTGATGCCCGATAAACACAAAAACCGCAACCTATCAAATAAGGCGCGTTCATTAATAAAAAACTCGAGTAGAATCCATACTTAGTAACATCAAACTCAAAATCATAAAATCATAACAAACCCAAAATGAAAACAATACAAGTGACCTTTTACTCCATTCTATATGTTTATTCTATTAGTTAATTCTTTCGATAAAAATCTGCCGGTACACACTAAATGTACAAGCTCATTTACCCCACTTAAACACGTCAAATTCTTATGATACTAATCAGAGATATCACTTACTATATATATAAAGACCTGTTAAAAGCCCATCAAAAGATTTTACATTTAAAGTTCCCTGCCCGACACATCTTTGAACTACAAAAACCGGACAGTTTTACGTCAACAACTGATATAGTCTTTTTAACTCATTTATTGTTCTCCGTTTACAAAACCGACACTAGACTTTGAAAATAAACTCAACATCCTCATACTTAACACTTAACATCAGTACTTGACACATTTCAAAATTCTTTTTATAGTCCCCGAGATTCGACCCAAATATCGACAACAATTATATATTGTAACGATACTCGTCTCCCGGTACATGAATAATCAAACTAACGTAACTTTTCGCTCGTTTAGAGCTAGAAGCTCTACCTTATACCAAAACGAAGCTTAAAACATCCTCTACAACAATATCTAATTAGTTCATACCAAACCTAAAATCATATTTTCAGAAAATTAACTTTAAAAATCTGTTATAAAATACATCTTTAAATATCACTCAAAATCAATTTTTCACCATATTTTAACATCATTTTTACCACTATAATCATCCTTATATCACTACTTTCAATCATAACACACTAAATCATCCTAGATGATCAAATCATAGAAACCCAAATAAAAATTTTCAACATGCAATCATTAAAAATGGTATATATCAATATAAACACCTACATACAACACGAATTTAAGATCAAAACATATGATTTTCATCCAAAAATTGTTTTTCAAAAATGTTCTTGCATGTATGAAAATTTCATACCAATGTGTAGAGAATCAAGAGATTAAGATGGGTCTTTGATTGCTTTTAATAGATTCAAGCTAGATTTTGAAATTTTTGGGGTGTTTGTTCTTGTGGAGGTGACGGAAACAAGGGGTAGGGGAGAGGGGAGAGAAAATTTTGATGTTAGTGGTTGTTGTGTGTGTTTTTGTGTATGATTTACCATTTTATATGGGGAAAGTTTAGGGTAGTTTTTGCCAATTGTGATTCTTGTGGACCAAAACGCAAATACTTGGTTAAAAAGCGGGAAATGACTATTAGTCACTTTTGAAAATATTTACGGGTCTCGGGTTTCATAAAATTACTTCTCAAAACTTAAAACGCACACAAAATATGATATTATATAGTCCCGGCACGACTTAATATGATATTAAAATAAAAACATCAAAATATTAAACATCGACATGTTTAAAATAAAACGTAAAATTTCTCGGGCATCCGTTGATATCGTCATCACTAATAATCCTCGCAACTCGTCAAAACATAAAAATAAAATTTTCAACATCATCCAAATCAAGTCACCAATCGTCATGACAATCAATCTCGTCAAAAATTTTAAAAATATACGTAAAAATATAATTAAATAATGACCACGGTTTTGGGTTGTTACATCCTACCCTCCTAAAAGAGAGCGGCGTCCCGACGCTCAACCCGCCTCACACTCGCACTTCCTCACTTCTAGAATCAACGTGACCTCTTATCCTCAAGAGATACTCACGTCTTTCACACCAGTCCAACTATATTCTTATGATATCAACATATCCACAACTATTACTACACTTCAACTTTCAACTTCATCTTCTATTATGCTACTATTCCTTCATCATTCATACTCCTTCTGCATCACTTTCTCAGTTTCATTCCTGCCATAATACTCTGACAACTTGACCCATGACTATGTAAGTTCTCAAAATAAGATGTGCAATTATTATCCTCTAAAAAATTTTCATCTTCACTAGGTTCCATTAGTCCTCATAGTGAAATATTTAAGATATCATCATCCCAAGTTTCAATTACATGTTGATGTGATTGATACCAAATTCAATTACCATCGTTCAATTCATCTTTTCACTTTGTCCATTGCTTTTCGAAAAATATGCAATATTCCTTCTTAACTCAATTCTTCACACTTTCGGTAAAAGTCTCTAATATGTCAAGGTTTGGTCAACTGACCACTTGATTCACAAGGGCTCAACCTTGAGTTCTTCACAAAAGTTGCTTGAAACAAGGTTAAAAACAATCCTTGATAATTCTATAACTTTTGGTGGACTTTGACTTTTGGTCAAATAAGCACAATTTGGCTTATTTTTCAAAACTGCTTATTGGTACATGCAACAACTTGGCTTTTGTGATAGGTGTCATTTTTCTCAGCTTAATATCATCTTTGAGAAGTTACAAGTCATTTGGTTAAGCTTTTGCTAGGAAACTAGCTTATTTTGCTTTTTCAGCCAGCTTATATTCTTCTACAGCTTATTCTACTTGGCTTTTTGTGAATTTTCTTGTTGATTATTCTTAGTTAAGCTATTTGTGAGCTTTTGCAAAAAGAATCAGCTTCTGAAACGTCCTAGAACTCTAACCCGACTATTTTTCGTTTAGTGAAAAAGTTCTTTTCAAAGTTTTGGCTTATTACTTGAGCTTTTTCGAAATTTCTTTTTGCAGATTGGTTTAGAATCTCAACAAGATGTTATGTGTTCAATTAGAGCTTATGGCATTAGCTTATGGCTTAATGGTCTTATTGACCCATTAAGAATAAGATATTGACTTATTAAGCTGTGATAAGCACATTTTCAGCTTTTGGGTCTTTAGACTTTTGTGCTTAAAATCAAATTTTGAGTTAGACTGATGATTTTCAGCTTATTTGGACAAGTTTGATTTTATTGGGCCAAAAAGCCCATTTAAGTGGACTGTTTTCATTATTAGCCCATTTGGGGGCCCATTAGGGGTATTTTGGTAATTTCACTTTCATTTTCTGTTTATTTAGGTTAAAATAAACTAGTTTGCAAGTTTTTAGAATTTTTTATAATTTTTAAAATTTTAATATTATTTTAATATTATTTTATTATTAAATTTCAATTTTCACATTTTTGCACTTTTTATATTTTTCTTAGGTTTAATACATTAAAATAGGATTTTTGCAACTCTTAGATTAATTTTATTATCATTTTCTTAAATTCTAGAATTATTTTAAGATTTTAATAGTTTTTAATCATTTTAAATAGTTTTAATTAGTTTAAAAATTAATTAAAATAGTTTTTATTCTTATTTAGTCATTTTAGAGGTTTACAAAGTGAAAAATCTTTATTTGGGTTTTTAGTAATTAATTGGATTTTTAGGGCTTTGATTAGCATTTAAAAATTAATATTTAATTAATTAAAAGGTTTGTAAAAGTTTTGATCATTTGTAAACTCTTAGTTTATTTAATTTGATTTTTGGTAAGTTTTGGTAATTTTTAGAATTAATTTTTATTTTGGCTCTTTTTACGGTTTTTAATTTTTGTCGTCGTAGTAATAATTTTCACGTATCCGTCATTCTATTTTCTCATCCCCTTCTTTCTCAAATATTAATCTCAAATATCATTACATTTTAGTCACACACATATACCTCCTTGGGAAACGAACTTATTTGGGTCATTAGAGCTTGATTTTCCTAAATCGTCACTTAATACTTTCCGCTCATTTACGCTCTTTTGTTTTCCTAAACAAGAGGTGTATAATTTACATCAATCATTTTGGCACCGCTGCCGGGGAGGTGTGTCGTGATTAATTTTTCATTTTGTTTTTAATATTAACCATAAATAGTATTTGTATTAGTAGAACTCTACTAATACGTATTATCGGTTTTTTCGTTTTTCTTATGAAATTAATATTACTATATTGTATCAAGTATCACAATAAAATCAAAATATCTCCAAAAGTGTGAAAACACAACCTTGATTGGGAGGTCATTACTCAGTCATAGTATTCGAATCTCAAACAAAAAGAAAAAGGAAAAAATAGATAAATACTTTCGTGAAACTCGATTTTGAAAAATACAAACTATAAGGTGGGTATAAAGCGGGTATTATAAAATATACCCTAAGGAAAAAGGCTCTTAAGTGCTTCGCGCCGCCTCGTTTCCCCGCTTGCTTGTGAGTATTTTGAGATTGAAAGCTAATCGAGGGTTTTGCCGACCAAAATATTATTACATATCATATATATTTGCTTGGTTTCTTTGTGATTAAACCCTCTTGAACGAATTGGTTTTCACCAAAGTTCTAAAGTCATTCGAAGGCGTTCACTCCACTTGATCGTTTTCATTCTTTTAAGTCTTCTTTAATCAAGAGTTTGATTCGAGGAGAGATTTGGTAGATTGTCCGCTACGAAGATACACAAAATCCAAAAAAATTAAAAACAATCAAAAACACAAAAAAAATTGAAAATCCACAAAACACCAAAAAATTATCTTCTTTGCTCACCTCCCATTCTACGTCAAGTTTATGCTAACTTGTAATCAAGCAAAACAAGCTCGTAAACGTCGTCAAAGTTAAGGAAATCAAGAGCCTTTGATTGAAGAACAAACTCCAATTGTCGAACCCGTTGTAGAACCAATAGTCGCCATGCCTAATCGTACTATGATGGAATTGCTTCAATCACCCACCGAGGGTTTTGGAGAAGCTATTGTGATTCCCGCCATCCTAGCGGAGAATTTCGAGATTAAGACGGGTTTAATGTCGATGTTGCAAGAAAATAAGTTTAGAGGTCATGAGAAAGACAACCCGCATTACCACATAAGGAATTTTAATCGTCTCACCGCAACAAGCAAGTTAAGGATGTTACACATGACGCCATTAAGATGATGTTGTTTCCATACTCGTTGGATGGACCCCCTAAAATTTGGCTCGAAAAAGAACCGCCAAATTCGATTTTGACATGGGGTGATCTCGTCTCTAAGTTTGTGATCCAATTTTTTCCACCATCTAAAACAACACATTTGAAAAATGAGATTTCAAGGTTTACACAACGTAATAATGAAAGTTTTTCAATTGAATGGGAACGATTTAAGGGAATGTTACATGAATGTCCACACCATGATTTTTCAGAACTTCATCAAATAGATACTTTTTATAATGGGCTTAATTATCATGAACGAGATTATTTGAATGCCGCCGCGGGTGGTAATATTTTGTGCAAAATGACCGATAAAGCTTTAAAGATTATCGAGAATAGATCTAAGGTTTATAACCCTCGTAACACACCGAGTGTTGCCAATATGGTTTCGTCATCGTCGTCATCTTCTCGTCACATTAATGCCTTACATGATGAAGCAAATGAAGAAAATCAGTTTTTCGATATGTTTTCGACGCTTATGACACATTGGAAAGCACAAGATGCTTTGAATTCCGCATCGGTTAAAGCGGTTGAAAAGAGTTGTTTATCTTGTGGTGGAGCTCGTGATCTTTCCGAGTGCATTACTGCCGGTGGTAACACTTCGAGTGCTTACGTAGCAACGGGAACTTACAACCAAAACGGCCAAGGTTCCAGCCCAAATCAAGCTCCACCAAATCAAAATGCTAACAATTATCGAAACAACAATCAAAATGGTGGTTATCAAGGCAATTCACGTAATTACAACAAAGGGAATTATCAAAGTGGGAATGGAAAAGTTTCAAATCAAAACCAAAACCGTGATTTTAAAACTACTACAAAAGGTTTTGAAAATGATCACACCAAAAATCTTCAAGGAGAATTTTTGAATTATGCTAAAGCAAACGATGCTATGTTTGATAATATGCAACGTGAGATGATTAGCTTAAGATCCTAGTTGAAAAACGAGCTTAAAAGCGAACTTGCTAATGAACTTAAGACTCATGCTAATAAAATGGAAGGAAACGTTCAACGTCTTCAACAAAATCAACAAAAGATGGAACAAGGACAACATGAGATTAAGCAAGAATTGTTAAAAGCGGATGCTAGGCAATCAAAAGTTAAAGATCGTATGGCAAAAATGTTTGAAGCAATCATGTGTAAACCCTCTTCCTCGGGTGGTCTTCCTAGTGATTATAACACCCCCAATTTACATTGCGCAGCGGAAATACACAATTGGGTGTTATTTACAAAATTCAATTCACAAACTCTTTAAACAACCCAAAATCAGTATATTTAGGAATAAATAAGGAAATAATTTAAATCAATGTCTAAAACCTTCAATCCCAAGTAAAATCAGTTTAAAATATATCAGAGACACATTTAGGTCCACCAAAGATTTTATCAAATCAACAAACCATTTACCAAAGTACTTGACCTTACATTATTATTTTTATGACAAAAGGGAAAGAAATCTGTTTTAGACCAAACACCTCTAAAGCAATCCGCAATCCTTCTCCAGCAAGCTCCAACAGCAATCCACTTCAACTACCTGATATACATGCTTAAAATCATCAACACAACGGTTGAGCGAGTCTATAGGTTTTCCAAATCAACATTTGAACACAGGAGAAAAATCAATCAAGATCATTTAATAGAATTGTGCGCATACAATCTATTAATCAGTAATTTAGGCATATGGCAGTAGCTATTGAATTGTATTAAGCTCATGACACCGATCCCTTAACTTAGTCACCCACGCCTAAAGCCGGCATGACTAGATGAAATTCCAGTGCCCCTACTAGGGTATCAATTGTAAGAATACCAATTCTCATTCTCGTAAAATTATCCTTCCCAGAGGTTACTCAGCGTAAAGCTCTGGTCTCAAATAGGGTCGTCAGCCCGATAGTACTATCATTAGAATAAGCGGCTATTCCCAACTCACAACATCAAGTCAGAAGATAGTTAACGGCTCATGAATTTAGTGACTTTTGCAATTTAGGTACTTATACAATTCAAAACAACAAAGGCAACAAAGGCAACATTCGGGTCCAAACAATCAATCATGACTTGTGTTCATTTTACTTTCAAATAGCATGTATCCCCCTCGCGGGTTTTAAAAGCATTCAAAACAATTACAAAAGCGAGGCTATAGACTCACCTGGAGTAATAGCAGTAGCAAGACGATCTTCAACGATAGTTGATGCCCGATAAACACAAAAACCTCAACCTATCAAATAAGGCGCGTTCATTAATAATAAACTCGAGTAAAATCCATACTTAGTAACATCAAACTCAAAATCATAAAATCACAACCAACCCAAAATGAAAACAATACAAGTGACCTTTTACTCCATTCTATATGTTTATTCTATTAGTTAATTCTTTCGATAAAAATCTGTCGGTACACACTAAATGTACAAGCTCATTTACCCCACTTAAACTCATCAAATTCTTATGATATTAATTAGAGATATCACTTACTATATATATAAAGACCTGTTAAAAGCCCATCAAAAGATTTTACATTTAAAGTTCCCTGTCCGACACATCTTTGAACTACAAAAACCGGACAGTTTTACGTCAACAACTCATATAGTCTTTTTAACTCATTTATTTTTCTCCGTTTACAAAACCGACACTAGACTTGAAAATAAACTCAACATCCTCATACTTAAAACTTAACATCAATACTTGACACATTTCAAAATTCTTTTTATAGTCCCCGAGATTCGACCCAAATATCGACAACAATTATATATTGTAACGATACTTGTCTCCGGTACACGAATAATCAAACTAACGTAACTTTTCGCTCGTTTAGAGCTAGAAGCTCTACCTTATACCCAAACGAAGCTTAAAACATTCTCTACAACAATATCTAATTTGTTCATACCAAACTTAAACTCATTTTTTCAGAAAATTAACTTTAATAATCTGTTATAAAATACATCTTTAAATATCACTCAAAATCAATTTTTACCACATTTTAACATCATTTTTACCACTATAATCATCCCTATATCACTACTTTCAATCATAACACACTAAATCATCCTAGATGATCAAATCATAAAAACCCAACTAAAAATTTTCAACATGTAATCATTAAAAATGATATATATCAACATAAACACCTACATACAACACGAATTTAAGATCAAAACATATGATTTTCATCCAAAAATGGGTTTTTCAAAAATGTTCTTGCATGTATGAAATTTTCATACCAATGTGTAGAGAATCAAGAGATTAAGATGGGTCTTTGATTGCTTTTAATAGATTCAAGCTAGATTTTAAAAATTTTGGGGTGTTTGTTCTTGTGGAGGTGACAGAAACAAGAGGTAGGGGAGAGGGGAGAGAAAATTTTGATGTTAGTGGTTGTTGTGTGTGTTTTTGTGTATGATTTACTATTTTATATGGGAAAGTTTAGGGTAGTTTTTGCCAATTTTGATTCTTGTGGAGCCAAATGAAAATACTTGGTTAAAAAGCGGGAAATGACTATTAGTCACTTTTGAAAATATTTACGGGTCTCGGGTTTCATAAAATTACTTCTCAAAACTTAAAACGCACACAAAATATGATATAATATAGTCCCGGCACGACTTAATATGACATTAAAATAAAAACATCAAAATATTAAACATCGACATGTTTAAAATAAAACGTAAAATTTCTCGGGCATCCGTTGATATCATCATCACTAATAATCCTCGCAACTCGTCAAAACGTAAAAATAAAATTTTCAACATCATCCAAATCAAGTCACCAATCGTCATGACAATCAATCTCGTCAAAAATTTCAAAAATATACGTAAAAATAGAATTAAATAATGACCATGGTTTTGGGTTGTTACATCCTACCCTCCTAAAAGAGAGCGACGTCCCAACGCTCAACCCGCCTCACACTCGCACTTCCTCACTTCTAGAATCAATGTGGCCTCTTATCCTCAAGAGATACTCACGTCTTTCACACCAGTCCAACTCTATTCTTATGATATCACCATATCCACAACTATTACTACACTTCAACTTTCAACTTCATCTTCTATTATGCTACTATTCCTTCATCATTCATACTCCTTCTGCATCACTTTCTTAGTTTCATTCCTGCCATAATACTCTGACAACTTGACCCACGACTATGTAAGTTCTCAAATTAAGATGTGCAATTATTATCGTCTAAAAAATTTTCATCTTCACTAGGTTCCATTAGTCCTAATAGTGAAATATTTAAGATATCATCATCCCAAGTTTCAATTATATGTTGATGTGACTGATACCAAATTCAATTACCATCGTTCAATTCATATTTTCACTCTGTCTATTGCTTTTTGAAAATATGCAATATTCCTTCTTAACTCAATTCTTCACACTTTCGGTAAAAATCTCTAATATTCAAAAGGCAGTCTCAATCTCTGGGTTACATATATTATGTCCAAACCTTATCCAATGCTCATACTTTATCACAACGATTTATAGTATTCAAAAATTACTCTGCCTCTATGTCTCGAGGTTACACTCAAGCTAAACATAATGAGATTGTCCATAATTCTGACCAGACACTTATATACTTTCTATACTCATCTTCCACTTTCATTCAATTTAACAATCTCTATGTCCCGTGTGTAGTGCTTGCTATATCACTAAATTACTGTACCTTCCATAGTACATTATTACATCTTCCTCGTATCATATATTGTTTAAATAACTCCGTTCGTCTCATATATTCAAATCTGAAATGTATAATGGTCAGATCACTTCCTGATATCGTAATACATTTTATTTACCCCAAGTTCTATAACTTGTAGTTTTGATTTCGTAATACAGCTTATTCCAATCAGAATGTATCAATAATTCAATTTGTGAAATTCCTTCAATACTACATGCGACACTCTCAGCAATCTAAGAATAATTACATTCTATTTTTGATCTAAACAATTCATTCACCACTGGTCCTTGCATTCTTAACACACTCTCTGATCTAATAGAAGAAAAATTAGATAATCACAATAACCGTTTTTGTCCCACAAAAACATACATCTCAACTCTCTCATTTCTATTACCATTCTATTTCAAAATTTCCAACTATCTATTGATCTTCTTTCTTTGGAATTCCTTTTCCATTAGTTTATCAACTCAATTCTAAGTTTCTTCCCATTCCATCCATTCTGCTTATTGCTACCAATATTTCAAATATCTCAAGACTCAAGACTTAATTCTCAATTACTTTAGAAATTTTATAAACCCTTTTTTCCTTCTCCTCCTTACTAAATACTTACTAGTCGATAGTGAAAGTATCCACACTCATCCTTCATAATCTGAAACACACTTCGTAATACAGAACTATAACATATCCTATCTATAATTTACCGATTATTATTTCCTCGTCATCATTAGGTAATCCTTAACTCCTTCCTTTTAAAATTCCCGAATGGAATTTATAAACAAGTCCTTCTTATTTTTATTTTCTTCATACTTGATTCCATACAAGTAATACTTTACAATCCCAAAACAAGTACCACAATGTCAAATCTCATGATCATATAAACCCCGTTACACTTCTTTATTCAAGTCACCACACTACTATTACTTTCCTTTCCACTTGATATTATCCAAATATCATCATCGCAGCTCTATATTTCCTTCAGATTCCTCCAATACTAACTATACAACACAGAACTTCAATCTATCCTCAGCGTTCATAAACAACTTCCTCAACTACAAAATCAGATCTCAAAACTAAAACTTAGACATATTTTCCATTCATACATCTAGTTCTTCTTTGTCAGCTTTATCATTGGTTCAACAATCAGTGAAAACCTCCTGATAAACCTCCTATAATGCTCAGCTTACACAAAGGAATTGACAAGCTTCAGTCGGTTTCGTCGGTATCGACAAAGCCTCAATCGTTTCAATCTAGTCAGATTTTCACGATCACTTCAGCCATAGATCGCACATTCTAAAACATCTATATTACTCCAACTAAAATCCATATCCAAGGTATTTCACACACCATTCCTTTTTAATAACAATTTTCCAATTGTTAGGGAATACTTTTCTTTCCTTCAATCATCTATTCATCACACTAAACATTCACAATCAGTAATGGATACCGAATTCTGGTGCTCAGTTTGTTCAACCTCACATCCATCATCTTATTTACAAAACATCCAGCTTCTTTACTTACTTACATTATCACTTCTCTGATGACTTACCCTTCCAGTCAAATCAGATTATCCTTATTGTCTCATATGCCAATCCTTACAATCAATCATATTACCATCCTCAACTTCTTGATAATCCCATATAACAAAATATACAATCAGATTGCATAACACCCATCACTAAGCTAGCACAAAGCTTCTTTTTCCCAAGACGACAGTGAACTCTACGATTTCGTAGAACAATCACAAAATACCCTTAAATACTAACTCATCTTCTCATTTCCTTTCGACTACTACTGGTAAAGCGCATAGAAAATTCGACCTATTATAGTTTCCTCCTACATACCTTCCCATCATTGACCAATAAAATCGTCAAATAGAATTTCCACTGATTACTCCCTAAAATCAGTACTCAATGCTCAACAACATTCCAATTTAGTTCTTTCCACCTTTATTTTTCATATCCTATGATATTCATCCTTATCCTGGTTAACTTTCTCATAACTCTAGTTCAGTTAATTGCGCTGTACTTCTTAATTCCATAAGCTTAGAAAATATTCCCTTAATATATATATACATATATATATATATATATATATATATATATATATATATATATATATATATATATATATATATATATATATATATATATATATATATATATATATATATATATATATATATATATATAATTATTAATAATCCTTCTGTCGATTTAATTTCTCATTTCAACCAGTCGCAAATTCTTGTTGATTTCTCGTCCTCAGTTCAACTAAAATCTAACATCTTCAAATCTCAATATATCCTCAATAACACCTTCAGAATTTAGATACACAGTCAATAACACCTTCAGAATTTCAATGTCCCATAAATAACACCTTCAGAATTTCAGCACACTATTATTAACAATTTCAGAATTTAAATGAAATTCTAACTCAATGATTACCAGATAAGAATATACAAATTACTACATCTGAATCTCAAATCTTATCAGCATTATCAAAATATAGGCTGTAATAGCAGCAACATTCCTTTCATATTGATTTTCCATTATCTGATTAATTCCTTTATTCAATCTCCTTTACTGAAATGAAAACATCTCATTACTACAAACATACCAATTCCTATACTACACTCCTTGTTGTTCCTTTAGCAGCTCAACCTCCAGCTAGTCCGTACTTACGTCAAGTAAATAGATAATTACTTAAGTGGTATAAAATATATGTGGTCTACACATCATACTTCCTCCTGCTTACCTGATTTATAATAACCGCTTGAATATCGTCTCTTCTTATCTTAGACTATTGAATTCCAAGTTTACCTTCTGTTTAAGGAAATAAATTCCTATACCTTATTGACATTCACAACAATACCGTTCCTTTACCCTTTTCTGCCACACTTAATTTTGAATCAGGATCAATCTTTAAATTACTATCTCTTTTCGTCTAGTTGAACATTCCCAAATGACTATTGATATATCAAACATCCATCAGTTACTCGAACTTGTCCATATAATTGCACATTTCCAATTACCATCAATATCTGTACAACACTCTTCACCGCATCTCTTCTCATTACTAAGAATCTAACACACATACATCCTTTTAAAATCTTGCAGAATAACAGCAGCATCTCTAACTGGAACAACAACATCTTCAATCTCAGTAGCATCTTCAACTGAAACAGCAGCATCTTCAATCTCAGTAGCATCTTCAACTGTAACAGCAGGATCTTCGATCTCAGCAACATCTCGTCTCCTCGCAGCACTATCAGCTTCAAACAATCTAACAACTATTCTCACGATCATACAATTTGCCCTAATGTTAACAACCTTTGGAGACATATTTCAAGATACTCATTCACACAGGAATCCCTGCTAATGACAGAAACGTATCTCACTCAACTCTTTCTATGCGATAACAGTAGAAAGAAACTTGATAAGTATACACATCGAGATAGAAAGAATAGGATCTTTTCATTAAGATATATCATGAATACTGCACGTACCAACAACACAATTCTACGTCAATTCCACAACCATCTCACAAAAGAGAAGATAACAAAAACACATCAAAATACTAAAGGGTAATAGTAGATTTCATCCATAAATCCGAGAAAATCGCAACAAAATCTTGTCACTAATGTCACTTACCCTTATCATCCTAAACAACAACAATAATAATCCATCACAATACTACCTCACAACATCTAAATAATCCAAATACAACACAACAATACATAGACTGAAATACAACAAAAATCCATCACTACATCACTCCATAGGATGTGGTCCATCACTTTCTCCAACTTGGCTCGTCCCTGCTTCATCTTCATCTGGTCCTAACTTGCAGCACCTCCCTTTTGGATCAAAACATGGTGGATTCTCAAATCCATACCTCAAATGCGCTCCTTGACACGGCGGATCTATCATATAATGGGAATCAGCATACACTTCACTATCCTGAAACTTCCAATGTGGTCCAAGATACGGCCCAAGATGAGCTACATATTCACTTAACCTACGAAGCCTATCTATCTCTTTCTGATACTTCTTAAAATCAGTCCCATAACTTCTCACTTCAGCTCTAACCTCAGTTCTTCTAACTTCACTCTCAGTCCTATAAATATCACTATCAGATTCTTCAACATTCTTCTTATCATCCATATCATCCTCATAATCTAACCATCCACCTGAATTTTTATGATCACCTGCTCGCTGATACTACAAACTCCGTTGACCTACAACAAATCCCCCTTTCTTGACGTAATATGGTATGTCATACATTTTCTGAAATCACAGAAAATTCAAAAGTACATAATGTCATTATTCAAATATATATATGCAATGCATAGTCATGCAAATGCAAATGATTTACGTATGCCAAATATATATGTATGCGATGCAATGCAATGCAATGCAAATGATAATTATACAATACTGATAGGTGTGTAAACACCCATCTTTTCACCATTTATTTCTGGCTAAAACAAGACCAAAACACGTATTTAATATCATTTGTTTGGAATTATGCGTGGTTTTTGTGTTTATTGTGTTTTCAGAGTCGACCGGATAAATATTGAAGAAAACATGGGATTGCACGGGCTTTATCAAGGAAAAAGACTCAAGACGAAGTCTATTGTCCAAGAGATGCAAAGGATTTGAAGTCATTGTGCTTATTTGAAGATTTATCGAAGAATAGAGCCAAAGATGGAAGATTCATATATGTCGAAGATCTCGAGTCTATTAAATAAAAGATTATAAGACGAGTTGGAATTATTCACCGACACTTCTAAAAAATCCAAAGTCGGAAACGTTTAATTAAAAGAGACGAGAAGACTAAAGAAGGAAGAAGAAAAGAATCCCAAAATCAAGCCCATTTGCAAGCCCATACACACGCCTATATAAAGGCCCTTACTTCACAAATTTCACACACTTAGTTAGTTTTTAGTTTTTGGATTTCTCTAGTTTTAGAGAGAGAAAGTTCTAAACTTTCTCTCACTAGATTCCATCTTTTTCTCTTTCAAATTCAAACTTTTGTATTATCTTTCATTAATCAAGTTCAAGTTTTTACCCTTTAATCTTTAATCTCATCCTTCCTTTCTTTTATTTTGATTGATTTTGGTACAAATCTCGTATGATCCGTGTTGTTCATCAATGATTTGTGCTTAAAAAGTTGATTTCTTTTTATGTTTCCTTAAGTTTATACACTAATAAGCTTTAAGGTCCTTGTTCTTTTTGGCTTATTTGTTGATTTAGCTTATTTACTTTTTAAAGTTTTTATGAAAAAGTTCATCTTTTTATTGATTTGATTTAAAAGTTGTTTATTTTGAGTTTAGAAAAGTTGTTTTTAGTGCTTATTTGATCAGCTTATTGTTGGATCCGAGTTAGTTTGGTGATTGGCTTATTCATAGCTTATTCACTTTGCTTAAATTTAGGATCAAAGGGATTTCGGAAAGGGAAAAACCCCTTTCCGATCGGGTATTCCGACCAAGGCACCCCCTATTCCGATCGTAGGATCGGAAAAGGGTTTATTTGTATTCCGATTTGAGCATTTTGTTGATATTCCGATCGTACTAATTTTACGTATTCCGATTGGTAAGTTTCTGAATATTCCGATTGAGGATTTTATTTGTATTCCGATCACACAATTTTTAGGGTATTCCGATTACACCTCTTTTGAACATTACGATTGAGACAAATTGTTAGTATTCCGATTGTGCCCTACTTGTCCTTTATTCCGATCAGAATACTCCTCAACATTCCGATCATTCGATCGGAATACATTCCGATTACACCCATTTTTTTGGTTATTCCGATTCACTTGTTTTGCTTTGTTCTGTTCTTACTTTCTTTTAGTACTTTTCAATTAAGTTCTTATTTTTTACAAAGTGTTCCAAGTGTTAGTTTTTTATTAAGTGTTCATTTGTTTTCCTCATATAATCGTTAAGTTTCCAAACATTTATTTTTAAACTCGTCTTTTACTTTAATCATTCTAAGCTTTAAGTTTACTCTTCGACACTTAATTACTTGTTATTAGTTTAAAATAGATAAACAAAACCAACACCTTTTTATTAACCAAGAACAAATCATTCCACTTAGAGCCGAGATCAATTCGAGAGGATACCGAGAGAGAAAAAGAGAACCCATAGTAAAAGCTAAGTATCAAATGGCGCCGCTGCCGGCTCTTCTCGTTAAGATCAAAAGTTTTTTGTGAGAACTTGGATTTTGGGATCCGTTCCCCGTGAACGTTATTTTTTCATAAAAAATTTTCAAAAACACAAAAAAATTTAAAATTTTCAAAAATACAAAAAAAAAAATTAAAAAACACAAAAAACACAAAAAACCAAAAATATTTTTGCTTTGTTTTTCTTTGTTCGTTCTTTTGCAGGTGTATGCGCACTCGATCCACGTCTTATCAAGAGCCCGAGCCTCTCGATCACTTAGACATGTCCGGTGTACAAAACAACAACAACATCCCACCTCCAAACAATAATAATAACAACAACAACCCGCCTTTCAACAACATGAACAATAACAACAACAATGAGCCCCTTCCGGATAATCGCCCGATGATTGAACTGCTGCAAGCTCATGTAGATGGCAACACTGATCCAATTGTCATACCTCCAATTGCCGCCAACAACTTTGAGCTAAAATCCGGCTTTATCCAGATGGTCTCCGCTCAACCATTCTTGGGGCGTACCATTGATGACCCACATGACCATATCAAGAGATTCTTGCAACTCACCAACACGGTCAAATTCAATGGTGTTCCACAAGAGGTTATCAGGTTACAACTTTTTCACTTTTCTTTAGAGGGACAAGCCCGACATTGGCTTGCTAAGGAACCGCCACAGAGTATTCTCTCGTGGACGGATTTGGAAACCAAGTTTATCAATTACTTTTTCCCACCCTCTCATACTACCGCTTTGCGGAATGAAATTATAAATTTTGAACAAAAGTACGATGAGTCATTCAGTGAATCTTGGGATCGTTTTAAAGATCTTTTAAGAAAATGCCCACAACATGGTTTTACCAAAGTACATCAAATTAATACTTTTTACAATGGTTTAAGCATGAGTGACCAAGATTCACTAAACAGTGCCTCGGGGGGTAATCTTTTGGCTAAGACTTCCAATGCTGCTTGGGATATCATTGAGAATAAGTCTCGTGTGCAAACCAAGAGTGTTCGGACCAATGTCACTAGTGCTAGCACTAGTGACAGCGACAAGAGACTTGACAAAATCACTACGCTTCTTGAATCGCTTGTCACCCACACCGTCAGCAACAACAACAGCAACAACGCTAAAAACGCTCAAGTCAACGCTGTCAGCCAACCTTGTGAGATATGCGGTGGTCCTCAATCTTACACCTCTTGCACTGCCACCCAAGACTACCCTGCTGAGAATGTGAATGCAGCATATGGCACCTATCCTCAACCTGCTTATCAAGCTAGACCTCAAGGTGACCTTAATTTGCTTAGCTACCGCTCCAACAACTACCTCTCACCACCAGGTTTTCCTCCTACCAACCCAAACCAACAACAAAACCTCCACCGACCTCCTCAACAACAACAACAACCTCGTACACCATACATCCCACCTCATAAACAACAACAACCACCTCAACGAAACAACCAAGTTTACCAGCAACCTGCTTATCAACCACCCGCATACACTGCTCCTTCCAACCAAACCCCCGCATCACATCAAGACATTGGAACCTACATGAGGACTAACGATGTGATCGTGGATAATCTCTAACAGGAAGTGCGCAACTTGAAAGCAGACCTGATGAAACAAGGGAATGATCTGAGAGCTGATATGAAAAACACTATGGATAGTCAAACGAATGACTTAAGAAACATGATGGCTAGTTTCTTCCATGGTAATCAACCCTCTTATTCGGGTACTCTTCCGAGTAACACCGTTGTGAATCCAAGAGGGGAGATGAAAGCAATCACCACTCGAAGTGGCAAAGGTACCAAGGAACCCGAGCTTCCTATACCTCCACCGGTGGTTGTGACTAAGGAGAACGAGTCACCTGGTCCTATTCCTCATCCTTCTCCTTCCCTAATTTCTCCACCTCTTCATTCTACCCCTCCTCCACCCATGGATGTGAGTGATCCTATTCTCCCAAAGCCTTCCTCTTCTTCCAATATACCTTATCCATCTAGGTTGAGGAAAGAGAAGCTCAAAAGCAAGGACGATATTCAGGTTTCAAACTTTCTTAAGATGTTCAAACAATTGAATTTCAACATCTCCTTCGCTGAGGCTCTCGCTTACATGCCTAAATATGCGAAAATGTTTAAAGATCTTCTGAGCGACAAGGAAAAGCTCCTCGATATTGCCAACACCCAACTTAATGAGAATTGCTCTGCAATGCTCTTAAGGAAATTGCCAACCAAGCTTGGTGATCCGGGTCGTTTCTTAATCCCTTGCAACTTCCTGGGAGTAGAGAATTGCATGGCCCTAGCCGATCTAGGTGCCAGTATTAATCTCATGCCTCTAAGTGTTTGGAAGCAATTATCTCTCCTTGAGCTAGTCCCCACCAAAATGACTTTGGAATTAGCCAACCGTACGGTTGCTTATCCAGTGGGGATAGCCGAAGACGTCTTTGTAGGAGTTGACAAATTCACTTTTTCTGCTGATTTCGTCGTCGTCGACTACGAGATGGACCCTCGTGTGCCCTTGATCGTGGGTCGTCCATTCTTGAGGACCGGTCGCACTCTCATCGATGTTGAAGCCGGTGAGCTTATCATGAGAGTGGGTGACGATAAAATCGTCTTCAACATGGGAAAGTTGTCTAAACAACCTTATTCCAACGAGAGTGTTAATTGTATTGACGTTCTGGATGAGGCTTGTGAAGAACACTTCAAAGATGCTTGCAAAAGTATTCCTACCTCTCTTCCCAATGTTGAAACCGTTGCCTCTATTGATTCATCACTGTCTCTATTTGGAGAAAGTGATTTGTTTTGGAACAATCTTGAAGACACCATGGGATATGTGAATTTAGCTACTGATGATTCTCCCACCGATGGGGATGAAGACATGCATTTCTTTGACAACCTTCTCAATGAAGACAATCCTTCTCCTCCATCTCCCATGGTTATTGCTATCGATACTCCGACTTTGAAAACGCCTCCCGTCGAAAATCCTCCGGATTTAGAACTTAAGGAGTTGCCGCCCCATCTCGAGTATGCGTTCCTTGAAGAAGAGAAGAAGTCACCCGTCATCATCGCTAAGGACTTGCAAGAAGAAGAGAAAACTCGTCTCATCGCTGTGCTTAAAGCTCATAAGAAGGCAATTGCTTGGAAAATTTCCGATATCCGCGGAATTGATCCGAACTTTTGTACTCACAAGATTCTCATGGAAGATGACTTCAAACCCACAATCCAGAGCCAAAGAAGGGTTAACCCTAAAATTCATGACGTCATCAAACAAGAGGTTATAAAACTTCTAGATGCCGGCTTGATCTACCCTATTTCGGATTCACCGTGGGTAAGTCCCGTCCATTGTGTGCCCAAGAAGGGCGGAATAACCGTTGTTCCCAATGAACACAACGAGTTGATTCCCACTCGTCTCGTTACTGGGTGGATAGTTTGTATTGATTATCGCAAGCTCAATGATGCCACGAGAAAAGACCACTTTCCTCTTCCCTTCATGGATCAAATGCTCGAGCGTCTAGCTGGTAATGACTATTACTGCTTCTTAGACGGTTTCTCCAGGTATTTTCAAATTCCCATCGATCCCAAGGACCAAGAAAAGACCACATTCACTTGTCCCTATGGAACATTTGCTTACAAACGCATGCCTTTTGGTTTATGTAATGCTCCTGGGACATTCCAAAGGTGTATGATGGCTATCTTCCATGACATGGTGGAAGACACTATGGAAGTATTCATGGATGATTTCTCGGTCTATGGCGATTCATTCTCTGCGTGCCTTGTCAATTTAGAACGTATGCTTAAGCAGTGTGAAGACACTCGCCTTGTTCTTAATTGGGAAAAGTGCCATTTTATGGTAAAAGAGGGCATCATGCTGGGACACAAGATTTCCAAAGCCGGCCTTGAAGTAGACCGTGCTAAAGTTGATGTTATCGCCAAGTTGCCTCCACCTTCAACCGTGAAGGGTGTGAGAAGCTTTCTGGGTCATGCGGGCTTCTACCGTTGATTCATCAAAGATTTTTCTCAAATCGCTCGCCCGATGACCCACCTCTTGGAAAAAGATACTCCTTTTATCTTTTCCAAAGAGTGTCTTGAAGCCTTCAACTCGCTTAAGGATAAGCTAACTAAGGCACCCGTCTTGGTTACCCCTAATAGGGAGCTGCCTTTTGAGTTGATGTGCGATGCTAGTGATTTTGCTATTGGAGCGGTTCTGGGACAAAGAGTGAACAAACACTTCCAACCAATCCATTACGCTAGCAAGACAATGACGGGGGCACAATTGCATTATACGACAACCGAAAAAGAGCTTTTAGCTGTTGTCTATGCCCTTGAAAAATTTCGCCCCTATCTTGTCCTTTCCACCACAATCATTTACACCGATCATTCCGCGTTGAAGTACTTGTTGACAAAGCAAGATTCTAAACCAAGACTTCTTCGCTGGGTTTTGCAGCTCCAGAAATTTAAAATCGAAATTCGCGATAAAAAAGGAGCTGAAAATCTAGCCGCGGATCATCTCAGCAGACTAGAGGATCCTTACCAAGGGGATCATCCAAACAAAGAAATCAATGATTCTTTTCCCTTGGAGACCTTAATGTCTATAAATTCGAATTCTGATGAAACCCCGTGGTTTGCGGACTTTGCAAACTACTTGGCGGGTGGAATTCTCGTTGACGGGTTAACATCCCAGCAAAAGAAAAAGTTTTTCAAAGACATCAAGACTTACTTTTGGGATTACCCGTATCTTTTCAAACAATGTGCCGACTTGATTATTCGCCGATGTGTTGATGGACCGGCAGCTTTAGAAATCCTTGATGCTTGCCACAAAGGACCCTCTGGTGGTCACTTTGGTCCCAACTACACCGCCAAAAAAGTGTTTGATTCGGGATTTTATTGGCCCACCATCTACCGTGATGCTCACGAGATGGTTAAACGATGTGATGCTTGCCAAAAACAAGGCACGATCACACATAAAGACGAGATGCCTCAGAATTTCATTCAAGAGTGTGAAATCTTTGATGTTTGGGGTATCGACTTTATGGGGCCATTCCCTTCCTCTAAAGGAAACAAATACATCCTTGTAGCCGTTGACTACGTTTCAAAGTGGGTTGAAGCCAAAGCTTTACCTACTAATGATGCAAGGGTGGTTTGTAATTTCTTGAAACAACTATTTGCTCGATTCGGTGTTCCTCGTGCTATTATCAGTGACCGCGGGACTCATTTTTGCAACGATCAATTTGCAAGAGTCATGGCTAAGTATGGTGTCAATCACCGTCTTTCCACCGCCTATCATCCCCAAACCAATGGGCAAGCCGAGATATCCAACCGTGGATTGAAGCGAATTTTGGAACGTACTGTGGGAGAGCATCGTGCCGCATGGGCCGATAAGTTAGATGATGCTCTGTGGGCTTTCCGTACTGCTTACAAGACCCCGATCGGTTGTACACCTTATCGTCTTGTGTACGGGAAAGCATGCCACCTTCCCATCGAGCTGGAGCATAAGGCGCATTGGGCCTTGAAGTGGGCTAACTTCGACATCAACAAAGCTGATGATCATCGCAAGACTCAACTCAACAAGCTCAACGAACTGAGGAATGAAGCTTATGAGAACTCGCTGATCTACAAAGAGAAGACGAAGATCCTTCATGACGCAAAAATCAAGAACCGAGAGTTCCACGTTGGTGATCAAGTCTTACTTTTTAACTCTCGGTTGAAGATCTTCTCTGGCAAGTTGAAGAGTCGCTGGTCTGGTCCATTCACCGTCGCCAAAGTTTTTCCGTATGGGACCATTGAGCTTTCTCAGCCAAATGGGCCCAATTTCAAGGTGAATGGCCAGCGTCTGAAGTTGTACTTTGGTGAGGACACCTCTCAGGAGGTGATTCCATCCCTCACCACGTTCCCCATGAACTAATTTTGGGTCGAGTCAGGCTCGTGACTCGGTTATCAAAAACAAGCGCTCCTCGGGAGGCAACCCGAGTATCTATCCTTTTATGTTTTGACCTCCTAAGTGTAGGGGGACCTGTATAGGTGTTTGTCTTTGTGTGGTGATGTGATTACAGGGATAAGTGCACTCTTGGAACCTTTGAAGAACCGTGCTCCCGTGTTATCTGAAATCCGGTTCTATCTCTCAACTATCGTGATTCAATTTTCTTCATACTCACATTTGAAATTGATCACTTTAGTCGTCTCTTCCTTAACTTGAGTTAACCAACGTGCACAATGTCATAAGTGTAGGGGAAACTTTTCCCACATGCTTAAACATTGAGGACAATGTTTATCATAAGTGTAGGGGGGACTTCTATCGAAGTTTTAAGTGGACTTTTCCATGAAAATGCCTTCATTTAACCAGAAAATCCTATTTTTCAACCTTTTTCAAATTTTTTATTAACTTTGGCCATTTACTCGTAATTTTTAAATTTTTATCGTGTCTTTCATATGTATATATCCCGCAATAAAGTCAAAATTCTAATAAAGTGGTGTAGCTAGTTTAGAATTCTTTGACATATTAGGCCCGTTGCGTTTATTTTGACTCAACCCGAATAGACTTATCCAAGATTATTCTAGCTAGTATCCTTAACCATGTAGACCTTAATTGGTTTATTAGGCTAAGTATCCACGAGTCTCATTACTTGAGATTTTAAATTTTGGAGGACGAGAAATGATAGAGTCAATTATAAGTCGGTATTCTTGCATAAGCTCACTTGGTGTAATTATTTGCCTATTCTCCCATCACTTGCTAATAATTTATCTGCAATAAGTAAGGTCGTACGATTTGAAAGGTTACTTAGCTTCTAGCCCAAGATCGTTTAAAAGTTGCTCGGTAATGATAAGAGTTCATAGCCAAGGCATAACTTATGAAGCGGGGCGCGAAGATTGGCGAGTCCGAAAAGGCCCTAACAAGGCATGAGGATTCAATTTTATTGCTGAAGATCCAAAGTGATGGGAAAAGCATTATTCCCAAAATCAATATGAAGGATTAAGACTCACGACGAAAAGCAATCAACTCCCATAAAGATCATGGAGAAGTCTATCCGAAAAGACCCTAACAAGGTATGAGGATAAATAGATCCAAGTCCGAAATGGAGGCGGATCGTTGTATCTCAAAATCCCAATTAGAGATTGAAGAAATAATCATGAAGTCGTGGTCAACAAAGTTGGAGTACCCCTCAAAAGTCTCCAAGTGAAGAAACTCTATTAACGATGAGAAGACCATTATCTCAAGCACGTCTCTCAAGATATGAAGTATGAAGTACATGCCAAATATCAGCCCGAGAAAGGTCTCAAATCGCGAACCAAGTTATGCCAAGATATGAACTTTTTGATATCCCGAGAAGCAGTTTTAAGAGATTTTGTCCTTTAGCTAACTATTGATCAAATCGTCCTACTTTGCTTTCAGCCAAAATAAACTATCGAATTAAGTCCAAAAATGCATCTTCATGATCATTCTAAGACAAAAATAAAATATAAGAGATACACCAAGGAATAAGGGAGTTTAAGCATTTAATTAAGCCATGTGTGTGAGTGTTTGAATTGCTAACTTATAATAACAATGATCTCGTTTTAAAGCTTAGTTTGGGGAACGTGAAACTTGAGGGTGATAAATCTTCGCAGCACCGAAGCCCTAATGTAAGTCCTCGATCTCTTTACAAGTTATTTCCACTTAAGCTATTTTCTATCCTCTTGTTTACATTAAAGTATTAATTTCTCTTAATACTTTCTTTTTTGTTTAAGTAGTATATTAATAAGGCCAAGGTTGATTGATTATGAGAAAAGTGTAATTGTGCTTTGTCACTAAGCATTGCATGAGGGCATGGCAATGGTTAAGTGTAGGGGATTTGATAGGTATGTAAACACCCATCTTTTCACCATTTATTTCTGGCTAAAACAAGACCAAAACACGTATTTAATATCATTTGTTTGGAATTATGCGTGGTTTTTGTGTTTATTGTGTTTTCAGAGTCGACCGGATAAATATTGAAGAAAACATGGGATTGCACGGGCTTTATCAAGGAAAAAGACTCAAGACGAAGTCTATTGTCCAAGAGATGCAAAGGATTTGAAGTCATTGTGCTTATTTGAAGATTTATCGAAGAATAGAGCCAAAGATGGAAGATTCATATATGTCGAAGAACTCGAGTCTATTAAATAAAAGATTATAAGACGAGTTGGAATTATTCACCGACACTTCTAAAAAATCCAAAGTCGGAAACGTTTAATTAAAAGAGACGAGAAGACTAAAGAAGGAAGAAGAAAAGAAGCCCAAAATCAAGCCCATTTGCAAGCCCATACACACGCCTATATAAAGGCCCTTACTTCACAAATTTCACACACTTAGTTAGTTTTTAGTTTTTGGATTTCTCTAGTTTTAGAGAGAGAAAGTTCTAAACTTTCTCTCACTAGATTCCATCTTTTTCTCTTTCAAATTCAAACTTTTGTATTATCTTTCATTAATCAAGTTCAAGTTTTTACCCTTTAATCTTTAATCTCATCCTTCCTTTCTTTTATTTTGATTGATTTTGGTACAAATCTCGTATGATCCGTGTTGTTCATCAATGATTTGTGCTTAAAAAGTTGATTTCTTTTTATGTTTCCTTAAGTTTATACACTAATAAGCTTTAAGATCCTTGTTCTTTTTGGCTTATTTGTTCATTTAGCTTATTTACTTTTTAAAGTTTTTATGAAAAAGTTCATCTTTTAATTGATTTGATTTAAAAGTTGTTTATTTTGAGTTTAGAAAAGTTGTTTTTAGTGCTTATTTGATCAGCTTATTGTTGGATCCGAGTTAGTTTGGTGATTGGCTTATTCATAGCTTATTCACTTTGCTTATATTTAGGATCAAAAGGATTTCGGAAAGGGCAAAACCCCTTTCCGATCGGGTATTCCGACCAAGGCAGCCCCTATTCCGATCGTAGGATCGGAAAAGGGTTTATTTGTATTCCGATTTGAGCATTTTGTTGATATTCTGATCGTACTAATTTTACGTATTCCGATTGGTAAGTTTCTAATATTCCGATTGAGGATTTTATTTGTATTCCGATCACACCATTTTTAGGGTATTCCGATTACACCTCTTTTGAACATTCCGATTGAGACAAATTGTTAGTATTCCGATTGTGCCCTACTTGTCCTTTATTCCGATCAGACTACTCCTCAACATTCCGATTATTCGATCGGAATACATTCTGATTACACCCATTTTTTTGTTTATTCTGATTCACTTGTTTTGCTTTGTTCCGTTCTTACTTTCTTTTAGTACTTTTCAATTAAGTTCTTATTTTTTACAAAGTGTTCCAAGTGTTTGTTTTTTATTAAGTGTTCATTTGTTTTCCTCATATAATCGTTAAGTTTCCAAACATTTATTTTTAAAATCGTCTTTTACTTTAATCATTCTAAGCTTTAAGTTTACTCTTCGACACTTAATTACTTGTTATTAGTTTAAAATAGATAAACAAAACCAACACCTTTTTATTAACCAAGAACAAATCATTCCACTTAGAGCCGAGATCAATTCGAGAGGATACCGAGAGAGAAAAAGAGAACCCATAGTAAAAGCTAAGTATAAAATACTCATAAAAATGAAATTATGATGAAATTATGATGAAAGCACTCCACGTCCTTTCATTAATACCAATACCTCATCGCAGTATTTACTTAATAATTACTCAAGAATTCAGAACAGTTTTAAGGGATACATCTATAATAACAAAGCATAAAAAATTAATCTTACCGGAGCCTTGCAGAGAAGTTGCGTTGCTTTTATAAAATACTTTTGACACCAAAGTTATAGTTTAGGACATTTTCAAAAATCGACCTAATTCGCTATAACTAAAAAGCTTTGGTTACCAATCTATAACACCCCCAATATACATTGCGCAGCGGAAATACACAAATGGGTGTTATTCACAAAATTCATTTCACAAACTCTTTAAACAACCCAAAATCCGTATATTTAGGAATAAATAAGGAAATAATTTAAATCAATGTCTAAAACCTTCAATCCCAAGTAAAATCAGTTTAAAATATATCAGAGTCACATTTAGGTCCCCCAAAGATTTTATCAAATCAAAAAACCATTTACCAAAGTACTTGACCTTACATTATTATTTTTATGACAAAAGGGAAAGAAATCTGTTTTAGACCAAACACCTCAAAAGCAATCCGCAATCCTTCTCCAGCAAGCTCCAACAGCAATCCACTTCAACTACCTGAAATACATGCTTAAAATCATCAACACAACGGTTGAGCGAGTCTATAGGTTTTCCAAATCAACATTTGAACACAAGAGAAAAATCAATAAAGATCATTTAATAGAATTGTGCGCATAGAATCTATTAGTAAGGAAATTAGGCATATGGCAGTAGCTATTGAATTGTATTAAGCTCATGACACCGACCCATTAACTTAGTCACCCACGCCTAAAGCTGGCATGACTCGATGAAATTCCAGTGCCCCTACTAGGGTATCAATTGCAAGAATACCAATTCTCATTCTCGTAAAATTATCCTTCCCAGAGGTTACTCAGCGTAAAGCTCTGGTCTCAGATAGGGTCGTCAGCCCGATAGTACTATCATTAGAATAACCGGCTATTCCCAACTCACAACATCAAGTCATAAGATAGTTAACGGCTCATGAATTTAGGGACATTTGCAATTTAGGTACTTATACAATTCAAAACAAGAAAGGCAACAAAGCAACATTTAGGTCCAAACAATCAATCATGACTTGTGGTCATTGTACTTTAAAATAGCATGTATCCCCCTCGCGGGTTTTAAAATCATTCAAAACAATTACAAAAGCGAGGCTATAGACTCACCTAGAGTAATAGCAGTAGAAAGACGATCTTCGACGATAGTTGATGCCCGATAAACACAAAAACCGCAACCTATCAAATAAGGCGCGTTCATTAATAATAAACTCGAGTAAAATCCATACTTAGTAACATCAAACTCAAAATCATAAAATCACAACCAACCCAAAATGTAAACAATACAAGTGACCTTTTACTCCATTCTATATGTTTATTCTATTAGTTAATTCTTTCGATAAAAATCTGTCGGTACACACTAAATGTACAAGCTCATTTACCCCACTTAAACACATCAAATTCTTATGATACTAATCAAAGATATCACTTACTATATATAGAAATACCTCTTAAAAGACCATCAAAAGATTTTACATTTAAAGATCCCTGCCTGACACATCTTTGAACTACAAAAATCGGACAGTTTTACGTCAACAACTCATAGTCTTTTTAACTCATTTATTTTTCTCCGTTTACAAAACCGACACTAGACTTTGAAAATAAACTCAACATCCTCATACTTAACACTTCACATCAGTACGTGACACATTTCCAAATCCTTTTTATAGTCCCTGAGATTCGACCCAAATATCGACAACAATTATATATTGTGACGATACTCGTCTCCCGGTACACGAAGCATGCGTCAGTGTCCCGATGTGCCCTCCATCTCGCCCATACGGCAATCCTTCATGATATGGCCAGGAAGACCACACTTGAAACATGCGTCAGTGTTACGACGACATGGCCCTGGGTGCCTACGGTGGCAAGTAGAGCAAAGAGGATAGGTATATCCTTTAGCAGGTGCTCTGGCTGGCTGAGGACCTGATAAAACATTTTACATGAGACATGATAATAGGGTAAAAAGTACAATGCGAATAATCGGAAGATTGAATACCAGTGATAGCTAGACGGCTAGGCTGTGAACCTCTCTGGTTCTGTTCCCTACCATTTCCATGGTTCCTGGTGGAAGATTTGATAAAGTGTCGGAATTATGAGTTATAACATGAAATCATAAGAAAATGCGTAAGTATTAGGACCTGCTGCCATTGGAGTGTCCAGCGTTGTTATGGTAATTATCATTACTGCCACGCCTATCCATAGCAGAACAGTCGTTAGTCAGACCGTTTCCCTTGGGCTGATGAGGCTGCTGCTGAGTAGCCGGCTGAGACCGGTCCCTAGTTTTCTGCCTGGAAGATACAATTTCAGAGATGAATAATTGACATATATAGAAAGAATACGAATTGGTCACTGTAACACCCCCAAATTTATACAACTCAATATAGCGGAAGACTAGTTGGTGTTACGGGATAGCACATTACTCACATCATAGACAACGCATAAAAATCGCGTCGTTTATTAATAAAGCATTTCCATTCATAAATACTCCCTCTGTCCCATATTAAGTGTCCACTATGGAATATTCCAAGTCTTAGTTTATAAACTTTGACCATAAATATTTATTTTTTTGTTATATAATATTTGATGAAAATTATACCAATGAAAATATTTTTGAAAACCGAATCTATTCATATGACTTTCGTCAAATATTATATAACACAAATACAAATATTTATGGTCATAGTTTAGTAATAAAGACTTTGAATATTAAATAGTGGACACTTAATATGGGACGGAGGGAGTATCAAATTTACATAGGTCCCAAGTCATTACATTTCATACAAAGTTTGAATGGAAAATATTGTTTAAGTGCGGGCCATGAATTCTTGTCGTCTTCCCGAGAATTACCTTCAAGTACCTGAGATAAAACATGTTAAAAGAAAAGGTCAGCGATAACGCCGAGTGAATTCATAGAGTTTAATAAAATCCATCAATATAATATCAGTATAAAATTATTACTGAAAATCATTTTGTACAAATAATTTTAATAGGCCATAAAATAGCCAAAGTCATTTTTTTATACAAATCTTTATCGAAAATAATAATATAGGCATTTGCCTTAAAAATCATTATACGAGCCAATGTCGAAAAAACATTATACAATACGTCTTACGACGTTGTATAATGTTAAATAAAAACCGTTATATGAATATGGTTATGAAAACCAAAACACAAACATAATATCAATAGTATGACCCTGTATTGCTAGTCAGGCAATACATCGTAATTCGGTGCGTCTATTAGTATTTCGGTAATTGGATTATTATAAGCCGCATGACATTGTTACCTTACTAAACCAACAACGGGTAGCTAACCCGATACTCAATTTGCCCATCTAAAGTAGCGTGTCGTCACAAAGGTCACGCTATGGAAATCTTCTCATACATAAATTCGCTTACCAATCAATGTGGCACGACGGGGATCAACCGTCAAGGCGCGAACTGGGGTGATCGTCCCCAAATAGTACTATTATATGCATAAGCGTCTACCAAATCCCGGTAGTTCACAATTCATGCTAATGGGACTTTTAGTGACATAACCTAACTTTAATAATCCATTTGATTATATCTATCGGGTCCTTTAATCATTTACCGGGTCATACAATCGGGTCATACAATCATTCGGGTCCAAATCAATAAACAAGCAATCGGGACAAATGGTGTCCTATTTTATAAAAACTAACATGTTATCTCCCTCGCGGGTTTATAAAACATTTCATAAAAACATTTAAAAGTGTGCGAGGCTATGAACTCACGTTGATGTGGGAAGGCGATTATCGGCGATTCGGATGTACGGTACGTGCTTCAATCACGGAAACCTAGACAAATAATACTCGTCTTAGACTTTTGTCCAATGAGTTTATAAAAATAACAATTATGTATACATATGATGATTATTTATATATGATGATCAAGTGGGTTTACATATTCTCGTTTACTCATTTTAGTGTTATGTGTCGGTAACGTTTATACTAGTTTACTAGTTTCACCTATTTACGTGTTTTAGGTCCAATAAGCCTATTATAAGTTTATTAACTTGTATTAATCCATGTTATACATATATTATCAGTATCTACACTTTACTAGTTGGGCCTAAATGGGTTAAGCCCAATAAGTTCTTTTTATAAGTGTTTATCTTATTTAGTCCAATTATTAGTCCAATATGCTTAGTTAGCTCGTTAATGTCCGTATGTCCTATAGTTCGGGTTTTATCGGTTTTTACTTGTATTAGTTACTTATATATCAGTATATGACTTTTAAAAACTTTACAAGACGGGTTTGATCGTCTAAGTTTTAATTGGCGAAAAACGTTAATTTTACGGTAATAGCCGAAAAAGTCGTAAAAATCATGTTTATAGTTTTTATTACTTATAAGTATTATTCCACTACCATTTTTATAATTTATACAATTATTTAACCTTTTACTTATTTATATAAATAAAATCCATAAGTTAGTGGGTTTTTATTTTACATTTTATACAATATAATTTTGAGTGCTTATATAATAATAATAAACATTAATTCTCAAAATCTGATTTTTATCTTCATCTTCACCATTTTTATCATATCTAGAGTTCTATAATGAATTAGAAGCTCATAATTGGGTGGCATGATCTTCATATTATGTGCTACATTTAACTTAGTTATAGCTACTGCTCATTTTAAGTTTATCTATGCTTAACAATCCCTACAAAACAGCTTATTCAGATTAGCACTCTCATCTTGTTTTGATCATATCTTACTCATTATAATGATTCCATTGTATGGCCAACTCTCACATGTGTATAACATCTTGTACTTACTGTAAATGGATTATAACATGCAAGTTTATCAGTTCAAATTTTAGTTATATACTGTTTTTATACAGCCAACTAAATAAGCATGATTTTAGCCTTGTTTCTTATAGTTATTAACCTTTTTAAGCATATTTATCAACACTTGATCCCCACACAACATTTTTATCATCATATATTCATCATATACATATACAATAAGAAAGAAAGTACATTTGTTCTTTACAAAAATAACAAGAGAAAATGGAGAGGATGATCTTCTTTACCAACCAAGTGTATTTCTTGTTTTTGGAAGACAAGAACTTGATGAACACCAAAAGTAACTCCAAGATCATCAAACACCAAGAACAATAGTTGAGAAATAAGCCCTTGGACACAAGAAAATCACCTCCTTTGTTGTTAACATGGCCACCAAATGATCAAGACTTCAAGGTAACTCCAAGATAGAGCTAGTTAACAAGTATTTCATGGCTAGAAAAGATCAAAATTGGGTGTTTGTTCTTCAAAGTGGACGGCAAGGTGGTGATGGTTGAGAGGATTTTGAGTTTGTTTTGCATGTGCAAATGGTGGTAATGAGAAATGGTTTGATGTTTTTGAGTTAGTAACTAGCTTAAAGTGTAAGCTTACTTACACTTGTAAGTTTTATGCTAACATGATGCCACATCCTAAGATGTGGTGTCATGTGTGTCGTCCCATGTTTATTAGTGGGGTGGGATAATGTATTTTTTCCCACCTCACTAATTTACGGGTATTCCTCGATTCTAGTTTCCTCGATTTGCGTGCACTCGGATCGTTTTACGAAAAACGTTTTTATAAATTATGAATCAACGGCACAAAACAAATCTAATAAAAATTGTCTCATCAAAAACGGAGTTCGAAAACGTAAATACGTAATCCTAAGGTTTCCGGTTTAGTCGTAAAGGACGTTAAAATAAAATCATAAGTCCTAATCTCTTCTCGTAAATTTGTGAGTTTATGAACCAACACAAATTTAAAATCTCAAAATAATATTCACGGATAAATTTATTTTCTGAAATGTCGGACTGTCACCAAAGACGGTGTATGTAAACGTAAGCACGTAACGTTGAATCCTCCGGTTTAGACGTAGTCGACGCTACTTCATGACGTAAATCCAAATTACTTCCCAAAAATAAGTGAGTTCATATTGTAACATTAAAATAATGTTTTCAAATAAATATTAAGAATAAAATATCGACCATAAATTGACGGATTGTCACAGCATTTACCCCTAAACAGGATCTTTGTCCTCAAAGATCATCTTACCTTACTACTCGCTTCTTATAGAGTTAAAGCCATGTGGGTATTTCCTCCACATTCGGTCTTTTCTCACAAGTGCAATTCATTACAATACGTGAGTTCTATCAAACATAACTACGGGAATAAGATCAGGCTTAATGTTGACTTACTTTCTCTATCCATGATGTTCACGGGTTTTTGATGAATGCAACTTTTCGCCGATCTAAGCTCTATTAAGAAGAATTCAGATTTTTACTTGATAGATATTCCATCAAGTTCGATTTACGAAACATAATTCACGCAGTTCTTGAAGTCCTAGGGTAGATCCAGCTTATATGTCTTTCAAACCAATATTTTACATTATCTCAATGGTCCCATACAACGGGGACTTATATCCCATGATTTGTTAGATCATGAATTCATTTTTCCAAGGTTAAAAATTGTGGCATAACTTCGCTACCCATTTGGCACTTCAAGATCTACATTTCATATTCACATAACCTCTTGCCCACTATTGGCAGTCAGTTATCAGATCCTAATTTCAACAATCATTTCAGATCTCGCGGGTCGGGTATTTTGTAAGGTTAGGTTCGCCATCATAGGAAACCTTAAACCTAAAAGACATGTCCAACTCACAGTGGGTGTATGTCGGGTGTCTTTATCTCAACTCTTGCTTACAGATGCTCTAATATAGATCCTAACAAGATTAGATCTCGATCCTAATACGATAATTATCAATGATAATATCTCCAAAGGGAAACGATTATACGGTTCATTACCAAATGTCAATCATTCAAACATAAAACAACACTTATATTACTTTGCATCGTTACTTTACCTCGTCCCTTCGATTGGGGTGGTACATAGTACTCTCATCAAGGTTCGTTCTCAATGATTTCTGAGCAAATCTCTTGAAATTTGATGCGAAGCGAGGATCTTGATAAAGATGTTCGATACAGGCACACTATGTTTACATAACTCTTTTGCATTTATCATTAACGGGAATGATATTAGTAGATTTGGTCAGTCTGTCGACGATGACCCAAATCGAATCAAATTCAGATGATGACCTTTGCAATAGCTAGACGTTTACTAATGTATGAGGCGATGTCTGCCTTCATAATTGCCATCAGTACAACTTCTTCAGACAAAGATACTTTTAGTCATAAATGACATAAATAGAATACTTATACTTACAAATTCCAACATAACTATATCTCACAATCTCCATATTTAGGCAACCACCAGTGGCCTTTAAAACATTTAACGCTATTGGCTTCTAAATTTTTAATGGTTCACGTTAGCCGTGAATCCCCTTTTTATTATCTATATTATCCTTTTTACAAACATCGTTTATTTTACATTGTTCAACAATTTATTTTGCACAGTCATTACTAAGGAACGTGTCCTAATTGGTTCTTTATCCTTTATACATAATGTGTTAATAATTACGTTCACTTTCCTGATGAAATAAATATCATAACCGTATTTATTCAAATTTCTTTCTTCATATCTTCTATGTTTTAGTTTCGTCTTTACTATTATCTTTATCTGTTTTACTCAATCCGACGTCTAAAGCGTCGATAATTATTACAACTAATTAAAGATTAAATATTCAATTTTTATGAAACTTAAACGTAAAGATTTTAAATTTCTTAGTCCGTTTAATTATATAAAAATGTTCAGAAAATTTTTAAAATTTAATTAACACGGTTTTTGTCGATTTATCGAAAATAATTAATAAGATTCATAAATATTTGGAAAATCTTTGTTTATACTTTGGTCAAAGTTTTCTTAGTTGAAAAGCAGAAATTGTCATTTCAAATTTCAAGTTAAGGTTTAAATGGGTTTCCTCATTTCTTCTTAGGTTGTCTTAAGGTATGCAAAAACATTTACCCCTAAACAAGAGTTTAGTTAAATGTTTTGGTTATAAGGGAATGATCCCTTATAATCCTTTGTTAAAACATTTGTCAAAACATATTTCCATTTCTTTTTGGTAAAATCCAATGTCTTAAAGGGGCTCTTAATTTTTGAAGAGTCAATATATTTCATTATCTTATAAATCACACGGTCAAATAATGTAAAAGATTAAGTCTTAAGTCTTATGTTAAATATTTAAGGTATAGGTTTTCATTGTTCGGCCAATTCAGGGCAATCTATAATTAATTATTAACTTCATTCTTATTCTTATAAACAAACATATAGTTCTTAATGATCACAAGCATGAATTTATCAAATTACAGCCTACACATGTGATTCACCAAATTTATGAATGCTACATGTGTATTAGTCAATCCAAACGACATCACGTGAAACTCATAATGTTCATTACAAGTACCGGATTAGTGATTGGAATACATAATCTTTTTCGCAGATGCGAAGTTGATGATAACCATGCCATGGATCAAATCTTTAGAACATACACTACAACCTTGTAAATGATCGAAAAAATCTTCCATTTTCAGTTATGGATATCGTTTTCGATTGTCAATTTACTCAGTTCACTTTAATCTATAAATATAAGGAATGATAACACCATAGCTCTTCATGATGACGAGCTCGGTAGAATAAAATCTTTCTCCCACAACTCTCTCAGTTATACGGTAATTCCTTTAATTTAGATGGTGCTGAGGTACAGTGCACAAGCCATAAGTACAACACCAAGAATATAATCAATACCAAATTCAACTTGCCTTAATGGCAAAAGTCTAGGTAATTCATTAACAAATGCTTACTAAAGTTTCAAATAACAGAATTATCTATTCAATAAATTCATATTAACTTCTTTCTAGATTATAATATCTATGACTAATTCACAACCATTCATGGTATAATTTCAAGTCTAAATGCAGGATATGGTCATCCATCAAGAATTATTTAAATCACTTTTGATAATCAACATCTTATATTTTAGGGAATTCTACTCGAGTTCCCATCAATTAAGACAATGTCGTCATGTCATAATCAATCAACCCATTCTACCGGCATTATCAACTTTTCAGTTTCATTGCCGTCGATAAGATGTGAACTTCTCAAAAGACTAATAATAACTTATAATCCTTCACAAGTTCAAGGATATATGGAGACATAACTAACCTTAAAAGAGTAAGGTCAACGCATAATCTATGCGAAAGAATTTCAAATCAGACACAGACAAAAACATTTAATGAATATGAATATATCCCATGTTTTCATAATTTGAGTACGCATTCGAAAGCTCCTCAGATCGTTAACCAGGTCATTAAAATGAAATCAAATCATAAGAAATGATAGGATCGTCGATACATCCATTCGGGTATCAACACTCGGTAATCAAATACTTTTCCTAAGAATCTCACCACGGGAGAATTGGACAAGAAAGAATTGTCAATTGTCAAATAAGACAATTTCCACAGATGACTAAATTCGACTCAGAAGAATAGATGCTACAGGCACATATGTAGGTGTCCCTAACACTATGTCCTTATTTTTCACTTCTTGCAGATCTCATAAATTTTAATCTTTCACAATCTTCAAAGAAAATTTAGTGTTTATTAATCAGTTTTATGGTGACTACTAATCAGCCTTGCATGGTGCATTCCAAATTGTATGTAGGCGCGCAACTATATACAATTTCAATATTAACGATGCAATACTCAGTTCGTCAAAATTTTATCATCATGTTTATAATAAAAACATTTTCAGGCTTAATTCTTAAATAAGAATCAAAAATAAATTTACAAAGATTTTCTTTGCCATGAAAACAATTGAGTTTTCCAAAGGGTTTCATAAACAACTTCATTTCGATAACAATCACTTATAAATCTCACTTTGACTAATCCTTATAGTGATGAAAATTCAATTTTTCTCAAGGGATACTGTTTTATCTTATAAAAACAATGAGTGATCTGCAAAAGAGTGATGAGAAGTTGTTCACCAAGAACTAACTACAATATAATAGGAAATGAGCTTAGCCAAGTAATCATGAGGTTCATGATCTCGATGGCACTCAAAAGAATAATCCACAACGTAACTCAATTCGATATGAGTACTTGTTCAATGGTTGTATCACTAATGCGAACATTAGAATGAAGCAATAAAAGATAGATATCATCGACACATGTAGAATTTAGTAATCAAAGGTAGTCTTTTCATTAATCACAAACAAGTCAAATTGTACCGTAACACATTATGTGTCACTATGCCATACAATTCTCAGAACTCATCCTACCAGCTGATGTCTCAGTTAGGTTAGGGATTTTTAAAAGATACCACAATGAATACTAATCTACAAGAGTCATTAGGTGTTCCACATGTCCCGGAATATCCATCGGTCCCAATTCAGAAGAAGATTTCTTCAATTTATTTCCTGGACACTGGGCATCCTCATTATTGGACAATGGCCTAGGAACAACCCTTAACACGAACCTACAATCATTTAAAATCTTATAATCTAATCACAGAACTTAACGACTTCCTCTTATCAATCTCATATTCCATACAGGTTAAATTTTAATTTATTCAAGTTTCAATCAACTTATACTCAATTTGATATCCTACATCATTTTCCAATAGTTTCATCTTTATTCTTAGGCCTTAAAAGGGCAATAAAAGTTCAATATGAATCAACACTTAATTTCCAATCCTATAGCTCTTACAACAACAATTATCAAATGAGTCACTATTATGAAATGACTCAATCAGTCAATTAGACTTCTCGGAGAGGTATTAGTGGCATGAGGCTTTTGGGTAATGATTCCAATGACAGCCTCAAGTGCAACATTCACCCTTTCGATTTCAAATCTAAGAATTGGATGACAACGAATCATATGACATCTTTCCAGGTGATAACGTTTTGTCAAACTCCACTCTATAAGGAAAGATCGTCATGACATCGATATCAGATTTAATCTCGCAAATTCTTTTTTAATATCACAATCAACTAATATCTACATTCCTACCAGTATCAACCATTTGTTGGGATCATAAATATCTACAACTTGGTTTAGATCTAGGATAGCTAGAATTCCTACGAGAATAGCTACGATTAATTACTAAGGGATTTAGGGTTCCTTGTGATAATCTACGTCGTATGAATAACTCGTATAAATATCAAAATAATCATCAAATAATCATGTAATAAAATTACATCATATATATATATATATCCAAGTTATATATATATTAAAATAACACTTCTCAGTCTGGCCTTGTCGGTAACTCGGGAATTCTTCGGCACCGTTATAGTCAAAATATTTTTAGACATTTTTAGAAAAATGTTTATAGTTAAAAGATTTTGAAATGTTTTATTCAAAACCTTAGTTTTTTTTTTTTTTTTTTTTTTTAAATCTTTCGTTCTCTATAACGAGAGCTCTGGTACCAAACTGTAACACCCCCAAATTTATACAACTCAATACAGCAGAAGACTAGTTGGTGTTACGAGATAGCACATTACTCACATCATAGACAACGCATAAAAATCGCGTCGTTTATTAATAAAGCATTTCCATTCATAAATATCAAATTTACATAGGTCCCAAGTCATTACATTTCATACAAAGTTTTACAAAGTATTTGAATGGAAAATATTGTTTACGTGCGGGCCATGAATTCTTGTCATCTTCCCGAGAATTACCTTCAAGTACCTGAGATAAAACATGTTAAAAGAAAAGGTCAGCGATAACGCCGAGTGAATTCATAGAGTTTAATAAAATCCATCAATATAATATCAGTATAAAATTATTACTGAAAATCATTTTGTACAAATAATTTTAATAGGCCATAAAATAGCCAAAGTCATTTTTTATACAAATGTTTATCGAAAATCATAATATAGGCATTTGCCTTAAAAATCATTATACGAGCCAATGTCGTAAAAACATCATACAATACGTCTTACGACGTTGTATAAAGTTAAATAAAAACCGTTATATGAATATGGTTATGAAAACCAAAACACAAACATAATATCAATAGTATGACCCTGTATTGCTAGTCAGGCAATACATCGTAATTCGGTGCGTCTATTAGTATTTCCGTAATTGGATTATTATAAGCCGCATGACATTGTTACCTTACTAAACCAACAACGGGTAGCTAACCCGATACTCAATTTGCCCATCTAAAGTAGTGTGTCGTCACAAAGGTCACGCTATGGAAATCTTCTCATACATAAATTTGCTTACCAATCAATGTTGCACGACGGGGATCAACCGTCAAGGCGCGAACTGGGGTGATCGTCCCCAAATAGTACTATTATATGCATAAGCGTCTACCAAATCCCGGTAGTTCACAATTCATGCTAATGAGACTTTTAGTTACATAACCTAACTTTAATAATCCATTTGATTTCATCTATCGGGTCCTTTAATCATTTATCAGGTCATACAATCGGGTCATACAATCATTTGGGTCCAAATCAATAAACAAGCAATCGGGACAAATGGTGTCCTATTTTATAAAAACTAACATGTTATCTCCCTCGTGGGTTTATAAAACATTTCATAAAAACATTTAAAAGAGTGCGAGGCTATGAACTCACGTTGATGTGGGAAGGCGATTATCGGCGATTCGGATGTACGGTACGTGCTTCAATCACGGAAACCTAGACAAATAATACTCGTCTTAGACTTTTGTCCAATGACTTTATAAAGTTAACAATTATGTATACATATGATGATTATTTATGTATGATGATCAAGTGGGTTTACATATTCTCGTTTACTCATTTTAGTGTTATGTGTCGGTAACGTTTATACTAGTTTACTAGTTTCACCTATTTACGTGTTTTAGGTCCAATAAGCCTATTATAAGTTTATTAACTTGTATTAATCCATGTTATACTTATATTATCAGTATCTACACCTTACAAGTTGGGCCTAAATGGGTTAAGCCCAATAAGTTCTTTTTATAAGTGTTTATCTTATTTAGTCCAATTATTAGTCCAATATGCTTAGTTAGCTCGTTAATGTCCGTATGTCCTATAGTTTGGATTTTATCGGTTTTTACTTGTATTAGTTACTTATATATCAGTATATGACTTTTAAAAACTTTACATTAGACGGGTTTGATAGTCTAAGTTTTAATTGGCGAAAAACGTTAATTTTACGGTAATAGCCGAAAAAGTCGTAAAAATCATGTTTATAGTTTTTATTACTTATAAGTATTATTCCACTACCATTTTTATAATTTATACACTTATTTAACCTTTTACATATTTATATAAATAAAATCCATAAGTTAGTGGGTTTTTATTTTACATTTTATACAATATAATTTTGAGTGCTTATATAATAATAATAAACATTAATTCTCAAAATCTGATTTTTATCTTCATCTTCTCCATTTTTATCATATCTAGAGTTATATAATGAATAAGAAGCTCATTTTTGGGTGGCATGATCTTCATATTATGTGCTACATTTAACTTAGTTATAGCTACTGCTCATTTTAAGTTTATCTATGCTTAACAGTCCCTACAAAACAGCTTATTCAGATTAGCACTCTCATCTTGTTTTGATCATATCTTACTCATTATAATGATTCCATTGCATGGCCAACCCTCACATGTGTATAACATCTTGTACTTACTGTAAATGGATTATACCATGCAAGTTTATCAGTTCAAGTTTTAGTTATATACTGTTTTTATACAGCCAACTAAATAAGCATGATTTTAGCCTTGTTTCTTATAGTTATTAACCTTTTTAAGCATATTTATCAACACTTGATCCCCACACAACATTTTTATCATCATATATTCATCATATACATATAAAATAAGAAAGAAAGTACATTTGTTCTTTACAAAAATAACAAGAGAAAATGGAGAGGATGATCTTCTTTACCAACCAAGTGTATTTCTTGTTTTTGGAAGACAAGAACTTGATGAACACCAAAAGTAACTCCAAGATCATCAAACACCAAGAAAAATAGTTGAGAAATCAGCCCTATGACACAAGCAAATCACCTCCTTTGTTGTTAAAATGGCCACCAAAGGATCAAGACTTCAAGGTAACTCCATGATAGAGCTAGTTAACAAGTATTTCATGGCTAGAAAAGATCAAAATGGGGTGTTTGTTCTTCAAAGTGGACGGCAAGGTGGTGATGGTTGAGAGGATTTTGAGTTTGTTTTGCATGTGTAAATGGTGGTAATGAGAAATGGTTTGATGGTTTTGAGTTATTAACTAGCTTAAAGTGTAAGCTTACTTACACTTGTAAGTTTTATGCTAACATGATGCCACATCCTAAGATGTGGTGTCATGTGTGCCGTCCCATGTTTATTAGTGCGGTGGGATAATGTATTTTGTCCCACCTCACTTATTTACGGGTATTCCTCGATTCTAGTTTCCTCGATTTGCGTGCCCTCGGGTCGTTTTACGAAAAACGTTTTTATAAATTATGAATCAACGGCACAAAACTAATCTAATAAAAATTGTCTCATCAAAAACGGAGTTCGAAAAAGTAAATACGTAATCCTAAGGTTTCCGGTTTAGTCGTAAAGGACGTTAAAATAAAATCGTAAGTCCTAATCTCTTCTCGTAAATTTGTGAGTTTATGAACCAACACAAATTTAAAATCTCAAAATAATATTCACGGATAAATTTATTTTCTGAAATGTCGGACTGTCACCAAAGACGGTGTATGTAAACGTAAGCACGTAACGTTGAATCCTCCGGTTTAGACGTAGTCGACGCTACTTCATGACGTAAATCCAAATTACTTCCCAAAAATAAGTGAGTTCATATTGTAACATTAAAATAATGTTTTCAAATAAATATTGAGAATAAAATATCGACCATAAATTGACGGATTGTCACAGTCACCGCTTGAATACGAATGTTTACCTCTTTTCGGGTTTCTCAGCTTCCCCGAACTCATCTCTCTCATGCAGCATCTTCAGCTTACGTGCCGCATCGGCCACTTGTGCTACAGTGTTGAACGTAGAACACACCAGATTGTTTGCGACTGATGTGCGAAGAGCCCACCTAAAGTGGTGTGCCTGCTCTTCAGGAGTACCTGCTGCACCAAGGAAACCAGCTAAGCGAAGAAAGCGCTGCATAAACTCATTGCTATTATCCCCAGCTCTCTGTCGGATCCCATGGTACTCCCTCTTGAGCTTGTCTTTCTCAGCCTTGGGAAAGAACTGCTCCATCACCCTATCTTTGAACTGAGCCCATGTCAAACCAGCCACCTAATCATCACCTCCCTCAGACTGCTTCAATGCTAACCACCAATTTAACACATCGCCTTCGAACCAGTAGCATGCCATCCTCGCCTTGAACACGGGGTCACAACCCATAGCATTGAAAATCTTCTCGATGTGAGCCAACCAGCTTTCAGCGTCACTGGGGCTATCTGTTTTCTTAAAAGCTCGAGGACGGAGCTTGTTGAATCTCTCCAGCCATATTGCCAATGTCACTGGAGGAGGAGGAGGAGGTGCTTGGTTATGCTGCTGATTGTTGGCAGCTTGAACCTCAGCCCTGATGTCATTCCTCAGTTCAGGAAGCAAAGCTTGCATTGCAGCTTGAATTGCTGCAATGAGTTGTTCCTGCTTGTGTGTGAGAACCATCTGACAGTATAACATAAAACATATGAATAAACAGATCAAAACATAAAATATATATACATGAAAAAAATTTATACCAATAAATCAAGAGAAAAATTTTATGCAAGAAAATTTGTGTATGAATGCATGATGCAGTTTTATGAAAACTTTTATATGCTCGAGAGTGAACGCCTATGGTCAGTTCACCCAAAATAAAAGACATGGCGAGGGGACGCATATGGGTTGGTCCCAAATTTAAAAGTTTCGATAAAACACATGCGACTAAATAGGGCCAGTCATGTACCAACCATTACTTAGTCATAAACCTGCGACAATGACATATATATGTATGCATAAAAATGATGAATGCATGAAAATGACTGTCAGTTCTAGGAAGACCATAGTGACTACCCACTAATCACAAGTCACATTTTGAGAGCCTACAGGTCGAAGCCTTGGCTCTAATACCATAATTGTAACACCCCATTTTGATAATGGAATGTCATGCATAATTATGGCATGTCATCAAAGCATACAAGGATAAATGTCTAAAATATTACATGACCATAAAAGGAAATACCGAAATCAAACATCGGTAGTCCAAAAGTAAAGCTCATCACACACAAACATAAGTACTGTAAATGAAAGGACTAAACAATGTCCATGGAAAGAGTATCAAAGTAAAGATAATGCGTAAAGTAAAGAAAGGCTAGAAAGCTTCCAGTCCATATGCATGTACGCTTAAAGTCTACGAGCTTCCCTGAGTACCTGCCGTTTTGGGAACATAAAAAAGGAAAACGGCTGAGCAATACGCTCAGTACACGGATTTACAATAAAGCATGAACAATATAAGCATATAAGCATATAACAGCGGAAGAAACTAAGTCCCGAATAACCCGGTTATGTCTTGGTAAAACTGGTTTTATAGTTTGAAAAGCCTTATGTTTATCTTATAAAAATTGATTAACATATTCTACCATTAGCCAATATAGGTCATGAAAATCCATCGTGCATGAATACTTGGAGGGGTGACCTCATCATGCAAATTAGAGGGGCTGCCTCTAACTTAATATACTGGTTTGGGTAGGAGGGATCAGCTCCTTGTGAAGGATGCAAGGCACACACCACATTCACACTGAGTAATCTGCTGAAAACATGTAACTAGGATGCACCCATACGCCCCACATGATAAATATAATAATATGGCCAAAAGCTAAAGGGACGCCACGAGCAATCACTCCGCCGTGGGAAAGTCATAACACCAGTGCCTCTAGTGTTATGGTTATGGTACCTCCATAACTAGGTGAAACTGGTCATGCATGTATATGGCTATAGGTATTCTAAATTAAACATGAGCAAATCAAACGTATAAACTTATACTACGGGAAAACAGTTGACTGCATACGGGGAAATCCTAATAAGGAAAGAATGTCCATACTGAAAGGACGGGAATCCGTACCTTATGTCCAGTGAACGAAGAAGACGAACTGAAGAGAGTCCTACTTCGGTATCACTAATGCTACATAAATACATACATGTATAAGTATCTGGTTACTAAATACGTAACTGGTTTTATGTCTTGTCTTAGCTTATTTTATGCGTTCATGTCATGTTTTACTGTTTAAAGCTTAATACTGTATCTATCTTATATTCTGTCTATTCTGATTAAGTATTACTTGTATTTCATGATTATTATACTTACTGTGTAATAATAAGTAACTTTCTAAAAATAGCAGGTTTCCTAAAATAGAAAGTTTCCAAAAATAGAAAGTTACAAAAAATAGAAAGTTTCCAAAAATAGAAAGTTTCCAAAAATAGAAAGTTTCCAAAAATATAAAGTTTCCAAAAATAGAATTATTACATAAAATAGATAAGTTTCTAAAAATAGAAAGTTTCCATAAATAGATTAGCTGCCTTAATTATATAAGTTTCTAAAAATAGAAAGTTTCTATAAATAGATATAAGCTGGTTAAATAAGCTAATTATATAAGCTTAAGTGTTTTCTGATTATTATTCTAAGTCATATTGATATAAGGTATAGTTTATTAATTATTACATGTAATTTTAATAAACTATAGGTTAAAGTATTTAATTAAATATATCATGTTTTTAATTAAATAAAGTTAAATACTTAGGTTAAAACATGTATTATTTATTATTAATAATATAACCTAAGTCATGTTAATTAATTAATTATAATCATGGTTTTTAATAATTAATTAATTATAAAGTCTAGAAAAAATATAAATACTTAGGTTACAAATTCATGATCTAATAATTAAATTTATAACTTAAGTCATGTTAATTAAATTAATTATGTCATTTTTTAATAATTTAATTTTTAACATATAATTATTAAAATCATAAACCTTAACATAAACAATGAACCGGACCGTGACTAGAAACCATGAACCGGACCCGTAATCAACACCATACCCCGAACCACCTCGGGGTTCCCCCATGTTTGCTGCTGCCGTGGGACCCACACCACCAAACCGAGACCATGAGGTCTCGGTGGTGGTTCATAAGCCCAACCGAGACCCCTTGGGGGTTCGGTTTAGGCGTCGGCCACATCAAACACCCCTAAATCCCTTGTTTTGATTTACCCCATAACCATTTACATGTTTAATTAATGTTTTTAATTAGCTTTTTAAAAACATCATGATCTTATGTAATTTATTAAATCAAAACGTAAAAGAAAAGGATTAAAAAGGTATACCGAATGCGTGGATCAAACGAGGATGAACACACACCAATACTTGTACAAAATTCAAGATAAAAAATCAACCAAACACCTCCCTTTTGTGTTGTATATCCGGCGGCCAAAAGGAGCAAGAAGAAAGGAGAAGAAATTTTTTAGAGTTTTTGTTGTTTTACTGTAATGTGAAAAATGACTAAAAGATTTTACCCTAACCCCTTTCTAGTAAAAATTAGATGGGCTTGGCCCATTCCTTTGGTGTATCGCGGGTAGGGGGCCCCACTTGGGGTAACCCGTACATTTTCGAGTCTAAATATTTTAGTGTTCGTTCGTGTTTTATCGTGTTCGTGTTTTATGTGTTCTAGTTAATTATTAACCGTGACTTAATATATTTATTCGTGTTCATAATAAATATATATATGTAATTAATATTAGCTCGTGATTAATTTACGTTCATGATTTCATGATCGCATGTTCGTGATTATAATTATTAGTTAATAATTATTGTGTGTTCATACGTAATAAATACTTATCGTGTTCTAACACGTACGTAGTACTTAAAACTCTTATACGTGAACGTAATCATACAATAAAAGGAATGTTTTAATCTAGTACGTACGATCTTAAGGGTACTATTCATGGTAAAAGCATGCGGGCTTTACAATGTGTAAACAAGGAATCGTATTAGGGCACAAGGTCTCAAAGCGGGGATTAAGGTCGATAAAGCTAAGGTAGACGTCATCGCCAAGTTACCTCATCCCAAAACCGTTAAGGTAGTTAGGAGTTTCCTAGGCCACGCGGGCTTTTATCATCGTTTCATCAAAGACTTTTCGAAAATCTCTCGACCTATGACACACCTTCTCGAGAAGGATGCTCCTTTTAATTTCAATGAGGATTGTATTAGAGCTTTCGAAACTCTTAAAAGGAAACTTACCGAAGCTCCCATTCTTGTTGCTCCTAATTGGGAATTACCCTTTGAAATCATGTGTGATGCAAGTGATTATGCTATAGGGGCCGTTTTAGGGCAACGTTATGAAAAGCATTTCCGTCCTATCCATTATGCTAGTAAGACGATGACCGAGGCTCAATAAAAGTACACCACAACAGAAAAGGAATTCCTTGCCGTGGTCTATGCTTTTGAGAAATTCTGACCTTATCTCGTCTTAACTAAAATCATCGTGTATACCGACCATTCGGCTATCAAGTATCTCTTAGCTAAGCAAGATACTAAGCCGAGATTGCTTCGTTGGATGCTCCTCCTCCAAGAATTTGATGTCACCGTGCTTGACAAAAAAGGAGCCGAGAATCTAGCGGCCGATCATCTCTCTCGTCTAGAAGATCCTCACAAAGAAGTTTTCGAGAACAAGGAAATTACCGAAACATTTCCTCTCGAGACTCTCGGTGTAGTTAATTCCAAAGACACTACCCCATGGTTTTCCGACATTGCAAATTACCATGCGGGGAACTTCATAATCAAGGGTATTGATGAGATGGCATTTATACATGATCTCATCGTTCTTTTCGGGCTTTAAATGCATAAAAATGTCATAAAATACCATATATATATGCTTGTGTTTGTTTACTTGTGTATTTTAGGTATGGATATCGTGAAAAAGACAAAAGATCACAAGTTACAAGGAAAAACGGACACAAGTAACGAAGGCGTACAAAGAACCGGGCCCTAATCATGGAATACTCAACAAATACCCTTGAAGACTTGAATACAAACAAGATTGATCCTCATTTATTGAAGAAATGACACTTAAAACCCTTGTATATTAATAATTACAAGTTTGGTCCCTTAAGTTTGTCAAAATTACACAAAAGGTCCTTCAACTTTGAAGAAATGGCAAGATTAGTCCCTCAACAATTTCAAATTGTCAATTATGGTCCCTCATCAAGCCAAAGATACATTGAAGACCTTTGAAGATCAACATTGTCCAAAATCAGCCCTTGAAATATGCAAAAGTGTCAAAAATAACCCTTGAAACACTTTTTAGAAAGTTTTGTGCCAAAATTGCCAAGTCTTGGAAGTTGTTACGAAGGATTTGGACGCTGACAGACTTTTAAACATAAAAGACAAAAGGAAGGAAGAAAAAGGGCCAAAACTGCCAAGTTTGTAAGTTTAAACTAAACAAACACGCGCCAAACACAATTTCCCCACTAAAATCGGATCAAACGTGTCACTATTCACACGTATGAACCCAGATTTAACTTTTTACCAACAAGGGGGTTTTTACAATTACCTACACCAAAACACAATTAACCTTCACACGAATCTATCCCATGCCTAAACTCACACTCCCACTCACCCAAAGGGCCCCACCATTCAAACCGTTTCACCCATCACATGACTACTTGCCCTCCAAGACATGCCACGTGTTAAGATCAACAGCTGAGAGTCTTTGCTTGATCACAAAGCTAAAATGAACGTTTGGGATCACTTTGGACATCTCATCAACAACAAACGCACTCAAGGACTCAATGGCATTTTAGAGAAATCACATCTAGGGTTTGTGAATAGTGTAGCCAGGCATTTGCCTATAAAAGGAGACCTCAACATGTGAGAGTCCCTTTGTTCAAGATTTTAGCTTTTAAATCTTTGTAATTCCTTTTTATGAAATAAAGTTTGAATTTCTTAAAATTTTGAGTTCTAATCTGTTATTTATAAAAGTTTGGTGTTTGATAAGCTAAAATCTGAGTTCCATTATCTTGTTTGAAGGTTTTTGAGGCAAGGTTTTAAGTGATAAAGCTTGTGCATCAAAAATCAGAAAGTTGGCATTATTTTGATCTCACCTTGTGGTTTGTTCTTCTTAACAGCTTGGAAGCTGGTACTTGTTCTGCTAGTACCTAAGCTCAAACAATCCAGGGCCTGGATGTAGGTCTTAGAGGTTTGCATCCTTCTCCATTTTCATTTTCTCTTTTATTTTTCTGAATTTGGTGATTATTGCATGTTAATGCTTGAATATGTGATATTGTGGTTGATTATTGTTGATTTGTGTTGGTTTGATGTTATTGAGGTGTTATTGATCTGATTTGTGGGTAAAATCTTCATAAGCCTTTGAAAAATTGTGAAAACAAGTTTTAAAAGGGTGTTTGGGTTTACTGCATAAGTTAGGATTGTGGTTTGCTAAGTGGTTGTTTTGTGTAAGCAAGTGTTGGTATCTGTTTGTTAGGTGCATTTGTTCATTTGTTTGCAGGTTTTGTGGGTTTGAACACATAGATTCATAATTTGGCTATAAAATCTTAAAAACTTGGTAAAATTGGCTTGGATTTTGAGGACACCTAGATCTAAGCTTAGGCTAGGGCTAACAAGTGCTAAATCTGAGTTAATCACACCAGGGAAGAAGGATTTGAGGCTTGAAATTGGATCAAGTGCCAAATAGATCAGCAAAACTTGTCTGCAAATTGTTCATTGTTCATCAGAAACATTTTCTTCTTTGATCTTGTTATTTGCTTTAATTCAGTGTTTGATTCTTGTTGCTTTGTGTTTGTTCTTAGTTTATATAGCTTGTGTATGCATCCTGTTAAGTTTGGTTGTCTTATTCAGTCTAAATCTGCTTATTAAGTGCTTAACTGCTTATTTCCATATCTGGTGCATATCTGGTAACTGTTTGGCTTATTGTGGCTTATTGTGTGAACCATATTGTGATTTTATTGTTGCTATTGACTCCTTGTGATTCACTGATCACAAAGGTGCCTTTGTTTCCAATTGAATCAAACCAGAACTCTCAAATAAGCTTGGTCAAATAGTCAAAGCAGTGGGAACTCCTTTCCCCTGCTAGTTGCCACTGATAGTGTAAAATTGGGTTCAGCTTATCAATAAGCTATAATAGCTTATTCCAACCAGCAACAACTTTGTTTTTGTAATAGGTGCTCATATTTTGACCCATTTGTTCATACTGGAGCATTTGGGTGGTTGACTTTAGGGTTTGACTAGAAAACCAACTCTATTGACTTTTTCATAAGTTCATTTGTGCTTTTTCTGGCTTATTGGTTGTGCTTATTGGATTTTTGTTGATTGACTTTGCTTATTGAGTCCATTTGAAATCTTTTGCAAGTTGAATCAAGTCCTGAGGTGCCCTAAATCTCTAAAACGACTATTTTGTCTTTTAGTGAATTTTTACTTTGCTTATTTCTGGCTTATTGATGTATAGTTTTGTACACCCTTTTTGAAAAAAGGGGCAACAAAGTAGTGGTAAGCGTTAAGTGTCGGTTTAGGAAAACCGAGCACTAATGACCCAAATGAAGTCCAAGTTCGTTTCCCAAGGAGGCACGTGTGTTGTGTAATGAATGATTGATTATGTTTTTGATTATTAATGAGAAGAAAAGAAGAGAAAATGACGAAGACGAAAAAAATAGAAAAATAAGGCAAAAACACTATTAGAAAGTTACGACGAAGAACGTAAAAAGAGCAAAATTTAAAATTTTAATCTAAAAATTCCTAAAAATTACTAAAAAATCCCAAATAATATTCTAAGAGTTTACAAAAAATCCAAACTTGTCAAAACCTTTTAATTAATTTAATAATGACTTTTTAATGCTAATTAAAGCCCTAAAAATCACTTTTAAATATTAAAAAGCCCTAAACAAGATTTAATAGTTTGTAAACCTCAAAAACAACCTAATTAAGCTAAAAACTATTTTTAAAAATTTTAAAACCAAATTAAACTATTTTTAAACTCCTAAAAACTATTAAAATGTATTAAATCTTAAATTAATTCTAAAAATTAATTGAAAAGCCTAAAAATTATTCTACAAATGGGAAAAGTCCTAATTAATGATAAAGAACCTAGGAAAAATGAAAAAGAAATAAAAATAAAACTTTTTATTTTAATGAATAAAATAATAATAAAATAATCCAAAAAATTAAAAGTTCTTAAATAAACTCTATAAAATTCTCAAAAATCCTAAATATTCTAACTAAGAAGAAAATGTAAATTAAAGCTCCTAAAACCTTTTAGTTAATTTTATATTAATTTTCAAAGTTTAATAAAAAACCTAAAATCAAATAAAATTAAAAACTAAAGTTTTTGAAAACTTTTTTATATGTAAACCTCAAAAATACAAATAAAAACCTAAAAACTATTTTTTTGTATTTTTATACTACTGTTTAATATTTTTAAATGACTTTCTAATTTAAAAACAAAAAATAATCCTAGAAATTAATTAAATAAATGGAAAAATAAAACTTTTAAACAGAAAAATCCTAAACTCTATTTAAAACCTAGGAAAAATGAAAAGAAGCTAAAAAGCTTAATAAATAAGCTGAAAATGACTTAAAAGCTCACGGCTTATTTATGATAAGCCAAAACACAAACACCTTAAGTATTTGACTTTGTAAACTCTTACCAGTCAAAGACCCTAGGGTAGATGGTTAGAGCGTATGTGTGTGAGAGGAGTGGCGCAGGTTCGAGTCCTGGCCACGTCCTTTTTGGCAATTTATTTTTTTTTTCTTTTTAGCTTTAAAAACTTGATCCAGTAACCTTAAATGAACACAAAAACTCAAAAACTAACTAATTTAAACAATAATCAAAGCAAATGAATGGCAAAACGTGCCCAGTTCTTGTGCACTTTCTGATGAACAAGTGTGTTTTCACACTTGAGCTCTTTGGAGCCAAGAGGGCTTGGCTGGTGACTTTTTTTTGTGGTGATTTCTTGGAACAAAGGGCACCCCTACACTCTTTCTGAGTGTAGGGAGTCACAATAAGCAGAAAACAACACACTTAGCAAGCAAATACTCACAAAAACAAGCACACCATGGCAATTCAAAGTTGCTGACAAAGAGAATGAGGTCTAGGGACTGTTCTTGGCAGATTACAAGCACACAAATGAATTTCAAAGCCAAAGATCTTGCATACACTTACATAAACTAGCATACAACCAATTGCAATCCTTAAACCTCTTACCACTTAACAGATTTACAAAGATCTAAGCACAAATCATAGCAAAAACAAGCAGAATAGGCATATTCAGATTTTAAGCTATCAATTTCCTTTTTAAACACTCAACTTGCTATAAACTTCTTCCAAACTGAGGCACAACTAGCATACAAGCTATCTCAATCCTATTTCAAAAACTTCTAACACATTTTTAAGACACAATCAAAATCTATACCCTGCTTAAACCTGTTTCCAAACACCCTTTAAAAAACTTATAAACCAAAATTTGCAAATCAAAACACTTTCAAAAGCTACCAAACTGATTCTAATCCTTCAAATCATGTATAACATCACTCAAGAACTCAAATCATGCAGCTTTAACAACAAATACCAAACAATCATTCAAGATCATATAAACAGCTACTTTCTGAAATTTTTAAAAGGTAACAAGAAGATTACCTCAGGACCCTACATCCAGGGCCCTAGTGGATGTAAATCCACCTCCCACAAGGCTGGAGGCCTGTGCAGAACAAATATCAACAACCTTCTTCCTGTTTAAGACAAATCAAAGCAAAACAGTATACAAAATATAAATAATCTGTTTTAACTTTTCTTTCTTCCTTAACCTATTCCAAAAACTTTTCAAACTTCTTAAAACGTTTTGATAACACTTAATCCAACCAAATGAACCTTTAAATCACTAAACTTGAAACAAATTTCTTACAAAAAATCTTCAAATTTCAGTAAACCTTAACTAATTTTGAAACACAAAATTAATTAACCAAATTGAAAATGGAACTCAGAATCCTTAGCATATGACTCAATACACAAACTTTTTAAATTCAATTAAAGGAATTACACTTGACTTTTTCAAACACCAAACTTAATTAATTTAAAAAAGGAATTACAAGAGAAAAAATGCTAAGAAACTGGAACAAAGCTATAGGGTCACACACGACTCCTATTTATACAATAAAGAGAACTATCTAGAACAAGGGATTAAAAAATACAATGCATAAACCCTAAACTATGGAAATCTCCAATTTGCCCTTTTTCTTTGACGAATTCTTTGGTCAAAAGGTGCTCCATGTGACTTGACAGCTTGGAAGTTGATCTTGGATGTTGAAAACTACTTGGAGGCCAAGTAGTAGGATCACAATCGTTCAATTTGTCGGATTGGGGTTTTGTGCGAAAGTGATGGGTGCAGGGGAGTGCATTTGTGAGGACCACAGGCCACGTGGCACTTTTGGGTGAGGTGGGTTTAGGCGAGGATAGGAGCAATTAGCAATCTGGAGGTTTATAGGGAATATCCCCTTGATTTGGATGTTAATTAAAACTGGGGGTGGGTAGGGTTTATCATAAGATTAGGGGTGTTTGATTTGTTTTTGGGTTAACACGAATTTAAATTCGTGTTATGGTGGGAAAACAAATGGGATTAGTGGGTCTTGTTGACTAGTTGACCGAGTTTAAATAATAAAACCGGGTGTGGGTTTTGGGTAGGGTCGGTTTAATGGGTATTTGGGTTAATGGGTGGGTAGGGTTGACGTGGCACGTTCTGAGTGGGGGATAAGGTTTGTGGATTTGGCAGTTTGAGTCCCCAGGTTATCAACATTCTTTCCATTTTGTTTTAAATCCCATCAGCGCCAAATTTGCTCTTGACAACTTTGGATAAGTTGTCAAATTTGGCACAACTTCTTCAAAAACTTTTATCCAAGGGTTTAACTTGTAAATTCTTTATTCCCAAGGGCTGAACTTGTAATATCTTCAAACATAAAGGATCATACTTGTACATTTGATATTTTGAGGGTCAAATGTGACAAGTTCTTCAAAGATGAGGGACCATTTTTGCCAATCTTCAATTCTTCAAGGGTATTTTTGCAAAATTCCAACTTGGGCCCGGTTCATTGTGCGACTTCGTTTCCCGTGTTTGTTTTTGATTGATTGTTGTGATCTTTTGCCAATTCCTCAATATCCGTACCTAAAAATACACAAGTAACAAACACGAGCATATATTTGGTCTATTTTATGATATTTTATGCAATTTAAGGCCGATTTGGACGATGAGACCATGTATAAAAGCAGTCTCATCACTCCCCCATACTAAACCATTGTCGTGCCCTCACGCAATGCTAGAATAAAGTATCAAAGCACCTCCAAAATTTAATTTTATGACTTTATTGAAAAGATAAACTAGCTACACTACACTATTACTACTACTTGTGTTTTAGACATAATGTATGATTTTCATCGCAAAATGGGATGTTTAGGTTCATAGAATAAGAACACGTGAATGCTTCGTTAGAAATAATTTCGTCGTCCTCGATTTTCACCTTAATTCCATGCCAAGCGTGCAACGAGATCATTGTCATTATAAGTTAGTAATGCTAACACTACTCATATGCCCTAATCACGTACTTATCCTCCCATTATTCCTAAGTTGTATCTCTTATATTTTATTATGTCCTAATGATCACGAGGATACATCATTGACTTATGCGATAATAGAGATTTAGGTCTAAAAATAGAGTCCTAACGGTGTAACTAAGACCATCAAATCAATAACCCCTCCTAATAGACAACGATGTTAAAAAATTAAGTTGACAAGAAGAATCGATAAACACGGTTTTATAACGGTTTTGAACATGAGACTTATTACCAAGACTTTTATACGCCCCCTAACGAAAGGACCTTATTATCTTTGGTTTACCTCCATCTTTTATTCAACTTCGCCATGAAGCTTTTATTATGACTTCGGTCTTGCCTTGCCTTTTATTATCCGCCTCATCGGTGGTTTTATTAGCCAAAGACGTATATCCTCACGCTAAAGCGAATTTTGGATCTTTAAAGCTTCGAAGATTAAGGCTTGATTCACTTTCAATTTTGCATAGATTTTAGGCCTTGTGGGGCTTCAAATTGTTTGCTTGATTTAGGTGAGCACTTGAAATCTTATTATTGGGTGAAGCTTTCGATTATTGGGGTGCCAATACTTCAAAACCGTGACGCTGGCGATACCTTAATGTCTTCCCAATTTAATTACACGGAAGCTACTAGAAAAGACTAGAAACCCAACAATCAAAACTAAACCGCTAAATCAATATTTATTAAGCAAAAAATATTTACAAGCGAAGGGAGAATAAGCAAACAACGAGAACACATGAGTTTTTGAAAGAATACAAGTACTCTACGTTTAGCATAGTAACTTATAATTAACTCTATCATTTCTCGTCCTCATTTAAGAGACTTAGCCTAATGTGTAGTTAAGGAATCAAAGCTAAGTGCTCAACACGCACGGTCGAGTCAAAAATTACTCTTATTCTCGCCATCGGAAAATCTACATTCGTGTCTTCAAACACTTATAAAACATGAGAAAATTTTAAAATTTGGCCATTTTTAGCCTTATTTTGCAAGAAAACGATAACAAAACGATAAACTTTGGAAAGCGTGAAGGTTTGGCAAGGCAAGTATCTATTCACCCCCCCATACTAAAGTTAAACATTGTCCTCAATGTTTCGAGTCTAGGGGTGCAAACACCCCCATACTAGAGACGTAGTCGAATGCCTAATCTAGCATGGAAAGGGTGTAACCATTAAGTAATAGCCGTTTATGAAGTGTGCTAAAAACCTAAGGTTAGAACATAAAAGGATATATCATATGTGGATATTGGAAAAGGCCTCCAAAGCAAACGATCGAGTGCTCCCATGAGACGAACACGAGAGGCTCCAATCGTGAAGATGATGATCTAAAAGACACAATTCACAAACAACCACGGAACAAAGGTTGGAAGGGCACAAATCCCCTCACATTAAACTAATTAGAAAGCAATAATATGTACATGGATAAGCATGGGTTTCCCCCACGAGGCACCTTGTTTTTGATAACCGAGTCAAAAGCTCGACTCGAATCCCCATAAATGTGATCATTTAGGGATAATCATGGTAAGGTCATTTTTGGCGGGGCTTACATGATAAACAAGGCCCAAAAGCACGTGGAGTACTTTAAAAATCCGATAAACGTATACTGGGGTCAAAGATAGCGTCCTCGTTTTCGGATGAAAGACGAGACAACACAACTCCAACACAAATCCCAATGGGATAGAAGAAAATAGGAGAGAAGAAATAGAAGGGTGGGACAATGGGTAAGGCAAAACATTGAGCTACTCGCGGTAGACTCGCACCAATCAAATGAAAAGATTTTCCATTTATTGCATCGGTGGAAGACCGAGATTTCCCTATATAAGCAATTCCAGGATCAAATATCTCGTCCTCGGTGGAGAAAGAGGAGGGAACATAAGGGGCTTCCCCCACACTAGGTCCACACAAAGCATCGTCAAAAGGGGAAGACGAGCTTGTAGTACTCAAGACACGCGGTGATGACGGAGTTAGAATTGTAGAAAAATCTTTTAAATTAAATTCAAAATCTTTTCCTTTTTCATCTTTAACACTCTCCTTGTGAAACCCCGATTTAATCATGTCAAAAATATTTGGTGTATCTAAAACAATGTTAGTCACACTAAAAATTCTCACATTTTGAAAACGTTTTGGTTTAGGTGGTGGCAAGTTTTCAAATCTTTTGTCAACAAAGAAAACCTCCCCATCGGGATCAACGTATTCATCATCCGAAGAATCACTCGAGATTGGTATCAAAGGCTTAACACTCTTAACCTCCATCGGCGGAGGGGACGGAACTTCATTTTTCTCAACTCCTAAAACTCTATTTGAAATCTTTTGACAAATGTTTTTGGTGGAATCGACATTGTACAAAGATGTGATCGAATAAACATGAGAAAGAGTGGAGTTTTGGGTTGCATTAATGACGAGTTCTTCCTCATTGAAACGAAGAGTGATTTTTCTTGCATGCACATCGATAAGTGCTCTCGAGGTATCCAAAAAAGATCGACCTAAAATTAACGGAACTTTAGGATCGATGGGAATATCAACAACTATGAAGTCCACGGGATAATAGAATTTCCCAATTTTCACAAAGACGTCCTCGGCAACTCCACAAGCTAGAATCGTAGAATGATCGGCCATTTCGATTGACATTCTTGAAGGAGTGAGATTTGGAAGATTGAGCGATTTAAAAATCTCAAGAGGCATCAAATTAATACTAGCACCAAGATCGGCCAAGGCGTAGCATTCTTCCATGTCTTGGATAGCACATGGGATTAAAAACTTTCCAGGATCACCGACTTTTTGAGGTATGCGGCTTAGAAAAACCGAAGAACAACTAGACGATTTTTGCAATTTCTCTTTGTTATTCAACATACTTTTGAAGTTCGCGGCAAATCGAGGCATCATGACTAAGGCGTCGGCAAAACTTATATTAAAATGCAAGTCACGAAACATTTTCATAAAGAGTTCAAATTGGTAATTATTTCGTTCTTGTGCCTTTTCCTTTTATTTCGTCTTGATGGGTAGGGTAAAGGTGGTGTGGGTTGGGGCAAATTAGGCATAGGCATCGGCCTTGGAATCTCGGGTTCCTTGATGGGTATTGGTTCAACCGTAGGTGTGGTTTGAGCGGTACTTCGTGGGCTTGTAATGTGCTCCTTTTCAACCACGACCTCGGGTTCTTTCTCTTTTTCCTTCTCCATAGAAGTACTTGGACGAGAAATGGGTTCTTTGAAAGTTTTACCACTACGAGTGGTAATAACATTCAATTCTCCTTTCGGGTTTACGATGGTATCACTAGGAAGACCACCCGAAGAAGAGGGCTTACACATGATAGCTTCAAACATTTTAGCCATTCGATCTTCAAACTTAGATTGCCTATCATCCGCTTTCAACAACTCTTGCTTAATCTCATGTTGTCCTTGCTCCATTTTTTGTTGATTTTGTTGGAGTCGTGTGACATTTCCTTCCATTTTATTAGCATGAGTTTTAAGTTCATTAGCAAGTTCGGTTTTAAGCTCGTTTTTCAACTCGGATCTTAAGCTAATCATCTCACGTTGCATGTTTTCAAACTTAGCATCATTAGCCTTAGCATAATCTAAAAATTCTCCTTGCAAATTTTTAGTGTGAGCATTTTGAAAACCTTGAGTAGGAGTTTGAAAATCACGGTTTTGGTTTTGGTTTGAAATTTGCCCATTACCACTTTGATAATTACCCTTGTTATAATTCCTTTGATTTCCTTGGTAATTTCCACCTTGATTGTTGTTTCGATAGTTATTAGCATTTTGATTTTGTGGAGCTTGATTTGAACGTGAACCTTGACCGATTTGGTTATAAGTTCCCGTGGCTACATAAGCATTCGAAGTGTTACCATCCGCGGTAATGCACTCGGAAAAATCATGAGCTCCACCACATGAAATACAACTCTTAGCAACCGCTTTAACCGAAGCGGTGTTTGAAGCTTCTTGAGCTTTCCAATGAGACATAAGAGTCGAAAACCTATCGAAAAAACGATTCTCCTCATTTGCTTCATCTTGCAAGGCATTAATGGAACGAGATGATGACGAGCCCAAATTGGCAACACTCGGTGTGTTACGAGGGCTATAGACCTTAGACCTATTTTCTATGATTTTCAAAGCCTCATTGGTCGTTTTGCACAAAAAATTACCACCCGCGGCGGAATTTAAATAATCTCTTTCATGTTCATTAAGCCCATTATAAAAAGTGTCAATTTGATGCAATTCGGAAAAATCATGGTGTGGACATTCATGTAACATTTCTTTAAATCTTTCCCAAGCCATTGAAAAACTTTCATTTGGTCTTTGTGTAAAACGTGAAATCTCGTTTTTCAAATGTGTTGTCTTAGATGGTGGAAAAAATTGATTCACAAATTTAGACACGAGATCGGCCCATGTCAAAATCGAATTCGGCGGTTCTTTCTCAAGCCATATCTTGGCGGGTCCATCTAACGAGTAAGGAAACAACATCATCTTAATGGCATCGTGTGGTACATCCTTAAACTTGCTTGTCGCGGTGAGACGATTAAATTGCCTAATGTGATAATGTGGGTTGTCTTTTTCGTGACCGCGAAACTTGTTTGCTTGAAGCATAGACATTAAACCCGTTTTGATTTCAAAGTTCTCCGCAAGGATGGCGGGAATCACAATGGCCTCTCCAAAACCCTCGGTGGGTGCTTGAAGCAACTCCATCATAGTACGATTAGCCATGATAGCTTCTTGTTCTACAATAGGTTCCTCACTTGGAGACTCCTCACTAGATTGATTGAGTGATTTGTTTCTTCGTTTACGAGCACGTCTAGCTTTAGAGCGAGTTTGCATAAACGTCACGTACAACGAGAAGGCGAGCAAAGAAGATAACTTTTTGGTATTTTGTGTTTTTTCAATTTTTTTGTGGTTTTTGATTGTATTAACCTTTTTGGAAATTGGTGAATGTATTAAGTAGACAATGAGTCCACAAATCTCCTCACTAATCAAATCTCTTGATTAAAAAGGCCTCAAGGAATGAAAACGATCACGTGGAGTGAACGCCTTCGATGACTTTAGAACGATGGTGGAACACCAAATCGTTCAAGAGGGTTTAATCAAATGGAAACCAAGAAAATATATATGATATGTAGTAATACTTTGGGCGGCAAAACCCTCGATTCACTCTCAAAATCAAATACGCACAAGCAAGCGGAGGAAACGAGGCGGCGCGAAGCACTTAAGAGCCTTTTTCCTTTAGGTTGTGAAATACAACCGCCTTATACCCACCTTATAGTTTGTATTTTCAAGATTAAGCTTCACGAAAGTATTTATCTATTTTTGCCTTTTTCTTTGGTTTGAGATTCGAATACAATGATCGAGTGATGAAATCCCGAATCAAGGTTGTGATTGCTCACGTATTTGGAGTACTTGTGTATTTATTGTTCTACGTATACAATATAGTAATAGTATTCACACAAAAACGGAAAAACGATAATACGTATTAATAGAGTGCTATTAATACAATTACTATATGGCTAGTATGAAAAACAACAATGGTTCAATCAAAACACAACACGCCTCCCCGGCAGCGGCGCCAAAAATTGATGTATAGTTTTGTATACCCTTTTTGAAAAAAGGGGCAACAAAGTAGTGGTAAGCGTTAAGTGTCGGTTTAGGAAAACCGAGCACTAATGACCCAAATGAAGTCCAAGTTCGTTTCCCAAGGAGGCACGTGTGTTGTGTAATGAATGATTGATTATGTTTTTGATTATTAATGAGAAGAAAAGAAGAGAAAATGACGAAGACGAAAAAAATAGAAAAATAAGGCAAAAACACTACTAGAAAGTTACGACGAAGAACGTAAAAAGAGCAAAATTTAAAATTTTAATCTAAAAATTCCTAAAAATTACTAAAATATCCCAAATAATATTCTAAGAGTTTACAAAAAATCCAAACTTGTCAAAACCTTTTAATTAATTTAATAATGACTTTTTAATGCTAATTAAAGCCCTAAAAATCACTTTTAAATATTAAAAAGCCCTAAACAAGATTTAATAGTTTGTAAACCTCAAAAACAACCTAATTAAGCTAAAAACTATTTTTAAAAATTTTAAAACCAAATTAAACTATTTTTAAACTCCTAAAAACTATTAAAATGTATTAAATCTTAAATTAATTCTAAAAATTAATTGAAAAGCCTAAAAATTATTCTACAAATGGGAAAAGTCCAAATTAATGATAAAGAACCTAGGAAAAATGAAAAAGAAATAAAAATAAAACTTTTTATTTTAATGAATAAAATAATAATAAAATAATCCAAAAAATTAAAAGTTCTTAAATAAACTCTAAAAAATTCTCAAAAATCCTAAATATTCTAACTAAGAAGAAAATGTAAATTAAAGCTCCTAAAACCTTTTAGTTAATTTTATATTAATTTTCAAAGTTTAATAAAAAACCTAAAATCAAATAAAATTAAAAACTAAAGTTTTTGAAAACTTTTTTATATGTAAACCTCAAAAATACAAATAAAAACCTAAAAACTATTTTTTTGTATTTTTATACTACTGTTTAATATTTTTAAATGACTTTCTAATTTAAAAACAAAAAATAATCCTAGAAATTAATTAAATAAATGGAAAAATAAAACTTTTAAACAGAAAAATCCTAAACTCTATTTAAAACCTAGGAAAAATGAAAAGAAGCTAAAAAGCTTAATAAATAAGCTGAAAATGACTTAAAAGCTCACGGCTTATTTATGATAAGCCAAAACACAAACACCTTAAGTATTTGACTTTGTAAACTCTTACCAGTCAAAGACCCTAGGGCAGATGGTTAGAGCGTATGTGTGTGAGAGGAGTGGCGCAGGTTCGAGTCCTGGCCACGTCCTTTTTGGCAATTTATTTTTTTTTTCTTTTTAGCTTTAAAAACTTGATCCAGTAACCTTAAATGAACACAAAAACTCAAAAACTAACTAATTTAAACAATAATCAAAGCAAATGAATGGCAAAACGTGCCCAGTTCTTGTGCACTTTCTGATGAACAAGTGTGTTTTCACACTTGAGCTCTTTGGAGCCAAGAGGGCTTGGCTGGTGACTTTTTTTTGTGGTGATTTCTTGGAACAAAGGGCACCCCTACACTCTTTCTGAGTGTAGGGAGTCACAATAAGCAGAAAACAACACACTTAGCAAGCAAATACTCACAAAAACAAGCACACCATGGCAATTCAAAGTTGCTGACAAAGAGAATGAGGTCTAGGGACTGTTCTTGGCAGATTACAAGCACACAAATGAATTTCAAAGCCAAAGATCTTGCATACACTTACATAAACTAGCATACAACCAATTGCAATCCTTAAACCTCTTACCACTTAACAGATTTACAAAGATCTAAGCACAAATCATAGCAAAAACAAGCAGAATAGGCATATTCAGATTTTAAGCTATCAATTTCCTTTTTAAACACTCAACTTGCTATAAACTTCTTCCAAACTGAGGCACAACTAGCATACAAGCTATCTCAATCCTATTTCAAAAACTTCTAACACATTTTTAAGACACAATCAAAATCTATACCCTGCTTAAACCTGTTTCCAAACACCCTTTAAAAAACTTATAAACCAAAATTTGCAAATCAAAACACTTTCAAAAGCTACCAAACTGATTCTAATCCTTCAAATCATGTATAACATCACTCAAGAACTCAAATCATGCAGCTTTAACAACAAATACCAAACAATCATTCAAGATCATATAAACAGCTACTTTCTGAAATTTTTAAAAGGTAACAAGAAGATTACCTCAGGACCCTACATCCAGGGCCCTAGTGGATGTAAATCCACCTCCCACAAGGCTGGAGGCCTGTGCAGAACAAATATCAACAACCTTCTTCCTGTTTAAGACAAATCAAAGCAAAACAGTATACAAAATATATATAATCTGTTTTAACTTTTCTTTCTTCCTTAACCTATTCCAAAAACTTTTCAAACTTCTTAAAACGTTTTGATAACACTTAATCCAACCAAATGAACCTTTAAATCACTAAACTTGAAACAAATTTCTTACAAAATATCTTCAAATTTCAGTAAACCTTAACTAATTTTGAAACACAAAATTAATTAACCAAATTGAAAATGGAACTCAGAATCCTTAGCATATGACTCAATACACAAACTTTTTAAATTCAATTAAAGGAATTACACTTGACTTTTTCAAACACCAAACTTAATTAATTTAAAAAAGGAATTACAAGAGAAAAAATGCTAAGAAACTGGAACAAAGCTATAGGGTCACACACGACTCCTATTTATACAATAAAGAGAACTATCTAGAACAAGGGATTAAAAAATACAATGCATAAACCCTAAACTATGGAAATCTCCAATTTGCCCTTTTTCTTTGACGAATTCTTTGGTCAAAAGGTGCTCCATGTGACTTGACAGCTTGGAAGTTGATCTTGGATGTTGAAAACTACTTGGAGGCCAAGTAGTAGGATCACAATCGTTCAATTTTTCGGATTGGGGTTTTGTGCGAAAGTGATGGGTGCAGGGGAGTGCATTTGTGAGGACCACATGCCACGTGGCACTTTTGGGTGATGTGGGTTTAGGTGAGGATAGGAGCAATTAGCAATTTGGAGGTTTATAGGGAATATCCCCTTGATTTGGATGTTAATTAAAACTGGGGGTGGGTAGGGTTTATCATAAGATTAGGGGTGTTTGATTTGTTTTTGGGTTAACACGAATTTAAATTCGTGTTATGGTGGGAAAACAAATGGGATTAGTGGGTCTTGTTGACTAGTTGACCGAGTTTAAATAATAAAACCGGGTGTGGGTTTTGGGTAGGGTCGGTTTAATGGGTATTTGGGTTAATGGGTGGGTAGGGTTGACGTGGCACGTTCTGAGTGGGGGATAAGGTTTGTGGATTTGGCAGTTTGAGTCCCCAGGTTATCAACATTCTTTCCATTTTGTTTTAAATCCCATCAGCGCCAAATTTGCTCTTGACAACTTTGGATAAGTTGTCAAATTTGGCACAACTTCTTCAAAAACTTTTATCCAAGGGTTTAACTTGTAAATTCTTTATTCCCAAGGGCTGAACTTGTAATATCTTCAAACATAAAGGATCATACTTGTACATTTGATATTTTGAGGGTCAAATGTGACAAGTTCTTCAAAGATGAGGGACCATTTTTGCCAATCTTCAATTCTTCAAGGGTATTTTTGCAAAATTCCAACTTGGGCCCGGTTCATTGTGCGACTTCGTTTCCCGTGTTCGTTTTTGATTGATTGTTGTGATCTTTTGCCAATTCCTCAATATTCGTACCTAAAAATACACAAGTAACAAACACGAGCATATATTTGGTCTATTTTATGATATTTTATGCAATTTAAGGCCGATTTGGACGATGAGACCATGTATAAAAGCAGTCTCATCACTTATTGAGTGAGATTTTTCAAAATTTCTTTTTACAGATCTCATAAGCATCCCAAAAGAAGGTTGTGTGTCAAATTAGAGCTTATGGCATTAGCTTATGGCTTAATGGGCTGAAAAGCCCAATAAGAATAAGCTGAGTGTTCAATAAGCTGTGATAAGCTCATTTTCAGCTTTTGGGCCTTAGAGTTTTGTTCTTAGAATTGAATTTTGAGTCAGATAGGGCTTTTCCAAGTCAATTGGGCCAAGTTTGACTTTTTGGGCCCAATAGCCCAATTTGGTTGACTGTTTTTGGTTTTGGCCCATTTGAGGGCCCAATATGGGTATTCTGGTAATTTCACTTTGATTTTCTGATTATTTAGGTTAAAATAAACTAGTTTGCAAGTTTTTAGAATTTTTTATAACTTTTGGATTTTTAATATTATTTTATTATTATTTTATTATTATTTTTAAAATTTCACATTTTCCAACTTTTTACATTTTTCTTAGGATTAATACATTAAAATAGGAATTTAGCAACTTTTAGAATAATTTTATCTCATTTAGATTAATTTTTATAATTATTTTAAGTTTTAATAGTTTTTAAATCATTTTAAATAGTGTTTATTAGTTTAAAAATTTCTAAAAATAGTTTTTAATCTTTTTAGGTCATTTTAGAGGTTTACCAATTGAAAAATCTCTATTTGGGCTTTTTGATAATTTATTTGATTTTTAGGGCTTTAATTAGCATTTAAAAATTGAATATTTAATTATTTAAAAGGTTTAAAAAAGTTTTGATCATTGGTAAACTCTTAGTTTATTTATTTTGATTTTTGGTGAATTTTTGGTAATTTTTGGAATTTATTTTTATTTTTGTGGTTTTTAAGGTTCTACGTTTTAACTTTCTAGTAGTGTTTATTTTTTATTTTTTACGTCTTCGTCATCTTCTTTTATCATCCCCTTCTAAACCAATCATTAATCACAAACATTTAACAAGTTTTTCACACACATATACCTCCTTGGGAAACGAACTTTCATTTCATTAAGGGTCATTAGTGTCGATTTTCCTAAATCATCACTCGATACTTTCCGTATTTACGCTCTTTTCCTAAAGAGTAGTAAAACTCTACAATCAGGTATGACGACACAACAAAAGAGAAAATTCTTTCGTGACGTCAAGTTCTATTTTTGGGACGGCCCTTATCTCTTTCGGGTTTGTGCGGATCAACTCGTTCGACGTTGTGTTTTTGTTGCCGAAGCTTCTAACCTCCTTAGAGCTTGTCACGAGGGACCCACGGGTGGTCACCATGGTGCTAATCTCACGGCTAAGAAAGTGTTCGATGTCGGCTTCTTTTGGCCTACTATCTAACGTGATGCACACGCACTTGTGAAGTCATGTGATTTGTGCCAACGTCAAGGAAAATCGTCTCAACGTGATGAAATTCCGCAAAATATAATTCAAGTGTGTGAGATTTTCGACATTTGGGGCATAGACTTTATGGGGCCGTTCCCATCATCTCATGGTAACAAGTATATCCTCGTCGCCGTCGACTACCTTTCTAAGTGGGTGGAAGCTAAGGCTTTACCTACTAATGATGCTCGTGTGGTAGTGAAGTTTTTGAAGCAACTATTCTCTCGGTTTGGAACCCCTCGTGCTATTAAAAGCGATCGTGGAACCCATTTTTGTAATGACCAATTCGAGAAGGTCTTAAAGAAATATGGAGTTATTCATCGTCTTTCTACGGCTTATCACCCGCAAACGAGTGGGCAAGTCGAGGTTTTAAACCGAGCTTTGAAGAGGATTTTAGAGAGGTCGATTGGATAAAACCGTGCTTCATGGTCCGACAAACTCGATGACACTTTATGGGCCTTTAGGACCGCTTATAAGACACCTATCGGTTGTACTCCATATAAGTTGGTTTTATGGAAATAATTGTCATTGGCCCATTGAATTGGAGCAAAAGGCATATTGGGCCTGTTGATACAAAAGTTGGGTGATCCTTGCTAGACCCGAATTAGGCTTAATTCGGGTTGGCTGGACTCCGGCTCCTGCACCAAGTGAATTATCTGGTTGGGATCCTGCACACTAAAACAACACGCGTTAGGCTTACCATGGGAGTGTTTCCCACGATTAGACTCCGACGTGAGAGTAAGTAATCGGTTAGGGTTATGAGAATCGGATGAGAAGTGAGTGTGTAGAATGTAATACCTTTGTGGAACCCTTGGGGGTTCCTTATATAGGCAGTGAAACCCTAATGGGCTGTCACTGATGCTTCGGCCCCAAGGAAATGATAAATACCAGAATTTGATTGATTGTTATCTTCTAATTATGGTGAGTGAATATCCTCTCCTTTGGGATAAATCCTAATCATAGTAGGAGTATGATTCTATCTAACCTTGTACCAGCCATGCCGGGCCGTGGGCCGCACACGTGTGTGAGGTTACTATTCATCTAAGCCCATAAGCTTAAATAACATTAATCCCACCCATCCGTGATGGGACAGATACGAGTAGTACCCGTGGGTCGGGTTTATGACCCGGCTGGGGACTATACGTCATCATGTCCCCCCAGTCTAGTTGTTACAGCTGTAGGCGTAACCTCTAGACTATCAAGATGCTCCCCGGACGTACCAAGAAAGATCTTTAGGGAATGATAAAGTGTTCAAAATTTTGTTTAGGCCGCACGTGGCAACCTGATTTAGGAATTTATTCCAATGATACCTCAGTCGCACGTGACGACCGAGAAAAATTAAATGTAGCATTGAATATGGTCTTACGTAAGACCGCATATCCCGACACAATTGACTGTTCACCTGCCAATTGACTGACAAAGTGTAAACAGTCAGAACCTCGAGCGGCGTGAACTACTGAGTCAGAAGTGACCCGTGGGTCCCACCTGACTGTTTATTTGCCACTTACACCCCAACCACACGATTTAGGATAGTGGCAAACACGTGTCATGCATCCAACAGACCATGACTTGTAAGGCAACCATATAAATAAGTCGCCCCTACGGCTGTGTGTAACACACAGTCTTTTTCTTCATTTCTGCCATTAAAGCTTTCCTCATTAGCACCACCTTCTCACGCACGGATCCCTTCCCACGCAGGTTAGAATACCACACCTTTATCTTATTTATTAAGTAATGGCTCAAAGAAACAACCCCTCTATTGGATCCGTGCTCAACGTAATGACCCAAGAGAAATTGGAGCACTTCTGCACTGATTTCTTCATTCCTAGTAACCTACATCCTTCTCTCCCTGGTGCAGGGGACCTCATAACTAAGGCGCCCTAGGGAAAAATTGGCCTATACACTCGTCTGTTCGATGCGGCCAACTACCGCATTCCCTTCACTCGTTTCCTTGTAGATGTCCTAGGATATTATGACGTACATATCACCCAACTACACTGTATAGGCTCATGTAAGATTAGTCAGTTTGAAATCCTTTCTCGCGCAAGAAGAATCCCTCCTACCGTAGAGTTATTCAGGCTATTTTATACCCCTAGTTTAGTATATGGTTGGCTATCCTTTAAGAAACGATCCCCAAACAGCCCCACATCCCATAATAAGGCCATGGACTCGCTGAAAAATTGGTACGGCCATTACTTTTTCATCGACTCAATAGTGTGGCCGACCGATTATGTCTTTAAACATAGATTATCTCCTGACCCTCCTCCGCGCACTGGTACATATAATCCCCAACATTCCCAAGAAATAGATACGAATGGGACAGGGTTCCATAGAAATCTACCCGAATCATTCCTCTGTTTGCTAGGGATTAGCCGCAATTACTTCGGCTTATCCAACAGATATCCTGTGTTTTGGAAGAGGCATGGTGAAGGTAGGTATAGCATCCGCACATCAAAGACGTACATACACCTATTTGCTATAACTAACATACTTTGTTTGTTTTGGCAGAAATGAACTTCTTTGGAATCCTTCGTCAAGGTGATCTAAAACTTATACCAAAGGGAGCCCGTCCCAGACGTGAGAATGAGCTACCCTTCCTCGAGCATACCCGGAACGTGACAGTTTCCCTGGCAGCCGTACCGGACCCCCATTTTGACGAAGAAGAAAGAACACTCTTGAGAACCCCCGTGGATTTCGACAACGAAGATGGTGACAACATGATGCTTGAAGATGAAGGCGGGCCCTCCTCGCCGCCTAAGACTGCTACCCCCCGTACACGGGGTTGAGCAAGGTGACAACATTGAGAGGACCACCTCCAATCTTCGCCAAATGTTGGGCGATGACGAGGAGGAAGTGCAACAAGTAGAGGAAGAGGAAGAAGAAGGGGAAGCCTAGCCCGCCCCCAAGCGTACTCGTAGGAAGAACAAGCGGGTAAGAAGAGTTGCTCAAGTTGAGGTTGTTGAACACAATGCCCCCCCCCCCCCCAAAAAAAATGCGCGAGGATCACCCCCGTTATCAGTCTGTTGAGAGCACCACCCAAGCCTCCGAGACGGTGCGGTCTGCACCTATGGATCCGGTCGTGCCGTTGACCAATGCTGAGCCAGTCACTCAAGTTCCCCCCACTACATCAGAACTAGAAAGGACCAATGTGTAAGTCTACCGCATTTGTTTGGTCAAAATATCCATGATCAAAGTAAGAGTTACGGTTTTCCTCAAACAATATTTAATACTCATTCCAATTGTTGTTTGCAGGGATGAACAAGCTGGTGCCGCACCTCCACAAGATGCACGGAAAAGGAAGGGGAAAGATAATGAGAAGGAGAAGGAACCTACCCCACACACGGCCGCAACTAGATCTGGCCCCGCCTTTGAGGAATGTACCCCCACAGCTTCCCAAGAGGTCCCGGTGTCCGGCCCTCATACACAGTTCAATCCCGACTGGAAGATCACCACTGCTTCACGGATGAGACAGGCCGAAGAGTGACGTGATTATCTCAATAACTACATCCCCCTGGGCTGGTAAGAGATGTAAATGCACTAAACTATGCAGATATGGTGGATGAATACAACGACGCCTTTGTACATCAGATGGCCATGGGCACTTCTATGCGCGTAATATTTGAGGCTGCTTTACACCATGTTGATTCCCTGAAGAGGAAGTTTGGTCGAAGAGAGAAGATGATTGAAGAAAATGAGGCCCAGATTGCCACCCTCTAGTCCCAGCTTGCTACTACCGAGGCGACTATTAAAGAACAATCAGCCCATGCCAATGCTCATGACCAACATGTAGCCGAGCTCGAAACTGAACTTGTGGCTGCAATAGCCAAGGTATGTATCCGCACCGCATCACGCCTACGTCGCAATATCCTTCATTCTAATACTTGATTTATCACATATAGGTAACCGCGGCAGAAGCTTCAGCTAAGTCCTCCTCTGACCAAGTATCCATTCTCACAAAGAAGCTTGAGGACGCACATGCGTTGATCCGGGGTGAGGAGATACTGAAAGAGGAGCTTGCTCATGAGAGGGTCGTGGCTGAACAATTGAAGGAGGCATCCACCCAAAAAGATGTACTGGCGAATGCCCTTATCTTCAAGCGCGATGATGTGTTATACCCCCAACTACTAGCAGCCATTGCCGGCCGTAGGTGGATGGTGGGTCATGGGACGCGTTTGGCCATCACCAAGGTGTTGGAGGCCCCACAATTTGTTCAACAGTTTGCGGACCTCGTGTCAGATGGCATCGACCATGGTCGTCATGAAGGAATGGTCATGGCCGCAGAGCTAATAAGGAAGAAACAAAACTTCACAAAGCATGCCTTCTTCAACACCGGAGCTCCTAAGAAGATAACCACTTTTATGGCCGCAATGCGAGATCTCCACAACCCTTTCTTGGCCGAGCTGGAAGCCACAAAAGATGCATCTAAAAAGGAGATTATGGAGAAATGATAACTAGGTTTTTGCCTAGTAAGAAAATTATCGTTCTAGAAGTCTTAACGAATTGATCTAGGTTCTATGTGCGACTCAGTCGTTCTTTGGTGAAACAAATAGTTGTGTCGTTGTAGTAATTAAAAGTGCAAAGCTTAAAAGTAAATGGCGGTAAAGTAAAAAGCGTTAAAATTAAAATGGCGTTAAAATAAATCTAAGTCTAATAAAAGAAAGGGTGCAATATTAAAAACTTTGAAAAGTAAAATAATTAAATGACTTGAATTTAAAAGCGTGACGAAAATTAAAATTAGACAAAGTATTAAAATGACAACTTAAAAATAAAACAAGACAAAATAGAAAAGTAATACCCAATCGTAATGTATTCCGATCAGACTTTAATCGGAATGTATACAAACCTCCCTATCAGAATGTTGATCGGAACCTTAGATCGGAATACCCTGTCACCTATTCAGATCGGAATATCCAAACAAACCCTTTGATCGGAATGAATACTACCTCCTGATCGGAATGTGAATAACCAAAACCCTGATCGGAATGTAGATTGGAATACCCAATCGGAATGATGTCACCTTTTCAGATCGGAATACCCAAACTCACCTTGATCGGAATGTTGCTTACTTACCCTGATCGGAATGTCACAACCTCTTGATCGGAATACCACAAACCTCCCAATCGGAATGTTAAAGCCCTATTCCGACCAAGCCAAGGAGTGCTGGTCGGAAAGATAAACCCTTTTCCGATTTGTAGATCAGAATACAGTAGAAAAAGCACAAAATAAGCTAGAAAAATAAGCTATTAATCAAATAAGCATACAACAAAAATCCTAAGGCAAACCCTATAAGAAAAAGCTACTAAACTGAAATTTAAAGACTTTTATAACACGAAAAGAAAAGGTTTACGAAAAACAAACTTTTATATAAAAATAACTTTTATAAAAACTTTATAAACTTAAAGATAAACACAATAAGCTATAAAAATCAATGATCTAAAACAATCAAAAGCACAAAAACATAACCTTTAATAAAATAAGCAAGACAATAAGCATGTAAACAAATAGTAACGAATAGAAAGAAAGGTAGAATGAGAGATTAAAAACAAGAAAATTCAAGAACACTTACTTGGAATTAAAAGGTATTAAAAGTGCAAGACAAGTATTTAAATTGACATGTATTTAAAGAGCAAGTAATGAAAAGGTGGAAGAACTAGTGTCACTCTAGCCAACAAAGAAAAAATTAAACTAGATGATCCTATTTATAGTAGATTAGGGAGATGGTTAGAGGAAGCTTCCTCCCCTCCTTCCTTTCTTCTTAATTGCACCATTAAGTCCTTCCCTTCTTAATTGTTTGAAATACGTTTTTAACGTATATTAGAAGTATCGGTCACTCCACAATATTATTAATGTTGTATAGCTCATAGTTAATGTGTGCTTATTAAGTTAAGTAAGAAACCGACCCATGGGCTTGTCATGGGTCGGCCCAAGCCCATTAGTGGCTTGGATATAAATACCCCTTTCCACCATGGAAAGGGGTTGGTTGTTGATGATTTCATTTCACCATTTAATGAAAAACACATATTTCTCTCTCACTTTCTCTCACTAGTTTCTCTCTTTAGAAATCTTCAACCCACTTCATTGATTCACAAGATTATCAATATTCTACAATTGGTATCAAGAGCGATGGGGTGATTTAAGGTAATGATTTGTGGTGTTCTTTAGTTTTTGATTGTATTAGTGTTCTTTAGGAAAATTTATCTTGATTCTTGAAGTTTTTGGTGATTTTGTTGTTGGGATTAGTAGATAAGTATTGGGTTTTACTTCTTTTAGTAGAAATCACAAAACTTTTTGGGTAATTTGGTAAAAATCTGGGTTTGTTCTTCATATATTTAGTCGACTGTTACAACACGAACCAGCTTTTTCCCAGTAAAGTTCCGAATCAACATCTTCCGAACCAAAAGTTCCGGATCAAAGAAAGTTCCGAATCAGTTTTCTTCCGAACCAAAAGTTCCGGATCAAAGAAAGTTCCGAATCAGTTTTCTTCCGAACAAAAAGTTCTGGATCAAAGAAAGTTCTGAATCAGTCTTCTTCCGAACCAAAAGTTCCGGATCAAGGAAAGTTCCGAATCAGTTTTTCTTCCGAACCAAAAGTTCCAGATCAAGGAAAGTTCCGAATCAGTTTTTTTTCCGAACCAAAAGTTCCGGATAAAAGAAAGTTCCGAATCAGTTTTCTTCCGAACCAAAAGTTTCGGATCAAAGAGTTCCGAATCAAATCTTTTGAATCAACAACTGTTTTGAATCAAAGAAGTTCCGAACCAAAGTCTTCCGAATCAACACTTCCGAATCAACAATTGTTCCGAACCAAGGGATATTTTACTTGTTTTTCGACGATTTTTTAGAGGATTTAATCTTGGTTTCTTACACAAAAAATCAACACAACTCACAACTTTACTTCACTGCTCGATCAACCGATAATCTTTGTCTCTTTAAAGTGATCAAAATGAATCTGAATTCATTAATGCCTCAGATGACATCACTTACGGATATTTCCGTCATTACGGGAACGGATAATCGCCCTCCAATGCTCATTAAAGAAGTCTTTGAAGCATGGCAAGGCCGTATGATATCATACATTAAGGGAAAACCGACATATGGGAGGCTTATGGTCAAGTCAATTCTAAATGGTCCACTTGATTATGGTACCATCGTGGTTAACAATGTGACTCGACCACGGGAGTTTGAAGAACTTACACCAGCTCAACAACTTGTTGCCGATGCAGACGAAAAGGCTCTTCAAACCATTCTCCAAGCTCTTCCACGTGACATCTATCGAATGGTAAGTCAATATACGGTTGCAAAGGATTTATGGGAACGTCTAAAGGTGTTGCTAAAAGGTACATCTCTTACTAAACAGGAACGGGAATGTCAGTTGTATGATCTGTTTGATAGATTCACGTACAGTCCAGGGGAAACGCTTCACGACTACTACTTCAGATTCACTACTCTCATGAATGATTTGAATGTATACAATCTCGTGATTGCTCCATTCCAGGTTAACACCAAGTTTTTGAATACTTTACCTCAAGCTGAATGGGGTGAGTATATTACCGATGTTAAGTTAACCAGGGATTTGCATAAGTGCAATTTGGATCAACTCTATGCTTTTCTTCAGCAGCATGAGAAACACGTGATCATGCACCATTCACCTCGAGGTATGTACCCTGATTCTTTAGCTTTGATGGCAAATCAACCAAGCTTGTCATACAACAACACTCCTTATATCATGGGACACCAAGCCTATCATCCATCACCGTACATGACTCCAAGCTTCCCCCAATATTCAATTCTGCCGCAACCACCCACCTCACATCAGCAACAATATCGGTTTAATACACCTTCGTCTCAGAGAGAACCACAAGCATCACAATATGCCTCACAACCTCACCCATATTCACCAGCAAGCATTGCACCTTATGCTCAGTCATCATATTCTTCTTATCAAGAGAATGCAGCATATCCATCAAGCTACTCTGACCACATGAATATTCCTTCTAGTGCTTATGCAGCTCAACAAGATCAAGCAATGTATTGTGATAATGATGAAGTCCCCATTCCTGAATTCAAACAAGGAACTGACCCAGTTGAAGTGTTAGCCACTATGTCTGCTTATCTCACAAGGACATTGAGCAAACGAGGATTTAGAGGACCAGCTCCTACTAACAATCAGCTGAGGAATTCATCCAATTCTCGACAACATGCTACTATTGAGAATGGAAGGGTAATGGTTCAACCTATTCAACCTTATCAAGGGAGACCCACTACATCAACCACCAATGCACGCACGGTTAATCCTGCTCCAATGGTCAACACTCCTCCACGGGCTAATTCCATAGGCAAGTTGAGAATGATTACATGCTACAACTGTAAGGAAGAAGGTCACATGTCCAGGGATTGCACAAAACCCAAGAGGAGAAGGGATGGTCAATGGTTTGCAGAGAAGATTTATTTGGTGAACGCTCAGGCACAAGGACAGGAACTTGATGAAGAGGAGCTTGCATTTCTTGCTGATCCAGGGATTGCTGAACAAGAAGTTGTCACTACACAGAATGCAGCATACCAAGCAGATGATCTGGATGCTTATGATTCAGACGGTGATGAACTTCAATCTGCTCAGGCAGCTCTTATGGCAACTATCTCTAGCTTTGGGCCAGAAAAAATATCTGAGGTACTTACTAATACCACTGATAATACCACTCATACTAGTATTCAACCACATCAAGTTGGGCAAGAGGGTGCTGATCCGAATGAGTCTTCGGTGGTGAGCCTTTTAAATGAGGAGAAAATCAATGATAATAATATCAATGTGAGTCCCCAGACTTTGAGTGAATCACAACCGGGAGCCATTTCGCATACGTATATTCCTGCTCAACAAGATTTGGTCATGGTTCCTGCTACATTACTAAGCCAAATGAATACTGCACTCTTAGAAACCCTAGCTAAGAATAAGAATTTGTCTGCTGAGCTTGCTTTGTGCAACGAAAAAGTTCAAACTTTGGAATTCGTTCCTTCGTCCACTGTTCTAACAAATCCCGAATATGATCATTTTCGAAACAAACAAATGATTCATTTGCAAGAAATTGAAACCTTAAGAGCAGATCTTTCTAACGAACTTAAAGAAAAAGAGTTAGTGGTCACTAATTTTCATAAACTTCAAACGGATTTTGAATTACTCTAGTCTAAAAAGAATGAAATGGAAATTAATGAGGCTAATAAGATTAGAAGTTTAGATTATTTGCTTTTAAGACAATACGCTGCCTCTCAACTAGTGCACTTATTTGATGCTTCGTTTAGAGAATTTAACTTATCGCGTCAAAAAGGCCTTCCCCCTAACCCACGGTATGCTAGACAAGCTCTTATCCATAGTCCAAGACTTTATAATGCAACCCAATTAGGATTGGTCTTAGATCCGATTGTTACTTTCGAGGATCGCAAAAATAAGGATCTAGTTGATGAGAATCGGTCATATAATTTTGCAAAATATCCCGAGTGTGATTATTTTAAAATGAATCAGGAGCTTGCAAAAACGGACTTTAGAATTCGCTTCCATATGGATAAAGATCTCATCACAGCACCAACCTACATGTTAAATTAAGAAAACCCTAGTACACTTCCTACACTTGTCAAAATGGAAGGACCTAAGGAAATTCCAAAGGATCTTCCACCTGTTAGCACTGTATGGTTAAACTTGCAAGAGATTAATCAATACTTTGCTAGTTTTGACAAGGTCATTCTGGAATGTACGACTTCAAATGGCCTAAACGCCGGAGAATGGGCTTTCGAACATATGAACGAGGTGTTTAAGAATGAGATCAATCCGTTTGTCGAAAGTCTAAAAGGAAGTTTTGCATCTCTTTCGGAAAATCTCGAGTTTGAAATTGCAGAAGTTCAAAAAGTGTTTAATTAAATGGACACCGCTTACGAACTACAATTAATTGAAAAGGAAAAGATTTTATCCGAATATGACCGATTCTTATCCCAAGTAATTTCGTGTGATGTGCTTACTACTGTGAATGTTAATTATTCGAATGAGCTTACATCTGCTATGATTAAATGTGATGCTGTGAATATATGTGATGATGTGCGTGATCTCTCTATAAATGTTGCTGATACTGTAAATGAGGTAGATAATCATTCCTGTCACGATTTTAATGCTGAATTTTTAAGGCTTCAAGATTCATACAATTTACTTACAAAACGTTTTAATCAACTTGAACAACATTGTATATCTTTAGAATTAAAACAACAAACTCAAAATGAGGATCTTTTGATAACAAATGGTTGTGAAAATAGTGTTGAGACGAGTGATAAGATGATTGAGATAGTTAAGGCATTAGAGGAAGAGATTATGAGATTAAAGAGAGATGTGTCATCAAATGAAACACTAAAATTGGAACTAGAGGCTGCAGAGCTAAAAACCAGGACTTAGAAATTAGACTTTCGTCTATTCTAGGGGAGATGGATCGGGCAAGACAGGGACTATCCGCTCTTTATGGTTCAATAGAAGAACGCTTAGCTTTTAATGCAGCACAACAACAATCTTATGTTGAACAACTGAACCAAAAGTGTGAGGAAATCTCTGACTTAAACATCCAGCTCATTGACAAAAACATGGTTTTGGCCGAGTTAAAGGAGACACTTCTTCTCACCCGACAAGAAGTTGTTAATAACTTAGCTACCAACTCTGCACCATCCTCTAGTGCTCCAACAACCAATTCAATAGTGCTTTATAAGAACCCGCTCCATAAGAAAAACCCGGTTACCTACGATGATTATATGAGGAATGCAATTAAGCATGTAGATCTTGTTAGGGATATTTTAGATGATTTGTATGCGTTAGATCCCTCAACTAGTTACTATTATTCAGCTCATGAATATATTAAGCGTGTTCAATATTGCTTAGCATATTTGCAATACATAGCAAAACCGGGTTCTGCACTACTAACTAATCGACCCATTGCTGTAACTCCATTCAATAAGACCCCAGGAGCAAAACCGTCATTGGCACCATCAAGTAAGGCACCTTTAAAATATGTTGCTAATGTTCCCACTTTGCCTTCTACAGGATTATAAGAGTCTACTAAGGCTAAAGGATCGCCACTCAAGAAAGATAAGATCAAGCCCTCCACTAGTAGTACCATCAAGAAGAAAGTAGAAGCTCACATTAGGAATATCAGTTCAAATTTAAATAAAAAGAATCATGTTAAGACTAAAAGCTCTACGCCTGTGCAGAAGCCTAAACCATTTGTGAATTCTAATTTGAAATGTTGGAATTGTAATGAATGCATGTTTTCCCAACGTCATGATTTGTGTCTTATTGATCATGTGAATGAAATGAATGCTATTATGAATGATCTTGAATGGAAGCCAACTGGGAGAACTCGTACCCAAGTTGGATGGCAATGGCGTCCCACTGGTAGGACCTTTACATTAGATGGAAAAATGTGCCCTTTAACTAGGAATGCATCCATTGAGGTTAGGCCTCAGCGTCCTTTAGTTAGGCACACTAGCACTAAAGTATGGAAACCGCGCCCTTTAATTAGGTCAGCTCCCACTATAGTGCCTATCAGTGAAGAAATACCTCAGGATTTAAGCCAACTTGAATCTACACCACCAACTAGGAAGAAGGCTAGGAAATCTAAGAAACCTAAAGTTAGAAAATCTAAGATCATTAAATCTGTACCTGCTAATAACAAGGAACATTCAGATTCCGAAACCTATACATTGTCCTCGTCTGGTGATATTTTCAGGTGGTCCAAATCATCCTCTAGTATTTGGACTCCGGTTGCTCAAAGCATATGACCGGAGATCGCTCGATGCTCCGAAATTTCGTCAGCAAGTTTCTTGGAACGGTTAAATTCGGTAATGATCATATTGCAAAGATAATGGGGTATGGTGAATATCAGATTGGAAACGTTACGATTTCAAGGGTATACTATGTAGAAGGTCTTGGTCATAATTTATTTTCAGTAGGACAGTTTTGTGATTCCAACCTAGAGGTTGCTTTTTGACAACATACTTGTTTCATCCGCAACTTGGAAGGAAAAGACTTGTTGAAGGGATCTCGTGGTGCAAATCTTTATACGTTGTCCCTACAAGACATGATGGCCGCCTCTCCAGTATGTCTTCTCTCCAAAGCATCTAAGACCAAGTCATGGTTATGGCATCGCAGATTATCTCATCTCAACTTTGATGCTATTAACCATTTGGCTAAAAACGAATTAGTTCGTGGTCTTCCAAAGCTAAAATTTCACAAGGACCATTTATGTTCCGTGTGTTCAAGGGGGAAAAGCACCAAAAATTCATAGAAGTCCAAAGCTAAAGACACCAATCAAGAAAAACTTCATCTTTTGCATATGGATCTTTGTGGGCCAATGCGAACCGAAAGTGTGAGCGGTAAGAAATTCATTCTTGTTATTGTGGATGATTTCTCCAGGTTTACATGGGTAAGATTTCTACGTACAAAGGATGAAGCACCGAAGGCTATCATCACTTTTCTGAAATTCATTCAGGTACGTTTAAATACTACTGTCCGCCGTATTCGTACAGATAATGGAACAGAGTTCGTCAACCAGACTCTTCGTGATTACTATGAAGAAGTTGGTATCTCACATGAAACATCCGCTGCACGTACTCCACAACAAAACGGTGTCGTTGAAAGACGGAATCGTACGCTTATGGAAGCTGCTAGGACTATGCTGATTTATGCGAACGCTCCATTATTCTTGTGGGCAGAAGCTATATCTACTGCATGTTTCACCCAAAACCGTTCTATCATTCGGAAACGCCATGGAAAAACACCTTACGAGCTTCTACATGATCGTAAACCCGATGTTTCATTTTTTCATGTGTTTGGTGCTCTTTGTTATCAAAACATTAATAGTGAGAACTTGGGCAAACTTCAACCGAAAGTCGATATAAGTATTTTCATTGGTTACTCACCCTCCAAGAAAGCATACCGAATTTACAACCGTTGTCTTGGTAAGATAGTAGAAACTATGGACGCAGATTTTGATGAGCTGACAGCGATGGCTTTTGAGCAACGCAGCTCTGAACCCGCGCTTCACGAGATGGGAACCGGTGCTATTAGTTCCGGATTAGTTCCCAATAATCCTACTTCTACATCATTTTTACCACCTACAAGGCCCGAGTGGGATAAACTATTTCAACCGTTGTTTGATGAATTCTTTGATCCCCCAAATGATGAAGTTCCAGCACCTGTAGTGATAGCTCCAATCCCTGAAGTTGTTGCTCAAGCTAATGAAGCTTTATCCAATGCATCTTCAATTAACATTGAACCGGATGCACCTCTACCAAGTGATTCTCAAACTACACCTGAATCATCACCCTTACTTGTGCCTACTGATGTGGAAGAGGATTCTACAGATCACGATTTGGAATATGCTCACCTACAAGAGCTTCCTTTCTTTGGTATACCGATACCTGAAAACCCTTCAGCCGCGTCTACCTCAGAAGAAGCTCCTACAATTGTTCACTCCAGACCACCACGGATTGAAAATCACAGCACCAAATGGACAAAAGATCACCCAATTAGGAATGTTATTGGAGGTCTCGATCGACCAGTCTCTACACGCCATCAGTTACAAGAGAGTGCACTCTATTGCTATTTTGATGCATTTCTCTCCGAAGTTGAACCAAAAAACTGGCAACATGCTATGACTCAATCATCTTGGATTGAAGCCATGCAAGAGGAACTAAATGAATTCCAAAGACTTGAAGTATGGGAATTAGTTCCTCTCCCTGACAAGGTTAACATCCTTACTTTGTTGTGGGTTTATAAGGTTAAACTCGATGAGATGGGTGGAGTCTTGAAGAATAAGGCTAGATTGGTTGCTAGAGGATACAAACAAGCATTAGGTATCGACTTTGAAGAATCTTTTGCTCCTGTTGCAAGATTGGATGCTATTAGACTATTCCTTGCGTATGCTGCTCATATGAACATGATCGTCTATCAAATGGATGTGAAGACGGCATTTTTGAATGGTGAACTAAGGGAAGAAGTCTATGTTAGTCAGCCGGATGGGTTCGTTAGCACGGAGTTTCCTAATCATGTGTACAAGCTTAAGAAGGCTCTCTATGGATTGAAACAAGCTCCACGCACGTGGTATGATCTCCTTTCAACATATCTCATCTCGGAAGGCTTCTCCAAAGGCAAGGTGGACCCCACTCTATTCACTCTCAAGGAGGACAACGACATGATACTGGTACAAATTTATGTTGATGATATAATATTTGCTGCCTCTAACATAGAATTGTCAAAACGCTTTGAGAAGATAATGTCCACACGCTTTCAGATGTCAATGATGGGAAAAATTTCATTTTTCTTAGGATTACAAATTTCTCAGAATCCCAGAGGCATCTTTATTAATCAATCCAAATATGCTCTAGAATCTTTAAAGAAATATAACTTTGAAAATTGTGACCCCGTGGACACTCTAATGGTGGAGAAATCCAAGTTAGATGAAGATAGGAATGGGAATATTGTCGATCCAAAACTTTATCGTGGGATGATCGGCACCCTTCTCTATCTGACTGCTAGCAGGCCTGATTTGCAATTTGCCGTATGCATGTGTGCCCGGTATCAGGCTCGGCCTACCGAAAAGCACCTACATGTTGTTAAAAGGATCTTTCGGTATCTCAAAGGAACACTTCATCGTGGTCTATGGTATCCGAAAGATTCCTCCATTGCTTTAATATCATACGCAGATGCCGATCATGCTGGGTGTCAAGATACGAGGCGTAGCACTTCTGGGTCTGTGCAACTCCTTGGAGACAGATTGATTAGTTGGTCTTCAAAAAGGCAGAAAAGCGCTACAATTTTTAGCACGGAGGCTGAATACATCGCCATGTCCGGTTGTTGTGCTCAAGTCCTTTGGATGAGATCACAACTAACTGACTACGGTTTGGGATTCAACAAAATCCCGATGTATTGTGACAACAAGAGCGCCATTGCCCTTTGCTGTAACTACGTTCAACACTCCTGGGCAAAGCAAATAGACATTCGCTACTATTTCATTAAAGAGCAGGTGGAGAACGGAGTGATCGAGCTGTATTTTGTCACCACTGAGTATCAGCTGGCAGATATGTTCACCAAAGCCTTAGATCGAGGACGAATCGAGTTTTTGATCGACAAGCTTGGCATGAAATCATTCTCTCCGGCGACTCTCAAAGAATTGGCAGAAGAATCAGCTGAATAGTGGTGGTAAACTATTCATGCGTATCCTTTGTTCGTGATCATGTATATTATCGTAAATATATAAACCACAAAAAGAAAAATACAAAAATATAAAACCAAGAAAAACCATAAAAAATATAAAACCTAGAAAAACCATAAAAATTATAAAATCAAGAAAATCCAAAAATATTTTTTCGTTTTTCAAATCGGGCATGTCTTTTTGTACGGTAATATTTACGGATTTAGAAATGTCGATCAATATTGACACGGCGCCATAAGTAGAGTCCGTATAAAAGTTGACATTTATAAAACATGCCCATTATGGCTTGTAGTTATTTCAGACTGCAACCCGTTTTTCGCTTTAAAGTCACGTATTTCCTTGGAAAAGTTGGCTCACAACGGGAATTAATTTTCTCGGGCATGATTTACAAGCCAAATCATGCAAAGGGATCAAGTTTACTTTACAACTTGGTCTAACACGAGTTAGTGTACGTTTCAGTGAATTAATTTGTCTAAATAAGAGAAATCTTATTGCCACCACGAATCAATCTTTTCAAGATATTAATTGGAAATGTTTTCATCAATATTTGACTCTTTAAACAATGACTACAGCTCTTTAAATAGAAAACGGGTCATCGTTTAAGGGGGAGAAAATATTAAATCATCTTCGTCATCAAAACGATTTTCAAAAGTGTTTGTGGAAAATTAATTGGCTAAATGGTTAATGAGTGGTCTTGCTTTAGAATACGACTTGTGCTCAATGAGATAGGACTTGCTTTAGATCTCGGTGATTTACTAATAGGATCCGATGCTTAAGTTGTGTGAGGGTTAGAATAGTTATTACAATGAGATAGACTAACGATTATTAAGTGATTTAACGGATGTTAGCCTAAAAGGAGTGTTACACACACACAAGCTTTCACAAAATCGTGTTTTAATCATTCAATCCATTTCAATCGTTCATCTCTAAGGTACATACCACTTAATTAATTTGTCTAATTCGTTGCTTTAATCCACTTAATCAATTCGTTTTAATTAAATTAATTAAATTAGGGCGTCTGCCTAATTTAGGGATAATTGATTAGGGGATTTTGCTGGGTTTGGCTCGGATTAGCATTAGAACGTGTATTGTTGCCTTAGATTGCCTTAATACGCGTTTAGAATAATCATTCATAGGGTGCGATTAGGACTTCCGAATGAACAAGGTTTATGAACTTTCGAATGAACTTCCGAATGAACTTCCGAATGAACTTCCGAATGAACTTCCGAATGAAGAACTTCCGAATGAAGAAGTTCCGAATGAAGAAGTTCCGAATGAAGAAGTTCCGAATGAAAAAGTTCCGAATGAAGAAGTTCCGAATGAAGGACTTCCGAATGAAGAGGTTCCGAATGAAGGACTTCCGAATGAAGAAGTTCCGAATGAAGGACTTCTGAATGAAGGACTTCCGAATGAAGGACTTCCGAATGAAGAATTTTCGAATGAAGAACTTCCGAATGAAGAACTTCCGAATGAAGAACTTCCGAATGAAGAACTTCCGAATGAAGAACTTTCGAATGAAGAACTTCCGAATGAAGAACTTCCGAATAAAGGAGTTCCGAATGAAGGAGTTCCGAGTGAAGGAGTTCCGAGTGAAGGAGTTCCGAGTGAAGGAGTTCCGAGTGAAGGAGTTCCGAGTGAAGGAGTTCCGAGTGAAGGAGTTCCGAGTGAAGGAGTTCCGAGTGAAGGAGTTCCGAGTGAAGGAGTTCCGAGTGAAGGAGTTCCAGGTGAAGGAGTTCCGAAAGAAGGAGTTCCGAGTGAAGGAGTACCGAGTGAAGGAGTTCCGAGTGAAGGAGTTCTGAATGAAGGGTTACTGGATTGATAATTGTTTACTTGTTATAATTACTTGATGAAATGTGTCATGCTTAGAAATAACAACATAATGGTATATATATATATTTCTGTGTATCAATCTTTTATGTCTTATCTTAAGCAGACACCATGACTAATCCAACAATGCAAGAACTCCAAGATGCTAGAGCAGCCGCAATTGCCGAGGCAAAAGCCCTCAAGTTCATACCAAACAATTACCAGCTGAAGCAAGTTTCTCAATCCACTCACCATGGATTCAAAGTCGCCTCAGCAATCCTTGATCAATCTCACTTCAAGAATGCTTTAAGGAGTACTACTTCGGTGCCATTTGATTACATGTATGAATTCTGGGCTACAAAGGAAAGTACTTCAAACAAGATTACCTTCTCCCTCGACAACAAGCAACAGACACTCACCGTTTCAGACTTCCGCAAGATATTTGGAATTCGGGATACACCCAAAGGTTTGTCATTTTCAAGGAATCCAACCAAAGACGAACTCATGGAGATGTTCCATGCTCTTGGATGTTCTGACCTACGAGTTGTGTCCGATTTTACCACCTCCAAAGTGGGTCAACCTTGGAGAGCTATCGTTGGTATTCTCAGTAGATGTCTTACACCTAAAACAACGCATGATGCTGTGCTTGGTCCAATCTTGAACATCTTCTATGGAATGTACAAAGGCGTAAATATAGATTATGCATCCTTGTTGTGGGAAGAATTTAACTTTCAACTCTTCCAAAACAAGAAGCTGAAGGCTAATCTCTTTCCTTACCCTCGGTTTATCAAGCTTATAATTCATTATTTTATGAAGAATGATGTCTCCATTGATAGGCGTGCAACAAGTCGTCACCACACTGAAGAGGCTGATGACACTTTGGACCTAAGGCATGAAGGACCCTCTACTGTGGTTAATCTTGGTCCTATTCCCGATTATCTTCTGACTGATAAAATTAAAGCTTCTGCTGATTAAAAGCTACTGCTACTAGAAATCAAGAAGCAAAAAGCAAGCCTTCAGACAGGAGAAGACTCGTCTACTACGGTCAAGAGTAAAGGTAAACGCAAGCAAACAAGTGCTTTATCTGAACCCAAAACCAAGAAGAAAAAGATTGAGGCCAAGAAGGGTAAGAGCACGGCTGACGAGCTTGGTCTCCACGATGAAGAAGATGTTGATGACGATCCTACTCTTGACAAGACTGAGAAAAAGTTAATGAAGATGGCTATTGAAAAGAGTAGGAGAGACACGGGCGGTAGTGGTTCGGGTGCACAGATGGACGTTGAAGAAGAGTACGAGCAGCCAGATGATATTGATGAATTTGGATCACCCGAACGATACTCTACTTCGAAGGAGACATCCATTGCTGTTTCATTAAGTGTTGAAAAGGAGTCCGGTGCTCCTACAATCATGGTACCTAGACAGCCTCTCGTAACTCAACCTCCACCAATCCAGCCCTTACCAACCCGACCGGTGCCAACACCATTCCTTCCACCTCCAATAACTTCCATCCTCAGTACTGTAATCACAATCGAGCCTCTTCAACCAACCCAGAGTAGCTCTGCATCATCTTCAATGGCTGCATTTGTAATGGTAGAACTGTTTGATAAACACACGGATAGTCAAAGAAGAGAGATGGATAAACTTCGAGAAGAGCTACTTCGACGAGTGCAAAGTGAAGAGGCATCCAATAAAGCCCAAGAAGAGATGATGGCTAAGTTCACTGCAGAGATGGAATTGACACGTAAAGCTCATGAAGAAGAACTTGCTCGGGTCAAACAGGCTGAAGCTGATAAGTATGAAGCACGAGTTACGAGACTTCGAACTATTAAAGATAAATATAAGGAGCAGAAAGAAACACTTGAAGCTTCTATTTCAGAGAGGGTGAAAGAATCTGTTGATTCCCTTATGCCAAAGCTACATGAAGAAATGAGGAAACTTGCGGCTGATAACTTGATGATCAAGTCGTCCAACCCTTCCGAATCCGCATACAAAATGGCATATGACTTAACGGATTTTGAATTGAAGAAGATCCTCAAAGCTCGCATTAGGGAAGTTAGATCTTTTGATAAGTCTATAGTTCAGCGGACACTCTACAAAGCACTCAATGAAGCTATCTTGGAGGATGATCGGTTGTTTAAGATGTTTGGAAGTGTGGTACCTTACCACATTCTACCTGAGGAGGAAAAGGAAGATAGTGAACAAGAGGAGGGTAACGGTGAAGAAGAAGAAGATGATGAAGAAGATGATGATGGTGACGATGATGATGATGGTGACGATGATGGTAATGATGATGAGGATGGTGATGATGATGATGGTGGTGATGGTGGTGATCGAAATGATGAGAGTGATAAGAGAAGCAACAGGGATGACGATGAGGATGATGGTGGTAAACATGATCAGCCTGAAACGGAGGAAAAGGTTGCCAGCACAAAGAAACCATCTAAGTCTGGTACCAAGTCTTAGAAAGATGCTGCGCAAAAGGAAAAATCCACCTCTACGGAATCAAGACGAACCAAGTGGCGCCATGATTTGAATGCTACTACGGCGTCATCGATTCCCGGTACATCTGTTTATGTTTCTTTACCTGTTACCACTAATCCTGTTAGTTCTTTTGTTGCTCCTGTGATTGCAGAATCAGTAACTAAACCTGAATTTGCACAACACTCGCCTGTTCATGACACCGCCGAGATGCCTGAATCAGAACCAGCAGATGTTCATGTTTCTACTCCTCTGCAACAAGTACCACAATCTACTGTTCTCGAGTCAAGCACACGGGACTGGGCGGACACATTGGAGATTGCTGAAACCGCACCGCCACAACCTTGGATCACGGCAGCTGCTAAATATGATCTAATCACAGACGCTGACAGAGATGTTCTATATCTCCGTATCCGTAGTCCGATAGACTTGTGTGCATTTCTGGCTCATGAGTATAAATCTTCGGTCACTCCGTCTTTGGTGAAGAGAGCGCTAAAGGATAATAGAATTCACGCCAAAACCAGGTTAAGCCGCATGGAATACGAGTATTATGCTGATGAGGTCCTGAAAGCTCTTAATACCGTTCAAAGGCCAGGTCTTCATGAGTCAGAAAGAGATCCACCTCCACTTGATCCTTCTCAAGATAATCAAATTGCTCTCGACTTCTTTGTCACCTATGATCTTGATTATCTTCTCAAGGGATCATCCAAGTACGCAACCTCCCTGACCTTGCTGAAAGCTGCTAATTGGGGGACAATACCCTGGATCGAGGAAAAGGTAAACCGACTCTGGGTCCCAAAGGTAACTCGTAATTATGATATGTATGCTGTTATAGGTGCATCACATTGGGACGAACGAGTCCGAAGGGCGTACAGAGGTTGCTGCTTAGCCAATTCAGGAAGTAACGTTAGATCCGATATTCGCATCTCCAGTATTTTAGGGCTGAAAACTGAAGCCAAGAATGGCTATCATCATGTGACGGAGATTTGTCTAAAAAGGGAGGATGACAGAGAATACACAATACAGCAGGGAGATTTTTCTATCATTCGCCTTGAAGATATCGAAGATATGTTGCTTATGATGACCCGTGATCAACTCACCCATCTTACTCGTGAAGAAATCATTGCCTTGAATACAGCACTTCGTATGTTCACACAAAGCGTTGTTATCAAGAAACGAGTTGAAGATCTTCAATTGGGAGTTGAAAGCTACCAAAGGAAGCTTAACCTGACCCATCCAATGAACCAAGTTCTACCTCAACATGTGACAAGATGTCCTTATACCGGCATTACTGTTCCGAGTTACGGGATTTTCTACTTGAACAGTCGTGGGATAATGAAGTTTATGAGGGTAGGTGAGCTTTATAAGTACAGTGATGGGACTCTCATATACGTCAGAGGAAAATTGGAGCATCTTAATTCTGGTGGGTCTTTACCAGAGATGACTGAGGACTGGCATCCGGGTTATCGGCAAATGGCGAAATATGTGATCAAGAAGATTGATCAAAAGCTCCGGGAACGTAGATTGATGAGGAGCTTAGAAAGGTTCGTTGGTGGTAGACCATATGGAGTGCACCACAAGTTACTGCAACGATCCATCTAATGGATCGTACATTTCAGGTCTACTCTATATTGGTTTTTAATTGTGAATATGTAAATTTGTGAATATTGTGCTTTTACGGCTTGATGTAGTGTTAAGGTATGATAATTTTTCAAGAATTTCTGACGAGATTCTAAATCTTTCAAAATATATCATACTAAAGCACTACAACTATCCCTTATTAATTTAAGGGGGAGCATTAACATGTTCTATGGCCAAACATCGATTTCATTTTTACCCAAAGACCGGTTAATCCATTCAATATCCCAATTATTAATGGTTAACATTTTGGATAATGGGAGAAAATGGGATTAAGGAGACTTAAATGATACTTGGCTAAAAGATGAAAAAGACTTAACGATAATCCAACTTAATATGTGTAAAGCACGTGTTAAGGGGGAGCGTTTTTGATGAACAAAACACCTAAGGTACAAAACTCTTGATTTCAGTATCACAAGTACCTTAAGTGATTTTCAAGGATTTTTTCATGGTGACTATACTTTCCCAAAACACGTTTTATTCACGACGTATGTGGTGACAAAAGGGTGGTAGGAATAGGTTGTAGTCCAATGATTCATCAGAGCCGATGGAATCTTCCCAAGGACAATTCCCTAGATAAAATTAGAAGTCCTAGGAAAGATGGAGAAAGATTGTGAACGTAGCTGAATGCCGACCAAGTACTTAAGCTAGCACTGGAACAATCACAACAAGGTGCTAGTTATGACGTATTGGTAAGCATTGAAGGGGTTGAAGAATGAAAAAGAATTGTAAAGATAAAGGGTGTAAAGAAAGAAGCCCTCCTTACAACTTTAGGCAGAAACCGGGTCAATACATATGCTATTGAGATCATTTGTTAATGATTCTCGATATTGAAGAAAGACATCATGGACCCAGTGATGCAATGCACAACCCTTCCCAGCTAACTTAAATATCTCTCAAAAGGTATTTGTTTTTAATCACACGGAGATCAACACGTTATCTATTGGTTTATTCATTCCGAATAGACTGATATTGAAAAGGTGGCACTCCTCTCCAGCCATCGCTCACTAAATCAAAACGCACTATCGAGTCTAGAGCCACGAGATCATCAAAAGCCTCATTAGGACACTTTCCATTTATTCCTTGCTTTCTCACACACTGTGAAAAGTAAGAGATTTTTATGAGTCCTACGCAGTATTCTTGTAATATTGCCAGAACATCCGAGTAATACGCAAGTATTACAATGAAGATGGAAATCCTGCTTGAGCCAACATCAAACAAGCTCATGGTAGGTTACACGTGCGGTTCTTTAAGAACCAATCTTGTGAAAAACTGGAAAGAAACAGTAGTTTAATTCTTAATTGAACTTAAACTCGTTCCAGGCCTCTACGTATTATCATATGATCTTGCCACAACACTCAGAGTGACTCTTTAGTGATCACAGTGACGACTGGAAATCCTTCTAGTGTTAACATCAAACAGCACTTGGTAGGTGACGTGCAAGATTCTTTATGAATTAAGCTCGTGATAACTGGAAAGCAACGATGGTGAAAATCTTAACTGAATTTCACTTGTTCCAGGTTTCATGAATTGACGGCTTCAATCACAAGGATAACTTATCCAAGTGATTCACTCTTTATGTTCGCAGTCAAGCTTAGTGATCGTCGAATAAAGAGAACGGGTTTACCCGCGAAATCCTGTCAGGAAGTTACTTAATTGAAACTATCCGTCACAGGTACGATATCTAATATCGTCCAACGGTCTTCACCGACCGGAGGTAAAATGCTACCGATTTAGAATGAAATGTTCTAAGCCATTTCATTCGTGTCTTATCATGTTGATGCGAAGACGGTGGCGTTGCGGTGTACCAGCTGAAGTCGTTCCCACATGCTTATGTTTTTCTGCATCAAAGTTCAGCAAAATTCAAGAAAGTGCAAAATGAAGTCTTCCGCTGTACTAAACTCTGAAGCTTTCGAGAATTCAACAAAAGAGATAAGTGTGTGGAACATGGAGTCACGAGGAGGCAAGATTCACAAGAAGGCAAAGATCGCACGTGATTGGTCAAAAGAACAATGCTCTCAAGCCAAAGCCTAAAAGATCAAATCAACATATTCACAACAAAAAGAAAGAAGAAAAGACTACGAGCTGAAGAACGAAGACTTAGTATAGTATGCTAGGTTTAGAACTGTGTAACTTGGAGTGACCTCCCTTAGGGGGAGATTGTTAGAAATACGTTTTTAACGTATATTAGAAGTATCGGTCACTCCACAATATTATTAATGTTGTATAGCTCGTAGTTAATGTGTGCTTATTAAGTTAAGTAAGAAACCGACCCATGGGCTTGTCATGGGTCGGCCCAAGCCCATTAGTGGCTTGGATATAAATACCCCTTTCCACCATGGAAAGGGGTTGGTTGTTGATGATTTCATTTCACCATTTAATGAAAAACACATATTTTTCTCTCACTTTCTCTCACTAGTTTCTCTCTCTAGAAATCTTCAACCCACTTCATTGATTCACAAGATTATCAATATTCTACATTAATCTTTTGTTAATCTTGGACTTTAATGACTTAAGGCTCGGGATTTCTTTAAACTCGTCTTTTAATTCTTCAATAAATAAGACTCGAGTTCTTCGGCTTTTAGTAAACTTCCGTCTTTTGACTTTTTCTTCGATAAATCTTTAGAATTGGTCTTGGACTTCCGTTCTTTTTGCACTCTTGACTTCTTGACTTCGTCTTTCATCTTTTCTTCAATAAAAGCCCGTAAATGCCCGTGTTTTCTCCACTTTTCACCTTTTCGTCCTAAATCACAACAAAAACACAAACCACGCATAATTCCGACATAAATGACATAAAATACACGTTTTGACTCGGTTATTATTGTAATTAAGTGGTAAAAAGGATGGGTGTTTACACACCTATCAAATCCCCTACACTTGACCATTGTAATGTCCTCATGCAATGCATTAGTTACAAAGCACGTTTACATTTTTCATCATAAACAATCCACGTTGGCCTTTATTAAAGAGATAGAAAACTATAAACATTCAAAGTAAAGAAATCAAAAGCATACCTTGGGTTTTGGAAATGTCATGAATAATCATCATCCTCAAGTTTTCACTTTCTCCAAACCAAGCTTAAAAACGAGACCATTGTTATTATAAGTTAGTAAACTAACACGAACTCATGTGGGCCAATTATTCACTTAGACTCCCTTATTCCTAGGTGTATCTCTTATATTTTATTGTTGTCTTGAATGATCACGAGGATGCATTGTTGACTTATTTTGATAGTTATTTAGTCCGAAAATAAAGTGAACGATTTAATCAATAGTTAGCTAAAGGACAAAATCTTTTAAAACTGCTTCTCGGGACCTCATAAAGTTCATATCTTGGCATAAATCGCTTCGCGATTTGAGACCTTTCTCGGACCGATATTTGGCAGCGACTTTGATGTAGTGCTTTTGCAACCCTTTAGGAAAAGAGAGGCAAAGTAGTGGTAAGCGTTAAGTGTCGGTTTAGGAAAACCGAGCACTAATGACCAAACAAGTTCGTTTCCCAAGGAGGCAAGTGCGTTGTGTATTGAATTGATATTGATTTGTGATTATATGATTGAGAAAGAAATGAGATTAGAAGAGAAAGACGGTTACGAAAACGAATTAAACTACGACGAAAAAGGCGAACACGTAAAATTCCTAAAAATTAATAAAAATCCCCAATAATATTCTAAGAGTTTACAAAAAATCCAAACTTGCTAAAACCTTTTAATTAATTAGATAATGACTTTTTAATGCTAATTAAAGCCCTCAAAATCACTTTTAATTATTAAAAAGCCTTAGACAAGATCTTATAGTTTGTAAACCTAAAAAATATCCTAATTAAGCTAAAAACTATTTTTAAAAATTTTAAAACCAAATTAAACTATTTTTAAACACTTAAAAACTATTAAAATCACTTAAATCTTAAATTAATTCTAGAAATTAATTGAAAAGTCTTAAAAATATTTGGAAAGTGACAAAACTCCTAATTAACTGTCCTTAACCTAGGAAAAATGTAAAAACTAAAAAAAAATAAAACTTCAATTTTTAATAATAAAATAATAATAAAAAAATTCAAAAAAATTCAAAGTTTATAAAAAAAATCTAAAAAGTTACCAAAAATCTAGAATATTGTAACTAAGACAAAAATACAATTAAAATTTTCTGAAACCTATTTAATAATTTAATATTAAATTTTAAAGTTAGCTAAAAACCCTAAAATCCAATAAAATAAAAAATAAGCTAAATTGAAAACTTAAATAGCTGAAAACCTCAAAAATATGATTAAAAACCTAAAAACTATTTTTTCAGATTTTTAAATTACCTTTTTCTATTTTTTAATGACTTTTTAAGATTAAAACTTAAAATAATCCTAATAAATTAATTAATAATGGGAAAAATAAACTTTTTAAACAGAAAAGTCTTAAAACCTAATACAAACCTAAGAAAAATACTAACTGGTCAATAACTAAAGAAAATAAGCTAAAAATAGCTTAATTATAAGCTGTTAGCTAAAATAAGCTGCAAACCAAAAGCCCTTAAATAAGATATGAAATGAAACCTATCAGTCAAAGTCCCTAGGGCGCAATGGTTAACACGTTTGGTTGTGGGAGGAGTGGCGCAGGTTCGAGTCCTGGCCACGTCCTTTTTGAACTTTTATTTATTTTTTCTTTTTTTTAACTTTTAAAAACTCAAAACCAGACTTACACTTAACTTAAAACAACCTTTTTAATCAAATACAAACAAGAATCAAACTGAAATCAAATCAAAACATGCACAGTTCTCCTTTGTTTCTGATGAACACAAGTGATATTCTTCACTTATGCAGTTTTAATCAAGAGGGCTTGATTTGTGATTTTGGTGGTGTTTTTGTTGGACTAAAGGCACCCTTGTACTCTGTTGAGTACAAGGAGTCATTACAAACACAAAAACAGGCAAGCACAACACAAATTCAAGCACAAAATAAGCAAATAAGGTTGCTGATATGACTTAAGCAGGTTTGGTGATGATAGACTAGATTACTTGCACAAGTTTGAATTTTAACAGCTAATAACTTGCAAATAAGCTAAACACAAAGCATATAACTGAATCACAACCCTCAAATACCCTATAATCTAACAACCACCATGATTTGATGGCAAAATATCAATTAAAACTGGCAGAAAGAATGAATGACTGATTTATGCTATTTTTACCCACTCAAAGCATGCAATAGTGTTCAAAACTTGACCAAACTGAAACTTAAGCACTTATAATACCTAATAACTAACTAATGAGTGAAAATAACAGGTTTTAACACAAAATCAACCAAAGAAATTCAATTAATGTGCAAAACCAAACACCCCTTTAAATTGACTGAAATCAAAATTTTCAAAGCAAGTCTATAAAACACTCAATCAAACTGATTATAAATGATCCTAACATGCATATAATCAACTAGTGAACAAATTAAAACACTTAAACTATCACTTAACAACTTAACATGCAGAATCACATAAAGCACATAATTTTCAGAAAACTAAAAAAATGAAATGAGAAACAAGGAGCTACCTTAAGGGACCTACATCCAGGTCCCTTAGTGGTTGCTTAACCACCTCCAATTGGCTGGGGCCTCTACAGAACTTTGTTGAGATGCTGATGAAGTTTTACTTAACAAAAATGGATGAAAAATGGTCCTTGTTTAGAACCTGCTAAGATCAAAACCAAAACAACAAAAGTGACCTGGTATGAGAGCCAATGAGCTATAAGAATGACTTATAGGCAAGTCCCCTTATAGCTTATAGCTTTTTAAATGGAACAGTGATGTTAAAAATAAGCAAAAAGGTTTTTTACCTCACTTTGCCCTTTTTACCCAAACCTTTATACCCACTACACCTTGATATCTCCAAGATATCAGGGTGATATGGTCATATACAAGCTTGAATATAAGAAGATTATGTGGTTTAACAACCTTTCTAAAAAGAAAACGGATTTAAGAACTTAAAAGAAAACTTGAAAATCAGAAACTTGAAATGCCTTTTTAAAAGAAATATTTCAAACCAAACACAACATGAAAATATAAAAGGTACTCAATCTTTCTCATCAACAACACTTAAACCATTTTCATTCATTAAAAACTGGATTTACAAAGCTGTGAAAAAGGAGAAAAATTAAGAACCGAAAAACTGAAAGTCCTATAAGGTCTTTATATAATAGGCTACAATTGTTCTAGAAGTGAATAGAACTATAAAACCCTAATGATATAAACTTCCCAACTTGCCCTTGGACGAATATTTGAAGATGCCATTTTTTTGAACTTGTCAAGAGCCCATGTGATAATCTTGGCAGTTTGTGAAGGTGCCAGCTGCTTTGGAGTGATCTAGGTCATTCAAATGAGCTTGGGGACCAAGAAAAATGCCTTGGTTCGTTGATGGACTGCTCAGTTTTGTTTTCTTCTTCTTTGTGGGGCAGGGGAGGGTTGGAGAGACACATGGGAGGGGATGGTGACGTTTTGGGGAGGTGGGATGCAATTAGGGTGTAGTTAATTATCAATCTGGAAAAGATCAATAATTAACCCTTTGTTTTAATCAAAGTTCATCCTGGAAATATTAGGGTTTAAGGGTGGATTAGGGTGAGTTTAATCCGGTTTGGGATTAAGGTTAATTTAAAAATGTGTTTGGGAGGGAAGATTAAAATAAGTAAAAGTGGGGTGGTGGAATGCAGACGTGGAGGAAGGGGAGATTTTGATTGGGTGTGGGGTGGAAGTGGGTGATGTGGCAGCTTGTGAGTGGGTGGAGGGAGTTTGGTTGTCTGGCAGGAATGGTCCCCAAAGTCTCACACTTTCTTCATGTTGTGTAAAATGGCTATCAATGCCTAAATAACAAGTAACAACTTTAGGGCAGTTGTCACTTTTGGCACAAATACTTCCAAACTTGAAACAAGGACTAAACATGCAATTTCTTCATTCTTCAAGGGATGTTCTTGACATGTCTTCATACTTTAAGGCTTTGACTTGTTTGTTGACTTCTTGGAGGACCATTATTGACAATTTAGTTTTGTTGAGGGACTAAATTTGCCAATTCTTCAAAGTTAAGGGTCCTTTTTGTAATTTTGACAAACTTTAGGGACCAAACTTGTAATTATGAAGATACAAGGGTATAAAGTGTCAATTCTTCATAATTGGAGGACCCTTCTTCATAATTCTTCAAATCTTCAAGGACTTTCTTTGGAAAATTCTTCATTAGGTCTTGGTTCATCGTGCGGCTTCGTTTCCCGTGTTCGTTTTTGACTGATTCTTGTGATCTTTTGTCATTTTCTCAATATCCGTACCTAAAATACACAAGCAACAAACACAAGCATATATTTGGGTATTTTGATGATATTTAATGCATTTTAAGCCCTATTTGGACGATGAGACTATGTATAAAAGCAGTCTCATCACTCCCCCATACTAAACCATTGTCGTGCCCTCACGCAATGCTAGAATAAAGTATCATAGCATCTCCAAAATTCATTTTTATTCACTTTATTGAAATAATAAACTAGCTACACTATTACTACTACTTGTGTTTTAGACATAATGTATGATTTTCATCGCAAAATGGGACGTTTAGGTTCATAGAATAAGAACACGTGAATGCTTTGTTAGAAATAATTTCATCGTCCTCGATTTTCACTCTAATTCCATGCTAAGCGTGTAACGAGATCATTGTCATTATAAGTTAGTAATGCTAACACTACTCATATGCCCTAATCACGTACTTATCCTCCCATTATTCCTAAGTTGTATCATTAAATTAATAATTCATCCTAATAGACAACGATGTCAAAAAATTAAGTCAACAAGAAGGATCGATAAACACGGTTTTATAACGGTTTTTAACATGAGACTTATTACCAAGACTTTTATACGCCCCTTAACGGAAGGGCCTTATTATCTTTGGTTTACCTCCATCTTTTATTCAACTTCGCCATGAAGCTTTTATTATGACTTCGGTCTTGCCTTGATCTGCCTCATCGGTGGTTTTATTAGCCAAAGACGTATATCCTCACACTAAAGCGAATTTTGGATCTTTAAAGCTTCGAAGATTAAGGCTTGGTTCACTTTCAATTTTGCATAGATTTTTCGGCCTTGCGAGCTTCAAATTTTTGCTTAATTTAGGTGAGCACTTGAAATCTTATTATTAGGTGAAGCTTTCGATTATTCGGGTGCCAATACTTCAAAACCGTGACGCTGGCGATACCTTAATGTTTTCCCAATTTAATTACATGGAAGCTACTAAAACAAATTAGAAACCAACAATAGTGACTAAACCGCTAAATCAATATTTATTAACAATTTATTTATCAAAAGCGTGGGGAGAATAAGCTAATAATTACTACACATGAGATCGTGACGATTACGAGACTTATAAATAACTCTATCATTTATCGTCCTCATTTAAGAGACTTAGCCTAAAAAGTTAAGGAATCGAAGCTAAGTGCTCAACACGCACGGTCGAGTCAAAAATTACTCTTATTCTCACCATCGGAAAACCTACATTCGTGTCTTAAACACTTATGAAAAATACGAAAAATTTTAAAATTTGGCCATTTTTAGCCTTATTTGCAACAAAACGATAAACAAAAAGATAAACTTTGGAAAGCGTGAAGCTTTGGCAAGGCAAGTATCTATTCACCCCCCCCATACTAAAGTTAAACATTGTCCTCAATGTTTCGAGTCTAGGGGTGCAAACACCCCCATACTAGAGACGTAGTCGAATGCCTAATCTAGCATGGAAAGGGTGTAACTGTTAAATTTAAAGCCGTTTATGAAGTGTGCTAAAAACCTAAGGTTAGAACATCAAAAGGATATATCATGGATATTGAGAAATGTCTCCAAATCAAACGATCGAGTGCTCCCATGAAACGAACACGAGAGGCTCCAATCGTGAAGATCATGATCTAAAATCCACAATTCACAAACAACCACGAAACAAAGGTTGGAAGGGCACAAATCCCCACACGTAAGCTACATTAGAAAGCGATAATATGTACATAGGATAATCATGGGACTCCCCCACGAGGCACCTCGTTTTTTATTACCGAGTCATGAGCTCGACTCGATCCCCTCAATACTAATTATCATTGGGGAAGGTGACTTGGTCGAGGTAGTTCAAGGATGGAACTTCCCCGCCAAAGTAGTGCTTCAACCTATGTCCATTCACCTTGAAGTTAGGACCATCATCTTGAGCTAGCTCGATGGTCCCATACGGAAACACTTGAGTCACGGTAAATGGACCGGACCAACGGGATTTCAATTTACTGGAAAAGATTTTTAATCTCGAATTAAAAAGCAAAACTTGATCCCCAATGTTAAAAACCCGGTTTTTAATTTTAGAATCATGCAACTTTTTAGTTTTCTCTTTATAAATCAATGAATTTTCATAAGCAATATCCCTTAATTCATCTAATTGATTTAATTGCATTTTCCGGTGTTTTCCCGCGGTCTCCATGTCATCATTACAATGCTTTAGGGCCTAATAAGCCTTGTGTTCTAACTCGATAGGCATATGACAATTCTTTCCATACACAAGCTTATAGGGAGTGCACCCAATGGGCGTCTTATGAGCGATCCTAAAGGCCCATAAAGCATCGTCCAACTTATCCGACCATGATTGTCGGTTCTCCTTAACGGATCTCTCCAAGATCCTCTTCAAAGCTCGGTTTGAAACCTCGACTTGCCCACTCGTTTGTGGGTGATAAGCCGTAGAAAGCCGATGTGTAACCCCATATTTCCTTAGAACCCTTTCAAATTGGTCGTTACAAAAATGGGTTCCACGATCGCTTATGATAGCACGAGGGGTTCCAAACCGAGAAAACAAGCTTTTCAAGAACTTAACTACCACACGAGCATCATTGGTGGGCAAGGCCTTGGCCTCCACCCACTTAGAAAGGTAGTCAACCGCAACGAGAATGTACTTATTACCACGAGATGATGGGAACGGCCCCATAAAGTCTATACCCCACACGTCAAAGATCTCACACACTTGAATGATGTATTGTGGCATTTCATCTTTTTGTGAGGATTTTCCTTGTCGTTGGCATGCATCACAAGACTTCACAAGAATTTGTGCATCTCGGTAAATAGTAGGCCAAAAGAAGCCGGCATCAAACACCTTCTTAGCCGTGAGATTAGCACCGTGGTGACCACCCGTGGGTCCCTCATGGCAAGCTCTAAGGATGTTAGAAGCATCGGTGCCAAATACACAACGTCGGATGGTTTGATCCGCACAAGTTCGAAATAAGTAAGGGTCGTTCCAAAAGTAGAACTTGACGTCACGAAAGAATTTTCGTTTTTGTTGAGTCGTCATACCCTTAATGATGAAGTTTCCCGCATGGTAATTTGCAAAATCCGCAAACCATGGGGTAGAAGAATCAAGTTCAGAATTCACTACACCAAGTGTCTCGAGCGGAAATGTTTCGGTGATTTCCTTGGGCTCGTAAACACTTTGGTGAGGATCTTCCAAACGAGAAAGATGATCGGCCGCTAGATTCTCGGCTCCTTTTTTGTCAACAATGGTGTGATCAAATTCTTGAAGGAGGAGAATCCAACGAAGTAGTCTCGGCTTAGCATCTTGCTTTTCCATGAGATACTTAATAGCCGAATGGTCCGTATACACTATGCATTTAGTCAAGACGAGATAAGGTCGAAATTTCTCAAATGCATACACCACGGCAAGGAACTCCTTTTCCGTTGTAGTGTATTTAAGTTGAGCCTCGGTCATCATCTTGCTAGCATAGTGAATAGGCAAGAAGTGCTTATCATGACGTTGCCCCAAAACGGCCCCTATAGCGTAATCACTAGCATCACACATAAGCTCAAAGGGGAGGTTCCAATTGGGAGCAACAAGAATGGGAGCTTCGGTAAGTTTCCTCTTAAGGATTTCAAAGGCTCGTACACAATCTTCGTCAAAGACAAAACGTACCTCTTTTTCAAGAAGATGTGTAATAGGTCGAGAAATCTTTGAAAAGTCCTTGATGAATCAACGATAAAAGCCCGCGTGGCCTAGGAAACTCCTAACTCCCTTTACGGTTTTGGGATGAGGCAATTTGGCGATGACGTCTATCTTAGCTTGATCTACCTCAATCCCCGCTTTCGAGACCTTGTGCCCTAAGACGATTCCACTCTTAACCATAAAATGACATTTTTCCCAATTGAGCACAAGGTTGGTTTCCTCACAACGTTTTAACATTCTCTCAAGGTTCGACAAACACGAAGTGAAAGAATCACCAAACATGGAAAAGTCATCCATGAAGACTTCCATCGTCTTCTCGATCATATCATGAAAAATAGCCATCATGCATCGTTGAAAAGTTCCCGGTGCATTACAAAGTCCGAATGGCATTCTACGATAGGCAAACGTTCCATATGGACACGTAAACGTAGTTTTTTCTTGATCACGAGGGTCGATGGGAATTTGGAAATAACAGGAAAAACCATCTAAAAAGCAATAGAAATCGTTTCTCGCAAGACGCTCCAACATTTGGTCCATGAAGGGCAAGGGAAAATGGTCTTTTCGAGTGGCTTCATTCACTTTTCGATAGTCAATGCACACTCTCCACCCTGTCACGAGTCTAGTGGGAATTAACTCGTTGGCATCGTTTGGCACAACGGTCATTCCTCCCTTTTTAGGGACACAATGAATAGGACTCACCCAAGGGCTATCGGAAATAGGGTAAATCATTCCCGCGTCAAGGAGTTTAAGGACCTCCTTTTTGATGACGTCGTGAATTTTGGGGTTCACCCTCCTTTGACTTTGGATTGTGGGCTTGAAATCCTCCTCCATTAAGATTTTGTGGGTACAAAACTTGGGATCGATTCCCTTAATGTCGGATAACTTCCACGCAATCGCCCCTTTGTGGTCCTTTAGAACATCGACAAGTGCGGTTTTTTCATCATTCGAAAGATCCTTCGCAATAATAACCGGCAACTTGTCGTCCTCCTCCAAATAGACATATTCGAGGTGAGGAGGTAAATCTTTCAACTCGAGGATAGGTGGTTCCTCAAGTGAAGATTTGGGCTCGATACTCATAACCTCCTCGGGTGGAGGAAATGGGAAATCGTTAAGAAAATCCTTGATAATCGAGAAGTCCTCATCGTTGTCGAGGTCTTCGTCACAAGTACGTGGAACATTGCATTCTTCCAACGTAAAACCACCACCTTCGAAAGGAGTGAACGTTGGTGTCTAATTATCAAGAATTGGATCTAACATAGTGGGATTGCCACTAGTTTCTTCATCACCAAACCCTAAAACTTCTTGTGAAAATTCCTCGCAAACCACGTCGATCATATCAACGAGGTTTATGGTAGCAACGGAATAAACATGAGAAAGTTGAGAATTTTGAGTTGCGTTTATAACAAGTTCCTCGTCGTTGAAACGTAAGGTGATCTTTCTAGCATGCACATCAATTAAAGCCATAGACGTATCTAAAAACGAACGACCTAAAATAAGAGGAACTTGAGGATCCGTGGGGATATCAACAACGATAAAGTCTACGAGATAGTAGAACTTCCCCACTTTCACAAAAACGTCTTCCGCCAAACCACATGCGAGAATCGTGGAATGGTCGGCCAACTCAATAGACATTCGTGAAGGAGTAAGATTAGGAAGATTGAGCGACTTGAAGATTGCAAGTGGCATCAAATTAATGCTAGCACCAAGATCGGCCAAGGCATAGCATTCTTCCATATCTTGAATTGCACAAGGGATCAAATATTTACCGGGATCACCGACTTTTTGAGGTATGCGATTAAGATAAACCGACGAACAAGTAGACATTTGGTGCAATTTCTCCTTGTTGTTCAACATACTCTTAAAGTTAGCGGCAAATCGAGGCATCATGACCAAAGCATCAGCGAAACTCACATTAAGGTGCAACTCACGAAACATTTTCATAAAAATCTCAAATTGGTAGTTGTCGCGCTCTTGTCGTTTCTCCTTCCTAAGTCTCGATGGGTAAGGCAAGGGTGGTGTGGGTTGGGGCGTAGGCATAGCCTTTGGAATCTCGGGTTCCAATGTTGGTAAAGGGTCGACCGTAGGTGTGGCATGAGCGGTACTTTGTAGGCTTGTGATATGCTCCTTTTCGACCACCACCTCGGGTTCTTCCTCAATTTCCTCCACCGTTGGAGTAATTGGTTGAGGAGTCGGTTCTTTAAGTGTCTTACCACTACGTGTGGTAATCACTTTCATCTCTCCCTTCGGGTTTGAAACGGTGTTACTAGGAAGACCACTTGAAGTAGAGGCTTTGTTTCCCATGACGGCTTCTAAAATGGCATTAAGCTTAGCATCTTGACTATTAAACATCAAATCTTGACTAGCGGCTTTTTGGTCAATTCTTTGTTCAAGCCTAGCATGACTTTGTTCAATCTTATTGTTTTGACCTCTAATTTGATTAGCAAAATCATTTTTCAACTCATTTCTCATGTTAAGATTTTCCTTCACAAAATTAGCTAACTCCTTGGTGTTTTTAGCCGTGTCCCTAGCTTGACTAGCCAATTGCTCTTGAATGTTTTCCAAAATCTTATCATTTGCCGTAGCGTAATTCAAAAAGTCCATTGGAAGTTCTTTAGTGTAAACATTTTGAAGACCTTGACTTGTGTTTTGAAAATTACGGTTTTGATTTTGATTTTGCAATTGGCTACTAGTTCCTTGATTCCCATAGTTGTTATTACCCTTGTAATTGTTTCTTTGATTGCTTTGGTAACCAACTTGATTGTTTCGATAATTGTTAGCATTTTGATTTGGTGGAAAACCCGGTGGAGTCAATTGATTAGTGCGAGGAACTTGACCGTTTTGGTTATAAGTTCCCGCGGCCGCGAAGGCACTCGAAGTGTTACCACCGTTGGTAATGCACTCAGAATAATCGTGAGCTCCACCACAATACATACAAGAAACCTCAACCGCTTTAATCGTAGCGGGAGTGGGTTGTTCACCAACTTTAAACTCAATTAACAATCCTTTCAACTTATCAAAAATTTTGTTCTCCAAATTAGCCTCGATTTGACAAGCATCAATGGTATGTGACAATGAAGGCGAAGGTGTAGACGAAGTCTTATGAACACTCGACGTGCTACGAGGACTATAGACCTTAGACCTATTCTCAATGATTAACAATGCTTCCTCGACCGTCTTACACAAAAAATTACCACCCGCGGCGGCATTAAGATAATCACGCTCATGATCGTTCAAGCCATTGTAAAACGCGTCTATTTGATGCAAGTCGGAAAAACCATGATGAGGACATTCGTGCAACATTTCCTTAAACCTATTCTAATCCGTTGAAAAACTCTCATTATACTCTTGTGAAAACTTTAAAATCTCGTTTTTCAAGTGCGTAGTCTTAGAGGGCGGAAAAAATTGGTTCACGAATTTTGAAACGAGATCCTTCCACGTCAATATAGAATTGGGAGGCTCTTTCTCTAACCAAATTTTTGCGGGCCCCGCTAAGGAATACGGAAAAAGCATCATCTTAATCGAGTCGTTTGAGACGTCCTTAAACTTGCATGTGGCGGTGAGACGATTAAATTGGCGAATGTGGTTATGAGGGTTGTCCTTTTCGTCACCTTGAAACTTGTTGTTTTGAATCATGGACAACAAACCCGTCTTAACCTCAAAATTCTCCGCAAGGATAGCGGGAATCACAATCGCTTCTCCATAACCCTCGGTGGGTGCTTGAAGCAACTCCATCATAGTTCGATTAGCCATGGGTGCTTCTTTCACTATAATGGGTTCGTCAATAGGAGACTCCTCACTAGAAGGAGTGATGGATTTGTTTCTTCGTTTACGAGCACGTCTTGCTTTAGAGCGAGTTTGCATAAACGTCACGTACAACGAGAAGGCGAGCAAAGAAGATTCTTTTTGGTGTTTTTACTTTTTCAATTTTTTTGTGGTTTTTGATTGTTTTTACTTTTTTTTTTGGATTTTTGGAATGTATTAAGTAGACCAAAATCTACAAATCTCCTCCTTAATGAAATCTCTTGATTAAAGAAGCCTCAAGGAATGAAAATGATCACGTGAAGTGAACGCCTTCGATGACTTTAGAACGATGGTGGAACACCAAATCGTTCAAGAGGGTTTAATCAATAGAAACCAAGAAAATATATATGATACTTAAGTAATACTTTGGGCGGCAAAACCCTCGATTAGCTTTCAAAATCAAAATACGCACAAGCAAGCGGAGGAAACGAGGCGGCGCGAAGCACTTAAGAGCCTTTTTCCTTTAGGTCGTGAAATACAACCGCCTTATACCCACCTTATAGTTTGTATTTTTCAAAATCGAGCTTCACGAAAGTATTTATCTATTTTTGCCTTTTTCTTTGGTTTGAGATTCGAATACAATGATTGGGTAATGACCTCCCAAGTCAAGGTTGTGATTTCTCACGTATTTGGAGTACTTGTGAATTTATTGTTCTACGTATACAATATAGTAATAGTATTCACAAAAAACGAAAAACCGATAATACGTATTAGTAGAGTGCTACTAATACAATTACTTTTATGGCTATATTTAAAAACAAGAATTGTCCAATCAAAACACAACACGCCTCCCAGGCAGCGGCGCAAAAATGATGTAGTGCTTTTGCAACCTTTTAGGAAAAGAGAGGCAAAGTAGTGGTAAGCGTTAAGTGTCGGTTTAGGAAAACCGAGCACTAATGACCAAACAAGTTCGTTTCCCAAGGAGGAAAGTGCGTTGTGTATTGAATTGATATTGATTTGTGATTATATGATTGAGAAAGAAATGGGATTAGAAGAGAAAGACGGTTACGAAAACGAATTAAACTACGACGAAAAAGGCGAACACGTAAAATCGTAAATAGTGCCAAAATTAAAATTTTAACCTAAAAATTCCTAAAAATTACTAAAAATCCCCAATAATATTCTAAGAGTCTACAAAAAATCCAAACTTGCTAAAACCTTTTAATTAATTAGATAATGACTTTTTAATGCTAATTAAAGCCCTAAAAATCACTTTTAATTATTAAAAAGCCGTAGACAAGATCTTATAGTTTGTAAACCTCAAAAATATCCTAATTAAGCTAAAAACTATTTTTAAAAATTTTAAAACCAAATTAAACTATTTTTAAACACTTAAAAACTATTAAAATCACTTAAATCTTAAATTAATTCTAGAAATTAATTGAAAAGTCTTAAAAATATTTGGAAAGTGACAAAACTCCTAATTAAGTGTCCTTAACCTAGGAAAAATGTAAAAACCAAAAAAAATAAAACTTCAATTTTTAATAATAAAATAATAATAAAAAAATTCAAAAAAATTCAAAGTTTATTAAAAAAATCTAAAAAATTACCAAAAATCTAGAATATTGTAACTAAGACAAAAATGCAATTAAAATTTTCTGAAACATATTTAATAATTTAATATTAAACTTTAAAGTTAGCTAAAAACCCTAAAATCCAATAAGATAAAAAATAAGCTAAATTGAAAACTTAAATAGCTGAAAACCTCAAAAATATGATTAAAAACCTAAAAACTATTTTTTCAGATTTTTAAATTACCTTTTTCTATTTTTTAATGACTTTTTAAAATTAAAACTTAAAATAATCCTAATAAATTAATTAATAATAGGAAAAATAAACTTTTTAAACAGAAAAGTCTTAAAACCTAATACAAACCTAAGAAAAATACTAACTGGTCAATAACTAAAGAAAATAAGCTAAAAATAGCTTAATTATAAGTTGTTAGCTAAAATAAGCTGCAAACCAAAAGCCCTTAAATAAGATATGAAATGAAACCTATCAGTCAAAGTCCCTAGGGCGCAATGGTTAACATGTTTGGTTGTGGGAGGAGTGGCGCAGGTTCGAGTCTTGGCCACGTCCTTTTTGAACTTATTTTTTTTTCTTTTTTTTAACTTTTAAAAACTCAAAACCAGACTTACACTTAACTTAAAACAACCTTTTTAATCAAATACAAACAAGAATCAAACTGATATCAAATCAAAACGTGCCCAGTTCTCCTTTGTTTCTGATGAACACAAGTGATATTCTTCACTTGTGCAGTTTTAATCAAGAGGGCTTGATTTGTGATTTTGGTGGTGTTTTTGTTGGACTAAAGGCACCCTTGTACTCTGTTGAGTACAAGGAGTCATTACAAACACAAAAACAGGCAAGCACAACACAAATTCAAGCACAAAATAAGCAAATAATGTTGCTGATATGACTTAAGCAGGTTTGGTGATGATAGACTAGATTACTTGCACAAGTTTGAATTTTAACAGCCAATAACTTGCAAATAAGCTAAACACAAAGCATATAACTGAATCACAACCCTCAAATACCCTATAATCTAACAACCACCAAGATTTGATGGCAAAATATCAATTAAAACTGGCAGAAAGAATGAATGACTGATTTATGCTATTTTTACCCACTCAAAGCATGCAATAGTGTTCAAAACTTGACCAAACTGAAACTTAAGCACTTATAATACCTAATAACTAACTAATGAGTGAAAATAACATGTTTTAACACAAAATCAACCAATGAAATTCAATTAATGTGAAAAACCAAACACCCCTTTAAATTGACTGAAATCAAAATTTTCAAAGCAAATCTATAAAACACTCAATCAAACTAATTATAAATGATCCTAACATGCATATAATCAACTAGTGAACAAATTCAAACACTTAAACTATCACTTAACAACTTAACATGCAGAATCACATAAAGCACATAATTTTCAGAAAACTAAAAAATTGTAATGAGAAACAAGGAGCTACCTTAAGGGACCTACATCCAGGTCCCTTAGTGGTTGCTTAACCACCTCCAATAGGCTGGGGCCTATGCAGAACTTTGTTGAGATGCTGATGAAGTTTTACTTAACAAAAATGGATGAAAAATGGTCCTTGTTTAGAACCTGCTAAGATCAAAACCAAAACAACAAAAGTGACCTGGTATGAGAGCCAATGACCTATAAGAATGACTTATAGGCAAGTCCCCTTATAGCTTATAGCTTTTTAAATGGAACAGTGATGTTAAAAATAAGCAAAAAGGTTTTTTACCTCACTTTTCCCTTTTTACCCAAACCTTTATACCCACTACACCTTGATATCTCCAAGATATCAGGGTGATATGGTCATATACAAGCTTGGATATAAGAAGCTTATGTGGTTTAACAACCTTTCTAAAAAGAAAACAGATTTAAGAACTTAAAAGAAAACTTGAAAATCAGAAACTTGAAATGCCTTTTTAAAAGAAATATTTCAAACCAAACACATCATGAAAATATAAAAGGTACTCAATCTTTCTCATCAACAACACTTAAACCATTTTCATTCATTAAAAACTAGATTTACAAAGCTGTGAAAAAGGAGAAAAATTAAGAACCGAAAAACTGAAAGTCCTATAAGGCCTTTATATAATAGGCTACAATTGTTCTAGAAGTGAATAGAACTATAAAACCCTAATGATATAAACTTCCCAACTTGCCCTTGGACGAATATTTGAAGATGCCATTTTTTTTGAACTTGTCAAGAGCCCATGTGATGATCTTGGCAGTTTGTGAAGGTGCCAGCTGCTTTGGAGTGATCTAGGTCGTTCAAATGAGCTTGGGGACCAAGTAAAATGCCTTGGTTCGTTGATGGACTGCTCAGTTTTGTTTTCTTCTTCTTTGTGGGGCAGGGGAGGGTTGGAGAGACACATGGGAGGGGATGGTGACGTTTTGGGGAGGTGGGATGCAATTAGGGTGTAGTTAATTATCAATCTGGAAAAGATCAACAATTAACCCTTTGTTTTAATCAAAGTTCATCCTGGAAATATTAGGGTTTAAGGGTGGATTAGGGTGAGTTTAATCCGGTTTGGGATTAAGGTTAATTTAAAAATGTGTTTGGGAGGGAAGATTAAAATAAGTAAAAGTGGGGTGGTGGAATGCAGACGTGGAGGAAGGGGAGATTTTGATTGGGTGTGGGGTGGAAGTGGGTGATGTGGCAGCTTGTGAGTGGGTGGAGGGAGTTTGGTTGTCTGGCAGGAATCGTCCCCAAAGTTTCACACTTTCTAAATGTTGTGTAAAATGGCTATCAATGCCTAAATAACAAGTAACAACTTTAGGGCAGTTGTCACTTTTGGCACAAATACTTCCAAACTTGAAACAAGGACTAAACATGCAATTTCTTCATTCTTCAAGGGCTATTCTTGACATGTCTTCATACTTTAAGGCTTTGACTTGTTTGTTGACTTCTTGGAGGACCATTATTGACAATTTAGTTTTTTTGAGGGACTAAATTTGCCAATTCTTCAAAGTTAAGGGTCCTTTTTGTAATTTTGACAAACTTTAGGGACCAAACTTGTAATTATGAAGATACAAGGGTATAAAGTGTCAATTCTTCATAATTGTAGGACCCTTCTTCATAATTCTTCAAATCTTCAAGGACTTTCTTTGGAAAATTCTTCATTAGGGCTTGGTTCATCGTGCGGCTTCGTTTCCTGTGTTCGTTTTTGACTGATTCTTGTGATCTTTTGTCATTTTCTCAATATCCGTACCTAAAATACACAAGCAACAAACACAAGCATATATTTGGGTATTTTGATGATATTTAATGCATTTTAAGCCCTATTTGGACGATGAGACTATGTATAAAAGCAGTCTCATCAGACTTCATACTTCAAGCCTTGAGAGACGTTCATGAAATAATGGTCTTCTCTTCATATAGGAATTTCTTCACTTGAAGTTTTGAGAGATTCATACTTGGACCACGACTTCTTCATTTTTCTCCAATCTTTATTTTGGACTTTGATATACAACGATCCGCCTCCTTTTTAACTTGGATCTATTTATCCTCATACCTTGCTAGGGTCTTTTCGGATACACTTCTCCATGACTTTTGGGGCGTTTTTGCTTTTCGTCGTGTGTCTCGATCCTTCATATTGATTTTCGATAAATGATTCTTCACATCACTTGGGATCTTTAGCAACAAAATATAGCCCTCATGTCTTGTTAGGACCTTTTTGGACTCGCCAATCTTCGCATCCCGCTTCAATAAGTTATGCCTTGGCTATGAACTCTAATCCATACCGAGCAACTTTTAAACGATCTTGGGCTAGAAGCTAAGTAACTTTTCAAATCGTAAAACCTTATTTACTGCAGATAAATTTATTAGCAAGCGATGGGAGAATAGGCTCATAATTAACTCACATAAATTCTCGAAAGAATACCAGACTTATAATTGACTCTATCATCTCTCGTTCTCCACAGTTTAAAATCTCAAGGAATGAGACTCGTGGATGCTTAGCCTATTAAATCAAAGTTTTGGGTTTTCGAGTCGCCTATAGGATCTTGCAAACTCTTAGACTTTTTCAAGTTTAGAAATCGCATTTTAAAGTTCCCTTGATAAACGACTCTCTAGGATCAATTATAGGAACTTGCGAAAAGTTCTTGTTCTTAACCCTTGAGAGTTAAGACTTTCGCGTTTTATAGCTCCCTATATAAAAGCCTAGCAAAACTTGACTTAAACACGTTAAGGATACTAGCTAGAGTAAACTAAGATAAGTAAACTCGGGTTGAGTCAAAAGATTCACAACGTTTGAAAATTAAAACCACTTTATTAAAGATTTATTCTAGCAAAGAAAGAAAATAACTATACAAAGGGAAAAACTAATAGGCCAAAATAGATCAAAAATTTTGAAAAATGTCGAAAAATTGATTTTCCGGTTAAAATGAGGACAAATACAAGGTAAAGGCCACTTAACTTCGATAGAAGTACCCCCTACACTTAACATAAACATTGTCCTCAATGTTTAAGCATGTGGGAGTAAACTCCACTCCACTTAGGACATTGTGCACTTTGTTTAAATCTCGCTAAGGAAGAAACAACTAAAGAGATTCCTATTTTAATATTGAGAAAATATAAAATAGTGAATCGAAAAGAGTTTAGGATAGAACCGGGAAGATGGAACACGGAATCATGGGTCGTCAAGAATCATCAAGAGTGGATCATTAAGCGCTCGAATCCCTGATTAAGAGAGGAGAGGAAATAGCAAACCAACGGGTCTCCCCTACACTTAGGATAAAGAAAGCGAAAAGATAGATACATGGGTTGCCTCCCAAGAAGCGCTTGATTTTTGATTACCGAGTTGTGAGCCTGACTCGACCTTGATCATCATAGGAAGAAGCATGAAACATATCCACCAGGATCAAAGACATAGTTTTCGTCCATCAAATAGCACAAGCTTAAGGCGAACAAGGCAAGCCAAAGAAAAGTAGGCAAGGTTCCCTTAAGCAGCGATGGAGCACGGTGGAAGCAAGGGTGAAGTGGTGCAAGCAGATTTCCATAAGCTCCAAAGATATTTCCTTTTATTTCATAAGGTGGATACTGAGATGGCTGCAGAATAGCAATACCGGGGTCGAACACCTTTTCCTTTAGGGGAAAATAGCACTCAGGCTCAGCAGAGTGTGAAGAAGATCCGCGAAGAAGCAAAACCTCGTCCTCATAGGGGGGACAAAGAGGTGTTAAATCATATGTGCTGCGGATATTGGTGTCGACCGGTTTCTTCTCCTTTGAAAGAATGTTCTTCAAATCCAAAGTAGGATCAAGACGATAATCTTCAAAATCATAAGGAGGAGCATCACTCTCATGAGGGAAGCAAGTGTTAAGAAACGTAGAGAATTCTTCCTCAAATGAGTAATCGTCCAAAGTAGGATCGAGTGATGGCGGAGGATCTTCATCATGTGAAGAATCGCTCGAAAGAGTATCAGCCTCATCGAAATCATCGAAAGTAGGCATCTAGGGATACTCGGAGGTACAATCATCAAAATCATCCGAATCTGAGCTAGAATCATCATCATAAGCATCGAAGATCGATGGAGAATCATAAATGGGAGAAGGGTCCAAATTGGAGAGAGAATCATCCACATCATCATGAAAGAGTGGATTATCAATGCAAGAGTCGAATAGCGGATTGTTGTAGATGACAAAATCATCGAGCACATTAATCATATTCACGGATTCTCTTCCAAAGAATTTGCTTGTAAGCTTCCCCATTTTAAAAACTTGTGAATCATTCCCGACTCTTAAGATTAACTCACCTTCGGCAACATCAACAAGAGCTCGTCCGGTTCTCAAGAATGGCCGACCAAGTATTAAAGGAATACGAGGCTCAATTTCATAATCAACAACGACAAAATCGACCGGGAAAGTAAATGTGCCAACTTTGATGAACACGTCTTCGGCTATACCAACGGGGTAAGCGAGAGTGCGATTTGCAAGTTCAAGAGTCATCTTTGTTGGAGTGAGGTCAGGTAATGATAGTGTTTTCCAAACACTCAAAGGCATCAAATTAATATTGGCCCCGAGATCAGCAAGGGCAGTAAATTCTTCGGTTTTGTTAAAAATGCACAGCAACACAAAACGACCGGGATCTCCAAGCTTTTCCGAAAGTTCTTTAAGAATAACTGCAGAGCAGTTTTCGTTTAAGCGTGTGTTGGCGAGCTCAATCAACTTTTCCTTCTTGTTAAGAAATTCCTTGAATGCTTTGACAAATTTCGTCATGTGGACAAGTGCTTCGAGAAGGCTAATGTTGAAGTTCATTTGAGAGATCATCTTCACATAGCTCGACACTTGAGAGTCATCCTTGGTTAGCATTTTGGTCTTGCCTAAGCTAGAAGGATATGGGATATTAGGTTTGGGTGGTGAAGGTGTAGTTGTAGGTAAAGGTTGAGATGTTGAAGGGTCCTTCCTAGGTACATCGTCATGACGAGGCGGAGACGGTAATGGTGCACTAATACTAGGTGTAGGAGGAGGTGTAGATGATGGGGGTGGGATCGGTGGATTGACAATGGTAATTCCACTACGAGTAGTAATAGCACTCACATTTGCTCGCGGATTGGTGACGGTGTTTGAAGGTAGAGAACTTGTAGTAGAAGGTTGTGCGGCGAGCAAGAAACTAGCAAGCATATTCTTCAAATCATTTGTTTGATTGCTGAAGGAGGATTGGATATTATCGCGAAGCTCAGATCTTATCTCATTCCCTTGCTTGGTGATATCCCCTTTCAGATTGAAAATTTGGCTCTGAAGATTCTTGATTTGCTCACCTTGGGTTCTGATTATGGCTTCAACATCGGGGTTAATGGGTGGGGTTTGTTGAGCGGGTGGGTGATAAGGATTAGAAGCTCTTGGTGGGATTTAGTTGCTTCTATTGTAGTTGTTGGCGGGGTTTTGATTTTGAGGAGAAAAACCGGGTGAAAGGTAGTTGTTGGACCGGTAACTCAGCAAATTTCTATCCCCTTGTTGTCGAGCTTGGTAGTTTTCCGGTGAATAATTACCATAAGCTGCATACACATTTTCCGGATTTCCTTGTGTAGAAGGACAATCGGTGTATGAGTGTGGACCGCCGCATGTTTCACAAGAAGGTGCAACCGCTTTAACTTGTTGTTGTTGGTTTGAGGCGAGAAGCAAGATACTTTTGCTCATTTCAGTCATCATGCGGGTGAGTTCGGTCATATCAGGGTTTGCTGAAGTTGAAGAAACATTGACTCTCGGGTTGTTCCTTGAAGAAGCAGAAGAATCCCAATTTTTGTGGTGATTAGTCATGTTCTTAATAAGCTCTCTACACTCCTCGGGTCTCCTTTTCATGAATGTGCCACCGGCGGCTGCATTAATCGTATCACGATCTCGAAAAGTCAAACCGTTGTAGAAAGTATCAATTAAGGTCACAGGGAGCATGTTGTGGTTTGGAAAACGATCAATCAAGACATTATATCTTTCCCAAGCATCAAAGAGAGATTCATCGGGATCTTGCATGAAACCGCTGATTTGATTGCGAAGGCTCGTGACCATGGATGGTGGAAAGTAGCACGACAAAAAGCGTTGAGTCATGTCATCCCAAGTGTGAATAGAATTCTTCGGTAGACGATCAAACCATTTCTCGGCATGATGTGATAAAGTATGCGGAAAGAGTTTTAGGCGAAGAACATCCATTGTGGCACCGGGCAACTTCATGCTTTGAGTGATTGTAATGAACTTGTCGAGGTGTTTGTTGGCATCATCATCAGGCATTCCGGCGAATGGATTAGTTTGCACTTGCTGAATCATGTGGTGCTTCAACGAAAACTCCGGAGCGTTGAATTGCATCGGCGCAATCGGTCCTCCTCGTCCAAACATGGTAGGTTGACAAAGTTCCTCCATTGTCCGAAGATCCGGCTGTGGAAGAACATTGTTGTTATTGTTGAGGTGTGGTGGATTATTATTGTTGTTAACACCTGACATACTTAAATCTTCTCGAGTGTCGGGCTCTTGATAATTAGAAGATCTAGTACGCATACACCTGAAAATGCAAAAGAAAAAGAAACCAAACACAAAGACAATATATATACACAATAAAAATAAAATCTTTTTGGATTTTTGAAAATTTTAATTTTTATGGATTTTTATCAATTTTTAATTTTTATGATTTTTTAGATTTTTTTTTAGGTAAGAAAAATAACGCTCACAAGTGAACGGATCCCAAAAAGCAACGCGTCTCTCACAGAAAACCGTTAATCTTTACGAAAAGAGCCGGCAGCGGCGCCATTTGATAACTAGGTTTTTGCCTAGTAAGAAAATTATCGTTCTAGAGGTCTTAACGAATTGATCTAGGTTCTATGTGCGACTCAGTCGTTCTTTGGTGAAACAAATAGTTGTGTCGTTGTAGTTATTAAAAGTGCAAAGCTTAAAAGTAAATGGCGGTAAAGTAAAAAGCGTTAAAATTAAAATGGCGTTAAAATAAATCTAAGTCTAATTAAAAGAAAGGGTGCAATATTAAAAACTTTGAAAAGTAAAATAATTAAATGACTTGAATTTAAAAGCGTGACGAAAATTAAAATTAGACAAAGTATTAAAATGACAACTTAAAATAAAACAAGACAAAATAGAAAAGTAATACCCAATCGGAATGTATTCCGATCAGACTTCAGTCGAAATGTATACAAACCTCCCTATCGGAATGTTGATCGGAACCTTAGATCGGAATACCCTGTCACCTATTCAGATCAGAATATCCAAACAAACCCTTTGATCGGAATGAATACTACCTCCTGATCGGAATGTGAATAACCAAACCCTGATCGAATGTAGATTGGAATACCCAATCGGAATGTTGTCACCTTTTCAGATCGGAATACCCAAACTCACCTTGATCGGAATGTTGCTTACTTACCCTGATCGGAATGTCACAACCTCTTGATCGGAATACCACAAACCTCCCAATCGGAATGTTAAAGCCCTTTTCCGACCAAGCCAAGGAGTGCTGGTCGGAAAGATAAACCCTTTTCCGATTTGTAGATCGGAATATAGTAGAAAAAGCACAAAATAAGCTAGAAAAATAAGCTATTAATCAAATAAGCATACAACGAAAATCCTAAGGAAACCCGTATAAGAAAAAGCTACTAAACTGAAATTTAAAGACTTTTATAACACGAAAAGAAAAGGTTTACGAAAAACAAACTTTTATATAAAAATAACTTTTATAAAAACTTTATAAACTTAAAGATAAACACAATAAGCTATAAAAATCAATGATCTAAAACAATCAAAAGCACAAAAACATAACCTTTAATCAAATAAGCAAGACAATAAGCATGTAAAAAAATAGTAACGAATAGAAAGAAAGGTAGAATGAGAGATTAAAAACAAGAAAATTAAAGAACACTTACTTGGAATTAAAAGGTATTAAAAGTGCAAGACAAGTATTTAAATTGGCATGTATTTAAAGAGCAAGTAATGAAAAGGTGGAAGAACTAGTGTCACTCTAGCTAACAAAGAAAAAATGAAACTAGATGATCCTATTTATAGTAGATTAGGGAGATGGTTAGAGGAAGCTTCCTCCCCTCCTTCCTTTCTTCTTAATTGCACCATTAAGTCCTTCCCTTCTTAATCTTTTTTTAATCTTGTACTTTAATGACTTAAGGCTCGGGATTTCTTTAAACTCGTCTTTTAATTCTTCAATAAATAAGACTCGAGTTCTTCGGCTTTTAGTAAACTTCCGTCTTTTGACTTTTTCTTCGATAAATCTTTAGAATTGGTCTTGGACTTCCGTTCTTTTTGCACTCTTGACTTCTTGACTTCGTCTTTCATCTTTTTCTTCAATAAAAGCCCGTAAATGCCCGTGTTTTCTCCACTTTTCACCTTTTCGACCTAAATCACAACGAAAACACAAACCACACATAATTCCGACATAAATGACATAAAATACACGTTTTGGCTCGGTTATTATTGTAATTAAGTGGTAAAAAGGATGGGTGTTTACACACCTATCAAGAAACTAAGTCTTGGTGCCTTTTATCAAGACGAGGGACATTCCCGGACTCCCTTTACTCCCTCACCCAGCCACCTCACTCTTCCTATTTATGAAGACGTTACCAGAATCGTTGTTGGTGAACAACCATTAAGCAAGGTGCTGGAGATTAATGTAGCTCAAGCTCTGGAGCGGAAGGAACGTGGTGAGATATTGCCCCGCCTGGCTGAGGAGCAATGGGAGATAGGTAGGTTTCTCCCCCCTCCCATGTAGGGTGCTCCTTAATTTGTTATAACTCCTGGATAATTTGGTTTGTAACCTAAATATTCATCCGTGGATGTCCACGGCACTTTATCCTTTTTGTACATTATTGTAAACATTTAGTATAATCTTTATAAGTCCGTGGTGGTCACGGCAATTTTGATAATTGGAAACTTGCTTATATTCTTTTTAGATATCATGTATCTGTGCCGCATGACGTGTCACGTCTTACCTAGAATAAAACCAAGTCTATATTTTACTAGACGTGCGGCGTGAGTCTTTACCATGCAAAGCACTACGTGAGCGCGGCATATGGAAACTTATCACAACGTCTTGTGAGTAAGGTGTCTAGCAAGGATTCATGATCCGCGTCACTGGGGTTGCATCCCTCTTATGTGACAAGTTGAATTATTAGGTTCACTTAATCCTCTTACCCCGCTTAGAGGCGTATAGTACATGTACGGTTATTGAATGAATGCATATGAATAAGAGATGACACATTATAGTAATAACACCTAAATCTATACGACAATAATAGAATCTAAAGAATAAAACATTTTGCACAAGAACGAGTCGTGGAGCTAGCTAGGCACCACAACATTTTATTAGAACGTTTACGTTTTTTGTTTTAACAAGAATGGGAAATCCTAAAAACAAAAGGAAACTAGAAAGCATAAAAAACAAAACAAAGAGAACACATGGAGCTTCATTGAAGCCAGATATAGCGAAGTGTTCATGCGGAAGCCGTAGCTTTCAAAGATGGCACCTTTTAAGATTGCAGATATTCCATGTGCGTTCCAGGTCGCGGCCATCCATGTCACATAACTTGTACGCGCCCCGTCCTAAGGCTTCCGTGACCTCATACGGTCCTTCCCACTTAGGGCCCAGCTTTCCTGTATTCTCCGCTTGACTTGCCTCGTTAGCACGATAGACATAATCTCCTGGTCGAAAAGAAACACCTTTAACTTTGGCGTCATAATAAGCCTTCATCCGTGCTTTGGACTTGGCTTCATTGATAGCCGCTATCTCCCTTTTTTCCTCCAACGAATCCAGATTGATCCGGAGCTGCTCGTCGTTTGTGACGACATTAACCTCCGCTGTGCGGATGGTAGGCATTCTTATTTCTGCTGGTATAACATCTTCAGTGTCGTAGGCCAATGCGAATGGGGTGTCCCCGTTGGCTGTTTTGATCATAGTCCTATGTGCCCATAGAACATGTGGTAGTTCGTCCACCCATTTGGCACTTCGTTCCTCCAGGCGTGCCTTGATGCCTTCACCCAAGCTTTAATTTACTCGTTCCACAAGACCATTTGTCTGCGGATGTTTAACATATGCGAAGCGCCGTTTGATATCTAATGCTGCGCACCAGTCCTTGAATGGATTATCCGCGAACTACTTCCCGTTGTCCGAGATGATTTCTCCTGGTAAGCCAAAACGGCACACGATGTTCTCCCAAACAAACTTTTTAACTTGTTTGCATGTGATGGATTTGACTACCTTGGCCTCTATCCAGCGTGTAAAGTAATCCATTGCGATAATCAAGAACTTAACTCCCCCCGCAGCTATGGGAAACGGTCCTGCAATATCAATCCCCCACTTATAGAATGGCCATGGGGATGTAATGGGTGTAACTTCCTGCTGCGGATGTCGTGGTACTGGTCTGTGCACTTGGCAATCACTGCACTTGCGAATCATGTAGAGTGCATCCCTATGCATAGTAGGCCAATAATATCCTGTGCGTAGAGCTCGAGCTACTACAGATCGGGGACCCGCGTGCATGCCGCATAACCCTTCATGTATCTCACTGATCACATAAGTAGCCTGGCGTGGCCCAACACACCGCAACCACGGCTGTAAGAAAGAGCGCTTGTAAAGAATACCTTCTCGAAGCTCGAAGTGCTGCGACTTCCTTCTGATGCGCTGTGCCGCTTTTTCCTCGTCTGGAAGGGTTTCATTAGTCAAATAGTTGATGATCGGGGTCATCCATGTAGGTCCATCTTCCTCAACTATAGCTGCGACTTCCCCTTCTGTTATAGACTTTTCCTTTAGTATTTCCACCAAGACTTGCTTGGATAAGTGGGCGAAACTTTTAAAAGCGATCTTGCTAAGAGCGTTCGCCTTCTTGTTTTCACCTCTTGGTACCTGCTTGATAGAAAACTTGCTGAAGGCCGCGATGAGTGACTTGACTTTCTCCAAGTATCGAACCATGTTATCCTCCTTAGCTAGTATCCCCCCAGAATGTGGTTCGCGACAAGCCGTGAGTCCACGTAGGCCTCAAGGTTGCGGACTCCCATTCTAGCGGCGATTTTTAAACCCGCAATCAATGCTTCATATTCTGCCTCATTATTGGTGGCTGTGAACTCAAAGCGCAGGGCGTACGTAAACTCCATTCCTTACGAATTCGTAAGGATGAGACCAGCTCCTGATCCATCCGTGCACAAAGATCCGTCCGTAAATAATACCCATGGTTCTGCTGGAGTTTCCACTTGTTGTATGATTGGTCCCTCCTCATCCGGCTTCTCTATCAAGAAATCTGCCAAGATTTGGCCTTTAACAGCCGTCCTTGGTCTATAAGATATGTTATGTTCTCCCAATAGAATGCTCCACTTATGTATCCTACCGGCCACATATGGTCTGGAGATGACTTGTTTTATTGGTTGATCAGTAACAACTACAATTGGGTTCGCCTGAATGTACCGGCGTAACCGTTTCGTAGCAAACACTAATGCCAGAACCAATTTCTCCATGGAAGAATAATTCAACTCCGGCCCTTGTAGTGTTATACTTATAAAGTAGACCGGAGTTTGGACTGTATCCCTATCCATCATGAGTACCGCACTTATTGCTCCATATGTGGCTGGTAGATACATTATGAGCTCCTCCTTGGGTCGGGGGGCCACTAGCATGGGAATAGATGCAAGGTGTTGCTTGAGCTGACCAAAGGCTTCCTCTACTTCCTTTGTCCACCGGAAGTCTCCCTTCTAGATACACTTCTTAAGCATTTTGAATAGGGGGAGTGACTTCTCCTCGGACTTCGATAAGAACCTGTTTAGCCCGGCCAACTTCCCATTTAAGGATCGCACCTCTTTTCGTGTCTGAGGAGATGGTAACTGTATTACTGCGTATGTCTTTTCCGGGAAAGGCTTGATGCCATTTGGATCAATCATATATCCAAGGAACATTCCTTCAGTTGCCCCAAACGTGCATTTCTTTGGATTTAGTTTCATATTAATCCTCCTCAATGTGTTAAACTTCTCTTGGATGTCTCGGAGAAGTGCATCCTCCGTATGACTTTTGATGACTAAATCATCAACATAGAACTCCAGGTTGCGGCCTATTTGTGAGTCGAAGGCTTTGTCAACAAGCCGCTGATATGTTTCCCCGGCGTTCTTTAGTCCGAATGGCATTTTTGTATAACAGTATACGCCTTGACTAGTATGTAACACCGTCTTCTCTGCGTCCTCTTCCACCATCTGGATCTGGTGGTATCCTTTGTATGCATCTAAGAAGCACTTAAAGGGATATCCGCATAGGGATTCCACCTTCCAATCAATCTCCAATAACGGATAGCAGTCCTGCGGACAGGCTTTCTTCAGATCAGTGAAATCCACGCACATGCGCCAGCTGACATCATGCTTTTTGACCATGACCGGGTTGAATAACCACTCGTGGTAGTATACCTCGCGCATGATACCTGCATCCACCAATTTCCATACTTCATCCAATATTACTTGGCTGCGTTCGGGTGCCTGGCCGCTCTTCTTTTGCTTAACGGGAGGATATCCCTGGCGGATTTGGAGCTTAAGTTCTGCTATCGCACGTGGTATGCCCGTCATATGCTTGGGCTCCCATGCGAATACATCTAAATTTGCTTTCAAGAGAGAGCACATGGCCCTCTTGCCGCTATCCGAGAGTTTCCCCCCTATGGATACCTCTTGCTCCGGGTAATCAGGATGGATTGCCACCTTCCAATTGGGAGATGGTGATCCGTCCTTGGGGGAAACAGGTGGAGCCGGTGTTGTCACGGCATGACACTCGGATGCTGGTATGATTTTGTTATAGATAGTGACAATTCCTCCTTCCACAGGGAATTTAATCATCTCGTGTGCCGTGGAGGGTACTGCCCGTATGGCCAGGATACCTGGTCTGCCTATGATCCCATTGTATGGAGAGTGTGAGCGTATCATCATAAAGTTCATCCACGCCGTGGTGGAGTGCTCTTCAATCCCAATGGTTACAAGCAGACACAGCTGTCCTATTGGCCAGATGGTGTCTCCACTAAAACCGATGAGCGGCACCGTGGCTGGTACTAACTGGCTTCATATTTATGGCCGTAACTATAAGAAACAGTGTTCGTATAGTACTTCTGCTGATGATCCTCCATCCACATACATACGGCGGACATTATGTGTTCCAATTCTTATCTCAATAGTGAGAGGTGCATCGGTCACATCACTCGCCGTGATGGGAGGGAATGAGATTTCTCTACCGCGTGAAAATTTTTGACTAATTTTCTGCCTTGTGCGGCGCTACCTGGATTGGATCATGTATATAGTTGAAGGTTTGTCCTTTTGGGGATCCTTCTTGTCATACTTCTTGATGTCTTTTCCATCTTTCCAATCCTTAACCAAATGCTTGAGTTTGCCTGACTTGATCAGTGGCTCAATGTGCTTCTTGAGCTGGATACATTCCTCCGTGTCGTGGCCCTTGTCGTTATGGAATTCGCAAAGGCGATTTCCTTGACGACGGTCCAGCGGAGTCATCAATGGGGGAGGTCTCGGGAAGTTGGCCCCTTCTGTCAGCAAGATCTCCCGGTAGGACATCTTTTGAGGGGAAAATTTATCCTCCGATCGCCCTCCTTTGTTTTGGCTCTTGTAATCTGAGCCCCTCCCACTGCTTTGGTTGTTTTGACCGCCTGACTGTCTCCTGGACTGGTCGTTCGATCGGTAGCTATTTCCTTTTGAAGGGTAAGCCGCGGCTACCACAGTTTCTCCTTCTATGAAGTTTCTGACCCTTTCCATAAGGTCGTCATACCTCTCCGGACGCTTGTCATTGAGACGTCTGATTAATTCCCTGTCTGTTATGGCGTGCATATAATCGGATATTTTCAGAAGTTCCGGCATTGTCTTTGTGCGTGTGCACTCGTCATTGAAGTGTTCAGTGAAGGCCTCCGTAGATTCCCCCCACCGTTGCTTGACGGTTGCCAATGAGACCGGGTCCCGATTATACTTCTGTCGCTGAGTATAATTGTTCTTGAACGCAGTACGTAGTTCAGTGAAGCTATCAATGCTTCGCGGAGGAAGTCCCTCAAACCAATCACGAGCATTGCCGATCAAGATTGAATTGAACATTTGGCACCATATAGGCATGGGCCATCGTTCAATCTTCGCCTACGTGTCAAATATCTTTAGGTGATCATCCGGATCACCAGTCCGATCATAAGTCTTGACACACGCCGGCATGCGACGCTTTGTATCCTCGGAGTAATTTCGTATGCGGAGAGTAAAAGGATCTTCCCTGGGATCAGCCCATGGACGGGTGAGATTAGGATCACACCACGGGCGGGAAAGATCTTCTGCTTCCGCCTCTCGATAATAGGGGCCGCCATAGTACTCTTCATTGTCTAGTGGCGGTGGAGGAGTACGCCTAGGTCGGCGACGCTTAGGTGGATGGTCATCCGAATCCTCTCCTGATGGACCGGGAGAAGGGGACGGTGCCCCATCCTGTGGGTGAGGACCGCTCTTGTGAGAAGAGCTAGGAGCCTTCTCCCCGGTATTCATCCTAGCCCACAAGCTTGTGCGGCGATTAGTTCTGGTTAACTCCAGATCTGGTCGTTCGGGTGAACCGTCGGACCTCTCTCCCTCCTCACGAGATTGTAGTAGTTCCTGCATGAGACGATCCCCTATGCGTTCGAACACATTCCTGGGTTGAGGAGTTTCCTAAAAGAGGTTCCGCTCTTGGGGTCGTGTCCTTCGCTTCCTTTGAGTTTGAGAAGAGGTGCCTGGTCTGGCGTTGCCAAAGTTGAGCCTAGATTGGAGGTCCCTCCCTAGGTTCAACCTTGATGCGATTCCTGGGACAATCCTCTCGAAGTTCTGCGTGAGAACTCGAGTGAGATCTTCCTCACTGAGTGGTTCGACCTCCACTTCTTCCTCAATCGATGGTCTGCGCGGCTCCTTGTTAGGGGGGTTAGGCGCACTCCCTGGATCAGGGTTATCTAAGGTCGAAGTAGGTGGTGGGGTGACAACGAACCTGCTTGTCATACCCATGGACTGAAGACCACTTCGGTTGTTTGGTCCGCCGGCTTGGTTGCTAGGGGATCGATTGGGAATGAGTATCCCTTCCCCTAGGGACTTCCGATTCCCAGGATTTGTGTTCCTGGGGTTTCCTTGCGGATGTCCTTTCGTCATTGAGAAATCGAGATGAGATTTGCTCTAGCTTAGTGTAATGGTCCCACGGATGGCGCCAACTTGTTGATACAAAAGTTGGGTGATCCTTGCTAGACCCGAATTAGGCTTAATTCGGGTTGGCTGGACTCCGACTCCTGCACCAAGTGAATTATCTGGTTGGGATCCTGCACACTAAACAACATACGTTAGGCTTACCGTGGGAGTGTTTCCCACGATTAGACTCCGGCGTGAGATTAAGTAATCGGTTAGGGTTATGAGAATCGGATGAGAAGTGAGTGTGTAGAATATAATACCTTTGTGGAACCCTTGGGGGTTCCTTATATAGGCAGTGAAACCCTAATGGGCTGTCACTGATGCTTCGGCCCCAAGGAAAGGATAAATACCATAATTAGATTGATTGTTATCTTCTAATTATGGTGAGTGAATATCCTCTCCTTTGGGATAAATCCTAATCATAGTTGGAGTATGATTCTATCTAACCCTGTACCGGCCATGCCGGGCCGTGGGCCGCACACGTGTGTGTGGTTACTATTCATCTAAGCCCATAAGCTTAAATAACATTAATCCCACCCATCCGTGATGGGCCGGATACGAGTAGTACCCGTGGGCCGGGTTTATGACTCGGCTGGGGACTATATGTCATCAGGGCCCTTAAGCATGTAAATTTTGATTTAAAGACCACGGGAGATCACCAGAAAATACAATTGAATGAATTGGATGAATTAAGAGATAATGCTTATGAAAATTCATTGATTTTCAAAGAAAAGACTAAAAAGTTTCATGATGCAAAGATTAAAAACCGGGTTTTTAATGTTGGTGATCAAGTGTTACTTTTTAACTCTCGATTAAGGATATTCTCTGGGAAATTGAAATCTCGTTGGTCGGGTCCTTTCACCATTACACAAGTGTTTCCTTATGGGACCATCGAGCTAGCTCAAAATGATGGTCCTAACTTCAAGGTGAATGGACATAGGCTTAAGCACTACTTTGGTGGGGAAGTTCCTTTGTTGGACGACCTCGACCAAGTCACCTTCCCCAATGATAATTAGCATTGAAGGGATAGAGTTGAGCTCATGACTCGGTAATCGAAAACGAGGTGCCTCGTGGGGGGAGATCCCATGCTTATCCTTTTAATGCTTTCTAATAAATAATGAGAGGGGATTTGTGCCCTTCCAACTCGTTGTCTCGTGGTTGTTTGTGAATGTGTTATCTAGATCATCATCATCGCTACGATTGAAGACTCTCATGTTCGTTTACGTGAGCATCGATTGTTTGCTTGAAGAGTTTTTCACGAATCCATGACATATCCTTTATTGTTCTAACAATTATCTTTTAGCATAATTCATAAACGGCTTTAGATATATTGTTGATCACCCATTACATGCTAGATCGTAAGCATTCGACTCTTCGTATCTAGTATGGGGGTGCTCCACCTTTAGACTCAAAACATTGAGGACAATGTTTAATTTTATTATGGGGGTGAATAGATACTTGCTTTGCTACGCCCTCACGTTTTCCAACTTTCAATGTTTTATTTTGTTTTGTTGCTAATAAGGCTAAAGATGGCCAAATTTTAAAAAAAATTCTTATTTTTCATAAGTGTTTTTAAGACACAAATGTATATTTTCCGATGGGTAGAATAAGAGCTAATTTTTGACTTGATGGGCATTTGGAGCCCTTTACATTTCTTAACCCGCTCTAATCAAGTTTTGCTAGACTTTTATATAAGGAACTTTAAAACACGAAAGTCTTAGCTCATTTGGGTTAAGAACAAGAACTTTTCGCAAGTTCCTATAATTGATCCTAGAAAGTCACTTATCAAGGGAACTATAAAATGCATTCTCTAAACTTGAAAAAGTCCAGGAAAATGCAAGATCCTATAGGTGGCTTGAAAACCCAAAACTTCGATTTGATATAGTCTTAATAAAAGCTAATTCAAACTTGGCTTAATTTTGACTTGCATGGCTAAGTATTCACGAGTCTCTTTAATTAGAGGTCTTTAAATAGTGAAGAACGAGAAATGATAGAGTTAGACAAGTGATCATGCTAAACATAGAACATGAAAATGTTCTTTCAAAAACTCATATGTTTTTAATTGTGGCTTTTTCTCCCATAAGATCAATGCATTAGGAATAAAAATAAGTGCAATAAGTAAGGTCGTACTATTCGAAAGGTTACTTAGCTTCTAGAACAAGATCGTTTAAAAGTTGCTCGGGGGTTGAATAGAGTTCATAGCCAAGGCATAACTTATTGAAGTGGGACGCGAAGATTGGCGAAGATCCAAAAAGGCCCTAACAAGGCATGAGGAGCTCTATTTTGTTGCTAAAGATCAAAGATGATGTGAAGTATCATTGTTCCTAAATCAGAAGGATAGAGACACACGACGAAAAGCAATTACTCCACTAAAGATCATGGATAAAGTCTATCCAAAAAGACCCTTACAAGATATGAGCATAAATATATCCAAGTCCGAAAAGGAGGCGGATCGTTGTATATCAAAATCCAAAATAAAGATTGAAGAAAAATGATGAAGTCGTGGTCTAAGTATGAAGAATCTCTCAAAAACGTCAAGTGAAGAAATTCCAAAATATGAAGAGAAGACCATAATTTCAAGAACGTCTTCCCAAGATTTGAAGTACGAATTACCTGCCAAATATCGGTTCAAGAAAGGTCTCAAATCGTGAAACGAGTTATGTCAAGATATGAACTTATAGAGATACACGAGAAGCCGTTTTAAAAGATTTTGTCCATTGGGTAACTATCGATTAAATCGTGCTACTTTATTTTTGGACTAATAAATACTCAAATAAGTCATATGAATCACTTGTGATCCATGAAAAATAGTTAAAAATTCTAGATACCCATTTCCTTTCATAATAACTAGGATTGCGGAGAGAAAAAGTATTACACTATTTGGACGTATGAGTAGTGTTAGTATTGTGACTTGTACCAACAATGATCTCGTTTTTGGACTTAGCATGGAATGTATGACAATCAAGGATGATGAATTTTACTCTATGAGACATTCACTTGTTTCTATTCATTGACCATAAAAGTCACTTACGTGATGAAAATCATACATTATGTCTTTACACATCTTATTAGTATTGTTGCAAGTCTTTTACTTTTCAATAAAGGGTAATAAATTGAATTTTGGAGATGTTTATATACTTTATTTGTAACACCCCCAAGTTTATACAACTTAGTACAGCGGAAGACTAGTTGGTGTTACGGGATAGCACATTACTCACATCATAGACAACGCATAAAAATCGCGTCGTTTATTAATAAAGCATTTCCATTCATAAATATCAAAGTTACATCGGTCCCAAGTCATTATATTTCATACAAAGTTTTACAAAGTATTTGAATGGAAAAATATAGTTTAGGTGCGGGCCATGAATTCTTGTTGTCTTCCCGAGAATTACCTTCAAGTACCTGAGATAAAACATGTTAAAAGAAAAGGTCAGCGATAACGCCGAGTGAATTCATAGAGTTTAATAAATTCCATCAATATAACTTTGGTATAAAATTAGTACCAAAAATCAATACGTACAAATCATTGTAATAGGCCGTAAAATAGCCAAAATCATTTTATACAAATCTTTGTAATAGGCCATAAAATAGCCAAAGTCATTTTATATAAATCCTTATCGAAAATCATAATATAGGCATTTGCCTTAAAAATTATTACACGAGCCAATGTCGTAAAAACATCATACAATACGTCTTATGACGTCGTATAAATTCAAATAAAGTTCATTATATGAATATGGTTATGAAAACCAAAACATAAACATAATATCAATAGTATGACCCTGTATTGCTAGTCAGGCAATACATCGTAATGGAGCGTCTATTAGTATTTCATTAATTTTGGATTATTATAAGCCGCATGACATTGTTACCTTACTAAACCAACAACGGGTAGCTAACCCGATACCAATTTTGCCCATCTATAGTAGCGTGTCGTCACAAAGGTCACGCTATGGAAATCTTCTCATACATAAATTCGCTTACCAATCAATGTGGCACGACGGGGATCAACCGTCAAGGCGCGAACTGGGGTGATCGTCCCCAAATAGTACTATTAAATGCATAAGCGTCTACCAACTCCCGGTAGTTCACAATTCATGCTAATGGGACTTTTAGTGACATAACCTAACTTTAATAATCCATTTAATTTCATCTATCGGGTCCATTAATCATTCATCGGGTCATACAAGCGGGTCATTCAATCATTCGGGTCCAAAATCAATAAACAAACAATCGGGACAAATGGTGTCCAAACTTTTATAAAAACTAACATGTTATCTCCCTCGCGGGTTTATAAAGCATTTATAAAACATTTAAAAGAGTGCGAGGCTATGAACTCACGTTGATATGGGAAGGCGGGTGATCGGCAATTCGGACGTACGGTACGTGCTTCAATCACGGAAACCTAGACAAATAATACTCGGTCTTAGACGTTTGTCCAATGACTTTATAAAAATAACATCTATGTATACATATGATGATTATATATATATATGATGATCAAGTGGGTTTACATACTCTCGTTTACTCATTTTAGCATTTACATCTTGGGAACGTCTTACTAGTCCACTAGTTTTACCGATTTTACCTATTTTAAGTCCATTAAGCCTTGTATAAGTTCTTTAACTTGTTTTTATCCCTTTTATACCTATATTATCAGTATATATACTTTTCATGTTGGGCCCAAATGGGTTAAGCCCAATAAGTTCTTTTTACAAGTTTTTCTTATTTAGTCCAATTATTAGCCCAAGTATTAGTCCAATATGTTTACTTAGCTCGTTAATGTCCGTATGCCCTATAGTTCGGGTTTTATCGGTTTTTACTTGTTATACATGTCTATATATCAGTATATAAGTTTTATAAAGTTTTCATTAGACGGGTCCAACCATCTAAGTTTTATTTAACAAAAACGTTAATTTTACGGCAATAGCCGAAAAAGTCATAAAAATCATGTTTATAGTTTTATAACTTATAAAACTTAACGAGTTTCCATTTTTATCATTTATACACTTATTACAACTTTTATATATTTATATAAATAAGTTTTATAAGTTAGTGGGTTTTTATTTTACATTTTATATATTAAAATGTGAGTGCTTATATAATATTATTATTCTTTAATTTCCAAAAATCTGATTTTTAACTTCATCTTCACCAAAACTGCCATATCTTGAGTTCTACATGGATATAGAAGCTCAAATTTTTATCACATAAACTACATGATATGTGCTACAATTAACTCTTCTATAGCTACTGTTGAATAATCTTCTAAATAGTTTCTAAAAATCGTCCAAAACAGTAACCTCAGATTTATACCTTAAACTTGTTTTGATCATATCTCACTCATTATTTTGATTCCATTGCATGGCCAACTCTCACATGTGTAAAAGACCCATAGCTTACTGTAAATCCATTCTACTTCATCATTTTATTAGTTCACCATTTGGTTCTTTACTGTTTTATACAGCCATCAAATTTAACCAAGATTTTAACCTTGTTTCTTATGGTTTTTCACCTTTTTATCCATGATTATCAACAACAAATCCCCACGTAACATTTTTATCATCATATAATCATCATAAATATATACAATAGGAAATAAAATACATGTTTACATAATCAAAATAACAAGAAGTTGAGGAGGACAATCTTTATACCACCAAGTTGATGTAGGTTATGATTTTGACATGGTTTTTGATGGAGAAACTTGTAGACAACCATGACCATCTTCAAGACCACCATGCTTCATGCACTCCTTGTGGAAAATCAGCCCTCCTACTCCATGAAAACTCCTCCTTGGATGTTATAACTTGCACCAATCAATAGGGCTTCAAAAGGGCATCAACATGTATATGAATAACATGAGATTTTGTGGTTGATTTTTGATCAAATGAGGGTGTTTGTGAGAGGAATATGGGACGGCATATGGTGCTAGAGAGAGAGAGTTTGTGTAGTTGTTTGCATGAGTGGGAAGTGAAGAATGGTTTTAGGTAGTGGTTTTGATGGAACTTAGCTTCAAGTGGAAGCTAAAATGACATGTGTAGCTAGTTTAAGTGATAACTTGACACCAAGTTATCTTGGTGGAGGGTTGTAGCCGGTTTTGATGGGGGTGGGACAAGTGTCCCACTTGTCTCATCCCCATTTAATTACGGGTACTCCTCGATTCTAGTTTCCTCGATTTTCGTGCCCTCGGGTCGTTTTACGAAAAACGTTTTTATAAATTATGAATCACTGTCACAAAAAGAATCCAATAAAAATTGTCTCATCAAAAACGGAGTTCGAAAACGTAAATACGTAATCCTAGGGTTTCCGGTTTAGTCGTAAAGGACGTTAAAATAAAATCGTATGTCCTAATCTCTTCTCGTAAATTTGTGAGTTTATGAACTAACACAAATTTAAAACTCCAAAATAATATTCACGGATAAATTTATTTTCTGAAATGTCGGACTGTCACCAAAGACGGTGTATGTAAACATAAGCACGTAACGTTGAATCCTCCGGTTTAGACGTAGTCGATGCTACTCCAAGACGTAAATCCAAATTTCTTCCCAAAAATATGTGAGTTCATATTGTAATGAGATGGTATTTATACATGATCTCATCGTTCTTTTCGGGCTTTAAATGCATAAAATGTCATAAATATATCATATATATGCTTGTGTTTGTTTACTTGTGTATTTTAGGTATGGATATCGTGAAAAAGACAAAAGATATCAAGAAACAAGGAAAAACGAACACGAGAAACGAAGCCGCACAATGAACCGGGCCCTAGTTTGTGAATCATCAAAGAATATACCTTGAAGACCTGAAGATGTACAAGATTGATCCCTAATTTATGAATAAATGACACTTAATACCCTTGTATGTTCATAATTACAAGTTTGGTCCCTTAAGTTTGTCAAAATTACAAAAAGGTCCTTCAACTTTGAAGATTTGGCAAGTTTAGTCCCTCAACAATTCTAAATTGTCAACAATGGTCCATCATGAAGTCAAAGAACCAATGAAGACCTTCAAAGATGGGAAATGTCCAAGATCAGCCCTTGGAAAATCAAGAAATGTTCAAAACAAACCCTTGAAACCCTTTCACCAAAGTTTAGTGGCCAAAGTATGAAAACCAAAAGTTTATTAACAAAGGAATTCATTTTTGGTGGCTGAAATACTTTGTTTACAACTTTCACCAAAAGACAAGGACTAAAGATGGGCAAATGAAACATTCAAAAAGAATTTGTGCCAAACAACTTACCACTCCATAAAAAAACGGATCAAATGTTTTATTATTCACCATCCCTACCCAGATTTACCTTCACTTAAACCAAGGGATAAATCCCAGTTACCTACACCCACGTGTGATTTAACCTCACACAAACCCTTCCCACACTTAACATCACACGTCCCATCACCATGGACCCCACCCCCAATTCCCTTTCAACCAATCAGAGAACAACTTCACCTCCAAGTTATCCAACGTGGCAAGATCAATGTTTTACACTTCATACTTGGTCCCAAAGGTAAAAATGAACGCCCAAGATCAAATTTGACAACTCATCAACTCAAACGCGTCAAGGGCATTTTTGGGAATCATTAGCTAGGATTTCTAGTTCTAGAATAATCTCTTGTACTCTATAAAAGGACCCCCAACCTGTGGTGAGGCCTTTGTTCCAGTTTTACTCTTTAAACATTGTAATTCCTTTTTAAAATTTATAAAAGTTGGTATTTTGAGAAAATTGTAATTCCTTTTTATGTTTTTGAAAGGTGGTGTTGTTTTAAGAGTGATTCTGAGTTCCATTTGATGTTATAAAGGTTCTTTGATCTTGTGGTTAAAGCATGTTATGTTTGGTAAGGTTTTCAAGTTTGAAAAAAGCTTGAAATCAGTCATCTGTTTTTACTATTTTTATTGTACTAACCCTTATCCAAAAGCTATAAGCCTTTGCAAGCTTGTTGACACCAAGCTAGTGAAGGTTTATCAACCTTTGGATAGGTTGTTTGTTGCTTGTGTTGAAGAAATCAAGTCCTTGAGGTTCTGCTTTGAACCATCAGCCAAGGCACATATCATCTCCTTTGTTCAAGGACCTTGGTCACTCTCTAGTTGTTGAGAGTGGTCCAAGAAGCATAGCTGATCTCCCTAGGAAGTTATGGGGGATAGGTATAAGCTCTTTTTAAGTTTCCTCTAAAAAATTTCATGTTCATGACTGTTATGAATTTTGCCATGTGATTTGGTGTTCTTGTGTTTGTGCTTTGTGTTTTATTGTTTGTTTCTGTTAGTTGTCACCTAGGTAAGGTATTTGGATCATAAAATCAGTAGGTTGTGTGTAAAATCAAAGAGTTTGTTTGAAAAGGGGTTAAAATAAGGTTGTTTGGTTTTTGGGATCATAAGGCCTTGTGGCCTTGTGCCCTTGGTTCTTAGGGTTTGGAGAGTTTAAACAAGTCATATGCAACTGTTTTTAGTCTTTGGTTAAGTCTCAAGTGGTTTGGAAAAGGATTTCATAGTTTTGGAAAAATCTGAAATTATTGGTTTGAAATTGGTCAAACACATCAGATCCAATAAAATCTTTGTTTGTTGGATCTAAGGTCTGAAATATGGTTTGGGAAGAGTTTAGGTGATAAGCTATCTGTGCAATATCTGTTTGTTGAAAATGGTGGCTTATTGTGGGTGCTAGAGCTTATCAAAGTTGGCTGAAGTGGTCATTTGCATCAACAAAGTGACCACCTTAATTTGGGCTTGCATTTGTTATTCTAGTGTATGCCTTGTTGTTTAACTGCTTGGAACTTGTTATTGGGCTGCTTGTGAGTGCTATTTGCTATTTGGTCTGCTTATTTGTTGGCTTATAAGCTAACTGGCTTATTGGCCTTATTTTGCCAAAATCTGTCAAGGTTTGGTCAACTGACCACTTGATTCACAAGGGCTCAACCTCGAGTTCTTCACAAAAGTTTCTTGAAACAAGGTTAAAAACAATCCCTGATAATTTGGTAACTTTTGGTGGACTTTGACTTTTGGTCAAATAAGCACAACTTGGCTTATTTTTCAGAACTGCTTATTGGTACATGCAACAACTTGGCTTTTGTGATAGGTGTATTTTTCTCAGCTTAATATCATCTTTGAGAAGTTACAAGTCATTTGGTTAAGCTTTTGCTAGGAAACTAGCTTAATTTTCTTTTTCAGCCAGCTTATTTGCTTCTACAGCTTATCCTACTTGGCTTTTTGTGAATTTTCTTGTTGATTATTCTTAGTTAAGCTATTTGTGAGTTTTTGCAAAAAGAACCAGCTTCTGAAACGTCCTAGAACTCTAACCCGACTATTTTATCGTTTAGTGAAAAGGTACTTTTCAAAGTTTTGGCTTATTACTTGAGCTTTTTCGAAATTTCTTTTTGCAGATTGGTTTAGAATCTCAATAAGAAGTTGTGTGTTCAATTATAGCTTATGGCATTAGCTTATGGCTTAATGGGCTTATTGGCCCATTAAGAATAAGCTGTTGAATTATTAAGCTGTGATAAGCACATTTTCAGCTTTTGGGCCTTTAGACTTTTGTGCTTAAAATAAAATTTTGAGTTAGACTCGTGATTTTCAGCTTATTTGAACAAGTTTGATTTTATTGGGCCAAAAAGCCCATTTAAGTGGACTGTTTTCATTTTTAGCCCATTAGGGGTATTTTGGTAATTTCACTTTCATTTTCTGTTTATTTAGGTTAAAATAAACTAGTTTGCAAGTTTTTAGAATTTTTTATAATTTTTGGATTTTTAATATTATTTTATTATTAAATTTCAGTTTTCACATTTTTGCACTTTTTATACTTTTCTTAGGTCTAATACATTAAAATAGGATTTTTGCAACTCTTAGATTAGTTTTATCATCATTTTCTTAAATTCTAGAATTATTTTAAGATTTTAATAGTTTTTAATCATTTTAAATAGTTTTAATTAGTTTAAAAATAATAAAAAATAGTTTTTATTCTTATTTAGTCATTTTAGAGGTTTACAAAGTGAAAAATCTTTATTTGGGTTTTTAATAATTAATTGGATTTCTAGGGCTTTAATTAGCATTTAAAAATTAATATTTAATTAATTAAAAGGTTTGAAAAAGTTTTGATCATTTGTAAACTCTTAGTTTATTTTATTTGATTTTTGGGAATTTTTTGGGAATTTTTAGAATTAATTTTTATTTTGGCTCTTTTTACGGTTTTTAATTTTAGTCGTCGTAATAAAAATTTTCACGTATCCGTCATTCTGTTTTCTCATCCCCCTTCTTTCTCAAATATTAATCTCAAATCTCATTACATTTTAGTCACACACATATACCTCCTTGGGAAACGAACTTATTTGGGTCATTAGTGCTTGATTTTCCTAAATCATCACTTAATACTTTTCGCTCATTTACACTCTTTTGTTTTCCTAAACAAGAGGTGTATAATTTACATCAATCACAAGGTCTCGTGACCAGCCTTCTACTCCTAATTCCACACCATGTGAGATTGTGGATTTATCATGTGAGAAGTCCCCCGATGGCCTTGCTCACATTGATACATTTTTCAACGTCGATGTCGAAACCACTAAGGCAAAATCTTCAAATGAAGATCCTTTCACTCTTATACCCACTACGGAAATCGATGACCCTCTAAGTATGGGGGAGACGAATCTTAGCATTAATCCTAGTGTCGAGATCCCTATTCCAATCTATAGTGAGCCTACGGTTTTCTCCAAAGATGAGGTAAGTGATTTTGCTCTCGATGAAGTTTTCCACGAAGATTCGAACGAGGCAAATCACAATAGTGAGTGTGATTCTATATCACGTGATGATGTCTCTCCCATTGACACTTCAGGGAGAGAATCAACGACTTTTTCGAACTCTCTTTTCAATGACGATGATTTTTCCTCTAGTGATGACGAGTCACTAATCGACGAGGACGTTCAAAATACCGATTTTAAAATCTTTTCGAACCCTTTATTCGAATTTGATGACGCGTTCATTTTTGGTGACGTAAATCCTCTCTTTGATGAGGCGTTCGAGGAGATCGAGAGTGAGGATTCTAAGGATATTAAACTCGATGAGCCGGATTTGCTAGTCACCCACCCGAAGTCTCATACGGATGAGACTTCTTTTTCTACTCATAATGTATCCATTCTCCAGGGGTTCACCGATGGACCGCCTCTTGATGAGTGAGGATTTTAATGAGGCTTTTGCCTTCGATCCGGGGGGAAATTTTGAAACTCCTAATTTGATTAATTCTCTTTCAATTTTACCTTCGTTTCAAAGTATACCAACCCACCCCTCGGATTTGATAAGTTTACATACTTTGTGAGGATTTTTCTTCCTTACAAGACATATCTTCCGGTTTTGCGTATTTTATTTTCAACAAAATGTGAGGATACGATATTTAATCCTGGTATAAAGGCTTTGCCTTTATTCACGGTTGCTTTTGGGCCTTGATTACATGTAAGTCCCACCAAAATGACCGAACCAAGATAATCCCTAAATGATCACATTTGTGGGGATTCGAGTCGAGCTTTTGACTCAGTTATAAAAAACAAGGTGCCTCGTGGGGAAGTTCCCATGTTTATCCTTGTAAATATTATTGTTTTTAATTAATCCTAATGTGAGGGGATTTGTGCCCTTCCAACCTTTGTTTCGTGGTTGTTTGTGAATTGTGATTATTTAGATCATCATTTTCACGATTGGAGCCTCTCTTGTTCCTTTTACTCGAGCCTCGATCGTTTTCTTTGAAGAATTTCTCGATATCCAAATGATATATCATTGATTGTTCTAACCTTAGGTCTTTTAGCGCACTTCATAAACGGCTATAGATTTAATGATTCCACCCTTTCCATGCTAGATTAAGCATTCAACTTCGTCTCTAGTATGGGGTATTCTACCCTTAGACTCGAAACATTGAGGACAATGTTTAACTTTAGTATAGGGGGGTGAATAGGTACTTGCCTTGCTAAACCTTCACTCTTTCTAACTTTCATCTTTTTGTTTATCGTTTTTTTTTGCAGAATAAGGATAAAAATGGCCAAATTTAAAAGTTTTCTCATGTTTTCACAAGTGTTTAAGACACAAATGTAGATTTTCCGATGGCGAGAATAAGAGTAATTTTTTACTCGACCATGCGTGTTGAGCACTTAGCTTCGATTCCTTAACTTTTATTAGGCTAAGTCTCTTAAGTAAGGACGAGAAATGATAGATTTAATTATAAGTTACTATGCTAAACGTAGAATACTCGTATTCTTTCAAAAACTCATGTGTTCTAATTGTTTGCTTATTCTCCCTTCGCTTGAATAATAATTTTGTTAATAAATATTGACTTAGCGGTTTAGTCTTGATTGTTGGTTTCTAATTTTTTCTAGTAGCTTCCATGTAATTAAATTGGGAAAACATTAAGGTATCGCCAGCGTCACAGTTTTGAAGTATTGGCACCCCGAATAATCAAAGGCTTCCCCAATAATAATTATTAAGTTCCTCTTCACCTAAATCAAGCAAAAATTCTAAGCTCACAAGGCCAAAAAATCTATGCAAAATTTAAAGTGAATGTCTTAAATCTTGAAGCCTTAAAGATCCAAAATTCGCCTTAGCGTGAGGATATACGTCAAGTCATAATAAACACCTCATGACGAGGTTAACTAAAATACAAGGACAAGACCAAAGACATAATAAACACTTCATGACGAAGTCAAATAAAAGGTGGCGGTAAACCAGTTCCAAATTGGTAATAAGTCTCATGTTCAAAACCGTTATAAAACCGTGTTTATCGATCCTTCTTGTTGACTTAATTTTTTGACATCGTTGTCTATTAGGGGAGGTTATTAATTCGATGGTTTTGGCTACACCGTTATGACTCTATTTTTGGACCTTTATCTCTATTATCGCATAAGTAAAAAATGTATCCTCGTGATCATTCAAGACAAAAATAAAATATAAAAGATACAAATTAGGATTAAGGGAGTCTAAATACGTGATTAGGGCATATGAGTAGTGTTAGCATTATTAACTTATAATGACAATGATATCGTTACACGCTTGGCATAGAATTGGGTGAAAATCGAGGACGACAAAATTATTACTAACGAAGCATTCACGTGTTCTTGTTCTATGAACCTAAACGTCCCATTTTGCGATGAAAATCATACATTATGTCTAAAACGCAAGTAGTAGTAGTTTATTAAGTTTTACGTTTCAATAAAATTCGATAAAAATGAATTTTGAAGATGCTTAGATACTTTATTCTAGCATTGCGTGAGGGCATGACAATGGTTTAGTATGGGGGAGTGATGAGACGGATTTTATACATGGTCTCATCGTCCAAAACAGGCTTAAAACGGTTAAATATATCATAAAATACCAGAAAATATACTTGTCTTCGTTTGTTGTATGTTTTGCGTATGGATATCGAGGAAAAGACAAAAAGATCACAAGAACAATGCAAAAACGAACACGGGAAACGAAGCCGCACAAAGAACTGGACCTGATTGGTGATTTTCCAAAAATACCCTCGAAGTTTGAAGAATTATCAAGAATGGTCTCTCAAATTTGGAAACATGTCACAATTGGCCCTTGAAGAATCAATTTACACAAGCTTAGTCCATGAAGATTGAAGATTTGGCAAGAACAACCCTTAAAGATATCCATTATTTCACTTGTGGTCCTTATTCAGTGAATATAAAGTTAAAAGGGCCAATATTTCTATTTGCTTGAAGTCATTTATCAAAGGAAATGGAAGTAATGTGCTGGAAACTTCTTATGCACATTCTTGGAAAGTAGAGGGACCAATCTGGCCAGACGAACAATCCCATTCCACCACTTATACACTGCCACATCACCCCACTACCCAATCACTCCCTCACACGTCACCCCACTAGCCATAATACTTAAACCATTTCAAACGCATTATTTTATTATTCAGTTTCCCTCTCAACATATTTATCCCTTAACCCTCTCTCCTAATCAGATTAAAACACCTAGTATCTCTCATAAACCCTAGTTTATTTCCCAGATTCAATAAGGTTCATATTAAAGGGTTTTTAAAAACTGATTGAAGCAAAATGATCCCGACCCCGCACATCTTCACCCCACATGCCCAGAAAATGACAGTACATCTCCTTGGTCCCCCTCCAATCTCTTTCAGGTCATGGGTTTGTCACATATTACAAGGCAGGACTACAAGCAACGTTCAAGATGGAATTTCGTGTCCTCCACACTTAGATAAACGCTCATGATCATCCTTCACATCTGCTACACTCACATGATCACCAAAAGAGGTTCTAGAAGATGGATTCAAAATTGGGATATTCTTTAAAAATGTTGAATTCCTTCAAGGGTAGTTTAGGGAATCAAGACGAGCTAGGGTTTTAGATTGTTTTAACTCTCACTTGTATATATAGTACTACACTAGCAGATTAGTTTTTTTGGTTCCAACTTTTGATGTAAAAAATCATGGTTGAGTTCCATGTTTTAATTTATTGAAAGCTTTAATTTGAGCATTTAAATTCTTGTATATTTAAGTTTTCAGTCATTTAAATTCCTTGCAAATTCAATTTCTGTTTTGGATACTTAGTTCCAATTATCAAAATTATTTCATAAGCTAATGTTCTATAAGCTCATACCATAAGTTCTTTGACAAAGAGCTTATGATATGCCTTATTTGGTTTAACTTAAAAGTGTTTCAAGTTTTCATTTTCATTCTTCCAAGAAATTCAATTTTATGTTCATTGAAAGTACAAATATCAGCAAAGTTTCACAAAATATTGTAGCATAAGCTAATTTTGGGGTTTTCTGACAATAAGCCTTTGTTGTAAGCTTGTGGTTACGTGAAAAGTTATTTGAGAAAGTCTGGAGATGTTTGAAGATACTCGTAGACGATTTGAAGATATGTAGATGTTCTTTGTTCTTGATATCTAGCTTAAAGTTGTTAAGCATAAGCTCTCACAAGCTGTAATAGCTTTGATTCTGGTTGAGGGAAATTGGGATTAAGATTCAAAAGTTGAGCTACCAAGGCTTCAAGTAAGTTACCTGGTTTTGATTTCAAAATTCACTCCTATTATTTTTTTTGTATGCTTGTTGTTGCTTATTGTTTAAGTTGCTTATTTCTTTGTCTCATTTGCTTAATTCCTAGTTTGAATTATTTTTATGAAATTACTTTATAGTCTGTTCATTAATTTTGCTTTTTGCTTTAGTGATTTTCACGTTCTGAATTTAAAGTTGTGTTTGGCATAGATTTCACCTCATTTTCAGGAATAGAGTTTCACTATAAGTTGTTTTCAACTTGTTTCAGATGTTTGTTTAAAGTTATTTAAGGTTTTGTTTCACTTAATTTCATTGAAAATCAAAGAATCGTTAGTCCTTCATTTTCTGCATTAGATACATCAGTAGGGGCTTTGTACCATTTTTTTTAGTTTTGGATCTTGAATACCTGTTATCAGTTAGAATGTATGGTAGTTTAGGGATACATGTTGGTTGTGTAAGATTTGGTGAGTATTAGTTTCAAGTTTTGAGTGGCCAATATCCACCTAGTTACCATTTAGACCAGCAATCAACTCACCGACCCACTTTTGCTATTTACGGTAACTGCTTGCCTTGTTTGGTGTGCCTTCTTGTGTTAGAATCTGGTTTCTTTTACTTGCATTGACTCGCCACTTCTCCATTGAGTGTGGGGTGCCTTTGTGTTAGGAATCTAAGTTTATTAGAATTCCCTTAGTCGTAGATTTAAACTTAAATTAAGCTGTTTGATATTAACTTGCATGTGCCTTGGGGACAGGAAAGCAACCCAAGACTCACAGAGTTCTAAGTCTCTGTGAGCAACCACAAAGGAGTCCATGTCAGAGACATTGTCAAGGAAGTCGAATATTACTTGTAGACATACTCATTGGCTGTGTTGGATAACAGCCAAGATGTATCAGGGACTCTGAGTGGTCGAATGTTAACAGGGTGGCAATACCCTGTTAACACTCAGTACACTTTGGACATACCTAAGTGTATAGGCGGGAAGTTATGCAGCCTAAAGTACAAGGTATGAAGAAAAGGGAAACTATGTCAGCTTTGTTTCCCTAAAGCGTTGTGGCAGACTACGAAGAATAGAAGAGCATCTTTTGATAGATGTCTGACATTGTCTGTTTTGTGTAGTTACCATCAACCAGTACTAGAAGTCAACCTCGTACCACTATAAATAGGATATGTAGGTTAGAGTTAATGTTGTTCACTTTGTTAGATTACACACATTAACTCTTTAGAACTCAGAGAAAGAACAGTTGTGTCTGTGTTCTTGAGTTAGCTTTATTTTGTCCAAAGTGTACACAACAAATTGTCCTCAAATTTTGTTATCGCTAACACATGTAATACTTGTTATACAATAATAAAGTACTACGTTTGAAAAGTATTTACTTGTGTTAATTATCCTTCTTAATCGTTTCAAGCTAGTTTTAGGGACTTTCACTTGGTATCAGAGCATGGTTTGATATTAAAACCATCATAAACATCGTTCTAAGTTTTATAATCAAGATCCACCATGTTTGAAACGAGCAACAACCCACCACCACCACCTAATTTGGTTTCTGGGAACAACACACCACCACCTCCAAACTCACCTAGCGTAACCCTCACTCAAAATGAAGACGATCTTCCTCAACTTCTTGATTCAAGAGGTGGATCCCATGTTACCAATGTACCAGTGTTTGATGAAGATGACTTTGCAAGTTGGAAAAGTCAATTTATTATCTATCTAGATAGACTTGAACAATTTCTTCTAGAAATTCTAGAAAATGGACCATATGTTCCCATGGCGCTTACCTCTATTGATGAGAATCCTCTTCCCAAACCTCTCAAGCAGTAGACTCCAGCTGATAGGAAATTGGCAAACCAAGATAAACGTCTCAAAAGCGAAACAAATGTAGACAGACCTCATCCTAGGTCACTAAGGACCCTCTGAAATCAGACAAACCAAGATTCAGGCACTCAGGCTTCAATTTAATGCTTTCAAGGCACTTGAAGGTGAAAAGGTACAACAGACGTACACAAGGCTGAAGATTCTTCTCAACGACCTTGCTATGAATGAAGTCACCATTACACAAGCTGAAGTAAACGCCACCTTTGTCAACAGCCTTCCCATAAAATGGTTGAGCATGAATCAGACCCAAAGAGCAAATAACTCCATCAAGAATGATACGTTGGCTCAACTGTATGGAAAATACAACTATGAAGAAGGGATGATAGTTACCATTTACAAATCTGAATCTGAAAGATTTGTAGTTCAGGGAGAAACATCGAAAGCTTTAATATCCACCTCACACACTCATGACAGTGATTCAGATGTTGAAGAAGACACTCGTAGTAGCCAGGAATTCATGACAGACCTTAATGTTGAGTTTCATGAAAGAGCTTTACTAGCTAATCAAAGAAGATTCTACAAAAGGTCAGGTAGAGTAGGATCAGCTAGTAAACAAACTGACAAATCCAAAGAGACTTGCTTTGCCTGTGGAAAACTTGGAAATTTTCAAAAAGACTGTCAATGCACAAAAACATCCTCACCATCCTATCCTTCATCATTCAAACCTTACAAGTTCAAATCTCAACAAAACAACTCATCTCACCAATCCAACTCCTCTAACAATGAGAAAAATGATTATAAAAACAAATACAAGGCACTAAAGGCTGAGTTGGAACAGATGAATTTGAAATTAGAATCTTTGTCGAAGAAGAAAGGGGGTGATAAACGGACAGAGAAAGGGTTGGTAGTTGAAGCCTATGATTGGAATGATGAGCCGCTGACTTCTGATGAAGAAGATACTACCAGGGTCAGGGCATTTTTGGCAATAGCTGAGGATGCACCTGTTGTTGGTAAAGGAGAAGCTAGATTAGGACAATGGGTTGACATCACAATGAAAAAGGTACACAGGCTTATCTCTATGTCTGAAAGTGATGAACGTAAACATGTCCTTGATTATACCATAGTTGACTTACACTTTGTTGAGGAACAAAGAAAGAACCTGCTTGATAAATTTCACTCTGTTAAACATGAATTGTTGACTGCTAAGGCTGAATGTGAATTAAAACATGTTAACTCTGAAAACATATCTCTTCAAAATGAAGTTAATAAATTAACTTTAAGAAACAGTGCCTTAAATGATCAAGTAACTGAACTAAAGAAGGTTATTGAAAAATGGTTGTGCAGTAGGTTCACTATAAATGAATTACTTGATGATGAAGTTCCAGCTGACATATCTAGGGCTGTTACTGCTAAGAGAAACAAAATTAAGGCCCTTAAGAAACCCAAAGAGATTTTTTCAAGTCCACATAGACTATACATGTGTCTGACCCACTTATGGCTGATGTACATGTCTTTGAAGTGGTTATAGATAACAACGAACCTTTACCATCTTTGCCTAAACTCTTTGGTGTTGAACCTAGCAACTTTTCTAGAGGAGCTAAGGCTGAACTCAAACCAGATGTTGAGACACCTCCAGCTAAGGTTTTTGTTGTACCTGCAAAAAAATCTATTAAGCAAAATGTCTATAAGACTGTCTCAACAAACCTTGTGAACAAAGTTGAACCCTCAACTAAAGAATGCCTGTTGTCTTTAATGAAAGAAGTAGAACTCTTAAAAGAACATATTAAGCCTTCCGTTGAATGCTCTACTTACTTTGAACCTAAGTCTATCCTAGGAGAACCTAAAGGTGAAAAGGTTATCAAACCTTATTGTAATGTGTGTAAGAATTCTCATCATATGACCATAGATCATGATAGACATATGGTTGTTAAGAGAGCTCAGACACCTTTTAGGGACAGACAACAGGCTACTAGGAGACCATCAGGTAACTACAGACCATACCCTCCCTATAAATATTGTGGTCTCACAAACCACCACTCAGATGAGTGCAGGGACTTTCCAGGATGTGACATATGTGGAAGGTACACTCATGACACAACCAATTCTCCTTCACATCGTCACAAGTTCTACAGGAACTCAAGAGTTGCTAATCAGCAGTTCAGGGAACCCACTAGAAAGTGGGTTCACCATAGGAACTAATCTGTTTCTATATATTTGTGTAGAAACATCTCAGGGAATCGGTCTGGTATCTAGACTGTGGCTGCTCTAGACACATGACAGGAATCAAACAATACCTGCACAAATATTCAAAAGAGTCTGGTCCTAAAGTGGTGTTTGGGGATAACTCTTCAGGCGACATAGAGGGATATGGCTCAGTTAACTGCAATGGAATAACATTTACAAGGGTTGCATATGTGAATGGTCGTAAGCACAATCTCATCAGCATCAACCAATTTTATGATGCTGACTACAAGATTTTGTTTACAAAGACTCAAGGAACCATATTCAACAAAAACAATGATGTGGTGTTAATTGCATCAAGAAGAAGAGTTGTGTACGTCATCAAGATGGCTTCTTGCTCAGATGACAGCTCAAATTTTTTCTTGCTAAAGCCTCTGAAAGTGTCAATTGGATGTGACACAAACGACTCTCTCATCTCAACTTCAAGAATATCAACAAGCTAGCCACACATAACTTGGTTGTTGTTCTACCACCTGTGACTTTCACTAAGGACAAGACATGTTCAGCTTGTGTTAAGGGAAAGCATCACAAGTCATCCTTTAAGACCAGTCAATCATTCTCTATTGACAAGTGCTTACATCTCCTTCACATGGATTTGTTTGGACATGTCAAACTGCAGACCATTAATCACAACAAATACACCTTGATCATTGTTGATGAATTTTCAAGGTACACATGGGTTTTCTTCCTCAAAAAGAAAAGTGATGCAGCTGATGCCATCATGTCCTTCATCAGGCAGGTTGAAAACATGAATGAAGTTAGAGTAAAAGCTCTAAGAAATGATAATGGGACTGAATTCAAAAATCAACAGCTTGAAGCTTTTTGTGATGAAAAGGGAATATCACAAAACTTCTCGTCAGCTGGTAGTCCTGAACAAAATGGAGTAGCTGAAAGAAGAAACAGAACATTGATTGAAGCAGCTAGACCCATGTTGAATGGTGCAGCCTTACCAAAGCAATTTTGGGGAGAAGCTGTCCGCACTGCCCGCTATACCCAGAATAGATCAATCATTGTTAAAAGACATGAAAAAACCTCTTATGAAGTTTTTCAAAAAAGAGAACCAGACGTCAGCTATTTCCATGTCTTTGGATGTCCTGTATCTATTTATAACTACAGGGATAAACTTGGAAAGTTTGACGAAAAAGCTGATGATGGTTTCTTCTTAGGATACTCTCCAACAACCAAAGCCTTTAGAGTATTCAACACAAGAAGACAGGAACAAGAAGAAACCTTTCATGTCACATTTAATGAATATGATGACGTGCTACAAAGAACAAGAATAGAAGGTGATGAAATTGATTTCAACGAAAATAGGTCTTTCCCATCAGATGAGTTCTCTGAACCAAGGCCTGTCTTTGATCATCATCCACACACATATAATCTTATCCCATATGTTCCTGCACATGATCCGCTGTCAACACACAACATTGAAATTCCTTCTACTCAAGTGACAGCTGAAAGTGAAAGTTAGCCTTCCACAAGCCTATGTTCCACCTCAGCTGAAGATGACTCACCTATGGCTTGTAATCAAGAAGACTCTCATATTGTCTATGAATCATCACATCTTGAAATAGCTGATGTAGACACAGACACAGAGATTGTTTTTGAAGAGAGTCCTCCTACTCAGCAGAATGAAACTCAAGTTGTAATTTCATCCTCCATACCTTCACTTGTCTATGACTCCCTAGCTCCTCAAATAAAATGGTCAAGAGATCAACACATTCTTCTTTTCAACGTCATTGGTGAACCAAATATTGGGGTTACTACTAGACAAAGAATTCATGACTCAAAATCAGCCTCAGCCAATGAATGTTTGTTTGCTGAATTTCTTTCCCAAATTGAACCCAAGCATGTAGCTGAAGCCCTTGTTGAAGAAGGCTGGGTCGCTGCAATGCAGGAAGAAATCAATCAGTTTAAAAGAAACAAGGTATGGACTCTAGTGCCAGCTCCACCTGGTAAGAATATCACAGGCACTAGATGGATATATAGGAACAAGATGGATGAAATTGGTAATATCATAAGGAAAAAGGCAAGGTTGGTTGCTCAGGGGTATACACAGACTGAAGGGATTGATTATAATGAAACATTTGCACCAGTAGCAAGACTTGAAGCCGTCAGAATCTTCCTTGCTTACGCTGCTGATGAGACTGCTTTTATATATAGTCTCTGTAGAAACTGGAAAGGGGGTTGAATAGTTTCTCTTCGATTGTAACACCCCATTTTGGAAATGGAATATTACGCATATCATGGCGTGTCATCAAAGCATACAAGGATAAATGTCTAAGCATTATTCAACCATAAAAGGGAAATACCGGAATCAAACATCGGTATCCCAAAGTAAAGCTCATCACACACAAACATAAATACTGTAAAAGGAAGGACGAAACAATGTCCAAAGCAACTGTATCAAAGTAAAGGAAATGCATAAAGTAAAGGAAAACAGTAAAGCTTCCAGTCCATATGCACCTACGTTTGAGATCTACGAGCGTCCCTGAGTACCTGCCGTTTTGGGAACATGAAAAGGAAAACGGCTGAGCAAGACGCTCAGTGCACGGATGTACAATAAAGCATGAAATAGGATAAGCATGTAACATATAACAGCGGAAGACTAAGTACTGAGTAAACTGGTTAAGTATCATGAAAACTGGTTTATAGTTTGAAAAGCCTTATGTTTAACCTGTGAAAACTGTTTTAACATATAAATACCATAGCCCATATAGGTCATGAAAAGGTCACGTGCATGAATACTTGGAGGGGTGACCTCATCATGCTGATTAGAGGGGATGCCTCTAATCAATATACTGGTTTGGGTAGGAGGGATCAGCTCCTTGTGAAGGGTGCAAGGCACACACCACATTCACCATGATAAACTGAATAAAACATGTAACTAGGATGCACCCATACGCCCCAACTGATATAATAATATGGCCAAACTAAAAAGGGACGCCACGAGCAATCACTCCGCCGTGGGGAAGTCATAACATCGGTGCCTCCAATGCTATGGTTATGGTACCTCCATAACTAGGTGAAACTGGTCATGCTTGTATATGGCTATAGTTTATGCTAAATTAACATAAGCAGTTCAAAACAATAAAACAAATGCTGGGGAAAATAGTTGGCTGCATACGGGGAAATCCTAATAAGGAAGAAATGTCCATACTGAAAGGACGGGAATCCGTACCTCAAGTCCAGTGAAATGAACGGAAGAAAGACTCCTACTTCTGGATCACTAATGCTACATGAATACACACGTGTATAAGTATCGATTCACTGATTACGTACTGGGTTCTGTGTCTCATTATAGCTGATTTGGTATGTTTTAGGTCATGGTTTACTGTTTAAAGCCTTAAACTGTGTTTATCTTGTATTCTGATTAATCTGATTAAGTATTACTGGTGATTCATGTATTATTATACTTACTGTGTAATAATAAGTAACTTTCCAAAAATAGCAGGTTTCCAAAAATAGAAAGTTTCCAAAAATAGAAAGTTTCCAAAAATAGAAAGTTTCCAAAAATAGAAAGTTACCAAAATAGAAAGTTTCCAAAAATAGAAAGTTTCCAAAAATAGAAAGTTTCCAAAAATAGAAAGTTTCCAAAAATAGAAAGTTTCCAAAAATAGAATTTACTGCCTAAAATAGATTAGTTTCTAAAAATAGAAAGTTTCCAAAAATAGATCAGCTGCTTTAATTAAATAAGTTTCCATATATAGAAAGTTTCCATGATTAGATTAGCTGCCTGAAATAGATTGATTTCCATATATAGAAGGTTTCCATAATTAGATTAGTTGCCTTATTTAATTAAGTTTCTATAAATAGAAGTTTCCATAATTAGAATTAAGCTGATTACATAAGCTAACATATAAGTCTAAGTGTTTAAGCTTATTTCTTAAGTCATATGATATAGTGTATAGTTTAATTATTATTTCATGTATTTAAATTAAACTATAGGTTAAGCATTTTAATTAAAGTGTAACATGTTTTAATTAAAATGAAATGAAAATACTTAGGTTAAAATGTGTATTATTATTAATAATAATATAACCTAAGTCATGTCTAAATTAATTAATTATAGGCATGTTTTAATAATTAATTAATTATAACTTATAACATAAAATACTTAGGTTCAAATAATGTCATGATAAACTAATAATTAAAATAACCTAAGTCATGATTTAATTAATATTTCATGTTATTAATTAATTATATCCTAAGTTCATGATTCATAAAAATTACATGTAACATAGATCATGATTTTAACCAACGAACCATGAATCGGGCATGAATTCGACACCGTACCCCGGGCCAAACCCGGGGCACACGTGTCCCCTTGCTGTCGTGGGTCCCACATGAGCCAACCAAGACCAATTGTGGTCTTGGTGGTGGCGGCAATAGCAAACCAAACCCCCCCTCGGGTTTGTTTGCTAGGCGGCCAAAAACAAACACCCTTATAAACCATTCTTTGATTTTAATTTATACCAAAACATGTTAGATCAATGATTAATTACCTTGTTTTCATAAGAAAAATAATAACATGTTCATGAGAATAATCAAAGATTAAAAGAATTAAAAAGAATTAAAAAGAAGGGTTAGAAAGGTATACCACTATGTAGCTTGGAAAAAGGATGAACAAACACGTATTCTAACACTTGTTTTTAAGATCAAAATCAAACAAACACCCTCTAGTGGTGGTGTTTAGGTGGCGGCACAAGGAGGCAAAAAGGAGAGGAGAAAACTCTTTTTAGGGTTTTGATGTTTATTTCTTGAAAATGGAAAATGAAAACATGTTTTTACTTTACCCCCCTTAACTTGTAAAGTCCATGGGCTAAGCCCATTTCATGCATGTGTGCCGTGGGTATGGGGGCCCCACATGGGGTACCCGTACCTTTCTCGTGTCCTGATGTTTCGTGTTCGTTCGTGGTTAAACGTGCTCGTGTTTAACGTGTTTCTGTTTCTTTTAACGTGTCGTTTATCGTAAACTTAACGCTCGTAAATATATTATAGGTATTTACGTAATTATTTTAGTTAGTATTTTAAATGGTGATCATGATTTAATTATGTTCACGTGATATATTATTAACTGTTTATCATGAGTTCGTACGTAATCGATACTTGTCATGTCATACACGTATGCACTTGCTTGATTATTAGCACATGAATGTGATCAATACTACATGAGGTAAGTTTTAATCTAGAACGTACGATCTTAAGGGCACTATTCATGGTAAAAGCATGCGGGTTTTACAATTCTTCCCCCCTAAAAAGAATAATTCGTCCCCGAATTATAGATAAAGTAAGCTGAATAGAAGTGACATACCCGAACTCAAAATATAAAGTGAGGGTAAGAAGCCCGGATAGACTCCTCTGTTTCCCAAGTGGCTTCCCGCTCGGTATGGTCCCTCCAAAGGATTTTAACGAAAGGAATCGTCTTCCTTCTCATGACTCGTTCTTGCCTGTCGAGTACTCGTTCGGGTTCTTCTATAAACGTGAGATCTTCACGTATCTGTTCCAGTGGATACTGAACCATGTGAAGGGGATGATAATTGTACCCTCTGAGTAAGGACACATGGAACACGTTATGCACGTGCGAAAGCTGAGGAGGTAACGCCAATCGGTAAGATACTTCGCGGATTCGTTCAACGATATCAAATGGTCCGATGAACCGAGGACTGAGTTTTCCCTTGATCCCGAAGCGTTTAACACCACGTGCCGGTGAAACCTTGAGGAAGACGTGATCTCCCACATTAAAATGTATGTCCCTACGATGCTTATCGGCGTAACTCTTTTGACGTGATCGTGCTTCTTGCAACTTCTGTTTAGCTACCTCAATCTTCTCATTGGTCATTTCTATAATCTCTGGTCCTTCGAGTGCTCGCTCTCCCACTTGATCCCAGCAAGTTGGAGCGCGACACTTTCTGCCATACAACATTTCAAAAGGAGCACATTTGATACTTGCGTGCCAGCTGTTGTTGTATGCAAACTCGACTAAACAGATGTAATCGTCCCAATCACCTGTCCATTCCAACGCACACGACCTTAACATATCTTCCAATGTCTGAATTGTTCGCTCCGACTGACCGTCCGTTTGAGGATGAAAGGCTGTGCTCAGCTTAAGTTGTGTACCCCAAGCTTTTTGCAGGCCTTTCCAGAATCGCGACGTGAAACGAGGATCTCTGTCTGAGACGATGCTGGAGGGAGTGCCGTGGAGTCTCATGATCTCCCTTCTGTACGTATCTGCGAGTTTACTTACCGGATCTTCCTTGCGTATCGGTAAGAAATGAGCTGATTTGGTGAGTCGATCAACAATGACCCAAATAGCATCGTGCTTTTTCTTGGTAGGCGGAAGACCGGTAACAAAATCCATGGTGATTTTGTCCCACTTCCACTCTGGAATGTCCAACGGTTGAAGAAGACCGCCAGATCGCTGATGTTCAATCTTAACCTACTGACAGGTAAGACATTTGGAGACATACGTGGCTACATCCTGTTTCATACCACTCCACCAAAAGTGCTGTCTGATGTCATGGTACATTTTTGTCGACCCAGGATGTATAGAAAATGGGGAGCTGTGAGCTTCAGCTAACAATGCTTCCCGGAGTTCTGGATTGTCAGGAACACAAAGTCTCGTGCCCTGCCAAATGATACCGTCTGCGTCCATTCTGAATTCTGTCTGCTTCTCCAAATTCTGAATTATCGCCCAAATCTCTCCATCATCCTTCTGCGCTTCCTTAATCCTAGTCAGTAACTCAGGTTCTACACTAAGATTCGCCCAGTATCCATGCTGCCCACGTACCATGATTTCGATGTCTAGCCGCTCCAAGTCTCTTATGTTTTGTTCCTCGATCTCAATGCCGTTTATCATTCCGGACTTTCTGCTGAGTGCATCTGCTACTACATTAGCTTTCCCGGGATGATACTGTAGGTTAATATCATAATCCTTCAACAGTTCCAACCATCTCCTTTGTCTCATGTTCAACTCTCGCTGTGTGAAGATATACTTCAAGCTCTTGTGATTTGTGAAAATGTCGCATGATTCTCCGTATAAGTAATGCCTCCATATCTTCAATGCGAACACCACTGCAGCAAGTTCCAGGTCATGCGTGGGGTAGTTTTCTTCATAGGGCTTAAGCTGTCGTGAAGCATACGCGATCACTTTCCCATGTTGCATGAGAACACAGCCCAGTCCCTTCCCCGATGCATCGCTATAGATCTGAAATCCACCTGTACCAGATGGGAGAGTAAGAATAGGTGCAGATACTAGCTTCTGCTTTAGGTCTTCAAAGCTCTTCTCTCGATCTTCCGTCCAGACGAATTTCTCTCCTTTTCGCATCAGTTTGGTGAGAGGCAATGCCAGCCGAGAAAAGTTCTCCACGAATCTTCGATAATATCCAGCTAAGCCTAAGAAACTGCGGACTTCTGTCGCTGATGTTGGTCTTGGCCATTTAGTGATAGCCTCAACCTTCGCTGGGTCCATAGTGATCCCTTCTGCTGATACAATGTGACCTAAGAATGCCACCTTGTTTAACCAGAACTCACACTTGGAGAATTTCGCATACAGCTGCTTCTGACGAAGAATCTGTAGTACAGTACGGAGATGATCTTCGTGTTCCTCCGTGGACTTTGAGAATATCAAGATGTCATCGATGAATACAATGACAAATTTATCAAGGAATTCATGGAAGATTCTGTTCATCAGATCCATGAATACTGCTGGAGCGTTAGTCAGGCCGAATGGCATGACCACAAACTCATAATGGCCATAGCGGGTACGAAAAGCAGTCTTGGCAATATCCTGCTCTTTAACCCTTAGCTGATGGTAGCCTGACCTTAGATCGATCTTTGAGAAGTGTTTGGCTCCTTGAAGTTGGTCAAACAGATCGTCTATACGTGGCAGTGGATATCTGTTGCGGATGGTAATCTTATTAAGTTCACGGTAGTCAATGAAAAGTCGCATGCTGCCGTCCTTCTTCTTAACGAACAAGACCGGTGCGCCCCATGGAGATGCGCTCGGTCTAATGAACCCTCGTTCAAGAAGTTCCTGCAGTTGGTCCTTCAGTTCTTTTAGCTCTATGGGAGCCATACGATACGGAGCCTTAGAGATTGGCTCAGCTCCTGGAACAAGGTCGATGTTGAACTCCACTTCTCTTGCAGGTGGTATGCCTGGAAGTTCATCTGGAAAGACGTCTTGAAATTCTGAAACTACTGGTTGATCCTGAATCGATGGGGATTCAGCATCCATGTCATGAACCGTAGCGAGATAACCTTCGCAGCCATGTGACAGTAATGCACGTGCTTGCAAGGTAGATATGACTTGTACGGACCGTCCGGGTATGAACCCGTTATGGATGTACTCTGGTGCATTAATGTCGCCGAAGATCACTCGATAAGAGTGGCAGTCTATGGTAGCATGGTGCTTGGATAGCCAATCCATGCCGAGAATCATATCGAACTCAATCATGTCTAGAGGAAGTGCATCTACTGCACGAACTTTATCATCAAACTCTAGAGGAAGACTCTTGTATACATGAGTTATTAATACAGAGTCCCTCAGAGGCGTGGAAATGGTAAGCTTATTTTCTAATGGCAAGGGAAGTGTCCTGATGTTCTTAGCATAAGTAGTGGAAACAACTGAATGAGTGGCACCCGTGTCGAAAAGAACACATGCAGCCTGGCCGTACATATACAAAATTCCAGTAATGGTACCTGTAGATTTGTTTGCCTGATCGCGCGATGTCGTGTAGACACGCCCAGTGGTAGGAGGCGGTTTAGTATCAGCATGACCCGAAGTACCCTCCATTTCACCCTTACGGCAATCTCTCATACGATGGCTAGCCGCACTTGTAGCACGCGTCGGAGTCACGACGACATGGGCCGGGGTGTCTGCGATGGCAGGTGCTGCAAAGAGGATGAGTGAATCCTCCAGCAGGAGTCCTTGCTTGCTGAGGGCCTGCTGATGACAGAACGTGTTAAGAATAAGGTATATGCACGAGTATAGGACGTAAGCGTCATAAGATGCTTACCAGTGTTAGCTGAACGGTTGGGCTGAGAACCCCTGTGGTTCTGGTCCCTTCCGTTACCGTGGTTCCTGATAGCGATTAACATAGTGTCAGCATGGGAAATATAACATGAAATCATAAGAAGATGCGTAAATAGTAGGACCTGCTGTTGTTGGACTGTCCCGCATTGTTACGGTAATTGTCATTACCGCTGCGCCTTTCCACAACAGAACGGTCGTTAGAGTGACCGTTTCCTTTGGGCTGATTGGGCTGCTGCTGAGTAGCCGGCTGAGACCGGTCCCCAGTTTTCTGCCTGGAAGATACAGTTTAAGAGATGATTATAGAACATATAACGATAGGATGTGGTCTGGTTAACGCTAGAACATGAAATGTTTTACCTCTTGTCGGGTCTTTCTGCTTCCCCGAACTCATCACGTTCCTGCAACATCTCAAGCTTTCTTGCTGCGTCAGCCACTTGTGCTACCGTATTGAACGTAGCACATACTAGATTGTTCGCAACCGAGGTGCGAAGTGCCCACCTAAAATGGTGTGCCTGCTCCTCAGGAGTACCAGCCGCTGCTCCTAGAAAACCAGCAAGGCGAAGAAAGCGCTGCATGAATTCGTTGCTATTCTCACCCTGTCTCTGACGTATCCCATGGTATTCACGCTTGAGTTTGTCCTACTCTGCCTTAGGAAAGAACTGTTCCATCACTCTCTCCTTGAATTGGGCCCATGTCAAACCAGCGACCCATTCATCACCTCCTTCTGACTGCGTCAAAGCTAGCCACCAGTTGAGTACATCGCCTTCAAACCTGTAGCACGCCAATCTTGCCTTGAAGGCGGGGTCACATGCCAGAGCATTGAAGATTTTCTCAATGTGAGTCAGCCAGCTTTCAGCATCGCTGGGGCTATCAGTCTTTTCAAAAGCTCTAGGGCGGAGCTTGTTAAATCTTTCCAAACATACCGCTAAAGTCACTGGGGGAGGAGGAGGAGGAGGTGCCTGATTCTGCGGCTGCTGATTATTGGCAGCTTGGACTTCAGCACGAATGTCATTCCTCAGTTGAGGAAGTAAGGCTTGCATGGCAGCCTGAATCGCAGCATTGAGCTGCTCTTGCTCGCGTGTGAGAACCATCTGACAGTATAACATAAACATATGATTAACAATTCAAACATAAAATATATAAAAGAAAAATTTTATGCCAAAATTTCACGAGAAAACTTTTATGCAAGAAAATCTTGGTATGAATGCATGATGCAGTTTATGAAAACTTTTGATGCTCGAGAGTGAACGCCTTCGGTCAGTTCACTCAAAATAAAAGACATATCGAGGGGACGCCTATGGGTCGGTCCCAAATCTAAAAGTTTCGATAAAACACATGCGACTAAATAGGGCCAGTCCTGTACCAACCATTACTTAGTCAAAAACCCTGTAACAATGACATGTATATGTATGCTTAAAAATGATGAATGCATGAAAACAACTGTCAGTTCTAGGAAGACCGTAGTGACTACCCACTAATCACAGGTCATATTTGAGAGCCTACAGGTCGAAGCCTTGGCTCTGATACCATAATTGTAACACCCCATTTTGGAAATGGAATATTACGCATATCATGGCGTGTCATCAAAGCATACAAGGATAAATGTCTAAGCATTATTCAACCATAAAAGGGAAATACCGGAATCAAACATCGGTATCCCAAAGTAAAGCTCATCACACACAAACATAAATACTGTAAAAGGAAGGACGAAACAATGTCCAAAGCAACTGTATCAAAGTAAAGGAAATGCATAAAGTAAAGGAAAACAGTAAAGCTTCCAGTCCATATGCACCTACGTTTGAGATCTACGAGCGTCCCTGAGTACCTGCCGTTTTGGGAACATGAAAAGGAAAACGGCTGAGCAAGACGCTCAGTGCACGGATGTACAATAAAGCATGAAATAGGATAAGCATGTAACATATAACAGCGGAAGACTAAGTACTGAGTAAACTGGTTAAGTATCATGAAAACTGGTTTATAGTTTGAAAAGCCTTATGTTTAACCTGTGAAAACTGTTTTAACATATAAATACCATAGCCCATATAGGTCATGAAAAGGTCACGTGCATGAATACTTGGAGGGGTGACCTCATCATGCTGATTAGAGGGGATGCCTCTAATCAATATACTGGTTTGGGTAGGAGGGATCAGCTCCTTGTGAAGGGTGCAAGGCACACACCACATTCACCATGATAAACTGAATAAAACATGTAACTAGGATGCACCCATACGCCCCAACTGATATAATAATATGGCCAAACTGAAAAGGGACGCCACGAGCAATCACTCCGCCGTGGGGAAGTCATAACATCGGTGCCTCCAATGCTATGGTTATGGTATCTCCATAACTAGGTGAAACTGGTCATGCTTGTATATGGCTATAGTTTATGCTAAATTAACATAAGCAGTTCAAAACAATAAAACAAATGCTGGGGAAAACAGTTGGCTGCATACGGGGAAATCCTAATAAGGAAGAAATGTCCATACTGAAAGGACGGGAATCCGTACCTCAAGTCCAGTGAAATGAACGGAAGAAAGACTCCTACTTCTGGATCACTAATGCTACATGAATACACACGTGTATAAGTATCGATTCACTGATTACGTACTGGGTTCTGTGTCTCATTATAGCTGATTTGGTATGTTTTAGGTCATGGTTCACTGTTTAAAGCCTTAAACTGTGTTTATCTTGTATTCTGATTAATCTGATTAAGTATTACTGGTGATTCATGTATTATTATACTTACTGTGTAATAATAAGTAACTTTCCAAAAATAGCAGGTTTCCAAAAATAGAAAGTTTCCAAAAATAGAAAGTTTCCAAAAATAGAAAGTTTCCAAAAATAGAAAGTTACCAAAATAGAAAGTTTCCAAAAATAGAAAGTTTCCAAAAGTAGAAAGTTTCCAAAAATAGAAAGTTTCCAAAAATAGAAAGTTTCCAAAAATAGAATTTACTGCCTAAAATAGATTAGTTTCTAAAAATAGAAAGTTTCCAAAAATAGATCAGCTGCCTTAATTAAATAAGTTTCCATATATAGAAAGTTTCCATGATTAGATTAGCTGCCTGAAATAGATTGATTTCCATATATAGAAGGTTTCCATAATTAGATTAGTTGCCTTATTTAATTAAGTTTCTATAAATAGAAGTTTCCATAATTAGAATTAAGCTGATTACATAAGCTAACATATAAGTCTAAGTGTTTAAGCTTATTTCTTAAGTCATATGATATAGTGTATAGTTTAATTATTATTTCATGTATTTAAATTAAACTATAGGTTAAGCATTTTAATTAAAGTGTAACATGTTTTAATTAAAATGAAATGAAAATACTTAGGTTAAAATGTGTATTATTATTAATAATAATATAACCTAAGTCATGTCTAAATTAATTAATTATAGGCATGTTTTAATAATTAATTAATTATAACTTATAACATAAAATACTTAGGTTAAAATAATGTCATGATAAACTAATAATTAAAATAACCAAAGTCATGATTTAATTAATATTTCATGTTATTAATTAATTATATCCTAAGTTCATGATTCATAAAAATTACATGTAACATAGATCATGATTTTAACCAACGAACCATGAATCGGGCATGAATTCGACACCGTACCCCGGGCCAAACCCGGGGCACACGTGTCCCCTTGCTGCCGTGGGTCCCACATGAGCCAACCAAGACCAATTGTGGTCTTGGTGGTGGCGGCAATAGCAAACCAAACCCCCCCTCGGGTTTGTTTGCTAGGCGGCCAAAAACAAACACCCTTATAAACCATTCTTTGATTTTAATTTATACCAAAACATGTTAGATCAATGATTAATTACCTTGTTTTCATAAGAAAAATAATAACATGTTCATGAGAATAATCAAAGATTAAAAGAATTAAAAAGAATTAAAAAGAAGGGTTAGAAAGGTATACCACTATGTAGCTTGGAAAAAGGATGAACAAACACGTATTCTAACACTTGTTTTTAAGATCAAAATCAAACAAACACCCTCTAGTGGTGGTGTTTAGGTGGCGGCACAAGGAGGCAAAAAGGAGAGGAGAAAACTCTTTTTAGGGTTTTGATGTTTATTTCTTGAAAATGGAAAATGAAAACATGTTTTTACTTTTACCCCCCTTAACTTGTAAAGTCCATGGGCTAAGCCCATTTCATGCATGTGTGCCGTGGGTATGGGGGCCCCACATGGGGTACCCGTACCTTTCTCGTGTCCCGATGTTTCGTGTTCGTTCGTGGTTAAACGTGCTCGTGTTTAACGTGTTTCTGTTTCTTTTAACGTGTCGTTTATCGTAAACTTAACGCTCGTAAATATATTATAAGTATTTACGTAATTATTTTAGTTAGTATTTTAAATGGTGATCATGATTTAATTATGTTCACGTGATATATTATTAACTGTTTATCATGAGTTCGTACGTAATCGATACTTGTCATGTCATACACGTATGCACTTGCTTGATTATTAGCACATGAATGTGATCAATACTACATGAGGTAAGTTTTAATCTAGAACGTATGATCTTAAGGGCACTATTCATGGTAAAAGCATGCGGGTTTTACACTTCGATTGGTGACCAAATTAAAATTACTTTCAATTTGGTTTGTATCAAAACTATCTTTTACTTGGGGCTAAGTTGCATAATGATTAGGTTCAATTGAAATGCACTAGCAAGGATAATAAGCAAGTATAATGATAATGAAATAAGTAAAGATCAAGGAAGGAGACAACCTAGTGAGAAGACACCAAGATTTATAGTGGTTCAACAACGAGGCTCTATCCTCGTTTCTACTCCACTCCTCGAGTACACCTACTCGAGATTTCCACTATATCCACAAGCTCCCTTCTCGGCGGAGAAAACCTTACATCGTTGCTTACATTATTTTCCGACACTAAGCTAAATGTCGAGACCTAATCTTTAGCTAGGACTAATCTACACGACGTTGCCTACTTCACAATTTAACGACACAAGGCTAGATGTCGAGTTCTAATCTTAAGGTAGAACCAATCTTCACGACGTTGCCTACTTCACCATTTTACGACACAAGGCTAGATGTCGAGTTCTAATCGAAAGCTAGAACCAATCTTCACGACTCTTCACTTTGAAGCTAAGTGAGAACTTCACACAACACAACTACTAATCACTTTAAAGTTTAGTGAGAACTCACAAGACACAACCACATCACATTATAGTTTAGTGAGAACTCCTAATCAAATCTATTACAACTCAACTAGACTTATCCAAGTACACACATGTAGCTTGGATTTACACAACACAAATCCAAGCAAACACATATGCAATGGATGTACACAACAAATCCAAGTATCCACAAATAACTTGGATGAACACAACTAGTCCAAGTATTCATAAATACCTTGGATTGACCTAAAACAAAAAAGGTATCATGATGAATATGACTAGCTCATAAATTCATCTTTATCACTACACTAGTGAGTGAGTGATCTTCTCATTGGACATGGTAAAGGAGGGGATCAAGAGGATAATCATATGTAAACATCCTTAACAATTTAAGTGATCATTTACTAATGATTATGCTATAGAAAATAGAAAGAGGGCTGAGAAAAACGTCCAAGAGGCTTGCTGGAAAATGAGATTTGACCCACTATTTAAAGGAGACAAAGTTTCAACGGATCTATAACGGCTACTGTGCGCGGTACCTTATCTCACCCCGCGGTACCATATCGCTAAGGTACCGCGTAGGTACTTAAGGTACCGCCACTAGACTCCGCTCCGTTTTTTGTCTTTTAGTAAAGTGGGAATATCTGAGGTATTTGAATCCTTCAAGGATATTCTAACAGCATTTGGAATATGCCATTTTCAAATTTTCATTTTCCATTTTAATAAAACATTTTCTAAAAAAGAAAGTTTATTAAAAATTCTTTTGTCTTATTAACAAAAGTGAGTTTTAAGGATAATCATTTTGATGATCACTAAGTATGATTAAGAAAGGTTAGTGATATGATTATTACCTTGATGATAGTGTTAGTTAAATAATTCATTTTGTGTTTTACACTAAATGTGTTGTATGGTTTGTTGTGATCAAAACTAAGAAAGATTAGTTAACACTAATAATGTTTTTAGGCATTACTTGCATTAACAATCTCCCCCTTTTTGATTACGACAAACGATAAACTCATTTACGTAGAAACACAAACTATGGAATTATTAACTAGTTTATCACTATCATTTCTCCCCCTTTGTCGTAGCAAAAAGGTTAGCAAAAGTCTTTGAAGAACATCGAACTTTGCTAGTAGCTCCCCCTTGGTGGTTGCTCCCCCTTGCTTGGGGCACCAATTTTGTGAGCTAAGGTGACATGCTACACAAAGGTTAGTAGAAAGGAAAGAAACACCAATGTATATATGATCACTACCTACTAAGTAACTTGAGAGGGAGAAGGAGAAGAAATCTCAAATTAGAAGCAAGTATTTTGCTAAGTATGTCCAAAGAGGTAATTGACAAAATCAAACTTCAATCCAATGAAGATGATAAGCTTGCCAATGGGTTAAAGCTTTAGAATTGATGGAATCACCCATAAGCAATTATAAAAAATTAACCAAGATCAACTCAAAGTAGAACTAATGAAATAGCACACAAATAACACAAAGGTTACATACAGAAAACAACAAATAAGATAGTCATACACATCGTATGAGTATCTAAAAGCAATAAATATGGAAAATAAACCACTAAGCATAAGCTAGTCTAATAGTGATATTTTCCAAGATTGCTAAAAATAAAATAAAACTAAAAAGACGACGATGCATCATTCGAAGTTTTGTCCACCGGAACGAAAACTTGAATAGGAGGTCGAGTGAGGAGGAATTCAAGAAATTTAACTTCTCATACACATGAGCAAGTTCAATTTGTTGAAATCTGCAACAATCACACGAGGATCCATGATGCAACACAAAATCGTTTGATGGGGGTATGGCATCAAACTTAGGGTTTGGTGGTGGTGGGGTAAAGGGTTTGGGAGTGTTTTCACAATGCCTTGTGAGGTTTGGGAAGGTGGAAAGGTCATTGAGTTGGGGGGTATTGAAGGATTGTGGTGGTGGTGGAACATGTTCTTTTGCTCCGGTGATGGGGTTTATAGTGTAAGTCTCATTCCAATACTTGATTGGAGAGAAGGTAGGGTTTTTGGGTGGTTTGGACGAAGATGGTTCTTTCTTCTTAACCTAAACGGGTCGAACCGAGATTTTCGGTTTCTTTGAAAGCTTGGATGAAGAAGCTTTGGGTGAGAGGGGTTGTGACAAAGAAATGTCAAGGTTAGGAATGTAGGAGTTAGGCATTATGAGAGTGTGAGAGTGATATCTCAAGGTTATGTGAGAATGAATTTTCAAGGTTGGGAAGGTGTGAGAATGAAATCTCAAGGTTGGGGTATAAGTAAAGTGTGATCAAGGTAAGAATTTGAATACAAAATGTGTAGTGTCAAGGAATGTTTAGTCAATTTGAGTAAACAAGGAATCTTGACTGGGAATAGGGTTTTAAAGGTTTTGACCAAAAATTCGTCAAAAGTCACTTTCTGGCCGCGGTACCTTATAGGGTCCGGCGGTTCCATATCACTAAGGAACCGCGGGTCTTTAAGGAACCGCGTCCAGAGGACTTTAAACCATGTTTTTCCTGGGTTTTGGGAAAAACTAAGACTTTTTCAAAAAGGTTGCAAATCTTGGAATTTTACCTCTATTAGAACCAAAATATGCTAGGGTTGCATAAAGCAACACATTCACAAATATCTTGACAAAGGGTGACAAAATAATTTAGATATCATTTTGAACCAATTTTAGTCAAGTTTAGGGGTTGTGATAGATTTAGGTTCAATTTTAATTTCAAATTAAAGTTGATTAGTGTGCACAAAAGGATAGAATCACACAAAGCTAAATCCATAAGTCAACAACATAAAACATTCATTAATGAGGCAAGTACAAAGACAAATAAAACTAACTAATATATAGCTAGCTTATCATGAAATCTAGATAAGTAGTTTTCTTAGGCTTGGTTTTGTTGAAAACTCTTATTAAGACAACTCCATCATTCATCTCCTAGGAGGAGGCATGGAGAACAAAGTAAGCAAGAAATCTTGCAAACCCCTATGTAGTCCATACATATCCATCCTTAGGTTTTGGATGAGGAAGTGGTTGTAGAGACAACATGGACATCTAGGACCATGAGTTTGTTGAAACCCAAAGTAAGGATTACCCAAGAGGAGGGAAAGTGGGACACCCAAAATTGGGATGTTTGAGTTGGGTGGAGGTGGAGGAGGCAAGTTCTCCAAGGGTGATGTGGGTGAAAGTGGAGGCATGTTCCCCAAAGGGGAAATGGGTGAGTGTGGAGGTAAATCCTCCAAGGTTGGTGAAATGGGTGAGTTGTGAGGGGTAAATGGTGAAGTCACCAAAGAGTCATCAAAGTCATTCCCAAAAGGAATGCTTTGGATTGGTTGAGGTTGTGTGGTCACTTCCAAGGGTGCACTTGGAGTGAAGGGTGAAGAAAGCTCATTCATTCTAGAATTGAATGAAGAGGAGGTAGAACCAATGGAGTGGTTAGTACCATGGGTGGAGGAGGTCTTGCATGGTGCAAGAGGTGGGGAAGGTGATGAAGAAATGAGGATAGGAGCATTCTCATTCTTAGGTGTGTGGAAAGATGAAGAGTTAGGCTTAGCTACCTTAACCCTTATTTTGAGTGTTTTTCTTGGGGTGGAGGTCTTGGAAGTGTTTGAGGTTTTGGTACACACCATGGTTGATTAGGGTGGTTTAAGGTTTAGGGAAGTATGTTTGATGTGTGAAGAACATGGCAAACAAGGTGGGTTTAAAAGGGTGAGGGGATGATCCAAACTAGTAATGGGTTAAAATCATTTTAGGTGAATAATGAATTTAGATACCCTAGTTTAGGAAATGTGTAGTTTATTACTGAAAATCATGCAAGGTTTACACAAAATTAAGAAAACAGTGTAAAGCAAAGATGCTGTCGTGCATAGTGACCGGCGGTTCCTTATCTAGGACCGGCGGTACCTTATCGATAAGGAACCGGGGGTCGATATGGAACCGCGACCAGAAGGTTTTCAAAAATTTCCCTTTCCAGTTTTTGATAAACCCAGATTTTTCCCAAAAGTTTCACAAGCCAAAGTTAACTACAGATCATAATCTAATAAGCTAACTATCATATGGCATGCACAAAGCTATGTAAAACACAAATATCATTGCGTAAGCAACATTTAGGACCAAAATAGGTAATAGTCCGAACATGAAACATAAGTAAATAAACAACTAAGTCAAAGTGTTAATAAGGAAATGTTTAAGCTTCAAAAGATAACCAAACTTTGACACTTCTCAAAGTCTTCACCTCCTTTTCTTCCCTAAGTCCTTGATCATTTTTCCCAGATACTTGATTCTCTTTCTTGACTCAATTCGGTGTTCATGCAAATCACCTCGGGTTCGAAGATTTTGACGGTAAAGTTCCTCTAAATTGAGATTACTAGGAACTTCACTAGAGGAATGGTGGGGAGGGGAAGCAATGACATCTAAACCATCCACGAATGAGTTTGTGGAGTGGTGAGAAGAACTCGAAGAGTCAATGGGAGCACTTGTGCCAATGCCATCACCATCACTTGTTGGCATGTCCATGTCCTCATCATTGAGCTCTAGTTGGTCGAATTTTCGATCAGATCTTGTCTTTCTCTTATATACCTCTTGAATAGGTAGCATGACCCGTTTGACCGGTTGAAACTGAGAAAGATCAAGATTTGGAAAATCACGGCCAACCCTTTTAAAAAGGCGAGTGATGAGCATTGCATAAGGGAGGTTTGTTTTGGGTTTGTGAATAGCATAATTGATCCGTTGAGCGATAAAAATGCCAAATTGTACTTGGTGTTGGTAAAGATGCAATATAGCATATGCACTAAACACGCCGGAACATGATCCTGGTTTCCACCAAGACAAAACACATTTTCCCTAAGAATATTGGTCCATTGAACCATATTATCATTAAGGTCGCTCAAGAGAACCTCATGACGTTTTACCGAACGTACCTTAATATGAAGGCTTCTCTTAACGGGTCGATTACGCTTTTTGGAGACAATGTCGATAATGAAGTAAAGATCAATTTCCTCATGATCATTTGGAGGACAATTGTAGGATTCAAGGAGAGCACTAAGCTTCCATTTATCCGTGAAGCGACAAGTGCCTTCAAATGGGACATCAAGAATTTGACCAAACACTTCGAGAGAGTATTGAATGAGTTGATCGTTCAAGATGAACCTAACAAATATTCCATCATTGTTTTCAATGACGGAGTATGTGCTAAAGAACTCCAATAGGAATCGAGGATAGATGTCTTCCTTAATGTTCAACAAACAACCAAATCCAATGTTTTCAAACATGGACTTGATGTAGACATAATCCTTGATATCTTTTTGGACAACTCTACCCTCATGAAAGCAACGAGATTGAAGAGAGGAAAAGGTATGGGCAAGGTGAGTTGAGGGACAAAAGTCGGATAGGTTAGGCATATATTGTTTGGTGAGTTGATGATCCTTTTGGTATTGTGAAGGCATCACCAGTACCTAAATAAACACAAGACAATATTTCTCCAATCACTCATATGAAAAATAAAAAGGAAAATGAAAAATGAAAATGTGTTATATCAATTTCTTGACAAACATAGGATTGAATCCATATCATTTTCATGTTCAAAATGTGTCTATTCCATCATTAACCAAGAACACATGATCTATGTTAGATCAACAATGGATTAGAACATTGGTTTTTCAAAAAAAGGTTTTTAGGTAAGCATTAACAATGTCATTACCTACTTGTTCATGGGTTCATCTCAAATCCATCATTCAGCCAAAATCATTTAGCCTACATTCGGATTTGTTCTACAAGTGGGTTTTAGTGAAATCTTAATGAATATCAACCTAAGGAATCATAGTAAGATTACCATGTCAACCCACATTCCTATTAAGGTTTTAATTCAATTTCAATTTTAAAAATCCCCAATTATGAAAGGATGAACCCTAGAACAAAATAGATGAAATTGAAAGAATATACTTACAATTAATTGATGTTAGATGAAGGATGAGTGAAACCCACAACTTGGAATCAATTAATTTGAGTGATTGAAGGTTTTGGAAGCTTCAACAATGGTGGAAAAGGTAAAACCTGTCGGCTGTGAGTTTTTGGGAGAGAGAGAGTTTGGTTTGAAAGAATAAAAAACTCAAACTGGCGCTCTGACAAAAGTTACTGCCCGTGGTACCTTATCGATAAGGAACCGCGGGTTTGAGCCGCGGAGATAAGGAACCGCCTACAGAGGCAGGTTTCTATCTCTGAAAAACTCCAAATTTTGAAAATCCAGTTTTTCTAAAATACTTAAAATTAAATCATGAGTCTTTTAGAATATCATTGGATCATCATAACACTAAGCAATATGCCTTAATGAAGGATTACAAGTTAAATCAAGATCGAAAAGAACCGAAACGGACAAACGACTACTCGTAGCAAAACGACTAAGTGGAGAGAAGTCAAGATAAGTGAATCAAGACTAGGATCAATGCTCAAGGGATTAATGACAATCTTCAAGTAGTTGAAACGAAGAGCTTGTGTCATATATAGTGGTTTAAGACGTGTCTTTCCGGTGAAACGATAAACGGCTTTGGTAATGAATAAGCACAAAGCAATTATTCAAGTCTAAACTAAGATCACTTTCAATAATAGTCTTAGACTAAACTAAAATATGAGCAAAGTATTAATTCACTTTCTCTCCCACAAAGGGCCTACTAACCGTATGGGTGCAAACCATGGAAATCATGCTTGATACTTTAAGCTTCTACTAACTCACTCTACATCACCATAGTGAGTCAAGTATCCAAGCAATGAAGGTTTGAGAGGATAAAAGAAAAGAAACACAAACCACAAATAAATGTCAAGGCAAGGATGCCGAGAACAAGCACATAGTCAAGTAATGATCAAAAGAATGATCAAAGGGCGTGTGGAAGAACGAAAGCGTACCTTGGCCACAAAGAGCAATCCATGAAGGAATAAGTTCTATGCCTAATCAATGACTATGATGAGTACTAAGTCTTCAAGAACTATTATCATTCCCAATCATCTTGGTATCATCATTCAAAGATGTTAAAGATCAATGAAGATGATTCTTCTAAAAGTGCAAGTAACTCAATCCATAACCAATAAATTGATTGATCTTCATGAGTACCTACACAAAGCAAGATGCAAACTAGTAGATACATTTCAAGAGCATATCCAAAATGCATAAAGGCTACTAATCTTAAGTGGGATGCAATATTATCAATTAAAAGACCTATTTACAAAGAAAACATAGTTTTGACTAAAGAGAAACTTTAGTACAACTAGACCTTCTAATTTGAGGAGACAATGGATCGATCCAAGTTTCAAAGTACAATATACTTCAAATATCTTGAGTGACCATCACTCTGATACCAATTGTAGAAACTAGAAGGGGGGGGGGGGGGGGGGGGGTTGAATAGTTTCTCTTCGATTGGTGACCAAATTAAAATTACTTTCAATTTGGTTTGTATCAAAACTATCTTTTACTTGGGGCTAAGTTGCATAATGATTAGGTTCAATTGAAATGCACTAGCAAGGATAATAAGCAAGTATAATGATAATGAAATAAGTAAAGAGCAAGGAAGGAGACAACCTAGTGAGAAGACACCAAGATTTATAGTGGCTTGACAACGAGGCTCTATCCTTGTTTCTACTCCACTCCTCGAGTACACCTACTCGAGATTTCCACTATATCCACAAGCTCCCTTCTCGGCGGAGAAAACCTTACATCGTTGCTTACATTATTTTCTGACACTAAGCTAAATGTCGAGACCTAATCTTTAGCTAGGACCAATCTACACGACGTTGCCTACTTCACAATTTAACGACACAAGGCTAGATGTCGAGTTCTAATCTTAAGGTAGAACCAATCTTCACGACGTTGCCTACATCACCATTTTACGACACAAGGCTAGATGTCGAGTTCTAATCGAAAGCTAGAACCAATCTTCACGACTCTTCACTTTGAAGCTAAGTGAGAACTTCACACAACACAACTACTAATCACTTTAAAGTTTAGTGAGAACTCACAAGACATAACCACATCACTTTATAGTTTAGTGAGAACTCCTAATCAAATCTATTACAACTCAACTAGACTTATCCAAGTACACACATGTAGCTTGGATTTACACAACACAAATCCAAGCAAACACATATGCAACGGATGTACACAACAAATCCAAGTATCCACAAATAACTTGGATGAACACAACTAGTCCAAGTATTCATAAATACCTTGGATTGACCTAAAACAAAAAAGGTATCATGATGAATATGACTAGCTCATAAATTCATCTTTATCACTACACTAGTGAGTGAGTGATCTTCTCATTGGACATGGTAAAGGAGGGGATCAAGAGGATAATCATATGTAAACATCCTTAACAATTTAAGTGATCATTTACTAATGATTATGCTATAGAAAATAGAAAGAGGGCTGAGAAAAACGTCCAAGAGGCTTGCTGGAAAATGAGATTTGACCCACTATTTAAAGGAGACAAAGTTACAATGGATCTATAACAGCTACTGTGTGCGGTACCTTATCTCACCCCGCGGTACCATATCGCTAAGGTACCGCGTAGGTACTTAAGGTACCGCCACTAGACTCTGCTCGGTTTTTTGTCTTTTAGTGGGGTGGGTATCTGAGGTATTTGAATCCTTCAAAGGATATTCTAATAGCATTTGGAATATGCCATTTTCAAATTTTCATTTTCCATTTTAATAAAACATTTTCTAAAAAAGAAAGTTTATTAAAAAGTCTTTTTTCTTATTAACAAAAGTGAGTTTTAAGGATAATCATTTTGATGATCACTAAGTATGATTAAGAAAGGTTAGTGATATGATTATTACCTTGATGATAGTGTTAGTTAAATAATTCATTTTGTGTTTTACACTAAATGTGTTGTATGGTTTGTTGTGATCAAAACTAAGAAAGATTAGTTAACACTAATAATGTTTTTAGGCATTACTCTCATTAACAGTCTCATCGTTCAAAATAGGCTTAAAATGAATAAAATATCATGAAAAATGCCAAATATATGCTTGTGTTTGTTCAATGTGTATTTTAGGTACGGATATTGAGAAAATGGCAAAAGATCATAAGAAACAAGCAAAAACGAACACGGGAAAGGAAGCCGCACAATGAACCAAGCCCTAGTGTTAATTTTCCAAGAATAACCCTTGAAGAATTGAAGTTTGTACAAGAAGGGTCCTCCAATATTTTAGAATTGACACTCTAAACCCTTGTATATTCATAATTACAAGTTTGGTCCTTAAAGTTTGTCAAATTTACAAAAAGGACCCTTAACTTTGAAGAATTGGCAAGAGTGGTCCCTCATTTATGAAGACTTGTCATTTTTAGTCCTCCAAGAAGTCAATAATACAAGTCAAGATCATGAAAAATGAAGAAATGCCAAAAACAACCCTTCAAGAATCAACAAATTACAAGAAATACCCCTGAAATTACTTTACAAAACTTTTTGGGGCAAAAGTATGAAAAGTGAAACTTGGATAACAAAGGGATTCGGATTATACTTCTTTTAAACCAAGAATGAAAGAAAGGAAAGAAGTGAGCGGTTAAAACTGGCAGACATACAAAGTAACCTTAACCAACCATAGCTTGCCACCTCACCCACCAAATACCACCAGCCAATCACATCCCTTCCTTTTGCCACATCACACTCCACTCACAACTGAATTTAACTAATCCTAATTAGTTAAATAAAAGTGGCGGTTAACATGTTTCAAACATTAATCCGAATCAAAACCACCACTATTCACTCAAGAACACAAATTGGGTATGTTTGTTTAAGCAACAATCAAACCCCCATAATCTCCAGACTTATGATTAAGGTGCTTATGAACAAAACCCAACTCACTTTTACTTTTCCACCTCACCACAAAGCTCACATGAACACCCTCCCTACACGTTTTTTGGGGAAACTGCCAAAACATGCCAGAGAATCAACCATCCATATACAAGCTTACATTTTAAGCTTCATGTGAGCCCTTTGATCAAATTCCACCAGCTCATAAGTCCACAAATGTCCAAACAAACTTAATATGAGCTCAAATATTCAAAATTCAGCAAGGGTATTTTGGGACTTCTACAAGTTAGGGTTTTGAGATTTTTAGCTTATGCATACCATGTACACCCTCTATATAAAGGGTATAGGGTCCTTCATTTACATTTTCTCTTGGTTTTTCCTTGTTCAACTTTCTGTAAATCCTTATTTCAGTTTAATGAAAAAGTGTTTGAATGTGTTGAAGAAATCCAATTGCCAATCTTAATTTATGCTTGTTATTGTTTCATGTTTATGATTTTGAAGTATCAAAACCTGTTTTCAAACCTTGTGCAAGAAATAGCCAAGTTTTCTCAAAACTAATATTTTGCTAAGTTCTTTGGTACATCCTTGGAATTTTTGGATTACAAGTGATCATAGCACCCTGATAAGAAGATTATCAAGGTGTTGTGAGCTTGTGGTTTGGGGATAGTTAAGGAGTGGGTACAAAGGTTGCATTAATCAGCTTTGTTTTTCAATTTTCAATTTTATATATTGCTTGTTCTAACCTTGTTACTCTTAGCAGCTTTATGGAAGCTTGTGCCTTGTTAAGCCAGGCGCATAAGCTCAAAAATTCGTGAGTGTGGATGTACATTCATGAGGTTTGAGCCTTCTTACCCAAAATCTATAAAAAATACTTGTTTTAAGTGATTTGGTGTACTGCTGGTGTATGTGTTGTTTTTTATGCTTGAATCTTGTTGATTAAGCATGAGAATGATGTTATGATGCATATCTAAGCTTGGATTAACCTGAAATACACATTTGCTTTGTTAAATTTTGATTTAAAAAGTTTAAGGGGTGTTTGGGTTTACCTGTTTATTCTTTGAATGCTATTTTAGTTATTGTTTAGGGTTGTTTAGTGTTGTTACCGGCTTATTACTTGGTTGTGCGCTATTATCTGCAAGTTTTCAGCTTTTAAACATCAAATCCTATATTGTGCTATAACTCACTTGATTTTGCATATTTTGACCTAAGATTTTGGAAACACCTAGAGTGTATGCATTTTTAGGGCAAACAAGTGTTAAATCAAAGTTTGTGTAACCTGTTTAGGAGATTTGAGTGTTTGAAATTTGATTTGTGGTCAAGTATATCAACAAAGTTCATATTCAGCTTGTTCATTGTTCATCAGTAACTTTTTAAGCTTGAATCTTGTTCTAAACTTTGAATCAGTGCATGAAACCAGTTGATTTATGTTCATTTGAATTTATTATAGCTATTGTGTGCATTTGGTTCATTTTTTTTGGCTTAATCTTGCTAAATCTACTTATTTTGTTGAAAACTGCTTATGAACATGTATGTATAATGTCTGGTGCTTAATTGAATTAACTGTATCAATTGGCTGTTAGAATTTATGTTCATTTGATTGTGATTGACTCCTTATAACCCACTGGTTATAAGGGTGCCTTTGTGTGCCTTGAATGCACCAAAAATCCACAAACGACAAAAAGTCAAGTTGGTCAAGCAGTGGCAACTTTTCCCACTGCTGGACACCCAAAACTAGCCCCTACTAGTGTTAATCTTCAAACAGCTTATCCATAAGCTATTTTAGCTTATCCAGACTTGCAACAACTTTGTTTTTGTAATCAATCTTCCTTATTTGACCCATTGAACTAATCTGGAGCTTATTAAGGTTTGACTTTTAGGTGTGACTAGAAAACCAATTGACTTGACTTTTTCATAAGTGCTTATTTGCTTATTCCAGCTTATTCTTTGTGCTTATTTGAAAACTTTTTGTTTATTTTGCTTAATTAAGTCATTTAAAACCTTTTGCAACAAGAATCAGCCCTTGAAGTGGTCTAGAACTAAAAAACGACTATTTTGTCGTTTTCTGTAGAGAGCTTTTGCTTATTTCAAGCTTATTTCTTGGGCTTATTCCAAATTTATTTGTACAACCAGCTTAATTAGGTCAACAGAAGGTTGTGTGTCAAATTTCAACTTATGGCATTAGCTTATAGCTTAATGGGCCAAAAAGCCCATTAAGAATAAGCTGCTTTGAAATAAGCTGTGATAAGCTCACTTTCAGCTTTTGGGCTTTTGAAATTTTGTGTTTAAAATTCAATTTTGAGTCAGATAGGAGATTTTGGGCTTTTTGGTGAACTTTTTCTTATTGGGCCCAAATTCAGCCCATTAAGGGACTGTTTTGTTATTTAGCCCATTTGGAGGCCCAATAGGGGTATTTTTGGTATTTCAAGTTTATTTCTGTGTTAATTAATTTAAAATAAACTAGTTTGTAACTTTTTAGAATTTTTTATAAATTTTGAATTTTTAATATTATTTTGTTATTATTTTATTATTAAAAACTAAATTTAAGATTTTTGCAACTTTTTCATTTTTCCTAGGTTAAATACATTAAGTTAGGAATTTTAAAAGTTTTAGATTAATTTTGTTGTCTTTAATTAATTTTTAGAACTATTTTAAGGTTTTTATAGTTTTTAATCATTTTTAAATATTTTTAATTAATTTTAAATTTTTCAAAAATAGTTTTTAATTTAGTTAAGTCATTTTAGAGGTTTACAAAGTGAAAAATCTCATTTTGGACTTTTTGTTAATTAAATTGATTTTTTGGGCTTTAATTAGCATTAAAAAATTATTATTTAATTAAATAAAAGGTTTGAGTGATTTTTGATTTTTTGTAAACTCTAATTACATTTTTTGGATTTATTGCAATTTTCTAGGAATTTTTAGGTTGATTTTTGAAAATTAGTCATATTTTACGATTTTACGTGCACGACTTTTCGTCTTAGTTTAATTTAATCGTAACCGTCATCCTTTTCTATTTTCTTTTCTCATAATCATAATCACAAAGATTAATCATTTCTTTACACAACACACTAGCCTTCTTGGGAAACGAACTTTTAACCTTTATGGGTCATTAGTGCTCGGTTTTCCTAAACCGACACTTAATACTTGCCGTTTTTACGCCTTTTTCCTAGAAGTGTGTAAAAACCCTACAATCATTTTGTCGCCGCTACCAGGGAGGCGTGTTGCGTTTTGATTTGAACAATTGTTGTTTTTATACTATCCAAAAATATAATTGTATTAGTAGCACTCTACTAATATGTATTATCAGTTTTTCGTTTTTGTGTGAATATTATTACTATATTGTATACGTAAAACAATAAATTCACAAGTACTCCAAAAGTGTGAAAACACAACCTTGATTCGGGATTTCATCACTTGATCATTGTATTCGAATCTCAAACAAAGAAAAAAGGCAAAATAGATAATTACTTTCGTGAAGCTTAATTTTGACAAACACAAACTATAAGGTGGGTATAAGGCGGGTATTATAAAATATACCCTAAGGAAAAAGGCTCTTAAGTGCTTTGCGCCGCCTCGTTTCCCCGCTTGCTTGTGCTTGTTTAGATAAAAAGGGCTAACCGAGGGTTTGCCAACCAATGTATTATCTACATATCATATATATTTTCTATCATGTATATTTTCTTGGTTTCAATTGATTAAACCCTCTTGAACGTTTTGGTGTTCCACCAACGTTCTAAAGTCATCGAAGGCGTTCACTTCACGTGATCGTTTTCATTCCTTGAGGCTCCTTTAATCGATATATTTGATTTGAGGAGAGATTTGTAGATTTTTGTCTACGTAATAAATTCACAAAATCCAAAAAAAAAGTAAAAACAATGAAAAACAACAAAAAAAAATTGAAAAAGTCAAAAACACCAAACAGAATCTTATTTTCTCATCCCCACGTTGTACGTGACGTTTATACAAACTCGCAACCAAGCTAGACGTACACGTAAACGAAGAAACCGAAAGGAAACCACACCTAACCTTTCAAGTGAGGAGTCTCCTATTGACGAACCTATCGTAGAACAAGAAGCAACCATGGCTAATCGAACTATGATGGAGTTACTTCAAGCACCCACCGAGGGTTATGGAGAATCTATTGCGATTCTCGCCATCCTTGCGGAGAATTTTGAAGTTAAGACGGGTTTGTTGTCGATGATCCAAAACAACAAATTCCGTGGTGATGAAAAGGACAACCCGCACAACCATATCCGCCAATTCAATCGTCTTACCGCCACTTGCAAGTTTAAGGACATTGCTAATGACTCGATTAAGATTATGCTTTTTCCGTATTCTTTAGCGGGGCCCGCTAAAATTTGGTTAGAGAAAGAGCCACCCAATTCTATATTGACGTGGAAGGATCTCGTTTCGAAGTTCGTGAACCAATTTTTCCCGCCCTCTAAGACTACACATTTGAAAAACGAGATTTCAAAATTTTCACAAGAATTTAATGAGAGTTTTTCTACGGCTTGTAATTGGTTTAAGGAAATGTTACACGAGTGTCCTCATCATGGTTTTTCCGACTTGCATCAAATTGACACGTTTTACAATGGATTGAACGATCATGAGAGACATTATCTTAATGCCTCCGCGGGTGGTAATTTTTTGTGTAAAACAGTCGAGGAAGCATTGTTGATTATTGAGAATAGGTCTAAGGTCTATGGTCCTCGTAGCACGTCGAGTGTTCGTAAGGCTTCGTCTTCGGCTTCACCTTCATTGTCTCATACCATCGATGCTTGCCAAATTGAGGCAAATTTGGGGAACAAAATCTTTGATAAGCTTAAGGGTCTTTTGATTGAATTTAAAGTTGGTGAACAATCTACTCCTTCTACGGCTAAAGCGGTTGAGGTTTCTTGCATGTATTGTGGTGGAGGTCATGATTTCTCCGAGTGCATTACCAATGGTGGTAACACTTCGAGTGCCTACGCGGCCATGGGAACATATAACCAATACGGTCAAGTTACCCGCTCTAATCAAATGACTCCACCGGGTTTTGCTCCTAATCAAAATGCTAACAACTATCAAAATAATCAAGTTGGTTAAAAAAACAATTACAAGGGTAACAACTATGGGAATCAAGGGGCTAATAACAATCAAGTTTCAAACAAAAATCAAAACAATGATTTTCAAAACAACAACAAGAGTTTGCAAAACTTGAAAGATCTTCCAAACGAATTTGTTGAATACACAAATGGAAATGATGCTAGGTTTGATAATATTCAAAGAGACATCATTAGCCTAAGATTTGAGTTTAAGAATGACTTGAAAAAGGAGTTGCAAACGAGTTAGCAAATGAGCTTAAGATCCATACCAAAAAAATGGAGGGTAATGTGACTAGGTTACAACAAAACCAACAAAAGATGGAACAAGGAAAACATGAAATAAAACAAGAGATGCTTAAGGCTGATAAGAAGCAATGTATATTTGAGGATAAAATTTCATCCATGTTTGAGGCTATAATGTGTAAACCGTCTTCGAGTAGTCTTCCTAGTAACACCATATCGAACCCTAAGGGAGAGATGAAAGTGATTACCACACGAAGTGGTAAGAAACTTAATAAACCGAATCCTCAACCAATTACTCCAACGGTGGAGGAAATTGAGGAAGAATCTGAGGTGGTGGTTGAGAAGGAGCATATCCGAATCCCACGAAGTATCGCTCATGCCACACCTACGGTTGACCCATTACCATAATTGGAACCCGAGATTCCAAAGGCTATGCCTATGCCTCAACCCACACCACCTTTTCCGTACCCATCGAGACTTTGTAAGGAGAAACGTCAAGAGCGGCGACAATTACCAATTTGATCTTTTTATGAAAATGTTTCGTGATGTGCATTTCAATGTAAGTTTTGCCGACGCTTTGGTCATGAAGCCTCGATTTGCCGCTAACCTTAAGAGTATGTTAAACAACAAGGAGAAATTACAACAATTGTCTAGTTGTTCATCGTTTATCTTAACCGCATACCTCAAAAAGTCGGTGATCCCGGTAAATTCTTGATTCCATGTGCAATTCAAGATATGGAAGAATGTTATGCCTTGGCCGATCTTGGTGCTAGTATTAACTTGATGCCTCTTGCAATATTTAAGTCGCTCCATCTTCCTAATCTTACTTCTTCACTAATGTCTATCGAATTGGCCGATCATTCCACTATTCCCGCATGTGGATTGGCCGAAGACGTTTTTGTGAAAGTGGGAAAGTTCTATTATCCGGTAGACTTTATCGTTGTCGATATTCCCACGGAGCCTCAAGTTCCTCTTATTTTAGGTCTGTTATATGAAATCACACGACTTATAGAGTAAGAAATATAGATGAATAAGATCAAGATTAAAACTAAGAATCGAATATTAGATTAGATGAAGAAGAGTTAGAAAGATACAAGGTAGATGATTCTAGTGAGAGAAACTAAGGAGAGTTTCTCTCTCTAAAACAAGAAGAAGAGAAAAGATACAATGGGAGACACACACACAAATGAGGGAGGATGGTCCTTTTATACTAAGGCTTACAAGGTTAGGAGGCCTTCCTCATTTGTGTGTTCGGGACTAATTCCCGTTACATGCAAAATAATGACATAGAACTCTCGACACTGTTGAATAGCATTTTCCACGAGCTTCGCAACGGTATATTATATGACCATCACTTTAAATACTTCTAACAATCTCCCCCTAAGGGGTGGTCATATAATATGTGAATTCACTTCTTTGACCATCACTTTAAATACTTCTAACAATCTCCCCCTAAGTGGTGGTCATGTATTATGTGACTTCACTTCTTTGTTGTTGCAGACTTTGAAGCTCGTTGTCTTGAGAGTTCTTTCATCGATCCTTTCATGACTTGTGATCTTGGATCTTTGATCTTTGCCTTGACTTGATCTTGTAACTTTGCCAGCTTGTGTTCTTGTGTCTTTGCCCACATACTCATGTTTTGTGTTGTCATGAAAGCTTGTTAACAATCTCCCTTGATCATCAGAGTAGCGGAAGTCTTTGTCTTTAGATGTTCTTGAGCTTTCTTCAATAATCCTGAATATGTGGCCTTGAATTGCGACTCTTGAGATAACGCCACCATTTGTATTCCACCGGTTTCCCGTTATACAGTACGAATACTGTACCTGTGATCAGGTAAGTTCAAAGAACTTCCTTGACAGGATTTCCAGCTGTGGTAGCCATTCTCAATACTTGAATATATCGAAAGATAATTCAAAGTAAGGAGTGAATCATGCAGTGCCATTCTGCTGATTAAGTCGTCAATTCACTTTCCTGGAACAAGTCTCAATCAATTAAGAATCAAACCATCGTTGCTTTCCAGTTGACACAAGTTTGATTCATATAGAATCGCACAAGTTACCTACCGCAGTGCTGTTTGATGATGACACTGGAAGGATTTCCATTCGTCACTGTAAATACTAAAAAGTATTACTCTGAATGTTCTGGCAAGATCATAAAGATATTGCGTAGAGACCTGGAACGAGTTTGAATCAATTAAGAATCAAACCACTGTTGCTTTCCAGTTAGCATATGTTTAATTCAAACTGAATCGTACATATGACCTACCGCAGTGCGGTTTGATGTTAACACTGGAAGGATTTCCATTCATCACTGTGAATACTAGAGAATATCACTCTGAATGTTCTAGCAATACCACAAGGATAGAGCGTAGGACTCTGTAAAATATCGCTTGTGTTCTAATGATGAACAACAATTGATATAAGGAGTAAGTGTCCTAATGAGATTTTTGATGAATCTCGTTGGCTCTAGACTCTATAAGTGCACATTTATTTGGTGATCGGAGGCTGGAGCAGACCGCCACCTATTCAATATCTACTATCTCGGAGTGAGAAAGTCGATAGAAATGAGTTGATCTCCGTGACAATAAAACAAACTTCTTTTGAGAGAAGCTTGAGTAGGCTGGGAAGGGTTGTGCATTGCATCACTGGGTCCATGATGCTTTGTCTTCAGTATCAGAAATCATCAAAGTGATTCTGATTATAGATGTATTGACCCGGTTTCTGCCTAAGTTGTATGGAGGGCTTCTTTCTTTACACCCTTTATCCTTACATTTCTTTTTCATTCTTCAACCCCTTCAATGCTTACCAAGACGTCATAACTAGCACCTTGTTGTGATTGTTCCAGTGCTAGCTTAAGTCATTAGTCGGCATTATTCCCGTACACTCAACTACTCCATCTTTCCTAAGGACTTCTAAGTTCTAATGGATTGTCCCTGGGAAGATCCCTCTGGTTCTGGTTGGATCATAGGACGAATACCTAACCACCTTTTGACACCAATATCGTCGTGATTAATTGTGTTTAAGGGTATAGATATCGTAACCAGAAAAATCAAATGAAAATGCAGTCAAGGTGTTGATGAAATCAATGTTTACACCATAAAAGTTTTCTATATCACCAAAAACGCTCCCCCTACATATGTGCATCATAAAAGGAAAGGTTTTTGCACATATTAGGAAGAGAAAGCACTTACATCAAAGATATTATCCAAGACAACACATTTTAATCACTATTCTCCCCCCCCAAAAATTGCATGAAATTGGAATTTTTGTGAAATTAGTGATGAAACATGGAGAGAATAATGTGTCATGAAACTTTGGAGCAAATGTTTATGAAATCATTATACTCCCCCTTGAAAAGAGATTCTATTTAAATAGGGGAGTATATGAGCACATTGTTTTGAAATACCTTGAAAAATTGTTCTCAAAAGTCCGTGAAAATTGGGTTCATGAGCTTAAAACTTTGAATCTTTTGATAAAAGATCATGACCGAGAAAAGCGAATTTCTCGTTGTTGAGGATAAGTCAACGACTTTCCTTTCTTTTGGGGACCGGGTTATAGTCTGACATGTGACTATAAGCCATTATGTTGAGCTCAAAACATTGAATGTTTTGTGACAAGCTCAACCCGAGATAGATTGCTCTACCCGTTATTAGGATAAGTTATCTTTAAAAATACACTCTCCTTTATTTGAAGTTCGAGTTACAGTCTGACATTTAACTGTAAGTCGTTTACATGAGCTTAAAACATGGAATGTTTTTATCGGAAGCTCATGGCCGAGAAAGTTTTATTTTCTCGTTGTTAAGGATAAGTTATCATCCGTGATCAACTTTCCTTTCTTTGAGGCACGAGTCACAATCTGAGGTAACTGCAAATCATATGAAGAAAGGGGAAATGACATGTTTTAAAAACATTTGAACTTTCATTTGAGCTTTATGTACACACCCGTGTCGTTATTGAGCGACATTTCTAGGCATGTCCATATTCTCGAAACTGAAAGACATGTCGAGAAGAATATTTTTGGTATTTTTGAAAGATTTTCTCGTTTTTTGTTTTGTTTTTATAGGTTTTATATTTTTGTATTTTGATTTTCAATATTTATTAAAATAATCCAAAATAGACCTTTGTACAGCAGAAGAGGGTGATGTTGAATGTACAGAATTGGAACCCTTTGAAGAAATGGATTCAGAATCCGTTGAAGTACCTGCAATGACAGAAGAAGAATTTGCACAAATACTAGTGTTAGGAGTAACAAAAGCATTTTCTATATTCAAGACACTCGCATTAGTGCTGGAGCAGGTGTCATCACTCTTCTTGATGGGAATCCACTTAAGACCGACTTTCTTAAAGATCCTACCCGTGGGTTTCCACTGAAGACTAGATCTAGGATTAGTGTTCTCTTGCACAGCGGAAGACTTCTTTGGAGAGAAACTAGGTCCTGCATTGATCCGCCTTGAGGATTTATTGTCATTGCTTTTCTTTGTGACGGGTGGGAGTCTCCTTGTTGTCTTATGGGATTCTGCATTCTTTCTCTGTGTGAAAGCACGAGAGTTTACCTCATAGAGGTATTGCAGAATGCAATGAGAATGATTTCCATGGTGAATGCCCTTTTTGCACGTGGGGCATACAGGGAGTTTGGGATTCTTGAAAGGTCTTGTGTACCTAGGGTTTGCTGACCGTTCAGGCACTATGTTCGAAACACGGCTACTCATTGGTGATTGCCAATTCCTAGGTTGTTGGGAAGGGGTCCTAGGTTTTGGTTGATTACCATTAGGTGTGTGTTGAACTCTAGCGGTTGTTGGTTTACTAGGTTTTGAATACACATGGTTTACTTTCTGAATGTTCCCTTTTTGCTTACCATCCCCTAGGTTTTTGGTTTGACCAACGTCATTTGAACCGTTATTTGTGGGCGTAAGAGTCACACACTTGGGAGTACTCTTAGGAGTAGTGCAAGGTGCATTCACAGAGTTGTTTTTAGCAAGAGTGGGTTTCCTAAATGGAGGAACATAGGGTGAGATGGCTGGTTTTGGTAAAGTCGATGGCACATCGGTATTAGAAGGTAACCTAGAAACATTAGAAGGCGGTTTTCCTAAGATAGATGGCTTTGGTACTTTGTACGCATTGGGTTGTCTAACAACTGATTTAACAACCTTAGTTTCCACAGTTTTCCCACCCATCTTTCCAACAAGTTTCTGCAACTCAGCAATCGAGATGTCTTTGTCTTGCAACTGAGCTTTCAGATCAGAAATATCCTTACTCTTTTCATTCAATTCACGAAATGATTCAGAGAGTTTTACTTGTAAATTATTGTCATCAGAAACTTTTCCAACTTTGGTTTGCAAAGCAAGTTCAAGAGAATGACAATGTTTCTGAAGAAAATCATATTGGTGTTGAAGAATCGTGAACTCTTTTTGATTAACATTTGTTGAAGGCTCACTGTCGCGACATTCACCTCCTAACTGAGCTCGTAGCTGTTCGATTGTTTGTTGCAGTTCATTGTAAGCTTTATCATACGAGAGTTTGTCATCCTTACATTCATCACATTTTTTGACATATTTATTCCAAAGATCGGTGAATTCGTTGTCCTTTTTGATGACATAAGACTCCATTTTCTCTTTCGTATGATCAAGCTCATTTTGGAGGGTTTCATTGTCTGACACAGAGATGTTTACTGCAACGGGGTTACTATCAACACAATCACCACTGTCACTTGATTTCGAGAGACATGCGAGGTCGCTTTCCAAAACTTTAATTCTATCAAGAGATTCATCAGCCTCCTTCGCCAAAGATTTAAAGTCTTCAACAAATTTGGCTAGTTCTTTTAGAAAAGCGTTCTCAAGATTGCCTATCCTCGCATCAACTTGATTAATAATCGGATTGATTTCAGTATGAAGCACTTTTTGTAACTCGACATGAACGAGTGATGTAAAGTTTCCTCCAGTCATTTTGGCGTTAACAACCCGTTTGAGAATGACAAAATTATCTTTGAGCTCGTTAAGAAATCGTCGTGCAACACTCGGTTTAGAAGGATCCTCTGTCAATTCCTCACTAGGTAGCAAAAGCAATTCGGTACTAGTTTTAGATCGAACAAAAACCGTTGGAGGATTAACTTTTGGATAGTAAACAGGTGTCACTTCTTTATCAAGCTTTTTCATTCTTAAATGAGTTTCTTCAGCAAGTTCAGTAGTTTCCTCAGAATCATGCACACTAGGAGGATCATGCTCATCAGACAGGAGCACACTACCATTATATAGAGTTTGATTTGTGGCCTGAACCTGCTTAAGATATTCTGGATTGGGAGGAAGAGGACAACCTAAAGCCATTTTGTAACGGGTGTAATTTATCTCATTCACTTTAGGTGCGAGCATATTTATCGTCTGCATAGATTGTCCACGTTTTACCAAAAGGTTGTCTAAGTCCCTAATCCTATCCTGAGCATTGCAAAAATCCTCAAGAAGCCCATCTTCTCGAATTTTGAAATCATGTTTCAGCTTTTTTATTTCTCCTTTTAAATCAGAAACGATAGATTTTTCAGTTGAAAGCTGTTTATTAAGAGAGGCGATTTCATCATTCAATTCGCTTATCTTTGTTGCACTACTTAAATGTAAGGCATTTAATTTCTTAGTGGTGCATTTTTCTTGATAAACCGATGTAGCATGAGCTTGATCAAGTTCCTTGATTTTAGCATGATGAATCTCAAAGCTTTTCTTCCGTTCCTTATATCCCGTAAGCTCAGTGGTCAATTTGGCATTAGTTTCTCTAAACTTATTATTAACCACATTCGCATGAGCAACATCCTTGGCAAGCTTATCAAATAATGATTTATAATACGCATGCGTCTCATCAGGAAGAGTTGTAGGTTGGGCTACTTGATCCCCACTAAGGTCCACACTGGGTGCATTAGAAATAATATTGATATTATTCGTTTGAACCCCGTGTGTCTCAGTGGAAGGCTCAAGTGACTCAGTATACTCTTCCTCCTGATTAGACATATTATATAAATCATTATCATTGAGACATGGGTGTACCTCAGAGGAACCGTCTGAATCATACACAGGAGCTCTGTCAGGTTTAACTACCGATGTGGATGATTGCTGTGTATTAGCCATCAAGACGGAGTCGGTAGTCACCTCTTGTTCCTCATCATATGCTGCTGCAGATGCCATGAGATCAAACTCTTTAGCTAGAAGTTGAATTCCTGCTTCTTCCTTTTGTGCTATAAGAAGCTGAGACTGGAGATGGGCAGCATTCCTCTTCTTTCTTACATGGCTATCACGATGCTCAAAATCCGCAGCATCATTGTCTTGTTGATAAGTCATAGTAGAAGTCGTGTGAAAAACAGGATCTCAATTCGTAGAAAGCGTGAGTTGTAGTGTCAACAAAAACAAACTTTGCCAAAATTTTCCAACCCGACAAAAAATTCCTCAGTCCGACAAAACGGTAAGCCGAAAAAAAAATTTGAATCTCTAAGTTTTGAAATCGAGTTAGAAATAGCCAATAACTAGTAGGGAAAAAGTTTGAAAAAATGAAATTTTTAATGAAAAATAAAACCTAAAAAATTTGAAATTTGGCCTAAAAATTTGAATTTTTGTCCGAAAATTTGAATTTTTGGTCGAAAATTTTTCCGCATAGCCAAAATTTGAAATTGAAGCTTAAATGGCCTAAAAAATTTGAATTTTTGTCCGAAAATTTGAATTTTTTTTTTTTTTTTTTTTTTAATCTTCATGTAAACTATGTTCCGAGACTAGTCTAGATAGTGGCTAAGTCTAAAAATTACTCAAACAAAATTTCCATCGGAATTTTGATCGGAATGATCCATCGGAATGTCCCTCTATCGGAATGTGCAGATCGGAATCCTAGATCGGAATGTGTAGATCGAAATCCTAGATCGGAATCCTAGATCGGAATGTGCTTCTATTGGAATGTCCTACTATCGGAATCCTAGATCGCAATGATGACCTGTCGGAATGCTTAGATCGGAATGTTCAGATCGGAATCTTCAGATCGGAATGTGGCTAAGATCAATTTGGCAGAGTAACGTCTCAAAGTTCCTTAAAAACCGTCGGAATCCCAGATCGCAAAGAACGATCGGAATGTCCAGATCGGAATAGGTATCGAAATCTTTAGATCGCAAAGTAAAACCCTTGGGTTATTGTGATCAAAACCGTACTTACCTTTCCCGAAATTGTAGCTATCGCAATAAGAGAACTTTCTTCCAACTTTTTAGGCAACGATTTTAGCAACTTTTAGGCAACAAATTCGTGTTTTTGAGCTAACCAAAATACCCACAACACGAATACTTGGAACAACAAAAAAAACACGAAAATTTTTGAATCTTTAGTAAAAAAATCAAAAACCCACGAAATTAACAAGAAACAAGGACAACACCAAAGAGCTATCCACGAATCCCTTGGCGAATGATACCACTTGTTATATGAAATCACACGACTTATAGAGTAGGAAATATAGATGAATAAGATCAAGATTAAAACTAAGAATGGAATATTAGATTAGATGAAGAAGAGTTAGAAAGATACAAGGTAGATGATTCTAGTGAGAGAAACTAAGGAGAGTTTCTCTCTCTAAAACAAGAAGAAGAGAAAAGATACAATGGGAGACACACACACAAATGAGGGAGGATGGTCCTTTTATACTAAGGCTTACAAGGTTAGGAGGCCTTCCTCATTTGTGTGTTCGGGACTAATTCCCGTTACATGCAAAATAATGACATAGAACTCTCGACACTGTTGAATAGCATTTTCCACTAGCTTCGCAACGGTATATTATATGACCATCACTTTAAATACTTCTAACAATGTCGTTTGTTTTTGGATACGTCTATGGCATTGATTGGTGTGCATGCTAGGAAAATCACCTTATGTTTCAACGACGAGGAACTTGTTATAAACGCAACACAAAACTCTCCAATTTCTCATGTTTATTCCGTCGCGACCATAGACCTCGTTCATATGATCGATGTCGTTTGCGAGGAATTTTCACAAGAAGTTTTAGGTTTTGGTGACGATGAAAATAATGGCAATCCCACTATGCTTGATCCCATTCTTGATAAGTTGACACCATCCTTCACTCCATTTGAAGGTGGTAGTTTTACGTTGGAAGAATTTGATGTTCCTCGTACTTGTAACAAAGACCTCGACAACGATGAGGACTTCTCGATTATCAAGGATTTTCTTAACGATTTCCCATTTCCTCCACCCGAGGAGGTTATGAGTATCGAGCCCAAATCTTCAATTGAGGAACCACCAATCCCCGAGTTGAAAGATTTACCTCCTCATCTTGAATACATATTCTTTGAAGGAGACGATAAGTTGCCGGTTATTATTGCGAAAGATCTTTCGAATGATGAAAAAACCTCACTTATCGATGTTCTAAAGGACCACAAAGGGGAAATTGCGTGGAAATTATCCGACATTAAGGGGATTGATCCCAAACTTTGTACCCACAAAATCTTAATGGAGGACGACTACAAACCCGCAATTCAATGCCAAAGGAGGGTGAACCCTAAAATTCACGACATCATCAAAAAGGAGGTCCTTAAACTCCTTGACGCGGGAATGATTTACCCTATTTCTGATAGCCCTTGGGTGAGTCCTATTCATTGTGTCCCTAAGAAGGGAGGAATGACCGTAGTGCTAAACGATGCCAACGAGTTAATTCCAACTCGACTCGTGACCAGTTGGAGGGTGTGTATCGACTATCCTAAGTTTAATGACGCCACTCGTAAAGACCATTGTCCCTTGCCCTTCATGGACCAAATGTTGGAGCGTCTTGCGGGAAACCATTTCTATTGCTTTTTAGATGGTTTTTCCGGTTACTTCCAAATCCCCATCGATCATCGTGATCAAGAAAAAACTATGTTTACGTGTCCATATGGAAAGTTTGCCTATCGTAGAATGCCATTCGGACTTTGCAATGCACCGGGAACCTTTCAAAGGTGCATGATGGCTATTTTTCATGATATGATCGAGAAGAGGATGGAAGTCTTTATGGATGATTTTTCCGTGTTTGGTTGTTCGTTCACTTCGTGTTTTTCGAATCTCGAGAGAATGTTGAAACGTTGTGAGGAAACCAACCTTGTTCTCAATTGGGAAAAATGTCATTTTATGGTTAAGGAAGGAATTGTCTTAGGGCACAAGGTTTCGAAAGCGGGGATTAAGGTAGACAAAGCTAAGGTAGACGTCATCGCCAAATTACCTCATCCCAAAACCGTTAAGGGAGTTAGGAGTTTCCTAGGCCATGCGGGCTTTTATTGTTGATTCATCAAGGATTTTTCAAAGATTTCTCGACCTATTACACGTCTCCTCGAAAAAGATGCTCCTTTTGTATTTAATGAAGATTGTGTACGAGCCTTTGAAATCCTTAAGAGGAAACTTACCAAAGCTCCCATTCTTGTTGCTCCCAATTGGAACCTCCCCTTTGAGCTCATGTGTGACGCAATTGATTACGCTATTGGGCCGTTTTGGGGCAACGTCATGAAAAATATTTCTTGCATATCTACTATGCTAGCAAGACGATGACTGAGGCTCAATTTAAATACACTACAATGTAAAAGGAATTCCTTGCCGTGGTGTATGCATTTGAGAAATTCCGACCTTACCTCGTCTTGACCCAATGCATAGTGTATACGGATCACTCAGCAATCAAGTATCTCATGGCTAAACAAGATGCAAAGCTGAGATTACTTCGTTGGATTCTCCTCCTACAAGAATTTGATGTCGAACTCCTTGACAAAAAAGGAGCTGAGAATCTAGCGGCCGATCATCTTTCTCGTTTGGAAGATCCTCACAAAAGTGTGTATGAACCAAAGGAAATCACCGAAACATTTCCTCTCGAGACACTCGATGTAGTGAATTCTAAGCTTGACTCATCCATCCCATGGTTTGCGGACATCGCAAATTACCATGTGGGGAACTTCATCATTAATGGTATGACGACTCAACAAAAACGAAAATTCTTTCGTGACGTCAAGTTCTATTTTTGGAACGACCCTTACCTATTTCGGACTTGTGCGGATCAAATCATTCGACGTTGTGTTTTTGGCACCGAAGTTTCTAATATCCTTAGAGCTTGTCACGAGGGACCCACGTGTGGCCACCATGGTGCTAATCTCACGGCAAAGAAGGTCTTTGATGCCGGTTTATTTTGGCCTACTATTTATCGAGATGCACACGCACTTGTGAAGTCGTGTGACTCATGCCAACGACAAGGAAAAGCCTCACAAAACGATGAAATGCCACAAAACATCATCCAAGTGTGTGAGATCTTTGAGGTTTGAGGAATTGATTTTATGGGGTCGTTCCCATCATCTCGTGGTAATAAGTACATCCTTGTCGCCGTTGACTACCTATCTAAGTAGGTGGAAGCTAAGCATTTGCCCATGAACGATGCTCGTGTGGTATTCAAGTTTTTGAAGAGCTTTTTTTCTCGTTTTGGAACCCTTCGTGCGATTATAAGCGATCGTGGAACCCATTTTTGTAATGACCAATTCGAAAGGGTCCTAAGGAAATATGGGGTTACACATCGGCTTTCTACGGCTTATCACCCACAAACGAGTGGGAAAGTCGAGGTTTCAAACCGAGCGTTGAATAGGATCTTGGAGAGATCGATTGGAGAGAACCGACAATCGTGGTCGGATAAGTTAGACGATGCTTTATGGTCCTTTCGTACCACTTGTTGATACAAAAGTTGGATGATCCTTGCTAGACCCGAATTAGGCTTAATTCGGGTTGGCTAGGCTCCGGCTCTTGCACCAAGTAAATAGTCTTACTGATATCCTGCACACTAAAGCAACACGCGTTAGGCTTACCGTGGGAATGTGTCCCACGATTAGACTCCAGCGTGAGAGTAAGTAATCGGTTAGGGTTAAGAATCGGGTGTGAGGTTTAGAGTATGGAGAATGTAATACCTTTGTGGAACCCTTGGGGGTTCCTTATATAGGCAGTGAAACCCTAATGGGCTCACAGTTTACTTCGGCCCCAGGTATAGGATAACCACCATAATTAGCTTGATTGTTATCTTCTAGTTATGGTTAGTGTACATCTTATACTTAAGGGTGAATCCCAACCCTAATAAGATTGTGATTCTGTCTAGCCCTGTCCCGGCTGTACCGGGCCGTGGGCCGCACACACTTTATGCGGCCACTGTTCATTCAAGCCCGTAAGCTTAACTAATTAACCCAACCCATTCGTGATGGGTCAGATACGGGTAGTACCCATGGGCCGGGTCTATGACCCGGCTGGGGACTATACGTCATCATGTCCCCCTAGTCTAGTTGTTACAGCCGTAGGTGGAATATCTAGACTAACAAGATGCCCCCCGGACGTACCAAGGAAAGAACATCTTGAAATATTGAAATGGATGAAAACCATATTTTGGCCGTACGTGGCAACCTTGTTAGGAAGTGTATTCCGACAGTACACCAGCCGCACGTGACGACCGAGACAAATTAAATGAAACATTGAATATGGTCTTACATATGACCGCATATCCCGACACAATTGACTGTTCATCTGCCATTTTGACTGACAAAGTGCAAACAGTCAGTACCTCGAGCGACTCAATCTTTGGAGTCAGAAGTGACCCGTGGGCCCCACCTGACTGTTCACTTGCCACTCACTTCCCAACCACACGATTTAAGTTAATGGAAGACACGTGTCATGAATCTAACGAACCATGACCAACGAGGCAACCTTATAAATAGGTTTCTCATATGGCTGTGTATGACACACAGTCTTTTTCCAATTTCTGCAATTAACGCTTTCTTCCTTACCACCACCATCTTTCGCACGGATCCTCCCTTACACAGGTTAGAATACCACCCCCTCATCTTGCTTTAATTAATTATGGCTCATAGAAACAAACCTTCCATCGGATCCGTGCTAAATATAATGACGAAAGAGAAACTAGGGCACTTTTGCTCTGATTTCTTCATTCCTAGAAACCTTCATCCCTCTCTGCCTAGTGCCGGGGACCTCATAACTGAGGCACCCGAGGGAAAGATTGGCTTATACACTCGTCTTTTTGATGCGGCCAATTACCGCATTCCGTTTACCAAATTCCTCGTAGATCTACTAGGTTACTATGATGTGTATATCACCCAGTTACACTGTATAGGCGCATGTAAGATTAGCCAGTTCGAAATACTATGCCGTGCACGAAGCATTCCCCCAACCGTAGAGTTATTTAGGCTGTTCTATACCCCCAACTTAGTGAATGGATGGCTTTCCTTCAAGAAACGATCCCAACCAGCCCCACAGCTCACAATAAAGCCATGGACTCGCTGAAAAACTGGTACGACCACTACTTTTTTATTGACGCAGTAGTTTGGCCGACTGAGTTTGTTTTTAAGCATAGATTACTCCCTGACTTCCCTCCCCGGGCCGGTACATACAACGCACAGCACGCCCAAGAAATAGATAGGAATAGGACAGGGTTTCATAGGAATCTACCCGAGTCATTCCTTTGCCTTCTAGGGATTAGCCGCAACTACTTTGGCCCGACCAACAGATACCCTGTATTCTGGAGAGGCCGTGGCGAAGGTAGGTATAGCATTTGCACCTTTAAAGATATATAAATCCTTCTTCCGTGACTAACATACTGCTTTTACTTTTGTAGAAATGAATTTCTTTGGAGTCCTACGCCAGGGAGATCCTAAGACCATACCAGAAGGAGCACGCCCTAGACGAGAAAATAAGCTACCCCTTCTCGAGCATACCCGAAATGTGACAATCGCCCTAGCGGCCGTACCGGACCTCCAATCTGATGAGGAAGACGCAACAATCATTAAGTCCCCCGAAGACTTCGACAACGAAGACGGGGACAATCTGATGCTAGAGAATGAAGTTGGGCCCTCCTCCCCGCCTAAGACTACCACCCATGCCCATGAGGATGAACAGGGTGATAACATAGAGAGAACTACCTCCAGCCTCCGCCAAATTTTGGGCGATGATGAGGAGGAGGTGCAGCGAGTAGAAGAGGAGGAGGAGGAAGTACCCCAACCCGTCCCCAAGCGCACTCGTAGAAAGAATAAGCGGGTAAGGAGAGCCACTGAGGCCGTGATAGGGGAACACAATGCCCCAGCAAAGAGGCTGCGTGAGGACCATCCCCTCTACCAATCTGGGGAGACCACAAACCAAGCCTCAGGGACGGCGTAGGGTGCTCCCATAGCTCAGGACGTGCCGCTACCAGTTGTGGATCCGGTCACCCAGATGCCTCCCACGACGTCAGAGTTGGAGAAAACCAACATGTAAGTCCTCCGCACATGCTTGTCATTACTTCTCTCTTCCATGTAAAAGGTACGTCCTTCTGTAATAATATTAATGTGTATGTCAATTTTTGTTGTAGGGATGAACAAGCTGGTGCCACACCTGTCCATGGGACGAGGAAGGAGAAGGAACCTGTCCTGCATGCTGCAACGACCAAATCTGGCTCAGCCTTTGAGAAAGGTACTCCCACGGCTTCACAAGAGATACCGGTGTCCGGCTCCCCTACACACTTCAACCCTGAGTGGAAGACAACTACCACTTCTAGAATGAGGGACACGGAATAATGTCGGGACTACCTGAACAACTGTATTCCACCCGGCCTAGTAAAGGACATAAATTCACTAAGTCATCCAGACTTATTAGATGAATATAATGGTGTCTTGGTGCATCAGATGGCTATGGTAACCTCCATGCGGGTAAGATTTGAGGCCGCCCTAGAGCATGTTGAAAGAGGAAGAATGGTCGGAGGGAGAAAATGATTGAAGACAATGAATCCCGGATTGCCGCCCTTCAGTCCCAACTCGCTACAGCTGAGGCCACCATCAAAGAACAAGTCGTACATGCCAATGCTCATGACCAACGTGTGGCCGGGCTTGAAGCCCAACTTAAGACTACAACAGCTAAGGTATGTATCTGTATAGTATCACACCCGCGTCCACATTATGCTTTATTCTAACCTTAAGGTATCACATGTAGGTGACCGCGGTAGAAGCTTTGGCGAAGACCTCCACTGACCAAGTATCCACCCTCTTGAAGGAGCTTGAAGACGCACATGCATTGATCCAAGGCGAGGAGATGCTGAAAGAGGAGCTTGCCAAAGAAAGGACTGCGGTGGAACAGTTGATGGAGGCTTCCATACAAAAGGATATAGAACTGAACGCCCTGAACACAGATCATGATGCAGTGTTGTACCCCCAGCTACTAGAAGCCATTGCCGGCCACAGGTGGATGGTGGGTCATGGGGCGCGCCTAGCTGTTACGAAAGTGTTGGAGGCCCCTCAATTCGTGCAGCAATTTGTAGATCTTGTATCAGATGGCATCGACCACGGCCGTCATTAGGGTATGGTTATGGCCGCAGATTTGATAAGTAAGAAGCATAATTTTACTAAACATGCCTACTTTAACCCTGGGGCCACAGAGAAGATGACCGCGTCCATGGATGCTATGCGGGATCTGGAGTACCCATTCTTGGCTGAGCTCGAATCTACAAAGGATGCATCCAACAAGGAGATCATGGAGAAGCGAAGCCTATGTGCATTCTCGCAAGGCGAGGAACACTCCCGGACTCACTTCATACCCTCCCCCAGCCAACTCACTCTTCCCATTTACGAGGACGTTACCAGGATCGTAGTTGGTGAGCAATTATTAAGTGAAGTGTTGGAAGTGAAAGCGGCTCGGGCTCTGAACAAGAAAGACCATGGTGAATCATTGCCTCAATTAGCTGAAGAGCATAGGGACATAGGTAATTTTCTCCCCCCCCCCCCCCCCCAATGTAGGGCTTTCCTTTATTGATGTAATTTCTAAACAATCTGGTTTGTAACAAATATTCGTCCGTGGATGTACACGTCACTTTTATCTTTTGTAACATTTATCTGAACACTTAGAATATCATGTTTTATGAGTCCGTGGTAGTCACGGCAGTTTTTATTTTTGGAAACTTACTTATATTCTTTAGATATTATATATATGTATCGCATGACATGTCACGTCTTACCTAGAATAAAACTAAGTCTATATTTTACTAGACGCGCAGCGTGTGTCTTTACCATGTCCAGCACTATGTAAGTGTGGCATGTGGAAACTTATTACAACGTCTTGTAAATAAGGTGTCTAGTAAGGATAGATGATCCGTGTCACTGGGGTTGCATCCATCTTATGCGACAAGTTGAATTATTAGGTTCACTTATTCCTCTTACCCCGCCTGGGAGCGAATAGTACGGTTTGAATGAATGCATATGAATAAGAAATGGCATATTATAATAAGAAAAAAGAAATCTAAAAGACATGACAATAATTAGCACAAGAACGGGCCGTGGAGCTAGCTAGGCACCACGACATTTTATTAGAACGTTTACGATTTTTTGACAAGAATTAAAATCCTAAGAAAAATAGAACCTAGAAAGCATGAAAACAAAAATACATGGATCTTTATTGAAATTGACCATTACGAAGTGTCCATGCGAAGGCTGTAGCCCTTTCAGAGGTATGATAGGTGTGAAAACACCCATCCTTTGACCACTTATAACTGGCTAAAACGAGACCAAAACGCGTGTTTAATATCATTTGTTTGGAATTATGCGTGGTTTTTGTGTTTATTGTGTTTTCAGAGCCAACCGGATGGATAATCGAGAAAACATGGGATTGCACGGGATTTATCGAAGAAAAAGACTCAAGACGAAGTCTATTGTCCAAGAGATGCAAAAGATTTGAAGTCACTGGGCCTATTTGAAGATTTATCGAAGAAAAGGACCAAAGATGGAAGATTTACATATGTCGAAGGAACTCAAGTCTATTAAACGAAGAAATTAAAAGACGAGTTGAATTTAATCGTCGACAAATCCCGAATCAGAATCGAAAACGTCAACTTTACTGAAAAGACGAGAAGACGAAAAGAGAGAAGAAAGCCCACTCACCAACCAAAGAGAACACCTATATAAAGACATCCCCTCACACTTTTTGTGAAGTTTTTCATTCTCAGTTTCTTTCTTTTTTTGTTTCGTAGGGAAGAAACCAACACCACTAAGGTGTTGGTGATTTTTATTCTTGTTTTTACAAATCTTGTAGTTTTAATCTTTTCCTTTTATTGTCTAAACCTTAATCATTTAATACAAGCCTTCCCTTAATCTTGTTCATCTTCATCTTTTTTATTTAAAGTTAAAGTTCTTATTTGGTTGATTTTGATCTTTAAAAGTTATTGGGTTTTATGTTTTTATTGATGGGATTTGTTGTTTATATTTAGTAGATGATCAGTGGTTAAATTGGCTTATGTTTTGGTCAAAAACTTGGTGGATTTTGGCTTAAAATCGTGTACCCTGTTTGTTGTCTGCGTACTGTTCTTCGTTTCTCCAGGTTCCGAATTAGTGTTTTTTTAGAAGTTCCGAATCAACAGTTTTTAGAAGTTCTGAACCAAAGGATTTTAGAAATTCCGAATAGATATTTTTACAAGTTCCGAACCAGAAGTTTTGGAAAAGTTCCGAACCAAAGTTTTGGAAAAGTTCCGAACCAGAGTTTTTGGCAAAAGTTCTGATCCTGATTTTTTTAAAATGTTCTGATCCAGATTTTTTTAAAAATGTTCCGATCCAGATTTTTTTAAAAAAGGTTCCGATCCAGATTTTTTTAAAAATGTTCCGATCCGGATATTTGAAAACATCCGAACCAATTTGAATTGAAAAAAAAAAAGTTCCGAACAAAATAATTCTTCCGAACCAAATAAAACTAAAAAGTTCCGAACAAAATAAAACTTCCGAACCAAAGTAACAAGATTCACCTACTTGTGTGCCAGCTTAAGGATTTTTGGCGCCAATTTCAGCAAGCAGCTTGGCTGCTTGAGCTAGCTGCCTGGTAGCTTGTTTATTTATTATTTTTGTTCCGTAATTGTTTAGTTTTATCTGAAAGTTGTTCCGATTTTATTTTTGAAAGTTACGTATTTTTAGTTGAATTTTTCGCCGATTTTTACTATTAATAATTTTTCGTAAAGTTTAAGTTTTATCTTTTATTTAGCACCCGCTTTAGGTTTTGCCTCGTTTAGCTTTAAAGTACCATTTTAGTTTTATTCTCTCCTTTTTCATTTAGTAAACTTTATTTTCGAGTCGATAATTAATTTCGTCTTTTAGTTTTAATTTTATTAATTATTTCGTTCTAAATCTACGTTTTATTATTTTTATTGTTTTGTTTTTATTAGTTTATTGCTTTTAGCTTATTTTTATCACTTTACGCATTTAATCCTTTTAGTAGAATAGAAAACCCAAACCCCCTATTTGTCACCAAGAACAATCTTTCCACTTTGAGCTGTGATCAATTCGAGAAGATACCGAGACAAAATCTGAACCCTTAGCAAAACCATATGTATCAAATGGCGCCGCTGCCGGCTCTTCTCGTTAAGATTAACAGTTTTTTATGAGAACTTGGATTTTGGGATCCGTTACCGTGAACGTTACTTTTTCATAAAAACTTTCTAAAACCCTAAAAAATATAAAATTTTTAAAAATCCTAAAAAGTAAAAAACATAAAAAAAGACAAAAATATTTCTTGTTTGCTTTGTTAGTTATTTTGCAGGTGCATGCGTACACGATCTACGTCTTATCAAGAGCCCGAGCCTCTCGGAGACTTAGACATGGCCGGTGTACACAACAACAACAATAACCCACCTCAAAACAATAACAACAATAACAAACCACCTCTCAACAACAATAATAACAACAACAATGAGCCTCTACCGGACAATCGCCCGATAATTGAACTTTTGCAAGCACATGTAGACGGCAACAATGATCCAGTTGTCATACCCGCGATTGCAGCCAACAACTTTGAGCTCAAATCCGGTTTTATCCAGATGGTCTCTGCTCAACCATTCTTGGGGCGTACCATTGATGATCCACATGACCACATCAAAAGGTTCTTGCAACTCACAAATACGGTCAAATTCAATGGTGTTCCACAAGAGGTAATCCGTTTACAACTTTTTCCTTTCTCCTTAGAGGGACAAGCCCGGCATTGGCTTGCAAAGGAACCGCCACAAAGTATTCTTACGTGGACGGATTTGGAGACCAAGTTCATAAACTACTTTTTCCCACCCTCTCGTACTACCGCTTTGCGGAATGAAATCATTAATTTTGAACAAAAGTACGATGAGTCTTTTAGTGAATCTTGGGACCGTTTTAAAGATCTTTTAAGAAAGTGCCCACAACATGGTTTTACCAAAGTGCACCAAATTAATACCTTTTATAATGGTTTAAGCATGAATGACCAAGATTCACTAAACAGTGCCTCGGGGGGTAATATTTTGGTTAAGACTTCTAATGCCGCTTGGGATATCATTGAGAATAAGTCTCGTGTGCAAACCAAGAGTGTTCGGACCAATGCCGCTAGTGCTAGTACTAGTGACAAGGACAAGCGACTTGACAAAATCACTACGCTTCTTGAATCCCTTGTTACCCACACCGCTAACAACACCAACAACATCAACACTAAAAACGCTCAAGTCAATGCTGTCAGCCAACCATGTGAAATATGCGGGGGTCCTCACTCTTACACCACTTGTACCACCACCCAAGACTACCCTTCTAAGAATGTGAATGCAGCATACGGTACCTATCCTCCGGCCGCTTATCAAGCTCGTCCTCAAGGAGGCCGCAACTTGCTTAGCTATCGCTCAAACAACTTTCTCTCACCGCCCGGTTTTCCTCCTAATAACCCAAACCAACAACAAAACCTCAATCGCCCTCCTCAACAACAACCTCGTGCACCATACCAACCACCTCATAAACAACCATATCCACCTCAAAGAAACAACCAAGTTTACCAACAACCTGCTTATCAACCACCCGCCTACCATGCTCCTCCTCCCAACCAACCCACTGCATTACACCAAGATGTTGAAACCTACATGAGGACCAATGATGTGATCATGGAAAATCTCCAGCGGGAAGTGCTCAACTTGAAAGCAGACATGGTGAAACAAGGAAATGATCTGAGGGTTGATATGCGAAACACTTTGGCAAGTCAAACGAATGACTTAAGGAACATGATGGCTAGTTTCTTCCAAGTTAATCAACCCTCTTCTTCGGGTACTCTTCCGAGTAACACCGTTGCGAATCCAAGAGGGGAGATGAAAGCAATCACCACTCGCAGTGGCAAAGGTACCAAGGAACCCGAGCTTCCTATACCTCCACCGGTGATTGTGACTAAGGAAAACGAGTCACCTGCTCCTATTCCCCAACCTTCTACTTCCCCAATTTATCCACCTCTTACTTCTACCCCTCCTCTACCCTAGGATGTGAGTGACCCTACTATTCCAAAGCCTTCCTCTTCTTCCGATATACCTTATCCCTCAAGGTTGAGGAAAGAGAAGCTCAAAAGCAAGGACGATATTCAGGTTTCGAACTTTCTCAAAATGTTTAAACAATTGAATTTCAACATCCCCTTCGCTGAGGCTCTCGCTCACATGCCTAAGTATGCGAAAATGTTCAAAGATCTTCTTAGCGACAAGGAAAAGCTTCTTGATATTGCTAACACCCAACTTAATGAGAATTGCTCTGCAGTGCTCAAAAGGAAATTGCCAACCAAGCTTGGTGATCCAGGTCGTTTCTTAATCCCTTGCAACTTCCCGGGAGTAGAGAATTGCATGGCCCTAGCCGATCTAGGTGCCAGTATTAACTTAATGCCTTTAAGTGTCTGGAAGCAATTATCTCTCCCTGAGCTAGTCCCCACCAAAATGACTTTGGAATTAGCTAACCGTACGGTTGCTTATCTAGTGGGGATAGCCGAAGACGTTTTTGTAGGAGTCGACAAATTCACTTTTCCTGCCGATTTCGTTGTCGTTGACTACGACATTGACCCTCGTGTGCCATTGATCGTTGGTCGTCCATTCTTGAGGACCGGTCGCACTCTCATCGATGTTGAAGCGGGTGAGCTTATCATGAGAGTGGGTGACGATAAAATTGTCTTCAACATGGGAAAGCATTCTAAACAGCCTTATTCATACGAGAGTGTTAATTGTATTGACGTTCTTGATGAGGCTTGTGAAGAACACTTCAAAGATGCTTGTAAAAGTATTTCTACCTCTCTTCCCAATGTTGAGACCGTTTCCTCTATTGATTCATCACTATCTCTATTTGGAGAAAGTGATTTCCTTTGGAAAGATTTGGAAGCCACCATGGGAGATGCGAACTTAGAAAATGACGATTCTCCCACCGATTGGGATGCAGATATTCGCCTCATTGAGAACCTTCTAAAAGAAGACAATATTCCTCCTCCATCTGCCAAGGCTATTGTTATCGATGCACCGACTTTGAATACGCCTCCCATCGAAAATCCTCCGGATTTAGAACTTAAGGAGTTGCCGCCCCATCTCGAGTACGTGTTCCTTGAAGAAAAGAAGAAGTCGCCCGTCATCATTGCTAAGGACTTGAAAGAAGAAGAGAAATCTCGCCTCATCGCCGTGCTTAAAGATCATAAGAAGGCAATTGCTTGGAAAATTTCCGATATCCGCGGAATTGATCCAAACTTTTGTACTCACAAGATTCTCATGGAAGATGACTTTAAACCCGCAATCCAGAGTCAAAGAAGGGTTAATCCTCGCATTCACGACGTCATCAAACAAGAGGTTATCAAACTTCTTGATGTCGGCTTGATTTACCCTATTTCGGATTCGCCATGGGTAAGTCCCGTCCATTGTGTGCCCAAGAAGGGCGGAATAACCGTTGTTCCCAATGAACACAACGAGTTGATTCCTACTCGTCTCGTTACTGGGTGGAGAGTTTGTATCGACTATCGCAAGCTCAATGATGCCACGAGAAAAGATCACTTTCCTCTTCCTTTCATGGATCAAATGCTCGAGCGTCTAGCGGGTAATGATTATTACTGCTTTTTAGACGGTTTCTCCGGGTATTTTCAAATTCCCATCGATCCCAAAGACCAAGAAAAGACCACATTCACTTGTCCCTATGGAACATTTGCTTACAAACGTATGCCTTTCGGTTTATGCAATGCTCCTGGGACGTTCCAAAGGTGTATGATGGCTATCTTCCATGACATGGTTGAAGAAACTATGGAAGTCTTCATGGATGATTTCTCGGTTTATGGCGATTCTTTCTCTGCTTGCCTTGCCAATTTAGAACGTATGCTTAAGCGGTGTGAAGACACTCGCCTTGTTCTTAATTGGAAAAAATGCCATTCCATGGTAAAAGAGGGCATCGTGCTAGGACACAAGATCTCCAAATCCAGTCTTGAAGTGGACCGTGCTAAAGTCGATGTTATTTCTAAGTTGCCTCCACCTTCAACCGTGAAGGGTGTGAGAAGTTTCCTCGGTCATGCGGGCTTCTACCGTCGTTTCATCAAAGATTTTTCTAAAATCGCTCGCCCGATGACCCACCTCTTGGAAAAAGATACTCCTTTTATATTTTCCAGAGAGTGTCTTGAAGCCTTCAACTTGCTTAAGGATAAGCTAACTAAGGCACCGGTCTTGGTTACTGATGAGATGGCATTTATACATAATCTCATCGTTCTTTTCGGGCTTTAAATACATAAAAATGTCATAAAATACCACATATATGCTTGTGTCTGTTTACTTGTGTATTTTAGGTATGGATATCGTGAAAAAGACAAAAGATCACAAGTTACAAGGAAAAACGGACACGAGAAACGAAGCCGTACAAAGAACCAGGCCCTAATCATGGAATACTCAACAAATACCCTTGAAGACTTGAAGACAAACAAGATTGATCCTCATTCATTGAAGAAATGACACTTAAAACCCTTTTATATTAATAATTACAATTTTGGTCCCTTAAGTTTGTCAAAATTACACAAAAGGTCCTTCAACTATGGAGAAATGGCAAGTTTAGTCCCTCAACTGATCAACATTGTCAATTATGGTCCCTCATCAAGCCAAAGATACATTGAAGACCTTTAAAGATCAAAAATGTCCAAGATCAGTCCTTCAAATATGCAAAAGTTCCAAAAATAACCCTTGATACACCTTTTGGAAAGTTTTGTGCAAAAAATGTCAAGTTGTGAAAGTTGATACAAAGGAATTTGGGCGCTGATAGACTTTTATACACAAATGCAAAAAGAAAGGAAGAAGAAGGACCATTTTGTGCACTGAAACATTCAAACTCCCAAAAATGCGCCAAACACATCCCATTCCCCCAATTTCGGATCAAATGAGTTACTATTGACCTTCATCCACCCAATTTTACCTTCACTTAAAACAAGGGGTAAATCAAAATTACCCACACCCACGTGTGATTCACACATGCAGAATCCCATCCCACACATAAAACCCTCACTCCCACTACTCCCTGGACCCCACACTCAACATTCTCAACCAATGAAAACACAACTTGTCCTCCAAGAAAAATGACGTGGCCAAATCAACAGCCAAGGATGATTGCTTCATATCAAAGCTGAAATGAACGTCCAAGATGAATTTGAACAGCTCATTCCATCAAAACGTCTAGAAGGACTTAGGGCATTTAGGGAATTTCACTTCTAGGGTTTGTGAATAGTGTTTAGCCAGGCATTTGCCTATAAAAGGAGACCTCAACATGTGAGAGTCCCTTTGTTCCAGTTTTAGGCTATTATCTTTGTAATTCCTTTTTAAGTTTAAATAAAATTTGAATTTCTGAAATTGTGAAATCTCTTTTTGATTTAATTAAAAGTTTGGTGTTTGAGTAGCCTAATTCTGAGTTCCATTTGATTGTTAAGGCCTACCTTAATCTTGTGGTTAAGGCACGTCTTGTTTTATAAGGTTTTTAAGGTTTGAATACCTTGAAATCCTAGGTTCTGTTTTGGCTTATTTTGTGTACTAACCCTTGACCATTAGCTATAAGCTCTTACAAGCTTATTGACACCAAGCTTGTGAAGGGATTAGAGCCCTTGGTTGAGTTGTTTGCTGCTTGTGTTGAAGATATAAAGTCCTTGAGGTTCTACTTTGAACCATCAACCAAGGCAGTTTGCATCATCTTCATTGAAGTACCTTGGTCTTGTTCTAGTTGTTGAACAAGGTCCAAGGAGCATTGCTGGACTTCCTAGGATGTTGTGGAAGGCAGGTATAATCCCTTGTTAGGATTCCACTCAAAATTTCATGTTTATGACTAATTTTGATTTGGTGCTTTGATTTTGAGTATTGGTGTTTGTGCTGGTGATTTTCGAGTTTGATTGTGTTAGTTGCTATTGTTTAAGTGTTTTTGATCATTAAAATCAGTAGGTTATTAGTTAAAATCACAAGTTCCTTTGTTAAGTGCTTGATTAAGGGTTGTTTGGGATTACTGGTTATCAAGGCCTTGTGGCCTTGTGCCCTTGGTTCTTAGGGTTTGGGTGGTCTAAACAGGTCCTAATACACAAGTTTTAACCATTGGTTTACTTTCTGAAAGTTTGGAAAAGGGATTCTAAGTTTTGCAAAAATATGATAAAATTGGTTTTGAATTTGGTCAAACACATCAGATCCAATAACTTCTTTGTTTGTTGGATCTAAGGTCTGAAATTTGGTTTGGGAATAGTTTGGGTGATAAGCTATCTATTGGTTATCTGCTTGTTGAATTTGGTGGCTTATTGTGGTTTTTATAGCTTATCAAAGTCTGCTGAAGTGGTCATTTGCATCAGCAAAGTGACCACCTTATTTGGTGTTGCATTGTGATTTCTAGCATTAGGATTGTTGTATTGTTGCTTGGATCTTATTTGTATGCTGCTTGTGAGAATATTTGGCTATTTGGATTGCTTTGTTCAGAGCTTATAAGCCCACTGGCTTATTGGCTTATTTGTGCCAAAACACATCAAGTTTACCCAACTGGTAAGCCTTGATTCACAAGGTTTGCACTCAAACCTTGACCAGCAGGGTGAAAAACAAGTCCTTACACTTCATTAAGTCTGTCAACGCCTACTTTGTTCCTGTCAGCGTTTGATTTCAACTTATCAACGTTTGACTTTTGGTCAAACTTGGTTTCTAAGCTTATTGAATCTGTTTTGCTTATTGGTACATGCAACAACTTATCTTTTGTAATAGAAATCATTTTTCTCAGCTTAATATCAAATCTGGAAGGTTACAAGTCTTTTGGTTAAGCTTTTGCTAGAAAACTAGCTTATTTGGCTTTTTCAGCCAGCTTATCTGTTCTTACAGCTTATTCTACTTGGCTTTTTGTGATTTTCTTGATTGATTATTCTTAGTTAAGCTATTTGTGAGCTTTTGCAACAAACTAGAGCTTCTGAGGCTCCTTATTTCTCAAACCCGACTATTTTGTCGTTTTGTGGAATAATACTTTGCTTATTTTTGGCTTATTGAGTGAGCTTTTTCAAAATTTCTTTTTACAGATCTCATAAGCATCCCAAAAGAAGGTTGTGTGTCGAATTAGAGCTTATGGCATTAGCTTATGGCTTATTGGGCTGAAAAGCCCAATAAGAATAAGCTGAGTGTTAAATAAGCTGTGATAAGCTCATTTTTAGCTTTTGGGCCTTTAGAGTTTTGTTCTTAGAATTAAATTTTGAGTCAGATGGGGCTTTTCCAAGTCAATTGGGCCAAGTTTGACTTTTTGGGCCCAAAAGCCCAATTTGGTTGACTGTTTTTAGTTTTGGCCCATTTGAGGGCCCAATAGGGGTATTCTGGTAATTTCACTTTGATTTTCTGATTATTTAGGTTAAAACAAACTAGTTTGAAAGTTTTTAGATTTTTTATAATTTTTGGATTTTCAATATTATTTTATTATTATTTTATTATTATTTTGAAAATTTCACATTTTCCAACTTTTTGCATTTTTCTTAGGTTAATTATATTAAAATAGGAATTTAGCAACTTTTAGAATAATTTTATCACTTTTAGATTAATTTTTATAATTATTTTAAGTTTTAATAGTTTTTAAATCATTTTAAATAGTTTTTATTAGTTTTAAAATTTCTAAAAATAGTTTTTAATCTTTTTAGGCCATTTTAGAGGTTTACCAATTGAAAAATCTTTCTTTGGGATTTTTGATAATTTATTTGATTTTTAGGGCTTTAATTAGCATTTAAAAATTGAATATTTAATTATTTAAAAGGTTTGAAAAAGTTTTGATCACTAGTAAACTCTTAGTTTATTTAATTTGATTTTTGGTAATTTTTTGGTAATTTTTAGAATTTATTTTTATTTTTGTGGTTTTTAAGGTTCTACGTTTTAACTTTCTAGTAGTGATTTTTTGTTAATTTTTATTTTTACGTCTTTGTCATTTTCTTTTCTCATCCCCTTCTAAACCAAATATTAATCACAAATCTTGAACATCTTAGTCACACACATATACCTCCTTGGGAAACGAACTTTCATTTCATTAAGGGTCATTAGTGTTGATTTTCCTAAATCATCACTCGATACTTACCGCTCATATACGCTCCTTTTCCTAAAGGTCGTATTTTACAACAACCAATATTGGCGCCGCTGCCGGGGAGGTGTGTCGTGATTAATTTGTATTGTTGTTTTTAATATTAACCATATATAGTATTTGTATTAGTAGAACTCTACTAATACGTATTATCGGTTTTTTTGGTTTTTCTTGTACAAATATTATTACTATATTGTATTAAGTATCACAATCAATATACAATATCTCCAAAAGTGTGAAAACACAACCTTAATTGGGATTTCATCACTCAATTATTGTATTCGAATCTCAAACAAAAAGAAAAGGCAAAAATAGATAAATACTTTCGTGAAGCTCGATTTTGAAAAATACAAACTATAAGGTAGGTATAAGGCGGGTATTATAAAATATACCCTAAGGAATAAGGCTCTTAAGTGCTTCGCGCCGCCTCGTTTCCCCGCTTGCTTGTGAGTATTTTGAGATTGAAGGCTAATCGAGGGTTTTGCCGCCCAAAGTATTATTACGTATAATATATTTGCTTGGTTTCTTTGTGATTAAACCCTCTTGAACAATTTGGTTTTCACCAAAGTTCTAAAGTCATTCGAAGGCGTTCACTCCACGTGATCTTTTTCATTCCTTTGAGGCTTCTTTAATCAAGAGTTTGATTCGAGGAGAGATTTTGTAGATTGTTGTCTACGAAGATACACCAAAATCCAAAAAAATTAAATATCATCAAAAACACAAAAAATTGAAAATTCACAAAACAACCAAAAAGAATCTTCTTTGCTCACCTCCCATTCTTCGTGAAGTTTATGATCACTCGTAATCAAGCAAAACGAGCTCGTAAACGACTTAAAAAGCAAGCCAATCAAGAGACGTTGATTGTTGAAGAATCTCCAATTGTTGAACCTATTGTAGAACAAGAAGTCGTCATGGCTAATCGTACTATGATGGAGTTGCTACAAGCACCCACCGAGGGTTTTGGAGAGGCTATAGTGATTCCCGCCATCCTTGCGGAGAATTTCGAGATTAAGACGGGTTTAATGTCGATGTTGCAAGCAAATAAGTTTAGAGGTCATGAGAAAGATAACCCGCACTATCACATTAGGAATTTTAACCGTCTCACCGCCACTAGCAAGTTTAAGGATGTTCCACATGACGCCATTAAGATGATGTTGTTTCCATACTCGTTAGATGGTCCCGCAAAAATTTGGCTCGAGAAAGAACCGCCAAATTCGATTTTGACATGGGCCGATCTCGTTTCTAAGTTTGTGAACAAGTTTTTTCCACCATCTAAAACAACACACTTGAAAAATGAGATTTCACGATTTGTGCAAAGAAATAATGAAAGTTTTTCAATGGCATGGGAACGATTTAAAGAAATGTTACATGAATGTCCACACCATGATTTTACGAAATTGCATCAAGTGGATACTTTTTATAATGGGCTTAATGATCATGAACGAGATTATTTGAATGCCGCCGCGGGTGGTAATTTTTTGTGCAAGACGACAAATGAGGCTTTACAAATCATTGAAAATAGATCTAAGGTTTATAGCCCTCGTAACACACCGAGTGTTGCCAATATGGGTCCGTCATCTTCGTCACAATCGTCTCGTAGCATTAACGCCTTACATGATGAAGCTAATGAGGAAAATCGGTTTTTTGATAGATTTGCTAATCTTATGTCCCATTGGAAGGCTCAAGAAGCTTCCAATTCCGCTTCGGTTAAAGCGGTTGCTAAGAGTTGTTTGTCTTGTGGGGGAGCTCATGATCTTTCCGAGTGCATTACCGCGGATGGTAACACTTCGAGTGCTTATGTAGCAACGGGAACTTATAACCAAAACAGTCAAGGTTCCCGCCAAAATCAAGCTCCAGCAAATCAAAATGTTAATAATTATCGAAACAACAACCAAGGTAATTACCAAGGCAATTCACGCAATTACAACAAGGGGAATTATCAAAATGGGAATGGACAAATTTCTAATCAAAATCAAAACCGTGATTTTCAAAACACTACACAAGGTTTTCAAAATGCTCACACTAAAAATTTGCAAGGAGAATTTTTGGATTATGCTAAAGCAAATGATGCTAAATTTGATAACATGCAACGTGAGATGATTAGCTTAAGATCCGAGTTGAAAAACGAGCTAAAAAATGAACTTGCTAATGAACTAAAAACTCATGCAAACAAAATGGAAGGAAATGTCCAACGTCTTCAACAAAATCAACAAAAGATGGAATTAGGACAACATGAGATTAAGCAAGAGTTATTAAAAGCGGATGCTAGGCAATCAAAATTTGAGGACCGAATGGCTAAGATGTTTGAAGCAATCATGTGTAAACCCTCTTCCTCGGGTGGTCTTCCTAGTGATACCATTGCAAACCCGAAGGGAGAAATGAAGGTTATTACTACACGAAGTGGTAAAACTTTCAAGGAACCAATCTCTCGTACAAGTACTTCTACGGAGAAGGTAATCGAGAAAGAACCCGAGGTGATGGTCGAAAAGGAGCACATTACAATCCCACGAAGTACCGCTCATACCACACCTACGGTTGAACCAATACCTATTGTGGAACCCGAGTTTCCAAGGCCGTTGCCTAATGACCAACCCACACCACCTTTACCTTACCCTTCGAGACGTAACAAGGAAAAAGCACAAGAACGGAATAATTATCAATTTGAGCTATTTATGAAAATGTTTCGTGATATGCATTTTAACATAAGTTTTGCCGACGCTCTTATCATGATGCCTCGATTCGCCGCAAACTTCACAAGTATGCTAAACAACAAAGAGAAGTTACAACAATGTCTAGTTGTTCATCGGTTTTTCTTAGCCGCATACCACAAAAAGTCGGTGATCCCGGAAAATTTTTGATTCTGTGTGCAATTCAAGATATGGAGGAATGCTACACCTTGGCCGATCTTGGTGCTAGTATTAATTTAATGCCTCTTGAGATTTTCAAATCGCTTTCGCTTCCGGCTCTTACTCCTTCGAACATGTCTATCGAGATGGCTGATCATTCTACGATCTTAGCATGTGGAGTAGCCGAGGACGTTTTCCTTAAAGTCGGAAAGTTTTACTATCCCGTTGACTTTATCGTTGTAGACATTCCTATCGATCGAAAAGTTCCTCTCATTTTGGGTCGTTCATTTTTGGATACATCAAGAGCACTTATCGATGTTCATGCTCGAAAAATCACCCTTCGTTTCAATGAGGAAGAACTTGTCATCAATGCAACACAAAACTCCAATATTTCTCATGTCTATTCTATTGCAACTTTAAACCATGGTAATTCAACCAATGTCGTTTGCAAAGAATTTTCACCAAGAGTTTTAGGAAATGCCGCCAAAAACAATTTACCATTTCCTCCGCCGGTGGAGGTTATGAGTGTAAAGCCTGCAAAGAAGAAACCGTCAACACTTGATCGAAAAATCCTTCACCTCACCTCAAACATTCATTCTTGAAAAGTGTTGATAAGTTGCCGGTTTCTACGGAAGATCTTTCGGATGATGAATATGTAGACCCCGATGGGGAAGTTTTCTTCGTCGATAAACGTTTTGAGAACTTGCCACCACCAAAACCAAAACGGTTTACAAATATGAGAATTTTTAGTGTGACTAACATCGTCTTAGAAACACCGAATATTTTCGACATAATCAAAAAGGGTTTTCATAAGGAGAGTTCTAAAGATAAAAAAGGAAAAGTTTTTAAATGTGATTTAATTGATTTTTCTACAAATCTAACTCCGTCATCACCACGTGATTTGAGTGCTACAAGCTCGTATACTCCTTTTGACGATGCTTTGTGTGGTTTTAGTATGGGGGAAGCCCCTTACATTCCCTCATCCTTGTCCACCGAGGACGAGATATTCGATCCCGGAATTTCATGTAAAGGGAAATCTCGGTCTTCCACCGGTGCAATAAATGGAAAATCTTTCTATTTGATTGGTGCGAGTCTACCTCGAGTATCTCAAAAGTTTGTCATACCCATTGTCCCACCCTTCTACTTCTCATCTCTTTTCTTAAAACTCTTTGAGTTTATGGCACATGTTGAAGTGGCGTTTAATTGTTTTTCCAATGAAAACGAGAACGCCATCTTCGATCCCGGTATTTTGAACCATCAAAGGACTTAGTCCTTAATACCGGTTGCTTTTTGGGCCTTGTTTATCATGTAAGCCCCACCAAAAATTGACCATACCATGATTTTCCCTAAATATTCACATTTTGAGGGAATCGAGTCGAGCTCATGACTCGGTAATCAAAAACGAGGTGCCTCGTGGGGGAGATCCCATGCTTATCTTTATGCTCACTATTCACTAATAAGGGGACTTGTACCCTTTCAACTCGTTGTCTCGTGGTTGTTTGTGATTGTGTTATCTAGATCATCATCATCATCTACGATTGATGACTCTCGTGTTCGTTTACGTGAGCCTCCATCGTTCGTTTGAAGAAGTTTTTCACGAATCCATGACATATCCTTTATTGTTCTAACGATTATCTTTTAGCATACTTAATAAACGACTTTAGATATATTGTTGATCACCCTTTCCATGCTAGATCCTAAGCATTCGACTCTTCGTCTCTAGTATGGGGGTGCTCCACCTTTAGACTCGAAACATTGAGGACAATGTTTACTTTTAGTATGGGGGGGTGAATAGGTACTTGCTTTGCTACGCCCTCTCGCTTTCCAATTTTCAATGTTTTTGTTGCTAATAAGGCTAAAAATGGCCAAATTTTAAAATTTTTCTTAGTTTTCATAAGTGTTTTTATGACACGAATGTATATTTTCCGATGGGTAGAATAAGAGTTAATTTTTGACTTGATGGGCATTTGGAGCCATTTACATTCCTTAACCCGCTCAATTCAAGTTTTGCTAGACTTTTATGTAGGGAGCTTTAAAACGCGAAAGTCTTAATTCATACGGGTTAAGAACAAGAACTTTTCGCAAGTTCCTATAATTGATTCTAGAAAGTCACTTATCAAGGGAACTATAAAACGCATTCTCTAAACTTGAAAAAGTCCAAGAAAGTGCAAGATCCTATAGGTGGCTTGAAAACCCAAAACTTTGATTTGATATAGTCTTAATGAAAGCTAATCTAAATTTGGCTTAATTTTGACTTGCATGGCTAAGTATTCACGAGTCTCTTTAATTAGAGGTCTTTATATAGTGAAGAACGAGAAATGATAGAGTTAGACAAGTGATCATGCTAAACGTAGAACATGAAAGTGTTCTTTCAAAAACTCATATGTTTTTAATTGTGGCTTTTTCTTCCCATAAAATCAATGCATTAGAAATAAATCATAATTGCAATAAGTAAGGTAGTACGATTTGAAAGGTTACTTAGCCTCTAGCGCAAGATCGTTTAAAAGTTGCTCGGGGTTGAATAGAGTTCATAGCCAAGGCATAACTTATTGAAGCGGGACGCGAAGATTGGCGATTATCCAAAAAGGCCCTAACAAGGCATGAGGAGCTCTATTTTTGCTAAAGATCCAAAGATGATGTGAAGTATCATTATTCCTAAATCAATATGAAGGATCGAGACACACGACTAAAAGCAATTACTCCTCTAAAGATCATGGAGAAAGTCTATCCAAAAAGACCCTAACAAGGTATGAGGATAAATATATCCAAGTCCAAAAAGGAGGCGGATCGTTGTATATCGAAATCCAAAGTAAAGATTGAAGAAAAATGATGAAGTCGTGGTCCAATATGAAGAATCTCTCAAAAACGTCAAGTGAAGAAATTCCAAATATATGAAGAGAAGACCATAATTTCAAGAACGTCTTCCCAAGATTTGAAGTATGAAGTACATGCCAAATATCGGTCCGAGAAAGGTCTCAAATCGTGAAACGAGTTATGCCAAGATATGAACTTAAGGAGATACACGAGAAGCCGTTTTAAAAGATTTTGTCCTTCGGCTAACTATTGATCAAATCGTGCTACTTTTCTTTCGGACTAATAACTTCTCAAATAAGTCTATATGAATCACTTGTGATCCATGACAAATAGATAAAAAATGCTAGTAACCCATTTCCTTTTATAATAACTAGGATTGCGGGGAGAAAAAGTATTACACAATTTGGACGTATGAGTAGTGTTAGCATTGTGACTTGTACCAACAATGATCTTGTTTTTGCACTTAGCATGGAATGTATGACAATCAAGGATGACGAAGTTTACTCTAAGGGACATTTACTTGTTTCTATTCTTTGACCCTAAAAGTCACTTTTTGTGATGAAAATCATACATTATGTCTTTACACATCATCGTAGTATGTTGCAAGTCTTTTACTTTTCAATAAAGGTTAATAAAATTGAACTTTGGTGATGCTTAGATACTTTATTCTAGCATTGCGTGAGGGCACGGCAATGGCTTAGTATGGGGGAGTGATGAGATGGCATTTATACATAATCTCATCGTTCTTTTCGGGCTTTAAATACATAAAAATGTCATAAAATACCACATATATGCTTGTGTTTGTTTACTTGTGTATTTTAGGTATGGATATCGTGAAAAAGACAAAAGATCACAAGTTACAAGGAAAAATGGACACGAGAAACGAAGCCGTACAAAGAACCGGGCCCTAATCATGGAATACTCAACAAATACCCTTGAAGACTTGAAGAGAAACAAGATTGATCCTCATTCATTGAAGAAATGACACTTAAAACCCTTGTATATTAATAATTACAAGTTTGGTCCCTTAAGTTTGTCAAAATTACACAAAAGGTCCTTCAACTAAGGAGAAATGGCAAGTTAAGTCCCTCAACTATTCAACATTGTCAATTATGGTCCCTCATCAAGCCAAAGATACATTGAAGACCTTTGAAGATCAAAAATGTCCAAGATCAGTCCTTCAAATATGCAAAAGTTCCAAAAATAACCTTTGATACACCTTTTGGAAAGTTTTGTGCAAAAAATGTCAAGTTGTGAAAGTTGATACAAAGGAATTTGGGCGCTGATAGACTTTTATCAACAAATGCAAAAAGAAAGGAAGAAGAAGGACCATTTTTGTGCACTGAAACATTCAAACTCCCAAAAATGCGCCAAACACATCCCATTCCCCCAATTTCGGATCAAATGAGTTACTATTCACCTTCATCCACCCAGTTTTACCTTCACTTAAAACAAGTGGTAAATCAAAATTACCCACACCCACGTGTGATTCACACATGCAGAATCCCATCCCACACACAAAACCCTCACTCCCACTACTCCCTGGACCCCACACTCAACATTCTCAACCAATGAAAACACAACTTGTCCTCCAACAAAAATGACGTGGCCAAATCAACAGCCAAGGATCATTGCTTCATATCAAAGCTGAAATGAACGTCCAAGATGAATTTGAACAGCTCATTCCATCAAACTTCTTGATGTCGGCTTGATTTACCCTATTTCGGATTCGCCATGGGTAAGTCCCGTCCATTGTGTGCCCAAGAAGGGCGGAATAACCGTTGTTCCCAATGAACACAACGAGTTGATTCCTACTCGTCTCGTTACTGGGTGGAGAGTTTGTATCGACTATCGCAAGCTCAATGATGCCACGAGAAAAGATCACTTTCCTCTTCCTTTCATGGATCAAATGCTCGAGCGTCTAGCGGGTAATGATTATTACTGCTTTTTAGACGGTTTCTCCGGGTATTTTCAAATTCCCATCGATCCCAAAGACCAAGAAAAGACCACATTCACTTGTCCCTACAGAACATTTGCTTACAAACGTATGCCTTTCGGTTTATGAAATGCTCCTGGAACGTTCCAAAGGTGTATGATGGCTATCTTCCATGACATGGTTGAAGAAACTATGGAAGTCTTCATGGATGATTTCTCGGTTTATGGCGATTCTTTCTCTGCTTGCCTTGCCAATTTAGAACGTATGCTTAAGCGGTGTGAAGACACTCGCCTTGTTCTTAATTGGAAAAAATGCCATTCCATGGTAAAAGAGGGCATCGTGCTAGGACACAAGATCTCCAAAGCCGGTCTTGAAGTGGACCGTGCTAAAGTCGATGTTATTTCTAAGTTGCCTCCACCTTCAACCGTGAAGGGTGTGAGAAGTTTCCTCGGTCATGCGGGCTTCTACCGTCGTTTCATCAAAGATTTTTCTAAAATCGCTCGCCCGATGACCCACCTCTTGGAAAAAGATACTCCTTTTATATTTTCCAGAGAGTGTCTTGAAGCCTTCAACTTGCTTAAGGATAAGCTAACTAAGGAACCGGTCTTGGTTACTGATGAGATGGCATTTATACATAATCTCATCGTTCTTTTCGGGCTTTATATACATAAAAATGTCATAAAATACCACATATATGCTTGTGTCTGTTTACTTGTGTATTTTAGGTATGGATATCGTGAAAAAGACAAAAGATCACAAGTTACAAGGAAAAACGGACACGAGAAACGAAGCCGTACAAAGAACCGGGCCCTAATCATGGAATACTCAACAAATACCCTTAAAGACTTGAAGACAAACAAGATTGATCCTCATTCATTGAAGAAATGACACTTAAAACCCTTGTATATTAATAATTACAATTTTGGTCCCTTAAGTTTGTCAAAATTACACAAAAGGTCCTTCAACTATGGAGAAATGGTAAGTTTAGTCCCTCAACTATTCAACATTGTCAATTATGGTCCCTCATCAAGCCAAAGATACATTGAAGACCTTTGAAGATCAAAAATGTCCAAGATCAGTCCTTCAAATATGCAAAAGTTCCAAAAATAACCCTTGATACACCTTTTGGAAAGTTTTGTGCAAAAAATGTCAAGTTGTGAAAGTTGATACAAAGGAATTTGGGCGCTGATAGACTTTTATACACAAATGCAAAAAGAAAGGAAGAAGAAGGACCATTTTGTGCACTGAAACATTCAAACTCCCAAAAATGCGCCAAACACATCCCATTCCCCCAATTTCGGATCAAATGAGTTACTATTGACCTTCATCCACCCAATTTTACCTTCACTTAAAACAAGGGGTAAATCAAAATTACCCACACCCACGTGTGATTCACAAATGCAGAATCCCATCCCACACACAAAACCCTCACTCCCACTACTCCCTGGACCCCACACTCAACATTCTCAACCAATGAAAACACAACTTGTCCTCCAAGAAAAATGACGTGGCCAAATCAACAGCCAAGGATCATTGCTTCATATCAAAGCTGAAATGAACGTCCAAGATGAATTTGAACAGCTCATTCCATCAAAACGTCTAGAAGGACTTAGGGCATTTAGGGAATTTCACTTCTAGGGTTTGTGAATAGTGTTTAGCCAGGCATTTGCCTATAAAAGGAGACCTCAACATGTGAGAGTCCCTTTGTTCCAGTTTTAGGCTATTATCTTTGTAATTCCTTTTTAAGTTTAAATAAAATTTGAATTTCTGAAATTGTGAAATCTCTTTTTGATTTAATTAAAAGTTTGGTGTTTGAGTAGCCTAATTCTGAGTTCCATTTGATTGTTAAGGCCTACCTTAATCTTGTGGTTAAGGCACGTCTTGTTTTATAAGGTTTTTAAGGTTTGAATACCTTGAAATCCTAGGTTCTGTTTTGGCTTATTTTGTGTACTAACCCTTGACCATTAGCTATAAGCTCTTACAAGCTTATTGACACCAAGCTTGTGAAGGGATTAGAGCCCTTGGTTGAGTTGTTTGCTGCTTGTGTTGAAGATATAAAGTCCTTGAGGTTCTACTTTGAACCATCAACCAAGGCAGTTTGCATCATCTTCATTGAAGTACCTTGGTCTTGTTCTAGTTGTTGAACAAGGTCCAAGGAGCATTGCTGGCCTTCCTAGGATGTTGTGGAAGGCAGGTATAATCCCTTGTTAGGATTCCACTCAAAATTTCATGTTTATGACTGATTTTGATTTGGTGCTTTGATTTTGAGTATTGGTGTTTGTGCTGGTGATTTTTGAGTTTGATTGTGTTAGTTGCTATTGTTTAAGTGTTTTTTATCATTAAAATCAGTAGGTTATTAGTTAAAATCACAAGTTCCTTTGTTAAGTGCTTGATTAAGGGTTGTTTGGGATTACTGGTTATCAAGGCCTTGTGGCCTTGTGCCCTTGGTTCTTAGGGTTTGGGTGGTCTAAACAGGTCCTAATACACAAGTTTTAACCATTGGTTTACTTTCTGAAAGTTTGGAAAAGGGATTCTAAGTTTTGCAAAAATCTGATAAAATTGGTTTTGAATTTGGTCAAACACATCAGATCTAATAACTTCTTTGTTTGTTGGATCTAAGGTCTGAAATTTGGTTTGGGAATAGTTTGAGTGATAAGCTATCTATTGGTTATCTGCTTGTTGAATTTGGTGGCTTATTGTGGTTTTTATAGCTTATCAAAGTCTGCTGAAGTGGTCATTTGCATCAGCAAAGTGACCACCTCATTTGGTGTTGCATTGTGATTTCTAGCATTAGGATTGTTGTATTGTTGCTTGGATCTTATTTGTATGCTGCTTGTGAGAATATTTGGCTATTTGGATTGCTTTGTTTAGAGCTTATAAGCCCACTGGCTTATTGGCTTATTTGTGCCAAAACACATCAAGTTTACCCAACTGGTAAGCCTTGATTCACAAGGTTTGCACTCAAACCTTGACCAGCAGGGTGAAAAACAAGTCCTTACACTTCATTAAGTCTGTCAATGCCTACTTTGTTCCTGTCAGCGTTTGATTTCAACTTATCAACGTTTGACTTTTGGTCAAACTTGGTTTCTAAGCTTATTGAATCTATTTTGCTTATTGGTACATGCAACAACTTATCTTTTGTAATAGAAATCATTTTTCTCAGCTTAATATCAAATCTGGAAGGTTACAAGTCTTTTGGTTAAGCTTTTGCTAGAAAACTAGCTTATTTGGCTTTTTCAGCCAGCTTATCTGTTCTTACAGCTTATTCTACTTGGCTTTTTGTGATTTTCTTGATTGATTATTCTTAGTTAAGCTATTTGTGAGCTTTTGCAACAAACTAGAGCTTCTGAGGCTCCTTATTTCTCAAACCCGACTATTTTGTCGTTTTGTGGAATAATACTTTGCTTATTTCTGGCTTATTGAGTGAGCTTTTTCAAAATTTCTTTTTACAGATATCATAAGCATCCCAAAAGAAGGTTGTGTGTCGAATTAGAGCTTATGGCATTAGCTTATGCCTTAATGGGCTGAAAAGCCCAATAAGAATAAGCTGAGTGTTAAATAAGCTGTGATAAGCTCATTTTCAGCTTTTGGGCCTTTAGAGTTTTGTTCTTAGAATTAAATTTTGAGTCAAATAGGGCTTTTCCAAGTCAATTGGGCCAAGTTTGACTTTTTGGGCCCAAAAGCCCAATTGGTTGACTGTTTTAGTTTTGGCCCATTTCAGGGCCCAATAGGGGTATTCTGGTAATTTCACTTTGATTTTCTGATGATTTAGGTTAAAACAAACTAGTTTGCAAGTTTTTAGATTTTTTTATAATTTTTGGATTTTCAATATTATTTTATTATTATTTTATTATTATTTTGAATTTCCACATTTTCCAACTTTTTGCATTTTTCTTAGGTTAATTACATTAAAATAGGAATTTAGCAACTTTTAGAATAATTTTATCACTTTTAGATTAATTTTTATAATTATTTTAAGTTTTAATAGTTTTTAAATCATTTTAAATAGTTTTTATTAGTTTTAAAAATTTCTAAAAATAGTTTTTAATCTTTTTAGGCCATTTTAGAGGTTTACCAATTGAAAAATCTTTCTTTGGGCTTTTTGATAATTTATTTGATTTTTAGGGATTTAATTAGCATTTAAAAATTGAATATTTAATTATTTAAAAGGTTTGAAAAAGTTTTGATCATTGCTAAACTCTTAGTTTATTTAATTTGATTTTTGATGAATTTTTGGTAATTTTGAGAATTTATTTTTATTTTTGTGGTTTTTAAGGTTCTAACGTTTTAACTTTCTAGTAGTGATTTTTTGTTAATTTTTATTTTTACGTCTTCGTCATTTTCTTTTCTCATCCCCTTCTAAACCAAATATTAATCACAAATCTTGAACATCTTAGTCACACACATATACCTCCTTGGGAAACGAACTTTCATTTCATTAAGGGTCATTAGTGTTGATTTTCCTAAATCATCACTCGATACTTACCGCTCATATACGCTCCTTTTCCTAAAGGTCGTAATTTACAACAATCAGTTACCCCTTATTGGGAACTTCCCTTTGAGTTGATGTGCGATGCTAGCGATTTTGCTATTGGAGCGGTTTTGGGCCAAAGAGTGAACAAACACTTCCAACCGATCCATTACGCTAGCAAGACAATGACGGGGGCTCAATTGCATTACACGAAAACCGAAAAAGATCTTTTAGCTGTTGTCTATGCCTTTGAAAAGTTCTGTCCCTAGCTTGTCCTTTCTACCACAATCGTTTATACCGATCATTCCGCGTTGAAGTACTTGTTAACTAAACAAGATTCCAAACCAAGACTTCTTCGCCTGGGTTTTGCTACTTCAAGAATTTAAATTCGAAATTCGTGATAAGAAGGGAGCTGAAAACCTAGCCGCGGATCATCTCAGTAGACTTGAGGATCCTTACCAAGGGGATCATCCGAAAAAAGAGATCAATGACTCTTTTCCCCTGGAGACCTTAATGTCTATCAACTCGAATTCTGATGAAACCCCGTGGTTTTGCGGACATTGCAAACTACTTGGCGGGTGGAATTCTCGTTGACGGGCTAACATCCCAGCAAAAGAAAAAGTTCTTCAAAGACATTAAGTCTTACTTTTGGGATGACCCGTATCTATTCAAACAATGTGATGATTTGATTATCGCTGATGTGTTGATGGACCGGCAGCTTTAGACATCCTTGAAGCTTGCCACAAAGGACCCACCGGTGGTCACTTTGGTCCCAACTACACCGCAAAAAAAAGTGTTTGACTCGGGATTTTATTGGCCCATCATCTACCGTGATGCTCACGAGATGGTTAAACATTGTGATGCTTGCCAAAAACAAGGCAAGATCACACATAAAGACGAGATGCCTCAGAATTTCATACAATAATGTGAAATCTTTGATGTTTAGGGTATCGACTTTATGGGGCCATTCCCTTCATCTAAAGGAAACAAATACATCCTTGTATCGTTGAGTACGTTTCAAAGTGGGTTGAAGCCAAAGCTTTACCCACTAATGACGCAAGGGTGGTTTGCAACTTTTTGAAATTGCTATTCGCTAGATTCGGTGTGCCTTATGCCATTATTAGTGATCGCGGGACTCATTTTTGCAATGACCAATTCGCAAGAGGTCATGGCTAAGTATGGTGTAATCATCGTCTTTCCACTGCCTACCACCCACAACTAATGGCCAGGCTGAAATCTCCAACCGAGGATTAAAACGAATTCTTGAACGAACCGTGGGAGAGCATCGTGCCTCATGGGCCGATAAACTTGATGATGCTCTGTGGGCTTTTCGTACCGCATACAAGACTCCGATTGGTTGTACACCATATCGTCTCGTGTACGGGAAAGCATGCCACCTCCCCATTGAGTTGGAGCATAAGGCTTACTGGGACTTGAAGTGGGCTAACTTTGATATCAACAAAGTCGGTGACCTACGCAAGATCCAACTCAATGAGCTGAATGAACTCCGAAATGAGGCTTATGAAAATTCTTTGATCTATAAGGAAAAGACTAAGCTCATTCACGACTCTAAGATTAAGAACCTAGAGTTCCAAGTTGGAGACAAAGTTTTACTCTTTAACTCTCGGTTGAAAATCTTTTCAGGGCAAGCTGAAATCTCGTTGGTCCGGCCCATTCACCATTGTCCAAATTTTTCCATATGGTACTCTCGAGATCGCTCTACCTAATGGACCTAATTTTAAGGTGAATGGCCAACGAGTGAAGTTGTACTTTGGTGAGGACATCTCTCAAGAGATGATTCCATCCCTCACCATGTTTCCCATGAACTAATTTTGGGTCGAGTCAGGCTCGTGACTCGGTTATCAAAAACAAGCGCTCCTCGGGAGGCAGCCCGAGTATCTATCCTTTTCTGTTTTAACCTCCTAAGTGTAGGGGGACCTCTATAGGTGTTTGTCTTTGTGTGGTGATGTGATTACAGGGATAAATGCACTCTTGGAATCTTTGAAGAACCATGCTCCCGTGTTATCCGAAATCCGGTTCTATCTCTCAACTATCGTGATTCAATTTTCTTCATACTCACATTTGAAAATGATCACGTTAGTCGTCTCTTCCTTAGCTTGTTTTAACCAACGTGCACAATGTCATAAGTGTAGGGGAGACTTTTCCCACATGCTTAAACATTGAGGACAATGTTTATCTTAAGTGTAGGGGGACTTCTATCGAAGTTTTAAGTGGACTTTTTCATTAAAATGCCTTCATTTAACCGGAAAATCATCTTTTTCAGCATTTTTCAAATTTTTAATTAACTTTGGCCATGTAGTCGTAATTTTTTAATTTTTACCGTTGCTTTCATATGTATATATCCCGCAATAAAGTCAAAAATATTAATAAAGTGGTGTAGCTAGTTTTGAAATCTTTGACATATTAGGCCCGTTGCAATTATTTTGACTCAACCCGAATAGACTTATCCAAGTTTATTCTAGCTAGTATCCTTAACCATGTAGACCTTAATTGGTTTATTAGGCTAAGTATCCACGAGTCTCATTACTTGAGATTTTAAATTGTGGAGGACGAGAAATGATAGAGTCAATTATAAGTCGGTATTCTTGCACAAGCTCACTTGGTGTAATTATTTGCCTTTTCTCCTATCACTTGCTAATAATTTATCTGCAATAAGTAAGGTCGTACGATTTGAAAAGTTACTTAGCTTCTAGCCCAAGATCGTTTAAAAGTTGCTCGGTAATGATAAGAGTTCATAGCCAAGGCATAACTTATGAAGCGGGGCGCGAAGATTGGCGAGTCCGAAAAGGCCCTAACAAGGCATGAGGATTCAATCTTATTTCTAAAGATCCAAGGTGATGTGAAAATCATTATTCCCAAAATCAATATGAAGGATCAAGACTCACGACGAAAAGCAATCAACTCCCGTAAAGATCATGGAGAAGTCTATCCGAAAAGACCCTAACAAGGTATGAGGATAAATAGATCCAAGTCCGAAAAGGAGGTGGATCGTTGTATCTCAAAATCCCAATTAGCGATTGAAGAAATAATCATGAATTCGTGGTCAACAAAGTTGGAGTACCCCTCAAAAGTCTCCAAGTGAAGAAACTCTATTAACGATGAGAAGACCATTATCTCAAGCACGTCTCTCAAGATATGAAGTATGAAGTACATGCCAAATATCGGCCCGAGAAAGGTCTCAAATCGTGAACCGAGTTATGCCAAGATATGATCTTTTTGATATCCCGAGAAGCAGTTTTAAGAGATTTTGTCCTTTAGCTAACTATTGATCAAATCATCCTACTTTGCTTTAAGCCTTAATAAACTATCGAAATAAGTCCAAAAATGCATCTTCATGGTCATTCTAAGACAAAAATAAAATATAAGAGATACACCTAGGAATAAGGGAGTTTAAGCATATAATTAAGCCATGTGTGTAAGTGTTTGTTTTGCTAACTTATAATAACAATGATCTCGTTTTTAAGCTTAGTTTGGGGAACGTGAAACTTGAGGGTGATAAATCTTCGCAGCACCAAAGCCCTAATGTAAGTCCTTGATCTCTTTGCAAGTTATTTCCACGTAGCTATTTTCGAGTGAAAATGATTTTCTATCCTATTGTTTACTTTAAAGTTTTAATTTCTCGTAGTACTTTATTTTTTGTTTAGTATGTTAATAAGGCCAAGGTTGATTGATTATGAGAAAAGTGTAAATTTGCTTTGTCACTAAGCATTGCATGAGGGCATGGCAATGGTTAAGTGTAGGGGATTTGATAGGTGTGGAAACACCCATCCTTTGACCACTTATAACTGGCTAAAACGAGACCAAAACGCGTGTTTAATATCATTTGTTTGGAATTATGCATGGTTTTTGTGTTTATTGTGTTTTCAGAACCAACCGGATGGATATTGGAGAAAACATGGGATTGCACGGGATTTATCGAAGAAAAAGTCTCAAGACGAAGTCTATTGTCCAAGAGATGCAAAAGATTTGAAGTCACTGGGCCTATTTGAAGATGTATCGAAGAAAAGGACCAAAGATGGAAGATTTACATATGTCGAAGGAACTCAAGTCTATTAAACGAAGAAATTAAAAGACGAGTTGAATTTAATCGTCGACAAATCCCGAATCAGAATCGAAAACGTCAACTTTACTGAAAAGACGAGAAGACGAAAACAGAGAAGAAAGCCCACTCACCAACCAAAGAGAAAACCTATATAAAGACATCCCCTCACACTTTTTGTGAAGTTTTTCATTCTCAGTTTCTTTCTTTTTTTGTTTCGTAGGGAAGAAACCAACACCACTAAGGTGTTGGTGATTTTGATTCTTGTTTTTACAAATCTTGTAGTTTTAATCTTTTCCTTTGATTGTCTAAACCTTAATCATTTAATACAAGCCTTCCATTAATCTTGTTCATCTTCATCGTTTTGATTTAAAGTTAAAGTTCTTATTTGGTTGATTTTGATCTTTAAAAGTTATTGGGTTTTATGTTTTTATTGATGGGATTTGTTGTTTATAGTTAGTAGATGATCAGTGGTTAAATTGGGTTAGGTTTTGGTCAAAACATAGTGGATTTTGGCTTAAAATCGTGTACCCTGTTTGTTGTCTGCGTACTGTTCTTCGTTTCTCCAGGTTCCGAATCAGTGTTTTTTTAGAAGTTCCGAATCAACAGTTTTTAGAAGTTCCGAACCAAAGGATTTTAGAAATTCCGAATAGATATTTTTACAAGTTCCGAACCAGAAGTTTTGGAAAAGTTCCGAACCAAAGTTTTGGAAAAGTTCCGAACCAGAGTTTTTGGCTAAAGTTCCGATCCTGATTTTTTTTAAATGTTCCGATCCAGATTTTTTTAAAAATGTTCCGATCCAGATTTTTTTTTAAAATGTTCCGATCCAGATTTTTTTAAAAATGTTCCGATCCGGATATTTGAAAACTTCCGAACCAATTTGAATTGAAAAAAAAAAGTTCCGAACAAAATAATTCTTCCGAACCAAATAAAACTTAAAAGTTCCGAACAAAATACAACTTCCGAACCAAAGTAATAAGATTCACCTACTTGTATGCCAGCTTAAGGATTTTTGGCGCCAATTTCAGCAGGCAGCTTGGCTGCTTGAGCTAGCTGTCTGCTAGCTTGTTTATTTATTATTTTTGTTCCGTAATTGTTTAGTTTTATCTGAAAGTTGTTCCGATTTTATTTTTGAAAGTTACGTATTTTTAGTTGAATTTTTCGTCGATTTTTACTATTAATATTTTTTCGTAAAGTTTAAGTTTTATCTTTTATTTAGCACCCGCTTTAGGTTTTGCCTCGTTTAGCTTTAAAGTACCATTTTAGTTTTGTTCTCTCCTTTTTCATTTAGTAAACTTTATTTTCGAGTCGATAATTAATTTCTTCTTTTAGTTTTATTTTTATTAATTATTTCGTTCTAAATCTACGTTTTATTATTTTTATTGTTTTGTTTTTATTAGTTAATTGCTTTTAGCTTATTTTTATCACTTTACGCATTTAATCCTTTTAGTAGAATAGAAAACCCAAACCTCCTATTTGTCACCAAGAACAATCTTTCCACTTTGAGCTGTGATCAATTCGAGAAGATTCCGAGATTAATCTGAACCCCCAATGAAAACCAAAGTATCAAGGTAGCATCTTTTAAGGTTTCAAATATTCCATGTACGATCTAAGTCACGGCCATGCATGTCACGCAACTTGTACGCGCCTAGCCCCAAAGCTTCTGTGACCTCATACGACCCTTCCCACTTTGGGCCCAGCTTCCTTGTGTTCTCCGCGCGACTTGCCTCTTTAGCATGATAAACAAAATCCCCCGGTCGGAAGTAAACACCCTTTACTTTGGAATCGTAATAGGCTTTCATACGTACCTTAGACTTGGCCTCATTGATGGCTGCTATCTCTCTTTTCTCCTCCAACAAGTATAAATTGACCCGGAGTTGCTCATCGTTCGTGACGACGTTAACCTCCGCAGTGCGGATTGTTGGCATCCCAACCTCTGCCGGAATAACGACCTCGGTTCCGTAGGCCAGCGCGAATGGAGTGTCCCCATTGGCTGTCTTGTTCATTTTCCTATGTGCCCATAGGACATGCGGCAGTTCATCTACCCATTTAGCGCTTCGTTCATCCAAGCGTACTTTAATACCTTCACCCAGACTTCTGTTTGCCCGCTCTACAAGACCATTTGTCTATGGGTGCTTAACTGATGTGAAACGTCGTGTGATGTTCAATGTCGCACACCAGTCCTTGAATGGATTATCCGCGAACTGTTTTCCGTTATCCGAAATAATCTCACCTGGTAAACCAAAACGGCACAGAATATTTTCCCAAACAAACTTTTTTACCTGCTTCCCCGTAATCGATTTCACCGCCTTAGCTTCTATCCAGCGTATAAAATAGTCCATTGAAACGATCAAGAACTTAACACCTCCTACCGCCAAATGAAAAGGTCCTACGATGTCAATCCCCCACTTATAGAATGGCCATGGGGATGTGATGGGTGTTAGTTCCTGTTGCGGATGCCGCGGTACTGGTCTGTGCACTTGGCAATCACTGCATTTGCGAATCATGTCTTGTACATCCCGATGCATAGTCGACCAATAGTACCCTGTGCGTAAAGCCCGCGCTACTACCGATTTGGGGCCTGCATACATGTTGCATGACCCTTCATGTATTTCGCTAATCACGTAGCTAGCCTGGCGTGGCCCGACGCATCGTAACCATGACTGTAGGAAGGAACGCTTGTACAGGATACCTTCTCGAAGTTCGAAGTGTTGCGACTTCCTTTTTATACGTCGCGCTGCCTTATCGTCGTCTGGAAGGGTTTCATCAGTTAGATAGCTGATGATCGGGGTCATCCATGTAGGTCCCTCCTGTTCCACTATGGCTGCGACTTCCCCTCCTGTAATGGATTTTTCCTTGAGTATTTACACCAATACTTGCTTGGATAGATGGGCGAAGCTTGTAGACGCAATTTTGCTAAGAGCATCCGCCTTCTTGTTCTCACCTCTTGGTAGCTGTTTGATAGAAAACTTCCCAAAAGTGGCTATGAGCGACTTGACCTTCTCCAAGTATTGGATCATGTTGTCCTCATTGGCTATGTAACCTCCTAGGATGTGATTCGCGACAATCCGTCAGTCCACGTAGGCCTCAAGGTTGCGGACTCCCATCCTAGCGGCGATTTTTAAACCCGCAATCAATGCTTCGTATTCCGCCTCATTGTTCGTGGCTGTAAACTCAAAACGCAAGGCGTAGGTGAATTCCATTCCTTCCGGATTTGTAAGAATAAGGACGGCTCCTGATCCGTCCGTGCACGAAGATCCGTCAGTAAACAAAACCCATGGTTCCGCAGGAACTTCCTCTTGTGGCAACATTGGTCCGTCCTCCTCTGGCTTCTCGGCTAGGAAATCTGCCAAGATTTGGCCCTTGACCGCTGTCCGTGGTCTATAGGAGATGCTATGCTCACCTAGTAGAATGCTCCACTTCTGTAGCATCCCAGACACATCTGGATTGGAGATGATTTGTTTTATTGGCTGATCAGTGATAACCACAATTGGGTGCGCCTGGAATTACCGACGCAACCTTTTCGTGGCGTATACCAATGACAAAACCAACTTCTCCATAGAGGAATAGTTCAACTCCGGCCCTTGTAATGTTCTACTTATGAATTAAACCGGAGTTTGGACTGTATCCCTATCTGTCATGAGTACTGCTCTTATTGCTCCGTGTGTAGCAGACAGATACATGATGAGCTCTTCCTTAGGTCAGGGAGCCACTAGCATGGGAAGAGCTGCGAGGTGCTGCTTAAGCTGGTCAAAGGTTTCCTCCGCCTCCTTTGTCCAGCGGAAATCTCCTTTCTTTATGCACTTCTTTAGTGTTTTGAATAGAGGTAGTGATTTTTCCGCGGACTTCGACAAGAACCTGTTTAGCCCGACCAGATTTCTATTTAGTGATTGTACCTCTTTTCGTGTCCGAGGGGATGGTAATTGTATCACCGCGTCCGTCTTTTCCGGACAAGGCTTGATGCCGTTTGGATCAATCATATATCCAAGGAACATCCCTTCAGTTACCCCAAACGTGCACTTTTTTGGATTCAGTTTCATGTTGATTCTCCTCAACGTGTCAAACGTCTCCTGGATATCACGGAGAAGTGCTTCCTCCGTATGACTCTTGATGACCAGATCGTCAACATAGACCTCAAGGTTGCGGCCTATCTGGGAATCGAAGGCTTTATCAACAAGTCGCTGATATGTCGCTCCGACGTTCTTTATTCCGAACGGCATTTTTGTGTAACAATACACGCCCTGACTGGTGTGAAACGCCGTCTTCTCCTCATCTTCTTCCGCCATCTGGATCTGATGGTACCCTTTGTACGCATCTAAAAAACACTTGAAAGGGTATCCACATAAGGATTCCACCTTCCAATCAATTTCTGGTAGCGGATAGCAGTCCTGCGGACAAGCTTTGTTCAAGTCTGTAAAGTCCACACACATGCGCCAACTCCCGTCATGCTTCTTGACCATGACTGGGTTGGATAACCACTCGTGGTAGTATACCTCGCGCATAATTCCTGCGTCTACTAATTTCCGTACCTCATCCAGTATTACCTGACTTCGCTATGGTGCTTGACCACGCTTCTTTTGTTTAATAGGAGGATATCCCTGGCGGATTTGAAGTTTATGTTCTGCTACTGAACGCGGCACACCTGTCATATGCTTAGGTTCCCATGAGAATACATCCAGGTTTACTTTTAGGAGAGAGCACATGGTCCTCTTGCCGTTATCCGAGAGCTTTCCCCCTATGGACACCTCTTGTTTCGGGTAATCGGGATGGATTGCCACCTTCCAATTAGGGGGTGGTGATCCTTACTTAATGGGAACAGGCTGGACTGGTGTTGTCACGGCGTGGCACTCGGATGCCGGCACTATCGAATTGTAAATAGTAATAATTCCCCCTTCCACATGGAACTTAATCATGCCATGAGCCGTAGACGGAACTGCCCGTATGGCCAGGATGCATGGTCTTCCAATAATCCCATTGTATGGAGAGTGTGAGCATATCACCATAAAGTTCATCTACACCGTGGTGGAATGTTCTTCGTTCCCAATGGTTACTAGCAGACGCAGTTGTCCTATTGGTCAGATTGTGTCTCCACTAAAGCCAATGAGTGGCGACGTGGCCGGTACTAATTGGCTTCTTATATCTGGTCGTAGCTGTACGAAACAGTGTTCGTAAAGTACTTCCGCCGATGACCCTCCCTCCACATACATACGGCGAACGTTGTGGGTTCCAATGCTTATCTCAATCGTGAGGGGTGCATCAGCCACGTTGCTGGCCGTAATATGAGGGAATGAGATCTCTCTTCCGCGCGAAAATTTTTGACTAATTTTCTGCTTTCTGCGGCGCTGCCAAGATTGGATCATATATATAGTCGAAGTTTTGTCCTTTTGGGGATCCTTCTTATCGTGCTTTTTGTAATCCTTTACATCCTTCCAATCCTTGACCAAATGTTTGAGTTTGCCTGATTTGATTAGTGACTCAATGTGCTTCTTGAGCTGGATGCATTCCTCCGTGTCGTTGTGGAATTCGTAGAAGCGATTTCCTTGACGGCGGTCCACCGGAGTCGTCATTGGGGGAGGCCTTGGGAAGTTCGCCCCTTCTGTCAATAAGATATCCCGGTAAGTCACCTTTAAGGGGGTGAATTTGTCATCCGACTGCCCTCCCTTATTCTGACTCTTGTAGTCCGAACCCCTTCCATTGCCTTGGTTTCTTTGACCACCCCACTGCCTCTTGGGTTGGTCGTTTGATCGATAGTTGTGGTTTACCTTTGTAGGATAGGTCGCGGCTACTGCGGTTTCTCCTTCTACAATGTTCCTGAACCTTTCCATGAGGTCGTCATACTTCTCCGGTCACTTGTCATTGAGGCGCCTAATTAATTCCTTGTCCGTTATGGCATGCATGTAGTCAGAAATTTTTTGTAGCTCTGGCATCGTTTTTGTGCGCGTGCACTCGTCGTTGAAACGTTCCGTGAAGTCCTCCGTAAATTCTCCAGGCCGTTGCTTGACGGTTGCTAATGAGACCGGATCCCTATTATACTTCTTTCGCTGAGTATAATTGTTTTTTAACGCAGTGCGCAGCTCACTGAAGCTATCAATGCTTCGGGGACGAAGTCCCTCAAACCAATCACGGGCATTGCCAATCAAGGTCGAATTGAACATCTGGCACCATATAGGCATGGGCCATCGTTCGATCTTTGCCTATGTGTCAAATATCTTTAAGTGATCATCCGGATCACCAGACCAATCATAGGTTTTGACGCTTGCTGGCATACGGCGCTTCTTATCCTCGGAGTAGTTCCGTATGCGGAGGGGGAAGGGATCCTCCCTAGGGTCACACCATGGGCGGAATAGGTCTTCCCCCTCCACATCACGATAGTAAGGGACATCGTGGTATCCCTCATCATCCGATGGTGGTGGAGGAGTGTACCTAGGTCGTCGACGCTTGGGGGGATGGTCATCCGAGTCCGACCCGGAGGGGCCGGTAGAAGGGGGCGGTGCTCCACTTCTCAGCTGAAGATCCCTTTTGTGAGAATAGCTAGGAGCCTTCTTCCCATTGTTCACTCTATCCCAAACGCTGGTGCGGCGATTGTTCCTGGTTGATTCCAACACCGGGCGTTCGGCAGAGCCGTCGGACCTATCTCCTTCCTCACGAGATTGTAGTAGTTCCTGCATAACGCGATCCCCTATGCGCTCAAACACATTCCGGGGTCGTGAGTTTTCCTCCAAGTGGTTTCGCTCCTATGGACGCGCCTTCCTCTTCTTTTGAGTTTGAGGAGAGGCTCCTGATACGGCCCTGCCAAAGTTGAGCCTAGATTGGAGGTTCCTACCTAGTCTTAACCTTGACGCGATACCCGGGACGATCCTCTCAAAGTTCTGCGTGAGAACACGAGCGAGGTCTTCGTCACTAAGTAGTTCCACTTCTACTTCTTCCTCGATTGATGGCCTGCGTGGCTCCTTGTTAGGGGCATTAGGTGCACTCCCTAGATCAGGGTTATCCATGGTCATGGTTGGTGGTGGGGTATTAGCGGAAGTTCCTGTCCCACCCAAAGACTGAAAAACGTTTCGGTTATTCGGTCCGCCTGTTTGGCTGCCAGGGGACTGGTTGGGGATGAGTATCCCATCCCCTGTGTGTTGGGTCAAAAAGTTGATGTGGCAGAAACTCAAAACGAAGAAAACATGAAGGCATTTGTTCAAGCGTTGACACATTGTGTCTAAGCGTTGACAAGTGTAAATTAGGTGTTGTCAGAAGTCAACAAAAATCAAACGTTGTTGGAAAATCTATTTAGGATAAGTATTCAGAATATTATTTATTATTAGTTATTTAAATAGAAGATTTACATGTTTATTTGTAACACCCCCAAATTAGCACGCAGCGGAATACCACTTTGGGGCGCTACTAATAGCACATCACACACAATCATAGAAAACGACCTCAAAAGAGACGTTAAAATGTTATACAATCTTGTCTAAAAAGTATTTCCCATCCCAATATATAAATCAGAGTAGCGTTTAGTCCCAAAAACCGTTACCAATCACAATACATTTATTAAATACTTTAAAAGTCATTTATTCACTACAAAGGATGGAAAATAAATAATATAAAATTTAGACAAGTAAGCACCAACTTCCTCCCTGCATGCTCCGCTGCTATCCATCTTGATTACCTGAAATACATGCTTAAAATCATTAACACAAAGGTTGAGCAAATCTATAGGTTTTACAAATCATCATTTGAACACAAGAATTTTAATCATCTCAATCTTGTCACACAGACAAGTCATATATATATATATATATATATATATATATATATATATATATATATATAAATATATATATATATATATATATATATATATATATATATATATATATATATATATATATATATATATATATATATATATATATATATATATATATATATATATATATATATATATATATATATATATATATATATATCGATAAATGCCTTAAGCTCATGCAACTGAACGTTAACTATCACGTCAAACCGAATCACTTACGGCGCCCCTACTAACAGGTAATATTGTCATATACCAACGACCTCTTATACATTATATCCCTTTCAGGTGATCACAAGGATACATACCCTAGGATAAGGCTGTCAAACCAAATAGATCTATCAAATGTATTAGCGTTTACCTCGCAAGGTAATTAACAGTTCATGAATTTTAGGGACTTCATAAGACAATGGTACTTAGGCATTTATCATCATATTCGGGTCCAGCATACCGAAAACAACTTGTGTTCCTTTTATAAAAACAAGCATGTATTCCCCCTCGCGGGTTAAAAATCATTTATAAGATAATATAAAAGCGAGTCTATAGACTCACCTTAATAAGAAGTACCAACAAGAAGTTCTTCGAGACGAGCAGACGAATGCCGATGTATCAACCGCGACCTATAATAGTTGCGTGTACTTAATTTCACACTCAAAATAATATAACACGAAGAATGATATTTTATACTAGTATATATGTATTAACATGCATACAAATCAATACTTAAGAATTAATGCTCAAAAATCTAATAAAAATATATACTTAGAAAAATTCGACAATTTTAACCTTCTTGACAGCTTTGACTTTCAGGTCTGACCCGCTTAATTGACCCATTGAACGACATTTTCATGATTAAAAACTGAAGCATTTTGATGCAAAACGACATTTCGGACAACTTTCTAGTTATACCCGAGACCTGAAACTCAACAGAAATTGACCAAAATGCCCTTGCAAGTTCTGCGCGAAATTACAATTTTAAAGTTAAAATTTCAAATTTTACTTGTAACTTTTACCCAATTACTACTCGTTTTCAGGTCTGATTCTCGCGCGTTAAAGGTAAAATAACATTCTGAACAACTTTCGTGTTTCGGCCGAAAGCCGAAACAGACCAGAAATGACCGATTTAGCCCTCGCATCAGATCTGTTAAATAAATAAATTTTTAGAAAATGCAGATTTTCAATTAACTAGAAGACCCTCAAATATTCAGTTTCAAAACCACTTTCCACGCGGTAGACGTAAAACGACATTTTAAACAACTTTTCAGTTTTACTCGAACACAGAAACGGACTAGAAATGACAGAGTACCCCTCGCATCAGATCTGTAAAAAATGACGATTTTTAAAAAAACGTAGGTTTTAAATTAGCTAGAAGACCTCTAAATGTTCAGTTTCAAGACCACTTTTCTCGCGGTAGACGTAAAACAACATTTTAAACAACTTTTCAGCTTTACTCGAACCCTGAAACAGACCAGAAATTGACGATTTTCATCTTTTTCGATTCTGCATCAGATGGTGTGTAGAAAGTAAATCGATAATTTTTCATAAATTCAAACGAGCATAACTTGCTCATTTTTAAGAGTTAGAAGACCCATTTTATATCAAAACGTGCGTATAAACAATAAAATCTCAGTTTATAAAAGTTTAACATGATCGAAATCTATCCCCAAAATTAGGACAACAACTATATAACTTTTACCCATGATCAAATCAATGAAAATCACACATGCAACTACATAACTTATCAAATCAATATGCATGCAAGCCAAAATCAAAAGATTGAAAAATAAGAACTTACAAACATAACAAAGAAGTAAGAAATCGAAATCAAACCACTCCTTAGTGGTTGTTTGTATTCAACCGACTACCCCCAACACTAATGGATGATCAAAAACGACTTTTGGTTGCAACCCCACTTGTTTTCAACAATATCTATCAGCCCTTAATACTTTCCAAGCACAAGATTTGGATTACACCACCATTGATGATTTCTTGAAAATTTTGATTTTTCTAAAACACATTAATCATGTTAAATTGATGGTGGGATTTGTTTAGGAATGATAGGTGAATGATTTTGGATGATTTAATTGTGATTTGGTATAGAAAAATTGATGGTAGTGATGATGGTTGTTGTTGCTGAACTAGAGAGGAAGAAAGAACAACAACTTTTTTTTGTCTCAAAATATGGTAAGTGTATGATTTATTTAAGTAGTGCTAGTAGTGAGAATAAAAGGTGTGTTTGGCAACAAGTTTTGCTAGACAAATTATAGAAAATTAAAATAAGGGTGTGTTTGGTTTAGTGTTGGGCCGCGAGTATGAATAAAGACAAAAGAGCTTCGGCTCGGTTTTTACTAATTAAAATTAACTATAATTAAATCTCGAGCCCGATAATTAAATTAATGCATAAGAAATTATAAAAACATGCTTTCGACTCGTTTTCAACCAAATACGAACATAAGTCGAAAAATACTAAAAATAAAAATAATAGCTCACACGACTAAAATATGGCATTCGTCGTCTTCTCGATTATTTATCTGATAAATTCCATTCGTCAAAACATCAAATAAAGTCTCAATCACCAGTTTCAACGTAAACCGTCAAACAATACAATACTTGCCATTACTAAGGAATTCAAAATCCGTAACATAGTTAGGGTAAAATAATGGCGTTAAATTCGGGTTATTACATTATTCATAGTTATCTCTTGTAAACACTAATCCTTAGTCTATAAAAGGAACCAAGGGTCTTAGGTTCTATATATCATTCATACAAGATGTAAACCTAAAGCGTGTGTCGACTAGGTGTGGGATTCAATGTATACACACCTAGTGATTGTTTATTATTAATATAATTAGCAATCCAATTGTTTAATTCATGTGTTCTTGTTCCCCAAACACCTTGTTTCCTAACTATTGTTCTTTTCCGCTTTGATTGTTAATCATATGAACAATGGTTATGCCCAGCAGCTAAAAGATTCGAGGAAACCAAGGTTTCCACAGTTGGTATCAGAGCCTCGTGGCTTGTGATGCTAGGACCAACAAGGTGTTCGTGTTATGTGATGGAAGAAAAATTCGTATAGGATTTTTCTGGGCGATTTTGTGTGCGCAGCAGCATTCAGAATGCCATAACATTTTATTTAACCGTTGGATCGCCACGAAATTTTGTGTGTTTGTTCTACACACATATATCTAGATATCCACCCGAGGGATTGTCGAGATCTATTCCCAAGGAAAAGTTATTAAGCGTCGAAGTCAGCAGTGGTCATATGCTGTTTTTGTGTGAACAGTAATAGTAAAAACGTGATTTCTCCTTTGTTAACCGTTGGATCGTCGTGACATTTGCACTGTAGGTTCTTGACACTTGTGTCTAGGATCTCACCGAAGGGATCTTCGATTTGAGCTCTCATGAAGAAGATATTCGATGTCGAAGTTCGCTGTAGTTTATGGTTTTCACATAGAATCATGATTTAGGGTTTGTAAAACCCTAGATCAATTAGCCGCTGATGTATGTTATTTAGATGCTGATAGATGTTGGTGTGACGCTAATAGATCTTGGTGTAACGCTGACAAGGCATGGATGAGACGCGGATGGCCAGGCACTGACAGGTTTAACGTTCGCGCTCATAGGAATAAATTTGACGCTGACAGGAGGCGTTGACACTTGTTGTCCGATATATACATTTTCAAACACTGACAAGTGTTGTCCGATATTGGACAACACACTGTGTTGATATCTTGGACAAAGGAAGATATTGGACAACAAAAGGAATAGCTGCTGTTTGAAAAATTGATATGATTTTGGCACACAAAAAGAGGTATTTACACACGAAGGTACATGGGATCTCTGTTTTTATATAGAGTATCAAGTTGATATTTATGGCTCGGATATTTTTACAAGGGGTCAATGATTTTTAAGTAAGTTAGCAACAATTCGTGAAGAATTTGATGGATATTTTAGATTATGTAATCGGGATTGCCTTGTGAAAGAGTTATCCAATCTAATACTTTTACATATGGTATGGAGATGTTATTTCATTAAAATTCGTCATGAAGAGGTGTTGGCTTAAGGGGAAGAATTCTTATGGTAAGTTTGATTTTTCAAGAAGATTTTCGCGAGTTTATGTTTCATCATATTGTTAAAGTGGTGGACATCAGCCATTGACTTTAACAATAACTTGTTTGTGCTTATATGGTTGGTGACGAAGACTTGTCAAATCTAGCAAAAAGACTATCGCTATCACTTGAAGGAGTTACATTATCGTGCTCAGTGTCACACAAAGGATGAGGATTTTGAAAATGGGATCGAGGTCTACTTATATTTTTCTCTAATGGTATAAGTTCGACGTCACATGGATAGTACAAGACATGGAACACAAGTCTGGGTTATTCTACTTCTACATCAAGATTATTATAGTTATTTTTCTTCAAGATCATTACATAGAGCCTACATATGGAGAATCTTCGATTGCATACATTATTTCCTTCCCTATTGATGTGACAAAAAGGGGAAGACATGCATGCTACATTTGAGGGGAAGCAATTTGAAGATGATGTACCACTTACAAGAGATACACAAAGAGTTTTGCTGACATCAACTAGGGGAAGATTGTTGGGTCAAAAGGTTGATGTGGCAGAAACTCAAAACAAAGAAAACATGAAGGCATTTGTTCAAACGTTGACACATTGTGTCTAAGCGTTGATAAGTGTAAATTAGGCGTTGTCAGAAGTCAACAGAATTCAAACGCTGTTGGAAAATCCATTTGGGATAAGTATTCAGAATATTATTTATTAATATTTTGTATTAGTTATTTAAATAGAAGATTTACATGTTTATTCATAGTTATCTCTTGTAAACCCTAATCTTTAGTCTATAAAAGGAACCAAGGGTCTTAGGTTTTATATATCATTCATACAAGATGTAAACCTAAAGCGTGTGTCGACTAGGTGTGGGATTCAATGTATACACACCTAGTGATTGTTGATTATTAATATAATTAGCAATCCAATTGTTTAATTCATGTGTTCTTGTTCCCCAAACACCTTGTTTCCTAACTATTCTTCTTTTCCGCTTTGATTGTTAATTATATGGACAATGGTTATGCCTAGCAGCTAAAAGATTCTAGGAAACCAAGGTTTCCACATATACGTCATCACCACTCATAAGACGCCCATCAGGTGCACTCCTTACAATCTTGTGTATGGGAAGAATTGTCACTTGCCAATTGAACTCGAACACAAAGCTTATTGGGCCCTAAAGCATTGTAATGATGACATTGAGACCGCGAGAAAACACCAGAAAATGCAACTTAATGAATTGGATGAATTGAGGGATATTGCTTATGAAAATTCATTGATTTTCAAAGAAAAGACTAAAAAGTTTCATGATTCAAAATTTAAAAACCGGGTTTTTAACATTGGAGATCAAGTGTTGCTTTTTAACTCACGTTTGAAAATCTTTTCCGGCAAGTTGAAATCCCGTTGGTCCGGTCCATTCACCGTTACCCAAGTTTTTCCTTATGGGACCATCGAGCTAGCTCAAAATGATGGCCCCAATTTCAAGGTGAATGGACATAGGTTGAAGCACTACTTTGGCGGGGAAGTTCCCTCTTTGAACTACCTCGACCAAGTCACCTTCCCCAATGATAATTAGTATTGAGGGGATCGAGTCGAGCTCATGACTCGGTAATAAAAAACGACGTGCCTCATGAGGGAGTCCCATGCTTATTCATGTACATATTATCGCTTTCTAATGTAGTAACGTGAGGGGATATGTGCCCTTTCAACCTTTGTTCCGTGGTTGTTTGTGCATTGTGATTTTTAGATGATCATGATCTTCACGATTGGAGCCTCTCGTTTTCGTTTTATGGGAGCACTCGATCGTTTGCTTTGAAGAATTTCTCGATATCCACACATGATATATCCTTATATGTTCTAACCTTAGGTTTTTAGCACACTTCATAAACGGATTTTAATTTAACGATTACACCCTTTCCATGCTAGATTAAGCATTCGACTACGTCTCTAGTATGGGGTTATCCTACCCTTAGACTCGAAACATTGAGAACAATGTTTAACTTTAGTATGGGGGGGGGTAAATAGATACTTGCCTTGCCAAACCTTCACGCTTTCCAAAGTTTATCTTTTTGTTTATCGTTTTGTTGCAAAATAAGGCTAAAAATAGCAAAATTTTAAATTTTTTTCTCATGTTTTGTAAGTGTTTGAAGACACGAATGTAGATTTTCCGATGGCGAGAATAAGAGTAATTTTTTACTCGATCGTGCGTGTTGAGCACTTAGCTTCGATTCCTTAGCTTATATTAGGCTAAGTCTTTTAAATGAGGACGAGAAATGATAAAGTTAATTATAAGTTACCATGCTAAACATAGAGTACTCGTATTCTTTCAAAAACTCATGTGTTCTCGTTGTTTGCTTATTCTCCCTTCGCTTGTATATATATTTTGCTTAATAAGTATTGGCTTAGCGGTTTAGTATCAATTGTTGGTTTCTTGTCTTTTCTAGTAGCTTCCATGTAATTAAATTGGGAAGACATTAAGGTATCGCCAGCGTCGCGATTTTGAAGTATTGGCAACCCGAATAATCGAAAGCTTCACCTAATAATAAGATTTCAAGTGCTCACCTAAATCAAGCAAAAAATTTGAAGCTCACAAGGCCGAAAATCTATGCGAAATTGAAAGTGAATTATGCCTTAATCTTTGAAGCTTTAAAGATCCAAAATTCGCTTTTAGCGTGAGGATATACGTCTTTGGCCATAATAAAAACCTCATGGCGAGGTTAAATAAAAGGCAAGGCAAGACCGAAGTCATAATAAAATATTCATGGCAAAGTTGAATAAAAGATGGAGGTAGACCTATAATAATAAGGCCCATCCGTTTGGGGGCGTATAAAAGTCTTGGTAATAAGTCTCATGTTCAAAACCGTTATAAAACCGTTTTTATCGATCATTCTTGTTGACTTAATTTTTTGACATCGTTGTCTATTAGGGGGGTTATTAATTCGATGGTCTTGGTTATACAGTTATGACTCTATTTTTAGACGTAAATCTCTATTATCGCATAAGTCAAACAATGTATCCTCGTGAAACATTCAAGACAAAAATAAAAAATAAGAGATATCACTTAGGAAAATGGGAGTTTAAGTACGTGATTAGGGCATATGAGTAGTGTTAGCATTACAAACTTATAATGACAATGATCTCGTTGCAGGCTTGGCATGGAATTAGGGTGAAAATCGAGGACGATGAAATTATTTCTAACGAAGCATTCACGTGTTCTTGTTCTATGAACCTAAACATCCCATTTTGTGATGAAAATCATACATTATGTCTAAAACGCAAGTAGTAGTAGTAGTGGCAGTGTAGCAAATTTATCATTCAATAAAAGTGCATAAAAATGAATTTTGGAGGTGCTACGATACTTTATTCTAGCATTGCGTGAGGGCACGGTAATGGTTTAGTATGGGGAGTGACGAGACTGCTTTTATACATAGTCTCATCGTCCAAATATATGCTTGTGTTTGTTCAATGTGTATTTTAGGTACGGATATTGAGAAAATGGCAAAAGATCACAAGAAACAAGCAAAAACAAATACGGGAAACGAAGCCGCACAATGAACCAAGCCCTAGTGTTGATTTTCCAAGAATAACCCTTAAAGAATTGAAGATTGTATAAGAAGGGTCCCCCAATATTGAATAATTGACACTTTAAACCCTTGTATATTCATAATTACAAGTTTGGTCCTTAAAGTTTGTCAAATTTACAAAAACGACCCTTAACTTTGAAGAATTGGCAAGAATGGTCCCTCATTTATGAAGACTTGTCATTTTTAGTCCTCCAAGAAGTCAATCATACAAGTCAAGACCATGAAGAATGAAGAAATGACAAAAACAACCCTTCTAGAATCATCAAATTACAAGAAATACCCCTGAAATTACATTACAAAACTTTTTGGGGCAAAAGTATGAAAAGTGAAACTTGGATAACAAAGGGATTCAGATTATACTTGTTTTAAACCAAGAATGAAAGAAAGGAAAGAAGTGAGGGGTTAAAACTGGCAGACATAAAAAGTAACCTTAACCAACCATAACTTGCCACCTCACCCACCAAATACCACCAGCCAATCACATCCCTTCCTTTTGCCACATCACACTCCACTCACAACTGAATTTAACTAATCCTAATTAGTTAAATAAAAGTGGCGGTTAACATGTTTTCAAACATTAATCCGAATCAAAACCACCACTATTCACTCAAGAACACAAATTGGGTATTTTTGTTTAAGCAACAATCAAACCCCCATAATCTCTAGATTTATGATTAAGGTACTTATGAACAAAACCCAACTCACTTTTACTTTTCCACCTCACCACAAAGCTCACATGAACACCCTCCCTACACGTTTTTGGGGAAACTGCCAAAACATGCCAGAGAATCAACCATCCATATACAAGTTTAGATTTTAAGCTTCATGTGAGCCCTTTGATCAAATGCCACCAGCTCACAAGTCCACAAACGTCCAAACAAACTTCACATGAGCTCAAATATTCAAAATTCAGCAAGGGTATTTTGGGACTTCTATTAGTTAGGGTTTTGAGTTTTAGCTTATGCACACCATGTACACCCTCTATATAAAGGGTATAGGGTCCTTCATTTACATTTGCTCTTGGTTTTTCCTTGTTCAACTTTCTGTATATCCTTATTTCAGTTTAATGAAAAAGTGTTTGAATGTGTTGAAGAAATCCAAGTGCCAATCTTAATTTATGATTGTTATTGTTTCATTTTTATGATTTTGAAGTATCAAAACCTGTTTTCAAACCTTGTGCAAGAAATTGCCAAGTTTTCTCAAAACTGATATTTTGCTAAGTTCTTTGGTACATCCTTGGAATTTTTGGATTACAAGTGATCATAGCACCCTGATAAGAAGATTATCAAGGTGTTCTGAGCTTGTGGTTTGGGGATAATCAGGGAGTGGGTAGAAAGGTTGCATTAATCAGCTTTGTTTTTCAATTTTCAGTTTTATATATTGCTTGTTCTAACCTTGTTACTCTTAGCAGCTTTGTGGAAGCTTGTGCCTTGTTAAGCTAGGCACATAAGCTCAAAAATTCGTGAGTGTGGATGTACATTCATGAGGTTTAAGCCATCTTACCCAAAATTTGTTAAAAATACTTGTTTTAAGTGATTTGGTGTACTGCTGGTGATGACGTATAGTCCCTAGTCGGGCTGGATAGTCCGACTCACGGGTACTACCCGCATCCATCAGGAATGGATTGGATACTTGTGCGATGTGCGCACATAGCCCATAAGGCCTGGTAAGCCGCTGTCGCACAAAGAGGTTAATTACTTAGCCAAGTCCTCGTCGCAGTGCGACAGGATCAGATCGAATATAACTTAGATTATAGTTATATTCGCCTAAGGAAAAGGGGATATGTATAACCCGCATGCTTTTACCATGAATAGTACCCTTAAGATCGTACGTATTATATTTAAACTTTCCTAATATAACATAATTACGATTACGTGTTAGGATTTTACGTATTACGTACGTGTTAGAACACGATAAGTATTTACTATGCACGAGCACGTAATAATTATTTGACAATAATTAATCACGAACATGCGATCATGAAATCATGAACGTAATTAAAACACGAACTATTATTAATTACGTATATATATTTATTACGAGCGTAATTAAATATATTAGATCACGGTATTTACGTAACGAGAACACTTAAAACGCGAACACAATTAATCACGAACGTACAACTTAACATCGGGACACGGAAAAAGGTACGGGTACCCCATGTGGGTCCCCTACCCGCGGCTACAAGGGCAAATGGGCCAAGCCCATTTGTCAAATTTACTAAAAGGGAAAAAGGGGATTTTCACTACTCATAAAATTTTAAAGAAGATTTTTAGAAAAACCTAAAAACCCTCCTCCCTTGTCTCCTTTGTGCCGCCACCCTACAACCACCACAAGAGGTGGTTTGTGATCTTGGATCTTGGAATTTTAGTGATTGATCGTGTTGGTTCTTCGTCCTTTTGATCCACGAATTCGGTAAATCCTTTTTAAACCTTTTCTTTTGATTTAATCTTTTTATAAATCAAGAACATGTGATGTTTTTACAAAAACCTAATAATTAAACATGGATCTAACATGATTTGGTCTTAAATAAAATCAAAAGGGTGTTTTAAGGGGTGTTTGTTTTGGCCGCAGGCTGCACCGAACCCGAAGGGGTCTCAGTTTGGCCAAGCCGACCACCACCAAGACCATACGGTCATGGTTGGTGCGTGTGGGTCCCACGGCAGCAGTAAAACACGGGGTACCCCGAGTTGGTTCGGGGTACGGTGTCGATTTCATGTCCGGTTCATTGTTTTAGTTTGGATCCGGTTCATGGTGTATGTTTAGTTTTTTTTATGGTTATGATCTTATGTTAAAATTAAATTAATAAAATGATATGATTAATTTAATAACATGACTTAGGTTATTTTAATTATTATAATCATGAAATTAGTTAACCTAAGTATTTGTATATTTAATACTTATAATTAATTAATTATTTTAAAACCATGGATATAATTAATTAATTAACATGACTTAGGCTATATTATTAATATATAATAATACATATTTAAACCTAAGTATTTAACTTATTTAATTAAAAACATGTTATACTTTAATTAAATATTTTAACCTATAGTTTAATTTAATTACATGAAATAATTATTAAACTATAATTATATCATATGACTTAGAAAATAATCATGAAAACACTTAGGCTTATATACTTAGGTTATTTAACCAGCTTATTTCTAATTATGGAAACTTTCTATTTTTAGAAACTTAATTAAATAAGGCAGCTAATCTATTTATGGAAACCTTCTATTTTTAGAAACTTATTTATTTCAGGTAGCTAATCTATTTATGGAAACTTATTTCATTAAGGCAGCTGATCTATTTATGGAAACTTTCTATTTTTAGAAACTTATCTATTTTAAGCAGTAATTCTATTTTTGGAAACTTTCTATTTTTGGAAACTTTCTATTTTTGGAAACTTTCTATTTTTGGAAACTTTCTATTTTTGGAAACTTTCTATTTTTGGTAACTTTCTATTTTTGGAAACTTTCTATTTTTGGAAACTTTCTATTTTTGGAAACTTTCTATTTTAGGAAACCTGCTATTTTTGGAAAGTTACTTATTATTTCACAGTAAGTATAGGATAAACACAGTTTAAGGCTTTAAAACAGTAAAACATGGTAAGAACACATAAAATAAGCTAAGACATGGCATAAAACCAGCTACGTATTTAGTAAGCAAATATTTATTCATGTATGTATTTATGTAGCACTAGTGATTCGGAAGTAGGATTCCTCTCAGTTCATCTTCTTCGTTCACTGAACATAAGGTACGGATTCCCGTCCTTTCAGTATGGACATTCTTTCCTTATTAGGATTCCCCGTATGCAGCCAACTGTACTCCCGTAGTATAAGTTACGTGTTTGATTGCTTATGTTTGATTAAGATTTACTATAGCCGTATACATGCATGACCAGTTTCACCTAGTTATGGAGGTACCATAACCATAACATTAGAGGCACTGATGTTATGACTTCACCACGGCGGAGTGATTGCTCGTGGTGTCCCTTCAGCTTTTGGCCATTTATATTATATTTATCATGTGGGGCGTATGGGTGCATCCTAGTTACATGTTTTTATTCAGGATTTCATGGTGAATGTGGTGTGTGCCTTGCATCCTTCACAAGGAGCTGATCCCTCCTACCCAAAGCCAGTATATTAAATTAGAGGCAGCCCCTCTAATTTGCATGATGAGGTCACCCCTCCAAGTATTCATGCACGGTGGATTTTCATGACCTATATTGGCTAATGGTAAAATATGTTAAACAGTTTTCATAAGATAAACATAAGGCTTTTCAAACTATTAAACCAGTTTTATGAACATGTTCCAGGTTTTCCAAGACTTATACATTTTCGCTGCTATTAAGTCTTTATTATGTTTAGTCATTCATACTACGTCTATATCCGTGCACTGAGCGTTTTGCTCAGCCGTTACTTTCCTTTCCATGTCCAAAAACGGCAGGTACCCTAGGAAAGACTCGAGCATTTGGAGGACGTGCATTGGATGGAAGCTGCTATAGACTTCTTTTCCTTTTGCCTTTATATATTTATGCTTGTGTAGTCTTTCATTCATTTCTTTTGCTTTATTATGTTTTGGGCTTATGTTTGGGAACCGATGTTTGATTCCGGTTATCCCTATGGTCATGTAATGTTTTATACATTTATCCTTGTATGCTTTGATGACATGCCATAATTACGCGTGACATTCCATTATCAAAATGGGGTGTTACAATTATGGTATCAGAGCCAAGGCTTCGACCTGTAGGCTCTAAAACTCGACCTGTGACTAGTGGGTAGTCACCAGGGGCTTCCTAAGCCAACGTTTGTTATTACACGTATTGATGTTTTCAGCGTATTGTTGTTTTAACCATGATGTTTTCAGCACCTTGAGGTTTTAACCTTAATGTTTTCATCGATATTGTTTTACTAATATGGATGGACAACCGTCATTCATATTTAGTTATGTGTCATTGTTTCATGCATAATGTTCCTCGTGAACTGTGACTATGTGGACTGAACCCCAGTAGTTCATAATTAGTCACATAAAAATTTTTCTGATAAGTTTTGACAGATAAGTTTCATTTATTTATGTTTCATGTATCATTGTTACAGGGATTATGACTAAGTAATGGTTGGTACAGGACTGGCCCTATTTAGTCGCATGTGCTTTTATCGAAACTTTTAACTTTGGGACCGACCCATAGGCGTCCCCTCGCCATGTCTTTTGTTTTGGAACCGACCCATAGGCGTTCCCTCGCACATATAAAAGTTTTATAAACTACATTACGCATTCATGCACTGTTTTTCATGCATAAAATTTTTCTCATGATTTAAATTGGCATAATTTTTTTTTCATGTCCCCTCATAAGTTATTATGTTTTTATGTCAAGTATGTTTTCATACTGTCATGGTTAACTTTAGTTTCATGCTGATTATGTTATACACTCCTTCGTGATAGATGGTTTCATGTTTCTTCATGATAATTCCGTCTTCATGTTGATTATGTTTTACGCCTCTTTTGTTATTTACGTTGTCCTGTAAGACATTGTTAGATTGCACTAAATCATGCTTTCATGATAGTCATGGTTGGTTTTCATTGATCATGCTGTCAGGCAAACCATCGTTGAATTTTGTGTAACCACACTTTAACATTTCTGTTATAACCAGAATGATGTCTATGCTAATACTGCCAGGTTATCATGATGGTTTTTCTAACCGTTTAACCGGTATAATTTCCTTAAATCATGATAAATGATCGACCCCATACCGATCATTTCATGTGCATTCCACGTGTACTCCATGTACCGTATTCCATGTGTATTACATGTACCTTAATCCATGTGTATTCCACTTGCAATACTTCACGAGTATTTGCTAGTAGATTCTGAATTATCTCAGGCGTAGTTTCAATTGCTGATATTCTACAAGATTGCTGATGCCGCTCATAACTTGGAGATGTTACTAAAGGTTGATGCTGTTGACGTTCGGAGACGCTACGAGATGCGGATGCTGTTCACAACCTGGAGATCCTACAAGACGAAGACAAAGGAGTCGGAGCAAAGCAATTGGACGAGAAGATGCTTCACCATCAGACGATTCCCATCAATCATTGTCCCTAATTCTTAGTTACATGTCACACGTCATTCGGCTGTCATTTCAGCCATATGAGTGCAAACCGGTACCAGCCGGCCACTCAGCTGAATAGTTACATGAATCACGGTCATGAGAATGAAAATCATGGAACTGACAGACAAGACGATAGTAACCACTACTATGATAGAACTATCCTAGAAATCGCAAACGAGGCTCCGGCCGCGGACGTGATCAGACATACAAGGATCAGTAGTCCAACCGATCCGCCAAGTCTGGCATAATAACCTAATATTGTAGTTCTATTGAATTACGTCTCGAGACACATGTCAAGACATCAGTCAAAACACATGTCTCACGTATACTTTCTGAAGACACATGTCAAGACACCAGTCAAGACATATGTCATGCTTATAGTTCCAAGAAACGAGTCAAGACACATGACTCACGTCCAACTATGGAACATTTCTAAGAAATTCAGGGTACCCTCCAAGGGTATATCCATTTTGTTGTGCGATGTATTAATCAGGCCACAAGAATTTCAATACCATTACCGGCGCATCAGTGAGAACTGTCACGTTGCCGATGTCACTTTCACTCTTGTAACCATAAATCATTGATTCATGACCATGAAGGACGCCTTTCGTATTCCCACGTATACGAAGGTTTTCCTTCAGCTTAACGATGAGATCCAAGCTGCTATCGCATTTCCTCGGACAGACACGAGATAAATTTTATCCTAATTATGGACTATGAACAACACACCATGCTACGATTCATAATTATGTACAGAAATGTTCAGGCTCCTGAATACATTCAGCTTGATTTTTCATCGGGAAAATCGGTACAAATTATCTATGCTTACAAGCATGTGCGTTGTTAGCCATGGTCGCTAAATTTTATAGCTGTCAGTAAGACACGACCACTTAAGTCTTTTACGCATAGCCAGTTGATTATTCCAAAATCTTCCCATACATTCCAGAAGAACTTACAAGGAGAAGGACGATACCGTGAGATTATGTGTCGACTACCGTCGGCGTAAACAAATCACCATTCATGACCGTTATTCTCCTCCACGTATTGACAACATGTCCAATCTACCTTATAGTGTTAATCACTTTTCCAAGATTGAACTCATGATCATGCTGCCAATAGTGACGGGTGAAAGAGCGGGACATGTCCATGACTGCTATTCGTACACGACTCGGTCATGCTAGATTTATAATTTTGAATTAGTCTCATCAATGCTCCAACAGCATTATAAGAATGAGTTTCCATGAACTCATAGCAAATTCATCAGTGTTTTCATTAAGGATAACCTGATTTCCTTTAAGCCTAGAGAAGAATAGGAAGACCATATCTGCACTATGTTGGAAATTCTATGACAAGAGAAATTCTACCCTGGAAATCTTTCCAATATCAATTCTGTTTGATTACAGTAACACACTGAATCACATGGGTTTCTATGGTTAATCTTACCATGACTCAGCTTATGCGTAAAGGAGAGAACCCTACACTACATTAGGTGTTCTAGAAAATCCTACGCTAGGAGAAGTCTAGATTCAGAAACTTAGAGTTTCGCAAACTCCTATGTATCAAGTCCTACGAAGCAAGATACAGTTATGTTCAAATCTAAATACCTGACATACCAATAGGTTAAGATAGGACACCAACAAACTGGGAGGTTTTCATCATCTGAAATTGTGAATTGGAATGGGACAAGATCTCCATGGATTTTGGCTACCAGATTAACGCAAACTCAGAAGAAGCATGATGCTATCTGGGTTATTGCTAACAGTTTGATCAAGTCTGCAGAATCCTTACATCCGCAAGGATTGCTGAACCAACAGATTGATCAGATATGTTCCAGCCAAGGCTCATCTGAACACTTGGTAATCCTTCAACTATCGGGTCAGACAAAGATTCGCAATTGTACTCCTAAATTACTTCACGTCTTCATTCTGATTCCATGACTTGCTTTCACGCTCGCGTTCATGACACTATTCACGTTCATGATCGTATATGGGCTTACGATTTTACGTTCATTTCATTCTGGGAAGTTTTGCAAGAACTTGAGAGACCAGACCCAAGTTTAGTATAACTCTCCATCATCAGATAGACGTTTCACGTCATATTCCACGTCTCACCTTGTAGCGTTTGGCGTTTGTGACAATCCGTCAATTTATGGTTGATATTTTATTCTCAAATATTATTTAAAAACATTATTTTAATGTTATATTATGAACTCACTTATTTTTGGGAAGAAATTTGGATTTACGTCTTGAAGTAGCATCGACTACGTCTAAACCGGAGGATTCTACGTTACGTTCTCACGTTTGCATACACCGTCTTTGGTGACAGTCCGACATTTCAGGAAATAAATTTATCCGTGAATATTATTTTGGAGTTTTAAATTTGTGTTGGTTCATAAACTCACAAATTTACGAGAAGAGATTAGGACTTACAATTATAATTTAACGTCCTTTACGACTAAACTGGAAACCTTAGGATTACGTATTTACGTTTTCGAACTCCGTTTTTGATGAGACAATTTTTATTAGATTCGTTTTGTGCCGTTGATTCATAATTTATAAAAACCTTTTTCGTAAAACGACCCGAGGGCACGCAAATCGAGGAAACTAGAATCGAGGAATACCCGTAAATTAGTGGGATGAGACAAACTAAGTTTTGCCCCACCCCACTAACATGGGATGGCCAAAACCATGACACAACACCATGAGGTGTCAAGTTTGTAGCTTACAAGCTACACTTGTTAGCCTAAGCTTAACAAGTAAGCTATCAAACCAACAAAACCATCTAACACAAACCATTTCTTCATTTACACATGCAAAACCACTCATACTATCCTCTATCTCCCTCATTTCGTCCAACAATCATCAAAAACAACCCTCATTTGATCTATTTTAACCATAAATTCATGTGTTATTCATACACATGATGATGCTCTTTTGAAGTTATGAAGATTGGTGCAAGTTTTAACATCTAGAAAGAAGTTTTCAAAGGAGTCAAGGGCTGATTTTCCACAAGATGTTCATGAAGATAGGTGATCTTGAAGTTGATATTGGTATATCACAAGTTTTGCCATCAAAATCCAAGCCTTGTTCAGCAACCTCATCTTTTCATCACTATGGTGGTATAAGGATCATGCTTCCTATCCTTCTTGTTATTTTGATTATGTAATCTTGTATTTTCTTTTACTTATGTATATGTATATGATGATGAATGATGATTAAAAATATTATGTGGGGATTTGGTGTTGATAGATTTGATTAAAATGATAAGAATCTACATGAAAAAGTGTTAAAAACATGATGTAAGGACTAGGCTGTATAAAACAGTGAAGAAACTTATGATAAACTGTTAAAATGGCATAGATTATTAAAGAAACAGTAAGGTATATGATTTTTACACATTTGGTGAGTTGGCCATGCAATGGAATCATTAGGATGAGTGAGATATGATCAAAACAATATTAGAGTACAAATCTGCATAGACTGTTTTGGACGATTTTTATAAAATACTTATAAGCTGATTCAACAGTATCCATAGAAGAGTTAAATGGAGCACATATCATGTAGTTTATGACATAAAAATTTGGGCTTCTATCTTCATATAGAACTCTAGATATGGCTGTTTTGGTGAACATGAAATTTAAAATCAGATTTGTATAATAAAAACTTATATAAAATAAGCACTCACTTATATATTTATAAAATATATACACATGAAAACCCACTAACAATTAATAGTAATTATAAATAAGAATTTCATATATTATGATATAAAATAAGACATTTTTATAAATTACAAGCATAAAATATTTTCCAAGTTATACAACTATAAACATGATTTTTACGTCTTTTCGGCTAGTACCGAAAGATTAACGTTTTTATCAAATAAAACTTAGATGGTCGGACCCGTCTAATGTAAACTTTTATAAACTCACATACTGATGTATAAACATATATAACAAGTAAAAACCGATAAACTCGAACCTTACAACATATAGACATTAACGGGCTAAAGTAGCCTTATTGGACTATAAACCCGACTAGTTAGTAAAACACTTATAAACTTATTTATTGGGCTTAACCCATTTGGGCCCAACATGTAAAGTATAATACTGATAATAAAAGTATAATTGGGCTAATGAATAGTATTGGGCTTGTAATAGGCCCATTGGGCTTCAAAATGTAAACAAGATTGAACTAGTATAACTAGTCTTGAAAATTTCCAACACATAACACTAAAATAAGTAAATGAGAATATATAAACCCACTTGATCATCATATATATAAAATCATCATATGTATACATAGTTATTATTTTTATAAAGTCAGTGGACAAAAGTCTAAGACGAGTATTATTTGTCTAGGTTTCCGTGATTGAAGCACGTACCGTACATCCAAATCGCCGATAACCGCCTTCCCACATCAACGTGAGTTCATAGCCTCGCACTCTTTTAAATGTTTTTATGAAATCTTTGATAAACCCGCGAGGGAGATAACATGTTAGTTTTTATAAAATAGGACACTAGTTGTCCCGATTGTCTGTTTATTGATTTGGACCCGAATGATTGCATGACCTGATGAATGATTAAATGACCCGATAGATGAAATGAAATGGATTATTAAAGTTAGGTTATGTCACTAAAAGTCCCATTAGCATGAATTGTGAACTACCGGGATTTGGTAGACGCTTATGCATATAATAGTACTATTTGGGGATGATCACCCCAGTTCGCGCCTTGACGGTTGATCCCCGTCGTGCCACATTGATTGGTAAGCGAATTTATGTATGAGAAGATTTACACAAGCGTGATTATTGTGACGACACACTAATTTAGATGGGCAAATGAGTTTCGGGCTAGCTACCCGTTGTTTGTTGTAGTAAGGTAACAATGTCATGCGGCTTATAATAATCCAAATAACGAAATACTGCTATACGCACCGAATTACGATATATTGCCTAGCTAGCAATACGGGGTCATATTATTAATATTATGTTTGTGTTTTGGTTTTTCATAACCATATTCATATAACGGTTTTTATTTCTATGCAACGTTATAAAACGTATTGTATGATATTTTTACGACATTAGTTCGTATAATGGTTTTGAAGGCGAAAGCCTATATTATGATTTTGATAAGGATTTGTATAAAATGACTTTGGCTATTTTATGGCCTATTACAAAGATTTGTGCAAAATGATTTTCGGTAATAATTATATATCGATGATATATTAATGGTTTCATTAAACTCTATGAATTCACTCGGCGTTATCGCTGACCTTTTCTTTTAACATGTTTTGTCTCAGGTACTTGAAGGTAATTCTCGAAAAGACGACAAGAATTCATGGCCCGCAATTAAACAATAATTTCCATTCAAATGCTTTGTAAAACTTTGTATGAAATAATATGACTTGGGACCTATGTAACTTTGATATTTATGAATGGAAATGCTTTATTATTAAACGACGCGATTTTTAAGCGTTGTCTATGACGTGAGTAATGTGCTATCCCGTAACACCAACGTGTCTTCCGCTGTATTGAATTGCATAAATTTGGGGGTGTTACAGTTTGGTACCAGAGCTCTCGTTATAGAGAACGAAAGATTTTTTAAAAACCAAGGTTTTGAACAAAACATTTCAAAATCTTTTAGCTATAAACATTTTTCACAATATGTCTAAAAATCTTTTGACTATAACGGTGCCGAAGAATTCCCGAGTTACCGACAATGCCAGACTGAGAAGTGTTATTTTAATATATATATATATATATATATATATATATATATATATATATATATATATATATATATATATATATATATATATATATATATATATATATATATATATATATATATATATATATATATATATATATATATATATATATATATATATAACTTGGATCGTATATATGATGTAATTTTAATACATGATTGTTTGATGATTATTTTGATATTTATACGAGGTATTTATACGACGTAGATTGTCACAAGGAACCCTAAATCCCCTAGTAAATTAATCGAAGCTATTCTCGTAGGAATTCTAGCTATCCTAGATCTAAACCAAGTTGTTCATATTTATGATCCCAATAAATGGTTGATATTCGTAGAAATGTAGATATTAGTTGATTGTGATATTGAAGAAGAATTGGCGAGATTAAAACTGATATCGATGTCATGACGATCTTTCCTTATAGAGTGGAGTTTAACAAAACTTACCACCTGGAAAGGTGTCATCTGATTCGTTGTCACCCAATTCTTAAATTTGAGAATCGAAAGGGTGAATGTTGCACTTGAGGCTGTCATTGGAACCATTACCCAAAAGCCTCATGCCACTAGTACCTTTCCGATAAGTCTAGTTGAATGATCAAGTCATTTCATACTTGTGACTCATTTGATAATTATTGATAAAGGAGTTATAGGATTGGAAATTAAGTATTGTTCATATCGAGCTTTTATTGCCCTATTAAGGTCTAAGAATAAGGATGAAAGTATTGGAAAATGAGGTAGGATATCGAATTGAGTTTAAGTTGGTTGAAACTTGAATGAAGTAAAATTTAACTTATATGGAATATGAGATTGTTAAGAGGAATCCATTAAGTCCTGTGATTGAATTATAAGGTTTTAATTGATTGTTGATTCGTGTTAAGGGTTGTTCCTAGGCCATTGTCCAATGACGAGGATGCCCAGTGTCCAATAAATAAATTGAAGAAATCTTCTTCTGAATTGGGACTGATGGATCTTCCGGGACAGGTGGGACACCTAATGACTCTTGTAGATTAGTATTTGTTGTGGTATCTTTTAAAAATCCCTAACTTAACTGAGACATCAGTTGGTAGGATGAGTTCTTGGAATTGTATGACATAGTGACATGTAATGTGTTACGGTACAATTTTGACTTGTTTGTGATTAATGAAAAGACTACCTTTGACTGCTAAATCCTACATGTATCGATGTTATCTATCTTTTCTTGCTTCATCCTAATGTTTGCATTAGTGATGCAACCATTGAACAAGTACTCATCTCGATTTGAGTTACGTTGTGAATTATTATTTTTGAGTACCATCGAGGTCATGAACCTCATGATTAAGTGACTAAGCTCATTTCCTGATATATTGAAGTTAGTTCTTGGTGAACAACTTTTCATCACTCTTTTGCAGATCACTAATTGTTTTTATAACGATAAAACAGTATCCCTTGAGAAAAATTGAATTTTCATCACTATAAGGATTATTCAAAGTGAGATTTATAAGTGATTGTTATCGAAATGAAGTTGTTTATAAAACACCTTGAAAAACTTAATTGTTTTCATAACAAAGAAAATATTTGTAAAGTTATTTTTGATTCTTATTTAAGAATTAAGCATGAAAATGTTTTTTTATTATAAACATGATGATAAAAATTTGACGAACTTAGTATTGCATCGTTAATCTTGAAATTGTATATAGTTGCGCGCCTAAATACAATTTGGAAGTGACCATGCAAGGCTGATTAGTAGTCACCATGAAATTGTTAATAAACACTACATTTTCTTTGAAGTTATGAAAGATTAAAAAATTTTGAGATCTGCAAGAAGTGAAAAATAGGGACATATTGATAGAGACAGCTACATATGTACCCGTACTATTTATTCTTCTGAGTCGAATTTACTCATCTATGGAACTTGTCTTATTTGACAGTTGATATTCCTTTCTTATCCAATTCTCCCGTAGTGAGATTCTTAGGAAAAGTATCTAATTACCGAGTGTTGATACCCGACTGGATATATCGACTTTCCTATCATTTCTTTTGATTAGATTTCAGTTGAATGACCTGGGTAACGATCCAAGGAGCTTTCGAATGCGTACTCAAACTATGAAAACATGGGATATATTCATATTCGTTAAATGTTTTCGTCTGTATCTGATTTGAAATTCTCTCGCGTAAATTATGCGTTGACATTACTCTTTTAATGGTAGTTGTATCTCCATATATCCTTGAATTTGTGAAGGATTATGAGTTATTATTAGTCTTTTGAGAAGTTCACATCTTATCAACGACAATAAAACTGAAAAGTTGGTAGTGCCATTAGAATGGATTGATTGATTATGACATGACGACATTGTCTTAATTGATGGGAACTCGAGTAGAATTCCCCTAAATGATAAGATGTTGATTATCAAAAGTGATCTAAATAATTCTTGATGGATGACCATATCCTGCATTTAGACTTGAAATTATACCGTGAATGGTTATGAACTGATCATAGATCTCGTAATCTAGAAGAACTTAAAGTAAATCTATTAAAAGATGTTTCTATTATCTGAAACTTTGGGAGGTATTTGCTGGTGAATTACCTAGACTTTCGCCGTTATGGAAAGTTGAAATTGGTATTGATTATATTCCCAGTGTTGCACCTGTGGCATGTGAACTGTACATCAGCACCATCTGAATTAAAGGAATTACCGTACAACTAAGAGAGTTGTCGGGGAAAGATTTTATTCTACCAAGCTCGTCATTATGAAGAGCTATGGTATTATCATTCCTTATATTTATTGATTACCGTAAACTAGGTAAATTGATGATTAAAAATCTATATCTACTACCCAAGATGATAGATTTGTTCGATCATTTACAAGGTTCTAGCGTATATTCAGGAATTTGATCCACGGCATGGTTATCATCAATTTCGCATCCGCGAAAAAGATTATCTATTCCAATCACTACATCCAAAACTTGTAATGAACATTATGAGTTTCATGTTATGTCGTTTGGATTAACCACTACACATGTAGCATCCATAAATTTGGTGAATCACGTGTGTAGGCTGTAATTTGATAAATTCATGCTTGTGATCATTAAGGACCATTTGTTTGTTTATAAGAATAAGAATGAGTTAATAATTAGTTATAGACTGCCCTAAATTGGCCGAACAATGAAAACCTGTACCTTGAATATTTAACAAGTGATTTAAGACTTAATCATTTACACTATTTGACCGTGTGATTAATAAGATAATGGAATCTATATTGACTTTTAAAAAATTTAGAGACCTTTTAAGACTTTGGGTTTTACCAAAAAGAAAATGGAAATATGTTTTGACAAATGTTTTAACAAAGGATTTTTACGGGATTATTCCCTTATACACAAATCATTTAACTAAACTCCTGTTTAGGGGTAAATGTTCGTGTATACCTCAAGACAACCTTAGAGGGATTGAGGAAACCATTTAAACCATGACTTGAAATTTGAAACGACACTTTTTGCTTTTCAATTAAGAAATTTTTTACCAAATAATAAACGAAGGATTTTCGAACATTTACGAATCTTATAAATTATTTTTGATAAATCAACAAAAATCTTGTTAATTAAATTCAAACTTATTTCAACATTTTATATAATTGGTCGAACTAAGAAATTTAAAATTTTTACGTTTACGTTTCAAAAAAATTTAATAATTATTTGTAATAATTATTGACGCTTTAGACGCCGGATTGAGTAAAACAGATAAAAATAATAGTTGAGACGAAACTAAAACTTAGGAAATATGAAGAAAGAATTTCTGAATGAATTGTGGACATGATAATTACTTTATATGGAAAGATGAATATAAATGCTGACGCATTATGTAAAAAGGATAAAGAATCAATTAGGATGTATTCCTTAATACTGACTGTGCAAAATAAATTGCCGAACAATATAAAAATAAACAATGCTTGTAAGAAGGATAATATAGATAATAAAAAGGGGGTTCGCGGCTAATGTGAACCATTAGAATTGAGAAGCCGATGACGTTAAATGTTTTAAAGGCCACTTGTGATTGTCTGAATATGGAGGATTGTGAGATTTAGTTTTGTTGGAATCGTTTAAGTATAAGTATTCTATTCCTCTCATTTCTGATTAAATGTATCTTTATCTGAAGAAGTTGTACTAATGGAAAATTATGAAGGCAGACATCGCCTCATACATTAGTAAACGTCTAACTATTGCAAAGGTCATCATCTGAATTTGATTCGATTTGGGTAATCATCGACAGACTGACCAAATCTGCTAATATCATTCCTGTTAATGATAGATTATTGATGAAGAAATTGACTCTTTTGTATTTAAAGGAGTTATGTAAACATGGTGTGCCTGTATCGATCATCTCTATCAAGATCCTCGCTTCGCATCGAATTTCTAGAGATTTGCTCAGAAGTCATTGAGAACGAATTCTTGATGAGAGTACTGTGTACCACCCCAATCGAAGGGACGAGGTAAAGTAACGATACAAAAAACTAGAAGTCTTGTTTTATGTTTGAATGATTGACCTTTGGTAATAAACCGTATAATCGCTTTCCTTTGTAGAGATTATCATTGATAATTATCGTGTTAGGATCGAGATCGAATCTTGTTAGGATCTAAATATTAGAGCATCAGTAAGAAGGAGTTGGGATTAAGACATCCGACATACACCCATTGTGAGTTGGACATGTCTTTCAGGTTTAAGGTTTCCTATGATGGCGAACCTAACCTTACAAAATAGTCGACCCGCGAGACCTGAAATGATTGTTGAAATTAGGATCTGATTATTGACTGCCGGTAGTGGGCAGGAGGTTATGTGAATATGAAATGTAGATCTTGAAGTGCCAGAGGGGTAGCGAAGTTATGCCAAAAAATTTAACTATGAAAAAAATGAATTGATGATCTGAAAGATCATGGGATATAAGTCCCCGTTGTATGTGACCATTGAGATGATGTAAAAGTTGGTTTGAAAGGCATATAAGATGGATCTACCCTAGGACTTCAAGAGCTGCGTGAATTATGTTTCGTATATCGAACTTGATGAAATGTCTATCAAGCGAGAATCTGATTGTTTCTTAGTAAAGTTTAGATCGGCGAAAAGTTGCATTCATCAAAAACCCGTGAACATCATGGATAGAGAAAGTAAGTCAACATTAAGCCTGATCTTATTCTCGTAGTTATGTTTGATGAAACTCACGTATTGTAATGAATTACACTTGTGAGAAAATACCGAATGTGGAGGAAATACCCCCATGGTTTTAACTCTATAAGAAGGGAGTAGTAAGGTAAGATGATCTTTGAGGACAAAGATCCTGTTTAGGGGTAAATGTTGTGACAATCCGTCAATTTATGGTTGATATTTTATTCTCAAATATTATTTAAAAACATTATTTTAATGTTATATTATGAAATCACTTATTTTTGGGAAGAAATTTGGATTTACGTCTAGAAGTAGCATCGACTACGTCTAAACCGGAGGATTTTACGTTACGTGCTCACGTTTGCATACACCGTCTTTGGTGACAGTCCGACATTTCAGGAAATAAATTTATCCGTGAATATTATTTTGGAGTTTTAAATTTGTGTTGGTTCATAAACTCACAAATTTACAAGAAGAGATTAAGACTTACGATTATAATTTAACGTCCTTTACGACTAAACCGGAAACCTTAGGATTACGTATTTACGTTTTCGAACTCCGTTTTTGATGAGACAATTTTTATTAGATTCGTTTTGTGCCGTTGATTCATAATTTATAAAAACGTTTTTCGTAAAACGACCCGAGGGCACGCAAATCGAGGAAACTAGAATCGAGGAATACCTGTAAATTAGTGGGATGAGATAAAACAAGTTTTGCCCCACCCTACTAACATGGGATGGCCAAAACCATGACACAACACCATGAGGTGTCAAGTTTGTAGCTTACAAGCTACACTTGTTAACCTAAGCTTAACAAGTAAGCTATCAAACCAACAAAACAATCTAACACAAACCATTTCTTCCTTTACACATGCAAAACCACTCATACTATCCTCCCCCTCTCCCTCATTTCGTCCAACAATCATCAAAAACAACCCTCATTTGATCTATTTTAACCATAAATTCATGTGCTATTCATACACATGATGATGCTCCTTTGAAGTTATGAAGATTGGTGCAAGTTTTAACATCTAGAAAGAAGTTTTCAAAGGAGTCAAGGGCTGATTTTCCACAAGATGTTCATGAAGATAGGTGATCTTGAAGTTGATATTGGTATATCACAAGTTTTGCCATCAAAATCCAAGCCTTGTTCATCAACCTCATCTTTTCATCACTATGGTGGTATAAGGATCATTCTTCCTATCCTTCTTGTTATTTTGATTATGTAATCTTGTATTTTCTTTTACATATGTATATGTATATGATGATGAATGATGATTAAAAATATTATGTGGGGATTTGGTGTTGATAGATTTGATTAAAAAGATAAGAATCTACATGAAAAAGTGTTAAAATCATGATGTAAGGACTAGGCTGTATAAAAAAGTGAATAAACTTATGATAAACTGTTAAAATGGAATATATTATTAAAGAAACAGTAAGGTATATGATTTTTACACATGTGGTGAGTTGGCCATGCAATGGAATCATTAGGATGAGTGAGATATGATCAAAACAATATTAGAGTACAAATCTGCATAGACTGTTTTGGACGATTTTTATAAAATACTTATTGGCTGATTCAACAGTAGCCATAGCAGATCTAAATGGAGCACATATCATGTAGTTTATGCCATAAAAATTTGGGCTTCTATCTCCATATAGAACTCTAGATATGGCTGTTTTGGTGAACATGAATTTTAAAATCAGATTTGTATAATAAAAACTTATATAAAATAAGCATTCACTTATATATTTATAAAATATATACACATGAAAACCCACTAACAATTAATAGTAATTATAAATAAGAATTTCATATATTATGATATAAAATAAGACATTTTTATAAATTACAAGCATAAAATATTTTCCAAGTTATACAACTATAAACATGATTTTTACGTCTTTTCGGCTAGTACCGAAAGATTAATGTTTTTATCAAATAAAACTTAGAGGGTCGGACCCGTCTAATGTAAACTTTTATAAACTCACATACTGATGTATAAACATATATAACAATTAAAAACCGATAAACCCGAACCTTACAACATATAGACATTAACGGGCTAAAGTAGCCTTATTGGACTATAAACCCGACTAGTTAGTAAAACACTTATAAACTTATTTATTGGGCTTAACCCATTTGGGCCCAACATGTAAAGTATAATACTGATAATAAAAGTATAATTGGGCTAATGAATAGTATTGGGCTTGTAATAGGCCCATTGGGCTTCAAAATATAAACAAGATTGAACTAGTATAACTAGTCTTGAAAATTTCCAACACATAACACTAAAATAGGTAAATGAGAATATATAAACCCACTTGATCATCATATATATAAAATCATCATATGTATACATAGTTATTATTTTTATAAAGTCAGTGGAAAAAAGTCTATGACGAGTATTATTTGTCTAGGTTTCCGTGATTGAAGCACGTACCGTACATCCAAATCGCCGATAACCGCCTTCCCACATCAACGTGAGTTCATAGCCTCGCACTCTTTTAAATGTTTTTATGAAATATTTTATAAACCCGCGAGGGAGATAAAATATTAGTTTTTATGAAATAGGACACTAGTTGTCCCAATTGTTTGTTTATCGATTTGGACCCGAATGATTGTATGACCCGATGAGTGATTAAATGACCCGATAGATGAAATGAAATGGATTATTAAAGTTAGGTTATGTCACTAAAAGTCCCATTAGCATGAATTGTGAACTACCGGGATTTGGTAGACGCTTATGCATATAATAGTACTATTTGGGGACGATCACCCCAGTACGCGCCTTGACGGTTGATCCCCGTCGTGCCACATTGATTGGTAAGCGAATTTATGTATGAGAAGATTTACACAAGCGTGATTATTGTGACGACACGCTAATTTAGATGGGCAAATGAGTTTCGGGCTAGCTACCCGTTGTTTGTTGTAGTAAGGTAACAATGTCATGCGGCTTATAATAATCCAAATAACGAAATACTGCTATACGCACCGAATTACGATATATTGCCTGACTAGCAATATGGGGTCATATTATTGATATTATGTTTGTGTTTTTGTTTTTCATAACCATATTCATATAACGTTTTTTATTTCTATACAACGTTATAAAACGTATTGTATGATATTTTTACGACATTAGTTCGTATAATGGTTTTGAAGGCGAAAGCCTATATTATGATTTTGATAAGGATTTGTATAAAATGACTTTGGCTATTTTATGGCCTATTACAAAGATTTGTGCAAAATGATTTTCGGTAATAATTATATACCGATGATATATTAATGGTTTCATTTAACTCTATGAATTCACTCGGCGTTATCGCTGACCTTTTTTTTTAACATGTTTTGTCTCAGGTACTTGAAGGTAATTCTCGTGAAGACGACAAGAATTCATGACCCGCACTTAAACAATAATTTCCATTCAAATGCTTTGTAAAACTTTGTATGAAATAATATGACTTGGGACCTATGTAACTCTGATATTTATGAATGGAAATGCTTTATTATTAAACGACGCGATTTTTAAGCGTTGTCTATGATGTGAGTAATGTGTTATCCCGTAACACCAACGAGTCTTCCGCTGTATTGAGTTGCATAAATTTGGGGGTGTTACAGCGTTACCGCCATTATATTCTATGATCACGATATGTTTCACATATCATGTTCATTCCACGTTCCTCATATCATGATCAAGATATGTTACACGTATCATGGATCAGATATGTTTCCTCATACTACACTCGCCATATCTCCATGTAGCACTTTCAAAATTTTTCACGTATCACGTTCAAAAATTTTCACGTACTACGTTTCTTTATGTCTCGCGCATCGTTGCTAATTATCAGTTAAGTTAGAAGTGATTTGCACGACAACGTTTTAGTTGCCCTTACATGTTAATTCTTATTCCCTCGATCAAATTTAGGGGATCTACCTTAAGTTGATAACCAAGAACTTCTTCGTATTTCAAGTCAAGGTCAGGAGGACCAAGATTTATCATTTGTGTCAAAAATCTGTGAAGGAACCTTTCCAAGAGGGAAGCCACTTGGAAACGGACAAGTCCATCCGGACTTCTTATCCGTTTTCTCTTATCAATTAGATATGTCCTTTCAGTCACGTCACGTTCCATGTCCTTTCAAGACATGTCACGTTCCGCGTTCCTTCTGCCAGGTCACCTGCACGTTCATTTATCTTACATACCCTCTCAGTTAATTAAGGTATGTTTCTCTTTCAGTTACGTTATCTATAATTCGGGGACGAATTATTATTTTTAGGGGGGAAGAGTTGTAAAACCCGCATGCTTTTACCATGAATAGTACCCTTAAGATCGTACGTATTAGATTTAAACTTTCCTAATATAGCATGATTACGATTACGTGTTAGGATTTTACGTATTACGTACGTGTTAGAACACGATAAGTATTTACTATGCATGAGCACGTAATAATTATTTGACAATAATTAATCACGAACATGCGATCATGAAATCATGAACGTAATTAAAACACGAACTATTATTAATTACGTATATATATTTATTACGAGCGTAACTAAATATATTAGATCACGGTATTTACGTAACGAGAACACTTAAAACGCGAACACAATTAATCACGAACGTACAACTTAACATCGGGACACGGAAAAAGGTACGGGTGCCCCAAGTGGGGCCCCTACCCGCGGCTACAAGGGCAAATGGGCCAAGCCCATTTGTCAAATTTACTAAAAGGGAAAAAGGGGATTTTTACTACTCATAAAATTTTACAGAAGATTTTTAGAAAAACCTAAAAACCCTCCTCTCTTGTCTCCTTTGTGCCGCCACCCTACAACCACCACAAGAGGTGGTTTGTGATCTTGGATGTTGGAATTTTAGTGATTGATCGTGTTGGTTCTTCGTCCTTTTGATCCACGAATTCGGTAAATCCTTTTTAAACCTTTTCTTTTGATTTAATCTTTTTATAAATCAAGAACATGTGATGTTTTTACAAAAAACCTAATAATTAAACATGGATCTAACATGATTTGATGTTAAATAAAATCAAAAGGGTGTTTTAAGGGGTGTTTGCTTTGGCCGCAGGCTGCACCGAACCCGAAGGGGTGTCGGTTTGGCCAAGCCGACCACCACCAAGACCATACGGTCTTGGTTGGTGCGTGTGGTCCCACGGTAGCAGTAAAACACGGGGTACCCCGAGTTGGTTCGGGGTACGGTGTCGATTTCATGTCCGGTTCATTGTTTTTAGTTTGGATCCGGTTCATGGTGTATGTTTAGTTTTTTTTATGTTTATGATCTTATGTTAAAATTAAATTAATAAAATGATATGATTAATTTAATAACATGACTTAGGTTATTTTAATTATTATAATCATGAATGTAATTAACCTAAGTATTTGTATATTTAAGACTTATAATTAATTAATTATTTTAAAACCATGGATATAATTAATTAATTAACATGACTTAAGCTATATTATTAATATATAATAATACATATTTAAACCTAAGTATTTAACTTATTTAAGTAAAAACATGTTATACTTTAATTAAATATTTTAACCTATAGTTTAGTTTAATTACATGAAATAATTATTAAACTATACATTATATCATATGACTTAGAAAATAATCATGAAAACACTTAGGCTTATATACTTAGCTTATTTAACTAGCTTATTTCTAATTATGGAAACTTTCTATTTTTAGAAACTTAATTAAATAAGGCAGCTAATCTATTTATGGAAACCTTCTATTTTTAGAAACTTATTTATTTCAGGCAGCTAATCTATTTATGGAAACTTATTTAATTAAGGTAGCTGATCTATTTATGGAAACTTTCTATTTTTAGAAACTTATCTGCTTTAAGCAGTAAATCTATTTTTGGAAAGTTTCTATTTTTGGAAACTTTCTATTTTTGGAAACTTTCTATTTTTGTAAACTTTCTATTTTTGGAAACTTTCTTTTTTTGGTAACTTTCTATTTTTGGAAACTTTCTATTTTTGGAAACTTTCTATTTTTTGAAACTTTCTATTTTAGGAAACCTGCTATTTTTGGAAAGTTACTTATTATTTCACAGTAAGTATAATAACACATGAAATACCAGAAATACTTAATCAGATTAAACAGAATATAGGATGAACACAGTTTAAGGCTTTAAAACAGTAAAACATGGTAAGAACACATAAAATAAGCTAAGACATGACATAAAACCAGCTACGTATTTAGTAAGCGAATACTTATTCATGTATGTATTTATGTAGCACTAGTGATTCGGAAGTAGGATTCCTCTCAGTTCATCTTCTTCGTTCACTGGACAAAAGGTACGGATTCCCGTCCTTTCAGTATGGACATTCTTTCCTTATTAGGATTCCCCGTATGCAGCCAACTGTTTTCCCGTAGTATAAGTTACGTGTTTGATTGCTTATGTTTAATTAAGATTTCCTATAGCCATATACATGCATGACCAGTTTCACCTAGTTATGGAGGTACCATAACCATAACATTAGAGGCACTGATGTTATGACTTCACCACGGCGGAGTGATTGCTCGTGGCGTCCCTTCAGCATTTGGCCATTTATATTATATTTATCATGTGGGGCGTATGGGTGCATCCTAGTTACATGTTTTTATTCAGGATATTATGGTGAATGTGGTGTGTGCCTTGCATCCTTCACAAGGAGCTAATCCCTCCTACCCAAAGCCAGTATATTAAATTAGAGGCAGCCCCTCTAATTTTCATGATGAGGTCACCCCTCCAAGTATTCATGCACGGTGGATTTTCATGACCTATATTGGCTAATGGTAAAATATGTTAAACAATTTTCATAAGATAAACATAAGGCTTTTCAAACTATTAAACCAGTTTTATGAACATGTTCCAGGTTTTCAAGGACTTATACATTTCCGCTGCTATTAAGTCTTTGTTATGTTTAGTTATTCATACTACGTCTATATCCGTGCACTGAGCGTTTTGCTCAGCCGTTACTTTCCTTTCCATGTCCCAAAACGGCAGGTACCCTAGGAAAGACTCGAGCATTTGGAGGACGTGCATAGGATGGAAGCTGCTAGAGACTTCTTTTCCTTTTGCCTTCATATATTTATGCTTGTGTAGTCTTTCATTCATTTCTTTTGCTTTATTATGTTTTGGGCTTATGTTTAGGAACCGATGTTTGATTCCGGTTATCCCTATGGTCATGTAATGTTTTATACATTTATCCTTGTATGCTTTGATGACACGCCATAATTACGCGTGACATTCCATTATCAAAATGGGGTGTTACAGGATATACACTTGCCTTGGTTAGATAATGAAGATAAAGTTATTTCCAATCATTATCTTTTCCTTAGGCCGCAAGAACAGGGAGCCCAACCTGGACTCTCTCGAGTATAAAAGGAACCCCTCCGGTTCCACAAAGGTACGATATACACAATACCCTATCACTAATATACTCAAACCGATTACTTACTCTCACGCTGGAGTCTAATCGTGGGTAACAAACCCACGGTAAGCCTAACGGTGTCTGTTTAGTGCGTAGGGTCCCAAAGCAAGTTTCACTTGGTGCGAGAGCCGGAGTCCACAAGACCCCAAATTAAGCCTAAGTTGGGTTAAGCTCGGTCTACCCCGACTTTTGCATCATAAAGTTGGCGCCATCCGTGGGACCCCAACTAAACTCTAGCCAATGACGAAAAACGACGCAAACCCGCCCCCACCCAAAGCTGGGGCCAAGAAGACAACATGTACTTACTCGAGCCTTGAGCCCAATAACCCAAATCGTGGAGGGAAAGGACTGCAAGTATCTTTCTCCCCGCTGGTCACTCCGGCCCTACAAACGGGAACGACCAAATCGTTCTCTCTAGAAAACCCTAATCAACGTCGAAAGGAGATGTTGGACGTAGGGCTGCGACAGATCCGTAGGGGGAAACAGAAACTTCCCCCGCGGCGAAACAAAGTCTGAGCGACTATGTCGCAGAAAAGTATGAGGCGCTAATCCCACTCATGAGGGCGCAAATGAGGGCGAATTCAGCGAGAGACCTTCGGATCAGTTTAGACTTCGATAAAGAATTCAAGTCTAGGGGAGGCTCAAGATCCAGTAAGGAAGCTAGGAAAGAAAAGAGAAGGAAGCATAGAGGCTCAGATAGCTCCAGGGACTCAGGAGAAGAGGATGGTTTCATGACACCACTTGTAACACCCCCAAATTTACACAATTAAATACAGCGGAAGACTCGTTGGTGTTACGGGATAGCACATTACTCACATCATAGACAACGCTTAAAAATCACGTCGTTTAATAATAAAGCATTTCCATTCATATATATCAAGTTTACATAGGTCCCAAGTCATTGTATTTCATACAAGTTTTACAAAGTATTTGAATGGAAATTATTATTTAAGTGCGGGCCATGAATTCTTGTTGTCTTTCCGAGAATTACCTTCAAGTACCTGAGATAAAACATGTTAAAAGAAAAGGTCAGCGATAACGGCGAGTGAATTCATAGAGTTTAATAAAATCCATCAATATAACATCGGTATAAAATTATTACCAAAAATCATTTAGTACAAATCTTTGTAGTAGGCCATAAAATAGCCAAAGTCATTTTATACAAATCCTTATCAAAAATCATAATATATGCTTTCGCCTTCAAAACCATTATACGAACCAATGTAGTAAAAATATCATGCAATACGTTTTATAACGTCGTGTAGAGTTAAATAAAAACCGTTATATGAATATGGTTATGTAAAACCAAAACACAAACATAATATCAATAATATGACCCCGTATTGCTAGTCAGGCAATATATCGTAATTCAGTGCGTATAGCAGTATTTCGTTATTTGGATTATTATAAGCCGCATGACATTGTTACCTTACTACAACAAACAACGGGTAGCTAACCCGAAACTCATTTGCCCATCTAAATTAGCGTGTCGTCACAATAATCACGCTTGTGTAAATCTTCTCATACATAAATTCGCTTACCAATCAATGTGGCACGACGGGGATCAACCATCAAGGCGCTAACTGGGATGATCGTCCCCAAATAGTACTATTATATGCATAAGCGTCTACCAAATCCCGGTAGTTCACAATTCATGCTAATGGGACTTTTAGTGACATAACCTAACTTTAATAATCCATTTCATTTCATCTATCGGGTCATTTAATCATTCATCGGGTCATACAATCATTCGGGTCCAAATCAATAAACAGACATTCGGGACAACTAGTGTCCTATTTTATAAAAACTAACATGTTATCTCCCTCGCGGGTTTATCAAACATTTCATAAAAACATTTAAAAGAGTGCGAGGCTATGAACTCACGTTGATGTGGGAAAGCGGGTTATCGGCAATTCGGATGTACGGTACGTGCTTCAATCATGGAAACCTAGACAAATAATACTCGTCTTAGACTTTTGTCCAATGACTTTCTAAAAACAATAACTATGTATATATATATATGATGATATTATACGTATGATGATGATCATGTGGGATTTTATATCCTCGTTCAACATTATAATGTTATGTGTTGATAAATTTCTAGACTAGTTATACTAGTTCAACTTATTTACATTTTGAGGTCCAATAGGCCCATTACAAGCCCAATACATTTTATTAGCCCAATTATACTTTTAATATCAGTATTATACTTTACATGTTGGGCCCAAGTGGGTTATAGTCCAATAATGCTAACTGAGCCCGTTAATGTCCATATCTTATAAAGTTCGGGTTTTATCGCTTTTTACTTATCATGTGTACTTATACATCAGTAGATAAGTTATAAAAATGTTACATTAGACGGGTCCGACCGTCTAAGTTTTATTTGACGAAAACGTTAATCTATCGGTTTTAGCCGAAAAGACGTAAAACTTATGTATATAGTTGTATAACTTGGAAAATATTTTATACTTGTAATTTATAAAAATGTCTTATTTTATATCATAATATATGAAATTCTTATTTATAATTACTATTAATTGTTAGTGGGTTTTCATGTGTATATATATTTTATAAATATATAAGTGAGTGCTTATTTTATATAAGTTTTTATTATACAAATCTGATCTTAAATTTCATGTTCACCAAAACAGCCATATCTAGAGTTCTATATGGAGATAGAAGCCCAAATATTTATTTCATAAACTACATGATATGTGCTCCATTTAACTCTTCTATGGCTACTGTTGAATCAGCCTCCAAGTATTTTATAAAAATCGTCCAAAACAGTCTATGCAGATTTGTACTCTAATATTGTTTTGATCATATCTCACTCATCCTAATGATTGCATTGCATGGACAACTCACCACATGTGTAAAAATCATATACCTTACTGTTTCTTTAATAATCTATGCCATTTTAACAGTTTATCATAAGTTTCTTCACTGTTTTATACAGCCTAGTCCTTACATCATGATTTTAACACTTTTTCATGTAGATTCTTGTCTTTTTAATCAAATCTATCAACACCAAATCCCCACATAATATTTTTATCATCATTCATCATCATATACATATACATAAGTAAAGAAAATACATGATTACATAATCTAAATAACAATAGGATGGGAAGAACAATCTCTATACCACCAAGATTGTGTAGGTATTCATCAAGGCTTAGATTTTTTATGGAGAAACTTGTGATAGATCAACACCAATCTTCAAGACCATCAATATTTGTAAACTCCTTGTAGAAATCATCCCTTGAACATCACCAAATCATCTTCTTGGATGTTAAAATGACCACCAATCAATAGAGCTTCAAGAGTCCTTCATCATATGTGTGAATAACACATGATTTCATGGTTAACTTTTGATCAAAGTAGATCTTTTAGGGTGGTGGTTGACGGCAAGTAGAGAGAAAAGGGGAGAGAGTAAGTTGTTTTGCATGTTATGAAATGAATAAATGGTTTGAGGTGGTGGTTTTGATGTTGCTAGTTTGGTGAAGTAAGTAGGACATGTGTCCTAGCTTACTTTGTAAGGTTGACACATGAGATGTGTTGTTAGCTAGTTTTGCCGTCCCATATTGGGGGTGGGGCAAAAGTGGTTTTGTCTCATCCCCAATTTATTTACGGGTACTCCTCGATTCTAGTTTCCTCGATTTACGTGCCCTCGGGTCGTTTTACGAAAAACGTTTTTATAAATTATGAATCAACGGCACAAAACGAATCTAATAAAAATTGTCTCATCAAAAACGGAGTTCAAAAACGTAAATACGTAATCATAAGGTTTCCAGTTTAGTCGTAAAGGACGTTAAATTATAATCGTAAGTCCTAATCTCTTCTCGTAAATTTGTGAGTTTATGAACCAACACAAATTTAAAATCTCAAAATAATATTCACGGATAAATTTATTTTCTGAAATGTCAGACTGTCACAAAAAATGGTGTATGTAAACGTAAGCACGTAACGTAAAATCCTCCGGTTTAAACGTAGTCGATGCTACTTCAAGACGTAAATCCAAATTTCTTCCCAAAAATAAGTGAGTTCATAATATAACATTAAAATAATGTTTTTAAATAATATTTGAGAATAAAATATAAACCATAAATTGACGCATTGTCACAGCATTTACCCCTAAACAGGATCTTTGTCCTCAAAGATCATCTTACCTTACTATTCGCTTCTGATAGAGTTAAAGCCATGTGGGTATTTCCTCCACATTCGGTCTTTTCTCACAAGTGTAATTCATTACAATACACGAGTTTCATCAAACATAACTACGGGAATAAGATCAGGCTTAATGTTGACTTACTTTCTCTATCCATGATGTTCACGGGTTTTTGATGAATGCAACTTTTCGCCGATCTAAATTTTACTAAGCAACAATCAGATTTTCACTTGATAGATATTTATCAAGTTCGATTTACGAAACATAATTCGCGCAGCCTTTGAAGTCATAGGGTAGATCCAGCTTATATGCTTTTCAAACCAACGTTTACATCATCTCAATGGTCCCATTCAACGGGGCCTTATATCCCATGAACTTTCAGATCATCAATTCATTTTTCCATGGTTAAAATCTTTGGCATAACTTCGCTACCCATCTGGCACTTCAAGATCTACATTCTATATTCACATAACCTCCTGCCCACCACCGGTAGTCAATAATCAGATCCTAATTTACACAATCATTTCAGGTCTCCCGGGTCGAGTATTTTGTAAGGTTAGGTTCGCCATCATAGGAAACCTTAAACATAAAAGACATGTCCAACTCACAATGGGTGTATGTCGGGTGTCTTCATCCCAACTCCTGCTTACAGATGCTCTAATATTTAAATCTTAACAAGATTCGATCTTGATCCTAACACGATAATTATCAATGATAATCTCTCCAAAGGAAAACGATTTTACAGTTTATTACCAAATGTAAACCATTCAAACATAAAACAACACTTATAGTATTTTGTATCGTTACTTTACCTCGTCCCTTCGATTGGGGTGGTACACAGTACTCTCATCAAGATTCGTTCTCAATGACTTCTGAGCAAATATCTAGAAATTCGATGCGAAGCGAGGATCTTGTTAGAGATGATTGATACAGGCACACTATGTTTACACAACTCCTTTAAATACAAAGAGTCAATTTCTTCATCAAGAATCTATCATTAACAAGAATGATATTAGCAGATTTGGTCAGTCTGTCGACGATGACCCAAATCGAATCAAATTCAGATGATGACCTTTGCAATAGTTAGACGTTTACAAATGTATGAGGCGATGTCTGCCTTCATAATTTGCCATCAGTACAACTTCTTCATATAAAGATACATTTAATCAGAAATGACAGGAATAGAATACTTATACTTACGAGATTCCAACATAACTAAATCTCTAAATCTCCATATTTAGGCAACCACAAGTGGCCTTTTAATCATTTAACGCTATCGGCTTCTCACATCTAATGGTTCACATTAGCCGAGAACCCCTTTTTATTATCTATATTATCCTTCTTACAAGCATTGTTTATTTTTATATTGTTTGGCAATTTATTTTGCACCTTCATTATTAAGGAACATGTCCTAATTGGTTCTTTATCTTTTCTACATAATGTGTCAGTAATTACGTTCACTTTCCTATATGGAATAATTATCATGACTATATTTATTCGAAAATTCTTTCTTCATATTTCTATGTTTTAGTTTCGTGTCAACTATTATTTTTATCAGTTTTGCTCAATCCGACGTCTAAAGCGTCGATAATCATTACAAGTAATTAAATAATAGATATTTAATTTTTATGAAACATAAACGTGAAATTTTTTTAAATTTCTCAGTTCGCCTAATTATAGAAAAATATTCAAAATAAATTTGAATTTAATTAACAATATTTTTATTGATTTATCGAAAATAATTAATAAGATTCGTAAATGTTTGAAAAACCTTCATTTATTCTTTGGTAAAAAAAAATTTCTTAATTGAAAAGAAAAAATTGTCGTTTCAAATTTTAAGTCATGGTTTAACGGTTTCCTCAATCCCTCTTAGGTTGTCTTGAGGTATACACAAACATTTACCCCTAAACAGGAGTTTAGTTAAATGATTTGTGTATAAGGGAATAATCCCTTAAAAATCCTTTGTTAAAACATATTTCCATTTTCTTTTTGGTAAGACCCAAAGTCTTAAAAGGGCTCTAAATTTTTGAAGAGTCAATATAGATTCCATTATCGTTAATTACATGGTCATTTAATGTAAAGGATTAAGTCTTAAATCACATGTTAAAAATTCAAGGTACATGTTTTTATTGTTCGGCCAATTCAGGGCAATCTATAAATATTTATTAACTCATTCTTATTCTTATAAACAAACATATGGTTCTTAATGATCACAAGCATGAATTTATCAAATTACAACCTACACACGTGATTCACCAAATTTATGAATACTACATGTGCATTGATCAATCCAAACGACATCACGTGAAACTCATAATGTTCATTACAAGTTCTGGATGTAGTGATTGCAATAGATAATCTTTATCGCGGACGCGAAATTAATGATAACCATGTCGTGGATCAAATTCCTGAATATACGCTAGAACCTTGTAAATGATCGAACAATCTATCATCTTGGGTAGTGGATATATATTTTTAATCGTCACTTTACCTTGTTCACGGTAATCAGTAAACATAAGGAATGATAACACCATAGCTCTTCATGATGACGAGCTCGGTAGAATAAAATCTTTCTCCGACAACTCTCTCAGTTGTACGGTAATTCCTTTAATTCAGATGGTGCTAACGTACAGTGCACAAGCCATAGGTGCAACACCGGGAATATAATCAATACCAATTTCAACTTGCCTTAATGGCAAAAGTCTAGGTAATTCACCAGAAAATACCTCCTAAAGTTTCAGATAACATAAACATCTTTTAATACATTTATTTTAAGTTCTTTCTAGATTAGAAGGTCTATGACTAATTCACAACCATTCACGATATAATTTCAAGTCTAAATGCAAGATATGGTCACCCATCAAGAATTATTTAGATCACTTTTGATAATCAACATCTTATCTTTTAGGGGAATTCTACTCGAGTTCCCATCAATTAAGACAATGTCGTCGTGTCATAATCAATCAATCCATTCTACTGGCATTACCAACTTTTCAGTTTTATTGTCATCGATAAGATGTGAACTTCTCAAAAGACTAATAATAACTCATAATCCTTCACAAATTCAAGGATATATGGAGACATAACTAACCTTAAAAGAGTAAGGTCAACGCATAATCTACGCGAGAAAATTTCAAATCAGATACAGACGAAAACATTTAACGAATATGAATATATCCCATGTTTTCATAATTTGAGTACGCATTCGAAAGCTCCTCGGATCGTTACCCAGGTCATTCAAATGAAACCAAATCAAAAGAAATGATAGGGACGTCAATACATCCAGTCGGGTATCAACACTCGGTAATCAGATACTTTTCCAAAGAATCTTACCATGAAAGAATAGGACAAGAAAGAATTATCAATTGTCAAATAAGACAATTTCCACAGATGAGTAAATTCGACTTAGAAGAATAGATGCTACAGGCACATATGTAGGTGTCCCTAACACTATGTCCCTATTTTTCACTTCTTGCAGATCTCATAAAATTTAATCTTTCACAATCTTTAAAGAAAATGTAGTGTTTATTAATTAGTTTTATGGTGACTACTAATCAGCCTTGCATGGTCCATTCCAAATTATATGTAGGCGCGCAACTATATACAATTTCAAGATTAACGATGCAATACTCAGTTCGTCAAAATTTTATCATCATGTTTATGATAAAAATATTTTCATGCTTAATTCTTAAATAAGAATCAAAAATAAATTTACAAAGATTTTCTTTGTTATGAAAACAAATAATTTTTCCAAGGTATTTCATAATCAACTTTATTTCAATAATGATTATTTATAAGTCTCACTTTAAATAATCCATATAGTGATGAAAATTCAATTTTCTCAAAGGATACTGTTTTATCTTATAAAAACAATGAGTGATCTGCATAAGAGTGATGAAAAGTTGTTCACCAAGAACTAACTACAATATAATAGGAAATGAGCTTTAGCCAAATAATCATGAGGTTAAAGACCTCGATGGCACTCAGGAATACAAATAAAATAATCCACAACGTAACTCAATTTGAGATGAGTACTTGTTCAATGGTTGGATCACTAATGCGAACATTAGGATGAAGCAATAAAGGATAGATAACATCGATACATGTAGAATTTAGCAGTCAATGGTAGTCTTTTCATTAATCACAAACAAGTCAAAATTGTACCGTAACACATTACGTGTCACTATGTCATACAATTCCAAGAACTCATCCTACCAACTGATGTCTCAGTTAAGTTAGGGATTATTTTTAAAAGATACCACAATGAATACTAATCTACAAGAGTCATTAGGTGTTCCACATGTCCCAGAAGATCCATCAGTCTCAATTCAGAAGAAGATTTCTTCAATTTATTTCTTGGACACTAGGCATCCTCGTTAGTGGACATTAGCCTAGGAACAACCCTTAACACGAATCAACAATCAATTAAAACCTTATAATTCAATCGCAGGACTTAATGACTTCCTCTTAATAATCTCATATTCCATACGGGTTAAATAAAATTTTATTTTATTTTTTTACTTTATTCAAGTTTCAACCAAATCATACCCAATGCGACATCCTACCTAATTCTCCAATACTTTCAACTTTTCATAAACCTTAAAAGGGCAATAAAAGCTCAATATGATCAACACTTAATTTCCAATCCTATAGCTCTTACAACAATAGTTATCAAATGAGTCGCTAGTATGAAATGACTCATACATTCAATAAGACTTCTTGGAAAGGTACTAGTGGCATGAGGCTTTTGGTTAATGGTTCCAATGACAGCCTCAAGTGCAACATTCACCCTTTCGATTTCAATTTAAGAATTGGATGACAACGAATCAGATGACATCTTACTAGGTGGTAACGTTTTGTCAAACTCCACTCTATAAGGAAAGATCGTCATGACATCGATATCAAATTTAATCTCGCCAATTCTTCTTTAATATCACAATCAACTAATATCGACATTTCTACGAATATCAACCATTTGTTCGGATCATAAATATCCACAACTTGGTTTAGATCAAGAATAGCTAGAATTCCTACGGGAATAGATTCGATTGATTCGCTAGGGGAGTTAGGGTTCCTTGTGACAATCTACGTCGTATAAATACCTCGTATAAGTATTAAATAATCATCAAACAATCATGTAATCAAATTACATCATAAATATATATATATATATATAATCCAAGTTATATATATTAAAATAACACTTCTCAGTCTGGCCTTGTCGGTATCTCGGGAATTCTTTGGCACTGTTATAGTCAAAAAAAATTTAGACATTTTAGAAAAATGTTTATAGTTAAAAGATTTTGAAATGTTTTATTCAAAACCTTAGTTTTAAAAATCTTTTGTTCTCTATAACGAGAGCTCTGGTACCAAACTGTAACACCCCCAAATTTACACAATTAAATACAGCGGAAGACTCGTTGGTGTTACGGGATAGCACATTACTCACATCATAGACAACGCTTAAAAATCGCGTCGTTTAATAATAAGGCATTTCCATTCATAAATATCAAGTTTACATAGGTCCCAAGTCATTGTATTTCATACAAGTTTTACAAAGTATTTGAATGGAAATTATTATTTAAGTGCGGGCCATGAATTCTTGTTGTCTTCCCGAGAATTACCTTCAAGTACCTGAGATAAAACATGTTAAAAGAAAAGGTCAGCGATAACGCCGAGTGAATTCATAGAGTTCAATAAAATCCATCAATATAACATCTGTATAAAATTATTACCGAAAATCATTTTGTACAAATCTTTGTAATAGGCCATAAAATAGCCGAAGTCATTTTATACAAATCCTTATCAAAAATCATAATATAGGCTTTCGCCTTCAAAACTATTATACGAACCAATGCCGTAAAAATATCATACAATACGTTTTATTACGTCGTGTAGAGTTAAATAAAAACCGTTATATGAATATGGTTATGTAAAACCAAAACACAAACATAATATCCATAATATGACCCTGTATTGCTAGTCAGGCAATATATCGTAATTCAGTGCGTATAGCGGTATTTCGTTATTTGGATTACTATAAGCCGCATGACATTGTTACCTTACTACAACAGACAACGGGTAGCTAACCCGAAACTCATTTGCCCATCTAAATTAGCGTGTCGTCACAATAATCACGCTTATGTAAATCTTCTCATACATAAATTCGCTTACCAATCAATGTGGCACGACGGGGATCAACCGTCAAGGCGCGGATCGTCCCCAAATAGTACTATTATATGCATAAGCGTCTACCAAATCCCGGTAGTTCACAATTCATGCTAATGGGACTTTTAGTGACTTTAATAATCCATTTCATTACATCTATCGAGTCATTTAATCATTCATCGGGTCATACAATCATTCGGGTCCAAATCAATAAACAGACAATCGGGACAACTAGTGTCCGCTTTTATAAAAACTAACATGTTATCTCGCTCGCGGGTTTATCAAACATTTCATAAAAACATTTAAAAGAGTGCGAGGCTATGAACTCACGTTGATGTGGGAAAGCGGGTTATCGGCAATTCGGATGTACGGTACGTGCTTCAATCACAGAAACCTAGACAAATAATACTCGTCTTAGACTTTTGTCCAATGACTTTATAAAAATAATAACTATATATATATATATATATATATATATATATACTAGTTGCGTAACCCGGCCAACCGGCGGGTTCGTCTCGTAAATATTTTGTTAAATTAACGTTGGTCGATCCGTTATATTGGCTGACAGTGGGACATATAGTTGCCCGTGTAAAAATACCGTCTTTGTTAAAAAGAAACCAACCTTTGATAGTCTCTGGCATTGGTTCATCCAACGAGCCAACATTAGTTCATAAATCTTCTTTTTAATCAACTCTTGTCGTCCAGGTATAATGCTTGTCGTGTTTGTGTGAACATAGAATTTTCATTCCGCTCTTGCTTTTGACTATCAAGAGATATAGATCTCGTCTAACTGTTGGGCATTCAAAAATCCATTTGTTGTACTAATACATAAAAAAAGCATGCGCACGTAAAATCATTATTATGAGACGATTTTGTAAAGAAATGACATAACAATCTAACTTGATCCAAAATCATTAACCACCAAAATGACAGACCAAAATGAAACTTAAACATTTTATTTTTATTTTTAAGTTAATGCTCATCATTAGATCAAGCCGAACAGAAAATAAAGATTGATACCCTTTATATATAGTAAAAAACAAATATGCAAAATAACTCATATTATCTTATCTTACCATGTTATAAAGCATTTAGAACTTTTCTAATAAGCTTTTGGTTGGCCGAATTTTATGACTTTTTTTACTTAATATATAAAGCAAGTTGTTAGATATCTTCTTTACATTAACCAACGCGTGTAACAAACTTTTGTAACAATATATTAAAATTGCATTTTTTATTTTTAGATGATATATTAGTTTCATAATCTAAATTAATCATATTTTTTAAAATTTTATGCTATTTAATTTAATATCCATTTCGGTAAATTTTATTTACTTTTTTTTAACGGGTTTATTTTGATTCAACTTTTTTACCATTTTAAATTAATGTGAATACGAACCTGATAAGTAAAACAGTAAATTTTGTATGTATAAACCCATGTATAAAACATAATTGTGATTTTATATTTGGCTATAAAAATTCCTAAAAAGCTAAAAAAAAAGTTAAAAAATACCGTGGCAATCAAATTCTATATTTACAAAATTCTATACGTACCTTTTAAAGACAAGGAGGCACGAACTCAAACTTGCATAGATGTTGGGCCTATGATTGGTGCGGGGTTGCTAATGAAACAATCTATTTTGATGATTGATCGCGGTTTAAAAAACACATAAACATACACACTGAAAGTTAGTTGCTAAAAAGGTAAACAAAATATTCCATTGAAAATTTAGGTGATGTACACATATCCATTGTGATTTAGAATAAGCAATTTCAAGCTGATGTAACATCTATCAGGAAAAATTCAACATACCATTTGTTTAGCATATATCTAATCAACCAATCACAACCATCTATTTTTTTCATCTAACAACAAAAATATATTTTTTAAAAATTCAATATCTCTCAAACCGTTAATCGTTACATAAAACGAAACATACCATCGTGACGAGAATTGTTTGTCGAAAATATATACATGTGCCCCTCGATAGAAAGATACTTTAATTCTCGTTGTAATGGTGTATTTTTTGTTCTTTGACGATTTACCGTTTGTGAGTTATTTAATTTTTAAGAAAAAGATAAAAAAACGAATTTAAATAAATGTGATTGGTTGACATGATTTATACTAAAAAAAGATATATGTTGATCTCAACTCAGATGTATCATTGTACTTAATAAATATGAATCCAATCAGTGATAAGCACCATTCTTGTAGCATCGTTCTCTACAATATTCCCATGCCCATTATATGACCAACACCATAAAGATACCTATTAAAAGTGTATCGGGATAAAAATAGCCGCAGTATAACCCCAATCCTCACCTACTATTATTCGTCCTATGTTAGTAGCCAAGAGTATTAACAACAATGCGTTCTGACACATGTACATCTTTGCCCATTGCATCTTTCTTATGATTTTGTTAAATAAGCTCTGGTTTCATTATAACTAACACTGGTCCCTTAGTCCTTGAAGCGTCAGAATTCTCATTCATGAAAAAATTGCTAATGCTGCTCCAGTTGAAAGTCATGTTCAAAACGACAGTATCTCACATATATGTGTCTTAATTTTCAGTTTTGACGTGTTTCATTTATGGTTTATAGAGCTCAACTAACGCGATCAAAGATCTTGAAGTCAATTTCGAGGTATTATTTAACTACATAAGCCCAGGTCACCATAGCAAATTAATCTATAACCACACAAAGACACCTTAGCGCGCACACACTGTACGTGGGGCTCAAAAATCTAAACACCAGAACTTAGTAGTGAAACTTAAAGATTATCAATAAGAAATTAACCCATATCCCAACAACCCAGAACAAATTAATACATAAGAGTTGTTTTAATATAATATACAATCAAGTCTTGATTGTTGTGACGAGGTCCCAAAGCTGGTCGTTTATGGAGCGTCCTGGTTGGTTGCTAGTCATTGCTTTCGCTATTGCCCAACTGGTACTTAATGAGAATTGGACTAAATTACATAACGCTGCTGTTAGAGGAGTTGAGTGGGGATGGGCTGGTGTTATTTGGCTCCACAATATTGTCTTTCACTTCCCACTCGATATTAGAAAGTTCTTAAATCATATTTGTCCAAATTCTGTAGGTTTTATTTCCTCTGCTGCCTTACTGGATCTACATTGTTTTGGCATTTCTGTCTTTTCTTTGCATCATCCTGAAGCAAACGCATATATCAGCAAGAAAATACAGAAAACTGAGTCCGGATATTCCGTTAGAAAACAGAGAACCGAAAATTTACATGAAAAAAGCCAACTTTCGCATTGCTATCAAGTAATTCCTTCCACTATTTCCCTATGCTTATCTAGAAACTAAGCAAATACATTCTAGAATTTATTTGCGCCAAAAAAGCATTTAGAGAGAAGTTAAGTTTGGCTATTTTTTTGTTCAATTCCCAGCTTCTTCAGGTTTCCCTGCACGAACATAACCTTTAGTAAGAATGATGTACACAAGGGCATCAAGATCTATACCGACTTTGACCATGTCATCCGGAAAGTATTTCTTTTTAGTAACGGGGTTCTTTCAAGTCTAAAAAGCACCACCTCCGTTACCATTATACATTTTAAAACGAAGTTTGAGTTATGTAAGTTACATTACTGTCTCATCCTTAGTACTCTTTGTTTTCGCTCACAGTCATCTTAGAACTGTTACACACTTCGTGCATCAAAATGTCATTTTTTATGGAATATGAAAAGAGATAAACTTGGCCCAATTGATGAAAAATTATAAAAACATGAATAATCAAACGGGCAGACACGAGTTTATGATCCGGAACCGGATATAACAAAGTGACCACTTTCCGCTTGCAGATCATTTGACATAATCCACTGCCCCATTATTCTCACCCTCTTGCATTCATTTTTACAAAGGGTTCGGATCAGTAAATATATGATTGAGATAAGTGATTTACCCTGATAGCATAATAGATGCGAGTTTTGAAGCCACATGCAATTTGTGGCTGCTCGCTTTCTTCTCAAACAATGATATCGTCATAATTCTGCAAGAAGACAATAACAAATAAGGTAAGACGATTAAGCACGGGATACATATCAATTGAGAATGATCTACAATAAAAATTCGTGGTACCCCCATTAACGATTGCTTGAACTTTAACGATTGTCCCCTTAGTGATGATTTTTTATGTCAATTTGAAACAAAGAGAAATGGTGAGTAGAGAGATACACAAACAGGCCTAGGTTTTGCCCGTTCTGACCAAGATGCCTGGTCCTAGCCTCCTAGGCCTGTGTAAGCCGACACTTTTTTTAACTGAAAACTAATTTATAGCCTTACTCGAAGGCTAGGCGGGGCATTTTAAGTAACGCTGGGTCGATTTAGGCAAGGTATTTGTAGAATGTGGACCTCTGAGAGACAGGGTCTGATGAATACCTGCAAGGAGCATCAGGGCATGCATATCTGTTACAAAAAACAAAACAAATTTGAAACAAAGTTGGAACTATTTATGTATCATCTCATATTTATTGGCAAAATGGAGCTTTATCCTCAAAAGGCTCCATGTCCTCGATCATCTAACTCACACACTCCTTTTAGGCTTCGTCTGATAGGTCAACCTTGGTCCACTCATACAGCTCGATGTCGTAGCCCTCGTCCTTCACAAACTGAGGGATTTCTGGGCCACGGAATAACCACAACCCCGTCACCTAGCTTGCATCCAATGGTCAACATCTTGCCAAAGGCATACTTTCGTGCAAATGAGAAAGTTTTCTCTTCATTGTATTTGTATGTGCAGAAGCACATATTGTAGCGCTCAGGATCAAACATGTCCCAAAAACCTGCAAGTTCAAGATACACATCAACAACATTTGAAGAGCATAAAAGTTTATTTCTAAGTAATCCAATAAATCTAGCATTAACTGGTTCTTGGTGGAGCCTTCTTGAAACTTGTAACAATACAAACTTGCGTGTTTTTCTTTTTGGATTTTTGCTCTAAACGGATTACTGAAAGATATTTCATATGTGTGCAGCTAAATGGACCTTTTGAGTATTTTTGTAATCAGCTCTTATTATCCATATTAAAATAAGGCATGGATAAGTTTCTGTTGATTCGGAGTGTGGGTAGCGCAGTGTTGAGGGAACGTATGCTCATTGGCGAGAGGTCATGGGTGTGGTGGGAAGCAAAGAGTCGAGGAGTAGGGGTATTATCCACATAAGATAGTGAACTTTGCTCCTAGTCTGCATAAAGGTAAAGGGTGTATATTCATAACAAAACCACAAATCATATAAATTTTATCAAAGCCACAAATCTATATTCATAACAGCTACATACCGAAATTCTTTGTTCAGGCTACTGGCAACGGTGTTGCTGCTTTCACAAATAGTCATTGATGTCGACATTAGAAAGAGTTAAAGAAAACAATCTTTAGAAAAAAAACATCTATTTTATTTTGACACTACATTCTTGAAACAGGGGTCATTACCTGCATCTATAGAACACTAAAGGGTACACTTTAGTGATGAGTTTTTGCACCTGCTACCCTCTAAAGTTTTGCATAAAAGATGTCAGATCATTTATGTTTTACCTCAGTAACATCAAAACATACTTATATTTAGTCTCATTTTTTTTATCCCAATACATTGTGCTAGTTCTTTATATATGCTAAGCAACTCCATGAGCACAACAGAAAGTTTTAAACGTAACAGAAAATAAAAAAGAAAAAGAGAAAAGGAAAAGAAGAATATCAACTTACGCTGCAAAGTTCATTGGTTATCTCAGAAACCTTTGTGACATCCTCTTTAAGGGCTGTGAAGGCTTATGCATCGGATAAGAGCTGGTCAATTGAGCTGGCTCTATAGAGCTTCTGCCAAACGTACTTTGGCAACTACAAAACTACACATTGCTGTAATCGTCTGGGTACTGTAGCTAAGTTTGCTGGCTCACCTGTACATATATTATCTTTTCAGTGGTCAATTCCTGGGTCAAGTTTGAAAACCGAAGTACATCAAATGCATAACAAAGTTTTTAGGCAAAAAAATGAAGAAGCAAAATACATTACCTTAGAGACGGGGAGCCGACAAAGATGCAGAATTTATTTTTCACCCCTGCAAATTTAACACCTCATAATCACCTTTTTCTTCCTGCATACATCAAATAACATATGAAAATATATAAGCAATGAATGATGTTTGAATAAGACAACATTAATAAAAAGATTTGCCTACTTTTCATAGTTATGATTTGAAAAACGTTATACTGAGATTAGGGTTTTTTTTCATGGCTGTGTGATGAAGATAGAGATTAGCTAGGGTTAATAGTGTAGCGTATGGTTAGGGTTTTAGGGATTATGTAACAGACGAATTTTCTTTTTAGAACAAAGTAAATATTCGAGTATATATTTTTTGCAAAAAAAGGATACCGAATGTTATTATTGTTAAAAATATACCGAGTGTTATTATTGCTAAAAATATATCGATTGTTATTATTGGTATAATCTTATAGCCAATGAGAGACCTCAATATTTTAGGATATATTGTAGCCAATGAGATAATGCCACATAGGATATGAGGTGGCGCTTATTTATTTTCCTAGTCAAACTTAGCCCCATATATATATATATATATATATATATATATATATATATATATATATATATATATATATATATATATATATATATATATGATGATATTATACGTATGATGATGATCATGTGGGATTTTATATCCTCGTTCAAAATTATAATGTTATGTGTTGATAAATTTCTAGACTAGTTATACTAGTTCAACTTATTTACATTTTGAGGTCCAATAGGCCCATACAAGCCCAATACATTTTATTAGCCCAATTATACTTTTAATATCAGTATTATACTTTACATGTTGGGCCCAAGTGGGTTAAGCCCGTTAATGTCCATATCTTATAAAGTTCGGGTTTTATCGCTTTTTACTTATCATGTGTACTTATACATCAGTAGATAAGTTATAAAAATGTTACATTAGACGGGTCCGACCGTCTAAGTTTTATTTGATGAAAACGTTAATCTATCGGTTTTAGCCGAAAAGACGTAAAATTTATGTATATAGTTGTATAACTTGGAAAATATTTTATACTTGTAATTTATAAAAATGTCTTATTTTATACTATAATATATGAAATTCTTATTTATAATTTCTATTAATTGTTAGTGGGTTTTCATGTGTATATATATTTTATAAATATATAAGTGAGTGCTTATTTTATATAAGTTTTTATTATACAAATCTGATCTTAAATTTCATGTTCACCAAAACAGCCATATCTAGAGTTCTATATGGAGATAGAAGCCCAAATTTTTATGGCATAAACTACATGACATGTGCTCCATTTAACGCTTCTGTGGCTACTGTTGAATCAGCCTCTAAGTATTTTATAAAAATCTTCCAAAACAGTCTATGCAGATTTGTACTCTAATATTGTTTTGATCATATCTCACTCATCCTAATGACTCCATTGCATGGCCAACTCACCACATGTGTAAAAAACATATACCTTACTGTTTCTTTAATAATCTATGCCATTTTAACAGTTTATCATAAGTTTCTTCACTGATTTATACAGCCTAGTCCTTACATCATGATTTTAACACTTTTTCATGTAGATTCTTGTCTTTTTAATCAAATCTATCAACACCAAATGCCTACATAATATTTTTATCATCATTCATCATCATATACATATACATAAATAAAGAAAATACATGATTACATAATCAAAATAACAAGAAGATGGGAAGAACAATCTCTATACCATCAAGATTGTGTAGGTATTCATCAAGGCTTAGATTTTTGATGGAGAAACTTGTGATAGATCAACACCAATCTTCAAGACCACCAATACTTGTAAACTTCTTTTAGAAATCAGCCCTTGAACATCACCAAATCATCTTCTTGGATGTTAAAATGACCACCAATCAATAGAGCTTCAAGAGTCCTTCATCATATGTGTGAATAACACATGATTTCATGGTTAACTTTTGATCAAAGTGGATGTTTTAGGGTGGTGGTGGACGGCAAGTAGAGAGAAAAGGGGAGAGAGTAAGTTGTTTTGCATGTTATGAAATGAATAAATGGTTTGAGGTGGTGGTTTTGATGTTGCTAGTTTGGTGAAGTAAGTAGGACATGTGTCATAGCTTACTTTGTAAGCTTGACACATGAGATGTGTTGTTAGCTAGTTTTACCGTCCCATATTGGGGGTAGGGCAAAAGTGGTTTTGTCTCATCCCCATTTATTTACGGGTACTCCTCGATTCTAGTTTCCTCGATTTGCGTGCCCTCGGGTCGTTTTACGAAAAACGTTTTTATAAATTATGAATCAACGGCACAAAACGAATCTAATAAAAATTGTCTCATCAAAAACGGAGTTCAAAAACGTAAATACGTAATCCTAAGGTTTCCAGTTTAGTCGTAAAGGACGTGAAATTATAATCGTAAGTCCTAATCTCTTCTCGTAAATTTGTGAGTTTATGAACCAACACAAATTTAAAATCTCAAAATAATATTCACGGATAAATTTATTTTCTGAAATGTCAGACTGTCACCAAAAACGGTGTATGTAAACGTAAGCACGTAACGTAAAATCCTCCGGTTTAGACGTAGTCGATGCTACTTCAAGACGTAAATCCAATTTTCTTCCCAAAAATAAGTGAGTTCATAATATAACATTAAAATAATGTTTTTAAATAATATTTGAGAATAAAATATAAACCATAAATTGACGGATTGTCACACCAGTCAATGACCACCGACGCACAAGTGTGAAGGACAGACTAGGGCCTAACCCTACTGGTAGACAAAGCTCCCTAAAAAGGCTAGGCCCCTTAGAGGGGGATGAATCTCAGGATCTGCGAGTTCAGGAAATGAGTAAGAGTATTGAAAGGAGGCGCAATAGGAACTCGTCAAGCGAAGGTCCCTCGGACTCTAGTCATAGTGACCGTCACCCCCACCGTAAAAGGGCCTCTCCTTCATCCACCAAGGACTCTGACTCCTCTTACTATGAAAGGAAACACCGCATGACGCCAAAAAGGCCAAGGATACAAGGTGAAGATCAATGGACCATGCCATGGCGTCGAGAAAAAGGAAGCGCGTTTTCAGAACGCATAACTACTTTCAGGGATAATAAGAAAAGACGCATGCCGTCTAATGTTAAGACCTACGACGGCACGACGGATCCGGATGATCACCTGAAAGTATTTGAATCACAGGCAGGGATAGAGCAATGGCCGGAAGCCGTATGGTGCCATATGTTCAATTCGACGCTCATCGGGAACGCTCGGACATGGTTTGACCGTCTCCCGCGAAGGAGCATCCATGGGTTTGAAGAACTTCGAAGAGCGTTCCGCAGGAACTATGTGCAACAGAAGAAGTATGACAAAAATCCGGTTTCACTTGCAAGAGTGAAGCAGAGGCACAACGAGAGCCTAGAAGACTTCATGGAACGTTTCAAATCTGAGTGAAACCAGATTAAGGATTGCCCGGAAATTCTAAAGATTTTTGGATTCCTCGCAGGCATCACAAATCCGCACCTAATAAAAAAGTTGAACGACAGAACCCCGACATCATTTGACGGGGTAATGAAAAAGGTCTGAGCATTTATTCAAGGAGAAACCGTAGCAGCAGATAGCCTACAAGTGGCGTCAGGCTACAGGTACCAAGATAGGCCCAAGAAACAAACATATGGGCAAAATATCGGTCGCACATTGGACTTCCAAGGAGCGGCAAAGCAGGGGCGCAACAACAACAACAACAACAATAGCAAGTTCACCTTGCTGCAAAAAACTTCTAGAGAGATATTTTTATCAGGAGGAGCAAACTTTCCAAAGCCTAGCCCAATGTTGGGACCAGTGGATAAGCGGGATAACACAAAGCACTGCGAGTACCATGATGATAAAGGGCATGCTACGGATGAGTGTATTCAGTTTAAAAGACACATTGAAAGCCTGGTAAAGGCAGGAAAGCTTAATCACCTGATAAGGGATTGGAGAAAGAACGCGGATGCGAAGAAGGTCGAAGTGAAAAAACAGAAGGATAAGCCTATAACCATATACATGGTAGAGAGGAAAAAATCTTTAATGTAAAGAAGAGTGGTCGCAGAATTTTCGCACGATAAGGAAATAGCGTTCTCCATCCTTTCAGATACGGACTACAGAGTCGGCTCGTTGACGATTGATATAGCCTTCGGCGACCACGCTATAGAGGACATGTGCATCGATAGAGGATCTGCAGCGAGCATATTATACAAGCATTGCTTCGCACGGTTGCCATAGGAAATAAAGAAGGAGCTAAAAGATACAGCACAGATTCTCACAGGGTTTAGTGTTGATAAGTAATAAGTGTGAAAACACTTATCCTTTTACCACTTATTTCCAATAATAATAAGACCAAAACGTGTATTTTATGTCGTAAAAGTTGGAATTATGCGTGGTTTGTGTTTTTATTGTGTTTTAGGACCAAAAGATGCAAAAGAAAGAAAACATGGGCTATCACGGGCTTTTATCGAAGAAAAAGACTAAAGACGAAGTCGAAAGATCGAGAATGCAAAAAGAACGGAAGTCAAAGGCCTATTCTGAAGATTTATCGAAAAAAAGTCTAAAGACGGAAGTTTAACGAAGTCGAAGAACTCAAGTCTAATTACAGAAGAAAATTCTAAGACAAGTTCAACTTATATCGACAAATCCCAAGACGACGTCGAGAAAGACAAAGAAATTAAATCGGGTCGAGATGAGAAGAAAGAAAGAAGAAAGCTTAAGCACTTAATCTCCCCACCTCCTATAAATTGTAACACCCCATTTTGATAATGGAATGTCACGCGTAATTATGGCGTGTCATCAAAGCATACAATGATAAATGTCTAAAACATTACATGACCATAGGGATAACCGGAATCAAACATCGGTTCCCAAACATAAGCCCAAAACATAATAAAGCAAAAAAAATGAATGAAAGACTAAACAAGCATAAGTATATGAAGGCAAAAAGGAAAAGAAGTCTCTAGCAGCTTTCATCCTATGCACGTCCTCCAAATGCTCGAGTCTTTCCTAGGGTACCTGCCGTTTTGGGACATGGAAAGGAAAGTAACGGCTGAGCAAAACGCTTAGTGCACGGATATAGACATGGTATGAATGACTAAAACATAATAAAGACTTAATAGCAACGGAAATGTATAAGTCCTGGAAAACCTGGAACATGTTCATAAAACTGGTTTTATAGTTTGAAAAGCCTTATGTTTATCTTATGAAAACTGTTTAACATATTTTACCATTAGCCAATATTAGGTCATGAAAATCCACCGTGCATGAATACTTGAAGGGGTGACCTCATCATGCAAATTAGAGGGGTTGCCTCTAATTTAATATACTGGTTTTGGGTAGGAGGGATCAGCTCCTTGTGAAGGATGCAAGACACACACCACATTCACCATGAAATCCTGACTGAAACATGTAACTAGGATGCACCCATACGCCCCACATGATAAATATAAAAATATGGCCAAAAGCTGAAGGGACGCCATGAGCAATCACTCCGCCGTGATGAAGTCATAACATCAGTACCTCTAATGTTATGGTTATGGTACCTCCATAACTAGGTGAAACTGGTCATGCATGTATATGGCTTTAGGTATTCTAATTAAACATAAGCAATTCAAAAACATATAAAACAAATATTGGGAAAACAGTTGGCTACATACAGGAAATCCTAATAAGGAAAGAATGTCCATACTGAAAGGACGGAAATCCGTACCTTATGTCCAGTGAACGAAGAAGATGAACTGAGGAGAATCCTACTTCGGTATCACTAATGCTACATAAATACATACATGAATAAGTATCTGCTTACTAAATACGTAACTGGTTTTATGTCATGTCTTAGCTTATTTTTTATGTTCATATCATGTTTTACTGTTTTAAGCCTTAAACTGTGTTTATCTTATATTCTGTCTATTCTGATGAAGTATTTTTGATATTTCATGTATTATTATATTTACTGTGTAATAATAAGTAACTTTCCAAAAATAGCAGGTTTCCTAAATTAGAAAGTTTCCAAAAATAGAAAGTTTCCAAAAATAGAAAGTTACAAAAATAGAAAGTTTCCAAAAATAGAAAGTTTCCAAAAATAGAAAGTTTCCAAAAATAGAAAGTTTCCAAAAATAGAATTACTGCTTAAAATAGATAAGTTTCTAAAAAAAGAAAGTTTCCATAAATAGATCAGCTGCCTTAATTAAACAAGTTTCCATAAATAGATTAGCTGCCTGAATTAAATAAGTTTCTAAAAATAGAAAGTTTCTATAAATAGATTAGCTGCCTTAATTAAATAAGTTTCTAAAAATAGAAAGTTTCCATAATTAGATATAAGCTGGTTAAATAACCTAAGTATATAAGCCTAAGTGTTTTTATGATTATTTTCTAAGTCATAATGATATAATGTATAGTTTATTAATTATTACATGTAATTTAAATAAACTATAGGTTAAAAGTATTTAATTAAAATCTATCATGTTTTTAATTAAATAAAGTTCAATACTTAGGTTAAAACATGTATTATTATATATTAATAATATAACCTAAGTCATGTTAATTAATTAATTATAACCATGGTTTTTAAATAATTAATTAATTATAATTCTAGAAAATATAAAATACTTAGGTTAATAATTTCATGATCTAATAATTAAATATAACGTAAGTCATGTTAATTAAATTAATCATGTCATACTTATTAATTTATTTTTTAACATATGATTATAAAAAATAATCTTAACATAAATCGTGAACCGGATCTTGACTAGAAACCATGAACCAGACATGAAATCGACACCATACCCCGAACCACTTCGGGGTTCCCTTTGGTTTGCTGCTACCGTGGGACCCACACCACCAAACCGGGACCATATGGTCTCGGTGGTGGTTTATTAGCCAAACCAAGACCCCCTTGGGGTTCGGTTTAGGCGTCAGCCAAACAAACACCCCTAAAAACCTCCGTTTTGATTTACCCCATAACCAATTACACGTTTAGTTCATGTTTTTAATTAGGTTTTTTAAAACATCATGTTCTTATTTAATTTAATAAATCAAAACAAAAGAAAAATGATTTAAATGATATACCGAATGCGTGGATCGATCAAGGATGAACACACATGAATGCTTGTAATAATTCCAAGGTTAAAATCAAACCGAATCACCCCTCCATGGTGATTGTAGGTGGCAGACAAAGAGGAACAAAAGGAAGAAGGAAGAAAACTTTTAGGGTTTTTGTTATTTTTCCTGTAATGTGAAAATGACCAAAATCTTTCCTAATTCTATGTTTTAGTAAAAATTAAAATGGGCTTGGCCCATTCCTCCATCCTAATTTCGTGGTATGGGGCCCACATGGGGTAACCCGTACTTTTCTCGAGTCTAAATATTATAGTGTATTCTCGTGTTTTATCCTGTTCGTGTTTTACGTGTTTTAATTAGTTAGCGATCGTGACTTAATATATTTATTCGTGTTCGTAATAAATATATATACATATGTAATATTAGTTCGTGATAACTATATATATGTAATTAATATTAGCTCGTGAATAAATTACGTTCATGATTTCATGATCGCATGTCTGTGATTAATTATTGTTAAATAATTATTGCGTGTTCGTTCGTAATAAATACTTATCGTGTTCTAACACGTACGTAATACGTAAAATCCTAACATGTAAACGTAATCATACTATAAAAGGAAAGTTTTAATCTAGTACGTACGATCTTAAGGGTACTATTCATGGTAAAAGAATGCGGGTTTTACAACTCTTCCCCCCTAAAAAGAATAATTCGTCCCCGAATTATAGATAACGTAAACTGAAAGAGAAACATACCCGAATCAACTGATAGGGTATGTAAGATAAATGAACGTGTAGGTGACCTCGCAGAAGGAACGTGGAACGTAACATGTCTTGAAAGGACATGGAATGTGACGTGACTGAAAGGACATATCTAATTGATAAGTGAAAAACGGATAAGAAGTCCGGATGAACTTGTCCGTTTCCAAGTGGCTTCCCTCTTGGAACGGTTCCTTCACAGATCTTGACACAATGATACGTCTTGGTCCTCCTGACCTGACTTGAAGTACGAAGAAGTTCTTGGTTATCAACGTAAGGTAGATCCCCTAAATTTGATCGAGGGAATAAGAATTAACGTGTAAGGGCAACTAAAACGTTATCGTGCAAGACACTTCTAACTTCACTGATAATTAGCAACGAGGCGCGAGACATAAGGAAACGTAGTACGTGTAAAATTTTGAACGTGATACGTGAAAAAATTTGAACGTGCTACGTGGAGATATGGTGAGTGTAATATGAGCAAACATATCGTGATCCATGATACGTATAACATATCTTGATCATGATATGAGGAACGTGGAATGAACATGGCATGTGAAACATATCGTGAACATAGAATATAATGGCGGTAACGCCAAACGCTACAAGGTGAGACATAGAATATGACGAGAAACGTCTATCTGAGGATAGGGAGTTATACTAAACTTGGGTCTGGTGTCTCAAGTTCTTGCAAAACTTCCCTGAATGAGAAAAAAAATGAACGTAAAATCGTAAGCCGAGATACCATAGTGTCATGAACGCGAGCGCGAAAGCAAGTCGTGAAATTAGAATGAAGACGTGAAGTAAATAAGGAGCACAATTGCGAATCTTTGTCTGACCCGATAACTGAGGGATTGCCAAGTGATCGGATGAGCCTTGGCTGGAACATGTCCGATCAATCTGTTGGTTCTGAAATCCTTGCGGATGTAAGGATTTTGCTGACTTGATCAAACTGTTCGTAATAACCCATATAGCATCATGCTTCTTCTGAGTTTACATTAATCTGGTAACCAAAATCCGTGGAGATCTTGTCCCATTTCAATTCACAATTTCAGATGATGAAATCATCCCAGTTTGTTGGTGTCCTATCTTCACCTGTTGGTATATCAGGTACCTAGATATGAACGTAACTGTATCTTGCTTCGTAGAACTTGATACCTAGGAGTTTGCAAAACTCTGAGTCTCTGAATCTAGACTTCTCTTAGCGTAGGATTTTCTACAACACCTAATGTAGTGTAGGGTTCTCTCCTTTACGCATAAGCTGAGTCATGGTAAGATTCACTGTAGAAAGCCATGTGATTCAGCGTGTCACTGTAATCAACCAGAATTGATATTGGAAATTTCCATGGTGGAATTTCTCTTGTCATAGAATTTGCAACATACTGCAGATATGGTCTTCTTGTTCTTCTCTAAACTTAGAGGAAATCAGGTTATCCTCGATGAAAACGCTAATGAATTTGATTATGAGTTCATGGAGCTCAGTTTATTTAGTCCATAATGTTGTTGGAGCATTTATGAGACTAATACAGAATCATGAATTTAGCATGACCAAGTCGTATACGAATAGCAGTCATGGACATGTCCTGCTCTTTCACTTGTCACTGTTAGCGGCCTGATCATGAGTTCAATCTCGGAAAAGTGATTAACAATATAAGGTCGATTGGACATGTTGTCAATACGTGGAGGAGAATAACGGTCATGAATGGTGATTTGTTTAAGTCGACAGTAGTCGACACATAATTTCATGGTACCTCCTTCTCCTTGTAGGTTCTTCTGAAATGTATGAGAAGGTCTTGGAATAATCAACTGACAGCTAGAAAATTTTAGCGACCATGGCTAACAACGCACATGCTTGTAAGCATAGATAATTTGTACAGATTTTCCTGATGGAAAATCAAGCTGAATGTATTCAGGATCCTGAACTACTGTACATAATTATGAATCGTAGCATGGTGTGTTGTTCATAGTCCATAATTAGGATAAAATTCATCTCGTGTCTATCCGAGGAAATGCGCTAGCAGCTTGGATCTCATCATCAAGTTGAAGGAAAACCTTCGTATACGTGGGAATAAGAAAGCGTCCTTCATGGTCATGAATATATAAAATATGGTGAAAGAATGCAAGTGACATCGGCAACGTGACAATTCTCACTGATGCGCCGGTAATGGTATTGAAATTCTTGTGGCCTGATTAATACATGGCACAACAAAATGGATATACCCTTGGAGGGTACCCTGAATTTCTTAGACATGTTCCATAGTTGGACATGAGTCATGTGTCTTGACTCGTGTCTTGGAACTATAAGCATGACATATGTCTTGACTGGTGTCTTGCCATGTGTCTTCAGAAAGTATACGTGAGACATGTGTCTTGACTGATGTCTTGACATGTGTCTCGAGATGTAAAACAATAGAACTACAATATTAGGTTATTATGCCAGACTTGGCGGATCGGTTGGACTACTGATCCTTTGTATGTCTTATCACGTCCGTGGCCGGAGCCTCGGTTGCGATCTCTAGGATAGTTTCTGTCATAGTAGTGGTTACTATCGTCCTGTCTGTCAGTTCCATGACGGTCATTCTCATGACCGTGATTCATGTAACCATTCAGCTGTGTGGCCGGCTGGTACCGGTTTGCACTCATATAGCTGAAATGACAGCTGAATGACGTGTGACATGTAACTAAGAATTAGGGACAATGATTGATGAAAATCGTCTGATGATGAAGCATCTTCTCGTCCAATTGCTTTGCTCTAACGCCTTTGTCTTCGTCTTGTAGGATCTCCAGGTTGTGAACAGCATCCGCATCTCGTAGCGTCTCCGAACGTCAGCAGCATCAACCTTTAGTAACATCTCCAAGTTATGAGCGGCATCAGCAATCTTGTAGGATATCAGCAATTGAAAATACGCCTGAGGTAATTCAGAATCGACTAGCGAATACTCGTGAAGTATTTCAAGTGAAATACACATGGATTTAGGTACGTGTAATACATATGGAATACGGTACATGGAGTACACATGGAATGCACATGAAATGATCGGTATTGGGGTCGATCATTGTCATGATTTAAGGAAAGTATATCGGTTAAACGGTTATGAAAACCATCATGATAACCTGGCAGTATAAGCATAGACATCATTCTGGTTGTATCGAAAAACGTTAATGTGTGGTTACAAAAAATTCAACGATGATTTGCCTGACAATATGATCAGTGAAAACCCACCCATGACTATCATGAAAGCAGAATTCAATGAAATCCAATGTCTTGCATGAAGGCATAATAACAAAAGAGGCGTAAGACGTAATCCACATGAAGACGGAATTATCATGAAGAAACATGAAACGATTTAACATGAAGGAGTGTATAACATAATCAGCATGAAACTGAGTTTAACCATGATAGTATGAAAACATACTTGACTTAAAAACATAATAACTTATGAGGGGACATGAAAAAAAATTTATGCCAGTAAATCATGGGAAAAATTTTTATGCATGAAAAATAGTGTATGAATGTATAATGTAGTTTATAAAAACCTTTATATGTGCGAGGGGACGCCTATGGGTCGGTCCCAAAACAAAAGAAATGGCGAGGGGACGCCTATGGGTCGGTCCCAAAGTTAAAAGTATCGATAAAAGCACATGCGACTAAACAGGGCCAGTCCTGTACCAACCATTACTTAGTCATAATCCCTGCAAAAATGATACATGAAACATGAATAAATGAAACTCATCTGTCAAAACTTATCAGAAAAAAATTTTGTGTGACTAATTATGAACTACTGGGGTTCAATCCACATAGTCACAGTTCACGAGGAACATTATGCATGAAACAATGACACATAACTAAATATGAATGACGGTTGTCCATCCATATTAGTAAAACAATATCGATGAAAACATCAAGGTTAAAACCTCAAGGTGCTGAAAACATCATGGTTAAAGCAACAATGCGCTGAAAACATCAATACGTAGAATAACAACGTTGTCTTAGGAAGCTCCTGGTGACTACCCACTAGTCACAGGTCAAGTTTTAGAGCCTACAGGTCGAAGCCTGGGCTCTGATACCATAATTGTAACACCCCATTTTGATAATGGAATGTCACGCGTAATTATGGCGTGTCATCAAAGCATACAAGGATTAATGTCTAAAACATTACATGACCATAGGGATAACCGGAATCAAACATCGGTTCCCAAACATAAGCCCAAAACATAATAAAGTAAAAGAAATGAATGAAAGACTAAACAAGCATAAGTATATGAAGGCAAAAAGAAAAAGAAGTCTCTAGCAGCTTTCATGTCTCTAGCAGCTTTCATCCTATGCATGTCCTCCAAATGCTCGAGTCTTTCCTAGGGGACCTGCCATTTTGGGACATGGAAAGGAAAGTAACGGCTGAGCAAAACGCTCAGTGAACGGATATAGACATGGTATGAATGACTAAAACATAATAAAGATTTAATAGCAGCGGAAATGTATAAGTCCTGGAAAACCTGGAACATGTTCATAAAACTGGTTTTATAGTTTGAAAAGCCTTATGTTTATCTTACGAAAACTGTTTAACATATTTTACCATTAGCCAATATAGGTCATGAAAATCCACCGTGCATGAATACTTGGAGAGGTGACCTCATCATGAAAATTAGAGGGGTTGCCTCTAATTTAATATACTGGTTTTTGGTAGGAGGGATCAGCTCCTTGTGAAGGATGCAAGACACACACCACATTCACCATGAAATCTTAACTGAAACATGTAACTAGGATGCACCCATACGCCCACATGATAAATATAAAAATATGGCCAAAAGCTGAAGGGACGCCACGAGCAATCACTCCGCCGTGGTGAAGTCATAACATCAGTGCATCTAATGTTATGGTTATGGTACCTGCATAACTAGGTGAAACTGGTCATGCATGTATATGGCTTTTGGTATTCTAATTAAACATAAGCATTTCAAAAACATATAAAACAAATACTGGGAAAACAGTTGGCTGCATACGGGAAATCCTAATAAGGAAAGAATGTCCATACTGAAAGGACGGGAATCCGTACCTTATGTCCAGTGAACGAAGAAGATGAACTGAGGAGAATCCTACTTCGGTATCACTAATGCTACATAAATACATACATGAATAAGTATCTGCTTACTCAATACGTACTGGTTTTATGTCATGTCTTAGCTTATTTTATATGTTCTTATCATGTTTTACTGTTTTAAGTCTTAAACTGTGTTTATCTTATATTATGTCTATTCTGATTAAGTATTTCTGATATTTCATGTATTATTATACTTACTGTGTAATAATAAGTAACTTTCCAAAAATAGCAGGTTTCCTAAAATAGAAAGTTTACAAAAATAGAAAGTTTCCAAAAACAGAAAGTTACTAAAAATAGAAAGTTTCCAAAAATAGAAAGTTTCCAAAAATAGAAAGTTTTCAAAAATAGAAAGTTTCTAAAAATAGAATTACTGCTTAAAATAGATAAGTTTCTAAAAATAGAAAGTTTCCATAAATAGATCAGCTGTCTTAATTAAACAAGTTTCCATAAATAGATTAGCTGCCTGAATTAAATAAGTTTCTAAAAATAGAAAGTTTATATAAATAGATTAGCTGCCTTAATTAAATAAGTTTCTAAAAATAGAAAGTTTCCATAATTAGATATAAGCTGGTTAAATAAGCTAAGTATATAAGCCTAAGTGTTTTTCTGATTATTTTCTAAGTCATAATGATATAATGTATAGTTTATTAATTATTACATGTAATTTAAATAAACTATAGGTTAAAAGTATTTAATTAAAATATATCATGTTTTTAATTAAATAAAGTTCAATACTTAGGTTAAAGCATGTATTATTATCTATTAATAATATAACCTAAGTCATGTTAATTAATTAATTATAACCATGGTTTTTAAATAATTAATTAATTATAATTCTAGAAAATATAAAATACTTAGGTTAATAATTTCATGATCTAATAATTAAATATAACCTAAGTCATGTTAATTAAATTAATCATCTAGCAGCCCCTTACTAGTAAGGGAAAAGGCTAGCACGCAAGGGCTGATGAAAAGCCATCAACTTGTTAGGACTAGGTTTTGGCTTGCCCCTTTCTTCTTATTAGGAAGGTAGGTTTGTAACCCTATACAAGGGGCTCTTGCTGCTCACCCCTATCTCTAAAGGGGCGCACACTCGTTACCACTAAACGACGAAGCCAGGAGCGGAAGGAGGGACTTGAACCCTCAACCTCAGCCTTGGCAAGGCTATGCTCTACCAATTAAGCTATTTCCGCCAGCTACGATAGTGGCGAAGCACTACTGAGCAATTCACGTATCACTTGATACAGACGACTTCTGTTTTTCCGTTGGACCACAGTCTTGACCTCCGATCGAGCTACGAACATGAGTAGGTAGGCGGCTAGGGGGGCGGCAGGGCTACGGCTTTTCAATCAATCTCCTGATGTCATACTTATTAATTTAATTTTTAACATATGATTATAAAATATAATCTTAACATAAACTTTGAACCGGATCTTGACTAGAAACCATGAACCGGACATGAAATCGACACCATACCCCGAACCATTTCGGGGTTCCCTTTGGTTTGCTGCTGCCGTGGGACCCACACCACCAAACCGGGACCATATGGTCTCGGTGGTGGTTTATTAGCCAAACTGAGACCTCCTTGGGGTTCGGTTTAGGCATCGGCCAAACAAACACCCCTAAAAACCTCCGTTTTGATTTACCCCATAAGCAATAACACATTTAGTTCATGTTTTTAATTAGGTTTTTTAAAACATCATGTTCTTATTTAATTTAATAAATCAAAACTAAAGAAAAAGGATTTAAATGATATACCGAATGCGTGGATCGATCAAGGATGAACACACACGAATGCTTGTAATAAATCCAAGGTTAAAATCAAACCGAATCACCCCTCCATGGTGATTGTAGGTGGCGGTCAAAGAGGAACAAAAGGAAGAAGGAAGAAAACTTTTAGAGTTTTTGTTATTTTTCCTGTAATGTGAAAATGACCAAAATCTTTCCTAATTCCATGTTTTAGTAAAAATTAAAATGGGCTTGGCCCATTCCTCCTTCCTAATTTCGTGGTATGGGGCCCACATGGGGTAACCCGTACTTTTCTCGAGTCTAAATATTATAGTGTATTCTCGTGTTTTATCGTGTTCGTGTTTTACGTGTTTTAATTAGTTAGCGATCGTGACTTAATATATGTATTCGTGTTCGTAATAAATATATATACATACGTAATATTAGTTCGTGATAACTATATATATGTAATTAATATTAGCTCGTGAATAAATTACGTTCATGATTTCATGATCGCATGTCCGTGATTAATTATTGTTAAATAATTATTGCGTGTTCGTGCGTAATAAATACTTATCGTGTTCTAACACGTACGTAATACGTAAAATCCTAACATGTAAACGTAATCATACTATAAAAGGAAAGTTTTAATCTAGTACGTACGATCTTAAGGGTACTATTCATGGTAAAAGCATGCGGGTTTTATATAAATACCCTCCTAATGTGTCATTAGGAGGGTGGTTAAGTGGTTAGTTTTTAGTAGTTGTAGTTAAATTTAAGTGTGTTTTTAATTTTTTCTCTCTAGTTCTCTTTTCAAACATATTAAGTGTTTACATTAATCTTGTAATCTTTTGATATTAATCTTTAATCAATCAAGCTTATTTCCTTAATTCTCATTCTACCTTTCTTAATATTTTTCTTAATCTTGATAATCATGTAGTTTTACTTTAATTTTATTAATGGTTTGATTGTGTAGCTTATTTGATTGTGCTTATTGAATTGGTGATCTTAAAAGTCTTTACTAAAGTGCTTATTTTTCTTAATCTTAATGCTTAATAGTTTTTAAAAATAAGTTGTTTTTAATAAGTTTAAGTTTTTATTAAAAAGTGTTTTTTAATTTCTAGCTTATTTAGTGTTTTAAAAGTTTTTAAATTCTAGCTTAATCATCTTTTTCTAAGATCTTTTTGGTTAAAGTTTTCGTAAGTGCTTATTTTAGATTTGCTTATTTGTTTAGTTTTGTGTGATATCCGGGTTCCATAAACCCCTTTATTCCGAGCATAGTAACAATCCCTTTTATTCCGGATAAGGGTCTTTAATCCCTTATTCCGGATAAGCCACGCTCCTCAGTTATTCCGAATAGTGGTAGTTGTGGTATTCCGGATAAGTCTTTGATCAATATTCCGGATAAGGAAACATTTCAAGCATTCCGGATAAGTCTCTCAACAAGGGATTCCGGATAAGTTTTCTTTCATATATTCGGGGATAACAACACTTCTCTTCATCCCGTATAAGCCACTCATTTCAAGTTTTCCGGATAAGCAATCTCTTCATATTCCGGATAAGCGTAGAATTTATTATTCCGGGTAGCCACTCGGACACCGATTCCGGATAAGCTCCATAAGTCCCATATTCCGGATAAGTTACCCAACCAATTATTCCGGATAAAAGTCAAAACGTTATTCCGGATAAGGCTTACTTTGGTTATTCCGGATAGTAGCTAGAAAAGGTATTCCGGATAGTCTTCAGAAGAGGATTCCGGATAAGGGTTTGTATTTATAGTTTTTGAATTTCAATTATTCCCGCCTTTTTACTTAGAATTATTCTAACTTGTTTTGTTTAGTTTAATATTTAAAGTTTACATTTTTATAAGTTTTCATCACTTACTCTTTAATTTTTATGGTCTTTGCTTTTAGTTTAAAATTTCAAGCTTTCATTTTTATTTACTTACTAAACGACATTTTCATTTTTAGCTTACAATAGATAATCAAAACCCTTTTATTTTTTTACCAAGAACAATTGAGCCGCACTTTCTACTGGTAATCAATTCGAAAAGATCGGATTCAACGAACTTTCATACGAGACTAAAAACCTTGTATTAAATGGCGCCGCTGCCGGCCCTTTTCGTTAAGATTAACGGTTTTTAGTGAGAGACGCGTTAGATTTTGGGATCCGTTCATCTTTGAACGTTATTTTTCTTGCTTTAATTTTCAAAAATCGTAAATATATATATATATATATATATATATATATATATATATATATATATATATATATATATATATATATATATATATATATATATATATATATATATATATATATAATTTTCAAAAAAATACAAAAAAAATAGAAAAACATAAAAAACCAAAAATATTTCTTGTATATTTTTCTTTTCTTTTTGTAGGTGTGTATGCGTACTCGTGCTCGTAGAAGAAAGCAGCTCAAGCCGAAGTCATTACTCCACCTATTGTCACCATGGACAATCAACCAATGATCGAGCTTTTGCAATCGCACGTAGAGGGCAACACCGATGCTATTGTCATACCCGAGATTGGAGCCAACAACTTTGAGCTTAAATCCGACTTCATTCAAATGGTCTCTGCTCAACCTTTCTTGGGGCGTTCGCTTGATGATCCTCATGACCATATAAAAAGGTTCCTTCAACTCACTAATACGGTCAAGTATAATGGGGTTTCACAAGAAGTGATTCGCTTTCAACTTTTTCCTTTCTCCTTAGAGGGACAAGCCCGGAATTGGCTTGATTAGGAACCGCCACAAAGTATTCTTACGTGGACGGATTTAGAGACCAAATTCATCAATTATTTTTTCCCACCCTCACGTACTACCGCTTTGCGGAATGAAATCATTACATTTGAACAAAAGTACGGTGAGACATTTAGTGAATCTTGGGACCGTTTTAAGGAACTTCTAAGAAAGTGTCCACAACATGGTTTCACAAAAGTACATCAAATAAATACTTTTTACAATGGTTTAAGCATGAATGACCAAGATTCACTAAATAGTGCTTCGGGGGGGTAATATTTTGGTTAAGTCTTCTAATGCCGTATGGGACATTATTGAGAACAAGTCTAGAGTGCAAACCAAGAGTGTTCGGACTAATGTGGCTAGTGCTAGCACTAATGAGAGCGACAAGAGAATTGATAAGCTTACTTCGCTTGTTGAATCACTTGCTCTCCAAACCGCCAACAATGCCAAACAAATCACTGCCCAAGCTAATGCTTTGAGTCAATTATGTGAAATATGCGGGGGATCTCACTCATACACTGATTTTCCTTCGACTCACGACAATCCGGAAAATGTGTATGCCGCCAACGGTAAATTTTCTACAGGAGGCTATCAAGCACGTCCTCAAGGTGACCGCAATTTGCTCAGCTATCGTTCAAACAACTTTCTTTCACCACCTAGTTTTCCCCCACAAAATCCAAACAACCTCAATCGCAACAATCAAAACCAACCTCGTGCCCCAAATCAATACCAAACCCAAAGAAACCCATATCCACCTCAAAGAAACAACCAAGTTTACCAACAACCCGCTTATCAACCACCTGCCTACCATGCTTTTCCTCCCAACCAACCCACCGCCTTACACCAAGACGTTGAAACTTACATGAGGACTAATGATGTGATAGTTCAAAATCTTCAGCGGGAAATGGCCAACATGAAAGCAGATATGGTGAAACAAGGGAATGATCTTCGAGTCGATATGAGAAACTCTTTGGCAAGTCAAACGAATGACTTAAGGAACATGATGGCTAGTTTCTTCCCAAGTAATCAAGCCTCTGGTTCGGGTTCTCTTCCGAGTAACACCGTTGCTAATCCAAGAGGGGAGATGAAAGCAATCACCACTCGCAGTGGAAAAGGTTTAAAGGAACCCGAGCTTCCTACACCTACACCGGTGATTGTGACAAAGGAAAACGAGTCTACTTCTCCAGTTCCTCCAACTTCTACTTTTCCAATTCCTCCACCTTCTACTTCCACCCCTCCACCACCCAAGGATGTGTGTGAGAATTCCATTCCAAAGCCTTCATCTCAACCCAATATACCTTATCCTTCAAGGTTGAGGAAAGAGAAATTGAAGAACAAGGATGATATTCAGGTTTCTAACTTTCTCAAAATGTTTAAACAACTGAATTTCAATATCTCCTTTGCTGAGGCTCTCGCTCACATGCCCAAATATTCTAAAATGTTTAAAGATCTTCTCAGTGATAAGGAGAAACTTCTCGACATCACTCAGACCCAACTTAATGAGAATTGTTTTACAGTGCTCTTAAGGAAATTACCCACCAAACTTGGTGATCCGGGTCGTTTTCTCATTCCTTGCAACTTCCCTGGGGTAGAGAATTGTATGGACCTAGCCGATCTAGGTGCTAGTATTAACTTAAGGCCTCTAAGCGTTTGGAAACAATTATCTCTACCCGAGATAGTCCCCACACAAATGACTTTGGAGTTAGCTAACCGTACGATTGCTTATCCGGTGGGGATAGCTGAAGACGTCTTTGTTGGTGTCGACAAATTCACCCTTCCGGCGGATTTTGTTGTCGTTGACTACGAGATGGACCCTCGTGTTCCATTAATCGTTGGACGTCCATTCTTGAGGTCCGGTCACACTCTCATCGATGTAGCCGCGGGCGAATTAATCATGAGAGTTGGTGACGATAAAATCGTCTTCAACATGGGTAAACTTTCTAAGCAGCCTTCTGAAAACGAGGGTGTTAATTTCATTGACGTTCTTGATGAGGCTTGTGAAGAACAATTTAAAGACGCTTGTAAAAGTGGTTCTTCTTCTCTACCCATTGTTGAGACTGTTGCCTCTATTGCTCCATCACTAACTCCATTTGGAGAAAGTGATTTCATTTTGAAAGAATTTGAAGCAACTTTGGGAGATGTGGACTTGCAATATGACGATTCTCCCTCCAATTTGAATGAAGACATTCGTACCATTGAGAAACTTCTCAGTGAGGACCATCTTTCTCCACCATCTCCTAAGGATATCTCTATCGATGAACCGAATTTGACTACGCCTTCCATCGACAATCCTCCGGATTTAGAGCTTAAGGACCTACCGTCTCATCTCGAGTATGTTTTCCTTGAAGACAAAAAGAAGTCACCCGTCATCATCGATAAGGACTTGAAAGAAGAAGAAAAATCCCGACTTATCGCCGTGCTGAAAAATCACAAGAAAGCGATTGCTTGGAAAATCTCCGATATTCGTGGAATTGATCCTCACTTTTGCACACATAAAATTCTCATGGAGGACGACTTTAAACCCACTATTCAAAGCCAAAGAAGGGTGAATCCCAAGATCCATGACGTTATCAAAAAAGAGGTTATCAAACTTCTTGATGCTGGAATGATCTACCCTATCTCGGATTCACCATGGGTTAGTCCCGTCCATTGTGTGCCTAAGAAAGGCGGAATCACCGTTGTTCCCAATGAAAACAACGAGTTGATTCCTACTCGTCTCGTTACAGGGTGGAGAGTTTGTATAGACTATCTCAAACTCAATGATGCTACGAGAAAGGATCATTTTCCCCTTCCTTTCATGGGCCAAATGCTTGAACGTCTAGCGGGTAATGACTATTACTGCTTTTTAGACGGTTTCTCTGGGTATTTTCAAATTACCATCGATCCCAAAGACCAAGAGAAAACCACATTCACTTATCCTTATGGAACATTTGCTTACAAACGAATGCCTTTCGGCTTATGCAATGCTCCTGGGACGTTCCAAAGGTGTATGATGGCTATCTTCCATGACATGGTTGAAGAAACTATGGAAGTCTTCATGGATGATTTCTCGGTCTATAGGGATTCTTTCTCTCATTGCCTTGCCAATTTGGAACGCATGCTTAAGCGGTGTGAAGATACTCGCCTTGTTCTAAATTGGGAAAAATATCATTTCATGGTCAAAGAAGGCATTGTGCTTGGACATAAAATATCAAAAGCCGGTCTTGAAGTGGACCGTGCTAAAGTGGATGTCATAGCCAAATTACCTCCACCTTCAACCGTGAAGGGTGTGAGAAGTTTCCCTTGGTTATGCGGGCTTCTATCGTCGATTCATTCAAGATTTTTCTAAAATCGCTCGCCCGATGACCACCTCTTGGAAAAAGATACTCCTTTCATCTTTTCCAAAGAGTGTCTTGAATCCTTCAATCTTCTTAAGGATAAGCTAACTAAGGCACCGGTCTTGGTTACCCCTAATTGGGAGCTACCTTTTGAATTGATGTGTGATGCTAGCGACTTTGCTATTATAGCGGTTTTGGGCCAAAGAGTGAACAAACACTTCCAACCAATCCATTATGCTAGCAAGACAATGACGGGGGCTCAATTGCATTATACCACTACCGAAAAAGAGCTTTTAGCTGTAGTGTATGCTTTTGAGAAGTCCGCCCCTATCTTGTCCTTTCTACCACCATCGTGTATACCGATCATTCCGCGTTGAAGTACTTGTTGACTAAACAAGATTCTAAGCCAAGACTTCTTCGTTGGGTTTTGCTCTTTCAAGAATTCAACATTGAAATTCGTGACAAGAGGGGAGCCGAAAACCTAGCCGCGGATCATCTAAGTAGACTCGAGGATCCTTGGATTATCCAAATCAAGAGATCAATGACTCTTTTCCCCTTGAGGCCTTAATGTCTATCAATCCAAATCTTGATGAAACCCCGTGGTTTGCAGACATTGCAAACTACTTAGCGGGTGGCATTCTCAAGGAAGGGTTAACGACCCAACAAAAGAAAAAGTTCTTTAAAGACATTGAACATTATTTTTGGGACGACCCTTACCTTTTCAAACAATGTGCGGATCTTGTCATTCGTCGATGTGTTGATGGGCCGGCAGCGGTACAAATCCTTGACGCTTGCCACAAAGGACCCACCGGTGGTCACTTTGGTCCCAATTACACCCCGAAGAAAGTATTCGACTCTGGATTTTATTGGCCCACCATTTATCATGACGCTCATGAAATGGTTAAACATTGTGATGCTTGCCAAAGACAAGGCAAGATCACACATAAAGATGAGATGCCTAAAAATTTCATACAAGAATGTGAAATCTTTGATGTATGGGGCATCGACTTTACGGGGCCATTTCCATCATCTAAAGGGAACAAGTACATCCTTGTAGCCGTTGACTACATTTCTAAATGGGTTGAAGTTAAGGCTCTGCCTACGAACGATGCGAGGGTGGTTGTGAACTTTTTGAAGCAGCTTTTTGCTCGATTCGGTGTTCCTCGTGCTATAATCAGTGACCGCGGGACTCATTTTTGCAATGATCAATTCCCAAGAGTCATGGCTAAATACGGTGTCAATCACCGTCTTTCCACCGCTTATCATCCCCAAACTAATGGGCAAGCCGAGATATCTAACGGCGGATTGAAGCGAATTCTGGAGCGTACTGTGGGAGAGCATCGTGCCTCTTGGGTCGATAAATTAGATGATGATTTGTGGGCTTTCCGTACCGCTTATAAGACCCCGATTGGTTGTACACCTTATCGTCTTGTGTACGGGAAAGCATGCCACCTCCCTATCGAGCTGGAACATAAGGCATACTGGGCCTTGAAGTGGGCTAACTTCGACATCAACAAAGCTGACGATCTTCAGAAGATTCAACTCAACGAGGTCAACGAACTAAGGAATGAAGCTTATGAGAACTCGTTGATCTACAAGGAGAAGACCAAGATCATCCATGATGCAAGGATTAAGAACCGAGAGTTCCACGTTGGTGATCAAGTCTTACTTTTTAAATCTCGGTTGAAGATCTTCTCGGGAAAGTTGAAGAGCCGCTGGTCTGGTCCATTCACCGTCGCCAAAGTCTTCCCATATGTCACCATTGAGCTTTCTCAGCCACATGGGCCCAATTTTAAGGTGAATGGCCAGCGCGTGAAGTTGTACTTTGGCGAGGACATCTCTCATGAGATGATTCCATCCCTCACCACGTTTCCCTTGAATTAGTTATGGGTCGAGTCGGGCTCGTGACTCGGTTAACAAAAACAAGCACTTATCGGGAGGCAACCCGTTGATCTATCCTTTATCGTTTTCATAATAAGTGTAGGCGGAGCCCCGTATGTGTTTGTTGTCTTGTTTCTTCTTATGTGCAGGGATTTAAGCTTCAAAGATCCATTCTTGATGACTTTTGACGAACCGTGATTCCGTGTACCCGTCTTCCCGGTTCTATCCTAAATTGTCGTGATTCAATATTTCATATCTTATATGTTCACATTAAATCACTATAGTTATCCTTTCCTTAGCAAGATTTAAACAAAGTGCACAATGTCATAAGTGTAGAGGAGTTTACTCCCACATGCTTAAACATTGAGGACAATGTTTATTTCAAGTGTAGGGGGACTTCTATCGAAGTAAGTGGGCTTTTCCATTAATTTGTCCTCATTTTAACCGGAAAATTTGATTTTTCGACATTTTTAATCTATTTTGGCCTTGTAGTTTTCCTTTGTTTTCGTTATTTACTTTCTTTGCTAAAAATAAAGTTTAATAAAGTGGTTTTAAATTTTTCAAAGTCGTGAATATTTTGACTCAACCTGAGTTTACTTATCTAAGTTTACTCTAGCTAGTATCCTTAACGTGTTTAAGTCAAGTTTTGCTAGGATTTTATATAGGGAACTTTAAAACGCAAAAGTCTTAACTCTCACGGGTTAAGAACAAGAACTTTTCGCAAGTTACTATAATTGATCCTAGAGAGTTGTTTATCAAGGGAACTTTGAAATGCGATTTCTAAACTTGAAAAAGTCTAAAAATTTGCAAGATCCTATAGATAACTCGAAAACCCAAAACTTTGATTTAATTGGCTGAGGTTTTAAACTGTGGAGAACGAGAGACGATAGAGTCAATTATAAGTTTGGTATTCTTTCGTGAATTTATGTGAGTTGATTATAAGCCTATTCTCCCATCACTTGCTAATAAATTTATCTGCAATAAATAAGGTTGTACAGTTTGAAAAGTTACTTAGCTTCTAGCACAAGATCGTTTAAAAGTTGCTCGGTATTAATTAGAGTTCATAGCCAAGGCATAACTTTATGAAGCGGGATGCGAATATTGGCGAGTCTGAAAAGGTCCTAACAAGACATGAGGGCTACATTTTATTGCTAAAGATCCAAAAGTGATGTGAAGAATCATTTATCAAAAATCTATATGAAGGATCGAGACACACGACGAAAAGCAAATACTCCCCTAAAGATCATGGAGAAGTCTATCCGAAAAGACCCTAGCAAGGTATGAGGATAAATAGATCCAAGTCCTAAAAGGAGGCGGATCGTTGTATATCAAATTCCAAAACAAAGATTAGAGAAAAATGAAGAAGTCGTGGTCCAAAGATGAAGAATCTCTCAAACTTTAAGTGAAGAAATTCCTATTATGAAGAGAAGACCATAATTTCAAGAACGTTTCTCAAAGATTTGAAGTATGAAGTTGCTGCCAAATATCGGTCCGAGAAAGGTCTTAAATCGTGAAGCGAGTTATGCCAAGGTATAAACTTTATGAGGTCCTGAGAAGCAGTTTAAAAAGATTTTTTTCCTTTAGCTAACTATTGATTAAATCGTCCTACTTTATTTTCAGCCTAATAAACTATCGAAATAAGTCAAACAATGCATCCTCGTGATCATTTAAGACAATATTAAAATATAAGAGATACACCTAGGAATAAGGGAGTCTAAGTGAATAATTAGGCCACATGAGTTCGTGTTAGTTTGCTAACTTATAATAACAATGATCTCATTTTTAAGCTTGGTATGGGAACGTGAAACTTGAGGATGATGAACATTCATGACAACCTAAAACCCCAATGTACGTATAGGTTCAAACTGCGATTTCCAGAGAAGATAGTTGCGTCAGTCTACCTTTATGGATACGAGATGGGTGCAGCAAGAAGCAGGTGAGAAGGCAGGCAACTCCTAGCTGAGGGTGAGGAACGAGAAGAAGCTCTACCAACGGTTGAGGGTCAAGCAAAGGCCCTCGCTGAGGGCTAAGAGGAGTCTTTGATTTCTTTATTTGTTTTGTTTTTTTTAATTTTCTTAGTGTTTAGTATTTAATAAAGGCCAAGATGGGTTATCTATGATGAAAATATAAACCGTGCTTTGAAATTAGTGCGTTGCATGAGGACATTGCAATGGTCAAGTGTAGGGGATTTAATAAGTGTGAAAACACTTATCCTTTTACCACTTATTTCCAATAATAACAAGACCAAAACGTGTATTTTATGTCGTAAAAGTCGGAATTATGCGTGGTTTGTGTTTTTATTGTGTTTTAGGACCAAAAGATGCAAAATGAAGAAAACATGGGCTCTCACGGGCTTTTATCGAAGAAAAAGACTAAAGACGAAGTCGAAAGATCGAGAATACAAAAAGAACAGAAGTCCAAGGCCTATTCTAAAGATTTATCGAAGAAAAAGTCTAAAGAAGGAAGTTTAACGAAGTCGAAGAACTCAAGTCTAATTATATAAGAAAATTCTAAGACAAGTTCAACTTATATCGACAAATCCCGAGACACGTCGAGAAAGACAAAGAAATTAAATCGGGTCGAGACGAGAAGAAAGAAAGAAGAAAGCTTAAGCACTTAATCTACCCACCTCCTATAAATATCCTCCTAAAGTGTCATTAGGAGGGTGGTTAGGTGGTTAGTTTTTAGTAGTTGTAGTTAATTTTAAGTGTGTTTTTAATTTTTTCTCTCTAGTTCTCTTTTCAAACTTATTAAGTCTTTACATTAATCTTGTAATCTTTTGATATTAATCTTTAATCAATCAAGCTTATTTCCTTAATTCTCATTCTACCTTTCTTAATCTTTTTTCTAAATCTTGATAATCATGTAGTTTTACTTTAATTTTATTGATGGTTTGATTGTGTAGCTTATTTGATTGTGCTTATTGAATTGGTGATCTTAAACGTCTTTACAAAAGTGCTTATTTTTCTTAATCTTAATGCTTAATAGTTTTTAAAAATAAGTTGTTTTTAATAAGTTTAAGTTTTTATAAAAAAAGTGCTTTTTAATTTCTAGCTTATTTAGTGTTTTAAAAGTTTTTAAATTCTAGCTTAATCATCTTTTTCTAAGATCTTTTTGGTTAAACTTTTGGTAAAGTGCTTATTTTAGATTTGCTTATTTGTTTAGTTTTGTGTGATATCCGGGTTGAATAAACCCCTTTATTCCGAGCATAGTAACAATCCTTTTTATTCCGGATAAGGGTCTTTAATCCCTTATTCCGGATAAGCCACGTTCCTCAGTTATTCCGAATAGTGGTAGTTGTGGTATTCCGGATAAGTCTCCGATCAATATTCTGGATAAGGAAACATTTCAAGCATTCCGGATAAGTCTCTCAACAAGGGATTCCGGATAAGTTTTCTTTCATATATTCCGGATAACAACACTTCTCTTCATTCCGGATAAGCCACTCATTTCAAGTTTTCCGGATAAGCAATCTCTTCATATTCCGGATAAGCGTAGAATTTATTATTCCGGATAGCCACTCGGACACCGATTTCGGATAAGCTCCAGAAGTCCCATATTCCGGATAAGCTGCCCCACCAATTATTCCGGATAAAGGTCAAAACATTATTCCGAATAAGGCTTACTTTGGTTATTCCGGATAGTAGCTAGAAAAGGTATTCCGGATAGTCTTCAGAAGAAGGATTCCGGATAAGGGTTTGTATTTCCAGTTTTTGAATTTCAATTATTCCCGCCTTTTTACTTAGAATTATTCTACCTTGTTTTGTTTTGTTTAGTTTAATATTTAAATTTTACATTTTTATAAGTTTTCATCACTTACTCTTTAATTTTTAAGGTCTTTGCTTTTAGTTTAAAATTTCAAGCTTTCATTTTTATTTACTTACTAAACGACATTTTCATTTTTAGCTTATAATAGATAATCAAAACCCTTTTATTTTTTTACCAAGAACAATTGAGTCGCACTTTCTACTGGTAATCAATTCCAAAAGATTGGATTCAACGAACTTTCATACGAGACTAAAAACCTTGTATTAATAAGACTCGACCATTAGGGCATCTCTGCACACAGGTGACCATTGGTAACCCGGAACACTCGGTGACGGTATGGATGGACTTCATGGTTATGCGCTCTCAATGTTCGTTCAACGGGATAATTGAACAACCGGCGCTAAAGACACTGCGCGAGGTACCTTCCACTGCACACGGTATGTTCAAATTCCTGATGCGAAATGGAGTAGTTACCATCCGTAATATAGACACAATCGAAGGAGGTAACAGTACTTCTAGAACCAGCACCAAAAGGAAGCAGGCAGACAGGTGTCAACATAATATAGAGCCCAGCCCACAGATAAGCAGAAGGAGGCGTGTCTCGGAGGAATCCCAGGCGCCAAGCATATCTGTGTGCGCTGAATCGCTACCAGGACTCTCATGGGTCCTCTTCTCAATTGGCTTCGCAGGTGAAGGGGGGCTAGATGCAGGTTTCGTCCTCACGAACAAGGGCGACATAAAAATAACGTACGCATTGCTGTTTGACATTCCCACTACCAGCATGGAAGAAGACTTCTAAGCCCTCATAGCAGGTCTTAGGGTAGAACAAAGAATGGACATAAAGCGCTTGGTGGCCTACACCTACAACCCTCTGGTGGCAAGTAGAGTCAATGGGTCATCCGAGCCACGAGGGCGGATGCTAATCGAGTATACGGAAAAGCTACAAGACATGACAGCACGGTTCGAGGTGTTTGCTATACGAAGGGTTGAAGAAGAGGAAGATGAAATATCAGTGGACATGGACCAACTTTCCACTGTAAACATGAATAAGCCTCCTGGTCACGTTCTCGTCGATTTTATCTTCCACAAAAATGTGAGTGCAAACAGGGAGTCACCAACATGGATAACACCCATTCAAAAGTTTTTGTCACATAACAAATTGCCAAGCAGCAGAAGGAAGGCTAAGCAAATACAGGTGCGAGCTAGGAATTTTCAAATTATCAAAGAGATACTGTATAGGCAAACAGGAAAAGGTCGGATGTTGCAATTCTTAGCACCAGATCAGGCGCGGGCACTAGTAGAAGCCGCGCATAGGAGAGTGTGTCCTTGCGGCTCGGTCACTATGGTAGAGGAAGTCACTCGCTCAGGGTATTTCTGGCCATTTGCACATAAAGATGCCCGCACAAGAGTGGCGCGTTGTCAGAAATGCCAAGTGGACTCAAGACGTCGGACGAATTCTAACATGGTTACTGGCCCACTCTCAACCAAAGGTGCAGTAGAGGGGGGACTATTCTTAAAGCTGGGACGTGCTCTGGGCTCCTTAGCAACATGAATTAGAAATATGGCGCAACACGCGGTAACGCTGCTCCAGACTAAAGGTAACCATCAACAGCAGCACAGGGGGGCAGTCGTCCCCACGACAAGGATAACTTCACTCAATAGGCGATAGCTGCTTCACATGGGCGTACTACCAGCAGCACGAAGCATGAAGCAGCGCGGTCAGACGAAAAGGGGTTCCTCACAAACTAGGATAAGTAAGCATGGCTATGCAGAATCACTACTTGGCCCTACAAGGAATGATTTAAGAGACGACTAGAGTTCTAGACAATATTCCCCTATTGCATAGTTGGCATGGACCAATATCTTGGCTGCTAGCAGCCCCAATAAGGATCCATGTATTTTTTATTTTTAATCGTTTTTTAGGGTTTTTGTTATTTGTTTCAAAACATTTGCAAAAGGATATGAATAAAACACTGCGGTTCCTAGCTAGTTCCGCAGTCCAAATGATGTCTTTCTTTCTCATTTTTAATGCATGCATGCAAGTATTATTTTTTCTATTACATATTGAGCCTTTATATGTACATGTACAATAACGTTTCTAGGCGGAATAAGAGGAATAAGTTTACCCTACTAATTAGACTTGTCACGTAAGAGGGATGCACCCCCAGCGGCGTCGGATCAGGTATCCTCTGTTAGGCAACTTTTCACAAGACGTTGTGGTAAGTATAGCAGTCCTCATACTTTATGACGGATGCGTACAGTGTGCACGCCTAACAAACATGTCATTTTCAATGACATTACTTATGGTAGAAGTGGCATGACCACACGTAATGACTTTTAGACTCACCCATAAGTGCAGAGTCGTACCCTAATGGGCGTACTCATTAACAGATGTTCTCCTTCACCATCTCAGGTGTAGGTGTGGGAACCTGGACACATATATATGTCACTACACATGGGTATGACACAGGACGTTATTATCATTGAGCAAATTATTAATTTACAAGATCAGTTAGCATCAGATACAACAATAACTATGGTGGGGCAGGACAGCCTCTATAGAAGGTCGTTCGTGGATAGCGACCTCTTTAACTTGTGATATTGTGGGTTCTGCGATGTGCGATGATGTGCCCATGCCTCTTTCATATATTGAAGCACACGAGTGTAGTATACGTCAACGGATGGAAGACTCACAGGTACACCGTTAGACCGGCTAGGGTGTGCTAAGCCTAGGCTAATGGCAACGCCTTTGGTGGAAGTGTGATTCTTCTCGGGAACACGACGCACGTGTTGCTTTAATTTATCTTCCAGTGGAACCAGTATTGGAGTGCCAGAAATGTACAAAGGGACTTGTAGTTGGGATAGTTTAGGCTCGCCAGTGGTTTCGGGATCTCCTTCTGTTAGGTCTGCACTATCACTAGGAAGCATAAGGCTTGTCATGGTCACGCTAATAGGGAGATCCGGACCTTTCTCGATTAGATCTATTGTTGGCATTGGGAGGCTCTCTAATCTGCGAAAAGCAGCGTCAAACACCTCCTGCGCGTATTTGGAATAGATCTCGTTTCCCTTCAAAGGACACCTTAGTAAATTTTCTTCGGAAGCATGTTCCATGGCGAGACTGGATCCAACCAATAGCGCGGAATCGTATACATCCTTGATCGCTTTGTCAAAAGGGGGTAAGTTCGTAACACCTTTGGGAGCAAGTGGAAGACCATGTTTTATCAGCCATCGGTTCTCAGCGTGCACTGCGGTGAGGTGCGGATATAGCTCTTCATCAAAATCCGTACTCATATACTTTAGAACTTCTGACTTCTAGGCCATGTTCTTCTGGCAGTTAGTTACAAAATTATTGCAATTCAAGGCAAGGGCATTCGTGCCTTCTTCTAGTTTTGCCATGGCCCATCGGTTATCGTCCTCTTGCTTTGCTCGAAGGCGGCGCTCGCGGTCTATGAACTCAGAGAGCGAGGATTTTTCGTCCTCTAAGTATTGGATATATCCGGCATTTATATTGGACACGACGCGCAAGCGGGTAAATTCGATCTTCGCATTTACAAGCTTTAGGTGTTTCTGTTCTGTAGCCTGGCGGACCTCTTCGTTTACTCGTGTTGACCGCTGGGACAGCTGGGATATCTTCTTCTTCAAATGGGCAGCTAATGTTACTTCTTTGGCGGCAATTGTGTCCAGCTCCTTCATTAGTAGTTCGTCGGACATCTGGTGTAAATGTTGAGCGCGGCCAGGGGGAGTTATGTATTGCAGGAAGTCCCTACAAGCGTCTGCGCCTTCGAGAGCGCAGGAGCGAGTGCATTGCTAGGGGGAGAGTGAATCTGGTGGACTTCGGGGTACCTGCATCCGCCTCGGTCGTGGAAGCAAGAGAGCTTCAAATTTGATGTTTTACGATTATTTGAGGTATGCGAGTTGTTTATTCTTACGAAATACTAAAGAAGGGCGCAGGAAGATACCTTGGTAGTTGTATGTTTTCCCGTGGCCTTGATGGGGCTCCCCACGATGTTGCGTTAGCACGTGGCCTTGTTTGCAATGTTCTCCCCCTTCTTGGAATTTGATGCGTAGGGGAGCACGGTAATTTTTTATAACTTGGCACATGTATGTCCTCTGCAGGTGAGCAGGCATGCGAATCCTCTGCGGCACCATGTTCTTCTTCGTTTCCTTGACTCATTTCCTCTGACGGCGACTCTATGATGCATGGTACGCTTCGAATGGGGGTCGCACTTATGGCGGTTGTCATCTCGGCATTTCCACTAGGTGTGGGAGAAGGAAACTCAAGAGCTACCGTTCGTTGACCAATGCGCCAAAAGTTTTATATCTCGATTAATGTGAAGGGTCAGGCGCGCATGGTCACGGCGCATAGATTTCCGCGCTTCACGAGCTGTGTGTAAGTTAACTCTGCATTCATATGAAGGACGAGTAAGTGTACGTACAGGAATGGTTTTTTCGGGAGCCAAATAAAAAGACACAACCACAAGAAGAAGGGAAAGTGAACGAAATGAAGGTTTCTTACCATGGTCAAAGTCATCAAAGTACTGTGGAAGGTGGTTGGCAGGAAGAATTGGCGTATGGCTCAAACCTAGGGCGTATAGCAGTGTCTCTCGATATTCTTGCATTGGTATCCGGTCAGCGTTGATTGATTCTGCGTCTTCCTCGTTATACGAACCGGCAATAGGGCGTTCGTCCTTTATCATTGTCTTGGGGGTGATGAAATCATGGTCAAATGGAAACACAACCTTGTCTACCCAGAAGAACTTGTCGGTCCACTTCTTCAAGGAATCTATTTTTTTGAATAACCATGAAGTAGATCAGTGCGTTTCGCAAAGGTTATCCATCCGTTCATCCATGTGGGTCTATAGAAGGCGCGGAACAGGTTTATAGTTGGGTCAACATTTTTGAGTAAGCAGTTTATCTCAAAATTTGAGATTTTGGCGCCTCCTATACAATGTAGCTGGGAGAGGTGTATACTATAATAATTTAGTATGTCTATCAGAAAACGGCTTAGAGATATGCAGTTGTTGGAAAACTCAATAAACCTGGTGTATATACCAATTTTTCCGTCAGGAAAGCTCCCAATGTGTGCTTGTGGATCTGGCACAGTCGGATGAAGATCTGTGGGAACGTGGTACTTGCTGGTAAAACAGGAGAGCTCTTGTTCAGATATGCGAGACGTCACATAAAATAGTTGGGCTACCATTTTTGGTTCTTATGGGTATTTTAAGTGTGGGTTAATACTTGGTTTTATCCTTGTATAAAATAATTTCGTTGTCCCAAAGTCTTTTCGAATTGAAAATCGGTCTAATGTGCGACTCAATCGTCTTTTGGTGAATCAAGAGAATGGTTTGGTTTTGATTATCTAATTTTAAACTATTAGCAAGTAATTAAAGTGTCGTTGAGTAAAATGGAAGTTAAAAGATTATTATTAAAATTACAAGTAAAATAAATGCATGTAAACTTAAAGGTAACAATGGAAAAGTACTAGCACACTAAATAAAACTAACACTTGGAAAACTTTCTAGAAATAAAATCTTAGTTAAAAAGTACTATAAGAAAGTAAGAACGGAGTACACCAAATCAAGCCAAAAGAAGCCCCGATCGGAATGTTTTCCGATCGGTTGATCTGAATATGGGTGGAACAACACAATCGGAATACACCAAAAACCATCAATCGGAATATTCACAAAATACACACAATCGGAATACTTGGCAAAACATACTAATCGGAATATTGGGAAAAGTCCACAATCGGAATATGGGAAAGACTAGCAATCGGAATATGGAAAATGGACACAATCGGAATAGCAACCAAATTGGACGATCGGAATGTCAGCAAATAGTCCAAATCGGAATAACCACGAATAACACTAATCGGAATAATACTTGTGTGTGGCAATCCGAAAGACAAGCGAGCTATCAATCGGAATACGCAACAATGGACCAATCGGAAAGACAAAACCCTAATCCGATTGGACTCAATCGGAATGAGGGATGGTAAAGCTGGTCGGAATAGGCTGCAAATTGGAAAGGGGAATTGGGGGCTGCTCGGAATGTAGATCGGAAAGGGGTTTTGAAACCCTTTCCTAAAATTGTGGAATTCGGTTAAGCAAGTGAATAAGCTATATAATGAGCTTATCATAAAACTAACCCGAATCAATGCCTAAACCGGATCAAATAAGCACTCTAATCAACTTATCCGACTCGAAATTAAGCAACTTTTTAGATTAAACAATAAAAACATAAACTTTTTAAGGAATATTTTTATAAAGTAAATAAGCTAATCATAAAAATAAGCCAATAAGCACGAAAGTCTTAAAGCTTAATCAAATGAAAACCTATAAAATAATCAAAAGATTAACTTTTTAAGCACGAAATCAATTAGAACAACACGGATCATATGATAATCGCACCAAAATCAATCTTAAATCAAAGAAAAGTAGAATGAGATTAAGGATAAAAAGCTTAAAATGAACTTGATTAATAAAAATAAGCAATACAAAGTGTTTAATCTTGAAAGATTAAGAAATAAGATGAAATTTAGTGAGAGAAAGTTTAAGACTTTCTCTCTCTAAAACTAGAGAAAACTAAGAAAAAGTGAAAAATTAACTAAAACTCTAACCACCCTCCTAATGACTATTAGGAGGGTATTTATAGGGAAGGTGGAAGGAGTGCATGTGTTGCATCTTCTTTCTTGCTTTCTTCTCGACTCGAATTTAATTCTTCGTCTTTGTCGTCTCGAGATTTGAACTTGTCTTTTAATTTTCTTCTTCTATTAGACTTAAGTTCTTCGACTTCGTTAAACTTCCGTCTTTTGACTTTTTCTTCGATAAATCTTGAGAATAGGCCTTGGACTTCCGTTCTTTTTGCACTCTTGATCTTTTGACTTCGTCTTTTCTCGTTTTCTTCGATAAAAGCCCGTGAAATCCCGTGTTTTCTTCCTTTTTCATAATTTGGTCCTAAAACACAACAAAAACACAAACCACGCATAATTCCAACTTTTACGACATAAATCACACGTTTTGGTCTTGTTACTATTGGAAATAAGTGGTAAAAGGATAAGTGTTTTCACACTTATTAAATCCCCTACACTTGACCATTGCAATGCCCTCATGCAATGCATTAATTTTAAAGCACGGTTTACATTTTTCATCATAAATAACCCACCTTGGCCTTTATTAAATGCTAAACATAAAAGACAGAAATAAGAAAAGAAATTAAAAACTTACATTGGGTTTTGGCGGCCATGAACGTTTATCATCCTCAAGTTTCACGTTCCCCATACCAAGCTTAAAAACGAGATCATTGTTATTATAAGTTAGCAGACTATCACGAACTCATGTGGGCCAATTATTCACTTAGACTCCCTTATTCCTAGGTGTATCTCTTATATTTTATTTTTGTCTTCAATGATCACGAGGATGCATTGTTTGACTTATTTCGATAGTTATTTAGGCCGAAAATAAAGTGAACGATTTAATCAATAGTTAGCTGAAGGACCAAATCTTTTAAAACTGCTTCTCGGGACCTCATAAAGTTCATATCTTGGCATAACTCGCTTCGCGATTTGAGACCTTTCTCGGATCGATATTTGGCAGCGACTTCATACTTCGAATCTTTGAGAGACGTTCTTGAAATTATGGTCTTCTCTTCATAATAGGAATTTCTTCTCTTGAAGTTTTGAGAGATTCTTCATCTTTGGACCACGACTTCTTCATTTTTCTCCAATCTTTATTTTGGACTTTGATATACAACGATCCGCCTCCTTTTAGGACTTGGATCTATTTATCCTCATACCTTGTTAGGGTCTTTTCGGATAGACTTCTCCATGACTTTTGGGGAGTTCTTGCTTTTCGTCGTGTGTCTCGATCCTTCATATTGATTTTCGATAAATGATTCTTCACATCACTTTTGGATCTTTAGCAACAAAATGTAGCCCTCATGCCTTGTTAGGGCCTTTTCGGACTCGCCAATCTTCGCATACCGCTTCAATAAGTTATGCCTTGGCTATGAACTCTAATCCGTACCGAGCAACTTTTAAACGATCTGGGGCTAGAAGCTAAGTAACCTTTTAAATCGTACAACCTTATTTATTGCAGATAAATTTATTAACAAGCGGAGGGAGAATAGGCTTATAATTAACTCACATAAATTCACGAAAGAATACCGAACTTATAATTGGCTCTATCATCTCTCGTTCTCCACAATTTAAAATCTCAATGAATGAGACTCGTGGATGCTTAGCCTATTAAATCAAAGTTTTGGGTTTTCGAGTCGCCTATAGGATCTTGCTAATTCTTAGACTTTTTCAAGTTTAAAAATCGCGTTTTAAAGTTCCCTTGATAAACGAATCTCTAGGGTCAATTATAGGAGCTTGCGAAAAGTTCTTGTTCTTAACCCGTGAGAGTTAAGACTTTCGCGTTTTATAGCTCCCTAAATAAAAGCCTAGCAAAACTTGACTTAAACACGTTAAGGATACTAGCTAGAGTAGACTTAGGCAAGTAAACTCGGGTTGAGTCAAAATGTTCATGACTAAAAAAAATCTAAAACCACTTTATTGAAGAATTTATTCTAGCAATGGAAAAATAACAAAGGCAAATACAACTATACAACTAAGCCAAAATAGATTAAAAATTTTGAAAAATGTCGAAAAATCAAATTTTCCGGTTAAAATGAGGGCAAATTCATGGAAAAGACCACTTACTTCGATAGAAGTCCCCCCTACACTTGAGATAAACATTGTCCTCAATGTTTAAGCATGTGGGAGTAAACTCCCCTACACTTAGGACATTGTGCACTTTGTTTAAATCGTGCTAAGGAAAGGACAACTAAAGTGAATTCAATGTGAACATATAAAATATGAAATATTGAATCACAAGAGTTTAGGATAGAACCGGGAAGATGGGAACACGGTATCACGGTTCGTCAAAAGTCATCAAGATGCTTTTTGAAGCTTTTAATCCCTGCACATCAAAAGAAACAAGACAACAAACATATGCGGGGGCTCCCCCTACACTTATTATGAAAGCAGGAAAGGATAGAACACGGGTTGCCTCCCGAGAAGCGCTTGTTTTTTATTACCGAGTCATGAGCCTGACTCGACCCAATTTTAGTTCATGGGAACGTGGTGAGGGATGGAATCATCTCATGGGAGATGTCCTCACCAAAATACAGCTTCAGACGTTGGCCATTCACCTTGAAATTGGGCCCATTCGGCTGAGAAAGCTCAATGGTCCCATATGGAAAGACTCTGGTGACGGTGAATGGACCAGACCAGCGACTCTTCAACTTGCCAGAGAAGATCTTCAACCGAGAGTTAAAGAGTAAGACGTGATCACCAACGTGGAACTCTCGGTTCTTGATTTTTGCGTCATGAATGATCTTCGTCTTCTCCTTGTAGATCAGCAAGTTCTCATAAGCTTCGTTCCTCAATTCATTTAGCTCGTTGAGTTGAATCTCGCGATGATCACCGGCTTTGTTGATGTCGAAGTTAGCCCACTTCAAGGCCCAGTGCGCCTTATGTTCCAGCTCGATGGGTAGGTGGCAGGCTTTCCCGTACACAAGACGATAAGGTGTACAACCGATCGGGGTCTTGTAAGCAGTACGGAAAGCCCACAGAGCATCATCTAACTTAACAGCCCACGCGGCGCGATGCTCTCCTACAGTACGCTCCAAAATTCTCTTCAAGCCACGGTTGGATATCTCGGCTTGCCCATTGGTTTGGGGATGATAGGCGGTGGAAAGACGATGATTGACACCATACTTAGCCATGACTCTTGCAAATTGATCGTTGCAAAAATGAGTCCCGCGGTCACTGATGATAGCACGAGGAACGCCAAAACGAGCGAAAAGCTGCTTCAAAAAGTTCACAACCACCCTCGCGTCATTCGTAGGAAGAGCCTTAGCTTCAACCCATTTAGAGACGTAGTCGACAGCGACGAGGATGTACTTGTTCCCTTTGGAGGATGGAAATGGCCCCATAAAGTCGATGCCCCATACATCAAAGATTTCACATTCCTGTATGAAATTTTGAGGCATCTCATTCTTATGCGTGATCTTGCCTTGACGTTGGCAAGCATCACAATGCTTAACAATTTCGTGAGCGTCACGATAAATTGTGGGCCAATAGAATCCTGAATCAAACACTTTTTTAGCGGTGTAGTTGGGACCAAAGTGACCACCGGTGGGTCCTTTGTGGCAAGCTTGAAGAATGTCAAAAGCTGCCGGTCCGTCAACACATCGACGAATAATCAGATCAGCACACTGTTTGAATAGATAAGGGTCATCCCAAAAGTAAGTCTTAACATCGTTCAAAAACTTCTTCTTTTGTTGGGATGTTAACCCTTGGATGAGAATACCACCCGCTAAGTAGTTTGCAATGTCTGCAAACCACGGGGTGCCATCAAGATTGAGATTTATAGACATTAAGGTCTCAAGGGGAAAAGAGTCATTGATCTCTTTGTTCGGATGATCCCCTTGATATGGATCCTCAAGTCGACTCAGATGATCCGCGGCCAGGTTTTCGGCTCCCTTCTTGTCACGAATTTCAATGTTGAATTCTTGAAGGAGCAAAACCCAGCGAAGAAGTCTTGGCTTAGAATCGTTCTTAGTCATCAAGTACTTCAACGCGGAATGGTCCGTGTATACGATGGTGGTGGATAAAACAAGATAGGGGCGGAATTTCTCAAAAGCATAGACAACAGCTAAAAGCTCTTTTTCGGTTGTCGTATAATGCAATTGAGCCCCCGTCATTGTTTTGCTAGCGTAGTGGATTGGTTGGAAGTGTTTATTAACTCTTTGGCCCAGAACCGCACCAATAGCAAAGTCGCTAGCATCGTACATCAATTCAAAAGGCAGCTCCCAATTAGGGGTAACCAAGACCGGTGCCTTAGTTAGCTTATCCTTAAGAAGATTGAATGCTTCGAGACACTCTTTAGAAAAGATAAAAGGAGTATCTTTTTCCAAGAGGTGGGTCATCGGGCGAGCGATTTTAGAGAAATCCTGAATGAATCGACGATATAAGCCCGCATGACCCATAAAACTTCTCACACCCTTCACGGTTGAAGGTGGAGGTAATTTGGCTATGACAACAACTTTAGCACGGTCGACTTCAAGACTGGCTTTAGAGATTTTGTGTCCTAGCACAATGCCTTCTTTTACCATAAAATGACATTTTTCCCAATTCAGAACAAGGCGAGTGTCTTCGCACCGCTTAAGCATACGTTCCAAATTGGCAAGGCAAGAAGAGAAGGAATCCCCGAAGACCGAGAAATCATCCATGAAGACTTCCATAGTTTGCTCAACCATGTCATGGAAGATAGCCAACATGCACCTTTGGAAAGTCCCGGGGGCATTGCATAAGCCAAAAGGCATTCGTTTATAAGCAAATGTGCCATAGGGACAAGTGAATGTTGTCTTCTCTTGATCTTGGGGATCGATGGGTATTTGAAAATAACCCGAGAAACCATCCAGAAAGCAGTAATATTCATTACCCGCTAAACGTTCAAGCATTTGGTCCATAAAAGGTAGAGGGAAATGATCCTTTCTCGTGGCATCATTGAGTTTGCGGTAGTCTATACAAACTCTCCACCCAGTAACGAGACGGGTAGGAATTAACTCGTTGTTTGCATTGGGCACAACGGTGATTCCGCCTTTCTTAGGCACACAATGGACTGGACTAACCCATGGTGAATCCAAAATAGGGTAAATCATACCCGCATCAAGAAGTTTGATAACCTCTTTTTTGATGACTTCATGGATTTTAGGATTCACCCTTCGTTGGCTTTGAATTGTGGGCTTAAAGTCGTCGTCCATGAGAATTGTATGTGTGCAGAAGTGAGGATCAATTCCACGGATGTCGGAGATTTTCCAAGCGATAGATCTTTTATGCTTCTTCAACACAGCGACAAGTCGGTCTTTTTCGTCTTCTTTTAGATCCTTTGCGATGATGACCGGTAACTGCTCGGTGTCTTCCAGAAAAACGTACTCAAGATGAGGAGGTAGGTCCTTAAGCTCAAGAGTGGGAGGATTCTCACTAGATGGTGAAACTAACGATGGATCATCATTAGTCACCTCTTTAGGAGAAGGAGGATTCAACGGGTCCTCATTGAGAAGTCTCTCAATAGTACTAATGTCTTCATCCCAATTGGTGGACAAATTATCATACTTAATATCGAGAGGACCCAAGCTAGCTTCGAAGTCATCCAAGTCACTTTCTCCAAAAGGAGTCAATGCTGGAGCAATTGAGGCAACGGTCTCAACATTGGGTAGAGAAGAAAGAGTACTTTTGCAAGCATCGTGAAAATGTTCTTCACAAGCCTCATCGAGAACATCAATAGCATTAACACTCTCATACGAATAAGGTTGCTTAGAAATCTTACCCATGTTGAAGACAATTTGATCGTCACCAACTCTCATGATTATTTCGCCCGCGGCTAAATCAATGAGAGTGCGACCGGTCCTCAGGAATGGACGTCCGACGATTAATGGAACACGGGGATCCATCTCGTAGTCAACGACAACAAAATCCGCCGGGAAGGTGAATTTGTCGACGCCAACAAAGACATCTTCGGCTATCCCCACTGGATAAGCAACCGTACGGTTGGCTAATTCCAAAGTCATTTTGGTGGGGACAAGCTCAGGGAGAGATAATTGCTTCCAAACACTTAAAGGCATTAAGTTTATACTGGCACCTAGATCGGCTAGGGCCATGCAATTCTCTACTCCCGGGAAGTTGCAAGGAATCAAGAAGCGACCCGGATCACCAAGTTTGGTGGGTAATTTCCTTAAGAGCACTGCGGAGCAGTTCTCATTAAGTTGGGTCTGAGCGATGTCAAGAAGCTTTTCCTTATCACTTAAAAGATCTTTAAACATCTTAGCGTATTTGGGCATGTGAGCGAGAGCCTCGGCAAAGGAGATGTTAAAATTCAATTGTTTAAACATTTTTAAAAAGTTTGAAACCTGAATATCATCTTTGCTCTTTTGCTTCTCTTTCCTCAACCTTGAAGGATAAGGTATATTGGATGAAGAAGAAGGCTTTAAGGGAATAGGATCACTCACAACCACGGGTGGTGGGGAAATAGGGATAGAAGGTGAAGGAGGTGGGGAAATTTGCTCTTTTTCCTTGTTCACAATCATCGGTGGAGGTGTAGGAAGCTCGGGTTCCATATAACCTTTTCCACTACGAGTGGTGATTGCTTTCATCTCCCCTCTTGGATTCGCAACGGTGTTACTCGGAAGAGTACCCGAAGCAGAGGGTTGATTACTTTGGATGAGCGAACCAATCATATCACGAAGGTGAAGAGCTTGATTATTAAAAGAGTTTTGCATGTTCGCATTAATCTCATTGCTGTGTTTGGCCATATCATTCCTTAGCTCGGCTCGAATATCGCTCCCTTGTTTCACCATGTCATTCTTCAAGTTGACAAATTGACTCTGAAGATTCGTCACCAGCTCCCGATTAGTCTTCATGAACGTTTCGACGTCTGGACTTACTGCCATCGGTTGATTGAGAGGTGGAGCTTGGTAAGCTTGAGAATTTCCTTGAGTTGGGTATGGGTTTCTTTGGGATTGATACTGATTGTTTGCACGAGGTTGGGATTGATTGTTTCGGTTAAAGCTTTGTTGTTGGTTTTGGTTGGTAGGAGGGAAACCAGGAGGAGCAAGATAATTGTTGGAACGATAACTTAGCAAGCCACGGTCTCCTTGAGGGCGGGCTTGATAGCCTCCCGTGGGATAAGTGTCGTAAGCTGCGTTAACGTTTTCAGAATAATTGCCTTGGGTAGAAGGACAATCGTTATAAGAGTGAGGTCCACCACATGTGTCACAAGAAATAGCAACGGCTTTAGCTTGTTGAAAGTGGTTTGTGGCCATGGCCATGAAATTCTTGTTCATTTCAGCGAGTTGTCGAGAAATTTCAGACATTTTCAGGATTGGAGGTAGTAGAAGAAACATTGACTCTCGAATTGGATCTTGAGGATGCAGATGAATCCCAATTCTTGTGGTGAGTAGTCATGTTTTCAATCAACTCTCGACACTCCTCCGGTCTCCTTTTCATAAAAGTACCACCGGCGGCGGCATTGATCGTGTCACGATCACGAAAAGTGAGACCATTGTAGAAGCTGTCAATGAGAGTGACGGGGAGCATATTGTGATTTGGACAGGGGTCGATCAAATCATTGTACCGTTCCCAAGCATCGAAAAGTGATTCATCATTCTCTTGCATGAATCCACTGATTTGGTTACGAAGGCTAGTGACCATGGATGGAGGAAAGTAGCGCGACAAAAAGCGTTGAGTCATGTCATTCCACGTATGAATAGAATTCTTAGGAAGACGGTGAAACCATTTTTCGGCATTGTGAGAAAGCGAGTGTGGAAAAAGTTGGAGGCGAAGGTCATCCATAGAAACACCGGAGCACTTCATGCTTTGGGTCATGGTAATGAATTTGTCGAGGTGTTTGTTGGCATCATCATCCGGAATTCCACGAAACGGGTTCGTTTGTACTTGTTGGATCATGTGATGCTTCAACGAAAACTCCTGAGCCGTGACGTGCATTGGCGCAATCGGGCCTCCGCGTCCGTTCATGGTGGGTTGGCACAATTCCTCCATTGTGCGTAAATCAGGTAGGAGGACATTGTTGTTGTTGTTGTTGTTGTTGTTGTTGTTGTTATTCAAATTGTGTTGAGGTGGGTGATTATTGTTGGAAGATCTAGTACGCATACACCTGCAGAAGAAAAATATACAAAAAGAGAATATCTATATAATCTTTTTGGTGCAAAACCTTTTGAAAAGAATTGCTTTTAATGATTTTTCAATGTTTTTGTATTTTTGAAGAGTTTTATATTTTTTTTATGGATTTTTGAAATTGTTAAATCAATGAAAATAACATTCAAAAAACGGATCCCAAAATTCAATGCGTCTCTCACTAGAAACCGTTTATCGAGCCGGCAGCGGCGCTATTTAATACTTGGTTTTATCCTTGTATAAAATAATTTCGTTGTCCCAAAGTCTTTTCGAATTGAAAACCGGTCTAAAGTGCGACTCAATCGTCTTTTGGTGAATCAAGAGAATGGTTTGGTTTTGATTATCTAATTTTAAACTATTCGCAAGTAATTAAAGTGTCGTTGAGTAAAATGGAAGTTAAAAGATTATTATTAAAATTACAAGTAAAATAAATGCATGTAAACTTAAAGGTAACAATGGAAAAGTACTAGCACACTAAATAAAACTAACACTTGGAAAAATTTCTAGAAATAAAATCTTAGTTAAAAAGTACTATAAGAAAGTAAGAACGGAGTACACCAAATCAAGCCAAAAGAAGCCCCGATCGGAATGTTTTCCGATCGGTTGATCGGAATATGGGTGGAACAACACAATCGGAATACACCAAAAACCATCAATCGGAATATTCACAAAATGCACACAATCGGAATACTTGGCAAAACATACTAATCGGAATATTGGGAAAAGTCCACAATCGGAATATGGGAAAGACTAGCAATCAGAATATGGAAAATGGACACAATCGGAATAGCAACCAAATTGGACGATCGGAATGTCAGCAAATAGTCCAAATCGGAATAACCACGAATAACACTAATCGGAATAATACTTGTGTGTGGCAATCCGAAAGACAAGCGAGCTATCAATCGGAATACGCAACAATGGACCAATCGGAAAGACAAAACCCTAATCCGATTGGACTCAATCGGAATGAGGGATGGTAAAGCTGGTCGGAATAGGCTGCAAATTGGAAAGGGGAATTGGGGGCTGCTCGGAATGTAGACCGGAAAGGGGTTTTGAAACCCTTTCCTAAAATTGTGGAATTCGGTTTAGCAAGTGAATAAGCTATATAATGAGCTTATCATAAAACTAACCCGAATCAATGCCTAAACCGGATCAAATAAGCACTCTAATCAACTTATTCGACTCGAAATTAAGCAACTTTTTAGATTAAACAATAAAAACATAAACTTTTTAAGGAATATTTTTATAAAGTAAATAAGCTAATCATAAAAATAAGCCAATAAGCACGAAAGTCTTAAAGCTTAATCAAATGAAAACCTATAAAATAATCAAAAGATTAACTTTTTAAGCACGAAATCAATTAGAACAACACGGATCATATGATAATCACACCAAAATCAATCTTAAATCAAAGAAAAGTAGAATGAGATTAAGGATAAAAAGCTTAAAATGAACTTGATTAATAAAAATAAGCAATACAAAGTGTTTAATCTTGAAAGATTAAGAAATAAGATGAAATTTAGTGAGAGAAAGTTTAAGACTTTCTCTCTCTAAAACTAGAGAAAACTAAGAAAAAGTGAAAAATTAACTAAAACTCTAACCACCCTCCTAATGACTATTAGGAGGGTATTTATAGGGAAGGTGGAAGGAGTGCATGTGTTGCATCTTCTTTCTTGCTTTCTTCTCGACTCGACTTTAATTCTTCGTCTTTGTCGTCTCGGGATTTGAACTTGTCTTTTAATTTTCTTCTTCTATTAGACTTAAGTTCTTCGACTTCGTTAAACTTCCGTCTTTTGACTTTTTCTTCGATAAATCTTCAGAATAGGGCTTGGACTTCCGTTCTTTTTGCACTCTTGATCTTTTGACTTCGTCTTTTCCCGTTTTCTTCGATAAAAGCCCGTGAAATCCCGTGTTTTCTTCCTTTTTCATAATTTGGTCCTAAAACACAACAAGAACACAAACCACGCATAATTCCGACTTTTACGACATAAATCACACGTTTTGGTCTTGTTATTATTGGAAATAAGTGGTAAAAGGATAAGTGTTTTCACACTTATTATGGGTGAAGGTAGTATATTTTGTTACGAATGATGGTTCCTACAGTTTTCAACAATGGAGGGAAAGATTTTTTTGGAAAAGTGAAGAAGGTGACTATCATACTACATTTATATACCCTATGGATGTAATGGTCCATATGGCACGTGTCTGTGACGTTTGGTTAACCCTATGGTGTCCGCTGATTACTTCTTCTAACATGATTAAATATTTTTCACGGTTCCCAATAAAAAACTGTGATAGTGGAATATGACATGGATACTTGTTGGATGTCATGGCTGTGTGGTTTTACTTTTTTGATGGGCATCTATGCGAGCGGGCCTTGATGATTAATAGTCTAGTAGCCGCGGTTAGAACCTGCGACCACTAGACTGGGGGGACATGATGACGTATAGTCCCTAGTCGGGCTGGATAGTACGACTCACGGGTACTACCTGCATCCATCATGAATGGATTTGATACTTGTGCGATGTGCGCACATAGCCCATAAGGCCTGGTAAGCCGCTGTCGCACAAAGAGGTTAATTACTTAGCCAAGTCCTCGTCGCAGTACGACAGGATCAGATCGAATATAACTTATATTATAGTTATATTCGCCTAAGGAAAAGGGGATATACACTTGCCTTGGTTAGATAATGAAGATCAAGTTATTTCTAGTCATTATCTTTTCCTTAGGCCGCAAGAACAGGGAGCCCAGCCTGGACTCTCTCGAGTATAAAAGGAACCCCTCCGGTTCCACAAAGGTACGATATACACAATACCCTAAACACTAATATACTCAAACCGATTACTTACTCTCACGCTGGAGACTAATCGTGGGTAACAAAACCACGGTAAGCCTAACGATGTCTGTTTAGTGCGCAGGGTCCCAAAGCAAGTTTCACTTGGTGTGAGAGCCGGAGTCCACAAGACCCCAAATTCAGCCTCTTAAGCTCGGTCTACCCCAACTTTTGCATCAACAGCTGGTGTATGTGTTGTTATGATGCATATCTAAGCTTAGATTGACCTGAAATACACATTTGCTTTTTTAAATTTTGATTTAAAAATTTTAAGGGGTGTTTGGGTTTACCTGTTTATGCTTTGAATGTAATTTTGAGTTATTGTTTAGGGTTGTTTCGTGTTGGTACCTGCTTATTACTTGGTTGTGTGCTATTATCTGCAAGTTTTCAGCTTTTAAACATCAAATCCTATATTATGCTATAACTCACTTGATTTTGCATATTTTGACCTAAGATTTTTGAAACACCTAGAGTGTATGCATGTTTAGGGCTAACAAGTGTTAAATCAAAGTTTGTGTAACCTGTTTAGGAGATTTGAGTGTTTGAAATTGGATTTGTGGTCAAGTATATCAGCAAAGTTCATATTCTACTTGTTCATTGTTCATCAGTAACTTTTTAAGCTTGAATCTTGTTCTAAACTTTGAATCAGTGCATGAAACCAGTTGATTTATGTTCATTTGAATTTATTATATCTGTTGTGTGTATTTGGTTCAATTTGGTTGGCTTAATCTTGCTAAATCTGCTTATTTTGTTGAAAACTACTTATGAACATGTCTGTATCATGTCTGGTGCTTAATTGAATTAACTGTATAAATTGGCTGTTAGAATTTGTGTTCATTTGATTGTGATTGACTCCTTATTACCCACTGGTTATAAGGGTGCCTTTGTGTGCCTTGAATCCAACAAAAATCCACAAAAGACAAAAAGTCAAGTTGGTCAAGCTGTGGCAACTTTTCTCACTGCTGGACACCCAAAACTAGCCCCTGCTAGTGTTAATCTTCAAATAGCTTATTCATAAGCTTTTTTTGCTTATCCAGACTTGCAACAACTTTGTTTTTGTAATCAATCTTCCTTATTTGACCCACTGAACTAATTTGGAGCTTTTTAGGGTTTAGCTTTTAGGTTTAACTAGAAAACCAATTGACTTGACTTTTTCATAAGTGCTTATTTGCTTATTCCAGCTTATTCTTTGTGCTTATTTGAAAACGTTTTGTTGATTTTGCTTAATTAAGTCATTTAAAACCTTTTGTAACAAGAATCAGCCCTTGAAGTGGTCTAGAACTCAAAAACGACTATTTTGTCGTTTTCTGTAGAGAGCTTTTGCTTATTTCAGGCTTATTTCTTGGGTGATGGTTGTAAAATTACCCCTTTAGGAAAAGGGAGCAATAAAAGTGGCAAGTATTAAGTGTCGGTTTAGGAAAACCAAGCACTAATGACCAATTAAGTTCGTTCTCAAGGAGGCTAGTGTGTTATGTGCGTAATGATATGGATTAATTTGTGATTATATCTGAGAAAAGAAAAATAGAAAAGGGATTAGAAGAAAATGACGGTTATGAAGACGGATTAAACTAAGTCTAAAAAGGCGTACACGTAAAGTCGTAAAAACCACCAAAATTAAAATTTTAGCCTAAAAATTTCTAAAAATTACCAAAAATCCCAAATAATATTCTAAGAGTTTACAAAAACTCAAAACTTGCAAAAACCTTTTAATTAATTAGATAATGACTTTTTAATGCTAATTAAAGCCCTAAAAATCAAAATTAATTATTAAAAAGCCCTAAACAAGATTTTCAAGTTTGTAAACCTCAAAAATACTCTAATTAAGCTAAAAACTATTTTTTTAAAATTTTAAAACCAATTAAAACTATTTTTAAACAATTAAAAACTCCTAAAATCAATTAAATCTTAATATAATTATAGAAAATAATTAAAAGACCTAGAAAATAATTGGAAAGTTACAAAAATCCTAATCAAGTATTTAGAACCTTGGAAAAATATAAAAACCTAGAAAATCAGACTTTTAATTTTTAATAATAAAATAATATTAAAATAATATTAAAAATCCAAAAATTATAAAAAATTCTAAAAACTTGCAAACTAGCTTAATTTAACCTAAATAACTCAGAAATGAAAGTGAAATTACCTAAATACCCCTATTAGGCCTAGAAAATGGGCCAAACCCAAAACAGTCCCTTATTGGGCTTAATTAAGGCCCAATAAGAAAAAGTGTTCAAATTAAGCCCAAAAAGCACAGGTTGACTCAAAATTTGATTTTAAACAACTTTTTCCAAAGGCCCAAAAGCTGAAAATGTGAAATAAGCTAACTTATAATAAGCAGCTTATTCTTAATGGGCTTTTTGGCCCATTAAGCCATAAGCAGATGCCATAAGCTAAAATTTAACACACAACCTTCTTTTGACCTAACAAAGACTTCTACAAAAAGAAATTTCAAATAAGCCCACCTAATAAGCCAGAAACAAGTCACAAACTTATTCACAAAACGACAAAATAGTCGTTTTTATGATCTAGACCACCTCAGAAGCTGATTCAAGTTGCAAAATGTTTCTTTTGACAAAACTAAGCTTAAAAACCAAAGACCTTTCAAATAAGCACACTCAATAAGCTGGAAAATCAAATAAGCACTTATGTTAAAAGTCAAACAAGTTGATTTTCTAGTAAAAAGTCAAAGTCAAAGTCTCATAAGCTCCAGTTCACTTAAATGGGTCAAATAATGAAGATCTATCACAAAAAATAACTTGTTGCAAGTCAGAATAAGCTAGAATAGCTTATTGATAAGCCGATGACAAAATTGCACTAGCAGGGGCTAGTTTTGGATGTTGAGCAGTGGAAACTTTTTCCACTGCTTGACTATTTTGACTTTTTGTCTTTAGTGACTTTTTCTTGGATTCAGATTTCACAAAGGCACCCAATTGATCTTTGGATCAAAAGGAGTCAATCACAATCAAAATAACACAATCACTAACACCCAATTGATACAGTTTAATCAATCATTCATCAGACATGATATAGACATGAACAATAAGCAGTTTAGCATTCAAGAGCAGTTTAAGCACAAATCAGCCAGCCAAATTCAACCAAATGCACACAAAAGCTATAATAAACTTCAATAAGCAAGTCTAAACAGGTTTCATGCACTGGTTCAAAGAATTAAGCAAGATTCAAGCAATGAAAGTTACTGATGAACACTAACACATGCAGTTTTCTACTTTTGCTGATGTATTTGACACACAAGCCAATTTCAACACCTCAAATCTTTCAAACAGGTTATGTTAACTTTGTTTAAACCACTTTTATCCCTAAGCATGCATACACACTAGGTGTTCCCAAAATCCTAGGTCAAAACAAGCAGAAACAAGGTCTATATAGCAGATTGATTGATTCAAGTGTTCAAACCCAAAAACTTGCAGCAAAACACTCTCAAACAAAGGTATAGTAGATACAAAGCAATAACAACAACTTCCCTTAACACAAAAACAAATTACAAGCATAAACCAGTAGACCCAAACACCCCTTTAACTTTTTCAAATCAAAATTTTCAAAAGCACAATGAGATTTCATGCCAACCAAGCATCAATTAACACTAAAACAAGTCTAATAAACAGATTCAAGCAAGAACAAGCCACAAAATTCACAAGAACAACAGTTTCATACAAATATCACCAAAAATCACAATTTTAGCAGATTTGGAGATTAAGTATGCAAACCTCATGGATGTACATCCACACCCACGAATTTTGAGCTTATGTGCTAGCAAGAACAAGCACAAGCTTCCACAAAAGCCTGTTAAGATTCAACAAGGGTTAAGCACAATATTATAAAAAGCAGAAACTTGGAAAAACTTGATTAATGCAAACTTGTTACCCCACACTTGATTATCCCCAAGTTATAAGCCTCACCACACCTTAACCAACTCAGTTAGGATGCTATGATCAGCCCTATAGCCCAAGAATTCCAAGATTGGAACAAGACTTAGCAAAATATCAAGAAAATGAGGAAATATGCAAACTTTTGCACACTCCTCTTTTGAAAACAGGTTTTGAACTTTAAGAACTACAAAGCATATAACAAATGAAAGCAGTAAACAAGATTGGCCAATGACTTTTCTTCAAGATTTCAAACTCAATTTCATTAAACTTGAAAATGGGATTTACAGAAACTTGAACAAGGAAAAATCAAAAGCAAAGACTAAATGTTGGAACCCTAAGCCTTTATATAGGCATACAATGAGCTAAGTTACTGAAATAAAACGTGAACCCTAGCTACTTGATCTTCCAAAAATGCCCCTGAGTAGTTTGAACTTTGAGGATCATGTGACTAATTTCTTGGCTGTTTGTGGAGCTGGTAAGCATGTAAAGTTGATCAAAGGTCTCCAATAAGCTTAACTTTCAAGCTTTGTTGTGGGACGTTGGATGAGGGCCTACTGTTTTGGCATCTTCTCAAAAGTGAAAAAGCAGGGGAAACATGTGACTTGGTTGGTGATGTGGCAAGCTATTTGAAAGTTGGGATGTGATTAAGGTCACCTTAATTATAAATCTACACTTAATCAAGGCCTAATTATGACAGGATTAAGAAAACCCAAATCGGCTTAAGAACACCAAGAACATGTTTTTGATCTGTTTTTGTTTTTTAAATAAGTGTTAACCGCCTAATTTAAATAATTAATTAGTTGTTAGTTATAACAGATTGTGAGTGGGAAGTGAGGTGGAGTTTTGGTGGGTTGTGATTGGAGGAGAGGGGTGAGTGGGACACGTGGGAGATGCTGGTTGGTCTAGGTTAGAATCATGCCTGGCCAGCTTTGGTCCTTCACTTCCTTTCTTCTTGTCTTTTCAATATAAAACCCTATCAACGCCCATATTAGTCTTATCAACTTTTGACATGTTTTAATTTTTGGCCCAAAAACTTTTGCAAAATGTATTCAGGGGTATTTCTTGCCATAATTGAATTCTTCAAGGGCTGGTTTGGTATTTTCTTCAATGTTAATGGTCTAGACTTGTATGGTTGACATTTTGGCGGACTGAAATTGCCAAGTCTTGATGATTGAGGGACCATTTTTGCCAAATGTTGAAAGTTGAGGGTCCTTTTTGTAATTTTGGATTTTTCAAAGGACCAAACTTGTCATTTCTTGTACTTTGAAGGACTTCATGATGTATTTGACTTTGTGGATGATACTGGTTGACAATTTAGCTTTGTTGAGGGGCTAAACTTGCCAATTCTTCAAAGTTAAGGGCCCTTTTTGTAATTTTGACAAACTTTAGGGACCAAACTTGTAATTATGAGGATACAAGGGTATAAAGTGTCAATTATTCATAATTGGAGGACCCTTCTTCATAATTCTTCAAATCTTCAAGGGTTGATCTTTTTGGAAAGTCTTCATTAGGGCTTGGTTCATTGTGCGGCTTTGTTTCCCGTGTTCGTTTTTGCATGATTCTTGTGATCTTTTTTCATTATCTCAATATCCGTACCTAAAATACACAAGCAACAAACACAAGCATATATTTGGGTATTTTGATGAGATTTAATACATTTTAAGCCCTATTTGGAAGATGAGACTATGTATAAAAGCAGTCTCATCACTCCCCCATACTAAACCATTGCCGTGCCCTCACGCAATGCTAGAATAAAGTATCAAAGCATCTCCCAAATTCATTTTATTCACTTTATTGAACGATAAACTAGCTACACTATTACTATTACTACTACTACTTGTGTTATAGACATAATGTATGATTTTCATCGCAAAATGGGACGTTTAGGTTCATAGAATAAGAACACGTGAATGCTTCGTTAGAAATAATTTCATCGTCCTCGATTTTCACCCCAATTCCATGCTAAGCGTGCAACGAGATCATTGTCATTATAAGTTAGTAATGCTAACACTACTCATATCCCCTAATCACGTACTTATCCTCCCATTATTCCTAAGTTGTATCTCTTATATTTTATTTTGTCTTGAATGTTTCACGAGGATACATTGTTGACTTATGCGATAATAGAGATTTAGGTCTAAAAATAGAGTCCTAACGGTGTAACTAAGACCATCAAATCAATAACCCCTCCTAATAGACAACGATGTTAAAAAATTAAGTTGACAAGAAGAATCGATAAACACGGTTTTATAACGGTTTTGAACATGAGACTTATTACCAAGACTTTTATACGCCCCCTAACGGAAGGGCCTTATTATCTTTGGTTTACCTCCATCTTTTATTCAACTTCGCCATTAAGCTTTTATTATGACTTCGGTCTTGCCTTGCCTTTTTTTATCCGCCTCATCGGTGGTTTTATTAGCCAAAGACGTATATCCTCACGCTAAGGCGAATTTTGGATCCTTAAAGCTTCGAAGATTAAGGCTTGATTCACTTTCAATTTTTGCATAGATTTTAGGCCTTGTGGGGCTTCAAATTGTTTGCTAGATTTAGGTGAGCACTTGAAATCTTATTATTGGGTGAAGCTTTCGATTATTGGGGTGCCAATACTTCAAAACCGTGACGCTGGCGATACCTTAATGTCTTCCTAATTTAATTACACGGAAGCTACTAGAAAAGACTAGAAACCCAACAATCCCAACTAAACCGCTAAGTCAATATTTATTAAGCAAAAAATATTTACATGCGAAGGGAGAATAAGCAAACAACGAGAACACATGAGTTTTTGAAAGAATACGAGTACTCTACGTTTAGCATAGTAACTTATAATTAACTCTATCATTTCCCGTCGTCATTTAAGAGACTTAGCCTAATGTGTAGTTAAGGAATCAAAGCTAAGTGCTCAACACGCACGGTCGAGTAAAAAATTACTCTTATTCTTGCCATCAGAAAACCTACATTCGTGTCTTCAAACACTTATAAAACATGAGAAAATTTTAAAATTTGGCCATTTTTAGCCTTATTTTGCAACAAAAATGATAAACAAAACGATAAACTTTGGAACGCGTGAAGGTTTGGCAAGGCAAGTATCTATTCACCCCCCCCCCCATACTAAAACTAAACATTGTCCTCAATGTTTCGAGTCTAGGGGTGCAAAAACCCCCATACTAGAGACGTAGTCGAATGCCTAATCTAGCATGGAAAGAGTGTAACCAATAAGTAATAGCCGTTTATGAAGTGTGCTAAAAACCTAAGGTTAGAACATCAAAGGATATATCATGGATATTGAGAAATGTCTCCAAAACAAACGATCGAGTGCCCCCATAAAACGAACACGAGAGGCTCCAATCGTGAAGATCATGATCTAAAAACCACATATCACAAACAACCACGGAACAAAGGTTGGAAGGGCACAAATCCCCACACGTAAGCTACATTAGAAAGCGATAATATGTACATAGGATAAGCATGGGACTCCCCCACGAGGCTCCTCGTTTTTGATTACTGAGTCATGAGCTCGACTCGATCCCCTCAATACTAATTATCATTGGGGAAGGTGACTTGGTCGAGGTAGTTCAAGGATGGAATTTCCCCACCAAAGTAGTGCTTCAACCTATGTCCATTCACCTTGAAGTTAGGACCATCATCTTGAGCTAGCTCGATGGTCCCATACGGAAATACTTGAGTCACGGTGAATGGACCGGACCAACGGGATTTCAATTTACCGGAAAAAATTTTCAATCTTGAATTAAAAAGCAAAACTTGATCCCCAATGTTAAAAACCCGGTTTTTAATTTTTGAATCATGCAACTTTTTAGTTTTCTCTTTATAAATCAATGAATTTTCGTAAGCAATATCCCTCAATTCATCCAATTCATTTAATTGCATTTTCCGGTGTTTTCCCGCGGTCTCCATATCATCATTACAATGCTTTAGGGCCCAATAAGCCTTGTGTTCTAACTCGATAGGCAAATGACAATTCTTTCCATACACAAGCTTATAGGGAGTGCACCCAATGGGCGTCTTATGAGCGGTCCTAAAGGCCCATAAAGCATCGTCCAACTTATCCGACCAAGTTTGTCGGTTTTCTCCTACGGATCTCTCCAAGATCCTCTTCAAAGCTCGGTTTGAAACCTCGATTTGCCCACTCGTTTGTGGGTGATAAGCCGTAGAAAGACGATGTGTAACCCCATATTTCGTTAAGACTCTTTCGAATTGGTCATTACAAAAATGGGTTCCACGATCGCTTATGATCGCACGAGGGGTTCCAAACCGAGCAAACAAGCTTTTCAAGAACTTAACTACCACACGAGCATCATTAGTGGGCAAGGCCTTCGCCTCCACCCACTTAGATAGGTAGTCAACCGCAACAAGGATGTACTTATTACCACGAGATGATGGGAACGGCCCCATAAAGTCTATACCCCAAACGTCAAAGATCTCACATACTTGAATGATATTTTGTGGCATTTCATCTTTTTGTGAGGCTTTTCCTTGTCGTTGGCATGCATCACACGACTTCACAAGAACTTGTGCATCTCGGTAAATAGTAGGCCAAAAGAAGCCGGCATCAAACACCTTCTTAGCCGTGAGATTAGCACCGTGGTGACCACCCGTGGGTCCCTCATGGCAAGCTCTAAGGATGTTAGAAGCTTCGGTGCCAAAAACACAACGTCGGATGATTTGATCCGCACAAGTTCTAAACAAGTAAGGGTCGTTCCAAAAGTAGAACTTGACGTCACGAAAGAGTTTTCGTTTTTCTTGAGTCGTCATACCCTTAACGATGAAGTTACCCGCATGGTAATTTGCAAAGTCCGCAAACCATGGGGTAGAAGAATCAAGCTTAGAATTCACTACACCAAGTGTCTCGAGCGGAAATGTTTCGGTGATTTCCTTAGGCTCGTAAACACTTTGGTGAGGATCTTCCAAACGAGAGAGATGATCGGCCGCTAGATTCTCGGCTCCTTTTTTGTCAACGATGGTGTGATCAAATTCTTGAAGGAGGAGAATCCAACGAAGTAATCTCGGCTTAGCATCTTGCTTTGCCATGAGATACTTAATAGCCGAATGGTCCGTATACACTATGCATTTTGTCAAGACGAGATAAGGTCGGAATTTCTCAAATGCATACACCAAGGCAAGGAACTCCTTTTCCGTTGTAGTGTATTTAAGTTGAGCCTCGGTCATCGTCTTGCTAGCATAGTGAATAGGCAAGAAGTGCTTATCATGACGTTGCCCCAAAACGGCCCCAATAGCGTAATCACTTGCATCACACATAAGTTCAAAGGGGAGGTTCCAATTGGGAGCAACAAGAATGGGAGCTTCGGTAAGTTTCCTCTTAAGGATCTCAAAGGCTCGTACACAATCTTCGTCAAAGACAAAACGTGCCTCTTTTTCAAGAAGATGTGTAATGGGTCGAGAAATCTTTGAAAAGTCCTTGATGAATCGACGATAAAAGCCCGCGTGGCCTAGGAAACTCCTAACTCCCTTGACGGTTTTGGGATGAGGTAATTTGGCGATGACGTCTACCTTAGCTTGATCTACCTCAATCCCCGCTTTCGAGACCTTGTGCCCTAAGACGATTCCACTCTTAACCATAAAATGACACTTTTCCCAATTGAGCACAAGGTTGGTTTCCTCACAACGTTTCAACATTCTCTCTAAGTTCGACAAACACGAAGTGAAAGAATCACCAAACACGGAAAAGTCATCCATGAAGACTTCCATCGTCTTCTCGATCATATCATGAAAAATAACCATCATGCATCGTTGAAAAGTTCCCGGTGCATTGCAAAGTCCGAATGGCATTCTACGATAGGCAAACGTTCCATATGGACACGTAAACGTAGTTTTTTCTTGATCACGAGGATCGATGGGAATTTGGAAGTAACCGGAAAAACCATCTAAAAAGCAATAGAAATCGTTTCCCGCAAGACGCTCCAACATTTGGTCCATGAAGGGCAAGGGAAAATATTCTTTTCGAGTGGCTTCATTCAACTTTCGATAGTCAATGCACACTCTCCATCCGGTCACGAGTCTAGTGGGAATCAACTCGTTGGCATCGTTTGGCACAACGGTCATCCCTCCCTTTTTAGGGACACAATGGATAGGACTCACCCAAGGGCTATCGGAAATAGGGTAAATCATTCCCGCGTCAAGGAGTTTAAGGACCTCCTTTTTGATGACATCGTGAATTTTGGGGTTCACCCTCCTTTGACTTTGGATTGTTGGCTTGAAATCTTCCTCCATTAAGATTTTGTGGGTACAAAACTTGGGATCAATCCCCTTAATGTCGGATAACTTCCACGCAATCGCCCCTTTGTGAGCCTTTAGAACATCAACAAGTGCGGTTTTTTCATCATTCGAAAGATCCTTCGCAATAATAACCGGCAACTTGTCGTCCTCCTCCAAATAGACATATTCGAGGTGAGGAGGTAAATCTTTCAACTCGAGGATAGGTGGTTCCTCAAGTGAAGATTTGGGCTCGATACTCATAACCTCCTCGGGTGGAGGAAATGGGAAATCGTTGAGAAAATCCTTGATAATCGAGAAGTCCTCATTGTTGTCGAGGTCTTCGTCACAAGTACGTGGAACATTGCATTCTTCCAACGTAAAACCACCACCTTCAAATAGAGTGAAGGTTGGTGTCGAATTATCAAGAATTGGATCTAACATAGTGGGATTGCCACTAGTTTCTTCATCACCAAAACCTAGAACTTCTTGTGAAAATTCCTCGCAAACCACGTCAATCATATCAACGAGGTTTATGGTTGCAACAGAATAAACATGAGAAATTTGAGAGTTTTGAGTTGCGTTTATAACAAGCTCCTCGTCGTTGAAACGTAAGGTGATCTTTCTAGCATGCACATCGATCAAAGCCATAGACGTATCTAAAAACGAACGTCCTAAAATGAGAGGAACTTGAGGATCCGTGGGGATATCAACAACAATGAAGTCTACGGGATAGTAGAACTTCGCCACTTTCACAAAAACGTCTTCCGCCAAACCACATGCGGGAATTGTGGAATGGTCGGCCAACTCGATAGACATTAGTGAAGGAGTAAGATTAGGAAGATTGAGCGACTTGAAGATTGCAAGTGGCATCAAGTTAATGCTAGCACCAAGATCGGCCAAGGCGAAGCATTCTTCCATGTCTTGGATTGCACAAGGGATCAAAAATTTACCGGGATCACCGACTTTTTGAGGTATGCGATTAAGATAAACCGACGAACAACTAGACAATTGGTGCAATTTCTCCTTGTTGTTCAACATACTCTTAAAGTTAGCGGAAAATCGAGGCATCATGACCAAAGCATCGGCGAAACTCACATTAAGGTGCAAATCACGAAACATTTTCATAAAAAGCTCAAATTGGTAATTGTCGCGCTCTTGACGTTTCTCCTTCCTAAGTCTCGATGGATAGGGCAAAGGTGGTGTGGGTTGAGGCATAGTAGGCATAGCCTTTGGAATCTCGGGTTCCAATGATGGTAATGGGTCAACCGTAGGTGTGGTATGAGTGGTACTTCGTGGGATTGGGACATGCTCCTTTTGGACCACCACCTCGGGTTCTTCCTCAATTGCCTCCTCCGTAGGAGCAATTGGTTGAGGAATCGGCTCCTTAAGTGTCTTACCACTACGTGTGGTAATTACTTTCATCTCACCCTTAGGGTTGGATATGGTGTTACTAGGAAGACCACTTGACGACGGTTTACACATTATTGCCTCAAACATAGACGAGATTTTATCTTCAAAATTAGATTGCCTCAATACGGCTGCGGTTTGCCTTTTCTCGGCCTTAAGCATCTCTTGTTTAATCTCATGTTGCCCTTGTTCCATTTTTTGTTGGTTTTGTTGCAACCTAGTGACATTTCCTTCCATCTTATTGGTGTGGATTTTAAGTTCATTAGCTAACTCATTTTTCAACTCTTTCTTCAAGTCGTTTTTAAACTCGGATCTTAGGCTAATGATTTCTCTTTGAATATTGTCAAACCTAGCATCATTCCCACTAGCATATTCAACAAACTCACTTGGAAGATCTTTCAATGTTTGCAAACTTTTGTTGTTATTTTGAAAATCATTTTTGTTTGAAACTTGATTATTAGCCCCTTGATTCCCATAGTTTCCCTTGTTGTAATTGTTCTTAAAACCAACTTGATTGTTGCGATAGTTGTTAGCATTTTGATTTGTTCCAAAACCCGGTGGAGTCATTTGATTAGAGCGGGAAACTTGACCGTTTTGGTTGTAATTTCCCGTGGCCGCGAAGGCACTCGAAGTGTTACCACCGTTGGTAAATACACTCGGAGAAATCATGACCTCCACCACAATACATGCAAGAAACCTCAACCGCTTTAGCCGTAGCGGGAGCACTTGGTTCACCAACTTTAAACTCAATCAAAAGTACTTTCAACTTATCAAAAATCTTTTTTTCCAAGTTCGCCTCAATTTGGCAAGCATCGATGGTATTAGACAAAGAAGGTGAAGCCGAAGACGAAGCCTTACGAACACTAGACGTGCTACGAGGACTATACACCTTAGATCTATTTTCAATTATCACCAAAGCTTCCTCAACCGTTTTACACAAAAAATTACCACCCGGGGCGGCATTCAAATAATCCCTTTCATGATCATTAAGTCCATTGTAAAACGTGTCAATTTGATGCAAATCGGAAAAACCGTGATGAGGACATTCATGTAACATTTCCTTAAACCTATTCCAAGCCGTTGAAAAACTTTCATTAAATTCTTGTGAAAACTTTGAAATCTCGTTTTTCAAGTGCGTGGTCTTAGAGGGCGGAAAAAATTGGTTCACAAACTTAGATTCGAGATCCTTCTACGTCAATATAGAATTGGGTGGCTCTTTCTCTAACCAAATTTTAGCGGGCTCCGCTAAGGAATACGGAAAAAGCATCATCTTAATTGAGTCGTTAGAGACATCCTTAAACTTGCAAGTAGCGGTAAGACGATTGAATTGGCGGATATGGTTGTGAGGATTGTCCTTCTCATCACCACGAAATTTGTTGTTTTGAATCATGGACAACAAACCCGTTTTCACCTCAAAATTCTCCGCAAGGATTGCGGGAATCACAATAGCCTCTCCATAACCCTCGGTGGGTGCTTGAAGTAACTCCATCATAGTTCGATTCGCCATGGTTGGTGCTTCTCTTACAATGGGTTCGTCAATAGGAGACTCCTCACTAGAATTGTTGGGAGTGGGAGTTTTGTTCTTTCGTTTACGTGCACGTCTTGCTTGATTTCGAGTTAGCATAAACGTCACGTACAACGAGGGGATGAGCAAAGAAGATTCTTTTTGGTGTTTTGTATTTTTTCAATTTTTTTTTTGGTTTTTGATTGTATTAACCTTTTTGGAGATTGGTGAAATGTATTAAGTAGACAAAAATCTACAAATCTCCTCCTTAATCAAATCTCTTGATTAACGAAGCCTCAATGAATGAAAACGATCACGTGGGGTGAACGCCTTCGATGACTTTAGAACGATGGTGGAACACCAAATCGTTCAAGAGGGTTTAATCAATGGAAACCAAGAAAATATATATGATACTTAGTAATACTTTGGGCGACAAAACCCTCGATTCACTCTCACAATCAAATACTCACAAGCAAGCGGGGAAACGAGGCGGCGCGAAGCACTTAAGAGCCTTTTTCCTTAGGATATATTTTATAATATCCGCCTTATACCCACCTTATAGTTTGTATTTTCAAGATTAAGCTTCACGAAAATATTTATCTATTTTTGCCTTTTTCTTTGGTTTGAGATTCGAATACAATGATTGGGTAATGACCTCCCAAGTCAAGGTTGTGATTTCTCACGTATTGGAGTACTTGTGTATTTATTGTTCTACGTATACAATATAGTAATAATATTCACACAAAAACCGAAAAAACGATAATACGTATTAGTAGAGTGCTACTAATACAAATACTAATTATGGTTAGTATAAAAACAACAATGCCAAATCAAAACACAACACGCCTCCCCGGCAGCGGCGCCAAAATGATGGTTGTAAAATTACCCCTTTAGGAAAAGGGAGCAATAAAAGTGGCAAGTATTAAGTGTCGGTTTAGGAAAACCAAGCACTAATGACCAATTAAGTTCGTTCTCAAGGAGGCTAGTGTGTTAGGTGTGTAATGATATGGATTAATTTGTGATTATATTTGAGAAAAGAAAAATAGAAAAGGGATTAGAAGAAAATGACGGTTATGAAGACGGATTAAACTAAGTCTAAAAAGGCGTACACGTAAAGTCGTAAAAACCACCAAAATTAAAATTTTAGCCTAAAAATTTCTAAAAATTACCAAAAATCCCTAATAATATTCTAAGAGTTTACAAAAAATCAAAACTTGCAAAAACCTTTTAATTAATTAGATAATGACTTTTTAATGCTAATTAAAGCCCTAAAAATCAAAATTAATTATTAAAAAGCCCTAAACAAGATTTTCAAGTTTGTAAACCTCAAAAATACTCTAATTAAGCTAAAAACTATTTTTGTAAAATTTTAAAACCAATTAAAACTATTTTTAACCAATTAAAAACTCCTAAAATCAATTAAATCTTAAATTAATTATAGAAAATAATTAAATGACCTAGAAAATAATTGGAAAGTTGTAAAAATCCTAATCAAGTATTTAGAACCTAGGAAAAATATAAAAACCTAGAAAATCAGACTTTTAATTTTTAATAATAAAATAATATTAAAATAATATTAAAAATCCAAAAATTATAAAAAATTATAAAAACTTGCAAACTAGCTTAATTTAACCTAAATAACTCAGAAATGAAAGTGAAATTACCTAAATACCCCTATTGGGCCTAGAAAATGGGCCAAACCCAAAACAGTCCCTTATTGGGCTTAATTAAGGCCCAATAAGAAAAAGTGTTCAAATTAAGCCCAAAAAGCACAGGTTGACTCAAAATTTGATTTTAAACAACTTTTTCCAAAGGCCCAAAAGCTGAAAATGTGAAATAAGCTAACTTATAATAAGCAGCTTATTCTTAATGGGCTTTTTGGCCCATTAAGCCATAAGCTGATGCCATAAGCTAAAATTTAACACACAACCTTCTTTTGACCTAACAAAGATTTCTGCAAAAAGAAATTTCAAATAAGCCCACCTAATAAGCCAGAAACAAGTCACAAACTTATTCACAAAACGACAAAATAGTCGTTTTTATGATCTAGACCACCTCAGAAGCTGATTCAAGTTGCAAAATGTTTCTTTTGACAAAACTAAGCTTAAAAACCAAAGACCTTTCAAATAAGCACACTCTATAAGCTGGAAAATCAAATAAGCACTTATGTTAAAAGTCAAACAAGTTGATTTTCTAGTAAAAAGTCAAAGTCAAAGTCTCATAAGCTCCAGTTCACTTAAATGGGTCAAATAATGAAGATCTATCACAAAAAATAAGTTGTTGCAAGTCAGAATAAGCTAAAATAGCTTATTGATAAGCTGATGACAAAATTGCACTAGCAGGGGCTAGTTTTGGATGTTGAGCAGTGGAAAATTTTTCCACTGCTTGACTATTTTGACTTTTTGTCTTTAGTGACTTTTTCTTGGATTCAGATTTCACAAAGGCACCCAATTGATCTTTGGATCAAAAGGAGTCAATCACAATCAAAATAACACAATCACTAACACCCAATTGATACAGTTTAATCAATCATTCATCAGACATGATACAGACATGAACAATAAGCAGTTTAGCATTCAAGAGCAGTTTAAGCACAAATCAGCCAGCCAAATTCAACCAAATGCACACAAAAGCTATAATAAACTCCAATAAGCAAGTCTAAACAGGTTTCATGCACTGGTTCAAAGAATTAAGCAAGATTCAAGCAATGAAAGTTACTGATGAACACTAACACATGCAATTTTCTACTTTTGCTGATGTATTTGACACACAAGCCAATTTCAACACCTCAAATCTTTCAAACAGGTTATGTTAACTTTGTTTAAACCACTTTTATCCCTAAGCATGCATACACACTAGGTGTTCCCAAAATCCTAGGTCAAAACAAGCAGAAACAAGGTCTATATAGCAAATTGATTGATTCAAGTGTTCAAACCCAAAAACTTGCAGCAAAACACTCTCAAACAATGGTATAGCAGATACAAAGCAATAACAACAACTTCCCTTAACACAAAAACAAATTACAAGCATAAACTAGTAGACCCAAACACCCCTTTAACTTTTTCAAATCAAAATTTTCAAAAGCACAATGAGATTTCAGGCCAACCAAGCATCAATTAACACTAAAACAAGTCTAATAAACAAATTCAAGCAAGAACAAGCCACAAAATTCACAAGAACAACAGTTTCATACAAATATCACCAAAAATCACAATTTTAGCAGATTTGGAGATTAAGTATGCAAACCTCATGGATGTACATCCACACCCACGAATTTTGAGCTTATGTGCTAGCAAGAACAAGCACAAGCTTCCACAAAAGCCTGCTAAGATTCAACAAGGGTTAAGCACAATATTATAAAAAGCAGAAACTTGGAAAAACTTGATTAATGCAAACTTGTTACCCCACACTTGATTATCCCCAAGTTATAAGCCTCACCACACCTTAACCAACTCAGTTAGGATGCTATGATCAGCCCTATAGCCCAAGAATTCCAAGATTGGAACAAGACTTAGCAAAATATCAAGAAAATGAGGAAATATGCAAACTTTTGCACACTCCTCTTTTGAAAACAGGTTTTGAACTTTAAGAACTACAAAGCATATAACAAATGAAAGCAGTAAACAAGATTGGCCAATGACTTTTCTTCAAGATTTCAAACTCAATTTCATTAAACTTGAAAATGGGATTTACAGAAACTTGAACAAGGAAAAATCAAAAGCAAAGACTAAATGTTGGAACCCTAAGCCTTTATATAGGCATACAATGAGCTAAGTTACTGAAATAAAACGTGAACCCTAGCTACTTGATCTTCCAAAAATGCCCTTGAGTAGTTTGAACTTTGAGGATCATGTGACTGATTTCTTGGTTGTTTGTGGAGCTGGCAAGCATGTAAAGTTGATCAAAGGTCTCCAATAAGCTTAACTTTCAAGCTTTGTTGTGGGACGTTGGATGAGGGCCTACTGTTTTGGCATCTTCTCCAAAGTGAAAAAGCAGGGGAAACATGTGACTTGGTTGGTGATGTGGCAAGCTAATTGAAAGTTGGGATGTGATTAAGGTCACCTTACTTATAAATCTGCACTTAATCAAGGCCTAATTATGACAGGATTAAGAAAACCCAAATCGGCTTAAGAACACCAAGAACATGTTTTTGATCTGTTTTTGTTTTTTAAATAAGTGTTAACCGCCTAATTTAAATAATTAATTAGTGGTTAGTTATAACAGATTGTGAGTGGGAAGTGACGTAGAGTTTTGGTGGGTTGTGATTGGAGGAGAGGGGTGAGTGGGACACGTGGGAGATGCTGGTTGGTCTAGGTTAGAATCATGTCTGGCCAGCTTTGGTCCTTCACTTCCTTTCTTCTTGTCTTTTCAATATAAAACCCTATCAACGCCCATATTAGTCTTATCAACTTTTGACATGTTTTCATTTTTGGCCCAAAAACTTTTGCAAAATGTATTCAGGGGTATTTCTTGCCATAATTGAATTCTTCAAGGGCTGGTTTGGTATTTTCTTCAATGTTAATGGTCTAGACTTGTATGGTTGACATTTTAGAGGACTGAAATTGCCAAGTCTTGATGATTGAGGGACCATTTTTGCCAAATGTTGAAAGTTGAGGGTCCTTTTTGTAATTTTGGATTTTTCAAAGGACCAAACTTGTCATTTCTTGTACTTTGAAGGACTTTGATGTATTTGACTTTGTGGATGATACTGGTTGACAATTTAGCTTTGTTGAGGGGCTAAACTTGCCAATTCTTCAAAGTTAAGGGCCCTTTTTGTAATTTTGACAAACTTTAGGGACCAAATTTGTAATTATGAGGATACAAGGGTATAAAGTGTCAGTTCTTCATAATTGGAGGACCCTTCTTCATAATTCTTCAAATCTTCAAGGGTTGATCTTTTTGGAAAGTCTTCATCAGGGCTTGGTTCATTGTGCGGCTTTGTTTCCCGTGTTCGTTTTTGCATGATTCTTGTGATCTTTTGTCATTATCTCAATATCCGTACCTAAAATACACAAGCAACAAACACAAGCATATATTTGGGTATTTTGATGAGATTTAATGCATTTTAAGCCCTATTTGGAAGATGAGACTATGTATAAAAGCAGTCTCATCATTGGGCTTATTCCAAATTTATTTTTATAAAAACCTTAATTAGGTCAAGAGAAGGTTGTGTGTCAAATTTCAGCTTATGGCACTAGCTTATAGCTTAATGGGCTAAAAAGCCCATTAAGAATAAGCTACTTTGAAATAAGCTGTGATAAGCTCACTCTCAGCTTTTGGGCCTTTGAAATTTTGTGTTTAAAACTACATTTTGAGTTAGATAGAAGATTTTGGGCTTATTTGGTGAGCTTTTTTTTTATTGGGCCCAAATTCAGCCCATTAAGGGACTGTTTTGTTATTTAGCCCATTTGGAGGACCAATAGGGGTATTTTTGGTATATCAGGTTCATTTATGTGTTAATTAGGTTAAAGTATACTAGTTTGCAACTTTTTATAATTTTTTATAAATTTTGAATTTTTAATATTATTTTATTATTATTTTATTATTAAAAATTAAATTTAAGATGTTTGCAACTTTTTCATTTTTCCTAGGTTAAATACATTAAGTTAGGAATTTTAAAAGTTTTAGATTAATTTTGTTGTCATTTAATTAATTTTTAGAGTTATTTTAAGGTTTTTATACTTTTTAATCATTGTTAAATAGTTTTAATTACTTTTAAATTTTGAAAAATAGTTTTTAAATTAGTTAAGTCATTTTAGATGTTTACAAAGTGAAAAATCTCATTTTGGGCTTTTTTTTAATTAAATTGATTTTTGGGCTTTAATTAGCATTAAAAAATTATTATTTAATTAAATAAAAGGTTTGAGTGATTTTTTATTTTCTATAAACTCTAGTTACATTTTTTTGATTTATTGCAATTTTCTAGGAATTTTTAGGTTGATTTTTAAAATTAGTTATATTTTACGGTTTTACGTGCACAACTTTTCGTCTTAGTTAAATTTAATCGTAACCGTCATCCTTTTCTATTTTCTTTTCTCATAATCATAATCACAAAGATTAACCATTTATTTACACAACACACTAGCCTTCTTGGGAAACGAACTTTTCACCTTTAAGGGTCATTAGTGCTTGGTTTTCCTAAACCGACACTTAATACTTGCCTTTTTTACGCTTTTTTCCTAAAAGTGTGTAAAAACTATACAATCAGCTGCATATATGAACTTCACTGTGTATCAAATGGATGTTAAAAGTACCTTCCTTAATGGAGATTTGGCGGAAGAAGTGTATGTTGAACAGCCTGAAGGATTCGAGAACAACGAGTTTCCCAACCATGTGTACAGGCTTCACAAAGCAATGTATGGGTTGAAACAGGCTCCAAGGGCATGGTATGAAACATTGTCTACCTTTTTAACTGAAAATAAATTTATCAGGGGTTCCATTGATAAAACACTTTTTACCTTCAAGGATAAAAGTGATTTCATCATTGTACAGATTTATGTGGATGATATCATCTTTGGGTCTACAAATGTAAATTTTAGTAAACGTTTTGCTAAATTAATGACCAAGAAATATGAGATGAGTATGATGGGTGAATTAACTTACTTTTTGGATTTTCAAATTAAACAATGTTCTAAAGGAATTTCAATTTGTCAAGAAAAGTATGTAAAGATTTGCTAAAAAAATATAACTTGGCTGATTGTGCATCAGTGAAATGCCCCATGCTTCCACCCAACAATTTGGGCTATGATGAGTCAGTGGTCTCTATTAATAAGAGTATATATAGAGGCATGATTGGGTCACTCATGTATCTCACAGCCAGTCGCCCTGATATCTAGTTCTCCACATGTCTTTGTGCAAGGTACCAAGCTAACCCAAAGGAATCCCATCTAGTGGTTGTTAAGAAAATTTTCAGGTACCTCAAAGGAACAACCTCTCTAGGTCTGTGGTATCCCAAAGAATCAGGATTTGATCTCAAGGCTTACTCAGATTCAGACTACGATGGGTGCTGCATTGACATGAAAAGTACCTCAGGGAACTGTCAAATTCTAGGAGGCAAGTTGGTTGGATGGAGTGCAAAGAAGCAAAACTCTGTGGCTATGTCATCAGCTGAAGCTGAATATATTGCAGCTGCTAGTTGCTGTGCTCAAGTCCTTTGGATGAAGAGTCAACTAGCTGACTATGAGATTCTATATGACAAAGTACCCATCTTCTGTGACAATACCAGTGCCAGTGCTATCTCAAACAACCATGTGCTTCACATTAGAACCAAACACATAGATATCAAGTATCACTTTATCAGGGATGATATTATTAAAGGAGATATTGAGTTGCATTTTGTTCCCACTGAGCTGCAACTAGCTGACATATTTACCAAGCCTTTGGCTGAACCTTCGTTCAACAGGCTAGTTGTTGAGCTGGGTATGCTCAATATCTCAAAGCCTGTGGCTGATATTTAATGTGTATCACTAATGTCTGAATAAATATTAAATGTTTTTCATATAAATCTAGGTAGTTACTTTCCAAGTAAATGCTAAAAACATTCCCAATATTTAATTCATTTTTTTATAAACGAGGAGAAAAACAGTTTTGAAAGGTCAAGGGACCCACTTATGTGCAGTCCTTTTCCCACTACGCATTAAATGCGATTGAATAACTGTTTCAAATTTTGAATATATATATATATATATATATATATATATATATATATATATATATATATATATATATATATATATATATATATATATATATATATATATATATATATATATATATATATATATATATATATATATATATATATATATATATATATATATATATATATATATATATATATATATATATATATATATATATATATATATATATATATATACATATATATATATATATATATACATATTGTCCCAAGGTTTTTCACCTAACACTTTTCTCATTATTCAACATTTGCATCTCTCTCTCTAAAATCTTTCTCTAAACCCTCTCACCATCTTCGTCTTCTTCATCCTCGAATCAATTGAGTTTCCAGTACCTAAGGCCTCTAACATAACCTTCGAGATGAATGATAGCATCCTCGCATCTAACAACTCTATTTGACGGCTCAAAGCTCCAAATGACTCGTACTCAGATCTGGTAAACTTCATGAAGAATTATGATGTTGGAGAAGCTTTCACTAGATCCCCATCTATTTTCTACCAAGACTACCTTAGGGAATTCTGGTATTCTGCTGAGATCTTTGATGACAACACCATCTCCTTCAACCTTTCATGTAATGAACACCCCTTTGCTTTTTCTATTAATGACTTTTCCTCTGTGGCTGGTCTAAGACATGGCGATGAATGCCTAAAATCTGTTGATAAGAAGGCTGTAAAGGACGCCCTTGCCACACTTTTCCCTGTATCTAATGTTAACCCAGCCCTTACACCTGCTGAAGTGGTCGCAAAGTCTCCTCTGAAGATCAGGTTCCCCCCCCCTATGTGGAGAGTCCTCTTCACTCACATAGTTAAATCCATGGGTGGTATACAGGGATCTCAAGATCAATTGGCCTTCAATCATCAAGCCATTGCCTATGGACTGATATGGGGAACAAACATCGATATTGGAAGCATTCTATTCTCAAACCTTGTCGAACAGCTGAAGGGCACTGATAGGTGTGTAAACACCCATCCTTTTTACCACTTAATTACAATAATAACCGAGCCAAAACGTGTATTTTATGTCATTTATGTCGGAATTATGCGTGGTTTGTGTTTTTGTTGTGATTTAGGACGAAAAGGTGAAAAGTGGAGAAAACACGGGCATTCACGAGCTTTTATCGAAGAAAAAAACGAAAGACGAAGTCAAGAAGTCAAGAGTGTAAAAAGAACGGAAGTCCAAGACCAATTCTGAAGATTTATCGAAGAAAAAGTCGAAAGACGGAAGTTTACTAAAAGCCGAAGAACTCAAGTCTAATTTATTGAAGAATTACAAGACGAGTTCAAAGAAATCCCGAGACAAAGTCGTTAAAGTCAAATAATTAAGAAGATTAACAAAGAATTAAGAAGAGCAAGGACTTAATGACGCAATTAAGGAAAGAAGTAAGAGGGGAGGAAGCTTCCTAAGCACCTCCCTAATCTCTCCTATAAATAGGCCATTAGGATTTCATTTTCATTTTGTTGGCTAATAGTGACAATTTGTTCTTCTATTTTATTTTCCTTGTCATTTAATTACATGTCATTTACCTTAATTGTCTTGCACCTTAAATACCTCTAATTTCAAGTAAGTTTTCTTTTAATTCTAGTCAATCTTTACTTTTTCTTGTTAATCTCCTATCTACCTTTCTTGTTTTATCTTTAATCTTCATGCTTTATTGTTTATGTTTATGTTCTTGAGTTTTTTTTAAATTGATTAAAGTGGGTTTTGATTATTTTGATCATTATTGTTAGTTTTATTGTTTTGGTTTGATTGTTTATGATTAGTTGATTATTTGTTATTAGTTTGATTTAATCTTGTGGTTGATTTTGATTAGATAAGATTGGATTAGTGTATATTGTTCTTGCGTGTTCTTCGTTTCTGTTCCCAGGATTATTCCGGATCAAAGCCCAAAACATTCCGAGTGAAGATTGTTTGTTGATTATTCCGAATAAAGGGCGTTCATCCGGAATAAGTGACATATTTTGGATCAAGGCCATATTCCGGATCAGCAACATTTCGAGTGAAGGATTTTAGAGTTTTTGTTCATTCGGAACATATTTCGAATCAAGGATTTTATTCTGGATCAATTTGCTTCCGAACCAAGTTTGAGGATTTATTCCGGATCAAGGAGATATTCCGGATCAAGGAGTTTTATTCGGAATAAGTAATTATTCCGGATCAAGGTCTTCATCCGGAATCTTCAACATTCCGGATCAAGGGGATTCATTCGGAAAACATTCCGGATCAGCAAAACATTCTGAACGAAGGATTTGGGATTGTTCATTCGGAACATTTTCCGAATCAAAGAAAGGAGTTCATTCGGAATATCAAATATTCTGAACCAAGGCAATATTTCGAATAAAGAGGTTATTCCGGATAAGTGACATATTCCGAGTAAAGGATTTATTCCGGATCAAGGGTTTTGGCTAATATTCCGAGTGAAGAAGAATCATTCCGAACGAAGGTGACATTCCGGATGAGTGATTATTCCAAACAAAGGTTTATTCCGGATGAGCTGTTTTCAGGTTCTTTTTAGTTTCTGTTTTTAACTTTTTGTTTTTAATTTTTAAGCTTTACTTTTCCCGCCTTTTTCCTTAGTCGCACTTTAAGTTTATTTGCCTTAGATTTATTTTAGCCTTGCCTTATTTTAAGTTTTAGTTGCATTTTAAGTTTGCCTTAGGTTAGATTTAAGTTTGTGTTATTTACTTTTAGTGTCTTTTAATTTCCGTCAGGCTTTTTAATTCTCGCCATTTATTTTAAATTAGAGTTAGATTTACTTTAACGCCATTTACCTTTACGTCTTGCACATTTATTTTAAAACAACCAAAAATATTATTTTTCACCAAAAACAATTGAGTCGCATTTTGAACCGGAAATCAATTCGAGAAGATACCGAGAAACGAACTTTTTCAACTAGTAAAATCTCTACAACCAAGTCAGGGGGAAAAACATCTGCTATGTTCGCTTTCTCTCTCTTATCTTTGAAAGCCTGTTGGGTGATAACTACCACAACTCTGCACTAACAGTCATGAAGCCATATCACATAACTGGAGCTATCTACAAGGTGATGGGACCCAATGATGTACCAACGAATGCTCATATGAAGAATGTTTCTAATAAACAACCATCTGTTGTGAAGCCCTTGCTCCCTTCCTCTGAGAAGGTGATTGCAGCTGGTGTGTCTGGCAAGTCAGCGTCTTTGACCTCTGGGAAACACACCACGCTGTCCAAGGCATCAACTGGCCAACAACCTAAGAAGAAGAAAAACCCCTCTTCTTCCAAAACCCAAACTGTTAATAAGGCCAGGGCTAAGAATATTACTACCATTTCTCCTTCCTCTGGTCCAAAGACTTCTATGGACACAGAGATAACGACTGATAAACAACAAGAGTCTAGCAAATCTACCTCAGTAGAGACAACAGGGAACCAGCCAAATTCCGCTGATATCTTACAAGTAATCAGTTTATAACATTTAGAGGTCCACAAGAAGCCACTCACAAATGTCTGTAGGTGAGAGTGGTGAAGTTAGAGTTATCCTCGACCCATAGGAGTCTATGTATGCACTTAGAAATCTTTTAAGACTTCTGTTCACCCTGTCTTTGCATCAGGGAGTGATTCATTTGTGTTTATGAAGCACCCCTGATGACCCTACACCCTCTAGACAGTATTCAGGCAAACAACAACCTGAATACATATATCTCTCGACCTAGAGTATTTGTACTTCACACAGCCTCTAGGTTCCCTCAGAAAAAGAATCCCAAAAGTCTAACTTTTCGGGGGAGCTGAATCATCACCCTTAGCTTTCCTAGGGACAGCGTAATATGACGATCTTTGACTACATCTTTTTCACAAATAAAATGTTGTCCCATATATTTAGATAATATAACACGAATTCAAGAAAGAAAATAGATGAAGAAGATGAATTCTAGAGAGAGAAATTAGAGAGAGAAATGGTTGGAACTAGGTGATATTAGATTAAGAGAAGTGAGAATAAAATGAACCAACACCCTTCCTAACATGCTAGGAAGGGTATATATAGTCTACCCACATGCGGGCTTCTTTATGGACTATATGGTTTGGGTCGGGCTTTCCTTTTAGGCTTTTGTTACTTATTAATGAACTTTAGCCTAAAGTTAAGCCCGTATAACACGACTAATATATTACCTATTACAACGTTCTAAAATACGATACATAATAAACATATGACCGAGCATACTTGTTTGACTCAATATTTTGAGGCTAAAAATCTACCCCAATGAGAGGTCATTACCCGAGAGGTCATTACCCTTTGTCATTTGGAGATTTGTAGAGATTACTAATCTCGCCATAAATGAGTCTCAAACGTGTAATAGTAGTCTTGTTTCTTCATGTTGTGATCTTTGAGCCTTAGTCGTTGTCTTTCGACTTTGTCTTTAAATCTTGAGATCTTCAAATCATCCTTGACTTGTCTTTTCCATCTTGTGATCTTGTGTCTTCATCCACATGCTCACACTATTAATTGTTGAATATGTCTTTAGGCATGAGTTTGTGGTTTTTGAATCTTTGACTTTGCTGAGTACACCGTGACGCCACCTTCTCGAGACAAAACATAGACACGGACTGAATGGCTTTGACATTCGTCCTAAATCGGTAGCGTTTTACCTCCGGTCGGTGAAGACCGTTATACGATATTAAATACCGTACCTGTGACAGGTATATTCAGTTAAAAATATCCTTGACAGGGTTTCGTGGCTGTACTGGCTGTTCTCTTTACTCGACCGTCTCAAAGCAAGACTACGAACATAAAGAGTGAATCAATTGGATAAATATCCGCTTGATTAAAGTCGTCAATTCAAATTCCTGGAACAAGTTTGATTCATAAAGAATCTTACCATTGTTACTTTCCAGTTGACACAAGCTTGATTCATAAGAATCTCACAAGTCACCTACCATAGCGCTGTTTGATGTTGACGCTAGAAGGATATCCATTCGTCACTGTGAATATTAATGAATATCACTCTGAATGTTCTGGCAAGACCATAAAGATATTGCGTAGAAACCTGAAACAAGTTTGAATCAATTCAGAATCAAACCACTGTTGCTTTTCAGTTTTACACATGTTCAATTCATAAAGAATCTTGCATATGACCTACCGCAGTGCTGTTTGATGTTAACACTGGAAGGATTTCCACTCATCATTGTGAATACTAAGTAGTATCACTCTGAGTGTTCTAGCAATATCACAAGGATATAGCGTAGGACTCTCTTGATCTTCATCCGTGTGTCCTAACGAGATTTGATTGATCTCTTGTCTCTAGACTCGATTTGTGCACTTTTAGTGGTCAGAGGCTGGAGCAAATGCCACCTATTCAATATCAACTATCTCGAAGTGAGAAAGTCAATAGAAGTCATGTTGTTCTCTGTGACAATAAAACAAACTTCTTTTGGGAGAAGCCTGAGTAGCTAGGAAAGGGTTGTGCATACATCACTGGGTCCATGATGAGTTGTCTTCATGATGTGTTGACCCGGTTTCTGCCTAAGTTGTATGAAGGGCTTCTTTCTTTACACCCTTTATCCTTACATTTCTTTTTCATTCTTCAACCCCTTCAATGCTTACCAAGACATCATTACTAGCACCTTGTTGTGATTGTTCCAGTGCTAGCATCAGTACTTAGTCGGCATTCAGCTACGTTCATATTCTACTCCATCTTTCCTAATGACTTCTAATAATCTATTGGATTGTCCCTGGGAAGATCCCTCCGATTCTGGTTGGATCATAGGACTCAAACCTAACCACCCTTTTGACACTAATAACGCCGTGAATTAAAGATGTTGTGGGTATTTGATCGTAACCATGAAAACCACATCAAATGTCTAACAAGGTGTTTGAAAAACATTTAACACCTTGATAGGTTTGTCATTTCAGAAATGCTCCCCCTTCACATGTGCATCGATAATCGAAAGTGTTTCGCACATGTAGGTAAGAGTTAAAGTGCTTGAGTCTTATATAAGATCACATTTTAATCACATTTTCTCCCCCTATCTCTAATATATATAATCTTTTGATATTAGAGATACCAAATTTGATTAAAATATATTTTGAAAAATAGTCTTGAAAATCTCCAGGAGAAATATGTGTTTATCTTTTGCATGAAGTTAAAATGCTCCCCCTCAAAATTGATCCAATTTAATTGTCATTGTGAGGATATGATCTACATTTCGCTTTTTGACGATGGGAGTTTGTTGAACACACAAGTTTTGAAAGATTTTGAATAATCATTGAGAAATTCTTGAAAAAATTGTGTTCAACGCTTTTTGAAAAATCCTATTTCTTTTTGGCGAAGAGGTTTTTCTAAAGCATAAACTTGAGTTCATAGACGTTGAATGTCTTGATGAATCCACTCAAGTGTAAGAAGATTTCTCTTCTTTTGCTGAGGGTAAGGGTACTAAAGCGTACACTCCCCCGTGAATTTAGAACCGGGTTGCAATCTAAAAGTGATTACAAGCCATTGTGTTGAGCTCAAAACGTTGAATGTTTTGTGATAAGCTCAACCCAAGATAGATTGCTCTACCCGTTGTTGGAAATATTGTCCAAAATAGACAATTTCCTTTATTAAAATAAGAAATGACATGTTTTGAAAAATATTTACAACTTTCATTCGAGCTTTATGTACACACTCGTGTCGTTATTGAGCGACATTTCTAGGTACGTCCATATTATCAATACTGAAAGACATGTCGAGAATAATATTTTTGGATTTTTAAAGATTTTTTAATTTTTTGTTTGCTTTTATATGTTTAATATTTTTGTATTTTGTTTTTTCAAAGATATTTACAGGTAGATGTTTGATAGATAAATAAAACAGGCACCTTTGCCAGAATCTCCAGGTCTGCTGGAGTCAAACATCTCATACCAATTTGCCTAACGAGGTATTCAAACCTATCTTTCGACAGAGCTTTCGTAAACAAGTCGGCTAATTGGTAATCCGTTCCAACAAAGTATAGTTCAACGATACCTCTTTCAACTTGTTCCTTTATGAAGTGGTATCTGACATCAATATGCTTCGTGGGGGAATGCTCTACCGGATTGCAGGAGATGGCTATGGCTGACTTTGAGTCACAGTACATAGGTACTTTATCAAAGTGGAAGCCATAATCCGTGAGTTGTGTTCTCATCCAAAGAACTTGAGCACAACGCGCAGATAGAGACACATACTCCACTTCGGCTGATGAAAGTGACGTGCAATCCTGCTTCTTGGAAGACCATCCCACAAGCTTATCTTAACCTAGAAGTTGTGCACCACCAGAAGTACTTTTTCGTGTATCGAGACACCCTGTATGATCAGAATCTGAATAGGCCGTTAGAAAGAAACCGGTTTCCCTCGGATACCAGAGTCCCAAATTGTAACACCCTCAATTTCACTAAATAAGGCGTTTCTACTCCTGTTTAAAAATCAGTCCCAACATATACTTGACTAACATGTTTTCTATTGTTTGAAATGTCTAACCACCATGTACAATGTCCATAACCACTAAATAAACTATTACATAATTTATTTATAAAGGGTATATATAAAATATATATAATCAAATGATTAAATTCTCTATTTAATATGAAAATAGAAATATCAAATAGAGCAAGATGATCCTTACAAAGATTAGAACAAGAACCGATCGAACCAAGATTCATAAATTTATACTCATCAAAGACTTCCCAAGGAATATAACTCTTTCAATATTAAAAATAATCAGCCCTTATATCAAATGGATCTTTTGTTGATTACTAAATAAGTAAACACATGAAAAAGACTCGAACTCCAAATCTTCATGATTTAACTAATTATACTTGTAAGATGAAAGTGATGTAAGGAACTTTGAAAGGTGTTTGTAGCAAACGGCTAAAGAAGAAATGAGAGTAAAATACATGAATTTTATTTTCAAGATATGAGATGATATCTTGATTTGGAAATTTTATCAACTTCTACACACATTGATGTATTTAAATATGTAACACGCCACCTCAAGCTAATGAGGTGGTGATGTGTTATTTTTATCAATTTATTTTAAAACTTTGTTCTGTGTTATGTTAAAGCGGGTATTATTTAAGTCCGATATTTTTAATGTTACACGATTTGAAAGATACGCGTTAAACACGAAAAATAAACACTCAATATAAAATAAAAACGTTAATATTAAGAGAGTATTTATATTTCGATAAGTTAAAGGATGACAATAGAAAATATTTCTTTGTTATGACGAGGATGTTCATGGCCGATGACGGATATAAAATTTGCCGATAAATAATAAATGACACGTATTCGATACATTAAAGCCCTAACCTTGTCGGTTAACCGAGAATTTAATATTATTCGTCGAACGAACATGACAAATAAAAGACGAGTAGTAAATATTGGTCCAAATATTAGAAATAAGATTAGAGCTCGGTCTAAATATTGATTTTAATGATCGGGTTATTACATCATCTACCCCTTTAGGAAGCGATGTCCTAGAGCTTAATTCGTCTCAAAAGTCTTTGGTTTAATGATGAAAATATGAGGAATAGACGAGTCATCGTTGGGGTTTCCAACGAAGGTTGAATAAACAGAACTCAAAGCAACGAGTATACATAACAGGTAAAAATGTACGGTGTGAATGATGCTCCAATCCTCATAAAGAGAGATGAATACATAACTTGAAGGAGAAGCCATTGAAAGGGAAAAATTAACAAGACGTCAATTTTTGGAAGTGCCTCAAGGTACATTACTACTAGCTTATCAAACTTGCGACGGTCGATATAGGTTAGAAAAATTCCACATGAAAAGTGAAGAGTCAAAAGAATTGGGCGCATTTGAGAAATTTTCCAATGCGACAATCAATTTAGAACAATCGGTGATCACGTCGACCAAATTAAAACACATATCGTCCACGGGTCTGATAAAAACAATTACATCGTAAATGAAAATCGCATGGATCACACATAAGTCCATCGAAACGTTACAAAATAATCAAGACGAGGTAATTAGTACTAGTCATATAAAATCGCCTAATTGCATTGATCTCGAGCATGCAAACTTATTCCGTCTTGGAGTATACATTACTCGATCGGAGGAACTACGATCGAAATCAAATATAAAAGCCATCATTAGGCACATATAATCACATTACGACATGCTTGCAAAATAGCCAAGCCATGCTAAATAAATAAGTTCAATCAAGTTAACTCATGCTTGCTAAATAGTCAAGACATGATAAAATGAATATTTGATAGGATTTTCAGATGAGTCCAGTCAAAGGGAAGTTTGCAATATAAAGGATGTTCAAGATCTTGATTGCATACATGCATATAGAACAATATTTTCGTCATCAATGGGTGCTCACACACGGATCCATACCCAGATGACATTGCAGGGTGCTCACAAACGGATCCATACCCAAAAGATATTACAGGGTGCTCACAAACGGATCCATACCCAAAATATTTTCTCGTTTGAAAAAAAATTTCGATGAACCATTCATAATAACAAGAAAGAATCTCAAGATCTTTTCTTTCACAATGAGTTGAGTTGATAACTCAATCCTCAGTCAATCCCCAAGTACACAACTAGTGTCGATTAAACAAGTCATCTGTTCTTGGAACAGGTTATGGTTCTTAACGATTAGCTTATAATGCTCACGATAGTTAGGACACATTAGAAATGGTCCATAGAAACAAATTATAACTCGAGAGAAGACTAACGGATTACTCGTACATAGACGATAATCAATAATAACCATAATGACGACGAAAACAAACGATTCATACCACGAAACATGAGTCGAAGAAATACATCCGTATACAAAAATAATCACAACCCAAGTCAAGCACTCTTGAGCCCACTTATTTATAATTTCTTGTTTACATTAAAAGGCGTCCCAATCCATGTAAACTAGAATTTATTAATTTATGGTTCGGGAACTTATAACTTTCTTGTTCAAATAAAAAGGCGTCCTAATTTATTTCAACAAGACGATTATAAATCATCCTACTCAGTAATACCGTCACAAAACACGATATCATAACCAAATTAAATGCCAAGAAAAGTACAGGGTGTCAAACTTAATCCATGATTTCTGTATTCAAACGTCCCATTCCATCTTAATAAGGAAACCATCGACAATCTAAGGTCTAGTGGTTTAAAACTTTCTTATTCAAATGTCCCAATCCATTTCAATAAGAGAACCTTAAACGACACATAGTTGGGCAATTTAAAATCATCATATTTAAATGTCCCATTCCATTTAAATACAAAGTATTAAATTTCTCAACTAATGACTACTATGAGCATATCTTTGTTGTACCCAAATTATATATAGTTGATTTGGGTATATATATATTTTAGGTCCAACATTGGCATCCTCCTTTTCGCCACAAAACGTAATCAAACACAATTAAATTAAACGTTATATTACGTAGAAGATGTCTCCTTGGAGAAACGATTCTTCAAAATCATAAGGAGTGCAGAAATATAATAATACGCTTATCAATTACGTTTCAAAAGGAGATGTCTTAAATTGGCACATCACGATGTGATGACAAAATCGAGCTTAAATTAGTCAACATGCGATAGATTATGAAACAATATATATGTACCCAAAATATCAAACGAGTTCCATACTCGTATACGGATAATAAATTAATTATCGAGAAAAGTGATTGGCAGCAAGGCCAATCACTCTATAAAACCGTATCATAATGTACGATAATCACACAAGGACCATTCCTTCATGCGTAATTCCCTTAAATACCATAGTATATACATTCATATATATACAATCATTTCTACATACACATAGGATCACATTATCACAACCAAGCATTGGTTTCTAGGAGCCATGAGCGCGCAGATACTTTATAAGGCAATCAAACAATTTTGCGAAAGAGCAGTTATAGTCTAGGTTTTAAAAATGACCTAGTTCGCTATAACTAGTGCTCTGATACCAATCTGTAACACCCTCAATTTCACTAAATAAGGCGTTTCTACTCCTGTTTAAAAATCAGTCCCAACATATACTTGACTAACATGTTTTCTATTGTTTGAAATGTCTAACCACCATGTACAATGTCCATAACCAGTAAATAAACTATTACATAATTTATTTACAAAGGGCATATATAAAATATATATAATCAAATGATTAAATTCTCTATTTAAAATGAAAATAGAAATATCAAATAGAGCAAGATGATCCTTACAAAGATTAGAAAAAGAACCGATCGAACCAAGATCCATAAATTTATACTCATCAAAGACTTCCCAAGGAATATAACTCTTTCAATATTAAAAATAATCAGCCCTTATATCAAATGGATCTTTTGTTGATTACTAAATAAGTAAACACATGAAAAAGACTCGAACTCCAAATCTTCATGATTTAACTAATTATACTTGTAAGATGAAAGTGATGTAAGGAACTTTGAAAGGTGTTTGTAGAAAACGGCTGAAGAAGAAATGAGAGTAAAATACATGAATTTTATTTTCAAGATATGAGATGATATCTTGATTTGGAAATTTTATCAACTTCTACACACATTGATGTATTGAAATATGTAACACGCCACCTCAAGCTAATGAGGTGGTGATGTGTTATTTTTATCAGTTTATTTTAAAACTTTGTTCCGTGGTATGTTAAAGCGGGTATTATTTAAGTCCGATATTTTTAATGTTACACGATTTGAAAGATACGCGTTAAACAGGAAAAATAAACACTCAATATAAAATAAAAACGTTAATATTCAGAGAGTATTTATATTTCGATAAGTTAAAGGATGACAATAGAAAATATTTCTTTGTTATGACGAGGATGTTCATGGCCGATGACGGATATAGAATTTGCCGATAAATAATAAATGACACGTATTCGATACATTAAAGCCCTAACCTTGTCGGTTAACCGAGAATTCAATATTATTCGTCGAACGAACATGACAAATAAAAGACGAGTAGTAAATATTGGTCCAAATATTAGAAATAAGATTAGAGCTCGGTCTAAATATTGATTTTAATGTTCGGGTTATTACACAAATGAATGGTATTCTTAAGGTACCGAAGGATCCGTTTAACCTCATTGAGGTGCTTTTCAGTGGGTCGTGCTTGATAACGTACACAATAACACGTAGCATGTGATATATCGGGTCTTCTTTTTGTTAAGTACATGAGGGAGCCGATCATTGAACGATATCTCGTTTGATCTATGGCATTTCCCTCCAAGTCAGCATCAAGCGATGTGGTTGATAATGGTGTCCCAACGGGGTCACATGAAGTCATACCATGCTTTTTGATTATCTCTTGACAATACTTAGCTTGGTTTATAAAGATACCACTTGGGGATTGGTGAACTTGAATTCCTAGAAAGAATTTTAGTTCGCCCATCATTGACATTTCAAATTTGCTGTGCATGACTTTTTCAAACCATTTTGATAGTTTTGTGTTTGTAGACCCAAAAATAATGTCATCAACATAAATCTGCACAAGCAAAATTTCATCCCCATATTTATAAGTGAACAGAGTTAGATCAATGGAACCTTTTGAGAAACCTTTGGATACCAGAAATTTTGAGAGCTCGTCGTACCACGCCCTTGGAGCTTGCTTGAGTCCATATAGTGCCTTGTGGAGACGATACACCTTGTCAGGATAATGGGGATTGACGAATCCTTCCAGCTGCGTGACATAGACTTCTTCCTTCAAAGGACCGTTAAGAAACGTCGTCTTTACATCCATTTGATAGACAGTGAATCCCTTATGTGCAGCATAAGTAAGGAAAATCCTGACCGCTTCCAAACGAGCAACTGGTGCAAATGATTCGTCAAAATCAATTCCCTCTTTCTGGCCATACCCCTTAGCCACTATCCTAGCTTTGTTATTGATGATCGTGTTTTTTTCATCCATCTTGTTTTTCCAGATCCAACGAAGATTTAAAGCAATCACATCGTATGGTCTGTCAAAAAGTTCCCAGACTTTAAGTCTTAAGTTCATCCATCATCGATTCAATCCAAGCATGATCAGCCATGGCTTCTTTGATGTTTTTCGGTTCAGTTGTACTCACGCCGAGTGCGAACATACAGACATCGCCATCGGTGGCTATTTGTCGTCTGGTACGAACAGGCTGTGAAGGGTTTCCAATTACGTGAACCAAAGGATGATCTCGGGTCCAATGATGTGTTGAAGGATGTCGTTGATAGAACATATGCATATTTAATGGATCAACATGGCGAGTACAAGACTCTCCAGTTTCGTGTACCGGTGTACCGAATGGGTTGATAAATTCGTCATCGTCAGATAATGCATCGTCTGATTGATTTGTGTTCTCTAGAGAAATGACAGTAGTTGTGGATGTTGTAGGAGCGGTTGTTGATGTGATATTCTGAGGAAGTAACTCTGCAGCAACCCGTGTTGAAGTAGATGAAGTTGTATCCTTTTGTTGCCGATGATCGGTATCATCATTCGTATCCTGAGTGACAGCGGAAGACTTCGATACAACGTGTTTCTCCCCCGTGAAATATTCATCAAACATTGGTCCATATAACATTTCCAACTCTTCTAGTGTCGTATCGACGGTCAATCTCTGCTCTAGGAACATGTTTAGGAATCCGCGTTGAACTTGACGGTTCATTGTTGTGGTCTTGAGTTCCGAGTTCCGTGCGGTTGTGCACAGAAGTCTTTTGTCGTTGTGGATCAGGACTTAAACTGTTTTGTTCAAGTTCCATTTCTTGCAATTCATCAAATCTGATATGAATAGTCTCGACTATCAATTTTGTTCTCTTGTTGTACACTCTGTATCCCTTAGACTGAGTTGCATATCCCACTAAAATGCATGCATCACCTTTCTCTTTCATCTTGTCCAAATTTTCACCATCTCGAATAATGTAACATGTACATCCGAAAACATGAAGGTGTTTGAGTGAAGGTTTGCGATCATTAATTATGTGATATGGTGTCTTTTCGTGTCTTGGGATAATTAAGGAACGGTATTGTGTGTATCATGCTGTTGATATGGCTTCGGCCCAAAAGAATAATGGTAGTTTTGAAGCAGATAGTAATGTTCGAGCAGCCTCAACTAAAGTATGATTTCGTCTTTCAACAACTCTATTTTGTTCAGGTGTTCGAGCAATAGATGTTTCATGTTCAATCCCTTCGGCTTCAAAATATTTCTTCAGAGTTAAATTCAAGAATTTTGTGCCTCTGTCAGTACGTACAACTTTTACTTGAGCTTGAAGACCACGTTGTATCAGTTTAAGAAAGTTAATGAGAACCTCAGGTGTTTCATCCTTGGACCTTAAGAAGAGGTTCCACGTGTACCTTGAGTAGTCATGAATAATTACCATAACATATTTCTTCCCATTGATGGTTTGAACACGCATGGGGCCACACATATCTATATGAAGAAGATCTAACCGTCCTTTAGAGCTTGGTGTAGTCTTTGTCTTAAAACTACTCCGTTTAGCTTTACAAAGCTCACAAGACGAACAAAGATGATCTTTTATGAATTTCAAGTTAGGAAGGCCTCGCACAATATCTTTCTTGGAAAGCAAGTTGATGGTATCAAAGTTAAGATGAGATAAATGTTGATGCCATAACCAAGCTTGAGTCGTTGAAGCTTTAGCCATGAAATAGATTGGAGTTGAAGATGTGGAGTCTTGTAGTGAAATAGTGTAGATATCAGTACCCCGTGAACCGGTAAGTAAATCATTCCCAATATAATCACGAACAAAACATGTCTTCTTTCTAAAAGCAACCTCCAAGTCCGCATCACAGAATTGACCAACCGAGAAAATATTGTGATTGAGCCCTTCGACGTAGTAAACCCTTTTGATAGTGATATTCCCCTGAACCAAGTCTCCATATCCTAGGATCGGTGTGAATTGATCATTTCCGAATCGGACCGTACCCAGGAACTTCTCCACGAAGTTAATTAGAAGCTTGAGATTCCCCGTCATGTGCTTCGTGCATCCGGAGTCCAGTATGAAGAGAATTATCTCGATCACCTGCAGAAGAATTAGAACACGATGGAGCATTTGCTAAATTGGATTCCATGTTAGTTGTGATTTCTGATTCATTAGTTTCCCTAGTTTCATCACTTAGAGGCACACTAACGCATGTAGTCACGTTTTCTGTCCTAACCTTAGGCATCCATTTATATCCTGGAGGACATTGATTACCAAACCACCATTTCCAAGACTTGCTAGCAGACTCATATAATTCCCTAATTCTGCTTCGAGGGTTCTTAGTGGTGGAGTCTGATGCAATTCTTTTCTCAGGGGGGGGGGTAGCACCAGAATGGTTCACTCTGCGTTTGGGTTTTCTAGCACTAATAGGCACCGCAGTTTGCTTCTTAGTTCTAGTATCTACGCCTTTGACATTATTCGAAACACACATAGCATGATTAGCATTAGCACACTTTCCAAATTTCACACAAACAAACTTAACATTCAAAGCATTCAAAGTCGAATCATTCAAATCGTCATTACACGCGATTAAAGACGTTTTATTCTTAGAAACATTGAAAATCCTAGGGTGGTCTTCTACTGTCTTCTTCTTCCCTTGACTTTGGTTTTGCCAAACCTTTTCATTCATGCAAGTTCTCTTGAGCTGAGGCCGGCTAACACTATCAGTGGGGATTACTCCTGTAGTAAAAGACACACGTCTATTAGTGTTTCTAGAAGTCTGAGGTGATTGACTTTCTTTATTGTGTGTGGGTTTAGTGGCCAATCTATACATCCCTGGTTTAACCGCATTGGTTTTCTTAATGCTTTGTGATCGAATATGTTGGGAGTGTTTTGTGGAAACCTATCCTTCCCATCCGTCTTGGGGGCAAACACAGGTTTTGCAAATGCAGAATTAGAGAAAACAGATGGTTTTCCCAAGACAGAGGGTCTAGTCACTTTTTGCGCATTGGGTTGTCTTATAACAGGTTTCTTAACACTAGGTTCCACAATTTTCCCACCCATCTTAGCAACGAGTTTCTTCAACTCTCCTATCGCTATTTCCCTGTCTTGTAACTGAGCTTTCAACCCTTTAATTTCCAAATTCTGTTCATTCATTTCTCGAAATGTTTTGCAAAGTTTTTCTTGCAAGTTATTATCATGTGGAAAACTACCAACGTCTTTTTGCAAAGCAAGTTCAAGAGAATGACAATGTTTTTTAAGGAAATCATTTTTGTGTTGAAGTAACTCAAAAGACTTTTTATCAACATTTTCTTTACGTTTCGAAAGCTCAAGTTCAAGACGCTCACATTCTTTGATTTTATCAAGATATTTGCATACAACATTAGAATATTCATCGATATCAGCACAAGATTGAAGAGTAACACACAAAATATCTTTGGAGAGACATTCTTCTAAGAGTAGATCATATTCGTTTGAAAATTATTGATTTGTCATTTTGAAATTCATCAATTTCTTATTCAAGAGACTCAACATATTTCAAATCATCAAACATTTCAGACCGAATCAAATTTTCAAACTCAAGAACATGTTCTTTTATTATCTTCGTATTTGGTATTAAAAGTTCTTTCACAAGCACAGTTATGTCGTGAGGAATCTTTGTGTTCCACTTATCCTTTTGACGTTTTTCCCAATCGCTTTCAACAATTGATTGAACATTATCAATGTGGTGTTTAGGAAAACCAAGTGTTTTTCTACTTTTGATTTTAGAAGCATCAAGAGGCAAATAGTTAATGTATTTAAAAACATTAGTTTTCCTTTTCGTGGCAAAAGCTTGTTTCCATTAAATTCTTCTTTGTTTGCATTCTAAAAAGAATTCCTCATGAGACTTCTGTTTTTGTGGAGTGAAAAGACAATAAAGACTGTTTTCATAAGCATAGTTATATGGTTTCACAAAATCTTTATTGACCGGTGATCTACTCTCCTCATCCCAAAAGGACGTCTCTTCACTATCAAGGATAGCTACAGGGCTATCATGATCGGTCCATTCAGACTCGTCAAGATATAAATGGGGGTTCACAGCTTGAGCTTGTTCGAGGTACTTGGGGGTGGCAAAGCTAGGTTGACACTTGGAAAACGACCGAGGTGCTATCATTCTAACTGTTTGAATAGAGTCATGAGTTTTATAAACAACTATTTTCAAAAAATCGACTTGTTCTTCGAGATCCTTTAATTTTTTAGTATCTTTGCTTTGTCTATTTTTGAAATCTTGTTTTATTGTTTCAACCTCTTGTTTCTTTTCGTCAAGAATTTTAGCAGAATCGGTGGTATTCATAGAAAGTCTCTGTTCAAGTTCATTAACTTTTGTTGTGGCAATGTATGTTTTTTTGACGTTCATCACTTAATAAGACATTAAATTGATGTTTATCCTTAGTTAACAAAGCAAGAGCTTCATTGTATCTATTTTCAAAATCGTCCTTTTTAATGTTGATGACACGACTTTTGTACCCCTCAAGCTCTTTGGTCTTTTGAAGAAGTTCAGCCCTATAACCATCAATGGTCTCACTAGATTTTATGAGAGCGGCTTTGCTTTCTTCAAAGTTTTGAGTGAGCGCTGCGTTTGCCTTCTTTAATTGCTTTTGACTCTTTCTATTTTCATTGACATCTTTTTGTAAACTAGCAATTAAATTAGCAAGCGCGACACGCTCCTCGTCATCATACTCATTTGCATGTTGATCATCCTCAAACTCATTATTGCACATGTCTGATGAATCGGGTGTGGTATTGCTATCAACCGTTTCCATCATACACGTGTCAGTAATTGTTTTTCGTAGATCACTATGCTCATGTGTATCACGAAACACATTTTATTCATCATCAAGTTGTACCTTATCAATTGGCTCGGTATCAAAGATAGGACCATTGTCATCTTCAGTGACGTTAAGGACCTCATGAATCTTTGCCATGTATGAATAATGTGCCTCGATTTCTTGGTCGGAGAGTTCATCATCTGTATCGTCAAGCATTTCTCCTTCCTCAGCTGATAACTTGATCCCAGCTTCCAGTTTCTTGCACAGAAGCATCTTTTCCTTATGATAACCATAATCTTTAACCCTCTTTGGATGCCTGCATTGCCTAGCCAAATGCCCAAAACCTCTGCAGTTAAAACAATGAATCCTACTTTGTTGCACAATTTGAGTACCAACAGTTTCCCTATTTCCAACAACAGTAGCCACCCTCTGATTATCATACTTAGGTTGTCGATCATACTTTGGAGGACTCTCAGCACGTCTTCGTGTGTCATACCTTGGAGGACTCTGTGCATAGGTGTTCCTCGGGTTTGAAGATGTTCGAAGGTTGTTGTTGGTGGGTTTGTAGATTTTCTTATATTGCTTCATAATGAAAGACATTTGTTGCTTGAATTCCCTATCCTTTTGAGCTACTTCTTCATCACTGTATTCTTCGGATGATTGCTCAGGTGTGGGTAATGGTGCTCTTGCAACTTCTTTGCCTCGAGATCGTGTTGGAGCATGTGACTTAGAGACAGTGGATAATCGTGGTGATGATGATTGAGTAGAGTAGGTCTTTGAAGTACGAGAGTGATAATCTGGGTAATGTTGAGTGGTAGACACCAAAGCAAGTGGATTGGAAATCCTTGCAACTCGTTCAGCTCGAAGTTCATTTGCCTCATTTTGAAATTGTTTCAAAATGTCAAAGAGCTTGTGATATGAAACTTCGTCTAACTTTTGTTGTTGTTTCACCAAGGTGACAAACCGTGTCCATTCTGGTTGAAGTTGCAGTAGAAATTGGACATTGACTTGCATGGTGGAAACTTACAAGTTGTTTCGGGTCATATCATTCATCTTTTTGTAGAAACGGGAGTAATAAGAATCAATTGATTCCCCATCCTTTGATGTAAACTTGCCAAAGTTTCAAAACATCTTAGTTTTCACATCTTGTTTGTTAAGTGATTCACCTTGTTGCAATCTTTCAATAGCCGTCCACATTTCTTGATCAGTAGGGCATGCATCAACCGTGGAATAAATATCATCTCCAATTCCACTGAGAATTAAGTAGATTGCTTCTTTCTCAGCATCAAACCAAGCATGGTTCTCTCGTGTGAGGTCGTTCCTCTTTTCATCACGTTCATAAGCTGGTTGTTCTTCAGTAGTGTATGTGGCTGGTACTCTAGGAACTTGAATCCTTGAGAGTTTATAGGGTCCTTCCAAAATACAATGCCTTAAAGCATCACCGTTAGGTTTTGTGTCAAGATAACGTAGAAATCGGGATTTCCATTGATCATATCGACCCGACACAAGCATTGGTGGTCTCTCTTTGTTACCCGCCACCATTATGTTGTTGTTCGTCACAAGATATTCGGCAGTAGAATCCATCTCAATATTCTCGGAAATGATGAATCGAATGTGGATCTTAAGTAGTTGTGCTGTGATTGTTTGGTTGTTGAAATTCCGAAAATTGCGATTTTTTCTCAGTCTGACAATAAATTCCTCAGTCCGACAAAACGGTAGACCTAAAAATTTGTAATCGCCAAATTTTGAAATCGAGCTAGAAATAGCCTAAAATTAGTATGGAAAAAATTTGATTTTACTTGACCTAAAAATTTTAACTTTTTTTTATCTTCGTGTAAACTACCTTCCGAGACTAGTCTAGATAGTGGCTAAGTCTAAAACATACTCGAACAAAACTTAAATGTCCATCGCAATGTCACCCATCGCACTCTTAGATCACAGTCTGATCGTACTCTAGGATCGTAGTTTGATCGCAGTCTGATCGTACTCTATGATCGTAGTCTGATCGCAGTCTGATCGTACTCTATGATCGTAGTCTGATCGCAGTCTTGGATCGTAACGAGTGATCGTACTCTTGGATCGTACTCACTTTATCGTATTGGTGATCGTATCCAACGATCGTACTCACCGATCGTACTCACCGATCGTACTGAGTGATAGTACTCACAGATCGTACTGAGTGATCGTACTCACAGATCGTAGTGAGTGATCGTACTCACAGATCGTACTGAGTGATCGTAGGAGGTGATCGTGACCTTGGATCGTAAGTAGAAACCCCCAGGGTTTATGCAACCGCAACAATCAGATCGTAACACAAAAAGAATCCGAGACTTGGAAGAAACAAGAAAGAATGGATTGTTACCTTAGAATTCGTGATTCAAACCAAACGAATGTAACCAAAATCTTACCACACGTATTAAAGATGTAGAGATGAATAGAGGAAGATTTAAAGCACGGAAAACACAAGAAAAAACTTGAATTCGGAATGATGTTAGGTGTAAATCACACGAACCCAATATAATAGCAATAAAGAATCACAAAAACTACCCCATGGCGATTGATACCAATTGTTGTCCCATATATTTAGATAATATAACACGAATTAAAGAAAGAAAATAGTTGAAGAAGATGAATTCTAGAGAGAGAAATTAGAGAGAGAAAAGACAGAGAAATGGTTGGAACTAGGTGATATTAGATTAAGAGAAGTGAGAATAAAATGAACCAACACCCTTCCTAACATGCTAGGAAGGGTATATATAGTCCACCCACATGCGGGCTTCTTTATGGACTATATGGTTTGGGTCGGGCTTTCCTTTTGGGCTTTTGTTACTTATTAATGAACTTTAAGCCCGTATAACACGACTAATATACTACCTATTACAACGTTCTAAAATACGATACATAATAAACATATGACCGAGCATTCTTGTTTGACTCAATATTTTGAGGCTAACATAAAAGAATCCCAAAGGATTTATCCTTACAGGGGGAGCTGAATCATCACCCTCAGCTTTCCTAGGGGCAGCGTAACAGGCGATCTTAACCCATATATAATTCACAGATAAAAGAGTCCCAAAGGATTTATCCTTTTTAGGGGGTGAATAATCACCCTCAGCTTTCCTAGGGGAAGCGAATGGCGACCATTAACCTCATTACTTTCACACTTAAAAGAATCCCAAGGATTTATCCTTTGGAGTGGCTGAATAATCATCCTTAGCCTCTCTGGGACAGCGTACTGGCGACCATTCCCTTTATCTATTTCCCTGTTACTAACTTACACAAATTGCAGGCTGATGTTGTACATCCAAATGTAGACTCTTTGGCTACAGCTGAAGGAGCTGATAAATTGATTCAGGATTAGCCAAAAGAAGATGAGCCCATGCCAGATGCTGAAGATGATGTGCTTGCCTTCATTGAAAGCCTATATGAGCCTGAATCTATGCCAGATGATGAAATTCTCCTTGAGGGGATGATTGAGGAAGAGGATGATGACGAAGATGAACAACCTTACATGTCACCACCCAAAGCCACAGATGTGTCCACACCAGCTAAAGAACAAACTCCTCCTCCAAAGGAAGATGTTGTGACTCCTTCTTCTGCTACACTTGTCACAAAGGAGCTCTCAACCGCTGTGTATGATCCTATTGTTGAGTTTTTGTTGTTCGATCATCCACAACAAACCAACTTTGATCTTTTTCCCAAGGAAGATGACTATGAGCAGCAAAGCCTGAACATTCATGGTTTAAGGCCCTATCATCATGCCTCTGATATTGAACGCCTGTCACGCAAGTTGGATAAAATGGGGTATGAAATTCATTCCTTCACAGTCAATTTTCCCAAGATAATTTCCCAGGCTATTAAAGATGCCATCACAGAACCCATCCAAGATGGCACAAGAAAAGGAGTTTCTCAGGGACTTAGTCACTTATCCACTCGCATCAAAGATACCATCATTAAAGAAGTCCCTGACATGCTTTCAGCCCACGAGTTGGTGATGCACAAAGAATTTGAGGCTGTGTGTAACAAGCAAAAACGTCACACTAACTATTTGGCTGGACATGTTGATCGCTCTATGAATCGCAACTACAACAGACTTCTCAGAATTGCCAAAGGATCAAGGAACATGCAAAAGAAATTGGCCACATCTGTTAAACGGGTAGCTAGATACCTTCAGTCACGTTCAGCCAAACGTCTCAAGAGACAGGCTAAATGCGAGGGGGAGAAAGTTGAATTACTAAAACTAGAACCTGTCAACACTACTACAGGTACAACTAAAAACCCCATTCCTCTCCAAGTCATCACACCAATCACTGTACCTGAAGATGATGAAAGTAAGGGGGAGCAACAAGACAACAAAGCAGTTGATTCATCAAATTCCCTGTCTTTGGATAACACCAAGAAGGCTGTGGATGATGGTGAACCAAATGCTAAGAAACTTAAATTCACTGTCAGCTCCCTACCAAAAGCTGTCCAAGACCAAGCTCAGCTAGCATTTTTGAAACAAGCTGAAGTGATGAAGAAAGCAAGTGTAGAATCCTCTGTCTCGAAGAAAGGGAAAGAAATAGTTATGGTAGACACAGACGACAAACTAAAAAATAGCTTCGATGCTAGAGACATGAGGATCCACTACCAAAATCTCTCAATTCTCAACTTTCAAAGTAGCTGATGAAAAACCTTTAATAGTTGAAGAAATTGAGAAACAAGCACTTGAGTTCAAAGGATTAAATGAAATCAAGAAAGCCAAAGAGCTGGATGAAGCCAACCTGAAAGCCATGTCTCCTCAACTCAGAGAGGAGCAAAGACAAAGGCTAAGAGAAATGGATATAAAACACGCAAAGGCTCTGAAAGGGTAAAGACTGACTATGATGACTGCGTTAACAAAAGATATGCTCCAGGCAAAATCACCAAGTTTAAATACACTGTTAAGAAATAAACTCATACCCCACAGATGGTTATTTGGAGAGATAACCAACAGGCTAACATGGATGTATTTGAGGATTTCAACCTTAAGACTCTTGGTATGTCTGAATGGTTTGAAATTGAAGCATTAGCTGCACAAAGGACTGGACAGGAAAATTTCTTACTCTTAAAGACCTGAGAGCTAAGTTCAACTGGTTGAAAGAAACGGCTGCCAAACTAAAAAGTGATCTACCTCCATGGCTATTTGAACGAGAACCAACAAAGGCTGAGAAAAAAAGAAAAAGGATGACTCAATTCCTTCAAGAAATCTTTTTTACTGATGATATACAAGTGGATGGGATGCACAGGAACTTGATTCTTCTAAATGGGATTGTAGGTCTTGTTGATGGTCAGACTTACACTGAGCCTGAAAAAGGTATGGCCTACATGAACAGCGGATGCCAATATGTGTTCCAAAGGGAAGATGAGTTGGGGCTTGCATCAACGGTTCATCTTCTTATGTTTCAGAAGGTGCTTAAACTTAACACAGACTACTCCAAGGAATTTGCCCAAGCTTTGAAGGCTGAATTGGATACTAGAACAGACATAGCTAAAGCTGAAGAGAAAATCAAGAATGATGATTACTAAAGTTTTCACACCTGAATGTTTAATCTCATATTTTGTTTTACTCACGTATTGTAATTGTAATTTCTTTTAAGTGTTAATGAAGTATGAAGTTTTTTATTAGATCTGTTATGTGTAAGAAGAAGTTGTTATCTCAGTTTACTCATGTATTGTACTTGTAATTTTTTCTAGCTGTATTTATGTTTAAATAGGGGGAGATTGTTGGGAATCTAAGTTTATTAGAATTCCCTTAGTCATAGACTTAAACATAAATTAATTTGTTTGATATTAACTTGCTTGTGCCTAGAAGACAGGCAAGTAACGCAAGACTCACAGAGTTCTAAGTCTCTGTGAGAAACCACAGAGGAGTCCATGTCAGATACATTGTCAAGGAAGTCGAAGATTACTTGAATACATACTCATTGACTGTGTTGGATAACAACCAAGATGTATTAGGGACTCTGAGTGGTTGAGTGTTAACAGGGGTGGCAATACCCTGTTAACACTCAATATACTTTGGACATACCTAAGTGTTTAGGCGGGAAGTTATGCAGCCTAAAGTACAAGGTATGAAGAAAAGGGAAACTATGTCAGCTATGTTTCCCTAAAGCGTTATGGCAGACTACCAAGAATAGAAGAGCATCTTTTGACAGATGTCTGACATTGTCTGTTTTGTCTAGTCACCATCAACCAGTACTAGAAGTCAACCTCGTACCACTGTAAATAGGATATGTAGGCTAGAGTTAATGTTATTCACTTTGTTATATTACACACATTAACTATTTAGAACTCAGAGAAAGAACAGTTGTGTATGTGTTCTTGAGTTACCTTTATTTTGTCCAAAGTGCACACAACACATTATCCTTAAACTGTGTTATCCATAACACATGTAATACTTGTAATACAATAATAAAGTACTACCTTTGAAAAGTAGTTACTTGTGTTAATTATCCTTCTTAATTGTTTCAAGCTAGTTTTAGGGACTTTCACTTTGTTACCAAAAACAACCAAGTAACAAGGCTCAAAGGCCTCAAAATCGTTTTTCTGTGATTGATCAGTGGGAAGAAGTTCCCACTTATAGAGTAAGTGTAACACCCCATTTAATAGGATAGAATGCTACAGTAAATTATGGCGTATCATCAAAGCATGCAAGGTAAATGTCTAAACATTCATGACCATAAATAGAAATACCATAATCAAACATCGGTAGTCTAGTAACTCACACACAAGCAATATAAGTACTGTAAATGGAAAGGACTAAACAAGGTCCAAAAGAAGTAAAGTACGATAAAGTAGGAATAAATGCATAAGTTAAAAGAGGCCGGATAGCTTCCAATCCGAATGCACATACTCTGGAGTTCCTACTTGTGTCCTTGGGTACCTGCCGTTTTGGGACATGGCAAAGTAGACGGCTGAGCATAACGCTCAGTGCACGGATATACAATAAAGCATGGAAAACATAGAATATGGAAGCATATAAAGAATACTAAGCATGAATGGCAGTGGAAATGAATAAGTCCTAGAAAACCTAGTTGTCTGTCATGTTAACTGGTTTTAGTTCTGAAAACATAGCTTATGTTACTTATGAAAATCCGTATTAGTTAATGTACCATAACAGCCAATATAGGTCATGAGGTCAACAACGTGCATGAATACTTGGAGGGGAGACCTTATCATGCAATTAGAGGGGTTGCCTCTAATTAACTAGTAAGTGGGTAGGAGGGATCAGCTCCTTGTGAAGGATGCAAGGCACACACCACATTCACCATGAAATCCTGACTAAAACATGTAACTAGGATGCACCCATACGCCCCACATGATAATATAATTATATAATGGCCAAATAACTGAAAAGGGACGCCAAGAGCTATCACTCCGCCATGGTGAAGTCATAACACTAGTGCCTCTAGTGTTATGGTTATGGTACCTCCATAACTAGGTGAAACTGGTCATGCAAGTATATGGCTAAGGTAATTAATAAAACATAAGCATTTAATCTGTAACTACTGGGGAAAACAGTTGGTTGCATACGGGAAATCCTAATAAAGGAAGAGATTGTCCTTATTGAAGGATGGGAAATCTGTACCTTATGTCCAGTAGAAGCTAATGGAACGATGGAGACTAATCCGCCTTGACGGATAATACGAATGCGTGGAAAGAAAAAGAGAATGATCACGAACACAAAACCAATCACAAAATTCGTCCGGTTCCTCCTTCTTGTTTGTTATAGCCGGCAGCACCAAGAGAGACAAAGAGAGAGCACCAAATTTTGTAAACCTAAATTCTGAGAAAACAAATCTCTTGATGTTTTTATTGAAAGTGGTGTTGGGCCAAAATCCCACTTGGACCTTCTCTCTTGTTCTATCCGCGGCATAGGGGTCCACCAAGGGTAAACCCGTAGCTTTTCGTGTGTTAAATAATTAACGTGTGTGTTCGTGATTTATTATTCGTGATCGTGTCACATTTATAATATTCATGATTGTTCGTTATTTATTGTCGTGACACGTGTATTAATATTATAAATGGAAAGTTTAAATTTTACCGTGTTTTCGTAGGTTACTGTTCACGTGTACTGTTCAGAGGTTTTTAATGCGGGTTTTACAACTCTTCCCCTATAAAAGAACAATACGTCCTCGAATTGGAGAAACATAAACTAAAAGAGAACATACCCGAATTAGAACTGGAAATGAGGGTAAGAAGTCCGTATAGACTCCTCCGTCTCCCAAGTGGCTTCCCGCTCAGGATGATCCCTCCAGAGGATTTTGACGAAAGGGATCGTCTTCCTCCGCATGACACGATCTTGTCGCTCAAGAACACTCTTGGGTTCTTCGACATATAAAAGATCCTCTCGAATCTGATCAAGTGGATATTGGACAACATGAACTGGATGATAGTTGTATCCTCTGAGTAAGGACACATGGAACACGTTGTGAACGTATGATTGCTGATGTAAAACCCACATGCTTTTACCATGAATAGTACCATGAATAGTACCCTTACGATCGTACGTACATGATTAGAACTTTCCTTTGATAACATGTTTACATTTCACGTACAAGAATTACAAGTATTACGTATGTGTTAGAACACGATAAGTATTTATTACGTATTAACACACGATAATTATTTCAATAATAATTATAATCACGAACATACGAACATGAAATCATGAACGTAAATTAATCACGAGCTAATATTACGTATGCATATATATTTATTACGAACACCAATAAATATATTAAGTCACGATCGATAACTAATTAAATCACGTAAATTAAGAACACGAGGACACACTTATATTTTAGACACGAGAAAGGTTCGGGTTACCCTTATGTGGGCCCCTACCCATGGCTACAACAAGAAACATGGGCTTAGCCCATTAAAATTTATTAAACAAGGAATTTAGGAAAAACATGTTTCATTTATCACAAATTTTAGAAAATAAGAAAAACCCTAGTTTTTCTTTTCTTTGCTCCTTGGCCGCCGGGTTCACATCACCAAAAGGGGTGATTCGGTTTGATTTTGGTGTTTGATCTAGTGCAAGGATCGTTGTGTGTTCATCCTTCTTGATTTCACGTAATCGGTATAAACCCTAACTCTTTTATTTAATGTTTTGATTTATTTAATCACATAAAATCATGAAGGTTTTTATTAAACTAAATAAAAACAAATAATTAAACATGTTACTAATCATGGGGTTTAATCAATCATGGGTTTAGGGGTGTTTGATGTTTGGCCGACGCCTAACCGAGCCCCAAGGGGTCTCGGCTTGGCTTATATTCACACCACCAAGACCTTAAGGTCTCGGTTTGGTGATGATGGTGTCACGGAAGCAGCAAGGGGAAGAAACCCCGACCTAGGTCGGGGTATGGTGATGTTTACGGGTCCGGTTCATGGGTTTTAAACACGGGTCCGGTTCACATGTTTAGATTTAAAACACGGTCCGGTTCATGGGTTATTTTTTAAGGTTTAATATTTTTACAAGTTATATTGTTTTTACAAGATTTAAATTAAATTAATTAAAAGCATGAACATGATTAATTTAATTTACATGACTTAGGTTACTAATTTTATTATTAAGACATGAATTTTAACCTAAGTATTTATCTTTTAATTAGACTAAATAATTAATTAATTATTAAAACCATGACTTATAATTAATTAATTTCATGACTTAGGTTATATTATTAATAGATAATAATGCATGTTTTAACCTAAGTATTTTACCTTTATTTAATTAAAATCATGTTATATTTAATTAAATACTTTAACCTATAGTTTATTTAATTTACATGAAATAATTAATAAACTATACTATATAATCACATGACTTAGAATAATAATCAGTAAACACTTAAACTTGTATAATTAGCTTAATTATCCAGCTTATATCTAATTATGGAAACTTTCTATTTTTAGAAACTTATTTAGCTAAGGCAATTAATCTATTTATGGAAACTTTCTATTTTTAGAAACTTATCTAAGTTAAGCAGTAAATCTATTTTTGGAAACTTTCTATTTTTGGAAACTTTCTATTTTTGGAAACTTTCTATTTTTGGAAACTTTCTATTTTTGGAAACTTTCTATTTTGGTAACTTTCTATTTTTGGAAACTTTCTATTTTAGGAAACCTGCTATTTTTAAAAAGTTACTTATTATTACACAACTAGTATAATAATACATGAGTTACAAGTAATACTTAATCAGAATAGACAGAATACATGATAAACACGATATAAAGCTTAAATCAGTAAAACATGACACGAAAATATAAAACAAGCTAAGACATGATATAAAAACCAGTTACGTACTCAGTAATTAGATACTTATACGTATGTATTTATGTAGCGTTAGTGATACCGAGGTAGGACTCTCTTCCGTTCGTCTTCTTCGTTCACTGGACACAAGGTAGGGGTTCTCTGTCCTTTCAGTATGGACATTTTTGCCTTATTAGGATTTCCCGTATGCAGCCAACTGTTTTCCCCAATATATGTTTTATATGTTTTGATTGATTATGTTTAATTAGAATACCTAAAGCCATATATATGCATGACCAGTTTCAACTAGTTATGGAGGTACCATAACCATAACACTAGAGGCACTGGTGTTATGACTTTACCATGGCAGAGTGATAGCTCATGGCGTCCCTTTCAGCTTTTGGCCATTTATTATATTATCAGGTGGGGTGTATGGGTGCATCCTAGTATACATGTTTTCAGCAGATTATTCAGTGTGAATGTGGTGTGTGCCTTGCATCCTTCACAAGGAGCTGATCCCTCATACCTAAACCAGTATATTAAATTAGAGGCAGCCCCTCTAATTTGCATGACGAGGTCACCCCTCCAAGTATTCATGCACGTTGATGTTTCATGACCTATATTGGCTTATGGTTAACATGTAAAACAGTTTTCATAAGATAAACATAAGGCTTTCAAACTATAAAACCAGATTTATGTACACGTTCCAGGTTTTCCAGGACTTATACATTTCCGCTGCTATTAGGTCTTTATTATGTTTCAGTTATTCATGTTATGTCTATATTCGTGCACTGAGCGTTTTGCTCGACCGTTACTTTCCTTTCCATGTCCCAAAATGGCAGGTACCCTAGGACAGACTCGAGCATTGGAGGACGTGCATAGGATGGAAGCAGCCATAGACTTCTTTTCCTTTTGCCTTCATATATTTATGCTTGTGTAGTCATTGTTCATTTCATTTGCTTTATTTATGTTTTGGGCTTATGTTTGGGAACCGATGTTTGATTCTGGTTTTCCCTATGGTCATGTATGTTTTACTACATATTACCTTGCATGCTTTGATGATACGCCATAATTACGGGTAACGGTCTACTTATCAAAGTGGGGTGTTACAATTATGGTATCAGAGCCAAAGCTTCGACCTGTAGGCTCTAAAACTTGACCTGTGACTAGTGGGTAGTCACCAGGAGCTTCCTAAGCCAACGTTTGTTATTCCACTTATTGATGTTTTCAGCACATTATTGTTTTAGCCATGATGTTTTCAGCACCTTGATGTTTTCATCAATAGTGTTTCACTAATATGGATGGACAACTGTCATTCATATTTAGTTATGTGTCATTGTATCATGCATGATGTTCCTCGTGAACTGTGATTAATGTGAACTGAACCCTAGTAGTTCATAATTGGTCACATAAAATTTTTCTGATAAGTTTTGACAGATAATTTTCACTTAATTATGTTTCATTTATCCTTGTTGCAGGAATTATGACTAAGTAATGGTTGGTACAGGACTGGCCCTATTTAGTCGCATGTGCTTTTATCGAAACTTTTAACTTTGGGACCGACCCATAGGCGTCCCCTCGCCATGTCTTTTGTTTTGGGAGCGACCCATAGGCGTCCCCTCGCACATATAAAGGTTTTTATAAACTACATCATGCATTCATGCACTATTTTTCATGCATAAAGTTTTTCTCATGATTTATTGGCATAAATTTTTTTTTCATGTCCCCTCATAAGGTATTATGTTTTTATGTCAAGTATGTTTTCATGCTACCATGGTTAACTTCCTTTTCATGCTGATTATGTTTATAGTCCTTCATGATTAATTTCATTCCAAGATTTTTATGTTGATTTCATCTTCATGTTAAGTATGTCTTAAGTCTCCTTATGTTGATTATGTTCTCATCATGTCGATCATGTCCTCATGCTAGACATTGAAAGATTCCAGTAAATCCTGCTTTTATGATAGTCATGGTTGGTCTCCATTAACCATCCTTTCATGCTGTTCATTGTTGAGTTTCGTTTCACCAACCTTCTGGGTGTTTTCTCTATGTAACCAGAATGATGTTTATTCTTACAAAGTGCATCTGCCATTACAATTGCCTTGCCGGGATTATTCCCTGTAAAATCATGTCAGATGATCGACCCATATCGATCATTCCATGTGCATTTCATGTGTACCACATGTATTGTATTCCATGTGTATTACACGTACTTTGATCCAGGTGTATTTTACCCACAATGCTTTACGAGTATTCGCTAGTCGAATCTAAATCATCTCAGGTGTACTCCACTTGCTAATACTCTACAGGATTGACAATGCCGCTCATAGCTTGGAGATGTTACTAAGGGTTGATGCTGCGAATGTTGGAGACACTACGAGATGCTGATGCTGTTCTCAACCTGGAGATCTTACAAGACGAAGACAAAGGCGTTAGTTCAAAGCGATCGGACGAGAAGATGTTTCACCACCAGACGATTTCCATCAATCATTGTCCCTAAATCTTAGTTACATGTCACACGTCATTCAGTTGTCGTTTCAGTCATATGAGTGAAGACCAGTACCAGCCAGCCACTCAGCTGAATAGTTACATGAATCAGAGTCATGAGAATGACCTTCATGGAACTAACAGACAAGACGAAAGTAACCACTACTATGACAGCAACTATCCTAGCAATCGCAACCGAAGCTCCAACCGCGGATGTGATCAGAAATACAAAGGATCAGTAGTTCAACCGATCCGCCAATTCTGGCATAATAACCTAATATTTGTGGTTCTATTCGTTTCACATTTCGAGGCACATGTTAAGATATCAGTCAAGATACATGTCTCACATATACTCTCTGAAGACACCAGTCAAGACACATGTCAAACTTATATTTCCCAAGACACGAGTCAAGAAACGTGACTCAAGTCCAATTCTAGAACATCGCTAAGAAATTCAGGATACCCTCTAAAGGGTATATCCATTTTTTCGTGCCATGTATTAATCAGGCCACAAGAATTTCAGTACCATCAGCGGCGTATCAGTGATATCCGTCACGTTTACTCGATGACACTTTCATTCTTGCACCATATTCCATATATACTCATTACCATAAAGGATGCCATTCGTATTCCCCATGTATACGAAGGTTTTCCTTCCGCCTAATGATAAGATCCAAGTTGCTAACGCTTTACCTCGGACAGACACGAGTTGAATTTAATCCTAATCATGGACTATGAACAACACACCATGCTACGATTCATGATTTTGTACTGTAATGTTTAGGCTCCTGAATACATTCAGCATGGTTTTCCATCAGGAGAATCTGTACAACTTATCTATGCTTTACAAGCACGTGCGTTGTTAGCTATGACTGCTAAAACTTTCTAGCTGTCAAGTAAGCCACCACTACGGAAGTCCTTTTGCGCATAACCAGTTGATTATTCCAAAATCTTCCCATACTTTCCAGAAGAACCTACAAGGAGAAGGATGGTACTATAAGATTATGTGTCGACTACCGTCGATTTAAACAAATCACCATCCATAACTGTTATTCTCCTCCACGTATTGACAACACGTCCAAGCAACTCATGATCATGCTGCCATCAGTGATGAGTGAAAGAGCAGAACGTTTCCATGGCTGCTATTCGTACACGTCTCGGTCATGCTAGATTCATGATTTTGTATTAGACTCATAAATGCCCAGCGGCATTATAGACTTAATAAATTGAGTTTCCATGGACTCATAAACAAATTCATCAGTACTTTCATCAAAAACAACCTGATTTTTCTCTAGGTCTAGAGAAGAGCATGAAGACCATATTTGCACTATGTGGCAAATTCTACGACAAGAGAAATTTAACCTTGAAATTTTACAATATAAACTCTAGTTGATTTCAATGACATGTTGAATCACATGGATTCTCACGGTTAATCTTACCATGACTCAGCTTATGCATAAAGGCGAGAACCCTACACTACGTTAGGTGTTCCACGAAAACCCTACGCTAAGAGAAGTCTAATTTCGGAGACTCAGAGTTTCGCAAACTTCTATGTATCAAGTTTCTACGAAGCAAGATACAGTTACGTTCATATATAGGTACCTAGCATACCAATAGGTTAAGATAGAACACCAACAGACTCGGATGTTCCATCATCTGAAATGGTGAATAGAAATGGGACAAAATCTCCATGGATTTTAGTTTCCAGATTAACGCAAACTCATAAGAAACATGATGCTATTTGGGTTATTGTAAACGGTTTCATCAAGTCTACAGAATCCTTACATCCGCCAGGATTTCAAGAACCAGCAGATTGATCGGACGTGTTCCAGTCAGGGTGCATCCGACCACTTGGTAATCCCTCAGCTATCGGGCCAGACGAAGGTTCGCAATTGTGTTCCTTATTTATGTCCACGTTCTTGTTCTAATTTCACGACTTGCTTTCACGCTCACGTTCATGACACTATTCACGTTCATGATCGTATTTTGATTCTACGTTCATCTTCGTTCTGGGAAGCTTTGCAAGAACTGGAGAGACCAGACTCAAGTTTAGTATAACTCCCTATCCTCAGACAGACGTTTCACGTCACATTCCATGTTTCACCTTATAGCGTTTGGCGTTACCACCGCAGTTGTATTCCATGTTCACGATATGTTTCACATGTCATGTTCATTCCACGTTCCTCATATCACGTTCACGATATGTTACATGTATCATGGAGCACGATATGTTTACTCATACTACACTCACCATATCTCCACGTATCACGTTCAAAATTTTTCACGTATCACGTTTAAAATTTCACGTACTACGTTTCAACATGTCTCGTGCATTCGTTGCTAATTATCAGATAAGTTATATTGTTTTGCACCATAACGTTTCGATTACCCTTGCACGTTAACTCTTATTTCCTCGATCGAATTCAGGGGATCTATCTTACGGAGATGACAAAGAACTCTTTGTGTTTTCAAGTCAAGGTCAGGAGGACCAAGATTTATCATTGTGTCAAGATCTTGTGAAGGAACCGTTCCAAGAGGGAAGCCACTTGGAAACGGACAAGTTCATCCGGACTTCTTATCCGTTTCTCTCTTATCGATTAGATATGTCCTTTCAGTCACGTCGCGTCCCATGTGCTTTCAGTTACGTCACGTTCCATGTCCTTTCAGTCTCATCATGTTCCATGTCTTTTCAAGACATGTCACGTTCGACGTTCCCTTCTACCATGTCACCTTCATTTTCTGTTATCTTACATACCCTTCCAGTTTAATTCGGGTGTATTTCTCTTTCAGTTTACTTTATCTATAATTCGGGGATGAATTATTCTTTTTAGGGGGGAAGAGTTGTAAAACCGGCATGTTTTTACCATGAATAGTACCCTTACGATCGTACGTACATGATTAGAACTTTCCTTTTATAACATGTTTACGTATCACGTACAAGAATTACAAGTATTACGTATGTGTTAGAACACGATAAGTATTTATTACGTATTAACACACGATAATTATTTCAATAATAATTATAATCACGAACATACGAACATGAAATCATGAACGTAAATTAATCACGAGCTAAAATTACGTATGTATATATATTTATTACTAACACGAATAAATATATTAAGTCACGATCGATAACTAATTAAATCACGTAAATTAAGAACACGAGAACACGCTTATATTTTAGACACGAGAAAGGTTCGGGTTACCCTTATGTGGGCCCCTACCCGCGGCTACAACAAGAAACATGGGCTTAGCCCATTAAAATTTATTAAACAAGGAATTTAGGAAAAACATGTTTCATTTATCACAAATTTTAGAAAATAAGAAAAACCCTAGTTTTTCTTTTCTTTGCTCCATGGCCGCCGGGTTCACATCACCAAAAGGGGTGATTCCGTTTGATTTTGGCGTTTGATCTAGTGCAAGGATCGTTGTGTGTTCATACTTCTTGATTTCACGTAATCGGTATAAACCCTAACTCTTTTATTTTATGTTTTGATTTATTTAATCACATAAAATCATGAAGGTTTTTAATAAACTAATTAAAAACAAGTAATTAAACATGTTACTAATCATGGGGTTTAATCAATCATGGGTTTAGGGGTGTTTGTTGTTTGGCCGACGCCTAACCGAGCCCCAAGGAGGTCTCGGCTTGGCTTACATTCACATCACCGAGACCTTAAGGTCTCGGTTTGGTGATGATGGTGTCACGGCAGCAGCTGGGGGAAGAAACCCCGACCTAGGTTGGGGTATGGTGATGTTTACGGGTCCGGTTCATGGGTTTTAAACACGGGTCCGGTTCACATGTTTAGATTTAAAACACGGTCCGGTTCATGGGTTATTTTTCAAGGTTTAATATTTTTACAAGTTATATTGTTTTTACAAGATTTAAATTAAATTAATTAAAAGCATGAACATGATTAATTTAATTTACATGACTTAGGTTACTAATTTTATTATCAATACATGAATTTTAACCTAAGTATTTATCTTTTAATTAGAGTAAATAATTAATTAATTATTAAAACCATGACTTATAATTAATTAATTTCATGACTTAGGTTATATTATTAATAGATAATAATACATGTTTTAACCTAAGTATTTTACCTTCACTTAACTAAAATCATGTTATATTTAATTAAATACTTTAACCTATAGTTTATTTAATTCACATGAAATAGTTAATAAACTATACTATATAATCACATGACTTAGAATAATAATCAGTAAACACTTAAGCTTATATAATTAGTTTAATTATCCAGCTTATATCTAATTATGGAAACTTTCTATTTTTAGAAACTTATTTAATTAAGGCAGTTAATCAATTTATGGAAACTTTCTAATTTTAGAAACTTATCTATGTTAAGCAGTAAATCTATTTTTGGAACTTTCTATTTTTGGAAACTTTCTATTTTTTAGAAACTTTCTATTTTGGAAACTTTCTATTTTTGGTAACTTTCTATTTTTGGAAACTTTCTATTTTGGGAAACCTGCTATTTTTAGAAAGTTACTTATTATTACACAACAAGTATAATAATACATGAAATACAAGTAATACTTAATCAGAATACATGATAAACACAGTATAAAGCTTAAATCAGAAAAACATGACACGAACATATAAAACAAGCTAAGACATGATATAAAAATCAGTTAGGTACTCAGTAATCAGATACTTATACGTATATATGTATGTAGCGTTAGTGATACCGAGGTAGGACTCTCTTCCGTTCGTCTTCTTCGTTCACTGGACACGAGGTAGGGATTCTCCGTCCTTTCAGTATGGACATTCTTTCCTTATTAGGATTTCCTGTATGCAGCCAACTGTTTTCCATAATATATGATTTATATGTTTTGATTGCTTATGTTTAATTAGAATACCTAAAGCCATATACATGCATGACCAGTTTCACCTAGTTATGGAGGTACCATAACCGTAACACTAGAGGCACTGGTGTTATGACTTCACCACGGCGGAGTGATAGCTCGTGGCGTCCCTTTCAGCTTTTGGCCATTTATTATATTATCAGGTGGGACGTATCGGTGCATCCTAGTATACATGTTTTTAGCAGATTATTCAGTGTGAATGTGGTGTGTGCCTTGCATCCTTTACAAGGAGCTGATCCCTCCTACCCAAACCACCAGTATATTAAATTAGAGGCAGCCCCTCTAATTTGCATGACGAGGGCACCCCTCCAAGTATTCATGCACGTTGATATTTCATGACCTATATTGGCTAATGGTTAACTTGTAAAACAGTTTTCATAAGATAAACATAAGGCTTTTCAAACTATAAAACCAGATTTATGAACACGTTCCAGGTTTTCCAGGACTTATACATTTCCGCTGCTATTAAGTCTTTATTATGTTTCAGTCATTCATGCTATGTGTATATCCGTGCACTGAGCGTTTTGCTCAGCCGTTACTTTCCTTTCCATGTCCCAAAACGGCAGGTACCCAAGGACAGACTCGAGCATTGGAGGACGTGCATAGGATGGAAGCAGCCATAGACTTCTTTTCCTTTTGCCTTCATATATTTATGCTTGTGTAGTCTTTGTTCATTTCATTTGCTTTATTTATGTTTTGGGCTTATGTTTGGGAACGGATGTTTGATTCCGGTTTTCCCTATGGTCATGTATGTTTTACTATATCTTACCTTGCATGCTTTGATGATACGCCATAATTACGGGTAAGGGTCCACTTATCAAAGTGGGGTGTTACAGCTAAGGCGGTAATGCTAAACGGTATGACACTTCACCAACGCGTTCTATGGTGTCGAACGGTCCGATGAAGCAAGGACTGAGCTTCCCTCTGATTCCAAAACGTCTAACTCCTCGTGCAGGTGATACCTTGAGGAAAACATGATCACCTACGTTGAAAGACACATCTCTACGACATTTATCAGCAAAGCTCTTCTTACGAGCACGAGCTTCCTGAATTTTTGCCTTGGCGACAGCGACCTTCTCATTGGTCACTTCAATCATCTTTGGACCTTCTAGCAGTCGTTCGCCCACTTGGTCCCAGCAGATTGGGGTGCGACACTTTCTGCCATACAACATCTCAAAGGGAGCACACTTGATGCTAGCGTACTAGCTGTTGTTGTATGCGAATTATATTAGGAATATATAATCATCCCAGCTTCCTGACCATTCTAGAGCACACGATCGCAGCATGTCCTCTAATGTCTGAATGGTACGTTCCGACTGTCTGTCGGTTTGAGGATGAAAGGCAGTGTTGAGCTTAAGTCTGGTGCCCCAAGCTTTCTGCAGACTCTGCCAGAAACGTGATGTGAAACGGGGATCTCTGTCAGATATGATTTCAGATGGAGTACCATGCAGTCTCATGATCTCCCGCTAGAATGTGTCTGCTAATTTGCAAACTGAATGCTCCTTGTGAATCGGCAGAAAATGAGCATATTTAGTCAACCTATCCACAATGACCCAGATAGCGTCATTCTTCTTCTGAGTAACCAGAAGACCAGTAACAAAATCCATGGAGATTTTGTCCCACTTCCATGCTGGAATATCTAATGGTTGTATTAAATATAACACCCCCAAATTACCAAGCAGCGGAATACCACTTTGGGCGTTATTTCATAGCACATCACACACAATCATAGAAAACGACCTCAAATGAGACGTTTTAAATAAACATAAATGAGTATTTACAACCATTGTTTAAAACCTTTCCAACCCAAAATAAATTTTTCATCAGAGTAGCGTTACTTGTCTCCAAAGATCTCAACCAAATCACAACAATATTTTGACCAAGACAAGACAATAAATAATTGATAAAAAGGGAAGGAAATCCAATATTTTAGACCAATAAAGCACCAAATCCCTCCATGCATGCTTTGCTGCTATCAATCTTGATTACCTGAAACACATGCTTAAAATCGTCAACACAACGGTTGAGTGAATCTATAGGTTTATCAAATCATAAGTTGAATATAAGTATTAAAACCAATCATGACCATTCAATAGCATTGTCGTACTCACAATCTATTATTCAAGGATATTATCTTTAGCAATAGCTAATAATTGTGTTTAAGCTCGTGACACTAATCCGTTAACTCAATCACCCGCGTACATAGACCGGCATGATTTAAGTGAAACCAGGGCCCCTGCTAAAGGCATTAGTTGCAATTATACCTTATTTCTTATCACAAGTTATCCGTCCGCAGAGGGTACTCAACGTACTAGCTCTCGTCTCGGATAGGGTCGTCAACCCCATAGTACTATCAATTGTATAAGCGGCTATCTCCAACCCACACAAGGGCAACACAATAGTTAATAGTTCACAAATTTAGGGACTTTTGCAACTAGGTACTCAACACAATTCAAGGCAACATTCGGGTCCAACAATCATTCATGACTTATGTTCATTTTCATTTAAATAGCATGTATCCCCCTCGCGGGTAAAAACATTTGAAATAAGTAAAGAGCGAGGCTATAGACTCACCTTAAGTAGTAATGATAGAAGTAGTAGCGAAGACGTAGACGAAGACAATCACCGACGATGAGGATGCCCCGGGAAATCAAATACAACACCTAACAAATGAACGTGAAATGAATCAACACCTTCAAGTACCTTCAAGTACTGTATGTACATAATTAAGAACACTCAAAGTTCACATAAAATCATGCCAAAAATTCAAACAAGTGATATTTACTAGACACATTCATTTTTATACTTTATTAGAACCCTTGCTCATTTTACAATTCTGCCAGTACTTACCAAAAGTACGGGTTGTTTTCCTATACTTTAACATCACCAAAAATTATGAGAAAATTTGTATAATTCATTTACAACCTGTAGATAGCCCATATTAAATTTCATAAAAAGTTCTTACTTCTAAGACCTACTGCACGTCACATTACTAAACTAAAAATTTCGGACAGTTTTGTACCTTCGCGTTGTAGAACCATTTTCACCTTCTTAAGCATTTCCGTTTACAAATCCGACTCTTGATTATGAAAATAGACTCAAAATGCTAAGTTTATAGCCTGAGAACAGCCTCTAATCATTTTTAAAACTCAACTTATTGTCCTCGAGATTTGACCTAAAATCGAACATAATTTCGGATTATGTCGACTTTCATCTCCCGGTACACGAAAATTCAAGCTAGTGTAACTTTTGACTCTTTGGAGTTAAAAGCTCTACCTTATACCGAAACGAAGCTTGAAAGAAGCTCTAAAACAATATCTAATCATGAAAACCTGGTCTTAGACTTAAAACCACTAAAAATACCCCTAAAGTTTCTGATCTAAAATGGACTTTTTAAAACCATATCAAAACATCTTTTTGACCAATTTCAATCATTCATATACCCCTAATAACATCTAATAATCATCCTAAACCAATACAAACATCCTAAATCACTTTTATGTTCATCCTCTTTCAAAATCCAAAATCAAAAACATCACATACAATGTATTTAAATCATGTAAAAATAATAATAACATAATTATAAAACCATACCAATTGATAGATTAATCAAAAACACCAAAACCATCAAACCCCTAGGCTTGGACGTGGGTTTTGGAAGCAAAAACACCAAAGAAAATCTTTTTCCATGCTTTAATACTTCAATAGGTTACTCCTAAACACAATCAAACACAAACCCACGAATTTAATTAGATCAAATCATAGTATTTTTCAAAATATTTCAAAAATTAAATCTTGAAAAAAAATGTTGTTGCATGTTTGATTTTATAGGTGGGATTTACTTATCTTGATGTTAGAATCATGGGTCTTTGATTAGATTTTCCAAAATCAAATTTTTGGTGGTGGTTTGTGGTGGTGGTGATGGTGCCGTGGGTTAGAGAGAGAGAGGGAGGGAGATGGTAAAAAAATTTGTGTTGAAAAATGAAGTGTGTGTTTTGTTTTTGCCTTATATATAGTGGGGTAGGGTGGTTTGTGTAAATAAGGTTTTCTTTTGGCTTTAATAGCAAAACTAGTTATAAAGAGCGGAAATAAGTTTACTAGTTGGTTTTCGATTACTTACGAGAGTCGGGTTTAGTCCCGGCTACCTCAAAATAGTTTTAAATGGTTCAAACGCACACAAAACGAATATACATATGGTTCCGACTCGACTTAAAACGTAATAAAAATAAAAACTTCAAAAACTCAAATACCGATCAATCGATAATAAAGATAAATTTTGGGTATCCGTCGGTATCGTAGTCGTTATCGGTACTTCTTAAATCGTCAAACGTAAAAATTAAGGCCTCGATCATTGGTTTCAAATTAAACCGTCAAATATATAACAAACAAAATTTCTTCAAAATTTCAAAAATATTCGTAAATTAGGGTAAAATAAATGATGTTGGGTTCGGGGTATCACATCCTCCCCTCCTTAAGGGAGCGACATCCCGATGCTCTCCGGTTCTTATACTCGCATTTCGTACTACTAGAAAGATGAGGGTACTTCTTCCTAAAGAGGTCTTCACATTCCGACGTGGACTTCGGTTCACGTATTGGGTTCCATCACACCTTCATAATGAGTATTATACCTTGCTTTAATCTCTTAACCTCTCGATCCATTATCTCAGTTGGTTCTTCTATGACGTGCAACTTGTCGTCCTGTTGGGTTTCATTTACTGGGGTAACTAAACCATTATCCGCCACACAATTCTTCAAATTCGACACATGAAGAGTATTATCATTTTCACGAAGTTCATCCGACAGCTCCAACTGGTAGGCAACTGGTCCAACATACCTTTGGCTCCACTTCTCTTATTTTCCAAAACGAATCACGCCTTTCCACGACGATACCTTTAACATTACCATGTCTCCAACTTCAATTTATAATTTCTTCCTAGGGTTATCAACACAGCTCCTCTCATGGCTTCTCGCGGTTAACAAGTGATTCTTAATCTACCCAATCTTTTTCCATAGTCTCTAGAATCATTTCAAGTCCATTCAACTGACTTTTCCCTACTTCATTCTATCCAACTGGCGATCTACATTTTCATCAACATAATTCTTCAAATGCTACAGCTTTTAATGCTAACATGGTAAATGTCGTTGTACAAGGATACTACCAACGGCAAGTGTCGATCTCAACAACTACCAAAGTCAAACACACATGCTCGGAGCATGTCTTCAAATGTTCGGGTAGTCCTTTCACTTGGTCCATCAGTCTCATAAAAACAATTAATCATAAAATAAAAGCGCACGGGTCGCACATAACCCCACCGAAAAAACGTTCATAATATATAAGACGAAGTAATTAATACTAGTCGTACAAAATCACCTTATTGAAATATTACGTACATACAAACCTAGTTCGTCAAAAACGAATTCATCGATACGAGAAATCATTCTACGTATACATAACTCTCTCGAGGACATTACAATCCTATCAAACACCACAGCCATTATGAAGCACATACAACCACATTACGACATGTTTGCAACATAGCCAAACCATGCCAAGTAAATAAGTTCAATCAAGTTAACTCATGCTTGCTAATCAGCTAAGCCATGATAAAATTAGAATATTTGACGGGATTTTGGATGAGTTAAGTCAAAAGAAAATTGAAAGTTAAAGAAGGTTTACGAGCTTGCTAGCCGTGGATGCATATCCAAAAAGAAAGAAAATACATACATACATATGTCATCGCAGGGTGCTCACATACGGATCCATACCCAAAAGATATTACAATAACACTATCTCACTTTCGTCCCAAACGTGGTCAAAATCTCAATAAGCATCATCATTCACAGTTAAAAATATATTACATAGCACATGTTCTCCATGATCGTATGTCATTGGACAATGTCGTATCAAGTTCCCACAACTTTCGATCACTTTACTAGATCACATACCACATAATTTCTATCTATCGTTTAACCATGCATGATCAAAGATGGTCGAGTCAAGCAAAGAGGATTCCTCACTTGAATAAACGAAGACGGCAAATGGAATTGTCTTCCAACTACCGATGCACAGTTGGTAAACTTCAACAGTTTATCGCGTGTCGTTTGACATATCAAAAGAACGAGAAAAGAAAATAAATAAAGTACGATACATTTAATGTAGGAGAAGTCTTCGTCATTTCCCTCAGAGTTACTCGAACTCGGATTTCCTCTACTTCGGCAGTCTTCTATTTTTGTTAAAATTTCTTCCAGTGTCGGTACGAGCCCCTATGGTATTTTATCAACACCCTAGTGATTCCGATGGAATTCGCACGTTACATACAACACATAAAAACATTTTTCCATAACTACTCAGTCACGGTGACTTACCAAGTCAACGCCAAACGAAAGAAAAGATTTCAAGGAACACAAGAAAATTCAAAAAATTTCTTTAGGAATCAAAGAGAATACGATTACTTGCATAAGGATCCACCGTTTTAAAAGCGTTCTCATCCAAACATTCATCAAAACACTACAAGTTTCAAGATGACCAATTGATTTGACACGATAGTGCTCTTCCTAAACTATGCATAATTAGCTAGATCATGCATACTTGAGGACCAAGCAAATGACAATCAACAAAACAAAGCTCTTCCCGAATTATGCATAGTTAGCTAAGCTGTGCATAATTGAGAACCGAGGGACGACACGAACATTATTATTACACACCAAATATGACTATGAAAGTTTTCGACCTAATCTTCAAAATAATTAAATCATTTGAAACGGAATTTGAAATGGGAAAATATTGTTACCATTGTATCAAGGAACAAATCAAACACTTTTCATCTACTTTAGAAACATACTTTTGCTTTGCCTTTTTATTAGAAAAATAAATAAACAAATAAATCGACACCATTTGCATTTGGTTCAACGAAACATTTCACATACTCATACATATTTTCGAAACAGATTGTTCACAAAATAACGGTAAGGTGGTTCCAGATTAAAGATCATTGCAAGCACAAGGAAAAAATCAAAAATCAATGAGATCAATTAAGATAAACGAGCAATACATTTACCAACGGAAATTAACTACATTAGAAATGAAAATACTTCGAATATATGACAAGAGTTTCAGAATAACAACAGCAATCTATAGAATCATGAAATGGACATCGAACATCATCACGAGTGCCAAAAATAGGACAAGGATCATAATTCCCATCCTCTCGAGTTACACACACATTCCACCAAATTTTTAGGTTCCAATAACCGAAAGGAGAAAAGTTATGGGGTCCATGAAAAGGACAAAAATACATCGGGTGACATACCCTCATTATCAAGTACTAGCGAAGTAGCAATTCAAAAATAAATAATGGCCTCGTACCATGAAAAATATTAAAATGAAAAATCACAGGACTACCTAAGTTTAGATATAGGCTCGCAAAATCGAAGAAGTGATGTTGTATGGTCGAACCATCGTGACTTAAAACATTACGTCTTAAGAAAATAATACAAGTATGCGTTTGTTGGGTAATCCACTTGCGTATTCTGATTAATGTTACCTTGTACATTGTAAAAGCGAACATTTGTACCTTTTTATTTTATGTTACACCGTTTAAAACTTCATATCCCTCATTTTCAACTTTACGAAGTTTTTATTTCTCGAAAGTTACCATCTCAAGGAAATTACTACATAGTGGATTCAGTGACTCGGTTATCATAATTGGTAAAATCATTTGTTTTGAAAATATCCATACTTGTGTCAAAATCTCATTAATATTCATATCTTAAGTACCAAAAACGTACATAGTAAGAATTTTCAAAGTTTTATGTTATTATTATTACGACTTGTCTTATTACGTATATACAAGTATCCAGCATGACTCAAACTAGTCCAATTAACTCTTAAAAATCAACCTTTGACTTTTTATTGTACATAAGTCTTTCCTTAAAACTTATCTTTTACATCACATTCACGCGACTCGACTCGCACACTAATGAGGTCTCACATGGCATTATGTCAAATAACTTACTAGTTTAAGTCGAGACTTGAATCATAATAATAATAATGAAATAAATAATCAAAATGCTTATTTCAATCACTCTAACATATAGAAAATTCGAATTTTTAAATCTTTAGCCATTTTCAAGTGATTTTAAAAATAACACATCTCGCACAGAATAAAATAATGTTCCATCAACATTTAATAATTCATTTCAAGTGTTAGAATTTCTCACTTAAATTGTATATTTTGATTTTATCCCAGTTTATTCACTACAACAAGTGACGAGTTCCAGTTTATACCAATGCATTCGTAAATATAACTTGACCTTATGTTTAAAATAAAACCATTTTTACAAAGTCTCTAGCTCTAAAATACGTGGCTAATTTTTCTACCCATTTTCTGTATTAAAAGATACGCCAAAAGTTTACCATAATGACCCAAAAATTAATTCATATCACACCTCAAGCCGTCTATACTCGATATTCATATAGTAAATTTTGCCAATAACTCTTTTTTCAAATTAAATTAAACAAATTCTTGACAAATCCATCACAAGCTTCTAGCATCAAACTATTAATATATGAAAACAAGGATTTTACGAGTAATATAAATTACTTATTATGATTTACCAACCAAGTTGAAGGAAAGAAAAAGAAAATAATTTCACTTTGTCCCTTTTATTCTCGGTACAAATTTTACTTGTTACATGGCGCCTCGTACGTCATTTTTAACAAAAAAATTCAGTCACCATACATTTAATATGTAAGACGTTTTATGTTTAACTCATTCAATTAACAAAATTCAATGCTTATTTAGTTGGCACAAGTGTCGGACCTCATCATGTAAAATATTAAATTCAAAATAATGAAACAACAAAACAAAATGAAATAAACGGAATGAGAACACGTATGTCAACGCTATAAGTGTTGATATTGGCTTTGGGTGGGTCTGAAAACCGTAGACAATAAAGTTAACACAAAACAACCAAACTTCAAGCTATCACGCTTGATCACAACACTAATCTATCCTTAAAACGCATCTTTAAATTCGAGTAGAATGGTAAACAACGATTAAATGCAACACGCCTCAACCACGTTTTATAATATACACATATGATTCGTCGCTACGATGTATGATCGTTGATTATACTTCAGCTATGTTATAGTTACGCGAACTAATATATTAAACCCATAGGAATAAGGGAAATAAAATAGTACGTAAGTAATTTACGTTCCAAAAAGAAGATGTCCCAAAATGACACATCACGGTGCGATAATGACAATCGGGATCAATCTAGTCGATATACAATATGTTACGAAGCATTATTTACGTATCTAGAGTATCAAACGAGGTTCACACTCGTTTATTCAAACAATAAATTAATTATCAAGATCGATGATTGGCGGTGAGGCCAAATTATGAACAAAATCGCATTATAAAATGTATGATAATCACGCAAGGACCATTGCTTCACGTGCAATGCCTTTAAATACCATAGTATATACATACCTATACATACAATCATTCCCACATACACATAGGATCACAACGCAGTGTTGCCATGTAATGCAATGTAGCCCGTATGCCAATTACATGCAACCTGTATGATATTCACGCAACTGCTTGCAAAACTACGATGATAGGTACTAAACGTACACAAAGATATATCTCAATATATTATCATAGTATATACTTACTAAATACTAGGGAACTCATATCAGTTTTAAGGGATACATCTAGATCATAAGTCAATGCTAAAGAAATCTTACCAGAGCCATGCGGAGAAGTTGCGTGCTTTAAAACTTTTTATGACACACCAAAATTTATAGTTTAGATTTTTCAACAAAATCGACCTAGTTCTCTATAACTTATGGCTCTGATTACCAATCTATAACACCCCCAAATTACCACGCAGCGGAATACCACTTTGGGCGTTATTTCATAACACATCACACACAATCATAGAAAACGACCTCAAATGAGACGTTTTAAATAAACATAAATGAGTATTTACAACCATTGTCTAAAACCTTTCCAACGCAAAATAAAGTTTTCATCAGAGTAGCGTTACTTGTCTCCAAAGATCTCAACCAAATCACAACAATATTTTGACCAAGACATGAGAATAAATAATTGATAAAAAGGGAAGGAAATCCAATATTTTAGACCAATAAAGCACCAACTCCCTCCATGCATGCTCCGCTGCTATCAATCTTGATTACCTGAAACACATGCTTAAAATCGTCAACACAACGGTTGAGCGAATCTATAGGTTTATCAAATTGTTGGAAATACGTTTTACGTATTAAGAAGGATCGGTCACTCCAACAATAGTCCATGTAATAGCTCGTAGTTTAGTTATTTATCTTTATTTAACTAACAAGACCAAGCTTAGCCTACAACATGTGTAGGCCGGCCCAAATGTAAGCCCAAGCCCATGATAAGGGCTTGGGTATATAAACCCTCTCCTTTGATGGAGAGGGTAGTGTGGTTATTCATTTTACACATAGTTGAAAAGTGTTTTTCTTTCACTTTCTCTCTCTAACTGTGTGTTTTCTCACCATATCTCTATCTCTTTCTCTCTCTAAAACATAAGCAAGATTTACATATCCTACAAATGGTATCAAGAGCCATGGGATGATTGTATTGTTTATGTGTTCGTGTTCTTGATTTTTTGTAGCCTTTTGATCTATATAAACACACGTCCAAAAAAATTGTGTTTTTTATGGTTTTTTCTTGATACAAATCATCTACATAGTTTTGGTAGTGATTTGGTATTGTTACTTTGGCTAAAAACACAAATTTTTTGGGTGTTTTGATCATTTTTGGCTTAAAATCACGAATTGGTTGAGTTTTGTCCGAGAAAAGTGGGATTTATTCCGATCAGGTCATCGGAAAAGGGTTTATAGGACATTCCGATCAGTGTAATCAGAATAGGGTTTTGGTATTCCGATTTTGGTACATTCCGATTAGGTATTCCGATTAGGTATTCAGATTAGGTATTCCGATTTTGGTACATTCCGATTTGGTATTCCGATTTTGGTACATTCCGATTAGGTATTCTGATTTTGGTACACTCCGATTTGGTATTCCGATTTGGTACATTCCGATTAGGTATTCCGATTTGGTATTCCGACTTGATATTCCGATTTGGTGCATTCCTATAAGGACATTCCGATTAGATATTCCGACAGGGTATTCCGATAGGCTTTTTCCGACAGCTTTCCGATCTTTATTCCGATCAACATTCCGATAATCAAAAATTATTCCATAAAAAATTTCGATCGTGTGTAATTTTGACTTGGAATTTTTGGTTTATCGAGGACATATTTTAGGGGATTTTAACATTGTTTCTCGACTTCAACTCACAACAACAAACACATTTACTTTCTTTCATTGATCGATCAACGTTTGGAAATCTTAACTTATTGAAATGGAGTACACATCTCTTACGGATAAGTCCATCCTCTCGAGTACGGATAATCGTCCACCAATGTTGGTGAAGACTATGTATGAGGAATGGGCTTCCCGAATGGAACTTTATATGTTGAACAAGGAGAATGGACATCTCATTTGGGCATCGGTGCTCAATGGACCATTAGATTATGGTACAATGACAGAAGGTACAACTACTCGTCCTCGCACAACGGGTGAATTGACTGGAGATATGAAGATTCAAGACAAATATGATAAGTATGCTACAAACATCATTCTCCAAGCCCTTCCTCCAGATGTCTACAAACTCTTCAGCAAACATAAAGTTGCCAAAGAGCTATGGGATTGAATTCGTGTTCTCATGCAAGGCACCTCGTTAACTAAACAAGAACGAGAGTGTAAGCTTTATGATACTTTTGATAAGTTTGCCTATGTGCCAGGGGAGACTCTCAATGACTACTATCTAAGATTTACCCTATCGTTTAATGAGCTCAATATCTATGGCATGGCAATTCCTACGTTCCAATTGAACACCAAGTATTTGAACACTCTTCCTTCAAAATGGAAAAAGTACATGGCGGATGTTAAATTGGCTAAGGACTTGCATAACACCAATGTGGATCAACTTCAAGCTTTTCTTCAACAACACGAATGCCATGTGATCGAGGCTCGGTTGTCTACACCTCAAGTTCATGATCCACTTGCAATGTATGCTTCTCAACAAAACATGGCTTATACTTATCAACAACCATCATACTTGGAGCAACCACCACCACACACCTATCAGCAACCATCTTATCAACCACCTATGATGCCACAACAAGCATTTCAACAAAGTGTTCATCAACAATCTTTTCCACAACAACCACCATATCAGACATCACCATCACAAGCCAACACTTCTCCAATGGGCTATACTCCTCAGCAAGGATATTTTCCATTAGAAGCACAACCAGCACAAGCTTTATACTCTAATGAACTTCCACCAACCCAAGCACCAGTCTTTACTCCAAATGATACTCTAGCTGATGTTCTAAACCATCTCACTGCCTACTTGTCAAAACTTGTTGCGACTAGAGGATTTCCACCAACAAACAATCAGCTCCGCACCTCTTCAAATCCTCGACAACAAGCTACTGTTCAAGATGGTCAAGTGACGGTGCAACCTATTCAGGGAAGGCAAAATTCATATGGACCTCCTACAAGGACTGGGAACAATCAAGCTGTGAATTCTCAAGCTAGTGGAAATGGAAGTCCTATTGGTCCTAAAAAGGTTGTGACTTGCTACAATTACCGAGGACAAGGTCATACGGCTAGGGAATGCACTCAGCCGAAAAGGAGGAGGGATGATGCATGGTTTCGTGAGAAGATGTATTTGGTTGATGCTCAGTCTAAGGGAAAGATTTTGGATTCAGAGGAGTTAGCATTTCTTGCAGACCCAGGGGCAGCAGATACTGAAGGCATTGCAGTCGTTTCTACTTCTAATGCAGCTTATCAAGCAGATGATCTTGACACATATGATTCGGATTGTGATGACATTCACTCTGCCCAAGCTGCTCTCATTGCTAATCTCTCTCACTACGGTTCTGAGGTCGTCAATGAGGTACCAACCACATCTAATAATATTGATGATAACCAACATCAAGTTGGGCATGAAAATGACAACCTCGAAAAGCATTCGGGAACTAGTAACTCAAATGATGTGGTACCCAATCCTACACATTTGAGTGAACCTCAACCAAATGTTACGACGGGTATGGAATCTTATGCTCAACATGATTTGGTCATGGTGCCTAAACATATTATTGATCAAATGCATATGGCTCTCAAACAATCTGTAGATACGAATTCCACCCTAACTGCTGAGCTTCCGTTGCATAAAGAAAAGGTCAAAACTTTTGAAATGGTCCCTCAAGCAAAGAAAATAACATGTTCTGAATTTGACCAATTTCGTTTTGAAAAGATTGAACACTTGAAAGAAATAGAATCATTAAAAGTTAACCTTTCCAATGAATTAAAAGCAAAAGAGTCGGTTGTCAATGATTTTCAGAAACTTAAAATGGATTTCGAAACTCTCGAGTCTAAAAAGTTTGAATCGGAAATTAATGCTACCAAACTTCTTACATTCAAAGAACAACAGCTTTTAAAACAATACGCTTCCACAGAAAAGGTTCATCTTTTAACTAAATCATTTAAAGAACTCGAACTTAAGCGTCTTCAAGATTTACCACCTAATCCCGGTTATGCAAAACAAGCTCAGGAACATGTTCCCAGTCTTTATGATATGACCATAATTGGCAAATCGAAAGAAGCACCTTTTGTTCGTAGTTCTGAGGAGACACAGTCACTTGCGGATGAAACTCATTCTAAAATGCTTTCAAAATTCCATACAATTGATTATGATCAATATAACAAAGATCAATTTTCGAAAAAGACACGCATTCGCTTACAAAAAGAATTAGCTGAATTGACAGTTCTTGTGCCCCAAAGTTTGTCAAATGAAAACCCTCCTAGTACGTCTCCTACACTTGTCAAAACAGATTTAACGAAGTTAATTCCACCGGTAAGTAAGGCGTCCGTTAACTTAGATGCGGTACTGTGACAACCCGTCAATTTCAGGTCGTTATTTTAATCTCGACTATTACGTATTACGTGTTTACTTTAATGAGAATTTTAAATTTATCGACTAACCGAGAAGGTTATGACTTGAAACTAGCGTAAGAATGTCGATTAGATGAAAACCGACAAGGAATATGTTAGGTATCGATAATATATTCTCAAATAATCATAAAAATGATTTTTATTATATTTAATCTTTATTTCTTGTGTTTTACGTTTTAACGAATGACGATAACTATTAGTGATCGCGATACCGACGGATGCCCAAAAATTTACGTTTTATTATCGATTGTCTCGATATTGTATATTTTCGACGTTTTCGATTTAATTGCGTTTTAAGTCGTGTCGAAGCCTTGTTATTATATTTTGAAGCGTTTTAACTTATGAAAAGTATTTTTACGAAACCCGAGCCCCGTAAATATTTTAAAATTTACAATTTACATTTTCTACCTTGTAAACTATTTACTTACACTTTTGGACCAAAAGAATGCACTTTTGACAAAATCTACCCCCACCCCACTATTTAAAGATTTTCCACTAACTCATTTCAATTAAAAATTCATTTTAACAAAAAAAATCTCATCCCTCTCTCTCCTTCACCATTTTGCCGTCCACCCCCCTACACCCAAACCCTTTGATTCTTGATTTTCTACCTTGAATCTAAAGAAACTAAGAAAAGACCCACCTTGGAAATTTCATAAGCTTCATATTGGTATAAATTTCTTCCACATGCATCCACTAAAATTTTATTTTCAATTTTTAGTGAAGAACTTGATGTTTGATCCATTTTTATGTTTACATATGGTGTTAATAATATAATATTCATAGTGGGTTTTGTTGCATGTAAGATTTTTAATTATTTAATTTTTATAAGATTAAATTTGAGGGTGTTATGGGTTAGTTAGATGTGTTAGTATGATTTTAGGATCATATTAGGACTATAGGAATTGTTGGAATGGGTTGAAAAATTGTTTTGGTATGATTTTTAGATAGTCTATTTTAGGCAGTAACTTTAAGGCCATTTTTGAAATTGTTACTGTGATAAACTTGGTAAACTAATAAGATAGGGTCGTAGAGAATTTCGTTAGCTTCGATTTGAGCTAAAGTAGAGCTTCTAACTCATTACGAGCGAAAAGTTATGCTACTTTTAGTATTTGTGTACCGGGAGACGGGTATCGGCACAATCCGAAAATTGTTGTCGATATTTGGAACGAATCTCGGGGACTATAAAATGAGTTTTAAAAAAATGTTCAAGGGCTGTTGTAAGTTGATAAACCTCAGGTCATGAGTCTATTTTCAAGCCCGAGTGTCGGTTTTGCAAACGGAAATGTTTAGATAAGTCAAAATGGTTTTACAAGTCAAAGGCGTAAAACTGTCCGGTTTTTGCAACACGAAGGTGTGTCGGGCAGAAGGTCTTAGAAGTAATATTTTTGAATGAAATTTAAACTGAGTCTTATTCATATTATGTGTGAGTTTGTCACCAAGTTTCGTCGAAATCGGACATGTCTAGATAGGTTAGATTGGTGTGTACATTTGGAGTGTATATGCTGAATGGTATTTTGGATACGTAGTCCAATACTTGTATGGCGTGAGTTGAGTATTCACTATTGGTCATGGTGACTTACTCAAGTGTTAAGTCATTATATAAATGACTTAGCTACTGGTCCGAGGGAAATAAAATGAAGGTTTGACTTGCGTTGACTTGGCGTCTTATGACGGGTCAATGTCAAGGGTGTAAGCTTTTAAAAGAATAAGTGTTGAATAAAAGGGTATAGAAGTACACTTATATTTTTCTTAATTTTTCGGAATTTTCATAGCTATATGAAATTGAGTTTCATATTATTTAAGTATTAAATATACTTGAGTCGTTTATTAACGAACGCGCCTTATTTGGTAGGTTGCGGTCTTCGTGTTTAACGGGCATCACAAATCGTCGGCGATCGTCACGTCACTACTATCGTATCAAGGTGAGTCTATAGCCTCGCTTTAACATGTTTACTTGTTTTATAAAACCCGCGAGGGGGATAACATGCTTGTTTTATTAAAATAAAAGGGGTACGACGAGAAGTTGTGGAAACCCTTATTATTGGAAAAACATTATTATAAATGAAGGGTACAACGAGAAGTTGTGGTAAACCCTCTTTCTTTAAAATTGAACACAAAGGACCCGATTGTATGCTTAGATGAAAGTTGTTATACGAGTTTGTTTAGCCTTAAAAGACCCATGAATCGTGAATTGTTAATCAAAAGGAACGCTAATACTATGGATAGATCTATCGGGGTGACTCCCAGTCCGGTCGCGACTAGCTATCGCGTGGTGTTGTGATGCACCAGTAATGAAACATCGGATGCAATTGTATAAGAGAAATATACGCACTTGGCTAGGTGTGTTGGGCTGAAATAATATATGTTAACGTTCAATTTCACGAGACTTATGAAATAACAACGATAATTATGTCTGATCCACATGATTGTCAACCACGGAAGGTTTATTCAGAATACTTGTGTTCGTTTATTAAATTTCAAACTCTATAGATTCACTCAACATTTTTTTTGACTTTATAGCATGTTTTATCTCAGGTCCATGAAGAAGGCACTCAAGGAAGGCGGTTTCATGCAGCTTGCTTAATTAAAAACGTTTTGGCCCGCTTTTCTAAACTATGTCCATTCTAAGAAACTTTTATTATTTGGTTGGTTGTGTAAACCTTAAAACTATTTGGGACCGTGTGTGAACTATTTTATCTTTAAACAAATGAATGGATGTATGTTTTGTTAAAACGACTCATTTTGAGGCGTTTTCTATGATATTGAGGTTGAACCATGAGAGTAACACCCAATGACCCTTCCGCTGCTATGACCCGAAATTGGGGGTGTTACAGATGGCAAGTAGAATTCCAAATTGACCTAATTCCTGGTGTTGCACCCGTGGCTCGTGCGCCATATCGTTTAGCACCATCCGAGCTGAAGGAGTTATCTGTGCAATTGCAAGAGCTATCTGATAAGGGTTTTATACGACCGAGTTCGTCACCTTGGGGAGCTCCTGTCTTATTCGTTAAGAAGAAAGATGGTTCTTTTCGTATGTGTATTGATTACCGAGAGTTGAATAAGCTAACGATCAAGAATCGTTATCCGCTTCCAAGAATTGACGATTTATTCGATCAACTTCAAGGTTACATCTAGAGTAGGACCCGTGGCATACCAACTTGAACTACCACAAGAACTGTATGGGATTCATAACACTTTTCACGTGTCGAATCTGAAGAAGTGTTTATCCGATGAAGAACTCGTTATACCGTTAGACGAGGTTAAGGTTGATAAAAAGCTGCACTTTATTGAAGAACCGGTCGAGATCATGGATCGCGAGGTCAAGCAACTGAAGCAAAGCCGAATACCTATCGTCAAAGTTCGATGGAACTCTCGAAGAGGACCGGAGTTTACTTGGGAACGAGAAGACCAAATGTGGAAGAATTACCCTCATCTCTTTGATTTCAACAAGCGATCGGACAAGAACGCAAGTTGATCTTCGAGGGCGAAGATCCTAATTTGGTGGGGATGATGTGACAACCCGTCAATTTCAGGTCGTTATTTTAATCTCGACTATTACGTATTACGTGTTTACTTTAATGAGAATTTTAAATTTATCGACTAAGCGAGAAGGTTATGACTTGAAACTAGCGTAAGAATGTCGATTAGATGAAAACCGACAAGGAATATGTTAGGTATCGATATTATATTCTCAAATAATCATAAAAATGATTTTTATTATATTTAATCTTTATTTCTTGTGTTTTACGTTTTAACGAATGACGATAACTATTAGTGATCGCGATACCGACGGATGCCCAAAAATTTACGTTTTATTATCGATTGTCTCGATATTGTATATTTTCGACGTTTTCGATTTAATTGCGTTTTAAGTCGTGTCGAAGCCTTGTTATTATATTTTGAAGCGTTTTAACTTTCGAAAAGTATTTTTACGAAACCCGAGCCCCGTAAATATTTTAAAATTTACAATTTACATTTTCTACCTTGTAAACTATTTACTTACACTTTTGGACCAAAAGAATGCACTTTTGACAAAATCTACCCCCACCCCACTATTTAAAGATTTTCCACTAACTCATTTCAATTAAAAATTCATTTTAACAAAAAAAAATCTCATCCCTCTCTCTCCTTCACCATTTTGCCGTCCACCCCCTACACCCAAACCCTTTGATTCTTGATTTTCTACCTTGAATCTAAAGAAACTAAGAAAAGACCCACCTTGGAAATTTCATAAGCTTCATATTGGTATAAATTTCTTCCACATGCATCCACTAAAATTTTATTTTCAATTTTTGGTGAAGAACTTGATGTTTGATCCATTTTTATGTTTACATATGGTGTTAATAATATAATATTCATAGTGGGTTTTGTTGCATGTAAGATTTTTAATTATTTAATTTTTGTAAGATTAAATTTGAGGGTGTTATGGGTTAGTTAGATGTGTTAGTATGATTTTAGGATCATATTAGGACTATAGGAATTGTTGGAATGGGTTGAAAAATTGTTTTGGTATGATTTTTAGATAGTCTATTTTAGGCAGTAAATTTAAGGACATTTTTGAAATTGTTACTGTGATAAACTTGGTAAACTAATAAGATAGGGTCGTAGAGAATTTCGTTAGCTTCGATTTGAGCTAAAGTAGAGCTTCTAACTCATTACGAGCGAAAAGTTATGCTACTTTTAGTATTTGTGTACCGGGAGACGGGTATCGGCACAATCCGAAAATTATTGTCGATATTTGGAACGAATCTCGGGGACTATAAAATGAGTTTTAAAAAAATGTTCAAGGGCTGTTGTAAGTTGATAAACCTCAGGTCATGAGTCTATTTTCAAACCCGAGTGTCGGTTTTGCAAACGGAAATGTTTAGATAAGTCAAAATGGTTTTACAAGTCAAAGGCGTAAAACTGTCCGGTTTTTGCAACATGAAGGTGTGTCGGGCAGAAGGTCTTAGAAGTAATATTTTTGAATGAAATTTAAACTGAGTCTTATTCATATTATGTGTGAGTTTGTCACCAAGTTTCGTCGAAATCGGACATGTCTAGATAGGTTAGATTGGTGTGTACATTTGGAGTGTATATGCTGAATGGTATTTTGGATACGTAGTCCAATACTTGTATGGCGTGAGTTGAGTATTCACTATTGGTCATGGTGACTTACTCAAGTGTTAAGTCATTATATAAATGACTTAGCTACTGGTCCGGGGGAAGTAAAATGAAGGTTTGACTTGCGTTGACTTGGCGTCTTATGACGGGTCAATGTCAAGGGTGTAAGCTTTTAAAAGAATAAGTGTTGAATAAAAGGGTATAAAAGTACACTTATATTTTTCTTAATTTTTCGGAATTTTCATGGCTATATGAAATTGAGTTTCATATTATTTAAGTATTAAATATACTTGAGTCGTTTATTAACGAACGCGCCTTATTTGGTAGGTTGCGGTCTTCGTGTTTAACGGGCATCACAAATCGTCGGCGATCGTCACGTCACTACTATCGTATCAAGGTGAGTCTATAGCCTTGCTTTAACATGTTTACTTGTTTTATAAAACCCGCGAGGGGGATAACATGCTTGTTTTATTAAAATAAAAGGGGTACGACGAGAAGTTGTGGAAACCCTTATTATTGGATAAACATTATTATAAATGAAGGGTACAACGAGAAGTTGTGGTAAACCCTCTTTCTTTAAAATTGAACACAAAGGACCCGATTGTATGCTTAGATGAAAGTTGTTATACAAGTTTGTTTAGCCTTAAAAGACCCATGAATCGTGAATTGTTAATCGAAAGGAACGCTAATACTATGGATAGATCTATCGGGGTGACTCCCAGTCCGGTCGCGACTAGCTATCGCGTGGTGTTGTGATGCACCAGTAATGAAACATCGGATGCAATTGTATAAGAGAAATATACGCACTTGGCTAGGTGTGTTGGGCTGAAATAATATATGTTAACGTTCAATTTCATGAGACTTATGAAATAACAACGATAATTATGTCTGATCCACATGATTGTCAACCACGGAAGGTTTATTCAGAATACTTGTGTTCGTTTATTAAATTTCAAACTCTATAGATTCACTCAACATTTTTGTTGACTTTATAGCATGTTTTATCTCAGGTCCATGAAGAAGGCACTCAAGGAAGGCGGTTTCATGCAGCTTGCTTAATTAAAAACGTTTTGGCCCGCTTTTCTAAACTATGTCCATTCTAAGAAACTTTTATTATTTGGTTGGTTGTGTAAACCTTAAAACTATTTGGGACCGTGTGTGAACTATTTTATCTTTAAACAAATGAATGGATGTATGTTTTGTTAAAACGACTCATTTTGAGGCGTTTTCTATGATATTGAGGTTGAACCATGAGAGTAACACCCAATGACCCTTCCGCTACTATGACCCGAAATTGGGGGTGTTACAGGTACACCAACACTTAGCCGATTTTGACAAGGTCATTTTGGAACGTACGACGGCTTCGGCCATAACGGAAGGTGAATGGAACTTTGAGCACACTAGAGCTGCATTTCGAGATGAAATTGTTCCGTTTGTAAAGAATGTTAAGGCTTGTCTTAGTAATCTTGATCAAGATTTTCTTTTGGAAATAGAAAAAGTTAGACGTGTTTTCAATGAAATGGATGATACTTATGAAAACAGTTTACTTGAAATAAAACAGGTTTCACGCCAAAATGATCAGCTTCTGAAGCAAGTGATGTCTCATGATATAGTCTCTGTTTGTGTGAATAAAAGTGTTGATAATGATTCTATTGTGCATAATGTTGAATCTGTGGATAATGTGGTAGATAGTACTTGTCACGAATCTGACGCTGAATTTTTAAAGCTTCAAGATTCATATTCTTCGCTTTCAAAACATTTTGATGAGATTCAAACACATTGTATTTCACTTGAATGCAAGAAACAATTTATTCAAGAAATCTTTGAAACTTCATTCGAAGGTGTTAATATCGGTGATGCAAAATTTGAAAAGAATTTTCGATTGAATTTACAATCAAAACAGCGTCAGCCAAGTGACAAAGTTGATAAATCTTTGCCGATAGAAATAGAGAAATCTAAGGAGCTTAAATGTGTGAACGTACTTGAGGCCGCTGCGAATTTTAAACTTGATCTAGATAATCGAGTTTCCAAGATTTTGTCCAAAGTTGATAACTTAAAACAGAAAGATACACGACTTTTTGATTCAGTTAAGTTCGCATGTGCTAATACCACTGCACAGAATCAATCCTTGATTGAATAATTGAATGGAAAGTCGGTGGAAATATCTGATTTGAGGGAACAAATTTGTGATAAAAAATCTGGTCCTGGCTGAGTTAAAGGAAACACTTCGTACTCTAAAAGGTAAGAATGTTATGGATAATGCAGCCACTATCTCAGCATCGTCCTCTAGTGCAATCAAAAGGAACCTTATAGCCGTGACACCATTTAATAAGGGCCCTAGGACTAAACCATCTCAAACTTTGGTCACTAAAGATAAGGCAGAATCAAAACAAGCTTCTAATATTCCCGTGTTGCCTTCTACACGAGTAAGCACCACTACTAAGGCTCAAAGATCTAAGCTTAAAAGAAACAAGATGAATGATATGATCTTGCCCCCATCTAGTAGTCAAGTGAAGAAGAAAGTAGAAGCCCATCCTAGGAATGTTATTTTTGTTTTGAATAAAAAGAATCATGTAGCTAAACCTAAAGGCTCTGCGGTTGTGCAGCATTCTAAGCCTAGTGTGAATTCTAATTTGAAATGTTGGAATTGCAATGAATGTATGTTTTCTAGTCGTCATGATTCTTGCCTTATTGACCATGTGAATGAGATGTATGCCCAAAAAAATGGATTAGAATGGAAACCGACTGGGAAAGTGTTAACCTAAGTTGGTTGGATGTGGCGCCCCACTAGTAGAACTTTCACTATAGTAAGAAATATGTGCCCTTTGACTAGGTTCACTCCCACTACAGCGAAGAAATCGTGCCCTTTAACTAGGAGTACCAAGGCTACCAAAACACAAGCGTGTCCTTTAACTAGGAACACTGACACTACTGTAGGAACCAAGTGCCCTTTAAATAGGTCTACTCCCACTGTAGTGCCCGCGAATAATCCAAAACCTAAGAAAGTTGGAACAGTAAAACCTGTTAGTGCTAAAACTCACATTAGAAAAAGCAGGAAATCTAAGGGTCACAAACCTGTTAGCAATTCGGATAAAATTTTATCTGTATCTGCTAACACTACGGAACCAATAGTTTCCAATGCATTGTCTACTGTTGTTGTTGAAAACAGGTGGTCCAAATAGTTCTCTGGTATTTGGACTCTGGTTGCTCCAAGCATATGACCGGAGATCGCTCTCAGCTCAGAAATTTCGTCAGCAAGTTTCTTGGTACGGTTCGATTTGGTAATGATCATATTGCAAAGATAATGGGTTATGGTGAATATCATATTGGGAATGTTATAATTTCAAGAGTGTATTATTTGGAAGGTCTCAGTCACAACTTATTTTCTGTGGGACAATTTTGTGATGCAAACCTAGAAGTTGCTTTTCGAGAGCATACCTGCTTCATTCGTAATTTGGAAGGGGTTGATTTATTGAAAGGTACTCAAGGGAATAATTTGTATACTTTGTCTCTACAAGACATGATGGCCGCTTCTCCCGTATGTCTTCTCTCCAAAGCATCAAAGACTAAGTCATGGTTATGGCATCGACGGTTATCTAATCTTAACTTTGACGCTATTAATCATTTGGCGAAAAACGAACTTGTTCGTGGTCTTCCTAAACTTTCATTTCACAAGTATCATTTGTGTTCCGCGTGTACAATGGGGAAAAGCACTAAGAAATCTTACAAACCCAAGACGGAAGACACCAACCAAGAGAAACTTTATCTGTTGCATATGGAACTTTTGTGGGCCAATGCCTGTTGAAAGTCTTAGTGGTAAAAAGTACATCCTCATCATTGTCGATGATTACTCTCTGTTTACATGGGTGAAATTTCTTAAAACAAAAAATGAGGCACCTAAATTCATCATCGGATTTCTCAAGATGATTCAAGTGCGTCTCAACACTACTGTCCGACGCATTCGTACAGATAATGGAACCGAATTTGTGAATCAAATCTTGCGTGATTATTATGAAGAAGTTGGCATATCTCATGAAACATCCGTTGCACGCACTCCACAACAAAACGGTGTCGTTGAAAGGCAAAATCGCACACTTATGGAAGCTGCTCGAACGATGTTAATGTACGCAAAGGCTCCATTGTTTTTATGGGCAGAAGTAGTATCTACCGCAGTGTAAACCCAAAACCGGTCACTAATTCGTAAACGCCATGGTAAAACACCTTATGATCTTCTCCATGGAAAAGTACCAGATTTATCATATCTTCATGTATTTGGTTCTCTTTGCTATCCAAATAATGATGGTGACAATTTGGTAAAACTTGAACCAAAGGTTGATATTGGTATTTTCATTGGTTACGCACCCGCAAAGAAGGCATACCGAATCTACAACCGTAACTCTCGCAAGATCCTTGAAACTATGTGGTTGTGGTAAATTACACCTCTTAGGAAAAAGGCGTAAAAGCTGTAAGTATCAAACAAATGACTTTAGGAAAAATCAAGTGTTAATGACCCTTAATGGTATGAAAGTTCGTTTCCCAAGGAGGTATATGTGTGTGACTAAGATGTTCAAGATTTGTGATTAATATTTGGTTTAGAAGGGGATGAGAAAAGAAAATGACGAAGACGTAAAAATAAAAATTAACAAAAAAAATCACTACTAGAAAGTTAAAACGTAGAACCTTAAAAACCACAAAAATAAAAATAAATTCTAAAAATTACCAAAAATTCACAAAAAATCAAAAATAATAAACTAAGAGTTTACCAATGATCAAAACTTTTTCAAACCTTATAAATAATTAAATATTCAATTTTTAAATGCTAATTAAAGCCCTAAAAATCAAATAAATTATCAAAAAGCCCAAATAAAGATTTTTCAATTGGTAAACCTCAAAATGACCTAAAAAGTTAAAAAACTATTTTTAGAAATTTTAAAACTAATAAAAACTATTTAAAATGATTTAAAAACTATTAAAACTTAAAATAATTATAAAAATTAATCTAGAAGAGATAAAATTATTCTAAAAGTTGCTAAATTCCTATTTTAATGCAATTAACCTAAGAAAAATGTAAAAAGTTGGAAAATGTGAAATTTTAAAAATAATAAGAAAATAATAATAAAATAATATTAAAAATCCAAAAATTATAAAAAATTCTAAAAACTTGCAAACTAGTTTATTTTAACCTAAATAATCAGAAAATCAAAGTGAAATTACCAAAATACCCCTAATGGGTCCTCAAATGGGCCAAATCCAAAATCAGTCAACACAAATGGGCTTTTGGGCCCAAAAAGTCAAACTTGGCCCAATTGACTTGGAAAAGCCCTTTCTGACTTAAAATTCAATTCTAAGAACAAAACTCTAAAGGCCCAAAAGCTAAAAATGAGCTTATCACAGCTTATTGAACACTCAGCTTATTCTTATTGGGCTTTTCAGCCCATTAAGCCATAAGCTCTAATTTGACACACAACCTTCTTTTGGGATGCTTATGAGATCTGTAAAAAGAATTTTTGAAAAAGCTCACTCAATAAGCCAGAAATAAGCAATGTATTATTTCACAAAACGACAAAATAGTCGGGTTTGAGAAATAATGCACCTCAGAACTTGATTCAACTTGCAAAAGCTTTCAAATGGACTCAATAAGCAGAATCAATCAACAAAAATCCAATAAGCCAGAATAAGCACAAATGAACTTATGTAAAAGTCAAAGGAGTTGGTTTTCTAGTCAAACCTAAAAGTCAACCACCCAAATGCTCCAGTATGAACAAATGGGTCAAAATATGAGCACCTATTACAAAAACAAAGTTGTTGCAGGTTGGAATAAGCTATTATAGCTTATTGATAAGCTGACACCAATTTAAAACTATCAGTGGCAACCAGCAGGGGAAAGGAGTTCCCACTGCTTTGACTAATTGACCAAGCTTATATGAGAGTTCTGGTTTGATTCAATTGGAAACAAAGGCACCCTTGTGATCAGTGAATCACAAGGTGTCAATAGCAACAATAAAATCACAAAATGGTTCACACAATAAGCCACAATAAGCCAAACAGTTACCAGATATGCACCAGATATGGAAATAAGCAGTTAAGCACTTAATAAGCAGATTTAGCCACAATAAGCCAACCAAACTTAACAGGATGCATACACAAGCTATATAAACTAAGAACAAAAACAAAGCAACAAGAATCAAACACTGAATCAAAGTATATAACAAGATCAAAGCACTAGAAGTTACTGATGAACAATGAACATATGCAGAAACAAGTTTGCTGATATACTTGACACTTGATCCAATTTCAAGCCTCAAATCCTTCTTCCCTGGTGTGATTAACTATGATTTAGCACTTGTTAGCCCTAGCCTAAGCTTAGATCTAGGTGTCCTCAAAATCCTAGCCAATTTTACCAAGTATTTAAGATTTTATAGCCAAATCAAGAATCTATGTGTTCAAAACCCTCAAACCTGCAAACAGATGAGCAAATACACCAAAACAACAGATACCAACTCTTGCATACAACAAACAACCACATAGCAAACCACAATCCTAACTTATGCAGTAATCCCAAACACCCTTTTAAAACTTGATTCCACAAATTTTCAAAGGCTTATGAAGATTCAACCCACAAATCAGATCAATAGCACCTCAATAACATCAAGCCAAACCAAATCAACAATAATCAACAACAATAACACAGATTCAAGCATAAACATGCAATAATCACCAAATTCAGAAAAATAAAAGAAAAAATGAAAAGGGAGAAGGATGCAAACCTCCAAGACCTACATCCAGGCCCTGGATTGTTTGAGCTTAGGTACTAGCAGAACAAGTACCAGCTTCCAAGCTGCTAAGATGAACAAACCACAAAGTGAGATCAAAATAATGCCAACTTTCTGATTTTTGATGCACAAGCTTTATCACTTAAAACCTTGCCTTAAAAACCTTTAAACAAGATAATGGAACTCAGATTTTAGCTTCTCAAACACCAAACTTTTATAAATAACAGATTAGAACTCAAAATTTTAAGAAATTCAAACTTTATTTCATAAAAAGGAATTACAAAGATTTAAAGCTAAAATCTGGAACAAAGCTCTCTCACAGGTTGAGGAGTCTTTATATAGGCAAATGCCAAGGCTAGCACTATTCACAAACCCTAGAAGTGAAATTCCCTAAATGCCCTAAGTCCTTCTAGACGTTTTGATGGAATGAGCTGTTTAAATTCATCTTGGACGTTCATTTCAGCTTTGATATGAAGCAATGATCCTTGGCTGTTGATTTGGCCATGTCATTTTACTTGAAGGCCAAGTTGTGTTTTCATTGGTTAAGGAGGTTGAGTGTGGGGTCCAGGGAGTAGTGGGAGTAGTGGGAGTGAGGGTTTTGTATGTGGGATTAGTTTCTGCACATGTGAATCAAGTGTGGGTAGGGTTAATTTAGATTTACCCTTTGTTTGGTAAAAGTAAATTATGGGTGGAAGAACATGAATAGTGGACCCATTGATCCGTTTTTGGTGGAGTGGAATGTTGTTTGGCGCATTTTCGTTTCAAAAGTTTCAAATGCACAACTTTAGCCCTTCCTCTTCATTTCTTTTGTCACTTGTATATAAAAGTCTGTCAGCGCCTAATTTCCTTTGTAACAACTTCCAAGACATGGCAATTTTGGCACAAAACTTTCTAAAAAGTGTTTCAAGGGATGTTTTTGCCATTTTGAGATATTTCAAGGACTGATCTTGGACATTCTTGATCTTCAAAGGTCTTCAATGTATCTTTGGCTTGATGAGGGACCATAATTGACAATTTGGAATTGTTGAGGGACTAATCTTGCCATTTCTTCAAAGTTGAGGGACCTTTTGTGTAATTTTGACAAACTTAAGGGACCAAACTTGTAATTATTAATATACAAGGGTTTTAAGTGTCATTTCTTCAATAAATGAGGATCAATCTTGTTTGTCTTCAAGTCTTCAAGGGTATTTGATGAGTTTTCCATGATTAGGGCCCGGTTTTTTTTTGTACGGCTTCGTTTCTCGTGTCCGTTTTTCCTTGTAACTTGTGGTCTTTTTGTATTTTTCACGATATCCATACCTAAAATACACAAGTAAACAAACACAAGCATATATATGGTATATTTATGACATTTTATGCATTTAAATCCCGAAAAGAACGATGAGATCATGTATAAATGCCATCTCATCACTCCCCCATACTAAGCCATTGCCGTGCCCTCACGCAATGCTAGAATTGTAACACCCCCACAATTGCTATGCGCAGCGGAACTACAACAATGGGTGCTACACAGTATTCATTGCACACAAGATATATCAAACGACGCTAAAAAGACGTCAACTTAAAACTTGAATTTAAAATTGTTAGATGATACATGTCCACGGTTTTTCCAACCCACTTGGTACAACAGAGTTTAGCGTTTTCGGTCCCCATGAATCTCAACCCAAGAATTTCAGTTTTACAACAACATGACATTAAACTTAAAATTGTTTAAGTAGAAAAAGGAGGAAAAACAAGCGGACTCCAAGCCATTCACACAACGTCCATCCCATGCATGCTCCATTCTACACTTCAGCGGTTACCTGAAACACATGTCAAAAATTTTGGTCAACGAAAACGTTGAGTGGAATTCATAGGTTTTTCAATCAATTTGAACGTATATAAAATAAAAACCATTCGTGATCATTTATAGACTTGTCGATCAAACAATCTATAATCAAGATACTGACAATTGTGTTTAAGCTCATGACACTAATCCGTTAACTCAATCACCCGCGTAATAAATACCGGCGTGATTCAGATGAAACCAGTGCCCCTTCTAAAGGCATCAGTTGCAATTATACCTTATCTCTCATACAAAATAATCTACCGCAGAACTTACTCAACGTACAGCTTCTCGGCTAGCATTGGGTCGTTAACCCCGTAGTACTACAAATTGCATAAGCGGCTATTTCCCCCTACTCGAGGGCAGGACAATAGTTAATAGTTCATGATTTTAGGGACTTTTGCAACTTTGGTACTCAACACAATTTCTAAGGCAACTTTCGGGTCTAACAATCATTCATGATATACGTTCCTTTTAAAAACTAGCATGCATTTCCCTCGCGGGTAAAACAATTTGAAATAAACATAAGCGAGGCTATAAATTCACACCTTAGATATTAAGTAGTCGGTAGTTCGAGGGATGTTCACTGACGACGAAACGGATGCCCGGTTAAATCAACACCTATCACAAATAACGCGTAATGAGTAATCTCATTTTAAATACTTACGGTACTGTATAAAATACATATATACTAGTCACTTAGGACAAGTATAACTCACGCCAAAAACAAAATAACAAGCATCACTCATTTTATACCATACGTTCTCATTACTTACGTTGTCCATTTTTACTCATTCTCGCCGGTACTTGACTAAAGTACGGGCTGTTTTACCATATTTAACCACACTTATAAAATTTGACAAAATTCTCAAAAATCCTATAAGACCTGTAGATAACATGTTTTTAAGCCCAATAAAAGTTTTTACTTTTACGACCCGTTACTCGACGCTTTTCCAAGACTACATTTTACGGGCTGAAATTGTACTTCGACCAATTTTGACCTTTTTGACCTATATGAAATGTACCTTTGACTTCTTTGACTCCTAAGTCAACTCATAGACCCATTTATACAGGTTTGTGACCAAATTTTGACCCTTGACCATTTACCAATTTATACTTGTGATCCTCGGGATTTGACTAAAACTTTACATAAATTCGGATTATAAAAGTCCTCGTCTCCCGGTACTCGATCTTTAAAACCTCATAACTTTTAGCTCGCTTTGAGTCACGGGCTCTACCTTATACCAAATTAAAGACAAAAAGACCCTCTATAACTACATTTAGTTTTCAAGGCCTGGAAGAAAAATAATTTTTGTGAAATGAGCTCAAAGTTTCTGCCTAAATTTAGCTACTCCAAAATCATGCTTAGACTCGATTTCAAACCTTCTAACCACCACTAGGCAACATCCTAAGCCTCCCTAAACATATCCAAACACAAAAATTCAGTCCTACCCCTATTGATCAACAAAACTCAAAATCCTAATCATCTAAAAATGAACATGCAACCCATTAAACCTATGTAAAACATCCTTAAACACATAACCAAACACAAGACTAAGCTCAAAATCCAACAACCACCATGGCTCCCCAAACACCCCTTGTGCCGTGGGGTTTGGGTGCCCCAATCACAACAACCAAATTGATTTTGGTGGGTTTTCTTGGTGTTTATGCTTCCATAACACATGAATTTAACATGCATTACAACAATTAGCCTCAAAAACGAATTTGGATCATCTTGAAAAATTTTGGAAAATTTACTTGAATGCATGTGGGATTTAAGTACATAGAAATGTAGGGAATGACAAGATTAGATGTGGTCTAACCTTAATTTTAATGAAAATCAAGTGAAAAAAAAGTTTTGATGGTGTTCTTGGTGGTTTGGGGGTTAGCCGTCGGCTATGGAGACAAGAGAGGGAGAGAGTTGATTTTGTTTTGTGAAAATGTAACTATGTATTTGTGTTTGTGTCATTTTGGGGCTTTTTGGTGTATTGGGAGGGACCAATTTGCAATTTTTTGTTTCTTTTGGCCTTAAGTTGAAAACGTCCTCAAAACTTTGCGGGTTCGACTCATTAGTCAATTTTGAAAATTTTACCCAAAATATTTTTGGGATACTTTAAATGTACTCGGAAGGCTATAAAACTCACCCGACTCAACTTAACACGAACCGTAAATAAAATTCTCGAAAAATTACATTATCGATAAATCGTCAATAATTATATAAAATTGGGCATCCCTCAGGATCGTAATCGTCATCGTCCTTCTTAAATCGTCAATCGTAAAAATTATAACCTCGAACATCGGCTTTAACCAAAATACTTATAAATATAGAAATTAAAATTTATTAAAAATTTCAAAAATTAGCGTAATTCAGGGTAACGTTAATGACCTCGATTCCAGGGTGTCACATCCACCCCTCCTTAAAGAGAGCGACGTCCCGGCGCTCGCCTCTTCTTGTACTCACATTTCGTTCTACTGGAACAGATGAGGATACCTTTCCTTGAAAAATTCCTCGCGTTCCCAAGTGTATTCCGGTCCACGCTTAGAATTCCATCGGACTTTCACAATAGGAATCCTACTACGCTTCAACCGCTAGACCTCTCGGTCCATAATTTCCACAGGTTCTTCCACAAAGTGCATTTTGTCGTCCAGTCGAATCTCGTCCAAAGGAATCACCAATTCCTTATCCGCCAAACTCTTCTTCAGGTTCGATACGTGAAACGTGTCGTGAATAGCACTAAGCTCGCTCGGCAATTCTAACTTGTACGCTACTGGTCCAATTCGTTCAACGATCTTAAACGGTCCAATATACCTCGGACTCAACTTTCCTTTCTTCCCAAAACGAATTACACCCTTCCACGGCGATACCTTGAGCATAACCATATCTCCAACTTCAAACTCCAACGGTTTCCTTCGGTTATCGGCATAACTCTTCTGTCGGCTTCTCGCAGCAAGTAGTCGGTTCTTGATTTGCACAATCTTCTCTGTCGTTTCTAAAACCATTTCGGGTCCAGTCAATTGACTTTCCCCTACTTCACTCCAACACACAGGCGATCTACACTTCCTTCCATACAATGCTTCGAACGGTGCTGCCTTGATACTCGCATGATAACTATTATTGTACGAAAATTCCACCAGAGGTAAGTGGCGTTCCCAACTTCCTCCAAAATCGATCACGCATGCTCGGAGCATGTCCTCCATCGTTTGAATAGTTCGTTCACTCTGGCCGTCAGTTTCCAGGTGATAAGCCGTGCTTAAACTCAGTTCAGTGCCCATCGCACGTTGAAGCGATTTCCAAAATTCCGACGTAAATCTACTGTCGCGATCCGAAATGATCGATAACGGCACTCCATGTCTACAGACGATCTCCTTCACGTACACGCTGGCGAGTTTTTCCATGCTGTCCGTCTTCTTCATAGGTAAGAAATGAGCAGATTTCGTCAACCTATCCACAATTACCCATATCATATCACATCCACTAGGAGTCTTAGGTAAACCCGTCACGAAATCCATAGCGATTTTCTCCCATTTCCATTCTGGGATTTCTGGTTGTACCAACAATCCAGATGGTTTCTTATGTTCTGCCTGAACCTTCGCGCAAGTCAAACACTTACTAACGTAACGAGCAATATCCGCCTTCATATTCGGCCACCAATAGACTTTCTTCAGGTCGTGATACATTTTGTCCGATCCAGGATGTATCGAATACTTCGACTTATGCGACTCATTCATAACCAATTCTCGAACTCCAGGCTTTCCTTCCTCAGATGAACACAATGGTAACCAAATCCGATTCTCAAAATATCTCAGTCCGTCAGACCTAATCACGAAAAGAGGTTTCAACATTCGTCCCAAGTTCTCGGCTTCAACATTCCCTTTCATTAGTCCTCTCTCCTGAGCTTTCAGTATAGTTTCGGTTAAGTCAACGCTCTCACTCATCACTAAAGCTCTGACCCTCAAAGGTTTCTCCCGTTCCTTCCTACTCAGTGCATCCGCTACAACATTCGCCTTGCCAGGGTGGTAGCGAATTTCGCAGTCATAATCACTCAGTAGTTCAACCCATCGTCTCTGTCGCATATTCAACTCCTTTTGATCTAAAATGTGCTGCAAACTCTTGTGGTCAGTGAATACAACACACTTTGTCCCATACAGATAGTGTCTCCACAACTTCAACGCAAAAACTACCGCTCCTAATTCCAAATCGTGTGTCGTGTAGTTCTCCTCATTCTTCCTTAGTTGCCTCGACGCGTAAGCTATCACCTTTTCACGTTGCATCAACACCGCTCCATAACCCTTACGAGACGCATCACAATACACTACGAAGTCTTCGGTTCCTTCAGGCAATGACAATATCGGTGCGGAACATAACTTATCCTTAAGCGTTTCGAAAGCAAGTTCTTCCTCATTTCCCCATTCATACACCCTATTCTTTTCGGTAAGCCTCGTCAATGGTTTTGCAATCAACGAAAATCCTTCAATGAACCTTCGATAATACCCCGCTAAACCAAGAAATTGTCGAACTTCAGTCGGCGTCGTCGGTGCTGACCATTCCCTGATCGCTTCGATCTTGGCAGGATCCACACGAACTCCCTTACTATCAATCACATGACCTAGAAACTGCACTGATTCCAACCAAAATTCACACTTCGAGAATTTTGCATACAGCTTCTCCTTCTTTAACAACTCCAAAATCTTTCTTAGGTGCTTCTCGTGCTCCTCCTTACTTTTAGAGTAAATAAGTATATCGTCGATGAAAACAATAACAAACTTATCTAGATACGGCTTGCACACGCGATTCATAAGGTCCATGAATACAGCAGGCGCGTTTGTCAACCCAAACGGCATCACTCGAAATTCAAAGTGTCCATACCGCGTACGAAAGGCAGTTACAGGAATATCCTCCTCTCTTACACGCAGTTGATGATACCCTGATCTTAAATCGATCTTTGAGTATACACTGGAACAGATCAATTGCAAGGTTCAATTAAGTCGATTTTAAAAGCGTAATTTCCTAACTTCAAGGTACACCCTTTCAGTATAGAATTCGTACTAACACTTTTTCCATCGGCTAACTCAACGTTATAACTAGTCGCTAACAACACCGGTTTTCTATCGATATGACGACTAAATTTAACATCTACAAAACTCTTGTCGGAGCCAGAATCAAACAAAATACTAACATAACAAGCGTCTAGCAAAAACGTACCGGTAACCACATTAGGACCTTGTGGTTTATCAGCCGTTCCCACTTGATACACAGCAGCCGCATTGTTGCCTCCCCGCTTGTTTCCTGCCTTCGGGCAATTCGCTTGCACATGAACCCTTTCTCCACAACCATAACATCCCCTCATCCTGATAGCATTAGCCCCAGTGGCTACTCCTCCCGTTCGACAACCAGATGTCCTATGACCTGCTTTCCCACATTTGCCGCATGCAGGCGGGCAATTTCCAACATGATACAAATTGCACTTACCACAATGGGGGTTCACTTTTACACCTCTAGGGTTCGTCACTGCCCTCATCCCTTCATTCCTTCTTTGGTTAAACTGTTGATTTCGGTTCGGCCCATGGTTGCTTCGATTTCCACCTCAGTTCTGGCCTTGGGATTGGTTGCTTTGTGCCGCTTCCCATTTCCTCTTGTTGCCTTCGGCAATGGAGTTCTGCTTGTCCTGAAGCTTGACGTCCATCAAAGCGTGAGCCATTTGGACCGCTTCATCAAACGTTCCAGGTTTTGACGAAGTTGTTTCACCTTTGATATTGCTGGATAAACCCTTAATGTACTGTTTCATCTTCTTGGCATCATTGGCAAAAATATCTGGACACAAAAGGCTTAATTCATTGAATCTCCTAGTGTAAGAAGCTATATCGTTGTTCTTCAAGGTCAAGTGCCTCAACTCATCCTCCAATTGCCCCAATTCCTCTTCCGGGCAAAACTTCTTAGTCAATAGGGCTTTTGTCGCATTCCACGTCCTTGCATTCGCTACAGCCAATCCAACCGTAGCTACCTGAGTATTCCACCAACTTAACGCATCATCAAGAAACGTAGCAGCTGCAAACTTTACTTTATCCGCTTCAGCACAACCGCTGATTTCGAACGTACTTTCAACCTTTTCCAACCATCGTCTAAGTTCTAAAGCTCCACCCGTTCCACGGAACTGCGTGGGACCGCACTTCATAAAACTTGAATAGGTACACACTCTCGGGGCTTGCTGTCTCCCCGCGTTCCTTCCCTGGTCCTGATTTCTCCCAGCTCGGTCCGCTTCCAACGCATTTGCTATAGCTTCCTGAATCATGGTGTTAACACGATCGGCGGTCAACTTTGAAGGCATGGTGTTATCGAATATCTCTTTCTGCAAGACAGGGAAAATAGAAAAACAATGTAAGTATACATATCAAGTTTCCCAGACATAATATACATACAACAACACATCACTACGGAGTTACTAATATTCATCAATTCACATCACAAAAGATCAAATTTAAGACATATCACAGATCATGAAAGGTAACATAGATTGTATTGATAATTAACCAAAATCGTGACAAGTATTGCCACTACAATCGTTCACCATAAAACTTCAAGTACTTGAGTTTCTCGTCATAATACCATCATACAAAGGTCTAAAATAGTTCTATTACAATGATCAAAGAAAATACAAAACAAGTAACTAGGCATGTGGTGATCCACACGGCCTTTTGGATGGCGGCTCGTCATCGTCTTCCTCGGTTTCCTCATCACTATCGTCCTCATCCACATCATCTATTTTTCTCTTTCCTTTATCATCCGGCCCACATTCCGTCTCCTTTTTCGTCCCTGATGTGGATCCACACTCAATCGCTACCTGACTTCCCACCGTAATACAAGCACCTCTAGTAGGCGGCTGAATCATAAAGTCATTTGCCTCCATCTCCAAATCGTCCACGAATCTCCAATCCGGGGGCAATGATGCTCTCACACGATGCTCCCAACTCTGCATCCTCGACAACCTCATTTGATCCTCCCTAACACGGTCAAGACTAGCACTTAAATTTGCAACCATTGATCTTAAACTGTTGATGTCACTTTTGTTCACATTCCCATCATACTCAACTCTTGCAGTCCTTTCCAACAGTCTTTGGTGTTCCCTTTCATTCTTATCAAACCTCTTAATTACCCTAGTCTCAACTACAAACCGCTCATACATCAACCTTTCCATCCTCCCCAAACGACCTGCGGGATCCCAGTAGTGTCTTGGCCTCGGAAAGTAGACCCTTGCAATATTCTCATGAATCGATGGCGACTTGGATGATTTGCTGGACTCTCCACTGCTCTCGTTACTTACTCGAACAAATCCTGGCACTGTTCTCAAATAATCCTTACAATTGTCCATCGGGCGATTAAAGGGTTGCTGCTCATAACGACCGGTCGGTGGTACCTCATAACCCTTCGGCGAATTCGGGGATTGAAACAAATCAGGTTCGGTCTGGCCTACGGCATTCTCGGGAATGCCATCATCCATTAGCTCCTCGGGCTCTTCTTCAGAATCCTCACTCTCGCCACTACTGACGCTAAAATTATCCACCTCACTTTCGTCATTTTCGTTTTCCGGCCCTATTTCCTCTTCTGGAGCGATCCACCCGTTATCATTGTCCGGCGGGTTCGGAGGAAACGGTCCCCCTTCGTGACCTACGACGTAATCGTTTCCATTATCATTAGGCGGTACCTCGGCCATTCCTGCAATAACAGCGAATTTCGGAGGGTACATAAGTAATTATACAATAATTATAAATACATGCATGCAAATGCAATGCAAAGGTGGTACATATGCCCAAAATGTAATAATATGATGCTCATGCATGATTAATACAAAAATTACGATGTCGGATATTCCACGTAAAATTCAACGTCTACATATAGTAATTCCATACTTACGTAATAATTACCCACATATATACTTCACTCAAAAGTATACGTCAAATGCCATAAATACAAAATAAATCTTACCGGAGCCATGCAGGATAGTTGTGTGTGCTTGGACCATTTCTTACGACACCAAAAGTTATAGTTTAGGATTTTCAAAAACGACCTAGTTCTCTATAACTCGTGGCTCTGATTACCAATCTGTAACACCCCCACAATTGCTATGCGCAGCGGAACTACAACAATGGGTGCTACACAGTATTCATTGCACACAAGATATATCAAACGACGCTAAAAAGACGTCAACTTAAAACTTGAATTTAAAATTGTTAGATGATACATGTCCACGGTTTTTCCAACCCACTTGGTACAACAGAGTTTAGCGTTTTCGGTCCCCATGAATCTCAACCCAAGAATTTCAGTTTTACAACAACATGACATTAAACTTAAAATTGTTGAAGTAGAAAAAGGAGGAAAAACAAGCGGACTCCAAGCCATTCACACAACGTCCATCCCATGCATGCTCCATTCTACACTTCAGCGGTTACCTGAAACACATGTCAAAAATTTTGGTCAACGAAAACGTTGAGTGGAATTCATAGGTTTTTCAATCAATTTGAACGTATATAAAATAAAAACCATTCGTGATCATTTATAGACTTGTCGATCAAACAATCTATAATCAAGATACTGACAATTGTGTTTAAGCTCATGACACTAATCCGTTAACTCAATCACCCGCGTAATAAATACCGGCGTGATTCAGATGAAACCAGTGCCCCTTCTAAAGGCATCAGTTGCAATTATACCTTATCTCTCATACAAAATAATCTACCGCAGAACTTACTCAACGTACAGCTTCTCGGCTAGCATTGGGTCGTTAACCCCGTAGTACTACAAATTGCATAAGCGGCTATTTCCCCCTACTCGAGGGCAGGACAATAGTTAATAGTTCATGATTTTAGGGACTTTTGCAACTTTGGTACTCAACACAATTTCTAAGGCAACTTTCGGGTCTAACAATCATTCATGATATACGTTCCTTTTAAAAACTAGCATGCATTTCCCTCGCGGGTAAAACAATTTGAAATAAACATAAGCGAGGCTATAAATTCACACCTTAGATATTAAGTAGTCGGTAGTTCGAGGGATGTTCACTGACGACGAAACGGATGCCCGGTTAAATCAACACCTATCACAAATAACGCGTAATGAGTAATCTCATTTTAAATACTTACGGTACTGTATAAAATACATATATACTAGTCACTTAGGACAAGTATAACTCACGCCAAAAACAAAATAACAAGCATCACTCATTTTATACCATACGTTCTCATTACTTACGTTGTCCATTTTTACTCATTCTCGCCGGTACTTGACTAAAGTACGGGCTGTTTTACCATATTTAACCACACTTATAAAATTTGACAAAATTCTCAAAAATCCTATAAGACCTGTAGATAACATGTTTTTAAGCCCAATAAAAGTTTTTACTTTTACGACCCGTTACTCGACGCTTTTCCAAGACTACATTTTACGGGCTGAAATTGTACTTCGACCAATTTTGACCTTTTTGACCTATATGAAATGTACCTTTGACTTCTTTGACTCCTAGGTCAACTCATAGACCCATTTATACAGGTTTGTGACCAAATTTTGACCCTTGACCATTTACCAATTTATACTTGTGATCCTCGGGATTTGACTAAAACTTTACATAAATTCGGATTATAAAAGTCCTCGTCTCCCGGTACTCGATCTTTAAAACCTCATAACTTTTAGCTCGCTTTGAGTCACGGGCTCTACCTTATACCAAATTAAAGACAAAAAGACCCTCTATAACTACATTTAGTTTTCAAGGCCTGGAAGAAAAATAATTTTTGTGAAATGAGCTCAAAGTTTCTGCCTAAATTTAGCTACTCCAAAATCATGCTTAGACTCGATTTCAAACCTTCTAACCACCACTAGGCAACATCCTAAGCCTCCCTAAACATATCCAAACACAAAAATTCAGTCCTACCCCTATTGATCAACCAAACTCAAAATCCTAATCATCTAAAAATGAACATGCAACCCATTAAACCTATGTAAAACATCCTTAAACACATAACCAAACACAAGACTAAGCTCAAACTCCAACAACCACCATGGCTCCCCAAAAACCCCTTGTGCCGTGGGGTTTGGGTGCCCCAATCACCACAACCAAATTGATTTTGGTGGGTTTTCTTGGTGTTTATGCTTCCATAACACATGAATTTAACATGCATTACAACAATTAGCCTCAAAAACGAATTTGGATCATCTTGAAAAATTTTGGAAAATTTACTTGAATGCATGTGGGATTTAAGTACATAGAAATGTAGGGAATGACAAGATTAGATGTGGTCTAACCTTAATTTTAATGAAAATCAAGTGAAAAAAAAGTTTTGATGGTGTTCTTGGTGGTTTGGGGGTTAGCCGTCGGCTATGGAGACAAGAGAGGGAGAGAGTTGATTTTGTTTTGTGAAAATGTAACTATGTGTTTGTGTTTGTGTCATTTTGGGGCTTTTTGGTGTATTGGGAGGGACCAATTTGCAATTTTTGGTTTCTTTTGGCCTTAAGTTGAAAACGTCCTCAAAACTTTGCGGGTTCGACTCATTAGTCAATTTTGAAAATTTTACGGGAGTCGGAAATCTTCCCGAACGCTCCAAAATATTTTTGGGATACTTTAAATGTACTCGGAAGGCTATAAAACTCACCCGACTCAACTTAACACGAACCGTAAATAAAATTCTCGAAAAATTACATTATCGATAAATCGTCAATAATTATATAAAATTGGGCATCCCTCGGGATCGTAATCGTCATCGTCCTTCTTAAATCGTCAATCGTACAAATTATAACCTCGAACATCGGCTTTAACCAAAATACTTATAAATATAGAAATTAAAATTTATTAAAAATTTCAAAAATTAGCGTAATTCAGGGTAACGTTAATGACCTCGATTCCAGGGTGTCACAAGAATAAAGTATCTAAGCATCACCAAAGTTCAATTTTATTAACCTTTATTGAAAAGTAAAAGACTTGCAACATACTACGAAGATGTGTAAAGACATAATGTATGATTTTCATCACAAAAAGTGACTTTTAGGGTCAAAGAATAGAAACAAGTAAATGTCCCTTAGAGTAAACTTCGTCATCCTTGATTGTCATACATTCCATGCTAAGTGCAAAAACGAGATCATTGTTGGTACAAGTCACAATGCTAACACTACTCATACGTCCAAATTGTGTAATACTTATTCTCCCCGCAATCCTAGTTATTATGAAAGAAATGGGTTACTAGCATTTTTTATCTATTTGTCATGGATCACAAGTGATTCATATTGACTTATTTTAGTAGTTATTAGTCCGAAAGCAAAGTAGCACGATTTGATCAATAGTTAGCCGAAGGACAAAATCTTTTAAAACGGCTTCTCGTGTATCTCCTTAAGTTCATATCTTGGCATAACTCGTTTCACAATTTGAGACCTTTCTCGGACCGATATTTGGCATGTACTTCATACTTCAAATCTTGGGAAGACGTTCTTGAAATTATGGTCTTCTCTTCATATATTTGGAATTTCTTCACTTGACGTTTTTGAGAGATTCTTCATATTGGACCACGACTTCATCATTTTTCTTCAATCTTTACTTTGGATTTTGAAATACAACGATCCGCCTCCTTTTCGGACTTGGATATATTTATCCTCATACCTCGTTAGGGTCTTTTTGGATAGACTTTCTCCATGATCTTTAGGGGAGTAATTGCTTCTCGTCGTCTGTCTCGATCCTTCATATTGATTTAGGAATAATGATACTTCACATCATCTTTGGATCTTTATCAAAAAAAATAGAGCTCCTCATGCCTTGTTAGGGCCTTTTTGGATGATCGCCAATCTTCGCGTCCCGCTTCAATAAGTTATGCCTTGGCTATGAACTCTATTCAACCCCGAGCAACTTTTAAACGATCTTGCGCTAGAGGCTAAGTAACCTTTCAAATCGTACGACCTTACTTATTGCAATTATGATTTATTCCTAATGCATTGATCTTATGGGAAGAAAAAGCCACAATTAAAAACATATGAGTTTTTGAAAGAACATTTTCATGTTCTACGTTTAGCATGATCACTTGTCTAACTCTATCATTTCTCGTTCTTCACTATATAAAGACCTCTAATTAAAGAGACTCGTGAATACTTAGCCGTGCAAGTCAAAATTAAGCCAAATTTGGATTAGCTTTCATTAAGACTATATCAAATCAATGTTTTGGGTTTTCAAGCAACCTATAGGATCTTGCACTTTCTTGGACTTTTTCAAGTTTAGAGAATGCGTTTTAAAGTTCCCTTGATAAGTGACTTTCTAGGATCAATTATAGGAACTTACGAAAAGTTCTTGTTCTTAACCCGTATGAATTAAGACTTTCGCGTTTTAAAGCTCCCTATATAAAAGTCTAGCAAAACTTGAATTGAGCGGGTTAAGGAATGTAAATGGCTCCAAATGCCCATCAAGTCAAAAATTAACTCTTATTCTACCCATCGGAAAATATACATTCGTGTCTTAAAAACACTTATGAAAACTAAGAAAAAATTTAAAATTTGGCCATTTTTAGCCTTATTAGCAAAACAAAACATTAAAAGTTGGAAAACGTGAGGGCGTAGCAAAGCAAGTACCTATTCACCCCCCCATACTAAAAGTAAACATTGTCCTCAATGTTTCGAGTCTAAAGGTGGAGCACCCCCATACTAGAGACGAAGAGTCGAATGCTTAGGATCTAGCATGGAAAGGGTGATCAACAATATATCTAAAGCCGTTTATTAAGTATGCTAAAAGATAATTGTTAGAACAATAAAGGATATGTCATGGAATCGTGAAAAACTTCTTCAAACGAACGATGGAGGCTCACGTAAACGAACACGAGAGTCTTCAATCGTAGATGATGATGATGATCTAGATAACACAATCACAAACAACCACGAGACAACGAGTTGAAAGGGTACAAGTACCCTTATTAGTGAATAGTAAGCATAAAGGATAAGCATGGGATCTCCCCCACGAGGCACCTCGTTTTTGATTACCGAGTCATGAGCTCGACTCGATCCCCATAAATGTGATCATTTAGGGATAATCATGGTGTGGTCAATTTGGTGGGGCTTACATGATAAACAAGGCCTAAAAACAACCGGTATAAAGGACTAAGTCCTTAAATGATGCAAAATACCGGGGTCGAAAATGGCGTTCTCGTTTTCATTGGAAAAACAAATTAACGCCACTTCAACATGTGCCATAAACTCAAAGAGTTTGAAGAAAATAGATGAGAAGTAGAAGGGTGGGACAATTGGTAAGACAAACTTTTGAGCTACTCGAGGTAGACTCGCACCAATAAAATAGAAAGATTTTCCATTTATTGCATCGGTGGAAGACCGAGATTTCCCTTTACATGAAATTCTGGGATCGAATATCTCGTCCTCGGTGGACAAGGATGAGGGAACATAAGGGGCTTCCCCCATACTAGAATCACACAAAGCATCGTCAAAAGGTGTAGATGAGCTTGTAGCACTCAAAACACGTGGTGATGACGGAGTTAGATTTGTAGAAAAATCAATTAAATCATATTTAAGATCTTTTCCTTTTTTATCTTTTAAACTCTCTTTATGAAAACCCTTTTTGATTATGTCGAAAATTTTTGGTGTTTCTAAAACGATGTTAGTCACACTAAAAATTCTCACATTTGTAAATCGTTTTGGTTTTGGTGGTGGCAAGTTCTAAAAACGTTTATCGACGAAGAAAACCTCCCCATCGGGGTCTACATATTCATCATCCGAAAGATCTTCCGTAGAAACCGACAACTTATCAACACTTTTCAAGAATGAATGTTCGAGGTGAGGTGGAGGATTTTTCGATTCAAGTATTGAAGGTTTCTTCTTTGTAGGCTTTCCACTCATAACCTCCACCGGCGGAGGAAATGGTAAATTGTTTTTGGCGACATTTCCTAAAACTCTTGGTGAAAATTCTTTGCAAACGACATTGGTTGAATCACTATGGTTTAAAGTTGCAATAGAATAGACATGAGAAAGATTGGAGTTTTGTGTTGCATTGATGACAAGTTCTTCTTCATTGAAACGAAGGGTGATTTTTCGAGCATGAACATCGATAAGTGCTCTTGATGTATCCAAAAATGAATGACCCAAAATGAGAGGAACTTTTCGATCGATAGGAATGTCTACCACGATAAAGTCAACGGGATATTAAAACTTTCCGACTTTAACGAAAACGTCCTCGGCTACTCCACATGCTAAAATCGTAGAATGATCGGCCATCTCGAAAGACATGTTCGAAGGAGTAAGAGCCGGAAGCGAAAGTGATTTGAAAATCTCAAGAGGCATTAAATTAATACTAGCACCAAGATCGGCCAAGGCGTAGCATTCCTCCATATCTTGAATTGCACACGGAATCAAAAATTTATCGGGATCACCGACTTTTTGTGGTATGCGGCTAAGAAAAACCGATGAACAACTAGACGATTGTTGTAACTTCTCTTTGTTGTTTAGCATACTTTTGAAGTTTGCGGCGAATCGAGGCATCATGATAAGAGCGTCGACAAAACTTATGCTAAAATGCATATCACGAAACATTTTCATAAATAGCTCAAATTGATAATTGTTCCGTTCTTGTGCCTTTTCCATGTTACGTCTCGAAGGGTAAGGTAAGGGTGGTGTGGGTTGGTCATTAGGCAACGACCTTGGAAACTCGGGTTCCACAATTGGTATTGGTTCAACCGTAGGTGTGGTATGAGCGGTACTTCGTGGGATTGTAATGTGCTCCTTTTCGACCATCACCTCGGGTTCTTTCTCGATTTCCTTCTCCGTAGAAGTACTTGGACGAGAGATTGGTTCCTTGAAAGTTTTACCACTTCGTGTAGTAATAACCTTCATTTCTCCCCTCGGGTTGTTAATGGTATCACTAGGAAGACCACCCGAAGAAGAGGGTTTACACATGATTTCTTCAAACATCTTAGCCATTCGGTCCTCAAATTTTGATTGCCTAGCATCCGCTTTTAATAATTCTTGCTTAATCTCATGTTGTCCTAATTCCATCTTTTGTTGATTTTGTTGAAGACGTTGGACATTTCCTTCCATTTTGTTTGCATGAGTTTTAAGTTCATTAGCAAGTTTATTTTTTAGCTCGTTTTTCAACTCGGATCTTAAGCTAATCATCTCACGTTGCATGTTATCAAATTTAGCATCATTTGCTTTAGCATAATCCAAAAATTCTCCTTGCAAATTTTTAGTGTGAGCATTTTGAAAACCTTGTGTAGTGTTTTGAAAATCACGGTTTTGGTTTTGATTAGAAATTTGTCCATTCCCATTTTGATAATTCCCCTTGTTGTAATTGAGTGAATTGCCTTGGTAATTACCTTGGTTGTTGTTTCGATAATTGTTAACATTTTGATTTGGTGGAGCTTGATTTTGGCGGGAACCTTGACCGTTTTGGTTGTAAGTTCCCGTTGCTACATAAGCATTCGAAGTGTTACCATCCGCGGTAATGCACTCGGAAAGATCATGAGCTCCACCACAAGACAAACAACTCTTAGCAACCGCTTTAACCGAAGCGGAATTGGAAGCTTCTTGAGCCTTCCAATGGGACATTAGATTAGCAAATCTATCAAAAAACCGATTTTCCTCATTAGCTTCATCATGTAAGGCATTAATGCTACGAGACGATTGTGACGAAGATGACGAACCCATATTGGCAACACTCGGTGTGTTACGAGGGCTATAAACCTTAGATCTATTTTCAATGATTTGTAAAGCCTCATTTGTCGTCTTGCACAAAAAATTACCACCCGCGGCGGCATTCAAATAATCTCGTTCATGATCATTAAGCCCATTATAAAAAGTATCAACTTGATGCAATTCCGTAAAATCATGGTGTGGACATTCATGTAACATTTCTTTAAAGCGTTCCCATGCCATTGAAAAACTTTCATTATTTCTTTGCACAAATCGTGAAATCTCATTTTTCAAGTGTGTTGTTTTAGATGGTGGAAAAAACTTGTTCACAAACTTAGAAACGAGATCGGCCCATGTCAAAATCGAATTTGGCGGTTCATTCTCAAGCCAAATTTTTGCGGGTCCATCTAACGAGTATGGAAATAAAATCATCTTAATGGCGTCATGTGGAACATCCTTAAACTTGCTAGTGGCGGTGAGACGGTTAAAATTCCTAATATGGTAATGCGGGTTGTCTTTCTCATGACCTCTAAACTTATTTGCTTGCAACATCGACATTAAACCCGTCTTAATCTCGAAATTCTCCGCAAGGATGGCGGGAATCACAATAGCCTCTCCAAAACCCTCGGTGGGTGCTTGTAGCAACTCCATCATAGTACGATTAGCCATGACGACTTCTTGTTCTACAATAGGTTCAACAATTGGAGATTCTTCTACAATCAACGTCTCTTGATTGGCTTGCTTTTGAAGTCGTTTACGAGCTCGTTTTGCTTGATTACGAGTGATCATAAACTTCACGAAGAATGGGAGGTGAGCAAAGAATATTCTTTTTGGGTGTTTTGTGAATTTTCAATTTTTTTGTGTTTTTGATGATATTTAATTTTTTTGGATTTTGGTGTATCTTCGTAGACAACAATCTACAAAATCTCTCCTCGAATCAAACTCTTGATTAAAGAAGCCTCAAAGGAATGAAAACGATCACGTGGAGTGAACGCCTTCGAATGACTTTAGAACTTTGGTGAAGACCAAATTGTTCAAGAGGTTTTAATCACAAAGAAACCAAGCAAATATATTATACGTAATAATACTTTGGGCGGCAAAACCCTCGATTAGCCTTCAATCTCAAAATACTCACAAGCAAGCGGGGAAACGAGGCAGCGTGAAGCACTTAAGAGCCTTTTTCCTTAGGGTATATTTTATAATACCCGCCTTATACCCACCTTATAGTTTGTATTTTTCAAAATCGAGCTTCACGAAAGTATTTATCTATTTTTGCCTTTTTCTTTTTGTTTGAGATTCGAATACAATAATTGAGTGATGAAATCCCAATTAAGGTTGTGTTTTCACACTTTTGGAGATATTGTAAATTTATTGTGATACTTAATACAATATAGTAATAATATTTGTACAAGAAAAACCAAGAAAACCGATAATACGTATTAGTAGAGTTCTACTAATACAAATACTATTTTGGTTAATATTAAAAACAACAATGCAAATTAATCACGACACACCTCCCCGGCAGCGGCGCCAAAATGGTTGTGGTAAATTACACCTCTTAGGAAAAAGGCGTAAAAGCGGTAAGTATCAAACAAATGACTTTAGGAAAAATCAAGTGTTAATGACCCTTAATGGTATGAAAGTTCGTTTCCCAAGGAGGTATATGTGTGTGACTAAGATGTTCAAGATTTGTGGTTAATATTTGGTTTAGAAGGGGATGAGAAAAGAAAATGACGAAGACGTAAAAATAAAAATTAACAAAAAAAATCACTACTAGAAAGTTAAAACGTAGAACCTTAAAAACCACAAAAATAAAAATAAATTCTAAAAATTACCAAAAATTCACCAAAAATCAAAAATAATAAACTAAGAGTTTACCAATGATCAAAACTTTTTCAAACCTTTAAAATAATTAAATATTCAATTTTTAAATGCTAATTAAAGCCCTAAAAATCAAATAAATTATCAAAAAGCCCAAATAAAGATTTTTCAATTGGTAAACCTCTAAAATGACCTAAAAAGTTTAAAAACTATTTTTAGAAATTTTAAAACTAATAAAAACTATTTAAAATGATTTAAAAACTATTAAAACTTAAAATAATTATAAAAATTAATCTATAAGAGATAAAATTATTCTAAAAGTTGCTAAATTCCTATTTTAATGCAATTAACCTAAGAAAAATGTAAAAAGTTGGAAAATGTGAAATTTTAAAAATAATAATAAAATAATATTAAAAATCCAAAAATTATAAAAAATTCTAAAAACTTGCAAACTAGTTTATTTTAACCTAAATAATCAGAAAATCAATGTGAAATTACCAAAATACAATGGGTCCTCAAATGGGCCAAATCCAAAATCAGTCAACACAAATGGGCTTTTGGGCCCAAAAAGTCAAACTTGGCCCAATTGACTTGGAAAAGCCCTATCTGACTTAAAATTCAATTCTAAGAACAAAACTCTAAAGGCCCAAAAGCTGAAAATGAGCTTAACACAGCTTATTGAATACTCAGCTTATTCTTATTGGGCTTTTCAGCATATTAAGCCATAAGCTAATGCCATAAGCTCTAATTTGACACACAACCTTCTTTTGGGATGCTTATGAGATCTGTAAAAAGAATTTTTGAAAAAGCTCACTCAATAAGCCAGAAATAAGCAATGTATTATTTCACAAAACGACAAAATAGTCGGGTTTGAGAAATAATGCACCTCAGAACTTGATTCAACTTGCAAAAGCTTTCAAATGGACTCAATAAGCAGAATCAATCAACAAAAATCCAATAAGCACAACCAATAAGCCAGAATAAGCACAAATGAACTTATGTAAAAGTCAAAGGAGTTGGTTTTCTAGTCAAACCTAAAAGTCAACCACCCAAATGCTCCAGTATGAACAAATGGGTCAAAATATGAGCACCTATTACAAAAACAAAGTTGTTGCAGGTTGGAATAAGCTATTATAGCTTATTGATAAGCTGACACCAATTTAACACTATCAGTGGCAACCAGCAGGGGAAAGGAGTTCCCACTGCTTTGACTAATTAACCAAGCTTATATGAGAGTTCTGGTTTGATTCAATTGGAAACAAAGGCACCCTTGTGATCAGTGAATCACAAGGAGTCAATAGCAATAATAAAATCACAAAATAGTTCACACAATAAGCCACAATAAGCCAAATAGTTACCAGATATGCACCAGATATGGAAATAAGCAGTTAAGCACTTAATAAGCAGATTTAGCCACAATAAGCCAACCAAACTTAACAGGATGCATACACAAGCTATATAAACTAAGAACAAACACAAAGCAACAAGAATCAAACACTGAATCAAAGTATATAACAAGATCAAAGCACTAGAAGTTACTGATGAACAATGAACATATGCAGAAACAAGTTTGCTGATATACTTGACACTTGATCCAATTTCAAGCCTCAAATCCTTCTTCCCTGGTGTGATTAACTATGATTTAGCACTTGTTACCCCTAGCCTAAGCTTAGATCTAGGTGTCCTCAAAATCCTAGCCAATTTTACCAAGTATTTAAGATTTTATAGCCAAATCAAGAATCTATGTGTTCAAAACCCTCAAACCTACAAACAGATGAGCAAATACACCAAAACAACAGATACCAACTCTTGCATACAACAAACAACCACTTAGCAAACCACAATCCTAACTTATGCAGTAATCCCAAACACCCTTTTAAAACTTGATTCCACAAATTTTCAAAGGCTTATGAAGATTCAACCCACAAATCAGATCAATAGCACCTCAATAACATCAAACCAAACCAAATCAACAATAATCAACAACAATAACACAGATTCAAGCATAAACATGCAATAATCACCAAATTCAGAAAAATAAAAGAAAAAATGAAAAGGGAGAAGGATGCAAACCTCCAAGACCTACATCCAGGCCTTGGATTGTTTGAGCTTAGGTACTAGCAGAACAAGTACCAGCTTCCAAGCTGCTAAGATGAATAAACCACAAAGTGAGATCAAAATAATGCCAACTTTCTGATTTTTGATGCACAAGCTTTATCACTTAAAACCTTGCCTTAAAAACCTTCAAACAAGATAATGGAACTCAGATTTTAGCTTCTCAAACACCAAACTTTTATAAATAACAGATTAGAACTCAAAATTTTAAGAAATTCAAACTTTATTTCATAAAAAGGAATTACAAAGATTTAAAGCTAAAATCTGGAACAAAGCTCTCTCACAGGTTGAGGAGTCTTTATATAGGCAAATGCCAAGGCTAGCACTATTCACAAACCCTAGAAGTGAAATTCCCTAAATGCCCTAAGTCCTTCTAGACGTTTTGATGGAATGAGCTGTTTAAATTCATCTTGGACGTTCATTTCAGCTTTGATATGAAGCAATGATCCTTGGCTGTTGATTTGGCCACGTCATTTTACTTGAAGGCCAAGTTGTATTTTCATTGGTTAAGGAGGTTGAGTGTGGGGTCCAGGGAGTAGTGGGAGTGAGGGTTTTGTATGTGGGATTAGTTTCTGCACATGCGAATCAAGTGTGGGTAGGGTTAATTTAGATTTACCCTTTGTTTGGTAAAAGTAAATTCTGGGTGGAAGAACATGAATAGTGGACCCATTGATCCGTTTTTGGTGGAGTGGAATGTTGTTTGGCGCATTTTCGTTTCAAAAGTTTCAAATACACAACTTTAGCCCTTCCTCTTCATTTCTTTTGTCACTTGTATATAAAAGTCTGTCAGCGCCCAATTTCCTTTGTAACAACTTCCAAGACTTGGCAATTTTGGCACAAAATTTTCTAAAAAGTGTTTCAAGGGTTGTTTTTGCCATTTTGAGATATTTCAAGGACTGATCTTGGACATTCTTGATCTTCAAAGGTCTTCAATGTATCTTTGGCTTGATGAGGGACCATAATTGACAATTTGGAATTGTTGAGGGACTAATCTTGCCATTTCTTCAAAGTTGAGGGACCTTTTGTGTAATTTTGACAAACTTAAGGGACCAAACTTGTAATTATTAATATACAAGGGTTTTAAGTGTCATTTCTTCAATAAATGAGGATCAATCTTGTTTGTCTTCAAGTCTTCAAGGGTATTTGATGAGTTTTCCATGATTAGGGCCCGGATTTTTTTGTACGACTTCGTTTCTCGTGTCCGTTTTTCCTTGTAACTTGTGGTCTTTTTGTCTTTTTCACGATATCCATACCTAAAATACACAAGTAAACAAACACAAGCATATATATGGTATATTTATGACATTTTATGCATTTAAATCCCGAAAAGAACGATGAGATCATGTATAAATGCCATCTCATCACTATGAATGTTGATTTTGATGAGCTGACAACAATGGCTTCTGAGCAAAGCAGCTCTGAACCCGCACTTCATGAAATGGGACCTAGTAACATTAGTTCTGGTCTTGTCCCAAACAACCCTACTTCATCATCATTTACACCACCTTCTAGGACTGAATGGGATACGTTGTTTCAATCGTTCTTTGATGAATTCTTTACTCCTCCAACTATTGTTGCTCTAGAACCTGAGGTAATAGCTCTGATAACCAAATTTGTCGCTCCAGCAACCGTTGCACAATCAGATACGTCTGCACCTACAATTGGTAAAGATATACCATCAACAAGTAATTCTCAAACAACACATGTTTCAACTACCCATGTCATGCCTATTGATGATGAAGAGGATGATGATGATCATGACTTGGAATTCGCTCAAATGCGTGAAATTCCATTCTTTGGTGTATCAATTCCCGATCCTAATCAAGCCGGGTCATCCACCTCAGAGGAAGCTCTAACTACAGTTTACTCCAATCCATGGATTCGTGAACATGACAGCAAGTGGACAAAGGATCATCCTATAGATTCTATTATTGGTGACCCTAATCGTCCGGTATCCACTCGAAGTCAGTTACAAGAAAGTGCAATGTTTTGTCACTTTGATGCTTTTCTCACTGAAGTTGAACCTAAGACATGGCAACAAGATTTTACTCAATCATGTTGGATAGAAGCTATGCAAGAAGAACTTAATGAATTTATACGTCTTGAAGTATGGGAACTTGTCCCATGCCCGGATCAAGTGCAGTTACTCACTTTGAAATGGGTTTACAAGGTGAAACTCGATGAGTTAGGCGGAATATTGAAGAACAAAGCTCGACTAGTAGCTCGTGGATACAAGCAATTATTGGGAATCGACTTTATGGAATCCTTTGCATCTGTTGCCCGTTTGGAAGCTATTAGACTATTCCTCGCTTATGCAGCCCACATGAATATGATCGTCTATCAGATGGATGTGAAGACGGCATTTCTTAATGGTGAAATCAAGGAAGAAGTCTATGTTCAACAACCGGATGGTTTTGTGAATCCTAATTATCCTAATCATGTGTATAAGCTTAAGAAGGCTCTCTATGGGTTGAAGCAAGCTCCTCACGCATGGTATGATCTATTGTCACAATTCCTCATTACGCAAGGCTTCGCTAAAGGCAAGGTGGATCCCACGTTGTTCATTCAGAAACGAGGTAAAGATATGATTATGGTACAAATATATGTTGATGATATTATATTTGCAGCCTCGACCCAAACCTTATCCGACGAGTTTGGGACACTCATGTCTTCCAAGTTTAAGATGTCAATGATGGGCAAGGTATCATTCTTCTTAGGTCTTCAGATATCTCAGAGTCCCAGAGGCATCTTTATCAATCAATCCAAGTATGCCCTTGAATCGCTTAAGAAATATAAGATGGAATCTTGCGACCCCGTGGATACTCCAATGGTGGAACGAACAAAGCTTGATGCAGATCCACATGGAGTTGCCGTTGATCCGACACTGTATCGTGGAATGATCGGTACTCTTCTGTATATCACAACTAGTCGACCTGATCTTCAGTTTGCTATATGTATGTGTGCTCGGTATCAAACTCGACCTACTGAGTTACACTTGGCCACTGTGAAATGGATCTTTCGATATCTTAAAGGAACCATTAATCGGGGACTTTGGTATTCGAAGGACTCTTCGATTGCACTCATGGCATATTAATACTATGATTTTGCTAGGCCAATTCTTTTTATCGTTTTCTCCTCGGATCGACTCGAATTTGATTTCCGGTTAATCGTAAGATTATATTTGTTCTTGGTAAAACATATATTTTTGGAATTATAAACTAAAAGCTATTTAATATAAAATATATTTAATCTAATGCAAAAAAATTAAACTAATAAAAACTTTTTAAATGAAGACTATTTTAATCTAATTAATTTTAAACTAGTAACTTTAAATAAAATCTTCTTTAAAATATTTCGAATAAAACTAACTTAATTTTTAAACTAAAACTTTTTTAAACAAAACTAATTTATATTAACTAAAATTTTAAACTAAATTTTAAAAACATGCAAAATTATATAAGTAAATTTAAACAAAATATTTTTTATCTTTTAATTTTTTAAACAAAACAGAATAAAGGAAACTTTTAAATAAAATTTTTATATTAAAATTTAATTAAACTAAAACTTGAATTAAACTAATTTGAATGAAACTGCCAAAACTTAAAAGTCCTATATTAATTTAATAAAGCAGAAATAAACACAAATATAGTACTAGATCAAGTGGTTGTGTTCGTTGGCAGTTATACGAGGGGTATGGGGTTCGAAACCCAGCCCAGACAAGTTTGCTATTTTATTTATTTTTTTTATTTTTTTTTTGGACTTTGTTTGTTTTTGGAATAAGTAACATACAGAACAAAAGGAACTGATTGCTTTAACAGAAATATTAAGCAAAGCTAATAAGCCAAATAAACTATAGCAGATAAATCTCCAAAAGGCTATATCAGATAAGCAACCAAATAAGCAGACATTAAGAAAACTAAAATAAGCCTAAACAGATATTAAAATAAGAAGATTAAGCCTATACAGTCTAAGTAAAACTTTAATAGGACAATAAGCAAACAACCTAATAAGCTGAAACAATAAACCAATAAGCTAAGAACAACCAAACACAACTTAAACAAAAGTAAACAAAAGCAGTTGAAACTTAAATAAGCAGATTAAGCATACCCAAATAACATCAAATCCAAACAAAACTATAAGCAGATCCTAATAATACTCTCGAATCAAAAATAATATGAATAAAAATAAACTAAGGCCTACACAGTGACTACAAATGCAGATTAAAACAAAGCAATAAACTAAACAAAATAAGCAAATTCAACAAACCAACTAAACTAAATAACACGAGCAGATAAAAAAAACTTAACAAACCCGCAAATACTTAATCTTAGAATTACACTAATATCAAGCAGATTCAAAAGACTGATGAACCAAACAAATTTGAGACAAAAGCAGATAAATAGCATATAACTTGAACAATAAAAAATAGAAGATTAGAACCGTTTGGAGGAATCCTTTGAGTCGAAGGATGGCGCTGAGCCACCTTGTGAACCGAAGCACCACCTTAAATCATCAACCGATCTTTCAACAGCTTCGAACCAAGAAGTAGCCGATCCAAACAGCAAGAACAATAATGAACAGTAACATTTAATCTTCCCAGTAGGGGAAAATTTATATCACTTTCCTTTATTATATTTTTTTTATATATTTTTTTTATATCGAATGACAATAACAGTAAATAAAAGATTAAGCAAATTAAAATGAAACTTTGACAGAAAAATTAAAAAGGTGAGACGAAGATAATTAAAAAACAACTTAACTTTTCATTAATTAAAAGAAATTACAAAGACTAAAATTTATAGAAAATACAATAACCCTAAATCTAAATTACTGAAAATTAAAAATAAAGAAAAGTGCTAATAAATAAATTACGCATAAAGGGGTTTTATAGGGAAACCCTAGAAACTTCTTGATAGCTTCAAAAGTAAGCTTCCAATCTAGGCCGTTTAATTCGTCATTCTTCTTTCTCTCTCTTCTCTTTACTTGATCAATAGTTGAAATCTCTCCACTATCACACGGATCGCCCTCGTGGCGTGAGGGTGTGTTTGTTGTGTTTGTTTAGGCTGATGTGGAGTTTTTTAATTGGTGGAGAGTGTTGTCACAGCCAATCAAAATAAAGGGAATAGGCCACGTCGGAATGGATTGAGGACCACCTTGTGGGTGTTCTTCCCGTTTTTCTTGGGGATTTAATTCCCTTTGGGTGAACTAAAAGATAAGGGTAAAACCCCTAAATTTCATTGATTAATTTTGGGTGATGGTAATTAGGGTTTATGTAAAAAATAGTGGTGGTTGTGTATTTGGGATGGGGATGAATGAGCAGTAAAAGGTGGGGTGCCTTGTTATTATCGAATGGAGATAAATGGGGTGGTAGGGTAAATGAATTCATGTGAGGGTGTGAGTTTTATACACGTGTGGGCTGGGTGAAATAAAAAGTCTTTTATTTATTTTGGGTGAGTGGGGGAATGTAACGTTTGTAAAAAACGTGAGGTGTGAAGGGATTGTTGACCAGGAAATAAGTGTTGGGTGATTGACCAGTGTTATAAACATTGACTCATCCGTCCAAAATAAATTTATCAAATGGGCTTAGCCCAATAACTCTTTAATCCATCCCTTAATTTCCATTTTGGGCTTTAATTTGGGCTCTTGGTAAAAAGTTAAGAAACTTTTTCCATAAATGGGCTTTTGAGCCCATTTATCCAACGTGGGTCCCACAAGGCTCAATTATCTTCGTATATGATCAAATCCACTAGGATCGAGCTTGATTTCGGCTTCCTTGATTGTTTCTTCAAAAACGTGTCGGTTTAGCCGGTTTTCGTGAACTTTGGGCACACTTATGGTCTTTTGACTTTGTCTTCATCTCTTTTTGGACTTTTCTTCAACATTTGACTGTGAAATCCCGTGTTTTCTCTTCTTTTGATCATTTGTACCTATTTAACACAAAAACACAAAACCACACGTAATTACGACATTTACGATATAAAACACATGATTAGGTCTTGTTTTTCCTTGATTTTAGTGGCAAAAGGATAAGTGTTTACACACTTATTAAATCCCCTACACTTGACCATTGCAATGACCCCATGCAATGCATAGTTTTAAAGCATTAAGTTACATTTTTCTCATAATTAATCCATCTCGGCCTTTATTACTATTACTACTACTACTACGACGAAAAGATAAAAATTTAAAAAGGAGACAAAAGTTATAATCATTTATTAACTTGGAAATTATTAGATGGAAGAAACTTGTAAAGAAATCTAAGACTTAAATTAGGGCTTTGGTGTCATGAATATTAATCACCCTCAAGTTTCACGTTCCCCATACCAAGCATAAAATCGAGATCATTGAAACTATAAGTTAGCACAACTAACAGTTACTCATGTGGTTTAATTAGTCACTTAGACCCCCTTATTCCTACGGTGTATCTCTTGTATGTTATTTTTGTCTTGAATGATCACGAGGATGCATTTTTGACTTATTTCGATTATTTATTAAGGCCGAAAATAAAGTGGGACAATTTAATCAATAGTTAGCTAAAGGACAAAACCTTTTAAAACTGCTTCTCGAAACCTCATAAAGTTCATATCTTAGCATAACTCGTTTCACGATTTGAGACCTTTCTCGGACCGATATTTGGCTTGTACTTCAAACTTCAAATCTTGAGAGACGATCTTGAAATTATGGTCTTCTCTTCATTTTGGTATACATTTTCATTAGGAGTGTAAGATGCTTCAAACGTTGACCACGACTTCTTCATTTATCCTCTTCTTTATTTAGGATTTTGATATACAACGATCCGCCTCCTTTTCGGACTTGGATCTATTTATCGTCATACCTTGTTAGGGTCTTTTTGGATAGACTTCTCCATGATCTTTAGGGGAGTAATTGTTTCTCGTCGTGTGTCTTGATCCATCATATTGATTTGGATTAATGATCTTCACAATCTCTTAGGATCTTTAGCAAAAAAGTGAATCCTCATGCCTTGTGAGGGCCTTTTTGGACTCTATTTATCCTCATGCCTTGTTAGGGCCTTTTTGGATACGCCAATCTTCACGTCCCGCTTCAATAAGTTATGCCTTGGCTATGAACTCTAATTAATCCCGAGAAACTTTTAAACGATCTTGGGCTAGAAGTAAGTAGTTTTTCAAATCGTACGACCTTACTTATTGCATTTATTTATTTACAAGTGATGGGAGAAAAAGCTCATAATTAACTCACATAAGTTAATGAAAGAATACCAAACTTATAATTAACTCTATCATCTCACGTTCTCCACAATTTAAAATCTCAAGTAATGAGACTCGTGGATGCTTAGCCTAATAAACCAATTAAGGTACATATGGTTAAGGATACTAGCTAGAGTAAACTTGGATAAGTAAACTCGGGTTGAGTCAAAATATTCACGACGGGCCTAATATATCAAAGATATCTAAACTTGTTAAAACCATTTTTTTATTTATTTATTATTGACTTTATTCTTGAAATGGAAAATATAAAGAAGATGCGATGACAAAAGAAAAGAAAATAAAAGAAAATACTACAAGGCCAAAATAGATCAAAAATTTGAAAAACGTTGAAAATTTTTTAAATTTTCCGGTTAAATGGGGTCAAATTCATGGAAAAGCCCACTAAAATTTCGATAGAAATCCCCCTACACTTAATATAAACATTGTCCTCAATGTTTAAGCATGTGGGAGAATAAACTCCCCTACACTTAGGACATTGAGTACGTTGTTTAAAATTGAGCTAAGGAAAGGAAAACTAAAGTGATTACATTTATTTGTTTTATTTATATACAAGATTAAATCACAATAGCAAAAACTTATCGAAGGAACCGGGTACACGGGAACACGGGTCTCGTCAAAAGTACCAAAAGTGGATCATTAAAGCACATGTCCCTGCACACAACATCACAAACAACCTACTTGGCTCCCCCCTACACTTATTGGTGGAAATGGGTGAAGGTGAAAAAGGTGGAAAGGATGGTAAAGGTAAAAATCTAACCTAGTTATACGATGCTTGATTTTTCATCACGAGTCTCTAGCTCGACTCGATTTCCCGAATGTCATCATTCAAATGGGAAAATCATGGAAAAATCGAGATTTCCAAGGGAGGAAAATCTCTCCATGATAAAGGGGTGAAATAAAGTCATATAAGGCATACACCATGAAAATCCACCCGTGTCAACCACATAATTTCCATCATAAAAGGAAATAAACCCCGAGGTGGTAAAATCACGCAAGTCAAAGTAAAGTGGGGTATCCTTGGTCAAAAGTCTCTTATAAGGAAAGGTACTATGGTAATATGGCAATGAAAGCACAAAAGTCTCTATTCTGAGATCAAACACCGGTTCCTTAACGGGAAAATAGCAAGAGGTGTCGACATTTAAGCTCAAAATGTCGTCAAAATCCAAAGTGGGAAAGTCATCCTCTTCCAAACTCGATGTGAAAACATAAGTATCATCGGAGTCATAGGAAAACTCATCCTCATGAGGGAAATAGGTATTTAGAAAGGTATCTAAATCTTCCTCAAATGGAATAACCTCTAAAGTCGGAATGATCTCTAAGAGTGGAGGATCCTCCTCAAAAGTCATGACTTCTAAAATTGGGGTATAAAAGTCAAAAGTAGTCTCCATGGAAGAATCACTCATAGAGATATGAGGTGCATTAAAATCATGGGGTGGGTCATCAAAATTAATGAGATCACTTAAAGAAGTGTCATCATCGTAGGTATCAAAGATCGGTTCATCATAAATGGGTGGGTCAAAAATGGGTGGGTGAAAAGGTAGGTCGTCTAAACCGAAGATAGTGTGATCACTTGAAGAAGTGTCATCACTATAGGTATCATAAATAGGAGTATCAAAAATTTGATGCTCTAAGGGAAAGGATAAATTTATCAAAAAATCATTTTGAGTAGACTTTTCAAATCCAAAAGGATTAATAAAAATCTCTTCATTGTCATAATTAAGAACATCAATCATATTGACCGACTCTTTTCCATTTGATTTTGTTGTGATTTTTCCCATTTTAAAAACTTGTTGTTCATCCCGAACCCTAAGAATTAACTCCCCTTCGGCTACATCAACTAAGGCTCTTCTGGACCTTAAGAATGGTCTACCAAGTATTAACGGAATACGAGGATCCATCTCATAGTCGACGACGACAAAGTCCACGGGAAAAGTGAATGTACCAACTCGAACAAAAACGTCTTCGGCAATACCAACGGGGTATGCGAGAGTTCGATTAGCTAACTCTAAAGTCATACGAGTCGGTACAAGGTCGGGTAATGACAATTGTTTCCAAACCGAAAGTAGCATAAGATTGATGCTAGCGTCGAGATCCACTAAAGCCATACAATCATCGATTTGAGGAAACGAGCAAGGTAACACGAATCTTCCGGGATCTCCTAGCTTTTTGGGAAGCTCTTTGAGAAGAATCGCGAAACAATTCTCATTTAAACGTGTGTTCACGAGCTCAACCATTTTTTCTTTCTTATTAAGCAAATCTTTAAACATTTTGACAAATTTTGGCATTTGAGCAAGTGCTTCAATAAGGCTTATGTTAACATTCACATTGGAAATCATTTTCAAAAAATTAGAGACATGAATGTCATCTTTGGTGAGCACTTTAGCCTTGTCTAACCTAGAGGGATAAGGGATATTAGGCTTAGACTTTGAAGGTTGAGAAGGAGAAGGACTCGCTTCTTCAGCAACCATAGGGATAGGCTCTTTTGGCAATGGAGAACTAGTACTAGGAGTGGTAGTGGGAGGAATCACCGAAGGGGGAGTAGGATTACTCATTATGACCTCCGGGCCTTGTCTCTCCTTTATGGGCAAAGAGATGGAAGGTCCCACTAAAGTGGATCCACTTCGAGTATTGATAGCACTCACATTAGCATGAGGGTTAATCTCGGTATTGGATGGTAAGGCTCCTTGGGGTCTAAGGGCTTTAATCATAGTCAAAAATCTCTTATCTTTGGACTCTTGCATTTGTCTAGTAGATTCTTGCATAGCTTTCATGATTTTCTCATGTTCGGTCAATTTTTGTAGAACCAAGTCCATTTGAGGATTTTGCATGTTCATTTGATTAAACCCTTGATTAGGAAAACCTTGATTTTGATATTGAGATTGAAAATCGTTGTTATTATAAAAACCTTGGTTATTATTTTGAAAACCTTGATTTTGACCATTAAAATTCCCTTGATTTGCATTTCCTTGAAAATTACCCATTTGAGGACCTTGGTTCCTATTTTGGTATTGGGTATTTTGGGCGGGTGGGGGTGGTCTTTGAGGTTCTACAAATCCCGAGGGAGCCAAATAATTAGTACTCTTATAAGACAAATGATTAACATCAACCTTAGGTTTAAATTGAACCCTCTCATTAGCATTCAAAGAACAAACTTGTTGTTGATTATTGTAAACCTTGTCACAATTAAAGTATGAATGCGGTCCACCACAAGTCTCACACGTTTCACAATTTTCTTTCACGGCATTCACATGTGTAGTGAGGGCGTCGGTTTTTAGAGCAAGGTTTTTCACAATTGAAGTAAGCTCCTTAATTTGATTAGTCACCTAATTATTACTAGTACTAGCTATTGTAGTCCGAACACTCTTAGTTTGCACTTTTGCCTTGTTCTCAATAATGGCCCAAGCCTCGTTCATGGTTTTCACAGGAATATTTCCCCCCGCGGCACTATTAAGTGAGTCTTGGTCATTTAGAGTTAAACCATTGTAAAACGTATTAATTTGATGCACTTTGGTGAAACCGTGGTTGTATACATTTTCTCAAAAGCTCTTTAAATCGATCCCAAGACTCACTAAACGTTTCCCCATATTTTTGTTCAAAGGTGATGATTTCATTCCTTAAAGTCGTGGTCCGTGATGGTGGGAAAAAGTAATTAATGAACTTGGTCTCTAAGTCGATCCATGTAGTAATACTTTGGGGTGGTTCCTTATCAAGTCAAATCTGGGCTTGTCCCTCGAGGGAAAAAGGAAAGAGTTGCAAACGAATAGCCTCTTGTGGCACCCCATTGTATTTCACCGTTTTAGACAAATGGATAAATCTCTTGATATGATCATGGGGGTCATCTTGGGAACGACCCAAAAATGGGATAGCGGAAACCATTTTAATTAAATCCGATTTGAGTTCAAAATTATTTGCTCCAATTGCGGGGACAACGATAGCGTCATCGTTTCCTTCAACGTGAGATTGCAAAATCTTGAGCATAGGTCGGTTATCCGTTTCCATTGTATTGTCGAAAGCACGATTCTCGGGATCGGCTTGAATGGCGGTTTTTTTGTTTTTCTTCTTCTTCTTTTTGGAAGAATTCGAAATTTTTGGTACACCACTTGGTATGTGTGCACGCGCGCGAGTGCGCATACAACTAAACACAAGGAATGAGGTAGGTGACCTCGGTCGACTTTGAGAGGAAAAGGATTTTCCCTCTCGAGGAGCAATATGAAAAATCTACAAAAATATATACGTAATTACTAATTGAGTTGGCGAACCAATAATCGGTCGTCCCTCTCAATATACGCACAAGCAGGCGGGGAAACGAGGTGGCACAAAGCACTTAAAAACCTTTTTCCTTAGACGGCCTTTTATAGCGCGTCGCCTTATACCCACCTTATAGTTTGTATATGTCGAGTTCAAACGTCTTACTAGTATTTATCTATTTTTCCCTTTTTCTCGTTATGGATGCGAATACAATAGTTAGGTGATGAAATCCCAACTAAGGCCTTATTTAAAAAATAGGTAAATTATTGTGCTAAGTAATATACTATAGTAAAAGAAAAATCTTTTTGTATTTTTTAGAAAAATATATATTCACAATAAAAATCGAAAGAAATCGAACTAAAAATTAACACTAATACGTAATATTTTTGGTGTAATACTTTTAGGAAAAAGTATTACTTTTGTATTTTTTAATTTTTTTTGGTGCAATTCTTAGGAAAGAAATTGCTTTTGTGGATTTTTTAATTTTTTTTGTATTTTTAAGTTTTTGATTTTTTTGATTTTTTGATTTTGTTAACAAGAAATGTAACGTTCAAAATGAACGGATCCCAAAATCCAAACGTCTTAACGAAAAATCGTCAATCGTACGAGCGAAGCGGCAGCGGCGCCATTTTAATACTATGATTTTGCTAGGCAAATTCTTTTTATCCTTTTCTCCTCGGATCGACTCGAATTTGATTTCCGGTTAATCGTAAGATTATATTTGTTCTTGGTAAAATGTATATTTTTGGAATTATAAACTAAAAGCTATTTAATATAAAATCTATTTAATCTAATGTAAAAAAATTAAACTAATAAAAACTTTTAAAATGAAAACTATTTTAATCTAATTAATTTTAAACTAGTAACTTTAAATAAAATCTTCTTTAAATATTTCGAATAAAACTAACTTAATTTTTAAACTAAAACTTTTTTAAACAAAACTAATTTATATTAACTAAAATTTTAAACTAAATTTTAAAAACATGCAAAATTATAAAAGTAAATTTAAACAAAATATTATTTATCTTTTAATTTTTTAAACAAAACAGAATAAAGGAAACTTTTAAATAAAACTTTTATATTAAAATTTAATTAAACTAAAACTTGAATTAAACTAATTTAAATGAAACTGCCAAAACTTAAAAGTCCTATATTAATTTAATAAAGTAGAAATAAACACAAATATAGTACTAGATCAAGTGGTTGTGTTCGTTGGCAGTTATACGAGGGGTCTGGGGTTCGAAACCCAGCCCAGACAAGTTTGCTATTTTATTTTGTTTTTTTTTTTGACTTTGTTTGTTTTTGGAATAAGTATCATACATAACAAAAGGAACTGTTTGCTTTAACAGAAATATTAAGCAAAGCTAATAAGCCAAATAAACTATAGCAGATAAATCTCCAAAAGGCTATATCAGATAAGTGTTGATCCCAAACTTAGATCGATTAGCTTTGTGTATACGAGATTAGATCAAGTGATACACGTAGAGAAACCTTTGTATATGCTTTATGAATCTAAGTGTTATGCGGAATTTAACACTTAAACAAGAACACAAGATATAAACAAAACTTTCACTTTGATTATGAATATCGAACTTGCTTACAATGAAAGATGTTTACGAACGAAAACTTATATGAAACTTAATTAACTTAATAATTAAACATTAACCTAAAGGCCTTTTTTATAGATACAAGAAGCCTTGTACAATAATCTACGTATCAACTATTTTAGGTAAAGATAAATATAGAAAATACATTGTCGTTTCTATCCTTACTAGAAGTATTCTAGAATATAATAAACATGTAGATTATATCTTCCATCAGTGCTTGTCTTCAATGTGTCAACGCTTGACTTTAACTTGTCAACGCTTGAGCTGTCAGCGCTTGCTTTGTTCTTGTCAACGCTTGATTGTTCTTGTCAGCGCTCAAGTGATCTGGCCTTAATTTATTCCCAACAATCCTCCCCTAAACTTGATATCCACTCTTATGATCAAGTTTCTGAATAAGCATTAAGGACTTGGAGGAGTCTGACAAACCTTCTCATATTGGTAATGAATAAATCTGATCAAATCTTTTGCCACGTCACTTGAATAATCTATCTCCAGCTGAGTGTCCTTCATCTTTTCCAAAATAGCCTTGGATATGAAATATTGAGCATCCACAAGTAGATACTCAGCAAACTTTGTAGAACTCAAATGGTATACACCAGCAGCTGAATATAACCTCCATTGAAGACCACTGAGGTCATCTTCAAGATCCTTCCATATTGCAGGATCTTCATCTTTTGTCCCACACATTCTTTTGAATGTGGTCCAAAGTTTTATTCCATTAGCTGAAGTTGGTGCTTCAGCCTCATACTTGGTCTCCAGTAACCTCCAAAGGTCCACCAAGTCTTCTCTATCACAACTTGCAAATAAAGATATGAGAGTGGTAAAAGTGTGTACCTCCTTGCCAAATCTGCCAATCTTCCAGAATCTACATTAATCTTCTTCATAGCTCACAATTGGATTCCTGGAATCTAATGGTAACACTTGCACCATATTTGAAGCTTCTAATGGGGAGAGCTTGAGGCTCTTTCTTATAACTGCTTCACTTGGATATAGTGGATCCATATCTTTTGGAAATTCAAATTTAATTCCCTTCTTCACTGGCCTGGGAATCATCATAGCTTTCTTGATTTCCATTTCTTCTGGAAGTTGCTCCTTTCTTTCATCTGAAAGAAGTCTGAGAGTGTTTGCTTCCTGCACTTTCACCCAAATGGGATAAGCCCTATTTTCCAACTCATCAAATGTCAAAGCCTTCAACTTCTGATGTGTCCATCCAACTCCATGACATCTGAGCAACATAAAGTAGAGCTCCCTTCTATCCCTTTTCAACTCTGAGAGAATATTGCTTGCCTTGTGTTTCAAAATTACCTTACAATCCTTCTGAACTCTAAGAAGAAGCTCCAAACCCCATATTTGACCTGAAATGGTCAAGTCTAGATTATCCATGCAGTTTTCTTCCCAAGAATTGTACATTTGAACCACCTCTTGCATGTCAAAGTCAACCTGCAACTTCAACTCTCTCAGCTTCTCTTTGGCCAACTCATCTCCATACTCAAGCCTTTCAGGTTCTATAATCATTACACTTGAGTCTGAGCTAGCTCCATCACTTTCTTCTTCTGAAGACACAACAAATGGTGACTTCTCCTTTTCATCTTGTTCCATGATTTGTGCAGCCAATCTTCTATCAAATTCAACTTGAGCTGCATCTTTTGGAACAATCTCTTCTACCATTTTACCCTTACCCTTATCTGATGGTGCAATGGTTGGTAAGGTAGATGGTAATACCTGAGTAGAAACTTCCTTGATGATAGATGATGACTGGGATACATCACCTTCATATACAGGTCTGTCAACGCCCAAATTTATCCTATCAGCGCCCAAAATACTTCTATCAGCGTCCAAATTTTCCTTGTCAACGCTCAAATATTTTCCCTCAGCGCCTTGTGTAACCTCTCTCAACATAGCTGTAAATGATAAATTTAAATTGGTTCGAGAGACTAAGGACGTATCAAAACCTGTTTGTTTCTTAGAAGTTGTAAGGGCTTCAGCAACATCCATTGATTGACCATCTTGGCTGCCCTTATCACTCAGATTTATTTGATCTTCCTCCCCTTTGGAAGACTCCTCCATACCTCTCCTAGCATGATCACTTTCCAAAACAACAATCCTCTCCCTCAATTGCTTGAGTTCAAGGCCTTGGGAGCTGACAGTTTATACTAAGTCTGCATTTTGCTTTTGCAGGCTAATGCAGACTGCCGTCAATTCCATAAGAGTCATTGGTTCCAGTCTGCCCTCTTCTAAAATGGGGATTTGACCTCCCAAGTCAGATTCATTGGGCAAGGATGAGGACTTAATGATGGTGGGACTGCCTTGGCCAGCATCTAAGCCAGAACCAATAGTCCCATCCTCATCCAGGTCACCAGCCACACTTGTGGTGGTGGTTCTCTCTGCTACATGGCTAGGACCACCAGAGGAGAACACTCTAGTAGTCCTTTGGCGTTTCATCAACCTATATTCAGGGGGTGTGGAAGATGGTGTGGAAGAATGAGTAGATGTGGGTTGGTTAAGGGGTGTTTGGGATTGTGAAGGTTGTGTGTCAGCATTGGAAATAGGCACATCAATGCCAACATTTAATGTATCAGCGTTGAAGGGTTCTTGGTCAAGGTGCATGTGTTCAGGTGAAGGTAAAGGTTCAGGAATGGGTTCAAGTTATGGTTGAGGGTCAATTTAAGGTTGGAGGTCTGGTTGAGGTTGTGCTGCTGCAATAACAGCAAGCATGGCTTGGGTTAAAGGTAGGTCTCTATGGGGTGGTGAATCCATATTCATAAAAATAGCTTTCTTTTGCTCAGGGATCTTATAAAAGTCATTGTGATCCCTTGAGCAGTAACCTTGATCATCAAAAATCATTTGCAGAAAACGGGGATAAGCTAAAGTCATTTTTGTCCACTTGTTTTTACACATCCCCTCAAAAATCATTTTAGAATATTTATATTTTTGCCCTGTTGCAATGCACACAATAGCACTGGCAATGGATCTATTGATCTCATTGTGTGCAGTACATTTGGGACTCAAACATTGAAGGAGGACGTGTATGAGGTACTTCCAGGCTAGGGGAAATTCCTGCTTATGATACTTGTTTAGAGTACCTTCATCAGGAAAGGGATATCCCAAAGCCCTAAGACCTTGTTCTATTTCATTTATGGGAAGGGTGGCTAGACCATCAGCATCATCAAGATGCAAGGCTTGGCGTACCAAAGCCTCAGTAACCACCCAAGATCTCCCATGAACAATAGAAGTCAATATGGTCACTCCATTAACTGTTGAGGAACTAACAGTGTTCCAAAACTGCTTAATGTGTGTGACTGGAATGAGTGGTGCATGAGAAAGAGCATACCTTAATGGGGATGCGTTCAAATACGCCACCATTTGTGTGTATTGAGGAAACAGATCATCATCAGCGTCAAGATAAGCAATCATGTTGTGTTGTAATCTGAACCCCAATGCCAATTCTGCTGAGTTAAACTTTGGTGCCATTGATGAAAGCTGTTAATTTTAAGTGTAGAAGATGAAGTTGATAAGAGAAAAGTGTTAGACAAGAATTATAGATACCCTGTTTAAAATAGTAGCCAAATTTATAGGAGAAAAAGAATGCATGTGATTGGCCCAAAAATAGGCAAAGATTTTCAAAAACTAATCATGAAAATATTGAAAAAGTTATAAGTTATCTCATGCATTAAATGAAAGTAACAACTCCTAAAATTACGGCTTGAAAATATGTCAAAAAGTAACAACTGGGTAGGTCCCATTGAGTGTCAACGGTCAAAAATAACCTATCAACGCCCAACGGCTATAATCTTGTCAACGTTTGCCTAAAGCCATGTCAGCGTCCAATTTGGTCACAACAACGCTTGGAAAAATCTTGTCAGCGTCCAAAAATAAAATTATTTTAAAAAGTGAAAAATAACCTTAACAAGTAATTTATCCTAGAGAAGATAACCAAAAGCTGATAATTATCATAGGGCGACAAGCACTGTCTAGTTATGCACACTTGCATAAGCAAGATAGACATAATAGTCCTCTAGTGTCCCTTGCTAACCAAAACTCTTAACAACAAAGTTACCTTATAAAATCCTTGTTACTCCCAGGTAAATCCCATATCAAAATCATTCCCAAGTCTCCCAACAGACCACAACCAATTCTAGGCCAAAAATGTCTTGGCAGCATGCAAAGTTGATATACTATGCATGCTACAGTGCCTCATGATTTAATAAAACTAACTCATACTCACCTGTGGACACAATCTAGAATTGTGATAAGAGTATCATATGGATACCCAAAAATCCTAAAGGTTCCTAAAACCTCCCCTTAAACTATGATACAAAAAGTTTGCTAAAATCATGCATGAACATAAAAAATTTATGTCAAGATAGGAATGAAACATTCCAACCATCATCCATAAATAAAAACTTGTCCAAATTCTTCTCCATTGATCCATAAGCAACTCTGTATCCAATGGTATACTGCTAACACCATCTGCACATTTAGATTGAAAACCACAAAACTAACATTGTTGCTGACAACGCCCCGATAACACATAACAGCGTTGAGGGAAGCTTTGTCAGCGTTAGACAATTATATTGCTGACAACGTTGCAAAAACACTTATCAGTGTTCAAGCAACCTTTGTCAGTGTTAGAAAAAGATAGTGGAAAATCTAAATCATCAATAAGACCAATAATAATAATAATGCATCATCCTGTACATACTTTTACAAAAAGAATCCAAAACACATATTATATGAGATTAACCATTCCAATACTTGTTACCAAGTATTGAAATCTCCCAGCATCAAAAGGTTTAGTTAATAAATCTGACACATTTTCCTCAGTGTCAACCCTATCTGGTTGTATTAAACCTTTCTCAAAGCAATCTCTTATAAAATGGTGTCTAATTTCTATGTGTTTAGTTTTAGAATGATGTACAGGATTCTTAATGATTCATAAAGTACTATTATTGTCAACAAATATCTTAGTATGCATGAAATTATACCCATAGTCCAATAGCTGGTTCTGAATCCACAACACTTGACCACAACATGCAGCTGCAGCCACATACTCTGCTTCAGTTGTAGAATTAGCCACCACTGTTTGTTTCTTGCATTGCCAAGATATTAACCTGCTCCCAAGAAACTAACATCCACCAGTTGTGGATTTCCTATCAAACTTATCACCTCCATAATCACTATCTGAATATGCAATCAGCTCCAATGGTGAATCCTTTGGGTACCACAAACCAAGACTGGGATAACATCTTAGGTACCTAAAGATCCTCTTCACAGCATAAAGGTGACATTCTTTGGGAGTCACTTGATGGCGTGCACAAGCACACACAGCAAACATAATGTCAGGTCTGGAGGCAGTAAGATACATCAAGGATCCAATCATGGATCTATAGTGCCTGACATCAACATCTTTCCCATCTCTAATCTTTCCCCAAGGGTGTTCTCTATCCATAGGAGTAGTAGCCCTCTTGTCATGTGGAGAAAAGCCAAACTTCTTCAAGATTTCAGCAACATATTTGTCCTGGGAGATGAAGATACCATCCTCTTTCTGCTGAACTTGTAAACCTAGAAAGAAGTTCATCTCCCCCATAGCACTCATCTTGAATTTGTCTGTCATAAGCTTGGAGAAATCCTCACTCATCTTTGGATCAGTAGACCCAAAAATGATATCATCAACATAGACCTGCACAAGCAACACATCCTTGCCTTTCTTCTTTGTAAACAGTGTCTGATCTATGGTGCCCCTCTTGAATCCATTGTCCACCAAATAGGTAGACAAAGTACCATACCATGCTCTAGGGGCTTGATGAAGGCCATACATAGCATTTTTGACTCTATACACTTTATATGGATGCTCCGGATCCTCAAAACCAGGAGGTTGCATTACATATACTTCCTCAATAATGGTGCCATAGAGGAAAGCACATTTGACATCAATTTGATAGACTGTGAAGCCCATGCAGGAGGCATAGGCTAGAAAAATCCTAATAGCTTCAATCCTTGCAACTGGTGCAAAGACCTCCTCATAGTCTATCCCCTCCTCTTGTGTATAACCTTGAGCCACTAACCTTGCCTTGTTTCTGACCACAATACCTCTTTCATCTCTTTTGTTCCTTAGAACCCATCTTGTCCCTATAGGTCTGACATATCTAGGACAATCAACCAGCTCCCAAACATCCTGAATTGCAAATTGATGAAGCTCATCCTGCATTGCTTCCACCCAACTTGGTTCTTTGAGAGCATCAAATATCTTCTTGGGTTCTTCTTGTGACAGAAAACATGCAAACAAACATGCTTGCACAAGAGGGGTATCAACCTTCTTGTGTATATTGGCAATAAATCCACCAAGACCTTGATGAGATCTTCTAGTCTGAACTGGAGTCATAATATCACCAATGATCTGAGATGTGGTGTGATTCTTCATTGTGGAAGTGAGAACCCCTCCTTCAAAAAGTCTGGTATCCTCAACTTCACGCTCCATGTTGCCAATATCTTCTTCATCAGACTCTCTTTGATCAACATGAACCTCTTCATGAATATTGGAAGGTCCACCTTGTTTAAAATTGGAAGAGAAAAGATGCCTATAAGTGTTGTCAACGTCTGAATCTTGATTGTCAGCGTCTGGGCTAACAGCGCTTGAAATGTTGTTGTCAACGTCTGAGCCATCAACGTTTGAATTGGTCTTGTCAGCGCTAGATTTGCCTTTGTCAGCGCCTGAAGGACCATGCATGTTTGTATCTGGTGGTACTTGAAAACCACCATTATCTTGTCCAGCAGCAGCAGCAGCAGCAAAAGCATCTGTCCAAATGGGAATTGTGACATATTCAAATGTAGGAGATGCCTTTTCTGCTTGTGATCCAGCCTTCTCATGAACCTGTGTACCTGAAACATTAACAACTTGTTCCTCCACAACATTTGAAGTTACCTTCACAATGTCTGGATTAGTGACAGGCATATAACTTAAAGTTCTAGATAAGGGTTCCAAATTAAACAACCAATTAGGACCACTCTCAGGATCACTAGGTTTATTCTCTAAGAACCTAACATGTACTCTCTCAATTATACGTTTGTCCTCTTTAAGATAAACCCTATAACCCTTGCTCTGGACTGAATACCCCATGAAGTAGCCCTCATCACCTTTTGCACTAAATTTCCCTAAGGCATCACTAGTATCTAATACTACTACATGACATCCAAAAGGTCTGAGAAAACCAATATTAGGTTTTCTTCCCCAAAGTAACTCATAAGGTGTTTTTTTCTGAATTTTCTTAACCAATGCTCTATTTTGCACATAGCATGCTGTATTAACAGCCTCAGCCCAAAAGGCTATTGGAAAGTGAGCATCAACTAACATTGTTCTGGCTGCTTCAATTAGGGTTCTATTTTTCCTCTCAGCAACCCCATTTTGTTGTGGGGTTCTAGCAATACTAAATTGCCTAGTAATTCCTTTCCTGGCACAAAAATCATCTAGCTTCTTGTTCCTAAATTCTCCACCATTATCACTCCTAAGCCTTTTAACCTCATTTCCAGACCTTTTCTCAATCTGAGTGATAAAATCAATAAGAACATCAGCTGTGTCACTCTTCATAGCTAGAAAGAATGTCCAAGTAAACCTAGAAAAGTCATCTGTGACAACAAAGCAATATGACTTACCATTCAAACTCTCTATATTTGTTGGACCAAAGAGGTCCATTTGAAGCATATGAAGAGGTCTGGAACTAGTGTGCACCTGTTTGGACTTGAATGAGACCTTGTGTTGCTTGCCTTTAAGACATGCAACACAAGAGTGGTCATTGTGGAAGGCCTTCTCAGGCAAACCATCAACTAAACCAAGCCTCACAAGTCTATTTATATTTTTAAAATTTATGTGCCCTAGTCTCCTGTGCCACAAATTACTCTCATCTACTGAGGCCTTAGCATAAAATCAAGACATATTTGTATTCATTTTAATCCCATTTAAATTCACATTATATATGTCCTTATGCCTAGGTGTTCTATACTCAATATATTTCTCATCAGGGATCTTAAAATCCTTGCTTAACACCAAACACTCAGTATTAGTAAAAAGAACCTTATTTTTGTTATCACAAACTTGTGATACACTAAACAGATTATAATCCAGTTCTTTTACCAGGAAGACGTTCTCAAAACGCAGATTATTGGTGAGAAGGGTTCCTTTGCCTGTGATAGTCCCATATCCACCTCCAAAGTATACCTTATCACCATCTTTAATAGGGGTGAAATTCATCAGATAGTCTTCCTTTCCTGTCATGTGCCTTGAGCATCCACTATCCCAATATCCATAATCATTGATCTGTCTTTGAATGCCCTGCACATAAAGAAAACAAATTAGTTTTCTTTGGGAACCCAAGTCTTAAAAGACTTGGATTCATCTGGTTGTTCAATAAGAATAGACTTAGTTCTCACAACAACCCCATTCTCATCCTTTTTAGGATGAAATACCCAGTTAACCCCAATTGGTTTTGTAATGACCTTTGAAATGTTATTAAAACTATTGCAAGTCATTGAAATCCCATTTTCATTAGGGTTTTGATCTTTCTTGGGTCTCCATGTTAAGCTTGAAGAAGCTTTAGACCCCTTACCTTGTGGCAGAAAATATTTAGGTCTGGTCACGTTTCTGTCAGCGTTAGAATTTGTCCTGTCAACGCTGAAATTACCCTTGTCAGCGTTGAACCTAGGGTTTGCTACAGAAACCCATTGCCTATTTGCCCAGGTGTTTGTCTTTTGAAAAGGTCTTTGTCCATGAGTGTTAGACCTTCTAGAAAAGAATGGAGCAGGTCTAATCACTTGTGGACTTTGCTGCACACAAGGTTTGGGTCTGACAACGTTTGACTTCCTAACAACGTTGACTTTCTTCCTATCAGCGCTGAAATTGTTCCTGTCAGCGCTGGCTTTGGGAGCGTTGACACACTTGTATGCCAAATGTGAAAAGCTACCACAAGAGTAACAGGCTTTCTTAGACACAACCTTAGGTCTAGAAGAGAAGAAACCTGTTCCATGATTGCTAACTTGGCTCTTGGGTGACCTATTATTCCTATACATCTCTGCATATTTAATGGTAGGTCTTCTAACAGTGTTTGAACCTAGGTCAACCGCTTTACCAGTGATTGGGTGAGTAACCTTAATGGGTGGTGATTCATTGGGACTTTCACATAGCAAACCTCCCTTAACAAATAAAGTAGGGTTAGCTTTCTTCCACTCATTTAGGTCAGTCAATTTTTGTTGATACTCTTCCACTGGAGTGACAACTCTTGGTGGAGGAATGAATTCCTCTTCTTGGCATTCTGGTATACCAGTCCAAGACAAGTCCTTTCTAAGGACACCATAGAAGTCACCAGCTGGTGGTGGAACCAGAGAGTAATCATTCATCCCAATCCCAGTCATGTCCTTAGGATCCCTTTGTTTAGCTACACAGTCTCCTAGGGTTTGGGTGGCTCTATCAAATCTTTGAATCTTGAGGTCAACATTATCTTTATTCTTAATGGCCTCATCTAACTTAGCCTGTAGATCTCTATTAACCTTTGTCATGATGTTTCTAACATCCATACTACCCTCTAACTCATGTTTTAAGATATTGATCTTATCTTTTAAGTCAAATTCCGTTTTCTTGTATTCAGAAACAGTTTTCTCAGTTTCAGTAAGAGCTAGTTGGTAATTAGACAATTTACATCTTTCAGTACTCATGTCATCTTTTAGTTTTAACACTTCTTTGTTAAGTCTTTTAGTGTTTAACTTACAACCTTTGCTACAAAAAGCATCATCATATACCTCATTATCAGATGAAGAGGAGGAGTGTGCCATGAGAGCATATTCAACATGCTCTTCTTCTTCAATATCAGCAACCAAAGCTTTATCCTCTTCAGCATTCTTAGCCAGATAGCTCCAATCCCATCCTGTACCATCAATTCCTTGAACTGCAACCATGGATTTGGAATCCTGAGCTTTAACAACCTGACTTGAGGGTTTACCAGCATCAGATCTCCTAGGAGATCTGCATTCTGTTGGGTCAAAAAGTTGATGTGGCAGAAACTCAAAAATGAAGAAAACGTGAAGTTATTGTCTAAGCGTTGTCAAGACTAATTTGGGCGTTGACAAGAGTTAATTAGGCGTTGATGGCTCAAGCATTGTCGTGTGCAATCCAAGCATTGTTACATGCAATTCAAGCATTGACAAAACGTAGACAAAGAAGCTTATGGAAGCTTCTATTTAGATAAACATGCAAAAGATATTCTGCATAAGTTTATTTAAATAGAAGATTTACTTGTTTATTCATCATTATCTCTTGTAAACCCTAATCCTTACACTATAAAAGGAACCAAGGGTCTTAGGTTTTATTCATTCAATTCATTCACAATGTAAACCTAAAGTGTGTGTCGACTAGACGTGGGATTCAATGTATACACGTCTAGTGGTTGTTCGTTATTAATATAATGAGCAATCCAATTGTTTTAATTCATGTTTTGTGCCTAAACACCTTGTTAATGTGTCATGTTCTAATTCCGCTTTGATTGTATAATCATATGAACATGGTGCATTCCTAGTTGCTTAAAAGATCCGGAAACCAAGGTTTCCACAATTGGTATCAGAGCCTCGTGGCTCGTGATGCTAGGACCAACAAGGTGTTCGTATATTGTGAAGAAGAAGAAAAATTCGTATAGAGTTTTTCTGGACGTTTTTGTGTGCGCAGCAGTATTCAGAAGGTCATAACTTTTGATTGAACCGTTGGATCGTCACGAAATTTTATATGTGTGTTCTACATACATAGATCTAAACATCCACCGGAGGGATTGTCGAGTTTTATCCCCAGGCAAAAGTTATTAAGCGTCAAAGTCAGCAGCAGGGTATATGCAGTTTTCTGTGGACAACCATGTTCAAAACACGATCTCTCCTTCGTTAACCGTTGGATCTTCGTGATTTTTGAACTGTAGATTCTTGACACTTGTGTCTAGAATCTCACCGAAGGGATTTTCTATCTGAGCCCTAATGAAAAAGTTATTCAAGGTCGAAGGTTGCTGTTTAAAGGTATTAATGTTTTGCTTTCACATAAAATCATGACCTAGGGTTTCTCAAACCCTAGATCGACATAAGAAGCAGAATGTTACGATGGTTGTGGCTGTTGTGATTCAAGAGAATTCATCATGGCTATGATATTAGGGTTTATGGTGAAACCCTATATTTATTTTTAAATAAACCCTAGATCGAGGATAAAGATGTAGCAGCAGCTAAGAATCGTGGTCCAGGTTGTATGATTAAGATCATGGAGATGATATCATAATTAATTTGGAATGAGTAGTGATTCTTTCTGGTAACCATGTTATGCTCATAGCAGATGTATGAATGGATACGACTTTCCTCTCCATATATGATATGAGATTTGTGAATGCAGAAAAGAAAACGTGTACTGGTTGTCCTCCTATTTTGTAGGAATTACGGTTGGAAGGATATTGGTTATAAACTTTTAAGTATTTCCTAACAAAAGTAATCACGTGAAGATTTTGATAAAGTCAACACATATGGAGCTATTAAAGGACGTGTGTACTTTATTATTTTTTGAACGCAACAGAAGAAAAAGTGAAAAGAAGTTTGGTCTTCACGTGAGCAGCAAAGAGATCACAGCAACTTATGCATTCACACGATTGATTTATTCACATGATTCTAAACTGCTAATTGGTAGAACAAAGTTGCATTCACACGAAGCAAGGTTTCTTATTGGTGGAGGATATTGGAGTGTTCACACGATGAGGATCTTCTCATTGGTGGAGATTTTGTGTGTTCACACGGTCAAGAGGATCACATATTTGGAAGTTATTTCGTTGATTAAGTTGTGTTCACGCGAGGAGAATGTTTCGGTTAAACGAATGAGCAACGTTGACAAATGTATTTTGACGTTGACAAAGTCTTGAAGCAACGTTGACAGAGTATGTTTTGACGCTGACAGTGGGCGCTGACAGTAACACTGACAAGTGTCATCCGAGATATGAAGTTTGGTATGCTGACGAGTGTTGTCCGATGTTGGACAATACATAGTGAAGGTTTATCGGACAGTGAAGGATCTCGGGTAAAGGAGAAAATGCTGCTGTTGAGAAAATTAGTACGTTTTTAGCACACAAAAAGGAGTATTTACACACGAAGGTACATGGAATCTCCGTTTTAATATAGAATATCATGATGATATTAATGGCTCGGATATTTTGAAAGGGATTAATGATTTTTAAGTAAGTTAGCAACCATTCATGAAGAATTTTATTGGATTATGTAATCGGAATAGCCTTGTGAAAAAGTTATTCGTTGACAGCTTTTACGTATGAAGATATTGACTTGTCATGAAGAGGTGTTAGCTTAAGGGGAAGAATTCTTATGGTAAGTTTGATGATTGAAGAAGATTTTCGCGAGTTTGTGTTCTATCATATCTTAAAGTCGTGCACTTCCAGTCATAGACTTTAAAGGTAACTTGTTCGTGCTTTACATGGTTGGTGACGAAGACTTGTCATAACACTTGAAGGAGTTACATTATCGTGCTCAGTGTCTCACAAAGGATGAGAATATTGACAAGGGATCGAGGTCTACTTATATCCTCCTCTATAAGTTCTTAGTCACGTGGATAATACAAGACATGGAACACAAGGTTGGGTTAATCTACTTCTACATCAAAAATATTATATTAATTGTTCTTCAAGATCATTACACAGAGTCTACATTTGGAGAATCTTCAAAGATTGCATACATTGTTTACTTCCTTGTTGATGTGACAAAAAGGGGAAGAAATACATGCTACACTTAAGGGGAAGCAATTTGAAGATCATGTACAACTTACAAGAGATACACATAGAGTTTTGCCACCATCAACTAGGGGAAGATTGTTGGGTCAAAAAGTTGATGTGGCAGAAACTCAAAAATGAAGAAAACGTGAAGTTATTGTCTAAGCGTTGTCAAGACTAATTTGGGCGTTGACAAGAGTTAATTAGGTGTTGATGGCTCAAGCATTGTCGTGTGCAATCCAAGCATTGTTACATGCAATTTAAGCATTGAGAAAACGTAGACAAAGAAGCTTATGGAAGCTTCTATTTAGATAAACATGCAAAAGATATTCTGCATAAGTTTATTTAAATAGAAGATTTACTTGTTTATTCATCATTATCTCTTGTAAACCCTAATCCTTACACTATAAAAGGAACCAAGGGTCTTAGGTTTTATTCATTCAATTCATTCACAATGTAAACCTAAAGTGTGTGTCGACTAGACGTGGGATTCAATGTATACACGTCTAGTGGTTGTTCGTTATTAATATAATGAGCAATCCAATTGTTTTAATTCATGTTTTGTGCCTAAACACCTTGTTAATGTGTCATGTTCTAATTCCGCTTTGATTGTATAATCATATGAACATGGTGCATTCCTAGTTGCTTAAAAGATCCGGAAACCAAGGTTTCCACACATTCCCTCATGAAGTGCCCCATACGATGACAGTTGTAGCATTCAACTTTGGATTTATCAAATCCAGCTGTGTCTTTAGCATTGAAGGTTATCTTCTTTTTAAACCTTATGTTCCACCTATTTTCTCTTATACTAGCAAAAGCCATGTTCCACTTGATGTCCATCTCTTCCAAGTGCTCATCACTTATCTGCTCAAGGTCCTCATATGTAATCACTAAACCATTGGGTAAAGAAGCAATGTAAGCACACACAGTATCCAAATCCAAACCAGCAGGTTTAACTCTTGGGGAGTCATTCTTGAATGTGTCAGCGTCTGAAAAAGATACGTTGACAGGACTAGTTCCAGCGCTGACATATGATGACCCAGTAACTGGATGCATATAAGAGTCCTTCTGATTGAATTGACCTTCACTATGAGAGAAGAAGGCCATGTTACTGGTGCTAGATTTGCTTCCATGCTCTGAAAGAGTTTCATCTTCCAACAGTCTTAGTTTGTTGTAGATGTCATCAAACGAGGAGCTCTTGTAAGTATTGTTGGCAAGAATAGATCTTGCCTCAATCTTCCATGCCTCACCAATACTTTTAAGAAAGGTAGCATTGGTGTCAACATCACCAACTTGTGTCCCCATGAAGGACAACTTGCTTGTGATGTCAAGCAATCTGCTTCTCACACTACTCAGTTTCTCATTGGGTTGAGCTTTGAAGACAGCATAATCGTGCAGAAGTTGCTTTTTCTTTTCTTCCTTAGTGTCTGCATTGCCACCATATGCAACTTCAAGTGCTTCCCAAAGATCCTTAGCAGATTCATAGCCTCTATATTTGTGCTGGTTTTCTTGTCCCAAAGAGACTTTCAGAATATTTAGGGCTTTCATGTCAACCCTTTTCTTTGCAATATCTTCAGCACCTACAGCTCTACCATCTCCAGGTTTTTCTTTCTTATCCTCTTCAGGGCATCCTTCAACAGCTGTTCTTTGACTAATGGCATCAAGAATCTTTTGAGCCTTATTGAATGAGTTTCCATATTCAATAATCTCCCAGAGTGTGTAGTCATAGATCCCCAGATATTGTTCAAACTTGAACTTCCATAAGTCAAAGTTGGTTGCATCAAGCATGGGAATCTTGATGTTTGGTAAGGCTGAGGAGGAGGAGGTTATTGCTTCAGACATGATGTTGTTAAGGTTTTGGTGTTTTTAGGGTTTCTGAGAAAATTAGGGTTTTGGTGTTCGTGTATGGTGTTCTTTAAAGATCAAAAAGTTCCTCAACAAGCTCTGATACCACTTGTTGATCCCAAACTTAGATCGATTAGCTTTGTGTATACGAGATTAGATCAAGTGATACACGTAGAGAAACCTTTGTATATGCTTTATGAATCTAAGTGTTATGCGGAATTTAACACTTAAACAAGAACAAAAGATATAAACAAAACTTTCACTTTGATTATGAATATCGAACTTGCTTACAATGAAAGATGTTTACGAACGAAAACTTATATGAAACTTAATTAACTTAATAATTAAACATTAACCTAAAGGCCTTCTTTTATAGATACAAGAAGCCTTGTACAATAATCTACGTATCAACTATTCTAGGTAAAGATAAATATAGAAAATACATTGTCGTTTCTATCCTTACTAGAAGTATTCTAGAATATAATAAACATGTAGATTATATCTTCCATCAGTGCTTGTCTTCAATGTGTCAACGCTTGACTTTAACTTGTCAACGCTTGAGCTGTCAGCGCTTGCTTTGTTCTTGTCAACGCTTGATTTGTTCTTGTCAGCGCTCAAGTGATCTGGCCTTAATTTATTCCCAACAATAAGCAACCAAATAAGCAGACATTAAGAAAACTAAAATAAGCCTAAACAGATATTAAAATAAGCAGATTAAGCCTATACAGTCTAAGTAAAACTTTAATAGGACAATAAGCAAACAACCTAATAAGCTGAAACAATAAACCAATAAGCTAAGAACAACCAAACACTACTTAAACAAAAGTAGTTGAAACTTAAATAAGCAGATTAAGCATACCCAAATAACATCAAATCCAAACAAAACTATAAGCAGATCCTAATAATACTCTACGAATCAAAAATAATATGAATAAAAATAAACTAAGGCCTAAACAGTGACTACAAATGCAGATTAAAACAAAGCAATAAACTAAACAAAATAAGCAAATTCAACAAACCAACTAAACTAAATAACACGAGCAGATAAAAAAAACTTAACAAACCCGCAAATACTTAATCCTAGAATTGCACTAATATCAAGCAGATTCAAAAGACTGATGAACCAAACAAATTTGAGACAAAAGCAGATAAATAGCATATAACTTGAACAATAAAAATAGAAAATTAGAACCGTTTGGAGGAATCCTTTGAGTCGAAGGATGGCGCTGAGCCACCTTGTGAACCGAAGCACCACCTTAAATCATCAACTGATCCTTCAACAGCTTCGAACCAAGAAGTAGCCGATCCAAACAGTAAGAACAATAATGAACAGTAACATTTAATCTTCCGAGTAGGGGAAATTTTATATTACTTTCCTTTATTATATTTTTTTTTATTTTTTATTTTTTTATATATTTTTTTATATCGAATGACAATAACAGTAAATAAAAGATTAAGCAAATTAAAATGAAACTTTGACAGAAAAATTAAAAAGGTGAGACGAAGATAATTAAAAAACAACTTAACTTTTCATTAATTAAAAGAAATTACAAAGACTGAAATTTAAAGAAAATACAATAACCCTAAATCTAAATTACTGAAAATTAAAAATAAAGAAAAGTGCTAATAAATAAATTACACATAAAGGGGTTTTATAGGGAAACCCTAGAAACTTCTTGATAGCTTCAAAAGTAAGCTACCAATCCAGGCTGTTTAATTCGTCATTCTTCTTTCTCTCTCTTCTCTTTACTTGATAAACGGTTGAAATCTCTCCACTATCACACGGATCGCCCTCGTGGCGTGAGGGTGTGTTTGTTGTGTTTGTTTAGGCTGATGTGGAGTTTTTTAATTGGTGGAGGGTGTTGTCACAGCCAATCAAAATAAAGGGAATAGGCCACGTCGGAATGGATTGAGGACCACCTTGTGGGTGTTCTTCCCGTTTTTCTTGGGGATTTAATTCCCTTTGGGTGAATTAAAAGATAAGGGTAAAACCCCTAAATTTCATTGGTTAATTTTAGGTGATGGTAATTAGGGTTTATGTAAAAAAATAATGGTGGTTGTGTATTTGGGATGGGGATGAATGAGCAGTAAAAGGTGGGGTGCCTTGTTATTATCGAATGGAGATAAATGGGGTGGTAGGGTAAATGAATTCGTGTGAGGGTGTGAGGGTGTGAGTTTTATACACGTGTGGGCTGGGTGAAATAAAAAGTCTTTTATTTATTTTGGGTGAGTGGGGGAATGTAACGTTTGTAAAAAACGTGAGGTGTGAAGGGATTGTTGACCAGGAAATAAGTGTTGGGTGATTGACCAGTGTTATAAACATTGACTCATCCGTCCAAAATAAATTTATCAAATGGGATTAGCCCAATAACTCTTTAATCCATCCCTTAATTTCCATTTTGGGCTTTAATTTGGGCTCTTGGTAAAAAGTTAAGAAACTTTTTCCATAAATGGGATTTTGAGCCCATTTATCCAACGTGGGTCCCACAAGGCTCAATTATCTTCGTATATGATCAAATCAACTAGGATCGAGCTTGATTTCGGCTTCCTTGATTGTTTCTTCAAAAACGTGTCGGTTTAGCCGGTTTTCGTGAACTTTGGGCATACTTATGGTCTTTTGACTTTGTCTTCGTCTCTTTTTGGACTTTTCTTCAACATTTGACCGTGAAATCCCGTGTTTTCTCTTCTTTTGATCATTTGTACCTATTTAACACAAAAACACAAAACCACGCGTAATTCCGACATTTACGATATAAAACACATGATTAGGTCTTGTTTTTCCTTGATATTAGTGGTAAAAGGACAAGTGTTTACACACTTATTACATATACAGATGCGGATCACGCGGGTTGTCAAGATACAAGGCGTAGCACGAGTGGAACTTTGCAACTACTACGAGATCGACTAATCAGTTGGGCATCAAAAAGGCAGAAAAGTGCTGCAATTTCAAGTACGGAAGCAGAATACATAGCTATGTCCGGTTGTTGTGCTCAAATTCTTTGGATGAGATCCCAATTAACCGACTATGGTCTAGGTTTCAACAAGATTCCGATGTACTGCGACAACAAAAGTGCAATTGCCTTATGCTGCAACAATGTTCAATTCTCCCGGTCAAAGCATATTGACATTCGCTACCACTTCATCAAGGAGCAAGTGGAAAATGGAGTGATCGAGCTTTACTTTGTCCGATCTGAGTATCAATTGGCGGATATTTTCACGAAGGCTTTAGATCGCGCTCGAATTGAATTTTTGGCCGACAAGCTAGGACTGAGAACCTTCTCGCCTAAGACTCTTAAGGAACTAGCAGATGAAGCGACAGAATAGTGGTGGTAAACTATTCTCCGTATCCTTGGTGATCATTTGTATATATTGTTTATATTTTTATCCACAAAAGCAAAATACAAAAATATAAAACCATATAAAAACCATAAAAATTGAAAAATCTAGAAAAATCCAAAAATATTTTTACTTTATTTTTCAAAGGCATGTCTTTTGGTACGATAATATTTACGGCCATAGAAATGTTAATTAATATTGACACGGCGCCACAAATAGAGTTCGTACAAAAGTTGTAAATATTTCATAAAACATGCCTAAAATGGCTTGTAGTTATTTCTGACTGCAACCCGGTTTTCATATTAAAGTCAAGTATTTCTTCTGAAAGCTTTGGCTCACAACGGGAATTAATTTGTACAAATGGTTTGACTTAATGTGTTGGCTCATCCCGACATGTGCGAAATGTTTTCGAATATCGTGGCATATGTTAAGGGGGAGCAAAATGGATTTGCATATCAAAATGGATTTTCATGGTGACATATACTTACCCAAAACCCATTTATTTCACGACGATGAAGATTGTGGTGACATAAGGATGGTAGGATAGGTTAAGTCCTATGATTCTTCCAGAACCGGAGGAATCTTCCCAAGGACATTCCATAGCTAGAAATAGTAGTCCTTAGGAAAGTTGGAGAAAGATTGTGAACGTAGCTGAATGCCGACCAAGTACTTAAGTTAGCACTGGAACAATCACAACAAGGTGCTAGTTATGACATATTGGTAAGCATTTAAGGGGTTGAAGAATGAAAAAGAATTGAAAAGATAAAGGGTGTAAAGAAAGAAGCCCTCCTTACAACCTTAGGCAGAAACCGGGTCAATACATATGCTATTGAGATCATTTTTAATGATGCTTGATATTGAAGATAAGACATCATGGACCCAGTGATGCAATGCACAACCCATCCCAGCTAACTCAAATATCTCTCAAAAGGTATTTGTTTTAATCACACGGAGACAACGCATTATCTATTGATTTATTCACTCCGAATAAATTGGTATTGAAAAGGTGGCACTCCTCTCCAGCCTCCGATCACTAAAATCCAAAATGCACGATCGAGTCTAGAGCCATTTGAGATCATCAAATATCTCATTAGGACACACTTTCATATTTCCTTGCTTCTTCACACACTGTGAAAAGTAACAAAGATTTTAAGAGTCCTACGCAAAATCTTCATGATCTTGCCTGAACATCCGAGTAATACGAAAGTATTTACAATGAAGATGGAAATCCTTCTTAAGCGAATATCAAAAAGCTCATGGTAGGTGACTTGTGCGATTCTTTATGAATCAAACTTGTGATAACTGGAAAGCAACAGTGGTTTAATTCTTAAATGAATTTAAACACGTTCCAGACCTCTACGCAATATCTTAGTGATCTTGCCAGAACACTCAGAGTGATACCTTAGTGTTCACAGTGATGAGTGGAAATCCTTCTAGTGTTAACCTCAAACAGCACTTGGTAGGTAACTTGCAAGATTCTATACGAATCAAGCTCGTGACAACTGGAAAGCAACGATGGTGCGATTCTTTAATGAATCAAACTTGTTCCAGGAATCAGAATTGACAGCTTCAATCATGCGGATAATTTTATCCAAATGATTCACTCTTTACGTTTGCAGTCAGCTTTGGACGGTCGAGTAAAGAGAACGGGTTTACCCGCGAAATCTTGTCAAGGAGATTTTTAATTAAATCTACCTGCCACAAGTATGATATTATATATCGTCCAACAGTCTTCACCGACCGGAGGTAAAATGCTACCGAATTAGAATGAAATGTTCAAAGCTATTTCGTTCGTGTCTACTTATGTTTCGGCATTTGAAGACGGTGGCGTTGCGGAATCCGAGAATAAGTCGTCCCCGCATGCTTATACTATATGCACTTAATACCTCATCCAATTCAAGAAAGCCTAAAAGTTAAGTCTTCCGCTGTATCGAACTCTGAAGCTTTCAAGAAATACAAAGGTATAAGTATGTGGGACATGGTGTCACGAGGAGGCGAAGATCACAAGTGATGGATGCACGAGATCAAGGCAAGAGATTAATGCTCAAGACTGATATCAAAGATCACATAAGCATGGTCACTAGAAAAGAAAAGAAAAAGAAAGACGAAGACTACGAGCTCAAGACAAGCATAGTATGCTAAGTTTATCTTATTATTGTAACTTGGGTAATGCCCTTGTTTGGAGTGACCTCCCTTAGGGGGAGATTGTTGGAAATACGTTTTACGTATTAAGAAGGATCGGTCACTCCAAAAATAGTCCATGTAATAGCTCGTAGTTTAGTTATTTTTCCTTATTTAACTAACAAGACCAAGCCTAGCCTACAACATGTGTAAGCCGGCCCAAATGTAAGCCCAAGCCCATGACAAGGGCTTGGGTATATAAACCCTCTCCTTTGATGGAGAGGGTAGTGTGGTTATTCATTTTACACATAGTTGAAAAGTGTTTTTTTTTCACTTTCTCTCTCTAAGTGTGTGTTTTCTCACCATCTCTCTATCTCTTTCTCTCTCTAAAACATAAGCAAGATTTACATATCCTACATCATAAGTTGAACATTAGTATTAAAACCAATCATGACCATTCAATAGCATTGTCGTACTCACAATCTATTATTCAAGGATATTATCTTTAGCAATAGCTAATAATTGTGTTTAAGCTCGTGACACTAATCCGTTAACTCAATCACCCGCGTACATAGACCGGCATGATTTAAGTGAAACCGGGGCCCCTTCTAAAGGCATTAGTTGCAATTATACCTTATTTGTGACAATCCGTCAATTTATGGTTGATATTTTATTCTCGAATATTATTTAAAAACATTATTTTAATGTTACAATATGAACTCACTTATTTTTGGGAAGAAATTTGGATTTACATCTTGAAGTAGCGTCGACTACGTCTAAACCGGAGGATTCAACGTTACGTGCTTACGTTTACATACACCGTCTTTGGTGGCAGTCCGACATTTCAGAAAATAAATTTATTCGTGAATATTATTTTCGAGTTTTAAATTTGTGTTGGTTCATAAACTCACAAATTTACGAGAAGAGATTAGGACTTACGATTTTATTTTAACGTCCTTTACGACTAAACCGGAAACCCTAGGATTACGTATTTACGTTTTCGAACTCCGTTTTTGATGAGACAATTTTTATTAGATTTATTTTGTGTCGTTGATTCATAATTTATAAAAACGTTTTTCGTAAAACGACCCGAGGGCACGCAAATCGAGGAAACTAGAATCGAGGAGTACCCGTAATTAAATGGGGATGAGACAAGTGGGACACTTGCCCCACCCCCACAAACCCACGGCTACAACACTCCACCAAGACAACTTGGTGTTAAGTTTTCACTTAACTAGCTACACTTGTCATCTTAGCTTACAAGCTAAGCACACATTCCATCAAAACCATTTCACAAACCACTTGCTCTCATTTCCACCATGCAATACCACACAAATTTCTCTCATCCCCCGCAAATGTGCCGTCCACTTTACCACCTAAACATCCATTTTGATCAAAAATTAACCATGAATTCATATGTTATCTCTACATATGATGAAGCTCTTTTGAAACCCTATTGATTGGTGGTAATTATAACATCCAAGGAGGAGTTTTCATGGTTTCTTGAGGCTGATTTTCCACAAGGTGTTCATGAAGAATGATGGTCTTGAAGATGGTCATGGTTATCCACAAGTTTTTCCATCAAAATCCATGTCCAAATCATACCTACATCAACTTGGTGGTATAAAGATTGTCCTCCTCATCTTCTTGTTATTTTGATTATGTAAACATGTATTTTATTTCCTATTGTATATGTACATGATGATTATATGATGATAAAAATGTTATGTGGGGATTTGGTGTTGATAAACATGCTTGAAAAGGTGAAAAATTATAAGAAACAAGGGTAAAATCTTGTTTAAAAATGTTGGCTGTATAAAACAGTAAAGAAACAGGTCATGAACTGATAAAATGATGAATTAGAACTAATATACAGTAAGCTATATGTCTTGTATACATGTGAGAGTTGGCCATGCAATGGAATCATTGTAATGAGTAAGATATGATCAAAACAAGTTTAAGGTACAAATCTGAGTTCACTGTTTTGGACGATTTTTAGAAAATACTTAGAAGATGATTCAACAGTATCTATAGGAGAGTTAAATGGAGCACATATCATTTAGTTTATGTGATAAAAATTTGAGCTTCTATCTCCATATAGAACTCTAGATATGGCAGTTTTGGTGAAAGTGAAGATAAAAATCAGATTTTTGGAAATTAAAGTATAATACTATTATATAAGCACTCAAAATTTAATAGTATAAAATATAAATTAAAACCCACTAACTTATATAATACATTTATATAAATATGTACAATGGTAAATAAGTGGACATTTTATAAAAAATGGTAACTTGTTAAGTTTTATAAGTTATAAAACTATAAACATGATTTTTACGACTTTTTCGGCTAATACCGTAAAATTAACGTTTTTGCTAAATAAAACTTAGACGGTTGGACCCGTCTAATGTAAACTTTATAAAACTCATATACTGGTATATAAACATATATAACAAGTAAAAACCGATAAAACCCGAACTAAATAACATACGGACATTAACGGGCTAAGTTAACGTTATTGGACTAATAAAACAACGAAATGGACTAAAACACTTATAAACTTATTTATTGGACTTAACCCATTTAGGCCCAACTTATAAAGTGTATATACTGATAATATAAGTATGAAATGGATTAATACAAGTTAATAAACTTATAATAGGCTTATTGGACCTAAAACACGTAAACAGGTAAAACTAGAAAACTAGTATAAAAGTTATCGACACATAACACAAAAATGAGTAAACGAGAATATGTAAACCCACTTGATCATCATATATATAATCATCATATGTATACATAATCTTTATTTTTATAAAGTCATTGGACATGAGTCTAAGACCGAGTATTATTTGTCTAGGTTTCCGTGATTGAAGCGCGTACCGTACGTCCGAATTGCCGATAACCCGCCTTCCCACATCAACGTGAGTTCATAGCCTCGCACTCTTTTAAATGTTTTATAAATGTTTTATAAACCCGCGAGGGAGATAACATGTTAGTTTTTATAAAATAGGACACCATTTGTCCCGATTGTTTGTTTATTGATTTGGACACGTATGATTGAATGACCCGATTGTATGACCCGATAAATGATTAAAGGACCCGATAGATGAAATAACATGGATTATTAAATTTAGGTTATGTCACTAAAAGTCCCATTAGCATGAATAGTGAACTACCGGGATTTGGTAGACGCTTGTGCATATAATAGTACTATTTGGGGACGATCACCCCAGTTCGCGCCTTGATGGTTGATCCCCGTCGTGCCACATTGATTGGTAAGCGAATTTATGTATGAGAAGATTTCCATAGCGTGACCTTTGTGACGACACGCTACTTTAGATGGGCAAATTGAGTATCGGGTTAGCTACCCGTTGTTGGTTTAGTAAGGTAACAATGTCATGCGGCTTATAATAATCCAAAACTAACGAAATACTACTAGACGCTCCGAATTACGATGTATTGCCTGACTAGCAATACAGGGTCATACTATTGATATTATGTTTGTACTTTGGTTTTCATAACCATATTCATATAACGGTTTTTATTTTTATACAACGTCATAAGACGTATTGTATGATGTTTTTACGACATTGGCTCGTATAATGATTTTTAAGGCAAACGCCTATATTATGATTTTCGATAAGGATTTGTATAAAATGACTTTGGCTATTTTATGGCCTATTAAAATGATTTGTACAAAATGATTTTCGGTAATAATTTTATACCGATATTATATTGATTAAACTCTATGAATTCACTCGGCGTTATCGCTGACCTTTTCTTTTAACATGTTTTATCTCAGGTACTAGAAGGTAATTCTCGGGAAGACGACAAGAATTCATGGCCCGCACTTAAACAATATTTTCCATTCAAATACTTTGTAAAATTTTGTATGAACTAATATGACTTGGGACCTATGTAACTTTGATATTTATGAATGGAAATGCTTTATTATTAAACGACGCGATTTTTATGCGTTGTCTATGATGTGAGTAATGTGCTATCCCGTAACACCAACTAGTCTTCCGATGTATTGAGTTGTATAAATTTGGGGGTGTTACAGTTTGGCATCAGAGCTCTCGTTATAGAGAACGAAAGATTTTTAAAACCAAGGTTTTGAATAAAACTTTTCAAAATCTTTTAACTATAAACATTTTTCTAAAAATGTCTAAAAATCTTTTGACTATAACGGTGCCGAAGAATTCCCGAGTTACCGACAAGGCCAGACTGAGAAGTGTTATTTTAATATATATATATATATATAACTTGGATTATATATATATATATATATGATGTAATTTTATTACATGATTGTTTGATGATTATTTTGATATTTATATGAGGTATTTACACGACGTAGATTGTCACAAGAAACCCTAATCCCCTAGTAAATTAATCGAAGCTATTCTCGTAGGAATTCTAGCTATCCAAGATCTAAACTAAGTTGTGGATATTTATGATCCCAACAAATGGCTGATATTCGTAGAAATGTAGATATTAGTTGATTGTGATATTGAAAAAGAATTGGCGAGATTAAATCTGATATCGATGTCATGACGATCTTTCTTTATAGAGTGGAATTTGACAAAACGTTATCACCTAGAAAGATGTCATCTGATTCGTTGTCATCCAATTCTTAAATTGAAATCGAAAGGGTGAATGTTGCACTTAAGCTTGTCATTGGAACCATTACCAAAAAGCCTCATGCCACTAATACCTTTCCGAGAAGTCTAATTGAATGTGTGAGTTATCTCATACTAGTGACTTATTTGATAACTATTGTTGAAACAACTATAGGATTGGAAATTAAGTGTTGATCATGTCGAGCTTTTATTGCACTTTGAAGGTCTAATAATAAGGATGAAAGTACTGGAAAATGAGGTAGGATATCGAATTGAGTATAAGTTGATTGAAACTTGAATGAAGTAAAATTTAACATGTATGGAATATGAGATTGTTAATATAAGTCGTTAAGTTCTTTGATTGAATTATAAGGTTTTAAATGATTGTAGGTTCGTGTTAAGGGTTGTTCCTAGGCCATTGTCCACTGACGAGGATGCCTAGTGTCCAAGAAATAAATTGAAGAAATCTTCTTCTGAATTGAGACTGATGGATCTTCCAGGACAGGTAGGATACCTAATGACTCTTGTAGATTAGTATTCATTGTGGTATCTTTTAAAAATCCCTAACTTAATTGAGATATCAGTTGGTAGGATGAGTTCTGAGAATTGTATGACATAGTGGCACGTAATGTGTTACGGTACAATTTTGACTTGTTTGTGATTAATGAAAAAGACTACCTTTGATTGCTAAATCCTACATGTATCGATGTTATATATCTTTTCTTGCTTGTTCCTAATGTTCGCATTAGTGATGCAACCATTGAGCAAGTACTCATCTTTGTTTGAGTTACGTTGTGGATTATTCTTTTTGAGTGCCATCGAGGTCATGAACCTCATGATTATTTGGCTAAGCTCATTTCCTATCATATTGTAGTTAGTTCTTGGTGAACAACTCTTCATCACTCTTTTGCAGATCACTCATTGTTTTTGTAAGATAAAACAGCATCCCTTGAGAAAAAATTAATTTTCATCACAATAAGGATTATACAAGGTAAGATTTATCAGTGACTGATATCAAAATGAAGTTGTTTATAAGACGCTTTGGAAACTTAATTGTTTTCATAACAAGGAAAATCTTTGTAAATTTATTTTGATTCTTATTTAAGAATTAAGCATGTAAATGTTTTTATTATAAACATGATGATAAAGTTTTGACGAACTGAGTATTGCATCGTTAATCTTGAAATTGTATATAGTTGCGCGCCTACATACAATTTGGAATGGACTATGCAAGGCTGATTAGTAATCACCATAAAACTGATTAATAAACACAACAATTTCTTTGAAGATTGTGAAAGATAAAATTTTATGAGATCTGCAAGAAGTGAAAAATAGGGACATAGTGTTAGGGACACCTACATATGTGCCTGTAGCATCTATTCTTCTGAGTTGAATTTACTCATCTATGGAATTTGTCTTATTTGACAATTGATATTCCGTTCTTGTCCAATTCTTCCGTAGTGATATTCTTAGGAAAAGTATCTGATTACTGAGTGTTGATACCCGACTGGATGTATTGAAGTTCTTATCATTTCTTATAATTTGATTTCATTTGAATGACCTGGGTAACGATCCGAGGAGCTTTCTAATGCGTACTCAAATTATGAAAACATGGGATATATTCATATTCGTTAAATCTTTTCGTCTGTATCTGATTTGAAATTCTCTCGCATAGATTATGCGTTGACCTTACTCTTTTAAGGTTAGTTATGTCTCCTGATATCCTTGAATCTGTGAAGGATTATGAATTATTATTAGTCTTTTTGAGAAGTTCACATCTTATCGACGGCAATGAAACTGAAAAGTTGATAATGTCGGTAGAATGGATTGATTAATTATGACATGACGACATTGTCTTAATTGATGGGAACTCGAGTAGAATTCCCTAAATGATAAGATGTTGATTATCAAAAATGATCTAAATAATTCTTGGTGGATGACGATATCCTGTATTTAGACTTGAAATTATACCATGAATGGTTGTGAACTAGTTATAGAATTGTAATCTAGAAGAACCTAATATGAATGTATTAAAAGATGTTTATGTTATCTGAAACTTTAGTAAGTATTTGTTGATGAATTACCTAGACTTTCGCCATTAAGGCAAGTTGAAATTGATATTGATTATATTCCCAGTGTTGCACCTGTGGCTTGTGCACTGTACGTCGACACCATCTAAATTAAAGGAATTACCGTACAACTGAGAGAGTTGTCGGAGAAAGATTTTATTATACCAAGCCTGTCATCCTGAAGAGCTATGGTGTTATCATTCCTTATATTTATAGATTACTATGAACTGAGTAAATTGACAATCGAAAACGATATCCATAACTCGAAATGGAAGATTTGTTCGATCATTTACAAGGTTTTTGATCCTCAGCATGGTTATCTTCAACTTCGCATATGCGAAAAGGATTATCTATTCCAATCACTACATCCGGTACTTGTAATGAACGTTATGAGTTTCACGTGATGTCGTTTGGATTGACACTGCACATGTAGTATTCATAAATTTGGTGAATCACGTGTGTAGGCTGTAATTTGATAAATCCATGCGTATGATCATTAAGAACTATTTGTTTATTTATAAGAATAGAAAGGAGTTAATAATTAATTATAGATTGCCCTGAATTGGCCAAACAATAAAAACATGTACCTCGAATAATTAACATGTGATTAAAGACTTAATCCTTTACATGATTTAACCGTGTGATTAATAGATAATGGAAAATAAATTGACTCTTCAAAAATTAAGAACCCTTTTAAGACTTTGGATTATTACTAAAAAGAAAGTGCAAATATGTTTTGACAAATATTTTAACAAAGAATTTTTAAGGGATTATTCCTTTATACCCAGAACATTTAACTAAACTCCTGTTTAGGGGTAAATGTTCGTGTATACCTCAAGATAACCTAAGAGGGACTGTGGAAACCGTTAAACCATGACTTAAAAATTTGAAACGATAATTTTTGCTTTTCAACTAAGAAAATTTTGACCAAAATATAAACAAAGATTTTTCAAACATTTATGAATTTTATTAATTATTTTTGATAAGTCAACGAAAATCTTGTTAATTAAATTCAAATTATTTTGAACATTTTTATACAATTGGACAAACTGGGAAAATTTAAAATTTTTACGCTTGCGTTTCATAAAGATTGAATATTTAATATATAACTAGTCGTAATAAATATCGACGCTTTAGACGTCGGATTGAGTAAAACGGATAAAAATGATAGTTGAGAAGAAACTAAAACAAAGAAAATGTGAAGAAATAATTTTTGAATAAATACGGACATGATAATTATATCATCAGGAAAGGTGAATGTAGATATAGACACATAATATAGAAAGGATAAAGAACCAATTAGGACATGTTCCTTAATAATGAAGGTGCAAAATAAATTGCCGAACGATATAAAAATAAACAATGTTTGTAAAAAGGATAATATAAATAGTGAAAGGTTTCACGGCTAATGTGAACCATTAAAATCGAGAAGCCGATGGCGTTAAAATGTATAAAAGACCACTTGTGATTGTCTAAATATGGAGATTGTGAGATATAGTTATGTTGGAATTTGTAAGTATAAGTATTCTATTTATGTCATTTATGACTAAAAGTATCTTTGTCTGAAGAAGTTGTACTGATGGCAAATTATGAAGTCAGACATCGCCTCATACATTAGTAAACGTCTAGCTATTGCAAAGGCCATCATCTGAATTTGATTCGATTTGGGTCATCGTTGATAAAACCTAATAGATTCGGATCTTTAAGCTGCTAGGCATGATTATCATTCATATGATTTAACATAGCGGAATTAGAACAATAATCATGAACAAGGTGTTGTGGACAAGATGAATTTTCCCAAACGTTACTTGTATTATTAAACACAAATAACACCTAGACGTGTATACATTGAATCCCACGTCTAGACACACGAATTGCTTGTAGGTTACATTGTGAATGATTGTTATGAATAAAACCTACGTAGGGTATGTGTTTATATACTATACATAAACCCTTGTTACAAGGAAACTAAATAAGATATTTAGTAAATAAGATATTTAGTAAATAAGATATTCACTAAATAATATATTCACTAAATAATATATTCACTAAATCTTTTATCTTCTTGCAATATATCTTCTACAAGTTTGTCCACCGGCTTGTAGAATCTTCACTTGTCAGAATTAGTCCTTGTCTTTTAGTTTTGACACATCAACTCATAATACTTTATAATTTCGACCCAACAATCTTCCCCTAGTTGATGATGTCAAAACCTTTTGTATATGGTACACGATCTTCAAATTGCTTCCCCTTAAGTATAGCACATATTCTTCCCCTTTTTGACACATCAATAGGGAATATGTGAAAGTATGCAATCTTGAAAATTCTCCAAAAGTAGCTCTATGTAATGATCTTGAAGAAAAATAAGTACAATAATTTTGATGTAGAAGCAGAATAACCCAAACTTTGTATTTCTTTCACCCAATTGCTCACTAGTTGATAAACTCTTCCCCTAGTTGTCGAAACGACTAGAGAAAAATGCAACTCTTTCACCGCAAAAGGGAGCTCAGTTTATTGGTAAGAACGGGAACTGAAACTGTAACACCCCCAAATTTATACAATTCAATACAGCGGAAGACTCGTTGGTGTTACGGGATAGCACATTACTCACATCATAGACAACGCATAAAAATCGCGTCGTTTAATAATAAAAGCATTTCCATTCATAAATATCAAAGTTACATAGGTCCCAAGTCTTTATATTTGATACAGGTTTTACAAAGCATTTGAATGGAAATAAGTATTTAGGTGCGGGCCATGAATTCTTGTTGTCTTCCCGAGAATTACCTTCAAGTACTTGAGATAAAACATGTTAAAAGAAAAGGTCAGCGATAACGCCGTGTGAATTCATAGAGTTTAATAAAATCCATCAATATAATATCAGTATAAAATTATTACTGAAAATCATTTTGTACAAATATTTGTAATAGGCCATAAAATAGCCAAACTCATTTTTATACAAATCCTTGTCGAAAATCATAATATAGGCATTTGCCTTAAAAATCAATATACGAGCCAATGTCGTAAAAACATCATACAATACGTCTTATGACATTGTATAAAGTAAAATAAAAACCGTATATGAATATGGTTACGAAAACCAAAACACAAACATAATTTCATTAGTATGACCTCGTATTGCTAGTCAGGCAATACATCGTAATTCAGAGCGTACAACAGTATTTCGTTAATTTGGATTATTATAAGCCGCATGACATTGTTACCTTACTAAACCAACAACGGGTAGCTAACCCGATACTCAATTTGCCCATCTAAAGTAGCGTGTCGTCACAAAGGTCACGCTATGGAAATCTTCTCATACATAAATTCGCTTACCAATCAATGTGGCACGACGGGGATCAACCGTCAAGGCGCGAACTGGGGTGATCGTCCCCAAATAGTACTATTATATGCACAAGCGTCTACCAAATCCCGGTAGTTCACAATTCATGCTAATGGGACTTTTAGTGACATAACCTAACTTTAATAATCCATTTAATTTCATCTATCGGGTCCTTTAATCATTTATCGGGTCATACAATCGGGTCATACAATCATTCGGGTCCAAATCAATAAACAAACAATCGGGACAAATGGTGTCCTATTTTATTAAAACTAACATGTTATCTCCCTCGCGGGTTTATAAAACATTTATAAAAACATTTAAAAGATTGCGAGGCTATGAACTCACGTTGATGTGGGAAGGCAGGTTATCGGCAATTCGGACGGACGGTACGTGCTTCAATCACGGAAACCTAGACAAATAATACTCGTCTTAGACTCATGTCCAATGACTTTATAAAAATAACAATTATGTATATATATGATGATTTTATATATGATGATCAAGTGGGTTTACATATTCTCATTTACTCATTTTTGTGTTATGTGTCGATAACTTTTATACTAGTTTTCTAGTTTTACCTATTTACGTGTTTTAGGTCCAATAAACTTATTATAAGTTCTTTAACTTGTTTTAATCCATTTTATACTTATATTATCAGTATTTAAACTTTACAAGTTGGGCCCAAATGTGTTAAGCCCAATAAGTTCTTTTTATAAGAGTTTAACTTATTTAGTCCAATTATTAGTCCTATATGTTTACTTAGCTCGTTAATGTTCGTATGTCCTATAGTTCGGGTTTTATCGGTTTTTACTTGTTATATATGTTTATATATCAATATATGAGTTTTATAAAGTTTACATTAGACGGGTCCAACCATCTAAGTTTTATTTAACAAAAACGTTAATTTTACGGTATTAGCCGAAAAAGTCGTAAAAATCATGTTTATAGTTTTATAACTTATAAAACTTAACAAGTTACCATTTTTATAAAATGTCCACTTATTTACCATTGTACATATTTATATAAATGTATTATATAAGTTAGTGGGTTTTAATTTATATTTTATACTATTAAATTTTGAGTGCTTATATAATAGTATTATACTTTAATTTCCAAAATCTGATTTTTATTTTCATCTTCACCAAAACTGTCATATCTAGAGTTCTATATGGAGATAGAAGCTCAAATTTTTATCACATAAACTACATGATATGTGCTCCATTTAACTCTTCTATAGCTACTGTTGAATCATCCTCTAAGTATTTTCTAAAAATCGTCCAAAACAATGAACTCAGATTTGTATCTTAAACTTGTTTTGATCATATCTTACTCATTACAATGATTCCATTGCATGGCCAACTCTCACATGTGTACAAGACCCATAGCTTACTGTATATTAATTCTACTTCATCATTTTATCAGTTCATGACATGTTTCTTTACTGTTTTATACAGCCAACAATTTAAACAAGATTTTAGCCTTGTTTCTTATAGTTTTTAATCTTTTTAAGCATGTTTATCAACACCAAATCCCCACACAATATTTTTAATCATCATTCATCATCATATACATATACATAAGTAAAAGAAATACAAGATTACATAATTAAAATAACAAGAGGATAGAAAGAACAATCTCTATACCACCATTAGTGATGAAAAGATGAGGTTTTTGATGAACAAGACTTGGTTTTGGGTAACCAGTCTTATGAGATATCAACACCACTTCTAGGATCACCAAGTATTTTTAGATTCCTCCAAAAATCATCCCTTGTTCTTCATGAAAACTCCTTGAGAAATCAGCCCCAAACTCCCTTGAAAACTCCTTTTTACATGTTAAGATCACCTCCAATCTTCATAACTTCAATGTGTTTTCATCATATGTAAATTATACATATGATTCCATGGTTAAATTTGATCAAATGAATGTTGTTTTGGGTGAATATGGGACGAATTTAGAGAGAGAGATGAGAGGATTTTGAGGTGGTTTGCATGTGAAAATGGAAGCATATGGTAAGTGTTAGTGGTTTTGTGGTTTAGTGGGATAAGTAGCTTACTTGTTAAGCTTATGCTTACAAGTGAAAGCTATTTTGTTACAAGGGTGCCACATCAAATGATGTGGTGTCCCTTTTAGTTAGTGGGGTGGGATAAACTTGTTTTGTCCCATCCCGCTAATTTACGGGTATTCCTCGATTCTAGTTTCCTCGATTTGCGTGCCCTCCGGTCGTTTTACGAAAAACGTTTTTATAAATTATGAATCAACGGCACAAAACGAATCTAATAAAAATTGTCTCATCAAAAACGGAGTTCAAAAACGTAAATACGTAATCCTAAGGTTTCCGGTTTAGTCGTAAAGGACGTTAAAATAAAATCGTAAGTTCTAATCTCTTCTCGTAAATTTGTGAGTTTATGAACCAACACAAATTTAAAATCTCAAAATAATATTCACGGACAAATTTATTTTCGGAAATGTCGGACTGTCACCAAAGACGGTGTATGTAAACGTAAGCACGTAACGTTGAATCCTCCGGTTTAGACATAGTCGATGCTACTTCAAGACGTAAATCCAAATTTCTTCCCAAAAATATGTGAGTTCATATTGTAACATTAAAATAATGTTTTCAAATAAATATTGAGAATAAAATATCAATCATAAATTGACGGATTGTCAAAGCATTTACCCCTAAACAGGATCTTTGTCCTCAAAGATCATCTTACCTTACTACTCGCTTCTTATAGAGTTAAAGCCATGTGGGTATTTCCTCCACATTCGGTCTTTTCTCATAAGTGTAATTTATTACAATACGCGAGTTTCATCAAACATAACTTACGGGAATAAGATCAGGCTAAATGTTGACTTACTTTCTCTATCCATGATGTTCACGGGTTTCTGATGAATGCAACTTTTCGCCGATCTAAGCTTTACTAAGAAGAATTCAGATTCTCACTTGATAGATATTCCATCAAGTTCGATATACGAAACATAATTCACGCATCTCTTGAAGTCCTTGGGTAGATCCAGCTTATATGCCTTTCAAACCAAATCTTTTACATCATCTCAATGGTCCCATACAACGGGGACTTATATCCCATGATTTGTCAGATCATTAATTTATTTCTCCAAGGTTAAAATTTTTGGCATAACTTCGCTACCCACCTGGCACTTCAAGATCTACATTTCATATTCACATAACTTCTTGCCCACTACCGGCAGTCAATAATCAGATCCTTATTTCAACAATCATTTCAGGTCTCACGGGTCGAGTATTTTGTAAGGTTATGTTCGCCATCATAGGAAACCTTAAACCTAAAAGACATGTCCAACTCACAATGGGTGTATGTCGGGTGTCTTCATCCCAACTCCTGCTTACAGATGCTCTAATATTTAAATCTTAACAAGATTCGATCTCGATCCTAATACGATAATTATCAATGATAATCTCTCCAAAGGAAAACGATTTTACAGTTTATTACCAAAGGTCAATCATTCAAACATAAAACAAGACTTCTAGTGTTTTGTATTGTTACTTTACCTCGTCCCTTCGATTTGGGGTGGTAAACAGTTCTCTCATCAAGGTTCGTTCCCAATGACTTCTGAGCAAATCTCTAGAAATTCGATGCGAAGCGAGGATCTTGAGAAAGATGTTCGATACAGGCACATTATGTTTACATAACTCCTTTAAATATAAAAGAGTCAATTTCTTCATCAAGAATCTATCATTAACAGGAATGATATTAGCATATTTGGTCAGTCTGTCGATGATGAACCAAATCAAATCAAATTCAGATGATGACCTTTGCAATAGTTAGATGTTTACTAATGTATGAGGCGATGTATGCCTTCATAGTTTGCCATCAGTACAACTTCTTCTGATAATTATACATTAAATCAGAAATGACAAGAATATAATACGTATACTTACAAGATTCCAATCATAACTATATCTCACAATCCTCCATATTTAGATAATCACAAGTGGACTTTTATACATTTAACGCTATCGGCTTCTCAATTCTAATGGTTCACATTATCCGCGAACCCCTTTTTATTATTTATATTATCCTTCTTACAAACATCGTTTATTTTTAAAATGTTCGGCAATTTATTTTGCATAGTCATTATTAAGAAATACATCTTAATTGATTCTTTATCCTTTCTATATAACGTGTCAGTATCTACGTTCACCTTTCTTCATATTTTCTAAGTTTCAGCTTCGTTTCAGCTATTATTTTCATCAGTTTTGCTTAATCCACGTTTAAAGCGTCGATAATTATTACAACTAATTAAATAATAAATATTTAATTTTTATGAAACGTAACGTAAAAATTTTAATTTTCTTAGTTCGACCAATTATAAAAATGTTTAAAATAAATTTGAATTTAATTAACAAGATTTTTGTCGATTTATCGAAAATAATTAAAATAATTAATAAGATCCGTATATGTTCGAAAAATCTTTGGTTATACTTTGGTCAAAATTTTCTTAGTTTGAAAAGCGTAAATTATCGTTTCAAATTTCAAGTCATGGGTTAAATGGTTTCCTCAATCCCTCTTATGTTGTCTTGAGGTATACACGAACATTTACCCCTAAACAGGAGTTTAGTTAAATGTTCTGGGTATAAGGGAATAATCCCTCAAAAGTTCTTTTCGATAAAACATTTGTCAAAACATATTTGCACTTTCGTTTTGGTAAAAATCCAAAGTCTTAAATGACTTCTAATTTTTGAAGAACCAATATATATATATATATATATATATATATATATATATATATATATATATATATATATATATATATATATATATATATATATATATATATATATATATATATATATATATATATATATATATATATATATATATATATATATATATATATATATATATATATATATATATATATATATATATCTTACCATCATTAATCAAACGGTCATTTTATGTAAAGGATTAAGCATTAAGTCCCATGTTTAAATATTCAAGGTACAAGTTTTCATTGTTCGGCCAATTTAGGGCAGTCTATAACTAATTATTAACTCATTCTTATTCTTATAAACAAACAGATGGTCCTTAATGATCACAAGCATGAATTTATCAAATTACAGCCTACACACGTGATTTACCAAATTTATGAATGCTACATGTGCATTGGTCAATCCAAGCGACATCACATGAAACTCATAATGTTCATTACAACTTCTGGATGTAGTGATTGGAATACATAATCTTTTCCGCAGATGCGAAGTTGATGATAACCATGCCATGGATCAAATTGCTAGAACCTTGTAAATGATCGAACAAATCTTCCATTTCGAGTTATGGATATAGTTTTCGATTGTCAATTTACTCGGTTTATAGTAATCTATAAATATAAGGAATGATAACACCATAGCTCTTCATGATGACACGCTTGGTATAATAAAATCTTTCTCCGACAACTCTCTTAGTTGTACGGTAATTCCTTTAATTTAGATGGTGCTGACGTACAGTGCATAAGCCACAGGTGCAACACCGAGAATATAATCAATACCGAATTTCAACTTGCCTTAATGGCGAAAGTCTAGGTAATTTACCAATAAATACTTACTAAAGTTTCAGATAACATAAACATCTTTTAATAAATTCATATTAAGTTCTTTCTAGATTATCATATCTATAACTAGTTCACAACCATTCACGGTATAATTTTAAGTCTAAATACAGGATATCGTCATCTACCAAGAATTATTTAGATCACTTTTGATAATCAACATCTTATCTTTTAGGGAATTCTACTCGAGTTCCCATCAATTAAGACAATGTCGTCATGTCATAATCAATCAATCCATTCTACTGGCACTATCAACCTTCCAATTTCATTGCCGTCGATAAGATGTGATCTTCTCAAAAGACTAATAATAAATCTTAATCCTTCACAGATTCAAGGATATCTGGAGACACAACTACTATTAAAAGAGTAAGGTCAACGCATAATCTATGCGAGAGAATTTCAAATCAGATACAAACGAAAACATTTAACGAATATGAATATATCCCATGTTTTCATAATTTGAGTACGCATTCGAAAGCTCCTCGGATCGTTACCCAGGTCATTCAAATGAAATCTTAATCAAAATAAATGATAGGAACGTCGATACATCCAGTCGGGTATCAACACTCGGTAATCAAATACTTTTCCTAAGAATCTCAATACGGGAGAATTGGTCAAGAAAGAATTGTCAATTGTAAAATAATCCATAGATGAGTAAATTCGACTTAGAAGAATAGATGGAACGGGCACATATGTAGATGTCTCTAACATTATGTCCTTATTTTTCACTTCTTGCAGATCTCATAAATTTTAATCTTTCACAATCTTCAAAGAAAATTTAGTGTTTATTAATCAGTTTTATGGTGACTACTAATCAGTCTTGCATGGTCCATTCCAAATTGTATGTAGGCGCGCAACTATATACAATTTCAAGATTAACGATGCAATACTCAGTTTGTCAAATTTTTATCATCAGGTTTATAATAAAAACACTTTCATGCTTAATTCTTAAATAAGAATCAAAAATAATTTACAAAGATTTTCTTTGTTATGGAAATATTTAAGTTTCCAAAGCGTCTCATAAACAACTTTATTTTGATATCAATCACTTATAAATCTCACTTTGAATAATCCTTATTGTGTTGAAAATTAAATTTTCTCAAAGGATATCGTTTTAATTTTATAAAAACAATGTGTGATATGCAAAAGAGTGATGAAGAGTTGTTCATCAAGAACTAACTACAATATAATAGGAAATGAGCTTATCCACTTTATCATGAGGTTCGTGACCTCGATGGCACTCAGGAAGAATAATCCACAACATAACTCAAATCGAGATGAGTACTTTTTCAATGGTTGCATCACTAATGCGAGCATTAGGAAGAAGCAAGAAAAGATAGATGACATCGATACATGTAGAATTTAGCAATCAAAGGTAGTCTTTTCATTAATCACAAACAAGTCAAAATTGTACCGTTAACACATTACGTGTCACTATGTCATACAATTCTCAGAACTCATCCTACCAACTGATGTCTCAGTTAAGTTAGGGATTTTTAAAAGATACCACAATGAATACTAATCTACAAAAGTCATTAGGTGTCCCATCTGTCCCGGAAGATCCATCGGTCCCAATTTAGAAGAAGATTTCTTCAATTTATTTCTTGGACACTGGGCATCCTCATCATTGGACAATAGCCTAGGAACAACACTTAACACGAATCAACAATCAATTAAAACCTTATAATTCAATCACAGGGCTTAACGACTTCCTCTTAACAATTTCTTATTCCACACAAGTTAAATTTTACTTTATTCAAGTTTCAACCAATTTTATACTCAATTCGATATCCTACCTCATTCTCCAATACTTTCAATCTTATTCTTAGACCTTGAAAGGGCAATAAAAGTTCGATATGATCAACACTTAATTTCCAATCCTATAACTCCTTTATCAATAATTATCAAATGAGTCACTAGTATGAAATGACTTGATCATTCAACTAGACTTCTCGGAAAGGTACTAGTGGCATGAGGCTTTTGGGTAATGGTTCCAGTGACAGCCTCAAGTGCAACATTCACCCTTTCGATTTCGATTTAAGAATTGGATGACAACGAATCAGATGACATCTTTCTAGGTGGTAATGTTTTGTCAAACTCCACTCTATAAGGAAAGATCGTCATGACATCGATATCAGATTTAATCTCGCCAATTCTTCTTCAATACCACAATCAACTAATATCTACATTTCTACGAATATCAACCATTTGTTGGGATCATAAATATCCACAACTTGGTTTAGATCTAGGATAGCTAGAATTCCTACGAGAATAGCTTCGATTAATTTACTAGGGGATTTAGGGTTCCTTGTGACAATCTACGTCGTATAAATACCTCGTATAAATATCAAAATAATCATCAAACAATCATGTAATCAAATTACATCATATATATATAATCCAAGTTATATATATATATATATTAAAATAACACTTCTCAGTCTGGCCTTGTCGGTAACTCGGGAATTCTTTGGCACCGTTATAGTCAAAAGATTTTTAGACATTTTGGGAAAAATGTTTATAGTTAAAAGATTTTGAAATGTTTTATTCAAAACCTTGGTTTTAAAAATCTTTCGTTCTCTATAACGAGAGCTCTGGTACCAAACTGTAACACCCCCAAATTTATACAGTTCAATACAGCGGAAGACTCGTTGGTGTTACGGGATAGCACATTACTCACATCATAGACAACGCATAAAAATCACGTCGTTTAATAAAAAAAGCATTTCCATTCATAAATATCAAAGTTACATAGGTCCCAAGTCTTTATATTTAATACAGGTTTTACAAAGCATTTGAATGGAAATAAGTATTTAGGTGCGGGCCATGAATTCTTGTTGTCTTCCTGAGAATTACCTCAAGTACCTGAGATAAAACATGTTAAAAGAAAAGGTCAGCGATAACGCCGAGTGAATTCATAGAGTTTAATAAAATCCATCAATATAATATCAGTATAAAATTATTACTGAAAATCATTTTGTACAAATCTTTGTAATAGGCCATAAAATAGCCAAAGTCATTTTTATACAAATCCTTGTCGAAAATCATAATATAGGCATTTGCCTTAAAAATCAATATACGAGCCAATGTCGTAAAAACATCATACAATACGTCTTATGACATTGTATAAAGTTAAATAAAAACCGTATATGAATATGGTTACGAAAACCAAAACACAAACATAATTTCATTAGTATGACCTCGTATTGCTAGTCAGGCAATACATCGTAATTCGAAGCGTACAACAGTATTTCGTTAATTTGGATTATTATAAGCCGCATGACATTGTTACCTTACTAAACCAACAATGGGTAGCTAACCCGATACTCAATTTGCCCATCTAAAGTAGCGTGTCGTCACAAAGGTCACGCTATGGAAATCTTCTCATACATAAATTCGCTTACCAATCAATGTGGCACGACGGGGATCAACCGTCAAGGCGCGAACTGGGGTGATCGTCCCCAAATAGTACTATTATATGCACAAGAGTCTACCAAATCCCGGTAGTTCACAATTCATGCTAATGGGACTTTTAGTGACATAACCTAACTTTAATAATCCATTTAATTTCATCTATCGGGTCCTTTAACCATTTATCGGGTCATACAATCGGGTCATACAATCATTCGGGTCCAAATCAATAAACAAACAATCGGGACAAATGGTGTCCTATTTTATTAAAACTAACATGTTATCTCCCTCGCGGGTTTATAAAACATTTATTAAAACATTTAAAAGATTGCGAGGCTATGAACTCACGTTGATGTGGGAAGGCGGGTTATCGGCAATTCGGACGGACGGTACGTGCTTCAATCACGGAAACCTAGACAAATAATACTCGTCTTAGACTCATGTCCAATGACTTTATAAAAATAACAATTATGTATACATATGATGATTTTATATATGATGATCAAGTGGGTTTACATATTCTCATTTACTCATTTTTGTGTTATGTGTCGATAACTTTTATACTAGTTTTCTAGTTTTACCTATTTACGTGTTTTAGGTCCAATAAACTTATTATAAGTTCTTTAACTTGTTTTAATCCATTTTATACTTATATTATCAGTATTTAAACATTACAAGTTGGGCCCAAATGGGTTAAGCCCAATAAGTTCTTTTTATAAGAGTTTAACTTATTTAGTCCAATTATTAGTCCTATATGTTTACTTAGCTCGTTAATGTCCGTATGTCCTATAGTTCGGGTTTTATCGGTTTTTACTTGTTATATATGTTTATATATATCAGTATATGAGTTTTATAAAGTTTACATTAGACGGGTCCAACCATCTAAGTTTTATTTAACAAAAACGTTAATTTTACGGTATTAGCCGAAAAAGTCGCAAAAATCATGTTTATAGTTTTATAACTTATAAAACTTAACAAGTTACCATTTTTATAAAATGTCCACTTATTTACCATTGTACATATTTATATAAATTTATTATATAAGTTAGTGGGTTTTAATTTATATTTTATACTATTAAATTTTGAGTGCTTATATAATAGTATTATACTTTAATTTCCAAAACCTGATTTTTATTTTCATCTTCACCAAAACTGTCATATCTAGAGTTCTATATGGAGATAGAAGCTCAAATTTTTATCACATAAACTAAATGATATGTGATCCATTTAACTCTTCTATAGCTACTGTTGAATCATCCTCTAAGTATTTTCTAAAAATCGTCCAAAACAATGAACTCATATTTGTATCTTAAACTTGTTTTGATCATATCTTACTAATTACAATGATTCCATTGCATGGCCAACTCTCACATGTGTACAAGACCCATAGCTTACTGTATATTAATTCTACTTCATCATTTTATCAGTTCATGACATGTTTCTTTACTGTTTTATACAGCCAACAATTTAAACAAGATTTTAGCCTTGTTTCTTATAGTTTTTCATCTTTTTAAGCATGTTTATCAACACCAAATCCCCACACAATATTTTTAATCATCATTCATCATCATATACATATACATAAGTAAAAGAAATACAAGATTACATAATCAAAATAACAAGAGGATAGGCAGAACAATCTCTATACCACCATTAGTGATGAAAAGATGAGGTTTTTGATGAACAAGACTTGGTTTTGGGTAACCAGTCTTATGAGATATCAACACCACTTCTAGGATCACCAAGTATTTGTAGATTCCTCCAAAAATCATCCCTTGTTCTTCATGAAAACTCCTTGATAAATCAGCCCCAAACTCCCTTGAAAACTCCTTTTTACATGTTAAGATCACCTCCAATCTTCATAACTTCAATGTGTTTTCATCATATGTAAATTATACATATGATTCCATGGTTAAATTTGATCAAATGAGGGTTGTTTTGGGTGAATATAGGACGAATTTAGAGAGAGAGATGAGAGGATTTTGAGGTGGTTTGCATGTGAAAATGGAAGCATATGGTAAGTGTTAGTGGTTTTGTGGTTTAGTGGGATAAGTAGCTTACTTGTTAAGCTTATGCTTACAAGTGTAAGCTATTTTGTTACAAGGGTGCCACATCAAATGATGTGGTGTCCCTTTTAGTTAGTGGGGTGGGATAAACTTGTTTTGTCCCATCCCGCTAATTTACGGGTATTCCTCGATTCTAGTTTTCTCGATTTGCGTGCCCTCCGGTCGTTTTACGAAAAACATTTTTATAAATTATGAATCAACGGCACAAAACGAATCTAATAAAAATTGTCTCATCAAAAACGGAGTTCAAAAACGTAAATACGTAATCCTAAGGTTTCCGGTTTAGTCGTAAAGGACGTTAAAATAAAATCGTAAGTTCTAATCTCTTCTCGTAAATTTGTGAGTTTATGAACCAACACAAATTTAAAATCTCAAAATAATATTCACGGACAAATTTATTTTCGGAAATGTCGGACTGTCACCAAAGACGGTGTATGTAAACGTAAGCACGTAACGTTGAATCCTCCGGTTTAGACATAGTCGATGCTACTTCAAGACGTAAATCCAAATTTCTTCCCAAAAATATATGAGTTCATATTGTAACATTAAAATAATGTTTTCAAATAAATATTGAGAATAAAATATCAATCATAAATTGACGGATTGTCAAAGAAACCAACAAAAACCGCACAACTATAAGCTAGTTGTTAGCTATAACAATATATTTAGATCCAATGATAAAGGTGTATTGCTCACCCATCAGTTTTTATTACATGGGTACTGGTAACCTTCACGACTATGAGCCAATCGTATGCTATAACAATATATTTAGTCCAATGACAAGGTGTATTGCTCACCACATTTTTTGTTACATGGGAACTGGTAACCTTCACGACTATGAGCCAGTCGTACGCTGTAACAATATATTTAGTACAGAGACAAGGTGTATTGCTCACCTAAATAAGAAAAACAAATTTGTGAAAACTAACTTCAACATCAAACTTATCATAAGAACTCTTCCCCTTGATCATATACGACTTTATAAAAAATATCCGAGCCATGAATATCAATTTGATATTCTTTATAGAAACGGAGATCCCATGTACCTTCGTGTGTAAATACCTCGTTTTGTGTGCAAAAACGTAACTAAAATACCAAACAGCAGCGAATCATTTTTCGTCCAATATCCTTCACTGTCCAAGATCTTATCAGTGTGTGTTGTCCAATATCGGACAACACTAGTCAGCGTTTGAAAAACCATATCTCGGACAACACATGAATTTCTGTCAACGCCTACATATAACTTGTCAGTGCCATCTTTAAACATGTCAGCGCCTGGCCATCAGCGTCTCATACTGACACTAACATCTATCAGCGTCAAAACAACTCCTATCAGCGGCTAATTGATCTAGGGTTTTATAAACCCTAAATCATTATTTCATGTGAAAATCCATAAACTGCAGTGAACTTCGACAGCGAATAACTTCTTCATAAATCCTCAGATCGAAGATCCCATCGGTGAGATCCTAGACATAAGTGTCAAGAACCTACAGATCGAATTTCATGACGATCCAACGGTTAACGAAGGAGAAATCGTGTTTTTACTATTACTGTTCACAGAAAACAGCATATGACCCCTGCTGACTTCGACGGTAAATAACTTTTTCTTGGGGATTGATATCGACAATCCCTCCGGTGGATATCTAGATATATGTGTGTAGAACACACATAAAAAATTTCGTGGCGATCCAAAGGTTCAATAAAAAGTTATGCCCTTCGTACTACTGCTGCGCACACAAACTGCATAAAAACCCTATACGGGATTTTCTTCTTTTTCACTAAGAACGAACACCTCGTTGATCCTAGCATCGAGAGCCACCCGCTCAGATACCAATTGATAAAACCTAATAGATTTGGATCTTTAAGCTGCTAGGCATGATTATCATTCATATGATTTAACATAGCGGAATTAGAACAATAATCATGAACAAGGTGTTGTGGACAAGATGAATTTTCCCAAACGTTACTTGTATTATTAAACACAAATAACACCTAGATGTGTATACATTGAATCCCACGTCTAGACACACGAATTGCTTGTAGGTTACATTGTGAATGATTGTTATGAATAAAACCTACGTAGGGTATGTGTTTATATACTACACATAAACCCTTGTTACAAGGAAACTAAATAAGATATTTAGTAAATAAGATATTTAGTAAATAAGATATTCACTAAATAATATATTCACTAAATAATATATTCACTAAATCTTTTATCTTCTTGCAATATATCTTCTACAAGTTTGTCCACTGGCTTGTAGAATCTTCACTTGTCAGATTTAGTCCTTGTCTTTTAGTTTTGACACATCAACTCATAATACTTTATAATTTCGACCCAACAATCGTCGACAGACTGACCAAATCTGCTAATATCATTCCTGTTAATGATAAATGCAAAAGAGTTATGTAAACATAGTATGCCTGTATCGAACATCTTTATCAAGATCCTCGCTTCGCATCGAATTTCTAGATATTTGCTCAGAAATCATTGAGAACGAACCTTGATGAGAGTACTATGTACCACCCCAATCGAAGGGACGAGGTAAAGTAACGATACAAAGTAATATAAGTGTTGTTTTATGTTTGAATGATTGACCTTTGGTAATAGACCGTATAATCGTTTTCCTTGGAAGGATTATCATTGATAATTATCGTATTAGGATCGAGATCGAATCTTGTTAGGATCTAATTCTTAGAGCATCTGTAAGCAGGAGTTGAGATGAAGACATCCGACATACACCCAGAGTGAGTTGGACATGTCTTTTAGGTTTAAGGTTTCTTATGATGGTGAACCTAACCTTACAAAATACCTGACCCGCGAAACCTGAAATGATGGTTGAAATTAGGATTTGATTATTGACAGCCGGTAGTGGGCAAGAGGTTATGTGAATATGAAATGTAGATCTTGAAGTGCCAAATGGGTAGCGAAGTTATGCCACAATTTTTAACCTTGGAAAAATGAATTCATGATCTGACAAATCATGGGATATAAGTCCCCGTTGTATGGGACCATTTAAATGATGTAAAAGATTGGTTTGAAAGGCATATAAGCTGGATCTACCCAAGGACTTCAAGAGATGCGTGAATTATGTTTCGTATATCGAACTTGATGGAATATCTATCAAGTGAAAATCTGAATTCTTCTTAATAAAGCTTAGATCGGCGAAAAGTTGCATTCATCATAAACCCGTGAACATCATGGATAGAGAAAGTAAGTCAACATTTAGCCTGATCTTATTCCCGTAGTTATGTTTGATGAAACTCGCGTATTGTAATGAATTACACTTGTGAGAAAAGACCGAATGTGGAGGAAATACCCACATGGCTTTAACTCTATTAGAAGCGAGTAGTAAGGTAAGATGATCTTTGAGGATAAAGATCCTGTTTAGGGGTAAATGTTGTGACAATCCGTCAATTTATGGTTGATATTTTATTCTCGAATATTATTTAAAAACATTATTTTAATGTTACAATATGAACTCACTTATTTTTGGGAAGAAATTGGATTTACATCTTGAAGTAGCGTCGACTACGTCTAAACCGGAGGATTCAACGTTACGTGCTTACGTTTACATACACCGTCTTTGGTGGCAGTCCGACATTTCAGAAAATAAATTTATTCGTGAATATTATTTTGGAGTTTTAAATTTGTGTTGGTTCATAAACTCACAAATTTACGAGAAGAGATTAGGACTTACGATTTTATTTTAACGTCCTTTACGACTAAATCGGAAACCCTAGGATTACGTATTTACGTTTTCGAACTCCGTTTTTGATGAGACAATTTTTATTAGATTCGTTTTGTGCCGTTGATTCATAATTTAAAAAAAACGTTTTTCATAAAACGACCCGAGGGCACGCAAATCGAGGAAACTAGAATCGAGGAGTACCCGTAATTAAATGGGGTTGAGACAAGTGGGACACTTGCCCCACCCCCACAAACCCACGGCTACAACACTCCACCAAGACAACTTGGTGTTAAGTTTTCACTTAACTAGCTACACTTGTCATCTTAGCTTACAAGCTAAGCACACATTCCATCAAAACCATTTCACAAGCCACTTGCTCTCATTTCCACCATGCAATACCACACAAATTTCTCTCATATCCCTCAAATGTGTCGTCCACTTTACCACCTAAACATCCATTTTGATCAAAAATTAACCATGAATTCATATGTTATCTCTACATATGATGAAGCTCTTTTGAAACCCTATTGATTGGTGGTAATTATAACATCCAAGGAGGAGTTTTCATGGTTTCTTGAGGCTGATTTTCCACAAGGTGTTCATGAAGAATGATGGTCTTGAAGATGGTCATGGTTATCCACAAGTTTCTCCATCAAAATCCATGTCCAAATCATACCTACATCAACTTGGTGGTATAAAGATTGTCCTCCTCATCTTCTTGTTATTTTGATTATGTAAACACGTATTTTATTTCCTATTGTATATGTACATGATGATTATATGATGATAAAAATGTTATGTGGGGATTTGGTGTTGATAAACATGCTTGAAAAGGTGAAAAATTATAAGAAACAAGGGTAAAATCTTGTTTAAAAATGTTGGCTGTATAAAACAGTAAAGAAACAGGTTATGAACTGATAAAATGATGAAGTAAACTAATATACAGTAAGCTATATGTCTTGTACACATGTGAGAGTTGGCCATGCAATGGAATCATTTTAATGAGTAAGATATGATCAAAACAAGTTTAAGGTACAAATCTGAGTTCACTGTTTTGGACGATTTTTAGAAAATACTTAGAAGATGATTCAACAGTAGCTATACGAGAGTTAAATGGATCACATATCATGTAGTTTATGTGATAAAAATTTGAGCTTCTATCTCCATATAGAACTCTAGATATGGCAGTTTTGGTGAAAGTGAAGATAAAAATCAGATTTTTGGAAATTAAAGTATAATACTATTATATAAGCACTCAAAATTTAATAGTATAAAATATAAATTAAAACCCACTAACTTATATAATACATTTATATAAATATGTACAATGGTAAATAAGTGGACATTTTATAAAAAATGGTAACTTGTTAAGTTTTATAAGTTATAAAACTATAAACATGATTTTTACGACTTTTTCGGCTAATACCGTAAAATTAACGTTTTTGCTAAATAAAACTTAGACGGTTGGACCCGTCTAATGTAAACTTTATAAAACTCATATACTGATATATAAACATATATAACAAGTAAAAACCGAAAAAACCCGAACTAAATAACATACGGACATTAACGGGCTAAGTTAACGTTATTGGAATAATAAAACAACGAAATGGACTAAAACACTTATAAACTTATTTATTGGACTTAACCCATTTAGGCCCAACTTATAAAGTGTAGATACTGATAATATAAGTATGAAATGGATTAATACAAGTTAATAAACTTATAATAGGCTTATTGGACCTAAAACACGTAAACAGGTAAAACTAGAAAACTAGTATAAAAGTTATCGACACATAACACAAAAATGAGTAAACGAGAATATGTAAACCCACTTGATCATCATATATATATATAATCATCATATGTATACATAATCGTTATTTTTATGAAGTCATTGGACATGAGTCTAAGACCGAGTATTATTTGTCTAGGTTTCCGTGATTGAAGCGCGTACCGTACGTCCGAATTACCGATAACCCGCCTTCCCACATCAACGTGAGTTCATAGCCTCGCAATCTTTTAAATGTTTTATAAATGTTTTATAAACCCGCGAGGGAGATAACATGTTAGTTTTTATAAAATAGGACACCATTTGTCCCGATTGTTTGTTTATTGATTTGGACCCGTATGATTGAATGACCCGATTGTATGACCCGATAAATGATTAAAGGACCCGATAGATGAAATAACATGGATTATTAAAGTTAGGTTATGTCACTAAAAGTCCCATTAGCATGAATTGTGAACTACCGGGATTTGGTAGACGCTTGTGCATATAATAGTACTATTTGGGGACGATCACCCCAGTTCGCGCCTTGACGGTTGATCCCCGTCGTGCCACATTGATTGGTAAGCGAATTTATGTATGAGAAGATTTCCATAGCGTGACCTTTGTGACGACACGCTACTTTAGATGGGCAAATTGAGTATCGGGTTAGCTACCCGTTGTTGGTTTAGTAAGGTAACAATGTCATGCGGCTTATAATAATCCAAAACTAACGAAATACTACTAGACGCTCCGAATTACGATGTATTGCCTGACTAGCAATACAAGGTCATACTATTGATATTATGTTTGTGCTTTGGTTTTCATAACCATATTCATATAACGGTTTTTATTTTTATACAACGTCATAAGACGTATTGTATGATGTTTTTACGACATTGCCTCGTATAATGATTTTTAAGGCAAACGCCTATATTATGATTTTTGATAAGGATTTGTATAAAATGACTTTGGCTATTTTATGGCCTATTAAAATGATTTGTACAAAATGATTTTCGGTAATGATCTTATACCAATATTATATTGATTAAACTCTATGAATTCACTCGGCGTTATCGCTGACCTTTTCTTTTAACATGTTTTATCTCAGGTACTTGAAGGTAATTCTCGGGAAGACGACAAGAATTCATGGCCCGCACTTAAACAATATTTTCCATTCAAATACTTTGTAAAATTTTGTATGAACTAATATGACTTGGGACCTATGTAACTTTGATATTTATGAATGGAAATGCTTTATTATTAAACGACGCGATTTTTATGCGTTGTCTATGATGTGAGTAATGTGCTATCCTGTAACACCAACTAGTTTTCCGCTGTATTGAGTTGTATAAATTTGGGGGTGTTACATTATTTCTTATCACAAGTTATCCGTCCGCAGAGGGTACTCAATGTACTAGCTCTCGTCTCGGATAGGGTCGTCAACCTCATAGTACTATCAATTGTATAAGCGGCTATCTCCAACCCACACAAGGGCAAGACAATAGTTAATAGTTCACGAATTTAGGGACTTTTGCAACTAGGTACTCAACATAATTCAAGGCAACATTCGGGTCCAACAGTCATTCATGACTTATGTTTATTTTCATTTAAATAGCATGTACCCCCCTCGTGGGTAAAAACATTTGAAATAAGTAAAGAGCGAGGCTATAGACTCACCTTAAGTAGTAATGATAGAAGTAGTAGCGAAGACGTAGACGAAGACAATCACCGACGATGAGGATGCCCTGGGAAATCAAATACAACACCTAACAAATGAACGCGAAATGAATCAACACCTTCAAGTACTGTATGTACATAATTAAGAACACTCAAAGTTCACATAAACTCACGCCAAAAATCCAAACAAGTGATATTTACTAGACACGTTCATTTTTATACTTTATTAGAACCATTGCTCATTTTACAATTCTGCCGGTACGTACCAAAAGTATGGGTTGTTTTCCTATACTTAAACATCATCAAAAATTATAAGAAAATTTGTATAATTCATTTACAACCTGTAGATAGCCCATATTAAATTTCATAAAAAGTTCTTACTTCTAAGACCTACTGCACGTCACATTACTAAACTCAAAATTTCGGACAGTTTTGTACCTTCGCGTTATAGAATCATTTTGACCTTCTTAAGCATTTCCGTTTACAAATCCGACTCTTGATTACGAAAATAGACTCAAAATGCTAAGTTTATAGCCTGAGAAAAGCCTCTAATCATTTTTAAAACTCAACTTATTGTCCCCGAGATTTGACCTAAAATCGAACATAATTTCGGATTATGTCGACTTTCATCTCCCGGTACACGAAAACTCAAACTAGCGTAACTTTTGACTCGTTTGGAGTTAAAAGCTCTACCTTATACCGAAACGAAGCTTGAAAGAAGCTCTAAAATAATGTATTATAATGAAAACCTAGACTTGAACTTAAAACCACGAAAAATACCCCAAAAGTTTCTGATCTAAAATGGACTTTTTAAAACCATATCAAAACATATTTTTGACCAATTTCAATCACTCATATACCCCTAATAACATCTAATAATCATCCTAAACCAATCTAGACATCCTAAATCACTTGTATGTTCATCCTCTTTCAAAATCCAAAATCAAAAACATCACATACAATGTAATTAAATCATGTAAAAATAATAATAACATAATTATGAAATCATACCAATTGATAGATTAATCAAAAACACCAAAATCATCAAACCCCTAGGCTTGGTCGTGGGTTTTGGAAGCAAAAACACCAAAGAAAATCTTTTTCCATGCTTTAATACTTCAATAGGTTACTCCTAAACACAATCAAACACAAACCTACGAATTTAATTAGATCAAATCATAGTATTTTTCAAAATATTTCAAAAATTAAATCTTGAAAAAAAATGTTGTTGCATGTTTGATTTTATTGGTGGGATTTACTTATCTTGATGTTAGAAACATGGGTCTTTGATTAGATTTTCCAAAATCAAATTTTGGTGGTGGTTTATGGTGCTGGTGCTGGTGCCGTGGGTTAGAGAGAGAGGGAAGGAGATGGTATAAATTTTTGTGTTGAAAAATGAAGTGTGTGTTTTGTTTTTGCCTTATATATAGTGGGGTAGGGTGGTTTGTGTAAATAAGGTTTTCTTTTGGCCTTAATAGAAAAACTAGTTATAAAGAGCGGAAATAAGTTTACTAGTTGGTTTTCGATTATTTACGGGAGTCGGGTTTAGTCCCGGCTACCTCAAAATAATTTTAAATGGTTCAAACGCACACAAAACGAATATACATATGGTTCTGACTCGACTTAAAACGTAATAAAAATAAAAACTTCGAAAAACTCAAATATCGATCAATTGATAATAAAAGATAAATTTTGGGCATCCGTCGGTATCGTAGTCATTACCGGTACTTCTTAAATCGTCAAACGTAAAAATTAAGGCCTCGCCATTGGTTTCAAATTAAACCGTCAAATATATAACAAACGAAAATTCTTAAAAATTTCAAAAATATTCGTAAATTAGGGTAAATAAATGACGTTGGGTTCGGGGTATCACAGTAAACCACTAGCTCGCTGATGTTCGATCTTCACCTGCTGGCAGATCATACACTTAGAAAAGAAGGTGGCAACATCCTGCTTTATACCACTCCACCAAAAGTGTTGCTTGATGTCGTGGTACATCTTGGTAGAACCAGGATGTATGGTAAATGGAGAACTATGAGGCTCAGTCAACACAGCTTCGCTGAGAGTAGAGTCATCAGGAACCACTAGCCAAGTGCCCTGCCATAAGATACCGTCGTTGTCAACATGAAACTCCGTCTGCTGATCAAGGTTCTGAATGATAGCCCAAATATCACCATCGTCCTTCTATGATTCCTTGATGCTAGAATGTAAGTCTGGTTCCACTCTAAGATTAGCCCAGTAACCGTGTTGTCCTCGTACACAAAACTCAATGTCATTCGTCTCTTGATCACGAATGATCTCCTTTGCAATCCAAATGCCAGCAATCATACCCGACCTTCTGCTTAGAGTATCTGCCACCATATTCGCCTTACCAGGATGGTACTGAATGTTGGTGTCGTAGGCCTTCAATAGCTCTAACCATCTCCTCTGTCTCATGTTCCGTTCTTTCTGGGTGAAGATGTACTTGAGACTCTTGTGGTCGATGAATATGTCACATGATTCAGCATACAAATAATGTCTCCAGATCTTCAATGCGAAAAAAACTGCTGCAAGATCTAAATCGTGAGTAGGATAGTTTTCTTCATAAGGTTTCAGCTGTCGTGATGCGTATGCAATAACCTTCCCATGTTGCATGAGAACGCAGCCTAAACCCTTTTCTAAAGCGTCACTATATATCTAAAATCCACCCGAGCCAGATGGGAGAGTAAGAATAGGTGTAGTCACTAACTTCTGCTTAAGATCTTCAAAGCTCTTCTCTCGCGCTTCCGTCCAGACGAATTTCTCTCCTTTCCTCATCAGCTTAGTCAAAGGTAAGGCTAACCATGAAAAGTTCTCTACAAACCTGCGGTAGTAACCAGCTAAACCCAGGAAACTTCTAACTTCTGTTGCAGATGTAGGTCTCGGTCATTTAGTGATAGCTTCAACCTTGGTAGGATCCATGGTGATCCCCTCTGCAGATACGATATGGCCCAGAAATGCCACCTTGGTTAACCAGAACTCACACTTAGAGAACTTGGCGTACAGCTGCTTCTGACGAAGAATCTGTAAGACTGTACGAAGGTGTTCCTCATGTTCCTCCTTGGATTTAGAGAATATCAGGATGTCATCAATGAACACAATAACGAATTTGTCTAGAAACCCATGGAAGACACGGTTCATCAAATCCATGAAGACAGCTGGAGCATTAGTGAGTCTGAATGGCATGACTACAAACTCGTAGTGGCCCGTAACGTGTAGGGAAAGCAGTTTTGGAGATATCCTGCTCTCTAACCCGTAACTGATGGTAGCCGGACCTCAGATCGATCTTGGAGAAATGCATGGCACCCTGAAGTTGATCGAATAGGTCATCAATTCGCGGCAAAGGATAACGATTCCTGATCATGATCTTGTCCAGCTCATGATAGTCTATACATAAACGCATGCTGTCGTCTTTCTTCTTCACGAACAGTACCGGTGCACCTCATGGCGATGCACTGGGATGATTGAAACCTCGTTCCAGAAGTTCCTGTAGCTGATCTTTTAGTTTCTTAAGCTCTATAGGAGCCATACGGTAAGGAGCTTTGGAAATCGGCTCTGCACCTGGTATGAGCTTGATTCCAAACTCAACTTCACGAACAGGTGGTATGCCCGGAAGTTCATCTGGAAATACATCAGGAAATTCTGACACAATAGGCTGGTCTTGGATTGATGGAGACTCGGTAGTAATGTCATGGATATTGGCTATGAAGCCCTGACAGCCGTGTGATAGCAATGCACGCGCCTCCATGGATGAAATAATATGTACTGACCTCCCTGGAAGAAAACCATGGTGTATGTACTCTAGAGATTTAACTTTATCGAAGATAACCCGATAAGTGTGGCAGTCAATCGTGGCCTGGTGTTTGGATAACCAGTCCATGCCCAAAATCAAGTCAAAATCGCACATATCCAAAGGAAGTGCGTCAACTCTACGGATCTTGTCATAAAAATCTAGCGGAAGATCTCTGTACACTTGAGTGATTCGTAAAGAGTCCCTAAGTGGCATGGAAATGCATAAGGCATTATCTAATGGCATCGAAGGAATCCTAACACGTACGGCGAAAGTAGTGGACACGATTGAATGCGTCGCTCCAGTATCAAATAGAACACATGCTGCCAAACCATTCATAAAGAGATTTCCCGTGATGGTACCTGAAGTCTTATTCGCCTGATCTCGAGTAGTAGTGAACACGCGACCAGAAGTAGGAGGTGGCTTGGTGTCGGCGTGTCCAGAGATGCCTTCTATCTCACCCTGGCGGCAGTCCTTCTGTTGATGGCCTTGTTGGCCACACTTGAAACAACCACCAGTACCTCGGCGACAAATACCAGAGTGTCTGCGCGAACAAGTAGGATAGACAGGATGCGTGAATCCTCCAACAGGCGTCCTAGTTAGCTGAGAGCCTGTTTAAGGATTACATGCATGAGACATGATCGTGGAACATAAACATGATTACATAGAAGGTGTAAAATTTACCAGATGAGGTAGAACGGTTAGGCTGTGAACCCCTGTGGTCCTGATCCCTATCATTACCATTGTTCCTAAATATGAGTGTTGGGGTGTCAGAATAGTGAAAATATGCAGCTTAATAATGTTGAAGGTAAAGTTAGGGACCTGGTCTCATTGACATTATTACGGTAGTCGTCATTACCGTCACATCCTTCTGAAGCAGAAAGGTCATTGAACTGACCGTTTACCTTGGATAACTGTTGCTGAGTAGCTGGAGTCTCCCGGTCCTCAGTCTTCTGTCTGAAATGGAGAGTTTAACAGAGGATGATGTGTAAACATGAAAATACTGAATGGAAATGAATGATTATATTTGGTTACTAAAGATACCTCTTTATTGTTCGGTCATCACTAAACTCCTCTCGTTCCTGAAGCATCTCCAGCTTACGGGCTGCATCGGCCACTTGTGCCACCGTATTGCAGGTAGTATACACCAAGTTATGAGCAATCGATGGACGAAGAGCCCAACAAAAGTGGTGTGCCTGCTCTTCGGCAGTACCAACTGCTGCTCTCAACACTCCAGCGAAACGAAGGAAACGTTGCATGAACTCGTTGTTGTTTTCCTCAGCTCGCTGCCTAATCGTGTAGTACTCCCTCATCAGTCTATTCCCCCCATTCGTGGGGAAGATCTGTGGCGGAGGATGATAGTCGTTGTTTTGGTAAAGGATGTCTCGCACATATGCATTGGCAGCTGCAACCATCTCTTGAATATTGCCTGTGTTCACCATATGACAGTTTAAAACAACAGAATGCAACATAAATAACAAATCTGAAATCATGAAACAATGTAAAAATGCATGATGTAGTTTATAAAACTTTTATATGAACGGGAGTGAAAGCCTATGGTCAGTTCACTCAAAACAAAGACATGGCGCGGGGACGCCAATGGGTCGGTCCCAAATTTAAAAGTTTCAATAAAAGCACATGCGACTAAATAGGGCCAGTCCTGTACCAACCATTACTTAGTCATAAACCTGCTACAATGATTTGAATGCATGAAATAAAATGAAAATGAATGAATGCATGAAAACCAACTGTCAGTTCTAGGAAGACACTGGTGACTACCAGTAAGTCACAGGTCATGTTTTACAGAGCTACAGGTTGAAACCTTGGCTCTGATACCATAATTGTAACACCCTATTTAATAGGATAGAATGCTACAGTAAATTATGGTGTATCATCAAAGCATGCAAGGTAAATGTCTAAACATTCATGATTGTAAATAGAAATACCGAAATCAAACATCGGTAGTCTAGTAACTCACACACAAGCAATATAAGTACTGTAAATGGAAAGGACTAAACAATGTCCAAAAGAAGTAAAGTACAATAAAGTAGGAATAAATGCATAAGGTAAAAGAGGTTGGATAGCTTCCAGTCCGAATGCACATACTCTGGAGTTCCTACTTACGTCCTTGGGTACCTGTCATTTGGGGACATGTAAAAGTAGACGGCTGAGCATAACGCTCAGTGCACAGATATACAATAAAGCATGGAAAACATAGAATATGGAAGCATATAAAGAATACTAAGCATGAATGGCAGCGGAAATGAATAAGTCCTGGAAAACCTAGTTGTCTGTCATGTTAACTGGTTTTAGTTCTGAAAACATAGCTTATGTTACTTATGAAAATCTGTATTAGTTAATGTACCATAATAGCCAATATAGGTCATGAGGTCAACAACGTGCATGAATACTTGGAGGGAGACCTCATCATGCAATTAGAGGGGTTGCCTCTAATTAACTGGTAAGTGGGTAGGAGGGATCAGCTCCTTGTGAAGAATGCAAGGCACTGATAGAAATGTTTTGCTATGTGGTTCGGATTTAGTTCTCGGTATCTCCTCGAATTGATCTCGGTTCTAAGTGGAATGATTTGTTCTTGGTTAATAAAAAGGTGTTGGTTTGTTTATCTATTTTAATCTAATAACAAATAGGTAAGTGTCGAAGAGTGAAATTAAAGCTTTAAAAGATTGAATTAAATTGACAAGTTAAAAATGATTGTTTGAAAACTTAAAGGCCAAATACGAAAGATACTTGAAAACTTAATAAAACTAACACTTGAAAACTTTGTAAAAACATGAACTCATCAAATCGGAATAATACTAAAAGTAGTGATCGGAATACTTAAAAATCATACAAATTGGAATATCTCAAAAGTGGTGCGATCGGAATATGGGTTAGGACTCTAATCGGAATGTGCTAAAGGCCACAATCGGAATACATCAAAAATGAAGCAATCGGAATATCTAAAAACTTGCAAATCGGAATATGGCAACAAGTGTCAATCGGAATACTGGAAATAAAGGTTCAAATCGGAATATCTCAAACTTTAAGGCAATCGGAATATGAAAACAAGCCAAATCGGAATCTATGAAACCCTTTTCCGATCGGGTGATCGGAATGAAGGGGAGTGCTACTAGTCGGAATACCTGGTCGGAAAAGGGCTTTGCCCTTTCCGAAAATGATGTTGATCTGAAATTTAAGCAAGCAATAAGCTATGGAATAAGCCAATCACCAAAACTAGGACGGATCTATGATGAAACGGTTCGAATAAGCACTAAAAACAACTTATCTAAACTTCAAATAAGCAAAAACATAAATCAAATGATAAAAAGATAAACTTTTTAAGAAAACTTTAAAAAGTAAATAAGCAAAACCAACAAATAAGCCAATAAGCACAAAGATCTTAAAGCTTATTTGTATAGAAACTTAAGGAAACACAAAAAGATTAACTTTTTAAGCACAAAATCCTTGATGAACAACACGGATCATACGAGATTTGTACCAAAATCAATCAAAATCAAAGAAAGGAAGAATGAGATTAAAGATTAAAAGCTTGAAACTAAACTTGATTAATGAAAAACAATACAAAGGTTTGATCTTGAAAGAGGAAAAGATGAAAACTAGTGAGAGAAAGTTTAGAACTTTCTCTCTCTAAAACTAGAGAGAATGAAAAACTAAAAACTAACTAAGACTAACTAAGTGCTCCAAATTTGTGAAGTAAAGTCCTATTTATAGGCATGTCTTGTGGGATTTGTGAATGGGCTTGGTTTTGGGCTTATTTTCTTCTTTCTTCTTTAGTCTTTACGTTTCTTCTAAATAAACGTTTTCGACCCGGATTTGAGAAGTGTCGGTGAATAATTCCAACTCGTCTTATAATCTTTTGTTTAATAGACTTGAGTTCTTCGACATATATGAATCTTCCATCTTTGGCTCTATTCTTCGATAAATCTTCAAATAGGCACAATGACTTCAAATCTTTTGCATCTCTTGGACAATAGACTTCGTCTTGAGTCTTTTTCCTCGATAAAACCCGTGCAATCCCATGTTTTCTTCAATATTCATCTGGTTGACTGAAAACACAATAAACACAAAAACCACGCATAATTCCAAACAAATGATATTAAATACGTGTTTTGGTCTTGTTTTAGCCAGAAATAAGTGGTAAAAGGATGGGTGTTTTCATACCTATCAAATCCCCTACACTTAACCATTGCCATGCCCTCATGCAATGCTTAGCGATAAAGCAAGTTTACACTTTTCTCATAATCAATCAACCTTGGCCTTATTAAAATACTACTAAACAAAAATTAAAGTACTAAGAGAAATTAAAACTTTAAAGTAAACAAAAGGATAGAAAATAGCTAAGTGGAAATAACTTGCAAAGGGATCTAAGACTTACATTAGGGCTTCGGTGCTGCGACGATTCATCACCCTCAAGTTTCACGTTCCCCAAACTAAGCTTAAAAACGAGATCATTGTTATTATGAGTTAGCAAATCAAACACTTACTCACATGGCTTAATTATATGCTTAAACTCCCTTATTCCTAGGTGTATCTCTTATATTTTATTTTTGTCTTAGAATGATCATGAAGATGCATTTTTGGACTTATTTCGATAGTTATTTAGGCTGAAAGCAAAGTAGGACGATTTGATCAATAGTTAGCTAAAGGACAAAATCTCTTAAAACTGCTTCTCGGGATATCAAAAAGTTCATATCTTGGCATAACTCGGTTCACGATTTGAGACCTTTCTCGGGCCGATATTTGGCATGTACTTCATACTTCATATCTTGAGAGACGTTCTTGAGATAATGGTCTTCTCTTCGTTATAGAGTTTCTTCACTTGGAGACTTTTGAGGGGTACTCCAACTTTGTTGACCACGACTTCATGATTATTTCTTCAATCTCTAATTGGGATTTTGAGATACAACGATCCGCCTCCTTTTCGGACTTGGATCTATTTATCCTCATACCTTGTTAGGGTCTTTTCGGATAGACTTCTCCATGATCTTTATGGGAGTTGATTGCTTTTCGTCGTGAGTCTTGATCCTTCATATTGATTTTGGGAATAATGCTTTTCACATCACTTTGGATCTTCAGCAATAAAATTGAATCCTCATGCCTTGTTAGGGCCTTTTCGGACTCGCCAATCTTCGCGCCCCGCTTCATAAGTTATGCCTTGGCTATGAACTCTTCTCATTACCGAGCAACTTTTAAATGATCTTGGGCTAGAAGCTAAGTAACTTTTCAAATCATACGACCTTACTTATTGCAGATAAATTATTAGCAAGTGATGGGAGAATAGGCAAATAATTACACCAAGTGAGCTTGTGCAAAAATGCCGACTTATAATTGACTCTATCATTTCTCGTTCTCCACAATTTAAAATCTCAAATAATGAGACTCATGGATACTTAGCCTAATAAACCAATTAAGGTCTACATGGTTAAGGATACTAGCTAGAATAAACTTGGATAAGTCTATTCGGGTTGAGTCAAAATAATCGCAACGGGCCTAATATGTCAAAGACTTCTAAACTAGCTACACCACTTTATTAATATTTTTGACTTTATTGCGGGGTATATACATATGAAAGCAATGATAAAAATTTAAAAATTACGACTAAATGGCCAAAGTTAATTAAAAATTTGAAAAATGCTGAAAAAGATGATTTTCCGGTTAAATGAAGGCATTTTCATGGAAAAGTCCACTTAAAACTTCGATAGAAGTCCCCCCTAAACTTAAGATAAACATTGTCCTCAATGTTTAAGCATGTGGGAAAAGTCTCCCCTACACTTATTACATTGTGCACGTTGGTTAACTCAAGTTAAGGAAGAGACGACTAAAGTGATCAATTTCAAATGTGAGTATGAAGAAAATTGAATCACGATAGTTGAGAGATAGAACCGGATTTCGGATAACACGGGAGCACGGTTCTTCAGAGATTCCAAGAGTGCGTTTATCCCTGTAATCACATCACCACACAAATACAAACACCTATATAGGTCCCCTTACTCTTAGGAGGTTAAAACATAAAAGGATAGATACTCGGGTTGCCTCCCGAGGAGCGCTTGTTTTTTATAACCGAGTCACGAGCCTGACTCGACCCAAAATTAGTTCATTGGGAACGTGGTGAGGGATGGAATCATCTCCTGAGAGATGTCCTCACCAAAGTACAACTTCACTCGTTGGCCATTCACCTTAGAATTTGGTCCATTAGGTTGAGCGAGCTCGAGAGTACCATATGGAAAAATTTGGGCAATGGTGAATGGGCCGGACCAATGAGATTTCAGCTTGCCCGAAAAGATTTTCAACCGAGAGTTAAAGAGTAAAACTTTGTCTCCAACTTGGAACTCTCGGTTCTTAATCTTAGAGTCGTGAATGAGCTTAGTCTTCTCCTTATAGATCAAAGAATTTTCATAAGCCTCATTACGGAGTTCATTCAGCTCATTGAGTTGGATCTTGCGTAGGTCACCGGCTTTGTTGATATCAAAATTAGCCCACTTCAAGGCCCAGTAAGCCTTATGCTCCAACTCAATGGGGAGGTGGCATGCTTTCCCGTACACGAGACGATATGGTGTACAACCAATCGGAGTCTTGTATTCGGTACGAAAAGCCCACAAAGCATCATCAAGTTTATCAGCCCATGAGGCACGATGCTCTCCCACGGTTCTTTCGAGAATTCGCTTTAATCCTCGGTTGGATATTTCAGCCTGGCCATTAGTTTGTGGGTGGTAAGCGGTGGAAAGACGATGATTTACACCATACTTAGCCATGACTCTAGCAAATTGGTCGTTGCAAAAATGAGTCCCGCGATCACTAATAATGTCACGAGGCACACCGAATCTAGCGAATAGCGATTTCAAAAAGTTACAAACCACCCTTGCGTCATTAGTGGGTAAAGCTTTGGCTTCAACCCATTTGGAGACGTAGTCAACGGCTACAAGGATGTATTTGTTTCCTTTGGAAGAAGGGAATGGCCCCATAAAGTCGATACCCCAAACATCAAAGATTTCACATTCTTGAATGAAATTCTGAGGCATCTCGTCTTTATGTGTGATCTTGCCTTGTTTTTGGCAAGCATCACAATGTTTAACCATCTCTTGAGCATCACGATAGATGGTGGTCCAATAAAATCCCGATTCAAACACTTTTTTGGCAGTGTAGTTGGGACCAAAGTGACCACCGGTGGGTCCTTTGTGGCAAGCGTCAAGGATTTCTAAAGCTGCCGGTCCATCAACACATCGGCGAATAATCAAGTCAGCACATTGCTTGAATAGATACGGGTCATCCCAAAAGTAAGTCTTAATGTCGTTAAAGAACTTCTTCTTTTTCTGGGATGTTAACCCGTCAACGAGAATTTCACCCGCCAAGTAGTTTGCAATGTCCGCAAACCACGGGGTTTCATCAACAGTCGAGTTGATAGACATTAAGGTCTCCAGGGGAAAAGAATCATTGATTTCTTTGTTCGGATGATCCCCTTGGTAAGGATCCTCAAGTCTACTAAGATGATCCGCGGCTAGGTTTTCAGCTCCTTTTTTATCACGAATTTCGATTTTAAATTCTTGGAGTAGCAAAACCCAGCGAAGAAGTCTTGGTTTAGAATCTTGCTTAGTCAACAAGTACTTCAACGCGGAATGATCGGTGTAAACGATTGTGGTGGAAAGGACAAGATAGGGGCGGAATTTTTCAAAGGCATAGACAACAGCTAAAAGCTCTTTTTCGGTTGTCGTATAATGCAATTGAGCCCCCGTCATTGTCTTGCTAGCATAGTGGATTGGTTGGAAGTGTTTATTCACTCTTTGGCCCAGAACCGCACCAATAGCAAAGTCGCTAGCATCGCACATCAACTCGAAAGGCAGCTTCCAATTAGGGGTAACCAAGACGGGTGCCTTAGTTAGCTTATCCTTAAGCAAGTTGAAGGCTTCAATACACTCGTTGGAAAAGATAAAAGGAGTATCTTTTTCCAAGAGGTGGGTCATCGGGCGAGCGATTTTAGAAAAATCTTTGATGAATCGACGGTAGAAGCCCGCATGACCAAGGAAACTTCTCACACCCTTCATGGTTGAAGGTGGAGGCAACTTAGCGATAACATCGACTTTAGCACGGTCCACTTCAAGACCGGCTTTGGAAATTTTGTGTCCTAGCACGATGCCCTCTTTTACCATGAAATGGCATTTTTCCCAATTAAGAACAAGGCGAGTGTCTTCACACCGCTTAAGCATACGTTCTAAATTGGCAAGGCAAGCAGAGAAAGAATCGCCATAAACCGAGAAATCATCCATGAATACTTCCATAGTGTCTTCCACCATGTCATGGAAGATAGCCATCATACACCTTTGGAACGTCCCAGGAGCATTACATAAACCAAAAGGCATGCGTTTGTAAGCAAATGTTCCATAGGGACAAGTGAATGTGGTCTTTTCTTGGTCCTTGGGATCGATGGGAATTTGAAAATACCCGGAGAAACCGTCTAAGAAGCAGTAATAGTCAAGCTAGACGCTCGAGCATTTGATCCATGAAGGGAAGAGGAAAGTGATCTTTTCTCGTGGCATCATTGAGCTTGCGATAATCAATACAAACTCTCCACCCAGTAACGAAACGAATGGGAATCAACTCGTTGTGTTCATTGGAAAGAACGGTTATTCCGCCCTTCTTGGGCACACAATGGACGGGACTTACCCACGGCGAATCCGAAATAGGGTAAATCAAGCCGGCATCAAGAAGTTTGATAACCTCTTGTTTGATGACGTCATGAATTTTATGATTAACCCTTCTTTGGCTCTGGATTGCGGGTTTAAAGTCATCTTCCATGAGAATCTTGTGAGTACAAAAGTTCGGATCAATTCCGCGGATATCGGAAATTTTCCAAGCAATTGCCTTCTTATGATCTTTAAGCACGGCGATGAGGCGAGATTTTTCTTCTTCTTTCAAGTCCTTCGCGATGATGACAGGCGACTTCTTGTTTTCTTCAAGGAACACGTACTCGAGATAGGGCGGCAACTCCTTAAGTTCTAAATCTGGAGGATTTTCGATGGGAGGCGTTTTCAAAGTCGGAGCATCGATAGCAATAACCGTGGGAGATCGTGGAGAAAGATTGTCTTCTTTGAGAAGGTTTTCAAAGAAATGCATGTCTTCATCCCAATCGGTGGGAGAATCTTCATTTGCTAAGTTCACATCTCCCATGGTGGCTTCAAGATCTTTCCAAAAGAAATCACTTTCTCCAAATAGAGACAGTGATGAATCAATAGAGGAAACGGTCTCAACATTGGGAAGAGAGGTAGGAATATTTTTACAAGCATCAATAAAGTGTTCTTCACAAGCCTCATCCAGAACGTCAATACAATTAACACTCTCGTATGAATAAGGTTGTTTAGACAACTTTCCCATGTTGAAGACGATTTTATCGTCGCCCACTCTCATGATAAGCTCTCCGGCTTCAACATCGATGAGGGTGCGACTGGTCCTCAAGAATGGACGACCAACGATCAATGGCACACGAGGGTCCATGTCGTAGTCAACGACAACGAAATCGGCAGGAAAAGTGAATTTGTCGACTCCTACAAAGACGTCTTCGGCTATCCCCACTGGATAAGCAACCGTACGGTTAGCTAATTCCAAAGTCATCTTGGTGGGGACTAGCTCAGGGAGAGATAATTGCTTCCAAACGCTTAGAGGCATTAGATTAATACTGGCACCTAGATCGGCTAGGGCCATGCAATTCTCTACTCCCGGGAAGTTACAAGGGATTAAGAAACGACCCGGATCACCAAGCTTGGTTGGCAATTTCCATAAGAGTACTGCAGAGCAATTCTCATTAAGTTGGGTGTTAGCAATATCAAGAAGCTTCTCCTTGTCGCTAAGAAGATCTCTGAACATTTTCGCGTACTTAGGCATGTGAGCGAGAGCCTCAGCGAAGGAGATGTTGAAATTCAATTGTTTAAACATTTTGAGAAAGTTCGAAACCTGAATATCATCCTTGCTTTTGAGCTTCTCTTTCCTCAACCTAGATGGATAAGGTATATCGGAGAAGAGGAAGTCTTTGGGATCGAAGGATCACTCACATCCTTGGGTGGAGGAGGGGTAGAAGTAAGAGGTGGAGAAATTGGGGAAGGAGAAGGATGAGGAATAGGAGCAGGTGACTCGTTTTCCTTAGTCACAATCACCGGTGGAGGTATAGGAAGCTCGGGTTCCTTGGTACCTTTGCCACTACGAGTGGTGATTGCTTTCATCTCCCCTCTTGGATTCACAACGGTGTTACTCGGAAGAGTACCCGAAGAAGAGGGTTGATTACCTTGGAAGAAACTAGCCATCATGTTTTTTAAGTCATTCGTTTGACTATCCAAAGTGTTTCTCATATCAGCTCTCAGATCGTTCCCTTGTTTCACCAGGTCTGCTTTCAAGTTGAGCACTTCCCGCTGAAGATTTCCCACGATCACATCGTTAGTCCTCATGTAGGTTTCCACTTCTTGGTGTAAAGTGGTGGGTTGGTTGGGAGGAGCATTGTATGCGGGTGGTTGATAAGCAGGTTGCTGGTAAACTTGGTTGTTTCTTTGAGGTGGATTTTGTTGTTTGTGAGGTGGTATGTATGGTCCACGAGATTGTTGTTGTTGTTGAGGAGGGCGGTTGAGGTTTTGTTGTTGGTTTGGGTCACCTTGAGGACGAGCTTGATAAGCGGGTTGAGGATAGGTACCGTATGCTGCATTCACATTCTCAGAAGGGTAGTCTTGGGTGGCGGTACAAGTGGTGTAAGAGTGAGGACCCCCGCATATCTCACATGGTTGGTTGACAGCATTGACGTGAGCGTTTTTAGCGTTGATGCTGTTGGTGTTGCTGGCGATTTGGGTAGCAAGCGATTCAAGAAGCGCAGTGATTTTGTCAAGTCGCTTATCGCTGTCACTAGTACTAGCACTAGCGACATTGGTCCGAACACTCTTGGTTTGCACACGAGACTTATTCTCAATGACATCCCAAGCAGCATTCGAAGTCTTAGCCAAAAGATTACCCCCCGAGGCACTGTTTAGTGAATCTTGGTCATTCATGCTTAAACCATTATAAAAAGTATTAATTTGGTGCAGTTTGGTAAAACCATGTTGTGGGCATTTTCTTAAAAGATCTTTGAAACGATCCCAAGATTCACTAAAAGACTCATCGTACTTTTGTTCAAAATTGATGATTTCATTCCGCAAAGCGGTAGTACGAGAGGGTGGGAAAAAGTAGTTGATAAATTTGGTCTCCAAATCCGTCCACGTAAGAATACTTTGTGGCGGTTCCTTAGTGATGAGATGGCATTTATACATGATCTCATCGTTCTTTTCGGGCTTTAAAAGCATTAAAATGTCATAAAATACCATATATATGCTTGTGTTTGTTTACTTGTGTATTTTAGGTATGGATATCGTGAAAAAGACAAAAAATCACAAGTTACAAGGAAAAACGGACACGAGAAACGAAGCCGTACAAAGAACCGGGCCCTAATCATGGAATTCTCAAACAAATACCCTTGAAGACTTGAAGACAAACAAGATTGATCCTCAATTATTGAAGAAATGATACTTAAAACCCTTGTATATTAATAATTACAAGTTTGGTCCCTTAAGTTTGTCAAAATTACACAAAAGGTCCTTCAACTTTGAAGAAATGGCAAGATTAGTCCCTCAACAAATCAAAATTGCCAACAATGGTCCCTCATAAAGATTAAGATGCATTGAAGACCTTTGAAGATCAAGAAAGTCCAAAATCAGCCCTTGAATTATCCAAAAATGGCAAAATAACCCTTGAAATCCCTTTTCCAAAGTTTTGTGCCAAAAGTGACAAATGGTGAAAGATAATATAAAGGGAAACACATTTTCTAAGCTGAAATTATTTGTTTACCAAAAATACCAAAGAACAAGGGCTGAATGTGTGCATTTGAAACATTTGAAAAAGAAATGCGCCAAACAACTCCACTTCCCCCAAAAACGGATCAAAAGGTGTTACTGTTCACCTTTTCACCCCCAGAAATTACTCACTTAAAACAAAGGGTAAATCCCAATTACCCTGGCACATGTGTGATTCACACATGCAGGAACACATCCCACACACAAAACCCTTAACCCCATTATCCAAAGGACCCCACCATTCAACACGTCACCCAATCAAAATGCAACTTACTCTCCAAGCAATCTGATGTGTCAAGATCAACAGCCAAGGTTCCTTGCTTCACCCCAAAGCTATTATAAATGGCTTGGATGATTTTGGACAGCTCATTCCACCAAATGATCTAGAAGAACTCAAGGGCATTTTAGAGAATTCACGTCTAGGGTTTATGAATAGTGTAGCCAGGCATTTGCCTATAAAAGGAGACCTCAACATGTGAGAGTCCCTTTGTTCCAGTTTTAGGCTATTAATCTTTGTAATTCCTTTTTAAGCTTAATAAAATTTGAATTTCTGAAATTTGAAATCTCTTTTTGATTTTGTTAAAAGTTTGGTGTTTGAGTAGCCTAATTCTGAGTTCCATTTGATTGTTTAGACCTTCCTTAACCTTGTGGTTAAGGCACGTCTAGGTTTGAAAGGTTTTCAAGGTTCAAAAGCCTTGAAGTCCGTGTTTCTAATTTTGGCTTATTTTTGTGTACTAACCCTTAGCCTTAAGCCTTGAGTTCTTTCAAGCTTGTTGACACCAAGCCTGGGAAAGATTCTAAGCCTTTGGTTGAGTTTGTTTGCTGCTTGTGTTGAAGATATCAAGTCCTTGAGGTTCTACTTTGAACCATCAACCAAGGCACTTTGCATCTCCTTGTTTGAAGTACCTTGGTCTTGTTCTAGTTGTTGAACAAGGTCCAAGGAGCATTGCTGGCCTTCCTAGGATGTTGTGGAAGGCATGTATAAGCTCTTGTTAAGATTCCCCTAAAAATTTCATGTTTATGACTGTTTTGGATTTTGTGCTTTGATTTTGAGTATTTGTGTTTGTGCTGGTGATTTTTGTGTTTGATTGTATTAGTTGATGCCTAGTAAGTGTTTTTGATCATTAAAATCAGTAGGTTATTAGAAGAAATCACAAGTTTCTTTGATAAGTGACTGATTAAGGAGTGTTTGGGATTACTGCATAAGTTTGGATTGTGGCTTGTTAAGTGCTTGTGTGTTGTTTGCAAGTATTGGTATCTGTTATTTGGGAGCATATGTTCATCTGTTTGCAGGTTTTGAGGTCTTGAACACATAGATTCTTAGATTGGCTATAAAATCTTCATAACTTGGTAAAATTGGCTAGGATTTTGAGGACACCTAGATCTAAGCATAGGTTAAGGGTAACAAGTGCTAAATCATAGTTAATCACACCAGGGTAGAAGGATTTGAGGCTTGAAATTGGATCAAGTGTCAAGTATATCAGCAAACCTTTCTGCATATTGTTCATTGTTCATCAGTAACTTCTAGTGCTTTGATCTTGCTAATTTCTTTGATTCAGTGTTTGATTCTTGTTGCTTTGTGTTTATTGTTAGTTTATATAGCTTGTGTACGCATCTGGTTAAGTTTGGTTGGCTTATTTTGCTGAAATCTGCTTATTAAGTGCTAAACTGCTTATTTGCATATCTGGAGCATATCTGTGGACTTTTGGCTTATTGTGGCTTATTGTGTGGATCATTTTGTGATTTTATTGTTGCTATTGACTCCTTGTGGTTCACTGATCACAAGGGTGCCTTTGTTTCCAATTGAATCAAACCAGAACTCTCAAATAAGCTTGGTCAATTAGACAAAGCAGTGGGAACTCCTTTCCCCTGCTGGTTGCCACTGATAGTGCAATTTTGGTGTCAGCTTATCAATAAGCTATAATAGCTTATTCCAACCTGCAACAACTTTGTTTTTGTAATAGGTGCTCATATTTTGACCCATTTGTTCATACTTGAGCATTTGGGTGGTTGACTTTTAGGTTTGACTAGAAAACCAACTCCTTTGACTTTTACATAAGTTCATTTGTGCTTATTCTGGCTTATTGGTTGTGCTTATTGGATTTTTGTTGATTGATATTGCTTATTGAGTCCATTTGAAAGCTTTTGCAAGTTGAATCAGCTTCTGAGGTGCATTATTTCTCAAAAACGACTATATTGTCGTTTTGTGGAATTTTGCTTTTCTATTTTCTGGCTTATTAAGTGAGCTTATTGGAAATTTCTTTTGACAGATCTCTTAAGCATCCTAAAAGAGGGTTGTGTGTCAAATTAGAGCTTATGGCATTAGCTTATGGCTTAATGGGCTGAAAAGCCCAATAAGAATAAGCTTTGTGTTCAATAAACTGTGATAAGCTCACATTTAGCTTTTGGGCCTTTAGAGTTTTGTTCTTAGAATTGAATTTTAAGTCAGATAGGGCTTTTCCAAGTCAATTGGGCCAAGTTTGACTTTTTGGGCCCAAAAGCCCATTTAGGTTGACTGAATTTGGATTTGGCCCATTTGAGGGCCCATTAGGGGTATTTTGGTAATTTCACTTTGATTTTCTATTTATTTAGGTTAAAATAAACTAGTTTGCAAGTTTTTAGAATTTTTTATAATTTTTGGGTTTTTAATATTATTTTATTATTATTTTATTATTATTTTTAAAACTTCACATTTTCCAACTTTTTACATTTTTCTTAGGTTTAATACATTAAAATAGGAATTTAGCAACTTTTAGAATAATTTTATATCTTTCAGATTTATTTTTATAATTATTTTAAGTTTTAATAGTTTTTAAATCATTTTAAATAGTTTTTATTAGTTTTAAAATTTCTAAAAATAGTTTTTAAACTTTTTAGGTCATTTTAGAGGTTTATCAATTGAAAAATCTTTATTTGGGCTTTTTGATAATTTATTTGATTTTTAGGGCTTTAATTAGCATTTAAAAATTGAATATTTAATTATTTAAAAGGTTTGAAAAAGTTTTGATCATTGGTAAACTCTTAGTTTATTATTTTTAATTTTTTGTGAATTTTTGGTAATTTTTAGAATTTATTTTTATTTTGGTGATTTTTAAGGTTCTACGTCTTAACTTTCTAATAGTGATTTTTCTTGGTAATTTTTATTTTTACGTCTTCGTCATTTTTTCTTCTAATCCCCTTCTAAACCAATCATTAATCACAAACATTTAACAAATTTCTCACACACATATACCTCCTTGGGAAACGAACTTGGAATCCATAAGGGTCATTAGTGTTTACGTTTTCCTAAACGTACACTCAATACTTACCGCTTTTACGCCTTTTCCCTAAAAGGTGTAATTTTACCACAATCATTTTTGGCGCCGCTGCCGGGGAGGTGTGTCGTGATTAATTTGCATTGTTGTTTTTAATATTAACCAAATAGTATTTGTATTAGTAGAACTCTACTAATACGTATTATCGGTTTTCTTGGTTTTTCTTGTACAAATATTATTACTATATTGTATTAAGTATCACAATCAATAAACAATATCTCCAAAAGTGTGAAAACACAACCTTAATTGGGATTTGATCTCCTAATTATTGTATTCGAATCTCAAACAAAAAGAAAAAGGCAAAAATAGATAAATACTTTCGTGAAGCTCGATTTTGAAAGATACAAACTATAAGGTGGGTATAAGGCGGGTATTATAAAATATACCCTAAGGAAAAAGGCTCTTAAGTGCTTCGCGCCGCCTCGTTTCCCCGCTTGCTTTTGAGTATTTTGAGATTGAAGGCTAATCGAGGGTTTTGCTGCCCAAAGTATTATTACGTATAATATATTTGCTTGGTTTTCTTTGTGATTAAACCCTCTTGAACAATTTGGTTTTCACCAAAGTTCTAAAGTCATTCGAAGGCGTTCACTCCACGTGATCGTTTTCATTCCTTTGAGGCTTCTTTAATCAAGAGTTTGATTCGAGGAGAGATTTTGTAGATTGTTGTCTACGAAGATACACCAAAATCCAAAAAAATTAAATATCATCAAAAACACAAAAAAAATTGAAAATTCACAAAACACCCAAAAAGAATCTTCTTTGCTCACCTCCCATTCTTCGTGAAGTTTATGATCACTAGTAATCAAGCTCGTAAACGACTTCAAAAGCAAGCCAATCAAGAGACGTTGATTGTTGAACAACCTCCAATTGTTGAACCTATTGTAGAACAAGAAGTCGTCATGGCTAATCTTACTATGATGGAGTTGCTACAAGCACCCACCTAGGGTTTTGGAGAGGCTATTGTAATTCCCGCCATTCTTGCGGAGAATTTCGAAATTAAGACGGGTTTAATGTCGATGTTGCAAGCAAATAAGTTTCGAGGTCACGAGAAAGACAACCCGCATTACCACATTAGGAATTTTAACCGTCTCACCGCCACTAGCAAATTTAAGGATGTTCCACATGACGCCATTAAGATGATGTTGTTTCCATATTCGTTGGATGGACCCGCAAAAATTTGGCTCGAGAAAGAACCGCCAAATTCAATTTTGACATGGGCCGATCTCGTTTCTATGTTTGTGAACAAGTTTTTTCCACCATCTAAAACAACACACTTGAAAAATGAGATTTCACGATTTGTGCAAAGAAATAATGAAAGTTTTTCAATGGCATGGGACGCTTTAAAGAAATGTTACATGAATGTCCACACCATGATTTTACGGAATTGCATCAAGTGGATACTTTTTATAATGGGCTTAATGATCATGAACGAGATTATTTGAACGCCGCCGCGGGTGGTAATTTTTTGTGCAAGACGACAAATGAGGCTTTACAAATCATTGAAAATAGATCTAAGGTTTATAACCCTCGTAACACACCGAGTGTTGCCAATATGGGTTCGTCATCTTCGTCACAATCGTCTCGTAGCATTAACGCCTTACATGATGAAGCTAATGAGGAAAATCGGTTTTTTGATAGATTTGCTAATCTAATGTCCCATTGGAAGGCTCAAGAAGCTTCCAATTCCGCTTCGGTTAAAGCGGTTGCTAAGAGTTGTTTATCTTGTGGGGGAGATCATGATCTTTCCGAGTGCATTACCGCGGATGGTAACACTTCGAGTGCTTATGTAGCAACAGGAACTTACAACCAAAACGGTCAAGGTTCCCGTCCAAATCAAGCTCCACCAAACCAAAATGTTAACAATTATCGAAACAACAACCAAGGTAATTACCAAGGCAACACACGTAACTACAACAAGGGGAATTATCAAAGTGGGAATGGACAAATTTCTAATCAAAATCAAAACCGTGATTTTCAAAACACTACACAAGGTTTTCAAAATGCTCACACTAATAATTTGCAAGGAGAATTTTTGGATTATGCAAAAGCAAATGATGCTAAATTTGATAACATGCAACGTGAGATGATTAGCTTAAGATCCGAGTTGAAAAACGAGCTAAAAAATGAACTTGCTAATAAACTTAAAACTCATGCAAACAAAATGGAAGGAAATGTCCAACGTCTTCAACAAAATCAACAAAAGATGGAATTAGGACAACATGAGATTAACCAAGAGTTATTAAAAGCGGATGCTAGGCAATCAAAATTTGAAGACCGAATGGCTAAAATGTTTGAAGCAATCATGTGTAAACCCTCTTCTTCGGGTGGTCTTCCTAGTGATACCATTGCAAACCCGAAGGGAGAAATGAAGGTTATTACTAAACGAAGTGGTAAAACTTTCAAGGAACCAATCTCTCGTCCAAGTACTTCTAAGGAGAAGGAAATCGAGAAAGAACCCGAGGTGATGGTCGAAAAGGAGCACATTACAATCCCACGAAGTACCGCTCAAACCACACCTACGGTTGAACCAACACCTATTGTGGAACCCGAGTTTCCAAGGCCGTTGCCTAATGACCAACCCACACCACCTTTACCCTACCCTTCGAGACGAAACAAAGAGAAAGCACAAGAACGGAACAATTATCAATTTGAGCTATTTATGAAAATGTTTCGTGATCTACATTTTAACATAAGTTTTGCCGACGCTCTTATCATGATGCCTCGATTCGCCGCAAACTTCAAAAGTATGCTAAACAACAAAGAGAAGTTACAACAATCGTCTAGTTGTTCATCGGTTTTTCTTAGCCGCATACCACAAAAAGTCGGTGATCCCGGTAAATTTTTGATTCCGTGTGCAATTCAAGATACGGAGGAATGCTACGCCTTGGCCGATCTTGGTGCTAGTATTAATTTAATGCCTCTTGAAATTTTCAAATCGCTTTCGCTTCCGGCTCTTACTCCTTCGAACATGTCTATCGAGATTGCCGATCATTCTACGATTTTAGCATGTGGAGTAGCCGAGGACGTTTTTGTTAAAGTCGGAAAGTTTTACTATCCCGTTGACTTTATCGTTGTAGACATTCCTATCGATCGAAAAGTTCCTCTCATTTTGGGTCGTTCATTTTTGGATACATCAAGAGCACTTATCGATGTTCATGCTCGAAAAATTACCCTTCATTTCAATGAGGAAGAACTTGTCATCAATGCAACACAAAACTCCAATCTTTCTCATGTCTATTCTATTGCTACTCTAAACCATGGTGATTCAACCAATGTCGTTTGCAAAGAATTTTCACCAAGAGTTTTAGGAAATGTCGCCAAAAACAATTTACCATTTCCTCCGCCGGTGGAGGTTATGAGTGTAAAGCCTACAAAGAAGAAACCGTCAATACTTGAATCGAAAAATCCTTCACCTCACCTCGAACATTCATTCTTGAAAAGTGTTGATAAGTTGCCGGTTTCTACGGAAGATCTTTCGGATGATGAATATGTAGACCCCGATGGGGAGGTTTTCTTCGTCGATAAACGTTTTGAGAACTTGCCACCACCAAAACCAAAACGGTTTACAAATGTGAGAATTTTTAGTGTAACTAACATCGTCTTAGAAACACCGAATATTTTCGACATAATCAAAAAGGGTTTTCATAAGGAGAGTTTAAAAGATAAAAAAGGAAAAGATCTTAAATGTGATTTAATTGATTTTTCTACAAATCTAACTCCGTCATCACCACGTGATTTGAGTGCTACAAGCTCGTCTACTCCTTTTGACGATGCTTTGTGTGGTTCTAGTATGGGGGAAGCCCCTTATGTTCCCTCATCCTTGTCCACCGAGGACGAGATTTTCGATCCCGGAATTTCATGTAAAGGGAAATCTCGGTCTTCCACCGATGCAATAAATGGAAAATCTTTCTATTTGATTGGTGCGAGTCTACCTCGAGTAGCTCGAAAGTTTGTCTTACCAATTGTCTCACCCTTCTATTTCTCATCTATTTTCTTCAAACTCTTTGAGTTTATGGCACATGTTGAAGTGGCGTTAATTTGTTTTTCCAATGAAAACGAGAACGCCATTTTCGACCCCGGTATTTTGCATCATCTAAGGACCTAGTCCTTTATACCGGTTGCTTTTTGGGCCTTGTTTATCATATAAGCCCCATCAAAAATTGACCATACCACGATTTTCCCTAAATGTTCACATTTTGAGGGGATCGAGTCAAGCTCATGACGCGGTAATCAAAAACAAGGTGCCTCGTGGGGGAGATCCCATGCTTATCTTTTATGCTCACTATTCACTAATAAGGGGACTTGTACCCTTTCAACTCGTTGTCTCGTGGTTGTTTGTGATTGTGTTATCTAGATCATCATCATCTACGATTGAAGACTCTCGTGTTCGTTTACGTAAGCCTCCATCGTTCGTTTGAAGAAGTTTTTCACGATTCCATGACATATCCTTTATTGTTCTAACAATTATCTTTTAGCATACTTAATAAACGGCTTTAGATATATTGTTGATCACCCTTTCCATGCTAGATCCTAAGCATTCGACTCTTCGTCTCTAGTATTGGGGTGCTCCACCTTTAGACTCAAAACATTGAGGACAATGTTTACTTTTAGTATGGGGGGTGAATAGGTACTTGCTTTGCTACGCCCTCACGCTTTCCAATTTTCAATATTTTGTTTTGCTAATAAGGCTAAAAATGGCCAAATTTTAAAATTTTTCTTAGTTTTTCATAAGTGTTTTTAAGACACGAATGTATATTTTCCGTTGGGTAGAATAAGAGTTAATTTTTGACTTGATGGGCATTTGGAGCCATTTACATTCCTTAACCCGCTCAATTCAAGTTTTGCTAGACTTTTATATAGGGAGCTTTAAAACGCGAAAGTCTTAATTCATACGGGTTAAGAACAAGAACTTTTCGCAAGTTCCTATAATTGATTCTAGAAAGTCACTTATCAAGGGAACTATAAAACGCATTCTCTAAACTTGAAAAAGTCCAAGAAAGTGCAAGATCCTATAGGTGGCTTGAAAACCCAAAACTTTGATTTGATATAGTCTTAATGAAAGCTAATCCAAATTTTGCTTAATTTTGACTTGCATGGCTAAGTATTCACGAGTCTCTTTAATTAGAGGTCTTTATATAGTGAAGAACGAGAGATGATAGAGTTAGACAAGTGATCATGCTAAACGTAGAACATGAAAGTGTTCTTTCAAAAACTCATATGTTTTTAATTGTGGCTTTTTCTTCCCATAAGATCAATGCATTAGGAATAAATCATAATTGCAATAAGTAAGGTCGTACGATTTGAAAGGTTACTTAGCCTCTAGCGCAAGATCGTTTAAAAGTTGCTCGGGGTTGAATAGAGTTCATAGCCAAGGCATAACTTATTGAAGCGGGACGCGAAGATTGGCGATTATCCAAAAAGGCCCTAACAAGGCATGAGGAGCTCTATTTTTGCTAAAGATCCAAAGATGATGTGAAGTATCATTATTCCTAAATCAATATGAAGGATCAAGACACACGATGAGAAGCAATTACTCCCCTAAAGAATGGAGAAAGTCTATCCAAAAAGACCCTAACAAGGTATGAGGATAAATATATCCAAATCCGAAAAGGAGGCGGATCGTTGTATATCAAAATCCAAAGTAAAGATTGAAGAAAAATGATGAAGTCGTGGTCCAATATGAAGAATCTCTCAAAAACGTCAAGTGAAGAAATTCCAAATATATGAAGAGAAGACCATAATTTCAAGAACGTCTTCCCAAGATTTGAAGTATGAAGTACATGCCAAATATCGGTCCGAGAAAGGTCTCAAATCGTGAAACGAGTTATGCCAAGATATGAACTTAAGGAGATACACGAGAAGCCGTTTTAAAAGATTTTGTCCTTCGGCTAACTATTGATCAAATCGTGCTACTTTGCTTTCGGACTAATAACTACTTAAATAAGTCAATATGAATCACTTGTGATCCATGACAATTAGATAAAAAAATGCTAGTAACCTATTTCTTTTATAATAACTAGGATTGCGGGGAGAAAAAGTATTACACAATTTGGACGTATGAGTAGTGTTAGCATTATGACTTGTACCAACAATGATCTTCTTTTTTCACTTAGCATGGAATGTATGACAATCAAGGATAATGAAGTTTACTCTAAGGGACATTTACTTGTTTCTATTCTTTGACCCTAAAAGTCACTTTTTGTGATGAAAATCATACACTATGTCTTTACACATCTTCGTAGTATGTTGCAAGTCTTTTACTCTTCAATAAAGGTTAATAAAATTGAACTTTGGTGATGCTTAGATACTTTATTCTAGCATTGCGTGAGGGCACGACAATGGCTTAGTATGGGGGAGTGATGAGATGGCATTTATACATGATCTCATCGTTCTTTTCGGGCTTTAAAAGCATTAAAATGTCATAAAATACCATATATATGCTTGTGTTTGTTTACTTGTGTATTTTAGGTATGGATATCGTGAAAAAGACAAAAAATCACAAGTTACAAGGAAAAACGGACACGAGAAACGAAGCCGTACAAAGAACCGGGCCCTAATCATGGAATTCTCAAACAAATACCCTTGAAGACTTGAAGACAAACAAGATTGATCCTCAATTATTGAAGAAATGACACTTAAAACCCTTGTATATTAATAATTACAAGTTTGGTCCCTTAACTTTGTCAAAATTACACAAAAGGTCCTTCAACTTTGAAGAAATGGCAAGATTAGTCCCTCAACAAATCAAAATTGCCAACAATGGTCCCTCATAAAGATTAAGATGCATTTAAGACCTTTGAAGATCAAGAAAGTCCAAAATCAGCCCTTGAATTATCCAAAAATGGCAAAAATAACCCTTGAAATCGCTTTTCCAAAGTTTTGTGCCAAAAGTGACAAATGGTGAAAGATAATATAAAGGGAAACACGTTTTCTAAGCTGAAATTCTTTGTTTACCAAAAATACCAAAGAACAAGGGCTGAATGTGTGCATTTGAAACATTTGAAAAAGAAATGCGCCAAACAACTCCACTTCCCCCAAAAACGGATCAAAAGGTGTTACTGTTCACCTTTTCACCCCCAGAAATTACTCACTTAAAACAAAGGGTAAATCCCAATTACCCTGGCACATGTGTGATTCACACATGCAGGAACACATCCCACACACAAAACCCTTAACCCCATTATCCAAAGGACCCCACCATTCAACACGTCACCCAATCAAAATGCAACTTACTCTCCAAGCAATCTGATGTGTCAAGATCAACAGCCAAGGTTCCTTGCTTCACCCCAAAGCTATTATAAACGGCTTGGATGCTTTTGGACAGCTCATTCCACCAAATGATCTAGAAGAACTCAAGGGCATTTTAGAGAATTCACTTCTAGGGTTTATGAATAGTGTAGCCAGGCATTTGCCTATAAAAGGAGACCTCAACATGTGAGAGTCCCTTTGTTCCAGTTTTAGGCTATTAATCTTTGTAATTCCTTTTTAAGCTTAATAAAATTTGAATTTCTGAACTTTGAAATCTCTTTTTGATTTTGTTAAAAGTTTGGTGTTTGAGTAGCCTAATTCTGAGTTCCATTTGATTGTTTAGACCTTCCTTAACCTTGTGGTTAAGGCACGTCTAGGTTTGAAAGGTTTTCAAGGTTCAAAAGCCTTGAAGTCCTTGTTTCTGATTTTGGCTTATTTTTCTGTACTAACCCTTAGCCTTAAGCCTTGAGTTCTTTCAAGCTTGTTGACACCAAGCCTGGGAAGGATTCTAAGCCTTTGGTTGAGTTTGTTTGCTGCTTGTGTTAAAGATATCAAGTCCTTGAGGTTCTACTTTGAACCATCAACCAAGGCACTTTGCATCTCCTTGTTTGAAGTACCTTGGTCTTGTTCTAGTTGTTGAACAAGGTCCAAGGAGCATTGCTGGCCTTCCTAGGATGTTGTGGAAGGCAGGTATAAGCTCTTGTTAAGATTCCCCTAAAAATTTCATGTTTATGACTGTTTTGGATTTTGTGCTTTGATTTTGAGTATTTGTGTTTGTGCTGGTGATTTTTGTGTTTGATTGTATTAGTTGCTGCCTAGTAAGTGTTTTTGATCATTAAAATCAGTAGGTTATTAGAAGAAATCACAAGTTTCTTTGATAAGTGACTGATTAAGGAGTGTTTGGGATTACTGCATAAGTTTGGATTGTGGCTTGTTAAGTGCTTGTGTGTTGTTTGCAAGTATTGGTATCTGTTATTTGGGAGCATATGTTCATCTGTTTGCAGGTTTTGAGGTCTTGAACACATAGATTCTTAGATTGGCTATAAAATCTTCATAACTTGGTAAAATTGGCTAGGATTTTGAGGACACCTAGATCTAAGCATAGGTTAAGGGTAACAAGTGCTAAATCATAGTTAATCACACCAGGGTAGAAGGATTTGAGGCTTGAAATTGGATCAAGTGTCAAGTATATCAGCAAACCTTTCTGCATATTGTTCATTGTTCATCAGTAACTTCTAGTGCTTTGATCTTGCTAATTTCTTTGATTCAGTGTTTGATTCTTGTTGCTTTGTGTTTATTGTTAGTTTATATAGCTTGTGTATGCATCTGGTTAAGTTTGGTTGGCTTATTTTGCTGAAATCTGCTTATTAAGTGCTAAACTGCTTATTTGCATATCTGGAGCATATCTGTGGACTGTTTGGCTTATTGTGGCTTATTGTGTGGATCATTTTGTGATTTTATTGTTGATATTGACTCCTTGTGGTTCACTGATCACAAGGGTGCCTTTGTTTCCAATTGAATCAAACCAGAACTCTCAAATAAGCTTGGTCAATTAGTCAAAGCAGTGGGAACTCCTTTCCCCTGCTGGTTGCCACTGATAGTGAAATTTTGGTGTCAGCTTATCAATAAGCTATAATAGCTTATTCCAACCTGCAACAACTTTGTTTTTGTAATAGGTGCTCATATTTTGACCAATTTGTTCATACTGGAGCATTTGGGTGGTTGACTTTTAGGTTTGACTAGAAAACCAACTCCTTTGACTTTTACATAAGTTCATTTATGCTTGTTCTGGCTTATTGGTTGTGCTTATTGGATTTTTGTTGATTGATATTGCTTATTGAGTCCATTTGAAAGCTTTTGCAAGTTGAATCAGTTTCTGAGGTGCATTATTTCTCAAAAATGACTATTTTGTCGTTTTGTGGAATTTTGCTTTTCTATTTTCTGGCTTATTAAGTGAGCTTATTGGAAATTTCTTTTGACAGATCTTTTAAGCATCCTAAAAGAGGGTTGTGTGTCAAATTAGAGCTTATGGCATTAGCTTATGGCTTAATGGGCTGAAAAGCCCAATAAGAATAAGCTTTGTGTTCAATAAGCTGTGATAAGCTCACATTCAGCTTTTGGGCCTTTAGAGTTTTGTTCTTAGAATTGAATTTTAAGTCAGATAGGGCTTTTCCAAGTCAATTGGGCCAAGTTTGCCTTTTTGGGCCCAAAAGCCCATTTAGGTTGACTGAATTTGGATTTGGCCCATTTGAGGGCCCATTAGGGGTATTTTGGTAATTTCACTTTGATTTTCTGTTTATTTAGGTTAAAATAAACTAGTTTGCAAGTTTTTAGAATTTTTTATAATTTTTGGATTTTTAATATTATTTTAATATTATTTTATTATTATTTTTAAAACTTCACATTTTCCAACTTTTTACATTTTTCTTAGGTTTAATACATTAAAATAGGAATTTAGCAACTTTTAGAATAATTTTATATCTTTCAGATTTATTTTTATAATTATTTTAAGTTTTAATAGTTTTTAAATCATTTTAAATAGTTTTTATTAGTTTTAAAATTTCTAAAAATAGTTTTTAAACTTTTTAGGTCATTTTAGAGGTTTATCAATTGAAAAATCTTTATTTGGGCTTTTTGATAATTTATTTGATTTTTAGGGCTTTAATTAGCATTTAAAAATTGAATATTTAATTATTTAAAAGGTTTGAAAAAGTTTTGATCATTGGTAAACTCTTAGTTTATTATTTTTAATTTTTGGTGAATTTTTGGTAATTTTTAGAATTTATTTTTATTTTGGTGATTTTTAAGGTTCTACGTCTTAACTTTCTAATAGTGATTTTTCTTGGTAATTTTTATTTTTACGTTTTCGTCATTTTCTCTTCTAATCCCCTTCTAAACCAATCATTAATCACAAACATTTAACAAATTTCTCACACACATATACCTCCTTGGGAAACGAACTTGGAATCCATAAGGGTCATTAGTGTTTACGTTTTCCTAAACGTACACTCAATACTTACCGCTTTTACGCCTTTTCCCTAAAAGGTGTAATTTTACCACAATCACTTAGCAAGCCAATGCCGGGCTTGTCCATCTAAAGAAAAGGGAAAAAGTTGTAAACGGATTACCTCTTGTGGAACACCATTGAATTTGACCGTATTAGTGAGTTGCAAGAATATCTTGATGTGGTCATGTGGATCATCAATGGTACGCCCCAAGAATGGTTGAGCAGAGACCATCTGGATAAAGCCGGATTTGAGCTCAAAGTTGTTGGCTGCAAACGCGGGTATGACAATTGGATCATTGTTGCCATCTACATGTGCTTGCAGAAGTTCAATCATCGGGCGATTATCCGGTAGAGGCTCAGTGTTGTTCTTATTATTGTTGTTGAAAGGTGGATTGTTATTGTTATTATTATTGTTTTGAGGTGGGTTATTGTTGTTGTTTTGTACACCGGCCATGTCTAAGTCTTCGAGAGGCTCGGGCTCTTGATAAGACGTTGATCGTGTACACATGCACCTGCAAAAGAACTAACAAGGCAAAAACAAAGCAAAAATATTTTTGGTTTTTATGTTTTTTAATTTTTAGGATTTTTGAAAATTTTATATATTTTTGTGTTTTTGAAAATTTTTATGAAAAAGTAACGTTCACGGGGAACGGATCCCGAAATCCAAGTTCTCACAAAAAACTGTTGATCTTAACGAGAAGAGCCGGCAGCGGCGCCTTTTGATAGAAATGTTTTGCTATGTGGTTCGGATTTAGTTCTCGGTATCTCCTCGAATTGATCTCGGTTCTAAGTGGAATGATTTGTTCTTGGTTAATAAAAAGGTGTTGGTTTGTTTATCTATTTTAATCTAATAAGAAATAGGTAAGTGTCGAAGAGTGAAATTAAAGCTTTAAAAGATTGAATTAAATTGACAAGTTAAAAATGATTGTTTGAAAACTTAAAGGCCAAATACGAGAGATACTTGAACACTTAATAAAACTAACACTTGAAAACTTTGTAAAAACATGAACTCATCAAATCGGAATAATACTAAAAGTAGTGATCGGAATATAGGACAAAGAGATGCAATCGGAATGTGGGAAAATAAGCTACAATCGGAATACTTAAAAATCATACAAATCGGAATATCTCAAAAGTGGTGCGATCGGAATATGGGTTAGGACTCTAATCGGAATGTGCTAAAGGCCACAATCGGAATACATCAAAAATGAAGCAATCGGAATCTCTAAAAACTTGCAAATCGGAATATGGCAACAAGTGTCAATCGGAATACTGGAAATAAAGGTTCAAATCGGAATATCTCAAACTTTAAGGCAATCGGAATATGAAAACAAGCCAAATCGGAATCTATGAAACCCTTTTCCGATCGGGTGATCGGAATGAAGGGGAGTGCTACTAGTCGGAATACCTGGTCGGAAAAGGGCTTTGCCCTTTCCGAAAATGATGTTGATCCGAAATTTAAGCAAGCAATAAGCTATGGAATAATCCAATCACCAAAACTGGGACGGATCTATGATGAAACGGATCGAATAAGCACTAAAAACAACTTATCTAAACTTCAAATAAGCAAAAACATAAATCAAATGATAAAAAGATAAACTTTTTAAGAAAACTTTAAAAAGTAAATAAGCAAAACCAACAAATAAGCCAATAAGCCCAAAGATCTTAAAGCTTATTTGTATAGAAACTTAAGGAAACATAAAAAGATTAACTTTTTAAGCACAAAATCCTTGATGAACAACACGGATCATACGAGATTTGTACCAAAATCAATCAAAATCAAAGAAAGGAAGAATGAGATTAAAGATTAAAAGCTTGAAACTAAACTTGATTAATGAAAAACAATACAAAGGTTTGATCTTGAAAGAGGAAAAGATGAAAACTAGTGAGAGAAAGTTTAGAACTTTCTCTCTCTAAAACTAGAGAGAATGAAAAACTAAAAACTAACTAAGACTAACTAAGTGCTCCAAATTTGTGAAGTAAAGTCCTATTTATAGGCATGTCTTGTGGGCTTTGTGAATGGGCTTGGTTTTGGGCTTCTTTTCTTCTTTCTTCTTTAGTCTTTACGTTTCTTCTAAATAAACATTTCCGACCCGGATTTGAGAAGTGTCGGTGAATAATTCCAACTCGTCTTATAATCTTTTGTTTAATAGACTCGAGTTCTTCGACATATATGAATCTTCCATCTTTGGCTCTATTCTTCGATAAATCTTCAAATAGGCATAATGACTTCAAATCTTTTGCATCTCTTGGACAATAGACTTCGTCTTGAGTCTTTTTCCTCGATAAAACCCGTGCAATCCCATGTTTTCTTCAATATTCATCCGGTTGACTCTGAAAACACAATAAACACAAAAACCACGCATAATTCCAAACAAATGATATTAAATACGTGTTTTGGTCTTGTTTTAGCCAGAAATAAGTGGTAAAAGGATGGGTGTTTTCACACCTATCAGGCACACACCACATTCACCATGAAATCCTGACTGAAACCATACGCCCCACATGATAATATAATAATATAATGGCCAAATAACTGAAAAGGGACGCCAGGAGCAATCACTCAGCCGTGGTGAAGTCATAACACTAGTGCCTCTAGTGTTATGGTTATGGTACCTCCATAACTAGGTGAAACTGGTCATGCATGTATATGGCTAAGGTAACTAATAAAACATAAGCATTTAATCTGTAACTACTGGGGAAAACAGTTGGCTGCATACGGGAAATCCTAATGAAGGAAGAGATTATCCTTACTGAAGGATGGGAAATCCGTACCTTATGTCCAATAGAAGCTAACGGAACGATGAAGACTAATCCGCCTTGACGGATTACACGAATGCGTGGAAAGAAAAAGAGAATGATCACGAACACAAAACCAATCAAAAAATTCGTCCAGTTCCTCCTTCTTGTTTGTTATAGCTGGCGGCACCAAGAGAGACAAAGAGAGAGAGCACCAAATTTTGTAAACCTAAATTATGAGAAAACAAATCTCCTGATGTTTTTATTAAAAGTGGTGTTGGGCCAAAATCCCACTTGGGCCTTATCTCTTTCTAGTCGCGGCATAGGGGCCCACCAAGGGTAAACCCGTAGCTTTTCGTGTGTTAAATAATTAACGTGTGTGTTCATGATTTATTATTCGTGATTTTGGTATTCGTGATCGTGTCACATTATAATATTCATGATTGTTCGTTATTTATTGTCGTGACACGTGTATTAATATTATAAATGGAAAGTTTAAATTTTACCGTGTTTTTGTATGTTACTGTTCACGTGTACTGTTTATAGGTTTTTAATGCAGGTTTTACAGTTAGTGTTCCCACTGCTGCACAACAAGACAAAGCCCAGCAACATGTCCTTTTCAGTATTTCTAGGTTTTTGTCTCTAGTTGTCGAAAAGCACTCTTTTTTAGTATTTTCAATTTTCCTAGTCTTGTTTATTTATTTTAAGATTTTTCAAAAAGTTAATTTTTTATTTTTCTGATTATTTGGTATTTTTAGCATTAATTTAGGTTTTGATTAAGTTTTTATTATTCTGTTTTTTGTCTTTAGCGATAAAAAGTCTTGATTTTCAGTTTTTAAAAATTTATTAGTATAAAGTGACATAATTTAAGATTTTTAGAAAAGTAATTTCAATTTTCCCTTTATTTAATCATTTTTAGAATTATTTTAAGTTTAAATTAGTTTTTAAAGATTCTGTTTTTGTCTTATTAGGGTTAAAGTTACTTTTTTCAACTTTTTTTTTCATTTTTCTCAGCTTTAGATAAGTAGAATAGGATTTTTGAAAAAGTAAGTTTATTTTTCTCATTATTTTATTATCTTTTATGATTATTTTAGTTTAAAAATTGTTTTTAGCCTTTAAAAAATAGAAAAATAGTTTTACAAATTTAGGAAAAATACTTTTTAGTGTTTAATTAATATAAGTAAGATAATTTTTTTGATAAAATAATATTTTGGGCTTTTTGTTAATTATATCTAATTTTAGGGCTTTAATTAGCATTTAAAATTAAATATTTAATTAATAAAATGTTTTAAAATTTATTTATTTACTTTTTATTCTTATTTATGTTATCTTAAACTTAGTTTTAATTTTTAATTTGTTTTTAGTTTAAATTTTTAATTTCGTCGCGTTTTACGTCTTTTCGTATACGTTTTTACGTTTTTCGTCATAGTGTAATTTTTAGCGTAATTCGTCTGCGTTTTTCTTCCTTTATTTCTTTCCAAAAATGTAATCACTCGATTAAATAACGTATATAATTGTTGGTTAAACACCATACCTCCTCGAGATCGAACTCAACGACGAGTATTCGTGTTTTTCACAAAATGTGATACTTAATACTTACCTGCTTTTGTCGCTTTGTTTTTCCTAAAATAAAGTGTACAAAAATTACATCATCAGTGAACGTCTTCGTTGACTTTAGAACGTTGGTGGAACACCAAAACGTTCAAGAGGGTTTAATCTTGAAAATCAAGCAAATATAATATACGTAGATAATACTTTGGTTGGCAAAACCCTCGATTATCCCTCTTTCTCAAAACACGCACAAGCAAGCGGGGGAAACGAGGCGGCGCTAAGCACTTAAGAGCCTTTTTCCCTTAGGTCGTGAAATACAACCGCCTTATACCAACCTTATAGTTTGTGTTAATCAAAATTAAGCCTCACGAAAGTATTTATCTGTTTTGCCTTTTGATTTTTGCTTTAGATTCGAATACAATAATTGAGTGATGAAATCCCAATTAACGTTGCGTTTTCACGCTTTTGGAGATATTGTAAATTTGTTGTGATACGTATACAATATATTAATAATATTCACAAAAAACGAAAACGAATAAAGGGATATCTACAATATAGTAAAATGATTGTTGTGTGTTTAATTTAGGAAAACTAAACACGATTTATTTGGATATTTATACTACAGTAGAAAAATAACAAAAATGAGTATGTAAGATATATACGCTTTCCAAAAATGAAAGGAAAAAACGCACTACTCGCACAAACATGATATGTATAATGGCACTAAACACCTCCCTGGCAGCGGAGCCAAAATTGATGTAGTAAAATCGTACACATTTTAGGAAAAACGCGTATAATCGGCAAGTATTAAACCTTCACATTTAGGAAAATGCGAATGCTTGATAAGTGCGAGTTCGTTCTCGAAGGAGGTGTATGTGTATTAGGCCAATAATATAAAAATCAAGTTTGGATTAGTGACGTTTTTGGGTTTAAAGAGAGAAAATTAAAAGACGAGTTACACTATGATTAAACTACGACGAATGACGTAAAACGTAAACGTAAATACGTAAAACGCGATGAAATTAAAAATTAAACCTAAAAACAATTTAAAAATTAGAACTAAGTCTAAAATAATATAAATAAGAATAAAAATTCAATAAATAAATTTTAAAACCTTTTATTAATTAAATATTCAATTTTAAATGCTAATTAAAGCCCTAAAATTAAATATAATTAACAAAAAGCCAAAAATATTCTTTTATCAAACTAAAATCTTACTTATATTATTTAAACACTAAAAAGTATTTTTCCTAAATTTTTAAAACTATTTTTCTATTTTTAAAAGGCTAAAAACACTTTTTAAACTAAAATAATGATAAAAAATAAACAAATGAGAAAAATATTTTTACTTTTCTAAAAATCTTATTTTACTTATCTAATCATAAGAAAAATAAAAAAATTGAAAACAGTAAGTTTGACCTAATAAGACAAAAACAGTTTAATTAAAAACCTATTTAATCTTAAAATAATTCTAAAAAAATATTTAAAAAAAGTGAAAAATGAAATTCTTTTTGTAAAAATCTTAAAATACTTACCTGAAAATAGGAAAAATGAAAAAACTTGAAAACATAACTTTTTACCACTAAAAGCCAAAAACAATTTAATAAAAACCTATTTTAAATTAAATTAATGCTAAAAAATAATAAAATAAACAGAAAAATAAAACTAACTTTATGAAAAATCTTAAAATAAATAAACAAAATAGGGAAAAATGAAAAATCTGAAAAATGTAGAATTAAGAGCACTAAAGACAAAAACTATGAAAACTAAAAGTGACACTTGCTGGGCTGTTTGTCTTTTAGCCCATCAGTGGGGACAAATACTTTATCAGTGGGAACTTGGTTCCCACTGCTCTACCTCAGAAACCACAAATGTGGCTATTTTGAGCTAATTACTTGGTGTTTTTGGAAAGCAAATGCACCCCCACACTCAGTGGAGTGTGGGGAGTCAAGATATAGCAAAAAAACAAGCAATACAAACACAAAAGAGGCACAGAATCACTCAAATCAAGTTGCTGATATAGCTAGGGGTAGGTCTGATAGGTTTAACTGATACAATTAGTCAAGTTGGTGAGTTTTAGACCTCACTATCTAGCACCCTAGCAGTCCACAAGCAAAAACAAGAACACACAACCCTAAAATGACTATAACACTAACTGATTACAAGATTTCAAGAAGTCAAACTCAAAATCAAACCTAATAGAGTCTACTGATGAACCTAGGTTGTTTTTACTAAAATTTTACCAAACAAAATCTTTGTTACACTAACAATCTCAAAACCAATCACTGGTATATCCTACTACTAACTATTTGGGTGTGTTCAAGTTGTGTCTACCCTACCTTTTGTCACCCAAGGCAAATAAAGATCCAATCCAAACACCCTTAAATAATTGATGAACAAAATTCTTCAAACAACACCTAATCTAAACACTACAATCTGCTTCTAAACATACTAAACATGCATCCAAACCAACTAATAAACATGAATCAACACTTAACATGCACTTAAAACAGATTAACATAAATTCTACAACTTCAAAAAAACTAGGAGGGTTCAAGCCTTACCAGCTGATGCCGTCCCCTATGATTTTTTTGTGAGCTTATGAGAGATATGTAGGGGATCCTTGTTGAGGTCCTACACTAGGACCATGGAAAACTATGTCTTTAACAAAAATGGAGAAGGAAAGTGGTGAGGAAGTCTACAACAGAAAAATCCTCACCCACCTCTTTATACCTGTTGAACACACAAAGAAAAGAAAACAGGTAGCTTAAAGAGTCTACCTCAAAAGCTTTTTGTCAAAAGCTTTTAAGTCAAACCTTTAAGCAGTTAGCACTAAACTAGAAAATGGGGTTTTCAAAAATCTTTGAGACAAAAACCAACTAAAACTTTGTAAACCAATTTTTGAAACTAGAAATAACTTAAACTAACATGAACTCAAGTCCCAAAAACTAAATTCGGATGTCACTTCCTCTAGTTTTTGGACTTAAGGGTCATGGATTTCAAAAACACTTTCCAAGTAAAATTTCACAAAGAAATATTTGAGATAACACTTAACTAACTTTGCATAGGAAATAAATTTTTACACTAAAATGGAACTCAGATAACTCTTGCAAATATTTTGTTTAAGTAAAACTTTAAATATTCATTAATTAATGAAAAAAATTTACAAGGGAAAATCTGAAACAAAGGGCTAATGCACATGTTGCATGCTCCTTATATAAGCTTAAACAGAACTCTCTAGAATCTCAAAACCCTAATGCTAGAAATTATCTAAAATCCCCTAGGCTGAAAATTCAAACTTGGTCAAATTCGCCATCTTGTGATCTCTATGGTGTCATGTGAAGATGCCAGCCTTGCAAGTATGATCTTGGCCGTTTGTGATACCTTTGGGACCAAGAAAATCACCTTGGTCATTGATGTGGTCGGGTTTTGGGGAAAGGGGGAAAACGATGGGTGCAGGGGAGGGGTCCACGGCCCATGTGGGTGTGTTGGTGATTGATATTAGAGTTGGATGAGTTTAGGTTTGTGTGAATTATCATTTGGTATTGGTAATTTTAATTTACCCTTTAAATTGAATAAATTTAATCTGGGTAAATTTTAGGGTTCTAGGGGGTGAGGTGTTTGTTTAATCTAGATTAGGGGATAATGTTTTGTTAGGCGCCACTTTTATTTATTAACCTTATTTTGAAAACTAAGTTAATAAACAAAATGGGTGGCAATCAGACGTGGAAGGTTTTGTGAGGTGGAGGGGTTTGATTGGTGGGGATGGTGATGTGGCGTGAGGTGGTTGGGTGGGTATGTTTGGTTGTCTGGTCACATTTGGTCCTCCCTTTTCCAAAATTTGTTCACAACAAGTCTTGGCAGATTAATACCCCTTTTCTTTGTATATATCTTTCCCTAACTTGTCAATTTTGGCACAAACATTTTCCATAGTTTGCAAAAGGACCATAAATGTAATTTTAATCATTTCTAAGGGCCTTATATGTAATATCTCATCATTTTAGGGACCCAAATGAAATATTTGAGTTTTGCAAGGGTTTAAAATAACAAGTCTTCCAAAGTGAGGGATCAATCTTGACAAATCTTCAAACTTCAAGGACTTCAATGGAAAATCATGATTCGGGTCTGGTTCTTTGTGCGGCTTCCTTTTCCGTGTTCGTTTTTGTTTGATTCTTGTAATCTTTTGGTGAATTCACGATATCCGTACCTAAAATACACAATGAAAAAACACAAGCATATTTTTAGGTATTTTAATGATATTTTTAGCGTTTTAAGCCCGATTTAGACGATGAGACTATGTATAAATGTAGTCTTATCAAGGTGTTTATGGTGTTCTATGTAACTTTTATTTGTTGCATGTTAAATTTCTGAATTGGGTTTTTAATGATTTGATCATCTAAGCAAATATAGGATGTAAGGGTTGAAAGTAATAATGTTAGGATGATATTAGATTTAAAAATGATGTTAAAATGGGTTAAAAATATGATTTTAGGTGATTTTTAGGAAGTTAGTTTAGACCAGCAGCTTATAGGCCAATTTTGGAAAACTTAAGTTTGAGTATGAGATGAGTTGATTAGATATTGTTGTAGAGGATTTCATAAGTTTCGATTTGATATAAATTAGGGCTTCTAACTCCAAACGAGGAAGAAGATATGATAGATTGATTATTCGTGTATCGGGAGGCGAGTATCGACACAACACGAAATTGTTGTCGGTATTTGGATCAAATCTCGGGGACTATAGAATGAGTTTTTGAAAATAAGTAAAGGCTGATTATGATTCATAAACATATGAGGTTGAGTCTATTTTTAAACCCGATTGTCGCTTTTATAAATGAAATAGTTTATAAAGGTCAACGTGATGTTGTAAGTTAAATACGTAAAACTGTCTGGATTTTGTAGTTTAAAGATGTGTCAGGCAGGAGGACTTAGAAGTAAAAACTTTTGATAAAACTTTTTGAGGACTTCCTATATATATTAAGTGAATTGCTCAAGTAGTATCGTAAGTTTTTGATATTTTTAAGTGGAGGAAAACAGTTTGGACATTTAGTATATACCGGCAGATTTTTAACAAAAAAAAAATAATAAAGTGAAAGTGTAAAAGATATAAATATATAGGAATCACTTGAATGGGAATTGTGTGAGTTTAATTATGACTTTGAATTATTTATTTGATTTTATTAAGTATGAAATGTTACTTGAATATATTATTAAAGGTGTGTGTTTTATTTGATAGATTGTGAATTTCATGTTCGCCGAGCATCGTCAATCGTTGAAACTCGTCTTACTATTGCTATTACTCAAGGTGAGTCTATAGCCTCGCTTTGTACTTGTTTTTAATTATTTTATAACCCGCGAGGGGGATACATGCTATTTGAAATAAAATGAACACATGTCATGAATAATTGTTAGACCCGAATGTTGCCTATGTTGCCTAATGTTGTCTGATGTTGCCTTGAATTGTATAAGTACCTAAGTTGAAAAAGTCCCTAAATTCATGAACCGTTAACTATGTTCTAGCTCTTTGTTGTGAGTTGGGAATAGCCGCTTATTCAAATGATAGTACTATTGGGCTGACGACCCTATCTGAGACCAGGGCTTTACGCTGAGTAACCTCTGGGAAGGATAATTTATGAGAATGAGAATTAGTGGTATAACTTGCAACTGATACCCAAGTAGGGGCAATGGAATTCATATAGTCATGCTGGTATTTGGCGTAGGTGACTAAGTTAAGGGGTCGGTGTCATGAGCTTAATACAATTCACTAGCTATTGCTATAAGACGAAATGTCTGATTAATAGATTGTATGGCCATAATTCTATTAAAGGATTATGATTGACTTTATCATGTGTTCAAATGTGTTTTGTTAAACCTATAGATTCACTCAGCATTATTGTTGATTTGTTTAAGCATGTATTTCAGGTAATCTGATGTGTTGATCAAGGAGCTTGCTTGGGAAGGTTGCGGTGTCGCTTTTATATTTGTTCAGTCTGAAACAGTTTTCTCTCCCTGTCATTATAAAATGTTATCTTTTGACTTCATGAAATTATAAAAAATAATTTGTGAGTAATCTTATAGTTGATAAAAAGTTTGTTATTGGGTTGGTATCTTTGGGGGACCGAAACGATACTCTAATTTTTATGAAACTAATTTTTTGGGATTGAAAGTTTTAGACTAAAAGATAGTATTATTTTATCTTAAATTCAAAATGTTTCATTTTGAGATCGTACCAAGTGTTTTTAGTAACCAGGTTTGAGTTTACACTCAAATGTGTATTTCCGTTGCGCAATGTAATTTGGAGGTGTTAAGATTGGTATCATTGCTTTTAGTTATAGCGAATTAGGTTGATTTTTGAAAATGTCCTAAACTATAACTTTGGTGTCGAAAATATTTTATAAAAGCAACGCAACTTCTCTACAAGGCTCCGGTAAGATTATTATTTTTAGTTATGCTTTATATTATGGATGTATCCCTCAAAACTGTTCTGAATCCCTGAGTATTTATTAAGTAAATATACTATGATAAGGTATTGGTATTAATGAAAGAACACAGAGTGCTTTCATCATAAAAAAAATTGTGAGCATTGCATAATTTTCATTTGCATTGCATACATATAAATTGACATACGTAAATCATTTGCATTCGCATGACCATGCATTGCATATATATTTTTGAATAATGACCTTGTGTACTCTTGAGTTTTTTGTGATTGCAGAAAAAGGTCGATATACCACCTAATAGAAGTATGGATGGATATGGTGTAGGGGGCCGATATTTCTGTGTCAGCAAGGATGACTTTGTTTAATCTGAGAGTGATAATTTGAGGACTGAGAGCGAAATTGGGAAGACTGAGATTAGGGCTAAGGTAAGAAGCTATGGTACTGACTTTAGGACGTTTCAGGAAGAGGGGGATAGGCTACACCAGTTAAGTGATTATGAAGCCCACATTAGGCCATATCTTGGACAGGGTTGGAAGTTTCAGGACAATGAGAAGTATTGTAATACCCCGAACTTAACGTTATTATTTCACCTTAACTATGTAATTGATTTTGAAATTCTAAGTGATGGTAGATATTTTATTGTTTGACGGTTTACGTTGAAACCGGTAATGTGTGAATATAATTAATCGTTGTGACGATTGAAGAGTACTAATAGTGATCGCGATGCCAATGGATGCCTAAATATTATATTTTAGTATCGATTATTTCTATATTTGATATTTATGAAATTTTTATTTCATAACGTGTTAAGTCGAGTCGGAACTTTATTTCGTTTTGTGTGCGTTTAATTATTAAAACGATCGATTTAACAAACGAGATTTATATTTTTATGAACCCGGGACGAAACCTGACTCTCGTAAATATTTTTAAATTTGACTGGAAGTCATTTCCCGCTTTTTAACTAATATTTACACTTTGTTCCACAACTATGTACAAATTGCAAAATCTACCCCCACCCACCATATAAAAGGAATTTTCTTCCTCATTTTACACACACATGCAACATCACCCACCAAAATCTCTCTTTCTTTCTCTTGATCCTCTCTTGTCGTGACACCAAGCACAACAAACACCCCTTGATCATCCAAATTTAGGATGATCCATGATAAACAAATTGAAGTCCCATGTTAGAAATTAAAAGGAGAACATTTTGGTGTAAAAATCTTCCACATGCAAGAACATTGATTTTCAAAATCATTTTTGGTGATGAACATGAGGTTTGATCCATTTAGATTGTTGTAAGATTCCTTGTTTATGTTATTATTATTATAACAATTCTTTATTTTTGAATGCATGCATTTGTTTTTTATTTTGATTTAAAGCATGTGATCATGCAAGTGAATCTAAGGATTAGGAGTTGTTGTAGATGATTTATATAGGTTATTTGAGGTGTTGGTGAAGTTGGACATGGGTCAAAATGGGTGTTGATGTGATTTTTAAAGAGGTGTTTTACAACAGTGGGTTAAAGGCAGATTTTCGTGGGTTAAAGTGTGAGAAAGTGTTGGTATTATTGGATATTGTTGTAGTAGTCGTCGAGACGCTCGTTTTGATATAAGATAGGGCTTCTAACTCATAACGAGTAGGAAGTTATGCTAGTTTGATTATTCGTGTACCGGGAGACGAGTATTGACACAATACGAAATTGTTGTCGATATTTGGATCGAATCTCGGGGACTATAAGTTGAGTTTTAAAACTGATCAAAGGCTGTTGTTGGGTTCTAAACTTACCATTTGGAGTCTATTTTCAAAGTCAAGTGGCGATTTTGTAAATGGAAATGTTTAACGAGGTCAAAATGGTTTTACGATGCAAGTGTGCAAAACTATCCGGTTTTTAAAGTCTAAAGATGTGTCGAGCAGGTGGTTCTAAAATATGAATCATTGAATGAACTTTTAGATAAGTCTTCTACAGATATTAAGTGATTTTGTCACCAAGTTTCGTCGAAAACGGAGTTGTTTAGGTAGGGTAAAACAACGTGTACTTTTGGTAAGTACCGGCTGAGTACTATTTGGGAGGTACTTAACCTCGCGTCATAGTTTGAGGCGAGAGGCTAAACTATTAGCTTCTCAAAGTTATAAAAGGATATAAGTATTGTGTGTGAGTATATATTCTGAGATTGGAGACCCATGTAGGGTACTTGAACCGTGTTGATTTGGCATCTTGAGATGGATCAACATCGAAGGTACTAGTTTTGGAAAGCTAGTATGTGTTGTGGGGTTTAGAAAGGAATCACTTGCATTGGGTGGTCATGTCTATGTACAAACTATTTTGAATCGATGATTTTATTATATTAAGTATGTTTGAGATACTTAAGTATGTTGCTAAGCACGCACCTTATTTGTTAGGTGGCGGCTTTTGATGTGTATATTTGGGAGGCATCTTCACTTCGGCGATCACTACTACTACTAGCTTCGTGTATTATCTAAGGTGAGTCTATAGCCTCGGTTTTTACTATGTTGTAAATGATTTTAACCCGCAAGGGGAATACATGTTAATTGAAATGAAATGGAACACAAGTCATGATTGATTGTTTGGACCCGAATGTTGTTGAATGATTGTCGTGATTGTATAAGTACCTAACTTGCAAAAGTACCTAAATTCATGAGCCGTTAAATATGTTCTGACTTGATGTTGTGAGTTGGGAACAGCCGCTTATTCTAATGATAGTACTATTGGGCTGACGACCCTATCTGAGACCAGGGCTTTACGCTGAATAACCTCTGGAAAGGATAATTTTACGAGAATAAGAATGTGGTATACTTGCAATTGATACCCTAGTAGGGGCACTGGAATTCATATAGTCATGTCGGCTTTAGGCGTGGGTGACTAAGTTAAGGGGTCGGTGGCATGAGCTTAATACAATCACATAGCATTTGCTATTTATACGAGATGCCTTAATTGTTGACTGACAATCATGATTGGTTTTTCTACTTGTGTTCAACTAATGGTTTGTAAAACCTATAGACTCACTCAACCTTTGTGTTGATGATTTTAAGCATGTATTTCAGGTAATCAAGATGGATAGCAGCAGAGCATGCGAGGAGGGAGTTGGTGCTTACTTGTCTAATGTTTTATATTACTTTTCCATCCTTTGAAATGAACAAATGACTTTTAAGTCTTTGATGAATGTGATGTATCGGTAACGGTTTTTGGGACCAAACGCTACTCTGATTATATATATATATTGGGATGGGAAACTTTTTAGACAAGATTGTGTAATATTTCAACGTCTCCTTTGAGGTCGTTTTCTATGATTGTGTGTGATGTGCTATTAGTAGCGCCCTAATGTGGTATTCCGCTGCGTGGTAATTTGGGGGTGTTACAAAATGGTAATCAGAGCCACAAGTTATAGAGAACTAGGTCGATTTTGAAAAATGTCCTAAACTATAACTTTGGTGTGTTCTAAAAAGTTTTAATCACGCAACTACTCTGCATGGCTCCGATAAGGCTCTTCTTGCATTGCTTTATGATTGATTGTGATTATGTGAACCTATGTGTATGTAGGAAAGGTAGTATGTATATTTATGAATATACTGTGATATTTGAAGGCATTGTGCGTGAAGCAATGGTCCTTGAATGATTGTCGTACCTTTTATAATGCGCTTTTGTATCGGATTTGGCCTCACCGCAAATCACCGATCTTGATGATTATGTATTATCTGAATACGAGTGTGAAACTCGTTTGATACTTTGAGTATGTATATATTTTTTTGCAATCTATCGCATATCGACTTGTCTAAGTTTGATTAGTATCATCGTACCATATCGTATCGTATCGTGATGTGCCATTTTAGGACATCTCCTTTTGAAACATAGTTTATTGATGAGATATTCGTGTTCCGAATACTTCTTATGATTTTGAAGAATCATTTATCCGAGGTGATATCTTCTATGTAATGCAACATGTGATTTGATTTTATAACTACGTTTATTGGCGAAAAGGAGGATGCCAATGTTGGACTTAAGATAAATATATATCCTAATCAAATATATATAGTTTGAGTACAACAAAGATATGCTCGTAGTAGTCATTCGGTTGAGTGACTTAATACCTTGTATCTAAATGGAATGGGAAATTTATATATAGAGATTTTAACTCGCCCAACTATGAGTTGTTTAAGGTTGTCTTATTTAAATGGATTGGGACATTTGAATAAGAAGGTTTTAAACTACTGGACCCTAGATTGTTTGTGTTTTCCTTATTCAGATGGAATGGGACGTTTCAATACGGAAATCATGAAGTAAGTTTAATAATGTCTCGTTGAAATAGATTGGGACGCCTTTTCATTTGAACAAGAAAGTTATAAGTTCCCGAACCTTAAATTTATAAACTCTTGTATACATGAAAGGGTACGCCTTTTGATGTAGACAAGGAGTTATAACTGAGTGGACCCAAGTATGTCTGGCTCGATTTGTGTATGTTTGGTGTGCGTACGTCTTTCTTTGAATTGTGTTTCGTTGGTATGAATCGTTCAGTGTCGTCGTCATTATGTGATCGTTGATTATCATTTATGTGCGAGTAACTCGTTGAACTTCTCTCGAGTGATGATTTGTTTTAATTGACCATTTCTAATGTGTCTTGATAGTCCTGAGTTTTATAAACTAATCGTTTAGAAACGTTGATCGTTCTGAGAATATGCGACTTGTTTAAGCGTCACCAGGATTTATGCGTGTATTTATGGATGGACTGAGGATCAAGTTATGTGACAATCCGTCAATTTATGGTAGATATTTTATTCTCAAGTATTATTTAAAAACATTATTTTAATGTTATATTATGAACTCACTTAGTTCTGGGAAGAAATTTGGATTTACGTCTTGAAGTAGCATCGACTACGTCTAAACCGGAGGATTCTACGTTACGTGCTTACGTTTACATACACCGTTTTTGGTGACAGTCCGACATTTCAGGAAATAAATTTATCAGTGAATTTTATTTTGAGATTTTAAATTTGTGTTGGTTCATAAACCCACAAAATTTACGAGAAGAGATTAGGACTTACGGTTATAATTTAACGTCCTTTACGACTAAACCGGAAACCTTAGGATTACGTATTTACGTTTTTGAACTCCGTTTTTGATGAGACAATTTTTATTAGATTCGTTTTGTGCCATTGATTCATAATTTATAAAAAACGTTTCTCGTAAAACGACCCGAGGGCACGCAAATCGAGGAAACTAGAATCGAGGAATACCCGTAAATTAGCGGGATGGGAAAAAACAAGTTTATCCCACCCCACTAACACATGGGATGGCCAAAAGAGGACACTACACCCATGATGTGGCACCCTTGTAGCTATAAGCTTACACATGGAAGCTTAGCTTCACATGAAAGCTAACTTTTCCCACCAAACTAGCAAAAACCACTAAACTTTACCATTTACTTCCATTTCATATGCAAACCACCATAAACACTCTCCTCTCTCTCTAAATTCGTCCCATATCCTCCATCTAACACCACCACCATCAAAAAATTCAACCATAAATCATATGTATAATTTGCATATGATGAAAACCCATTGAAGTTATGAAGATTGGAGGTGATCTTAGCATGTAAAAAGGAGTTTTCAAGGGAGTTTGGGGCTGATTTCTCAAGGAGTTTTCATGAAGAACAAGGGCTGATTTTTGGAGGAATCTACAAATACTTGGTGATCCTTGAAGTGGTGTTGATATCTTATAAGATTGGTTACCCAAAACCAAGTCTTGTTCATCCAAAAACTCATCATTTCATCACTTTGGTGGTATAAAGATTGTTCTTCCTATCCTCTTGTTATTTTGATTATTTAATCTTGTATTTTCTTTATTTATGTATATGTATATGATGATGAATGATGATTAAAAATATTATGTGGGGATTTGGTGTTGATAGATTTGATAAACATGGGTAAAAAGATGGAAAAACCACATGTAAAAATGGTTAAATCTTGCTTAATAAGATGGCTGTATAAAAACAGTAAGTAACCAAATGTTAAACTGATAAAATGGTGAAGTGGAATCAATATACAGTAATTATTAGGTGTTATACACATGTGAGAGTTGGTCATACAATGGAATCATAAAAATGAGTGAGATATGATCAAAACAAGTTTAGAGTGCAAATCTGTCTACACTGTTTTAGACGAATTTATTAAAATATTTAGAAGTTGATTCATCAGTAGCTATAAAGGAATAAAATGAATAACATATCATGTAGTTTCTGTGATAAAAATTTGGGCTTCTATCTCCATATAGAACTCTATATATGGATGTTTTGGTGAACATGAAACTAAAAATCAGATTTTGAAGAATTAATGTTTAATAGTATTATATAAGCACTCAAACTAATATAGTATAAAATGTGAATTAAAACCCACTAACTTATAAATTTCATTTATATAAATATGTATAAGGTTGAATAAATGGACACTCTATAAAAATGGTAGTTGAATAATGTTAGAAATACGTTTTAACGTATATTAGAAGTATCGGTCACTCCACAATATTATTAATGTTGTAATAGCTCGTAGTTAATGAGTACTTATTTAGTTAAGTAAGAAACCGACCCATGGGCTTGTCATGGGTAGGCCCAAGCCCAATAGTGGCCTTGGATATAAATACCCCTTTCCACCATGGAAAGGGGTTGGTTGTTGATTTTCCATTTTATCATTTTAATGAAAAACACATAGTTCTCTCTCACTTTCTCTCACTAGTTTCTCTCTCTAGAAATCTTCAACCCACTTTATAGATTAACAAGATTATCAATATTCTACATTTGGTATCAAGAGCTATGGGGTGATTTAAGGTAATGATTTGTGTTGTTATTTAGTTTTTGATTGTATTAGTGTTCTTTAAGAAGATCTATCTTGATTCTTGGAGTTTTTGGTGATTTTGTTGATTGGGATTTGTAGATAAGTATTGGGTTTTACTTATTTTAGTAGAAATCACAAAAAATTTTGGGTTATTTGGTAAAAATTTGGGTTTGTTTCTTCATTAAGTTGATCGACTGTTACACGAACAAGTTTCTGCTTCCCAGTAAAGTTCCGAACCAAAAGTTCCGGATCAAGGAAAGTTCCGGATCAAAAAGTTCCGGATCAAGGAAAGTTCTGAATCAAATCTTCCGAACCAAAAGTTCCGGATCAAGAAAAAGTTCCGACTCAGTTCTTCCGAATCAAAAGTTCCGGATCAAGGAAAGTTCCGGATCAAGTCTTCCGAACCAAAAGTTCCGGATCAAATCTTCCGAACCAAAAGTTCCGAATCAAGGTAAGTTCCGAATCAGTTCTTCCTAATCAAAAGTTCTGGATCAAGGAAAGTTCCGGATCAAATCTTCTGAACCAAAAGTTCCGGATCAAGGAGTTCTGAGCCAAAATCTTCCGAATCAACACTTCTGAATCAACAATTGTTCCGAACCAAGGGATATTTTACTTGTTTTTTCGACGATTTTTTTAGAGGATTTAATCTTGGTTTCTTACACAAAAACTCAACACAACTCACAAACTTTACTTCACTGCTCAATCAACCGATAATCTTTGTCTCTTTGAAGTGATCAAAATGAATCCGAATTCATTAATGCCTCAGATGACATCACTTACGGATATTTCCGTCATTACGGGAACGGATAATCGCCCTCCAATGCTCATTAAAGAAGTCTTTGAAGCATGGCAAGGCCGTATGATGTCATACATTAAGGGAAAACCGACATATGGGAGGCTTATGGTCAAGTCAATTCTAAATGGTCCACTTGATTATGGTACCATCATGGTTAACAATGTGACTCGACCACGGGAGTTTGAAGAACTTACACCAGCTCAACAACTTGTTGCCGATGCAGACGAAAAGGCTCTTCAAACCATTCTCCAAGCTCTTCCACATGACATCTATCGAATGGTCAGTCAATATACGGTTGCAAAGGATTTATGGGAACGTCTAAAGGTGTTGCTACAAGGTACGTCTCTTACCAAACAGGAAAGGGAATGTCAGTTATATGATCTGTTTGATAGATTCACGTACAGCCCAGGGGAAACGCTTCACGACTACTACTTCAGATTCACTACTCTCATGAATGATCTGAATGTATACAATCTCGTGATTGCTCCATTCCAGGTTAACACCAAGTTTTTGAATACTTTACCTCAAGCTGAATGGGGTGACTATATTACCGATGTTAAGTTAACCAGGGATTTGCATAGGTGCAATTTGGATCAACTCTATGCTTTTCTTCAGCAGCATGAGAAACATGTGATCATGCACCGTTCGCCTCGAGGTATGTACCCTGATTCTTTAGCTTTGATGGCGAATCAACCAAGCTTGTCATACAACAACACTCCTTATATCATGGGACACCAAGCCTATCATCCATCACCGTACCTGACTCCAAGCTTCCCCCAATATTCGATTCTACCGTAACCACCCACCTCACATCAGCAACAATATCGGTTTAATGCACCTTCATCACAATATGCTTCACAACCTCACCCAGCAAGCATTGCACCTTATGCTCAGTCTTCATATTCTTCTTATCAAGAGAATGCAGCATATCCATCAAGCTACTCTGACCGCATGAGTATTCCTTCTAGTGCTTATGCAGCTCAACAAGACCAAGCACTGTATTGTGATAATGATGAAGTCCCCATTCCTGAATTCAAACAAGGAACTGACCCAGTTGAAGTGTTAGCCACTATGTCTGCTTATCTCACAAGGACTTTAAGCAAACGAGGATTTAGAGGACCAGCTCCTACTAACAATCATCTGAGGAGTTCATCCAATTCTCGCCAACAAGCTACTATTGAGAATGGCAGGGTAATGGTTCAACCTATTCAACCTTATCAGGGGAGACCTACTACATCAACCACCAATACACGCATGGTCAATCCTGCTCCAATGGTCAACACTCCTCCACGGGCTAATTCCACAGGCAAGTTAAGAATGATTACATGCTACAACTGTAAGGAAGAAGGTCACATGTCCAGGGATTGCAAAAAACCCAAGAGGAGAAGGGATGGTCAATGGTTTGTAGAGAAGATTTATCTGGTGAACGCTCAGGCACAAGGAAGGGAACTTGATGAAGAGGAGCTTGCATTTCTTGCTGATCCAGGGATTGCTAAACAAGATGTTGTCATGTGACAACCCTGGTTTTGAGGTTCGCCACTTAGTTTTGTTTTGTGCTAGTTGCGTGTCTTTACGTGTTTATATGCTTATTGGTGTGTATAGATTGTGGTTTGGATATCGTTTCCGGTACGGGGTACCTTGTGAATGAAACGATGTGTGATGATTTCATGTTCATGAGTTCACATGGTAGTGACTATGAAGTGAGATGGTGTTATTTGGTGGTTCTAAGTATACGTATATGTATTATAGAAAATCGTATTTTTACGATTTACGGTTTAGCATTTAGAGGTCGCGGATGAGGTAATTAGTCATATGAATATTTTTCGGGATGGTTTTAAGTCATTTAGGACTTAAATATAAAGTTTATTTCAAAATTTGAGATTTTTTATAAAAGTGTATATTTTACGACTTTTACGGTAAAACGCGTAAATTTGACTAGTTTTACGGTTTTGAGGTTTTGGAGGCTTTAGGAGCTGAAATAAATTAAGGAAATTTAAGGTAATATTATTAATACATATATTAATAATAAAAGAAGGAAAAAACGAATTTAGGGGTGTTTGGGTCGGTTTAGACACACCAAAGAAGAAAGAAAGAAGGGAAAAGCCCAAAACAGGCCCAATGGACTTGTAATGGGATTAGGGGGCCTTTAGGACTTAACCAAACCCAACTCATAACCATAATAATCAGGTTTTTAACCTCCATAACATCTCCTAGTCGAAATTCATCAATGGTGGCCAATTAGGGTTCTTTAAAAATTAGGTTTTCTCATCTTCCATTTGTTGGGAATCTAAACTTGTTAGATTCCCTGTTCATTGATTTAAACATAATTAGGCTGATAGATAGTCCCTTGCCTGTGCCTAGGAGGCAGGCAAGTTTCGCAAGACTCACAGAGATCCGAGTCTCTGTGAGCAACCTCAGAGGAGTCCATGTCAGAGACATTGTCAGGGAAGTCGAAGATTACCTGAAGACATACTCCTTGGCTGTGATGGATAACAGCCAAGATGTATTAGGGACTCTGAGGGGTTGAGAGTTAACAGGGGTGGCAATACCCTGATAACTCTCAGCACACTTTGGACATGCCATTTGTGTGTTCGAGAATATGAAGAATAAGGAAACTGTTTTCGACAACTGTTCCTTAAAGCATAATGGAAGACTACCAAGAATAGAAGGACATCATGTGACTGATGTGGGAACTTGTAAAAGCTTGTGTAGTCGACATCAAGTACTGTTCAAGTCAAACTCGTAACACTATAAATAGGATGTGTATCCTTGCATTAATGTTTAACACTTTGAGATATTAAGAACATTAGTGCGTATAACTTAGTGAATCAAACAGCTACGACTGTATTCATAAGTTAAGGTTTATTGTTGTTTAAAGTGTGCACAACACATTGTCATCAAACGGTGTTATCCATAACACTTGTAATTCTTTATTATACAATAATAAGATTACATTTGAAAAGTAATACCTTGTGTTGATTAAGTTAAGATTAGGGTTTCTTGCATTGATTTGGGACTTTCAATTGGTATCAGAGCGGTGTTTGATATTAAAACCTTCAAGAAACATCGTTCTCCGTTTTATAATCAAGATCCACCATGCCGGAAACCTCTAGCCCACACTCACCTTCCACAAACCCATCTTCACCAAGACTTAACCCTCCAGCAAATGACGATGATCTACCCCAACTTCTTGACTCAAGAGGTGGATCACACGTAACTAGTGTACCAGTCTTTGATGAAGAAGACTTTGCCAGTTGGAAGAGTCAATATCTTGTATACCTTGATGGACTTGAACCTTTTCTCTTAGAAATTTTAGAAAATGGTCCATATATCCCCATGGCGCTTACCTCTACTGAAGAAAACCCTCTTCCCAAGCCTGTCAAACAATGGACCGCAGCTGATAGGAAATTAGCAAACCAAGATAAACATCTCAAAAGCATCATAATTTCCTGTCTTCCAAAGCATATCATGAAGTCTGTCATTCAGTGTCCCACAGCTAAACAAATGTGGACAGACCTCATTCTTGGCCATGAAGGACCCTCTGAAACAAGAGAGACAAAGATTCAGGCACTCAGACTTCAGCTTAATGCCTTTAAGTCTCTTGAAGGTGAAAAGGTTCAGCAAACCTATACTAGGCTGAAGATTCTTCTAAATGACCTCGCTATGAATGATGTCACTATTGGTCAAGCTGAGATCAATGCCACTTTTGTCAACAGCCTTCCAAGAAAGTGGCTGAGCATGAATCAGACTCAGAGAGCTAACAACTCAATCAAAAATGATACCCTTGCTCAGCTCTATGGTAAGTACAATTATGAAGAAGGGCTGATCGATACTATCTACAAATCAGAGACTGAAAGATTTGTAGTCCAAGGAGCATCTTCCAAAGCTTTGATATCTGCAACACATCCTCTTGACAGCGATTCTGATATTGAAGAAGATACCCGTAGCAGCCAAGAGTTCTTGTCAGACCTCAATGCAGAATTTCATGAAAGAGCACTGCTAGCCAACCAAAGAAGATACTACAAAAGATCTGGAAGAGTAGGATCAGCTAGCAAACCAACTGACAGGTCAAAAGAAACATGTTTTGCCTGTGGAAAGCTTGGACATTTTCAAAAAGAATGTCCTTCCACCAAAACATCCTCACCCTCTTATCCATCATCTTCATCCAAACCCTACAAGTTCAAACAACATAACAACTCATCTCAATCCAATTCTTCAGACACTGAGAAGAAAGATTACAAAAATAAGTACAAGGCACTTAAAGCTGAGTTAGAACAGATGAACTTGAAGATTGAGGCTATGTCCAAAAAGAAAGGTGGTGAGAAAAAGGCTGAGAAAGGGTTGGTTGCTGAAACCTATGATTGGAATGATGAACCATTAACTTCAGATGAAGAAGACACCACAAGAGTCAGGGCTTTTATGGCGATAGCTGAGGATGAACCAGCTGTTGGAAAAGGTGATGCAAGATCAGGACAATGGGTTGACATCACAATGAAAAAGGTACACAGGCTTCTATCTATGTCTGATTGTGATGAACGTAAGCATGTCCTTGATTACACCATAGTTGACTTGCACTTTGTTGAGGAACAAAGGAAGAACCTACTTGATAAGTTTCACTCTGTTAAAACTGAAATGATTAATGCTAAGGCTGAATGTGAAACTCTCAGGCGGGTTAACTTAGAGAAAATATCCCTGCAAAATGAAGTAGCTAGATTAACCCTGAAAAACATAGCTTTAAATGATCAAGTCACTGAATTAAACAAGGTTATTGAAAAATGGCTGTGTGCTAGGTTTACTATTGATGAATTGCTTAGGGATGAAGTGCCTGCTGACTTAAACAGGGATATAACTGCTAAGAATAAAAAGCTGAGGATTGTCACCAAACCCAAAGACATTGTCTTTAAATCTACAGAGACTATTCATATGTCAGATACCTCTTTGACTAATGACCCTGTCTCTGAAGATGTGGCTGAGCTACCACCTTTGCCCAAACTCTCTGGAGTTGAACCTAGCAGTTCTTCTAGATCTGCTAAGGATGAACTTAAGACAGATATTGAGAACCCTCCAGCCAAAGTTTTTCGTGTGCCTGCTAAACCAACTGGTAAACAAGTAGCTTTTAAGCCTGTTTCTACTAAAGCTGTGAATAAGGTTGAACCCACCACTGAAGATCGCCTGTTGTCTCTTATGAAAGAAGTAGAACTCTTGAAACAACACATTAAGCCTTCCGCTGAATGCTCTACTTCTCATGAACCTAAGTCAGTCCTAGGTGAACCCAAAGGGGAAAGGTTAATCAAACCTTATTGCAATATTTGTAAGAATTCTCACCACTCGACCTTAGATCATGACAGACACATGGCAGCTAAAAGAGCTCAGACACCCTCTAGGGACAGACCACAGAGTTCCAAAAGACAACAGGGTAATTACAATTCTTATCCTCACTGTAAATTCTGTGGGTTCACAGACCATCACTCAGACGAGTGTGGTGACTTCCCTGGGTGTGATATCTGTGGGAGTTATAACCATGAAACTATGAACTGTCCATCCCAACGCCAAAAGTTTTTCAGGAACACAAGAGTTGCTAACAAGCAATTCAGGGAACCCACTGGAAAGTGGGTTCACCATAGGAACTAATCTGTTTCTATGTATCTGTGCAGAAATATCTCAAGGAATCGGTATGGTATCTAGATAGTGGCTGTTCTAGACACATGACAGGGATTCAACAATACCTGCACAGATACTCAAAGGAGCCAGGTCCCAAAGTGGTGTTTGGAGATAACTCTTCAGGTGACACAGAAGGATATGGCTCAGTGAATTGCAATGGGATCACATTTACCAGGGTTGCATATGTGAATGGTCTTAAGCACAATCTTATTAGCATCAGCCAATTATGTGATGCTGATTATAAGGTTTTGTTTACTAAGACTCAGGGAACCATATTCAACAAAAATAATGATGTTGTGCTGGTTGCACCTAGAAGAAGAGATGTTTATGTCATCAACATGGCTGTGTGCTCTGAAGACAGCTCAAATTGTTTTCTTGCCAAAGCCTCTGAAAGTGTCAACTGGCTGTGGCACAAGAGACTGTCTCATCTCAACTTCAAGAACATCAATAAGATAGCCACTCAAAACTTGGTTGCTGGTCTACCTTCAGTGATGTTTTCCAAAGACAAAACTTGTTCTGCCTGTGTCAAAGGAAAACATCACAGGTCTTCATTCAAGACTAGGCAATCATTCTCTATTGACAAGTGCTTACATCTCCTTCACATGGACTTGTTTGGGCCTGTCAAACCTCAAACCATTAATCACAACAAATACACCTTGGTCATAGTTGATGAATTTTCAAGATATACATGGGTGTTTTTCCTCAGAAGGAAAAGTGATGCAGCTGATACCATCATGTCCTTCATCAGACAGGTAGAAAATATGAATGATGTTAGAGTAAAAGCTCTAAGAAGTGATAATGGTACAGAATTCAAGAATCATCAACTTGAATCTTTTTGTGATGAAAAAGGGATTTCACAGAACTTCTCTTCAGCTGGCACTCCTGAACAAAATGGTGTGGCTGAGAGAAGAAACAGGACTCTGATTGAAGCAGCAAGAACTATGTTAAATGGTGCAGCCTTACCAAAGCAATTTTGGGGAGAAGCTGTACACACTGCCTGCTATACTCAAAACAGATCAATCATTGTCAAAAGACATGGCAAAACCTCCTATGAAGTTTTCAGAAAAAGATCTCCAGACGTCAGCTATTTTCATGTGTTTGGTTGCCCTGTGTTTATTTATAACTACAGGGATAAACTTGGAAAGTTTGATGAAAAGGCTGATGATGGATTCTTTTTGGGATACTCTCCAACAGCCAAAGCCTTCAGAGTATTCAACATCAGAAGACAAGAAGTAGAAGAAACTTTCCATGTCAGATTTAATGAAGATGATGAAGTCATACAGAGGACAGGAACAAAGGGTGATGAAGTAGATTTTAATGAAAATATTTCTTTTCCAAGTGATGAGTTCACAGAACCCAGACCTACCAGTCATCACCACTCCAACACTCTCACTCCTTATGTTCCTGCTTTTGACCCTCTGTCTACTCACAACATAGAAGTTCCTACCTCTCAGGAACTTGATGAAGAAGAACCTCAAATCTCTGATGGTCCTTCTCATAATATTGATGACTCACCAATTCTTCAAACCTCTGAAGTTTCTCCTGCTGATAATGAAATTGCTTCCCTTGATGTGGCTGAAGAAGACTCAGACACTGAAGTAGTCTTTGAAGAAAGCCCTCCTAGCCAGCAGGATGAGACTCAAATTGTACCAGCTGTGCCCTCATGTACCCCTGTTCTTGAAACTCCAGCTCCTCAAAATAAGTGGTCAAGAGATCAACAAATTCTTCTTGTCAACATTATTGGGGAACCAAATGCAGGGGTCACAACCAGACAGCGAATCCAAGACTCAGAGTCTGCCTCAGCCAATGAATGTCTATTTGCTGAATTTCTCTCTCAAATTGAACCTAAAAGAGTTACTGAGGCTCTGGTAGAAGATGGATGGGTAGCTGCTATGCAAGAAGAAATCAATCAGTTCAAAAGGAACAAAGTATGGACACTAGTGCCAGCTCCACCTGGAAAGAATATCACAGGCACTAGATGGATCTATAGAAACAAGATGGATGAAATTGGGAACATCATCAGGAACAAGGCAAGATTGGTAGCACAGGGATACTCTCAGACTGAAGGAATTGATTATGATGAAACTTTTGCACCTGTTGCTAGACTTGAAGCCATCAGAATCTTTCTTGCTTATGCTGCCTATATGAACATCACTGTCTATCAGATGGATGTAAAGAGTGCCTTCCTCAATGGTGATTTGGCTGAGGAAGTCTATGTTGCTCAACCTGAAGGATTTGAGAACAGCGAGTTTCCCAACCATGTGTACAGACTTCACAAGGCAATGTATGGTCTGAAACAAGCTCCAAGAGCATGGTATGAAACTCTTTCAAATTTCCTATCTGAAAACAAATTTATCAGGGGTTCTATTGATAAAACACTCTTTACCTTCAAGGACAAGAGTGATTTCATCATTGTGCAGATATATGTGGATGATACCATCTTTGGGTCAACAAATGTCAATCTTAGTAAACGTTTTGCTAAATTAATGACCAAGAAATATGAGATGAGTATGATGGGTGAATTAACTTACTTTTTGGGTTTTCAAATTAAACAATGTCCTAAGGGAATTTCTATTTGTCAAGAAAAGTATGTTAAGGATTTACTTAAAAAATATGACTTGGCTGATTGTGCATCAGTGAAATGCCCCATGCTTCCACCCAACGACTTGGGCCCTGATGAGTCAGGGGTCTCTGTCAATGAGACTTTATATAGAGGCATGATTGGGTCACTGATGTATCTAACAGCCAGTCGTCCAGATATCCAATTCTCCACATGTCTCTATGCAAGGTACCAAGCTAACCCAAAAGAATCCCATCTAGTGGCTGTTAAGAGAATTTTCAGGTATCTCAAAGGAACACCATCCCTAGGACTATGGTATCCAAATGAATCAGGCTTTGATCTCAAGGCCTATTCAGATTCAGATTATGCTGGATGCTGTATTGACAGGAAAAGTACTTCAGGCAGCTGTCAAATCCTAGGAGGAAAATTGGTTGGATGGAGTGCTAAGAAGCAAAACTCTGTGGCTATGTCTTTAGCTGAAGCTGAATATGTCGCTACAGCCAGCTGTTGTGCTCAGGTGCTCTGGATGAAAAGTCAATTGGCTGACTATGAAATCTTGTATGACAAAGTTCCAATCTTTTGTGACAACACCAGCGCCATTGCCATATCCAACAACCCTGTGCTTCACTCTCGTACCAAACACATTGATATCAGGTATCATTTTATCAGGGATCATATTATGAAGGGAGATATTGAGCTGCATTTTGTTCCCACAGAGCTGCAACTAGCTGATATCTTTACAAAGCCTTTGGCTGAACCTACGTTCAACAGGCTAGTTGCTGAGCTAGGGATGCTCAATATCTCAAAGCCTGTGGCTTGATATTAAATGTGTTCATTAAATGATTGATTCTATATTAAATGTTTTATTAAATGTTTTTCACATGAAACTAGGTAGTTACTTTCCAAGTAAATGCGAAAAACATTCTCACATTTTTTAATCATTTAAGTTTCGGATAACGAGGAGACAAACTTTTTGAAAGGTCAAGGGGACCCACTTGAGCAGTCATTTTCGCTCTTGCATTTAATACGGTTGAATAACTGTTCACTCAAGTTTGAATATATATATTGTCTTCTTTCTCTTCACACCCACCACCATTCTAAAAATCATTTTCTCTCTCTAAACTCTTATCTCTCTCAACCATCCGCCATTTTCATTCTCCTTCAACCTTAATTCAATGGCGTTTCCCGTACCAAAAGCCTCCAATGTGAACTTCGAGATCAACGAGAGCATCATCGCCTCCAATAACGCCATTGGATGGATCAAGGCACCAAACAACACCTACTCAGATCTGGTAAATTTCATGCAGAATTGTGACCTAAACGAAGCCTTCACCAAATCTCCATCCACTTTTTACCAAGAATACCTTAGGGAATTCTGGTATTCTGCTGAAGTAGTTGAAGACACCATTACCTTTAGCCTTTCTTGTAATGAACATCCTTTTGCCTTTTCCCTCAATGATTTTTCTAGTGTGGCCGGACTCAAACATGGAGATGAATGCTTGAAGACGGTTGACAAAAAGGCTGTCAAGGAAGCCTTAGCCACACTAAAACCCTGCCATGATGTTCACCCTGCACTTACGCCAACTGAGGTCCTCGCCAAAGCCCCTCTGAAGATAAAGTACTTTACTCCTATGTGGCGTGTCCTCTTCACCCACATTGTGAAGTCCCTGGGAGGAATGCAGGGATCACAGGATCAGATGTCGTCCAATCATCAGGCTATTGCATATGGACTTATCTGGGGAGCTGATGTTGATTTTGGAAGCATCCTTTTCTCAAACCTGGTAGAACAAATGAAAGGACGGAATCAGGTCAGGGAAAAGAACTTCTGTTATGTGCGTTATCTGTCCCTGATCTTTGAGAGTTTGCTGGGAGAAAACTACCATAACAAGGCCTTGACAGCTCTGAAGCCCTATCGTATCACAGGCGCCATTTACAAGGAGATAGGAGCTGAGGATATCCCTGTGACTGCACACATGCTGAACGTTGCCAACCAGGTACCCAACGCTGAGAAGCCCTTGCTCCCTTCCTCTGAGAAGGTGAATACTTCTAGTGTCGCTGGCAAGTCTACGTCTTTGACCTCTGGGCAGCACACTACTAAGTCCAAGGCTTCATCTGGCCAACAGACAAAGAAGAAGAAAATCCCCTCTTCTTCCCAACCTAAAGCTGTTAGTAAGGCCAAGGAAAAGAAGATTGACACCGCCTCTGGTCCAGATACTCTTGTGGATACAGAATCTTTGGCTGACAAACAACAGGCGTCTAGTGTCTCTAAGTCAGCAGAGACTACAGGAAACCAGCCAAACCAAGCTGATATCTCACAGGTAATTAGTGTACATTTTTAGAGGTTCACAATCAACCACTCTCATTTGTCTGTAGGAGAGAGTGGTGAAGTTAGGGTAATCCTCGACCCATAGAAGTCTGTCATTTCACTTAGAATACTTTAAGACTTCTGTACACTCTGTCTTTGCACCAGGGAGTGATTCATTTGTGTTTATAAAGCACCCCGATAACCCTGAACCCTCTAGACAGTATTCAGGCTAACAACAACCTGCATACATTAATGTCTCAACCTTGAAGGCTGTACTTCACACAGCCTCTTGGTTCCCTCATTAAAAGAGTCCCAAAGGATTTATCCTTTCAGGGGGAGCTGAATCATCACCCTCAGCTTTCCTAGGGGCAGCGTAACAGGCGACCTACAACAACATATGTTTCACTCTTAAAAGAGTCCCAAAGGTTTTACCTTTTGGGGGGGCTGAATAATCACACTCAGCTTTCCTAGGGGCAGCGAATGGCGATCATTAAACAACATATGTTTCACAATCAAAAGAGTCCCAAAGGTTTTTACCTTTTGGGGGGGCTGAATAATCACACTCAGCTTTCCTAGGGGCAGCGAATGGTGACCATTAACCACACTTCATTCACACTTAAAAGAATCCCAAGGATTTATCCTTTGGAGTGGCTGAGTAATCACCCTCAGCCTCTCTGGGACAGCGAAATGGCGACCATTCACTTTATATTTTCCCTGTTACTAATTTCAACAAACTTGCAGGCTGAAATTGTACAGCCAGTCAAAGAACCTCAGGTACATGAAAAGGAGGTTGAAACAATAACTCAGGACATTCCAAATGAAGAAGAACTTGAGCTCAATACTGATGAAGAAATGCTTTCTGTAGAAGATTATGTCGCTGAGTTTGAACCCATGCCTGAGGATGAATTCCCTGAGGGAATGTTTGATGAAGAGGAGGAATAAGATGAGGATGACCAGCTGTCAGCCTCTCCTCCTAAAGAAGATGACAAGACTTCTCCTCTCAAGGAAACTGTTGACACACAAAACTCTGCTACATCTGCAACAACAGTCTTCCAAAGACCAATATATGATCCAACAGCTGAATTCCTCTTGTTTGATCATCCTACCCAGACTAACTTCGACTTGATTCCAAGGGAGGATGATTTTGCTCAACAAAGCCTCAATATCAAGAATCTTCAGCCTGTACACCATCAGTCTGATATTGAGCGCTTATCAAGAAAGCTGGATGTGATCAAGTCAGAGATGCACAATTTTACTGTCACTTTTCCAGGCATTATAAAGAAGGCTGTGACTGAGGCTGTCACTGAACCTATTCAGGAAGGTGCCAGAAAAGGTGTGTCTCAGGGACTAAGTCATCTCTCGACACGGATCAAGGATGCAATTGACTCTGTTGTCCCAGCCATGTTCCATGAACAAGAGAACAACATGAACAGGCACTTCAATGCGGTTCGCAACAGGCAATACAACCATGCTGGTTTTATTGTCAGGCGTGTTCAGGATAATACCAATGCCAATGCCAACCTCTTGCTGAAGATTGCCAGGGCTTCGAGGAAGAGACAACGTGCCATGGCTGCCTCTGTGGAGCAGATTGCAAGAAGATTTCAGGCACGTTCATCCAAGCATCAGGGAAGTAAGGATGAACGTGAGGGGGAGAAGACTAATATACTCAGCCTTGCATCTGCTGAACAAGGCTCATCTTCAGCCAATCCCTCAACAACACCTGTTCCTCTTCAAGTCATCACACCAGTTATAGTACCTGATGATGAGGATCAGACTCAGGGGGAGCAACAAACACTAGATGGAGCTGACTCATCTAAATCCATGATCTTAGTTAACATCAGCAAGCCTGAGGATGATGATGAACTAGCAGCCAAGAAGCTTAAATTCACTGTGAGCTCCCTACCAAAATCTATTCAAAATCAGGCTCAGACAGCGTTCCTCAAAAGAGCTGATGATTTGAAAAACATAAGCGTGGAGTCCTCTATCTCAAAGAAAGGTAAAGAGATAGTTTTGGTTGATACTGACACCAAACTTAAGAAAATAGCTGTGATGCTAGAGACAGGAGGATCCACAACAGACCTTTCCCACTTTTCAACCTTTACACCTTCCGATGAGAGTCCTTTAACGCCTGAAGAAATAGAGCAGCAGGCTAAAGAATTCAAAAGACTAAATGAGCTCAAGGCAGCCAAAGAATTAAATGAAGCTACTCTGAGGAAGATGACACCACCTGAAAGGGAAAAACAAAAACAAAGGTTGAGGGAAATGGAACTCAAACGCGCTGAGGCCCTAAAGAAAGTCAAAGCTGACTATGATGCCTGCGTGAACAACAGGTATGCTGCTGGCAAGATAACCAAGTTTAGATACACCATTCACAAGTCCACAAACACCCCACAGATGATCTTATGGAGGGATAATCAACAGAGGAATATGGATGTGTTTGACAACTTCAGGTTAAAAACACTTGGATTATCAGAATGGTTTGAACTTGAAGCCTTAGCTGCCAAAAAGTCTGGACAGGCAAATTTCCTTCTGCTTAAAACTCTTAAGGCTAAGTTTAACTGGATCAAGGAAACAGCTGCCAAACTCAAGATTGATCCTCCACCACAGCTTTTCGAACACGGACCCCCAAAGACAGGCAACAAAAGAAGAAGAATTTCCCAAATCATTGATTAAACTTTTGTTACTAAAGATGTTCGTGTGGATGGCATGCACGGGGATCTGATCCTTCCTAATGGTATAGTTGGCCCAGTTGATGGTCAGACATACTCAGTGCCTGAAAGAGGAATGGCGTTCATGAACAAAGCCTGCCAATATGCTTTTCAGAGGGAAGATGAGCTTTGCCTGGCCTCAACTATTCAGCTACTCTGTCACAAGAAGTGTCTCAAGATCAACTCAGAGTATTCCAAGAAGTTTGCAAAGACTTTGCAGGATGAAATTGATAACAGATTAGATGTGGCCGAAGCTGAAGAAAGAATCAAAAATGATGACTATTGAAGATAGTATCAGCCCTTTTTACCTTCATCTTTTATTTAACTTATGTATTGAACTTGTAATTTTCTTTAAGTCTTAATAAAATCATGAGGTATGTTTGTTTAGATCTGTTATGTGTAAGAAGAAGCTGTTAAACTCACTTACCTTAACTTAGTTAGATCTAGCACTATTTATGTTTAAATAGGGGGAGATTGTTGGGAATCTAAACTTGTTAGATTCCCTGTTCATTGATTTAAACATAATTAGGCTGATAGATAGTCCCTTGCCTGTGCCTAGGAGGCAGGCAAGTTTCGCAAGACTCACAGAGATCCGAGTCTCTGTGAGCAACCTCAGAGGAGTCCATGTCAGAGACATTGTCAGGAAAGTCGAAGATTACCTGAAGACATACTCCTTGGCTGTGATGGATAACAGCCAAGATGTATTAGGGACTCTGAGGGGTTGAGAGTTAACAGGGGTGGCAATACCCTGATAACTCTCAGCACACTTTGGACATGCCATTTGTGTGTTCGAGAATATGAAGAATAAGGAAACTGTTTTTGACAACTGTTCCTTAAAGCATAATGGAAGACTACCAAGAATAGAAGGACATCATGTGACTGATGTGGGAACTTGTAAAAGCTTGTGTAGTCGACATCAAGTACTGTTCAAGTCAAACTCGTAACACTATAAATAGGATGTGTATCCTTGCATTAATGTTTAACACTTTGAGATATTAAGAACATTAGTGCGTATAACTTAGTGAATCAAACAGCTACGACTGTATTCATAAGTTAAGGTTTATTGTTGTTCAAAGTGTGCACAACACATTGTCATCAAACGGTGTTATCCATAACACTTGTAATTCTTTATTATACAATAATAAGATTACATTTGAAAAGTAATACCTTGTGTTGATTAAGTTAAGATTAGGGTTTCTTGCATTGATTAGGGACTTTCACCATTAAATTAAAGGTAAAAGCTTCTTAACCCTTTTCATATTAATTGTTTTTAATGTTTTCTATGATCATCTTATGATGGATTTAGGTTAGGGTTTAATTAAAAACAGTATATTAATCATATTTTAATGATTAAATAAATTAGGGCTTGTAATTAGAGGGATTAGGGTTAATTAATGAGGTTGATTTTGTTAAACCCGTTTTTAAAAACTGGGCAGATTTTGAGTCAATTGTTTTGATCATATCTGGAGTTCTATAAACTCTTATTTTACGATCCAAGTACCCCTGGAAAGATATTTGAAGTGGCTTTCCAATGCAAGAAACGAGAACTAAATTGGAGGTCGGGAAGTGGGTCAAAAACAGGTTACAACAGTCGGAGGTCAAAACAGTTTTAAATTCAGCCTGTTTTCTTTTTAAGTTTTGGGTTGTTTGGGGTACTTAGGATTGCATTGGGATCTTCTCACGAACGTGAGAGATTGTTTATATCTTGTAGTAAGTATCTGCACTTGGGCTAAGGTTGTGGTTTAGGGTAAGACCCCTTAATGGTAACAAACTTTTAGTACGTTTAAAATCAGGAAATCTGGAATGACAAAAGTAGATATATGTATATCGGGGCCTTAACAGTAGATTTAAGGCTAGGGTAAGTGGGAGGTGTTAGACAACATATGTAAGGGTATGAATATTCCTTTTACAGAAACCATGGGTATGTTTAAGTGGATTTTTGACTTAAAGGTTTGAGACTTAAAAACTGGGACTGATTTGTGTAAAATATGAACGGGATAGTTATTAAACTTAACCAAGTTAGGGACTTGTTAAGGAAGGGTAATGGGGTTATTAGAGCTTATCAATGAGGTATTATATGGGAATAGGCTAGATGTCCATCATAGGTTGATGAGCCATCTTGGTGATTGGTTCGGGTATTGATTGTGTGTTTTTGGTTTGTTAGCTCGTTGCTAGTGCGAGGACTTGTGAAGAAGCTATCAGGTGAGTTTCATAGTCTCGTGTTTACTTTTGATTTTGACTTCCAGATGGGATGGAAGAGACACTATGTTGAGTTGTTTATAAATTGATGCTGTGAATGTTTTTAAGGTTGAGATGGACTTGTGTGTACATTATGTGATTAACTGCTATGTGATTTTTGATTGTGTATGATTTGGATCGGGGGACACGTGCCGTCTCAGTTATTGTGGTTTGACAAGGTAGTGGCCTTGTGGTTTGACAAGGTAGTGGCCTTGTGGTTTTACAAGGTAGTGGCCTTGTGGTTTGACAAGGTAGTGGCCTTGTGGTTTGACAAGGTGGTGGCCTTGGGATAGGTACATAGTGTGATCATCTATGATACCATGTTGTTTGGCAAGGTAGGAGCCTTGGATTTTGGTTTGGAATGATTGATCTTGAATGCTAGTTGTTAATACATAATTGTAGCACATTGTCCATATGTTATTGTATTGGTGTTTGTTATTCACAGCTTGTAACTGTTTTGGCGTTAGAGTCTAAACCTATGACTCTCACCAACTTTATGTTGACGTGTTTTAGTGTCTCTTTCAGGTGTGAATATGGTTGAGCTTGAGGATAAAAGTGGCTAGACTTGGATGCCTTAGGATTGCATATAGAAGGAGAACCCCGTTCCTTCTTAGTTTTTATTTGTTCATTTAAATAAGTGATACTGTTGGCACCTATATGTTTGTTTTGTTTGTGTTACTTGTTTGTCTTGGGTAAGAGGTAGGACTGTTACCTACTTACCTAGACTCCTTCATGTTGAGATATTGTCATGACATTTGTGTCGCCATTTATGACATTTCTTATATCATTTAGTTATCTCTATAGACACGCTATTGTTGTGATGATATCCATACGTCGTGCCCCATATTCCGCCATGGTGGGGTGTGACAGAATGGTATCAGAGACAATGGTTATAGAGAATTAGGTTGCCTATTCGCGTAGCCTAGTCTATAGCTTAAGGGTCCCTGCATATAGGCGTCATAGGAGTATGTGTGCATTTTATTATAATTGATGTGTTTGAATGTTATTTATTGTGATGTTTTGACTAGTATGAATTGAACCATAGTAAGTTCATACTTAGCCACATGTTATTTTCTTTTTGGGTGGTGACTAGTGCAGGTTGAACCATAATCGTCCACACTAGTCATTGTCGTATTTTACTTAAATTGTACATTATAGTACATAATTTGGTGCATGGTAGTTCTATCTTTTGTTGGGTTATTTTATGTACCTGAGGTACAATATTTTTCTTTTGATGTTTAAGTCATGTTCCCTAAGAATCGTGTGGTGGTTCGAGTTACTAGGAGTACATGGGTAGGAAGGATTTAAGCCGTTTCCACTCTTATGGGCGACATGACTTATAACTGATTATGTTTTCGTTTTGGATTTAGTCTAGGCTGTTTAAGCTAGACTATGGATTTCTGTATTCCAAGAGTTTTATTATGTTATTTTTATAGATGGAGTTTTGGATCTTATTGGTTATGTGGTTATGAGCTTATGTGAGAAGATGGATTTATGTGTTATATGTTGTATTGATTCTTATAAGTGTCATCATAGGAGGGAGTGCATTGGGGAAAGGGTAATTGTATAAGTATGGTGGCCAACATAGTTATACAAGTACCACAACTTCAATGGGTTCCCAAGTATGGTTGCATGAAAGAGGGTTAGTACATGCTTGTATATGATGAGATGTAGAATTTGGGTATACGTATTTTATATGGGTATATGTAATGGCTACCTACGATATGGCTATTATTCTTTTTGTGTTATATGTTTTGGGTTATAGTTGTGTTGTGTGATTTTGGGGTCACACGATATGGTTTGGTTTTGGAGGTGGGCTTTATGCCTTGTTGTGGCACGGTGAGATGGTGATTACTCGTATGGAAAAACGAGCATATAAAGCGATTGATTGACTTACGTGTATGATAACGAGTATGTTTGGGGGATTCAATAGGTATACATATGCGGATGTATATATACTACTATGTGTTAAGTTATGGTATATGGTCGTTCACTAGTTATTATAACTTGAACGTGCCTTGTGTTTGTTCGTGTTTTATGGTGCTGGAGTTTGGTGGAGTTTCAACGACGTTTTGAATCTTTTGAACTGTGTCTTGTAGCGTATTTTTTTTTAGTGTCGTATTTCACGTGTACGTTTTAAAACGGTGTTCTTGGTTTTAAGTCTATTGAAATAACCTGAGATTTCTTTTGAGATAATGAAATCTTTTATGTTGAGTCTTACAATTCTTTTGGTTGGTATATGGAAAAAGGGGACTTGGAAATCTAGTATAGGGTTAGATAGTTGGTCGTATTCGGTAAAATAAGGGTAAGGTCGTGTTTGAAACAAGATGTAACATAAGATTTCTTTTTAGTCAACACTTATTTATTTCAAATTCTAAAAGACTTTCTTTAAAATAAAGCGAAGTAAAATTTCTTTCAACTTACATAGTTTATATAATTGGGTTTAACCGATTCACGTCATTTAAAATTATTAATTCAAGGTTAAATTGAGTTTATGAAGATTTCACATACAATTTTATCTTTCATTAATATAAAACTGTTTCGGTTATAACTTGTTCGTTTTAGAGCTTTTTGAGTGATTCAAAAGCCAAAAATTATGTACTCGGAACGTACTTTTCAAATATTCAGAAAGTATAGTTATGGGAGGTCAGTGGACTGGTCGGAATTGTTGTACAAGTGTCGGGTTCAAGGTTGAGTTTTGAATAGTAGTTTATTTTTATTTGGGGTGCACGGGATACCTAGTCCTTGGGTTGAGTTTTGAGATCGCCTAGAAGGTTGTTTGTAGATGGTTTGAGTCACATAGATGTGGGGAGGTAAAAAAAAATAATAACAATAATAAATAAGAGTATATTCTTTTGGAAAGGTCGGTCTTTTGCACGGTTTAAATAATATGTTGCGGGGCGTAATATGTTTTGGTTGCCATTGGGTGTTTCTTGGATTATTTTTCGTTGTCATGGGTCATTTTGAATTGATACATGTTCTGGGTTTGAGTTTTCTTTTGAGTCTCGTGGTTTTTGACTTGTTTTAATTGGTGCACGTGAAATGTCGTTAGTTATCCGTTGGTTTGATTCGTTGATCGTATCTGATGGATTCAGGATGTAGTTTTTGTTTCGTATTGTTCGGGAGCGTTGAGGTAGTCGTATGAAAGACTTGGTCGCACCTACACGCTTAAGTAGGTGACCATGAGAGAACGGTCAGAATACCCTTAGTGGGGAGGAAAGAAGTTCGTAGACGAACTAGTGTGGTCATGAGGTCTCTTAGGAGTACCAAGGAGATGAATAGAGATTTGTGGGATATTAGCACAAGTAACGCGCCATAGAGAGTGTTGGAAGGGGAAGTAATACCTCAAAGGTATTTATGATTGTTCGTAGGGCATGTAAGTTTTCCGAAAATTTCCTGAAATTTAGTAGGTTTGCATATTACTGTGAGGTAGGATTGTTACCTACTTACCTAGACTCCTGCATGTTGAGATATTTTCATGACATTTGTGTCGCCATTTATGACATTTCTTATATCATTTAGTTATCTCTATAGACACGCTATTGTTGTGATGATATCCATACGTCGTGCCCCATATTCCGCCATGGTGGGATATGACAGAATGGTATCAGAGACAGGTTGATTTGATGAACATAATTGGACATGGGTGATTGATTTAGAGGTAGTTCAGAAACTCGTTAGCGATGGCTGAGTTTTCATATAATGATAGTTATCGTACTAGAATTCGATAAATACCATTTGAGGCACGATATGAAAAGATAGGGTGAGTTGTCCTCATTGTGGACTAGAATTGGTAAAAGAGGCTACTAATGTGGTAATGGTGTTTGTGGACAGAATGAGAGCAACAAGGGATGCTATGTAGAAAAGGAGGAAACCACTAGATTTAGTGACAAAGTTATGTATGGAGTTTCACCCATAGTAACGGGTGGTATGTTTTGGTAAAATGGAAGAGTTGATGTAGAGTTTTGTAGGTCCATTTATGATATTTAGAAAGATCGGACCATTAGCTTATGAGCATAGAATTTTCTGGGGGAAATGAGTTGTATACATGATACATTTCATGTATTGAGATTGGTAAAGGTTATTTGAGAATGCATTTTGCATGTACGGTTATTCGGGACTTGTGTTAATGAGAGTCTTTGTTTTATCAAAGAGTCATCTAGGAGATTTATTGACTGTGAGGTCAAGAGTTTGGCAATGAGTTTAATTGTTTTTGGTTTGTACATGTGGTATTTTGAAACTTGAACTAAAGTTCACTTGGAAATGAGAGGAGTTCTTTTAGAACAAGTATCCTCGTGTGACTTGTTGTCTGTGTGTTTGATCCTAAGGAGTAAATCTCGGGACGAGATTTATATTAGGAGGGAGTGATGTGACAACCCTGGTTTTGAGGTTCGCCACTTAGTTTTGTTTTGTGCTAGTTGCGTGTCTTTACGTGTTTATATGCTTATTGGTGTGTATAGATTGTGGTTTGGATATCGTTTCCGGTACGGGGTACCTTGTGAATGAAACGATGTGTGATGATTTCATGTTCATGAGTTCACATGGTAGTGACTATGAAGTGAGATGGTGTTATTTGGTGGTTCTAAGTATACGTATATGTATTATAGAAAATCGTATTTTTACGATTTACGGTTTAGCATTTAGAGGTCGCGGATGAGGTAATTAGTCATATGAATATTTTTCGGGATGGTTTTAAGTCATTTAGGACTTAAATATAAAGTTTATTTCAAAATTTGAGATTTTTTTATAAAAGTGTATATTTTACGACTTTTACGGTAAAACGCGTAAATTTGACTAGTTTTACGGTTTTGAGGTTTTGGAGGCTTTAGGAGCTGAAATAAATTAAGGAAATTTAAGGTAATATTATTAATACATATATAAATAATAAAAGAAGGAAAAAACGAATTTAGGGGTGTTTGGGTCGGTTTAGACACACCAAAGAAGAAAGAAAGAAGGGAAAAGCCCAAAACAGGCCCAATGGGCTTGTAATGGGATTAGGGGGCCTTTAGGACTTAACCAAACCCAACTCATAACCATAATAATCAGGTTTTTAACCTCCATAACATCTCCTAGTCGAAATTCATCAATGGTGGCCAATTAGGGTTCTTTAAAAATTAGGTTTTCTCATCTTCCATTAAATTAAAGGTAAAAGCTTCTTAACCCTTTTCATATTAATTGTTTTTAATGTTTTCTATGATCATCTTATGATGGATTTAGGTTAGGGTTTAATTAAAAACAGTATATTAATCATATTTTAATGATTAAATAAATTAGGGCTTGTAATTAGAGGGATTAGGGTTAATTATGAGGTTGATTTTGTTAAACCCGTTTTTAAAAACTGGGCAGATTTTGAGTCAATTGTTTTGATCATATCGGGAGTTCTATAAACTCTTATTTTACGATCCAAGTACACCTGGAAAGATATTTGAAGTGGCTTTCCAATGCAAGAAACGAGAACTAAATTGGAGGTCGGAAAGTGGGTCAAAAACAGGTTACAACAGTCGGAGGTCAAAACAGTTTTAAATTCAGCCTGTTTTCTTTTTAAGTTTTGGGTTGTTTGGGGTACTTAGGATTGCATTGGGATCTTCTCACGAACGTGAGAGATTGTTTATATCTTGTAGTAAGTATCTGCACTTGGGCTAAGGTTGTGGTTTAGGGTAAGACCCCTTAATGGTAACAAACTTTTAGTACGTTTAAAATCAGGAAATCTGGAATGACAAAAGTAGATATATGTATATCGGGGCCTTAACAGTAGATTTAAGGCTAGGTCAAGTGGGAGGTGTTAGCCAACATATGTAAGGGTATTAATATTCCTTTTACAGAAACCATGGGTATGTTTATGTGGATTTTTGACTTAAAGGTTTGAGACTTAAAAACTGGGACTGATTTGTGTAAAATATGAACGGGATAGTTATTAAACTTAACCAAGTTAGGGACTTGTTAAGGAAGGGTAATGGGGTTATTAGAGCTTATCAATGAGGTATTATATGGGAATAGGCTAGATGTCCATCATAGGTTGATGAGCCATCTTGGTGATTGGTTCGGGTATTGATTGTGTGTTTTTGGTTTGTTAGCTCGTTGCTAGTGCGAGGACTTGTGAAGAAGCTATCAGGTGAGTTTCATAGTCTCGTGTTTACTTTTGATTTTGACTTCCAGATGGGATGGAAGAGACACTATGTTGAGTTGTTTATAAATTGATGCTGTGAATGTTTTTAAGGTTGAGATGGACTTGTGTGTACATTATGTGATTAACTGCTATGTGATTTTTGATTGTGTATGATTTGGATCAGGGGACACGTGCCGTCTCAGTTATTGTGGTTTGACAAGGTAGTGGCCTTGTGGTTTGACAAGGTAGTGGCCTTGTGGTTTGACAAGGTAGTGGCCTTGTGGTTTGACAAGGTAGTGGCCTTGTGGTTTGACAAGGTGGTGGCCTTGGGATAGGTACATAGTGTGATCATCTATGATACCATGTTGTTTGGCAAGGTAGGAGCCTTGGATTTTGGTTTGGAATGATTGATCTTGAATGCTAGTTGTTAATACATAATTGTAGTACATTGTCCATATGTTATTGTATTGGTGTTTGTTATTCACAGCTTGTAACTGTTTTGGCGTTAGAGTCTAAACCTATGACTCTCACCAACTTTATGTTGACGTGTTTTAGTGTCTCTTTCAGGTGTGAATATGGTTGAGCTTGAGGATAAAGGTGGCTAGACTTGGATGCCTTAGGATTGCATATAGAAGGAGAACCCCGTTCCTTCTTAGTTTTTATTTGTTCATTTAAATAAGTGATACTGTTGGCACCTATATGTTTGTTTTGTTTGTGTTACTTGTTTGTCTTGGGTAAGAGGTAGGACTGTTACCTACTTACCTAGACTCCTGCATGTTGAGATATTGTCATGACATTTGTGTCGCCATTTATGACATTTCTTATATCATTTAGTTATCTCTATAGACACGCTATTGTTGTGATGATATCCATACGTCGTGCCCCATATTCCGCCATGGTGGGGTGTGACATGTCACCACACAGAATGCAACATACCAAGCAGATGATCTTGATGCGTATGATTCAGACTGTGATGAACTTCAATCTGCACAGGCAGCTCTTATGGCAACTATCTCTAGCTTAGGGCCAGAAAAAATATCTGAGGTACTTACTAATACCACTGATAATACCACTGATACTAGTATTCAACCACATCAAGTTGGGCAAGAGGGTGCTGATCTGAATGAGTCTTCGGTGGTGAGTCTTTCAAATGAGGAGACAATCAATGATAGTAATATCAATGTGAGTCCCCAGACTTTGAGTGAATCACAACCGGGAGCCATTTCGCAAACGCATATTCCTGCTCAACAAGATTTGGTCATGGTTCCTGCTACATTACTTAGCCAAATGAATACTGCACTCTTAGAAACCCTAGCTAAGAATAAGAATTTGTTTGCTGAGCTTGCTTTGTGCAACGAAAAAGTTCAAACTTTGGAATTAGTTCCTTCGTCCACTATTCTAACAAATCCCGAATATGATGATTTTCGAAATAAACAAATGAGTCATTTGCAAGAAATTGAAACCTTAAGAGCAGATCTTTCTAACTAACTTAAAGAAAAAGAGTTAGTGGTCACTAATTTTCACAAACTTCAAACGGATTTTGAGTTACTCGAGTCTAAAAAGAATGAAATGGAAATTAATGCGGCTAATAACATTAGAAGTTTAGATTATTTGATTTTAAGACAATACGCTGCCTCTCAACTAGTGCACTTATTTGATGCTTCGTTTAGAGAATTTAACTTATCACGACAAAAAGGCCTTCCCCCTAACCCATGGTATGCAAAACAAGCTTTTATCTATAGTCCAAGACTTTATAATGCAACCCAATTAGGATTGGTCTTAGACTCGATTGTTATTTTTGATGATCGCACAAATAAGGATCTAGTTGATGAGAATCGGTCATACAACTTTGCAAAATATCCCGAGTGTGATTATTTTAAAATGAATCAGGAGCTTGCAAAAACGGATTTTAGAATTCGCTTCCATATGGATAAAGATCTCATCACAGCACCAACCTACATGTTAAATGAAGAAAACCCTAGTACACTTCCTACACTTGTCAAAATGGAAGGACCTAAGGAAATTCCAAAGGATCTTCCACCTGTTAGCACTGTATGGTTAAACTTGCAAGAGATTAATCAATACTTTGCTAGTTTTGACAAGGTCATTTTGGAATGTACGACTTCAAATGGCCTAAACGCCGGAGAATGGGCTTTCGAACACATGAACGAGGTGTTTAAGAATGAGATCAATCCGTTTGTCGAAAGTCTAAAAGGAAGTTTTGCATCTCTTTCGGAAAATCTTGAGTTTGAAATTGCAGAAGTTCAAAAAGTGTTTTATGAAATGGACACCGCTTACGAACTACAATTAATTGAAAAGGAAAAGATTTTATCCGAATATGACCGATTCTTGTCCCAAGTAATTTCGTGTGATGTGCTTACTACTGTGAATGTTAATTATTCGAATGAGCTTACATCCGCTATGATTAAATGTGATGCTGTGAATATATGTGATGATGTGTGTGATCTCTCTGTAAATGTTGCTGATACTGTAAATGAGGTAGATAATCATTCTTGTCACGAATCTAACGCTGAATTTTTAAAGCTTCAAGATTCTTACAATTTACTTTCAAAACGCTTTAATCAACTTGAACAACATTGTATATCTTTAGAATTAAAACAACAAACTCAAAATGAGGATTTTTTGATAACAAATGGTTGTGAAAACAGTGTTGAGACGAGTGACAAGATGATTGCAATAGTTAAGGCATTAGAGGAAGAGATTATGAGATTAAAGATAGATGTGTCATCAAATGAATCACTAAAATTGGAACTAGAGGCTGCAGAGTCTAAAAACCAAGACTTAGAAATTAGACTTTCGTCTATTCTAGGGGAGATGGATCGTGCAAGACAGGGAATGTCCAAACTTTATGGTTCACTAGAAGAACGCTTCGCTTTTAATACGGCACAGCAACAATCTTATGTTGAACAATTGAACCAAAAATGTGAGGAAATCTCTGACTTAAATATCCAGCTCATTGACAAAAACATGGTTTTGGCCGAGTTAAAGGAAACACTTCTTCTCACCCGACAAGAAGCTGTTAATAACTTAGCTACCAACTCTATACCGTCCTCTAGTGCTCCAACAACCAAGTCAGTAGTGCTTTATAAGAACCCGCTCCATAAGAAAAACCCGGTTACCTACGATGATTATATGAGGAATGCAATTAAGCATGTAGATCTTGTTAGGGATATTTTAGATGATTTATATGCGTTAGATCCCTCAAGCAGTTACTTTTATTCAGCTCATGAATATATTAAGCGAGTTCAATATTGCCTAGCATATTTGCAATACATAGGTAAACCGGGTTCTGCACTACTCACTAATCGACCCATTGCTGTAACTCCATTCAATAAGACCCCAGGAGCAAAACCGTCATTGGCACCATCAAGTAAGGCACCTTTAAAATATGTTGCTAATGTTCCCACTTTGCCTTCTACAGGATTAAAAGAGTCTACTAAGGCTAAAGGATCGCCACTCAAGAAAGATAAGATCAAGCCCTCCACTAGTAGTACCATCAAGAAGAAAGTAGAAGCTCACACTAGGAATATCAGTTCAGTTTAAATAAAAAGAATCATGTTAAGACTAAAAGCTCTGCGCCTGTGCAGAAGCCTAAACCATTTGTGAATTATAATTTGAAATGTTGGAATTGTAATGAATGCATGTTTTCCCAACGTCATGATTTGTGTCTTATTGATCATGTGAATGAAATGAATGCTATTAGGAATGATCTTGAATGGAAGCCAACTGGGCGAACTCGTACCCAAGTTGGATGGCAATGGCGTCCCACTGGTAGGACCTTTACATTAGATGGAAAAATGTGCCCTTTAATTAGGAATGCATCCATTGAGGTTAGGTCTCAGCGTCCTTTAGCTAGGAACACTAGCACTACAGTATGGAAACCGTGCCCTTTAATTAGGTCATCCCCCACTATAGTGCCTATCAGTGAAGAAATACCTCAGGATTTAAGCCAACTAGAATCTACACCACCAACTAGGAAGAAGGCTAGGAAATCTAAGAAACCTAAAGTTAGAAAATCTTAGATTATTAAATCTGTACCTGCTAATAACAAGGAACATTCAGATTCCGAAACCTATACATTGTCCTCGTCTGGTGATATTTTCAGGTGGTCCAAATCATCCTCTGGTATTTGGACTCTGGTTGTTCAAAGCATATGACCGGAGATCGCTCGATGATCCGAAATTTTGTCAGCAAGTTTCTTGGAACGGTTAAATTCGGTAATGATCATATTGCACAGATAATGGGGTATGGTGAATATCAGATTGGAAACGTTACGATTCAAGGGTATACTATGTAGAAGGTCTTGGTCATAATTTATTTTCAGTAGGACAGTTTTGTGATTCCAACCTAGAGGTTGCTTTTCGACAACATACTTGTTTCATCCGCAACTTGGAAGGAAAAGACTTGTTGAAGGGATCTTGTGGTGCAAATCTTTATACTTTGTCCTTACAAGACATGATGGCCGCCTCTCTAGTATGTCTTCTCTCTAAAGCATCTAAGACCAAGTCATGGTTATGGCATCGCAGATTATCTCATCTCAACTTTGATGCTATTAATCATCTGGCTAAAAACGAATTAGTTCGTGGTCTTCCAAAGCTCAAATTTCACAAGGACCATTTATGTTCCACGTGTTCAAGGGGGAAAAGTACCAAGAAATCATACAAGCCCAAAGCTGAAGACACCAATCAAAAAAAACTTCATCTTTTGCATATGGATCTTTGTGGGCCAATGAGAACTGAAAGTGTGAGCAGTAAGAAATTCATTCTTGTTATTGTGGATGATTTCTCCAGGTTTACATGGGTAAGATTTTTATGTACAAAGGATGAAGCACCGAAGGCTATCATCACTTTTCAAAAATTCATTCAGGTACGTTTAAATACTACTGTCCGCTGTATTCGTACAGATAATGGAACAGAGTTCATCAACCAGACTCTTCGTGCTTACTATGAAGAAGTTGGTATCTCACATGAAACATCCGCTGCACGTACTCCACAACAAAACGGTGTCGTTGAAAGACGGAATCGTACGCTTATGGAAGCTGCTAGGACTATGCTGATTTATGCGAACGCTTCATTGTTCTTGTGGGCAGAAGCTATATCTACTGCATGTTTCACCCAAAACCGCTCTATCATTCAGAAATGCCATGGAAAAACACCTTACGAGCTTCTACATGATCGTAAACCCGATGTTTCATTTTTTCATGTGTTTGGGGCTCTTTGTTATCCAAACATTAATAGTGAGAACTTGGGCAAGCTTCAACCGAAAGCCGATATAGGTATTTTCATTGGTTACTCAACCTCCAAGAAAGCATACCGAATTTACAACCGTCGTCTTGGTAAGATTGTAGAAACTATGGACGCAGATTTTGATGAGCTGACAGCGATGGCTTCTGAGCAACGCAGCTCTGAACCCGCGCTTCACGAGATGGGAACCGGTGCTATTAGTTCCGGATTAGTTCCCAATAATCCTACTTCTACATCATTTTTACCACCTACAAGGCCCGAGTGGGATAAACTGTTTCAACCGTTGTTTGATGAATTCTTTGATCCTCCAAATGATGAAGTTCCAGCACCTGTAGTGATAGCTCCAATCCCTGAAGCTGTTGCTCAAGCTAATGAAGCTTTATCAAATGCATCTTCAATTAACATTGAACCGGATGCACCTCTACCAAGTGATTCTCAAACTACACCTGAATCGTCACCCTTACTTGTGCCTAATGATGTTGAAGAGGATTCTATTGATCACGATTTGGAATATGCTCACCTACAAGAGCTTCCTTTCTTTGGTGTACCGATACCTGAAAACCCTTCAGCCGCGTCTACCTCAGAAGAAGCTCCTTCAATTGTTCATTCCAGACCACCACGGATTGAAAAACATAGCACCAAATGGACAAAAGATCACCCAATTAGGAATGTCATTGGAAGTCTCGATCGACCAGTCTCTACACGCCATCAATTACAAGAAAGTGCACTCTATTGCTATTTTGATGCATTTCTCTCCGAAGTTGAACCTAAAAATTGGCAATAGGCTATGACTCAATCATCTTGGATTGAAGCCATGCAGGAGGAACTAAATGAATTCCAAAGACTTGAAGTATGGGAATTAGTTCCTCTCCCTGACAAGGTTAACATCCTTACTTTGTTGTGGGTTTATAAGGTTAAACTCGATGAGATGGGTGCAGTCTTGAAGAATAAGGCTAGATTGGTTGCTAGAGGATACAAACAAGCCTTGGGTATCGACTTTGAAGAATCTTTTGCTCCTGTTGCAAGATTGGAGGCTATTAGACTATTCCTTGCGTATGCTGCTCATATGAACATGATCGTCTATCAAATGGATGTGAAGATGGCATTTTTGAATGGTGAACTAAGGGAAGAAGTCTATGTTAGTCAGCCGGATGGGTTCGTTAGCACGGAGTTTCCTAATCATGTGTACAAGCTTAAGAAGGCTCTCTATGGGTTGAAACAAGCTCCACGCGCGTGGTATGATCTCCTTTCAACATATCTCATCTTGGAAGGTTTCTCCAAAGGCAAGGTGGACCCCACTCTATTCACTCTCAAGGAGGACAACGACATGATACTGGTACAAATTTATGTTGATGATATAATATTTGTTGCCTCTAACATAGAATTGTCAAAACTCTTTGAGAAGATAATGTCCACACGCTTTCAGATGTCAATGATGGGAAAATTTTCATTTTTCTTAGGATTACAAATTTCTCAGAATCCCAGAGGCATCTTTATTAATCAATCCAAATATGCTCTAGAATCTTTAAAGAAATATAACTTTGATAATTGTGACCCCGTGGACACTCCAATGGTGGAGAAATCCAAGTTAGATGAAGATAGGAATGGGATTATTGTCGATCCAAAACTTTACCGTGGGATGATCGGCACCCTTCTCTATCTGACTGCTAGCAGGCCTGATTTGCAATTTGCCGTATGCATGTGTGCCCGGTATCAGGCTCGGCCTACCGAAAAGCACCTACATGTTGTTAAAAGGATCTTTCGGTATCTCAAAGGAACACTTCATCGTGGTCTATGGTATCCGAAAGATTCCTCCATTGCTTTAATATCATACGCAGATGTCGATCATGCTGGGTTTCAAGACACGAGGCGTAGCACTTCTGGTTCTGTGCAACTCCTTCGAGACAAATTGATTAGTTGGTCTTCAAAAAGGCAGAAAAGCGCTGCAATTTCTAGCACGGAGGCTGAATACATCGCCATGTCCGGTTGTTGTGCTCAAGTCCTTTGGATGAGATCACAACTAACTGACTACGGTTTGGGATTCAACAAAATCCCGATGTATTGTGACAACAAGAGCGCCATTGCCCTTTGCTGCAACTACGTTCAACACTCCCGGGCCAAGCACATAGACATTCGCTACCATTTCATTATAGAGCAGGTGGAGAACGGAGTGATCGAGCTGTATTTTGTCACCACTGAGTATCAGCTGGCAGATATGTTCACCAAAGCCTTAGATCGAGGACGAATCGAGTTTTTGATCGACAAGCTTGGCATGAAATCATTCTCTCCATCGACTCTCAGAGAATTGGCAGAAGAATCAGCTGAATAGTGGTGGTAAACTATTCAGGCGTATCCTTTGTTCGTGATCATGTATATTATCGTATATATATAAACCACAAAAAGAAAAATACAAAAAATAAAACCAAGAAAAACCATAAAAAATATAAAACCTACAAAAACCATAAAAAAATATAAAACCTACAAAAACCATAAAAATTATAAAATCAAGAAAAACCAAAAATATTTTTCGTTTTTTAAATCGGGCATGTCTTTTAGTACGGTAATATTTACGGCTTTAGAAATGTCGATCAAAATTGACACAGCGCCATAAATAGAGTCCGTATAAAAGTCTTACATTTTTAAAACATGCCCATAATGGCTTGTAGTTATTTCAGACTGCAACCCGGTTTTCGCATTAAAGTCACGTATTTCCTTGGAAAACGTTTGCTCACAACGAGAATTAATTTTCTCGGGCATGATTTACAAGCCAAAGCATGCAAAGGGATCAAGTTTACTTTACAACTTGGTCTAACACGAGTTAGTGTACGTCTCAGTGCATTAATTTGTCAAAATAAGAGAAATCTTATTGCCACCACGAATCAATCTTTTCAAGACATTAATTGGAAATGTTTTCATCAATATTTGACTCTTTAAACAATGACTACAGCTCTTTAAATAGAAAACGGGTCATCGTTTAAGTGGGAGAAAATATTAAATCATCTTCGTCATCAAAACGATTTTCAAAAGTGTTTGTGGAAAATTAATTGGCTAAATGGTTAATGAGTGGTCTTGCTTTAGAATACGACTTGTGCTCGCTCAATGAGATAGGACTTGCTTTAGATCTTGGAAATCCGCTAATTAGGATACAGTGTGTAAGTTGTGAGCGGGCTAGAATAGTTATTACATTGAGATAGGATTAACGATTGTTAAGTAACTTAACGAATGTTAGCCTAAAAGAAGTTATCAACTAACAAGGAAAAGAAAAGAAAAGTATAGGGACTTAAAATGATTAAGTGTGAATTTTGTCAAAATTTGACCTAAGTCAAAACCAAATTCCCCCTTGCGTTTAGTCTTTCTTCTTCATCTCTTTCTGGCAGCCATTAACACACACAAAAACACACTCAAGTTTTCAAAACTCTCGATTTAATCACTCAATCCGTTTCATTCGATCAAAAAAAGGTACAAACATCGATTCTTTGATTTCTAATTCGCCTAATTCATTCTTTAATTTAGTTAAATGATTCGATTAATCAGATTAAATCCAATTAGGGTTTGTGTCTAATTAAGGGTTAATTGATTAGGGGTTTTTGTTGGGTTTTGGATCGGATTAGGATTAGAACACTATGGTTGCCTTAGAATGCCTTAAAACTCACTATAGCGCTTAGAATAATCATTAATAGGGTGTGTTTGTGAACTTCCGAATGAACATGGCTTGTGAACTTCCGAACGAAGTTCCGAACAAACTTTCGAATGAAGTTCCGAACGAACTTCCGAATGAAGGAGTTCTGAACGAACTTCCGAATGAAGGAGTTCCGGATGAACTTCCGAATGAAGGAGTTCCGGATGAACTTCCGAATGAAGGAGTTCCGAACGAACTTCCGAATGAAGGAGTTCCGAACGAACTTCCGAATGAAGGAGTTCCGAACGAACTTCCAAATGAAGGAGTTCCGGATGAACTTCCGAATGAAGGAGTTCCGAACGAACCTCCGAATGAAGGAGTTCCGAACGAACTTCCGAATGAAGGAGTTCCGAACGAACTTCCGAATGAAGGAGTTCCGAAAGAACTTCCGAATGAAGGAGTTCCGAACGAACTTCCGAATGAAGGAGTTCCGAACGAACTTCCGAATGAAGGAGTTCCGGATGAACTTCCGAATGAAGGAGTTCCGGACGAACTTCCGAATGAAGAGTTCCGAACGAACTTCCGAATAAAGAGTTCCGAATGAAGGAGTTCCAGATGAAGAGTTCCGAATGAAGGAGTTCCGAATGAAAAGTTCTGGATGAAGAGTTCCGAATGAAGAGTTCCGGATGAAGAGTTCTGAATGAAGGGTTGTTGGATTGATAGTTGTTTGCTTGTTATAATTACTTGTTGAAATGTGTTATGCTTAGAAGTCATAATGATATATATATCTATATATTTTTTTGTGCATCAACCTTTTATGTCTTATCTTAAGCAGACACGATGACTAATCCAACAGTACAAGAACTACAAGATGCTAGAGCAGCCGCAATTGCCGATGCAAGAGCCCTCAAGTTTATACCAAACAATTACCGGCTGAAGCAAGTTTCAAAATCTACTCACCATGGATTCAAAGTCGCCATAGAAATCCTTGATCAATCTCACTTCAAGAATGCGTTAAGGAGTACTGCTTCGGTGCCATATGACTGCATGTATGAATTCTGGGCTACCAAGGAAAGTACTTCAAACAAGATCACCTTCTCTCTCGACAACAAGCAGCAGACACTTACCGTTTCAGACTTCTGCAAGACATTTGGAATACGGGATACACCCAAAGGTATGTCATTTTCTAGGGATCCTACCAAAGACGAACTCATGGAGATGTTCGATGCTCTTGGATGTCCTGACATACGAGTTGTGTCTGAGTTTACCACCGCTAAAGTGGGTCAACCTTGGAGAGCAATCTTGGGTATTCTCAGTAGATGTCTTACACCTAAAACAAGTGGGCATGATGCTTTGTGTGGTCCAATTATGAACATCTTCTATGGAATGTACAAAGGCTCAAATGCAGATTATGCATTATTGATGTGGGAAGAATTTAACTTTCAACTCTTCCAAAACAAGAAGCTGAAGACTAATTTCTTTCCTTACCCTCGGTTTATCAAGTTTATTATTAATTATTTTATGAAGAATTATGTCTCTATTGATAAGCGTGCAGCAAGTCGTCATCACACTGAAGAGGCTGATCACACTGTGGATCTAAGGCATGAAGGACCATCTAGTGCTGTTATTCCTGGTCCTATTCCCGATTATCTTCTGACGGATAAAATTAAAGCTTCTGCTGATTACAAACTACTGCTACTAGAAATCAAGAAGCTAAAAGCAAGCCTTCAGACAGGAGAAGACTCGTCTACTACGGTCAAGAGTAAAGGTAAACGCAAGCAACCAGCTGATTTATCTGAACCTGAAACCAAGAAGAAGAAGACTGAGGCTAAGAAGGGAAAGAGCACGGTTGATGAGTTCGTTCTTCACGACGAAGAAGATGTTGATGTCGATCCTACTCTTGACAAGACTGAGAGAAAATTAATGAAGATAGCTATTGAAAAGAGTAGGAGAGACACGGGCGGTAGTGGTTCGGGTGCACAGATGAATATTGAAGAAGAGTACCAGGAGCTAGATGATATTGATGAGTTTGGATTACCTGAACGGTATTCTACTTCGAAGGAGACATCCATTGCTGTTTCAGCAAGTGTTGAAAAGGAGTCCGGTGCCCCTACAATCATGGTACCTACCCAGCCTTTAGTAACTCAACCTCCACCAATTCAGCCCTTACCAACCCGACCGGTACCAACACCATTCCTTCCACCTCCAATAACTCCCATCCTCAGTACTGTAGTCACAACCGAGCCTCTTCAACCAACCCAGAGTAGCTCTGCATCATCTTCAATGGCTGCATTTGTAATGGCAGAACTCTTGGATAAACATACGGATAATCAAAGAAAAGAGATGGATAATCTTCGCCAAGAGCTACTTAGACGAGTTCAAAGTGAAGAAGCATCTAAGAAAGCCCAAGAAGAGATGATAGCTAAGTTCGCTGCAGAGATGGAGTTGACACGTAAAGCTCATGCAGAAGAACTAGCTCAGGTCAAACAGGCTGAAGCTGATAAGTATGAAGCACGAATCACGAGACTTAGAGCTATGAAGGATAAATACAAGGAGTAGAAAGATACACTTGAAGCTTCTATTGAAGAGAGAGTGAAAGAATCTGTTGAGTCTTTTATGCCAAAACTGCGTGATGAGATGAAGAAACTCGCGGCTGATAATTTGATGATTAAGTCATCCAATCCTTCCGAATCCGCCTACAAAATTGCATATGACTTGACGGATTTTGAATTAAAGAAGATCCTCAAAGCTCGCATGAGGGAAGTTGGATCTTTTGATAAGTCTAAAGTTCAACGGACACTCTACAAATCACTGAATGAAGCTATCATGGAGGATGATCGGTTGTTTAAAATGTTTGGAAGTGTGGTACCTTATCACATTCTACCTGAAGAGGAAAAGGAAGATAGTGAACAAGAAGAGGGTGACGGGGAAGAAGAAGAAGAAGAAGAAGAAGAAGAAGAAGAAGAAGCAGAAGGAGATGATGATAATGGTGACGATGATGGTGATGATGATGAGGATGATGATGATGATGATGGTGGTGATGGTGGTGATCGAAATGAGGAAAGTGCTAAGGGAAGCAACGAGGATGACGATGAGGATGATGATGGTAAACAGCCTGAAAAGGGGGATAAGGTTGCCAGCACAAAGAAACCATCTAAGACTGGTACCAAGTCTCAGAAAGATGCTGCGCAAAAGGAAAAATCCACCTCAACGGAGTCAAGACGATCCAAGTGGCGCCATGATGTGAATGCTACTACGGCATTGACGAGATGGCATTTATACATGATCTCATCGTTCTTTTCGGGCTTTAAATGCATAAAAATGTCATAAAATACCATATATATGATTGTATTTGTTTACTTGTGTATTTTAGGTATGGATATCGTGAAAAAGACAAAAGATCACAAGTTACAAGGAAAAACGGACACGAGAAACAAAGCCGTACAAAGAACCGGGCCCTAATCATGGAAAATTCAACAAGTACCCTTGAAGACTTGAAGACAAACAAGATTGATCCTCATTTATTGAAGAAATGACACTTAAAACCCTTGTATATTCATAATTACAAGTTTGGTCCCTTAAGTTTGTCAAAATTACACAAAAGGTCCATTAACTTTGAAGAAATGGCAAGATTGGTCCCTCAACAATTCCAAATTGTCAATGATGGTCCCTCATCAAGCCAAAGATACATTGAAGACCTTTGAAGATCAATAATGTCCAAGATCAGTCCTTGAAATATCTCAAAATGGCAAAAACAACCCTTGAAACACTTTTTAGAAAGTTTTGTGCCAAAATTGCCAAGTCTTGGAAGTTGTTACAAAGGAAATTGGACGCTGACAGACTTTTATATACAAGTGACAAAAGAAATGAAGAGGAAGGGCTAAAGTTGTGTATTTGAAACTTTTGAAACGAAAATGCGCCAAACAACATTCCACTCCACCAAAAACGGATCAATGGGTCCACTATTCATGTTCTTCCACCCAGAATTTACTTTTACCAAACAAAGGGTAAATCTAAATTAACCCTACCCACACTTGATTCGCATGTGTAGAAACTAATCCCACATACAAAACCCTCACTCCCACTACTCCCTGGACCCCACACTCAACCTCCTTAACCAATGAAAACACAACTTGGCCTTCAAGTAAAATGACGTGGCCAAATCAACAGCCAAGGATCATTGCTTCATATCAAAGCTGAAATGAACGTCCAAGATGAATTTAAACAGCTCATTCCATCAAAACGTCTAGAAGGACTTAGGGCATTTAGGGAATTTCACTTCTAGGGTTTGTGAATAGTGTTTAGCCAGGCATTTGCCTATAAAAGGAGACCTCAACATGTGAGAGTCCCTTTGTTCCAGTTTTAGGCTATCAATCTTTGTAATTCCTTTTTAAGTTTAATAAAATTTGAATTTCTGAAAATATTGAATTCTCTTTTTGATTTGATTAAAAGTTGGTGTTTGAGTAGCCTAATTCTGAGTTCCATTTGATTGTTTAGACCTTCCTTAACCTTGTGGTTAAGGTACGTCTAGGTTTGAAAGGTTTTCAAGGTTAAAAAGCCTTGAAGTCCGTGTTTCTGAATTTAGCTATTATTTGTGTGTTAACCCTTAGCCTTAAGCCTTGAGTTCTTTCAAGCTTGTTGACACCAAGCCTGAGAAGGATTCTAAGCCTTTGGTTGAGTTTGTTTGTTGCTTGTGTTGAAGACATATCATAATCAAAGCCTTGTTCTGCTTTGAACATCAGTAGGCTTTGATCATCTTTGTTGAAGTACCTTGGTCTTGTTCTAGTTGTTGAACAAGGTCCAAGGAGCATTCCTGGCCTTCCTAGGATGTTGTGGAAGGCAGGTATAATCTCTTGGTTAAGATTCCCCTAAAAATTTCATGTTTATGGTTGTTTTGAATTTGGTGCTTTGATTTTGAGTATTGGTGTTTGTGCTGGTGATTTTTGTGTTTGATTATGTTAGTTGCTATTGTTTAAGTGTTTTTGATCATTAAAATCAGTAGGTTATTAGTTAAAATCACAAGTTTCTTTGTTAAGTGGTGGATTAAGGAGTGTTTGGGATTACTGCATAAGTTAGGATTGTGGTTTGCTAAGTGGGTGTTTGTTGTGTGCAAGTGTTGGTATCTGTTATTTTGGTGCATATGTTCATCTGTTTGCAGGTTTGAGGGTTTTGAACACATAGATTCTTGATTTGGCTATAAAATCTTAAAAACTTGGTAAAATTGGCTAGGATTTTGAGGACACCTAGATCTAAGCATAGGCTAGGGCTAACAAGTGCTAAATCATAGTTAATCACACCAGGGAAGAAGGATTTGAGGCTTGAAATTGGATCAAGTGTCAAGTATATCAGCAAACTTGTTTCTGCATATGTTCATTGTTCATCAGTAACTTCTAGTGCTTTGATCTTGTTATTTACTTTGATTCAGTGTTTGATTCTTGTTGCTTTGTGTTTGTTCTTAGTTTATATAGCTTGTGTATGCATCCTGTTAAGTTTGGTTGGCTTATTGTGGCTAAATCTGCTTATTAAGTGCTTAACTGCTTATTTCCATATCTGGTGCATATCTGGTGATTGTTTGGCTTATTGTGGCTTATTGTGTGAACCAATTTGTGATTTTATTGTTGCTATTGACTCCTTGTGATTCACTGATCACAAGGGTGCCTTTGTTTCCAATTAAATCAAACCATAACTCTCAAATAAGCTTGGTCAAATAGTCAAAGCAGTGGGAACTCCTTTCCCCTGCTAGTTGCCACTGATAGTGTTAAACTGGTGTCAGCTTATCAATAAGCTATAATAGCTTATTACAACCTGCAACAACTTTGTTTTTGTAATAGGTGCTCATATTTTCACCCATTTGTTCATACTGGAGCATTTGGGTGGTTGACTTTAAGGTTTGACTAGAAAACCAACTCCTTTGACTTTTTCATAAGTTCATTTGTGCTTATTCTGGCTTATTGGTTGTGCTTATTGGATTTTTGTTGATTGATTTTGCTTATTGAGTCCATTTGAAAGCTTTTGCAAGTTTAATCAAGTTCTGAGGTGCATTATTTCTCAAACCCGACTATTTTGTCGTTTTGTGAAATAATACATTGCTTATTTCTGGCTTTTTGAGTGAGCTTTTTCAAAAATTCTTTTTACAGATCTCATAAGCATCCTAAAAGAAGGTTGTGTGTCAAATTAGAGCTTATGACATTAGCTTATGGCTTAATGGGCTGAAAAGCCCAATAAGAATAAGCTTTGTGTTCAATAAGCTGTGATAAACTCATTTTCAGCTTTTGGGCCTTTAGAGTTTTGTTCTTAGAATTGAATTTTAAGTCAGATAGGGCTTTTTCAAGTCAATTGGGCCAAGTTTGACTTTTTGGGCCCAAAAGCCCATTTGTGTTGACTGATTTTAGATTTGGCCCATTTGAGGGCCCATTAGGGGTATTTTGGTAATTTCACTTTGATTTTCTGATTATTTAGGTTAGAATAAACTAGTTTGCAAGTTTTTAGAATTTTTTATAATTTTTGGATTTTTAATATTATTTTATTATTATTTTATTATTATTTTTAAAATTTCACATTTTCCAACTTTTTACATTTTTCTTAGGTTAATCACATTAAAATAGGAATTCAGCAACTTTTAGAATAACTTTATCTCTTTTAGATTAATTTCTATAATTATTTTAAGTTTTAATAGTTTTTAAATCATTTTAAATAGTTTTTATTAGTTTTAAAATTTCTAAAAATAGTTTTTAATCTTTTTATGTCATTTTAGAGGTTTTCCAATTGAAAAATCTTTATTTGGGCTTTTTGATAATTTATTTGATTTTTAGGGCTTTAATTAGCATTTAAAAATTGAATATTTAATTATTTAAAAGGTTTGAAAATGTTTTGATCATTTGTAAACTCTTAGTTTATTATTTTTGATTTTTGGTGAATTTTTGGTAATTTTTAGAACTTATTTTTATTTTTGTGGTTTTTAAGGTTCTACGTCTTAACTTTCTAGTAGTGATTTTTTTTTTTGTTAATTTTTTTTTTTTACGTCTTCGTCATTTTCTTTTCTCATCCCCTTCTAAACCAAATATTAATCACAAATCTTTAACATCTTAGTCACACACATATACCTCCTTGGGAAACGAACTTTCATACCATTAAGGGTCATTAGTGTTGATTTTCCTAAGTCATCACTCAATACTTACCGCTTTTACGCCTTTTTTCTAAGAGGTGTAATTTACCACAATCAGGCATCTTCGATTCCCGGTACATCTGTTGCTGTTTCTATACCTGTTACCACTAATCCTGTTAGTTCTTTTGTTGCTCCTGTGATTGCAGAATCAGTAACTGAACCTGAAGCTGCACACCACTCGCCTGTTCATGACACCGCCGAGATGCCTGAATCAGAACCAGCAGATGTTCATGTTTCTACTCCTCTACAACAAGAACCACAATCTACTGTTCCCGAGTCAAGCACACAGGACTGGGCGGACACATTGGAGATTGATGAAACTACACCGCCACAAGCTTGGATCACGGCAGCTGCTAAATATGATCCAATCACAGACGCTGACAGAGATGTTCTATATCTCCGTATCCGTAGTCCGATTGACTTGTGTGCATTTCTGGCTCATGAGTATAAGTCTTCGGTCACTCCGTCTTTGGTGAAGAGAGCGCTAAAGGATAAGAGAATTCGCGCCAAAACCAGGTTAAGCCGCATGGAGTACGAGTATTATGCTGACGAGGTCCTGAAAGCTCTTAACACCGTTCAAAGGCCAGGCCTCCATGAATCAGAAAGAGCTCCACCTCCACTTGATCCTTCTCAAGATAATCAAATTGCTCTCGACTTCTTCATCACCTATGATCTTGATTATCTCCTCAAGGGTTCATCAAAGTACGCAACCTCCCTGACCTTGCTGAAAGCTGCTAACTGGGAGACAATACCCTGGATCGAGGAAAAGGTAAACCGACTCTGGGTCCCAAAGGTAACTCGTAATTATGATATGTATGTTGTTATAGGTGCATCACATTGGGACGAACGAGTCCGAAGGGCGTACAGAGGTTGCTGCTTAGCCAATTCAGGAAGCAACGTTAGATCCGATATTCGCATCTCCAGCATTTTGGGACTGAAAACTGAAGCCAAGAACGGCTATCATCATGTGACGGAGATTCGTCTAAAAAGGGAGGATGACAGAGAATACATCATACAGCAGGGAGATTTTTCTATCATTCGCCTTGAAGATATCGAAGACATGTTGCTTATGATGACCCGTGATCAACTCACCCATCTTACTCGTGAAGAAATCATTGCCTTAAATACAGCACTTCGTATGTTCACACGAAGCGTTGTTATCAAGAAACGAGTTGAAGATCTTCAATTGGGAGTTGAAAGCTACCAAAGGAAGCTTAACCTAACCCGTCCAATGAATCAAGTTCTACCTCAACATGTCACAAGATGTCCCTATACCGGCATTACTGTTCCGAGTTACGGGATTTTCTACTTGAACAATCGAGGGATAATGAAGTTTATGAGGGTAGGTGAGCTTTATAAGTACAGTGATGGGACTCTCATATACGTCAGAGGAAAATTGGAGCATCTTAATTCGGGTGGGTCTTTACCAGAGATGACCGAGGACTGGCATCAGGGTTATCAGCAAATGGCGAAATATGTGATCAAGAAGATTGATCAAAAGCTCCGTGAATGTAGATTGATGAGGAGCTTAGAAAGATTCGTTGGTGGTAGACCATATGGAGTGCACCACAAGTTACTGCAACGATCCATCTAATGGTTCGTACATTTCAGGTCTACTCTATATTGGTTTTTAATTGTGAATATGTAAATTTGTGAATATTGTGCTTTTACGGCTTGATGTAGTGTTAAGGTATGATAACTTTTCAAGAATTTCTCACGAGATTCTAAATCTTTCAAAATATATCATACTAAAGCACTACAACTATCCCTTATTAATTTAAGGGGGAGCATTAACATGTTCTATGGCCAAACATCGATTTCATTTTTACCCAAAGACCGGTTAATCCATTCAATATCCCAAATATTAATGGTTAACATTTTGGATAAGGGGAGAAAAATGGGATTAAGGAGACTTAAATGATACTTGGCTAAAAGATGAAAAAGACTTAACGATAATCCAACTTAATATGTGTACATCACGTGTTAAGGGGGAGCGTTTTTTATGAACAAAACACCTAAGGTACAAAACTTTTGATTTCAATATCACAAGTACCTTAGGTGATTTTCAAGGATTTTTCATGGTGGCTATACTTTCCCAAAACACGCTTAATTCACGACGAATGTGGTGACAAAAGGGTGGTAGGAATAGGTTTAGTCCAATGATTCATCAGAGCCGATGGAATCTTCCCAAGGACAATTCCCTAGATAGAATTAGAAATCATAGGAAAGTTGGAGAAAGATTGTGAACGTAGCTGAATGCCGACCAAGTACTTAAGCTAGCACTGGAACAATCACAACAAGGTGCTAGTTATGACGTATTGGTAAGCATTGAAGGGGTTGAAGGATGAAAAAGAATTGTAAAGATAAAGGGTGTAAAGAAAGAAGCCCTCCTTACAACTTTAGGCAGAAACCGGGTCAATACATATGCTATTGAGATCATTGATTAATGATTCTCGATATTGAAGAAAGACATCATGGACCCAGTGATGCAATGCACAACCCTTCCCAGCTAACTCAAATATCTCTCAAAAGGTATTTGTTTTAATCACACGGAGATCAACACGTTATCTATTGGTTTATTCACTCCGAATAGACTGATATTGAAAAGGTGGCACTCCTCTCCAGCCATCGCTCACTAAATCAAAACGCACTATCGAGTCTAGAGCCACGAGATCATCAAAAGTCTCATTAGGACACTTTCCATTTATTCCTTGCTTTCTCACACACTGTGAAAAGTAAGAGATTTTTATGAGTCCTACGCAGTATTCTTGTAATATTGCTAGAACATCCGAGTAATACGCAAGTATTACAATGAAGATGGAAATCCTTCTTGAGCCAACATCAAACAAGCTCATGGTAGGTTACACGTGCGGTTCTTTAAGAACCAATCTTGTGAAAAACTGGAAAGAAACAGTAGTTTAATTCTTGATTGAACTTAAACTCGTTCCAGGCCTCTACGCATTATCATATGATCTTGCCAGAACACTCAGAGTGATTCTTTATTGATCACAGTGACGAGTGGAAATCCTTCTAGTGTTAACATCAAACAGCACTTGGTAGGTGACGTGCAAGATTCTTTATGAATTAAGCTCGTGATAACTGGAAAGCAACGATGGTGAAAATCTTAACTGAAATTCACTTGTTCTAGGTTTTATGAATTGACGGCTTTAATCACAAGGATAATTTATCCAAGTGATTCACTCTTTATGTTCGCAGTCAAGCTTAGTGATCGTCGAATAAAGAGAACGGGTTTGCCCGCGAAATCCTGTCAGGAAGTTACTTAATTGAAACTATCCGTCACAGGTACGATATCTAATATCGTCCAACGGTCTTCACCGACCGGAGGTAAAACGCTACCGATTTAGAATGAAATGTTCTAAGCCATTTCATTCGTGTCTTATCATGTTGCTGCGAAGACGGTGGCGTTGCGGTGTACCAGCTGAAGTCGTTCCCACATGCTTATGTTTTTCTGCATCAAAGTTCAGCAAAATTCAAGAAAGTGCAAAATGAAGTCTTCCGCTGTACCAAACTCTGAAGCTTTCGAGAATTCAACAAAAAGACATAAGTGTGTGGAACATGGAGTCACGAGGAGGCAATATTCACAAGAAGGCAAAGATCGCACGTGATTGGTCAAAAGAACAATGCTCTCAAGCCAAAGCCTAAAAGATCAAATCAACATATTCACAACAAAAAGAAAGAAGAAAAGACTACGAGCTGAAGAACGAAGACTTAGTATAGTATGCTAGGTTTAGAACTTTGTAACGTGGAGTGACCTCCCTTAGGGGGAGATTGTTAGAAATACGTTTTAACGTATATTAGAAGTATCGGTCACTCCACAATATTATTAATGTTGTAATACCTCGTAGTTAATGAGTACTTATTTAGTTAAGTAAGAAACCGACCCATGGGCTTGTCATGGGTCGGCCCAAGCCCAATAGTGGCCATGGATATAAATACCCCTTTCCACCATGGAAAGGGGTTGGTTGTTGATTTTCCATTTTATCATTTTAATGAAAAACACATAGTTCTCTCTCAGTTTCTCTCACTAGTTTCTCTCTCTAGAAATCTTCAACCCACTTCATAGATTAACAAGATTATCAATATTCTACAAATAAGATTTATAAATATAAAAACTATAAACATGATTTTTACGACTTTTTCGGCTATTACCGTAAAATTAACGTTTTTCGCCAATTAAAACTTAGACGATCAAACCCGTCTAATGTAAAGTTTTTAAAAGTCATATACTGATATATAAGTACCTAATACAAGTAAAAACCGATAAAACCCGAACTATAGGACATACGGACATTAACGAGCTAAGTTAGCATATTGGACTAATAACTTAACTAAATAAGTTAAACACTTATAAAAAATACTTATTGGGCTTAACCCATTTGGTCCCAACATGTAAAGTATAAATACTGATAATACAAGTATAAAATGGATTAATACAAGTTAAAGAACTTATAATAGGCTTATTGGGCCTAACACATGTAAATAAGTAAAACTAGTAAACTAGTATAAAAGTTACCAATACATAACACTAAAATGAGTAAATAAGAATGTATAAACCCACTTGATCATCATATATAGGAAATCATAATATGTATACATAATTGTTATTTTTATAAAGTCATTGGACAAAAGTCTAAGACGAGTATTATTTGTCTAGGTTTCCGTGATTGAAGCACGTACCGTACATCCGAATTGCTGATAAACCGCTTTCCCACATCAACGTGAGTTCATAGCCTCGCACTCTTTTAAATGTTTTATGAAATGTTTTATAAACCCACGAGGGCGATAACATGTTAGTTTTTATAAAATAGGACACTAGTTGTCCTGATTGTTTGTTTATTGATTTGGACCCGAATGATTGTATGACCCGATGAATGATTAAATGACCCGATAGATGAAATGAAATGGATTATTAAAGTTAGGTTATGTCACTAAAAGTCCCATTAGCACGAATTGTGAACTACCGGGATTTGGTAGACGCTTATGCATATAATAGTACTATTTGGGGACGATCACCCCAGTTCGCGCCTTGACAGTTGATCCCCGTCGTGCCACATTGATTGGTAAGCGAATTTATGTATGAGAAGATTTACACAAGCGTGATTATTGTGACGACACGCTAACTTAGATGGGCAAATTGAGTTTCGGGCTAGCTACCCGTTGTTTGTTGTAGTAAGGTAACAATGTCATGCGGGTTATAATAATCCAATTAACGAAATACTGCTTTATGCATTGAACTACGATATATTGCCTGACTAGCAATACGGGGTCTTATTATTGATTTTATGTTCGTGTTTTGGTTTTATATAACCATATTCATATAACGGTTTTATTTAATCTATACAATGTTTTAAAACGTATTGTATGATATTTTTACGACATTGGTTCGTATAATGGTTTTGAAGGCAAATGCCTATATTATGATTTTTTATAAGGATTTGTATAAAATGACTTTGCCTATTTTATGGCCTATTACAAAGATTTGTACAAAATGATTTTCGGTAATAATTTTATACCGATGTTATATTGATGGATTTCATTAAACTCTATGAATGCACTCGGCGTTATCGCTGACCTTTTCTTTTAACATGTTTTATCTCAGGTACTTGAAGGTAATTCTCGGGAAGACAACAAGAATTCATGGCCCGCACCTAAACGATAATTTCCATTCAAATTCTTTGTAAAATTGTATGAAATATAATGACTTGGGACCTATGTAAATTTGATATTTATGAATGGAAATGCTTTATTATAAAAGACGCGATTTTTATGCGTTGTCTATGATGTGAGTAATGTGCTATCCCGTAACACCAACGAGTCTTCCGCTGTATTGAGTTGTATAAATTTGGGGGTGTTACAAGTTATCAGTGGCAACATGTCATGGGTATGAAGCTCTTGTAATTTTACTTGCTACCATCAAAGGGTCACCGAAGACTTTTCTTGATGACGAAACTCTTGGGGGCTAGTATGATGAACTAAATGAGGCATATGATGCATCGCCTTGAGCACTGAAGTAGAAATTATTGGAACGCCTTTGTATGACGAATGATGAAGTAGAAGTTATTGGGACGCCTTTGTATGACTGATGAAGTAGAAGTTATTGGGACGCCATTGTATAATGAATGCTGAAGTAGAAATTATTCGAACGCATTTGTATGATGAAGGTTGAAGTAGAAGTTAGTGGGACACTTTTGCATGTTGAACCTTGGAGCAGAAGATAATGGTACACCCGATATGTTGTGAATTTTCGCCAATGGATCGAATTTCTTAATGTTTGGAGTTGATAAATTCGTTACCACTTCGAGGAGTATGTTGTAGCCGACACCGCAAGTGGATAGACTTTGGAGATCGAGTTGTATTACCAAGGGTTTGTTCAAGGTTTTATCAATGATCAACGGTGGAGTTCTAAATATTTGATGTTTATGTTCGACCTTTGCTTTTAGATACTTATATGGTATTTGATCTAGTTGTGTGATCGTAAGTTGTGAGAACTTGAGGTGGCATTGTCCAATGATGTCCTATCACGGAGAACGTGTACCATGTAATATCTTTTTGACTTTCAACGACGATGCTTATTGAGACCTTGAATGCGCGTGGGCGAAAGTGAGATGGTGTCTTTATATTATATTTTGGGTATGGATCCGCGTGTGAGAGCACCCTCTGATGACGAAATATTTTCTTGTTATTTCTTTTGATATGCGTCCGTGGCTATCCGGCCAGTGGATGTCCTTTTACTTGCAATTTTCCAATTGATTGGACTTACCCGAAGGTCTTGTCAAGTGATCTTATTTATCATGGCTTGGCTATTTAGCAAGCATGAGTTAACTCGATTGAATTTATTTATTTGGCATGGTTTGGCTTTTGGCAAACATGTCGTGACTTGATTTTACGTCCCTGGTGTTGTCTTTTGTGTTTGAATTAGATCGTAATGCGTCCGATAGCGTAATGTATACGCCGAATGATTCCCGTATCGACGAACTCGTGTTTGACGAAGTAGGTTGGCATGTTCGAGATTACGCAATAAGATTATTTTGTACGACTAGTACTAATTCACCCGTCTTAATTTTTCTGGAATGTTTTCGATGGAGTTTTATGCGACCCATGCGACTTTGTTTCATGAGTAATTGTTTTTGTGAGGATCGTAGACGATGGTCTAGATCGCCAGACTGTTAGAATCAAGTAGAGGAAGGACAAATGATTGGAACAAAGACGATTTGGGAGACTACAAAAAAGATTGCATGGATTGAGAATTGCTTGTAAACCGCGAGGAACCGTCAGATGAGTTGTGCTAATAACCGTAGGAAGCCGTTGTAAATTCAAAGTTGGAGACATAGTAATGATTGAGGTATCACCTTGGAAAGGTGAAATCCGTAGAGAAAAGATAAGTCCGAGGTACGTTGGACCGTTTGAAATCACCCAGCGAATGGGACCGGTTGTTTATAATTTGGAGTCGTCAGATGAACTCCATGCGATTCGTGTAATTTTAGTGTGTCGAGCTTGAATAAGTGTTTGGCGAATAAGGGTATATTCTTCCCTTTTTGGTGAGATACAACTTGGAGACAAGTTACCAGTAAAGATCGTGGATCGAGAGGTTAAGCGTTTGAAGCAGAGTAAGATTCCCATTACTAAGGTACGATGAAATTCGAGACGTTAAATGTTTGAAAACGAGTAAGTTTTCCTTTACGAACGTGCGATGTAATTCGAGACGTGCATCGAGATTCTCGTGGGGACGTGCGGACTTCGTTTTGAAGAAGTTCCCTCATTCTTCTCGTGGTACGCAATACGCATATGAGGCGAGGCGAGCGCCGGGACGTCGCTCCTTAAAAGGTGGTGGTAATGTAATACCCCGAACTTAACGTCATTATTTTACCTTAACTATGTAATTGATTTTGAAAGTTTAAGTGATGGTAAATATTTTATTGTTTGACGATTTACGTTGAAACTGGTAATGTGTGAATATAATTAAACGTTGTGACGATTGAAGAGTACTAATAGTGATCGTGATGCCAATGGATGCCCAAATATTATATTTTAGTATTGATTATTTTGATATTTGATATTTATGAAATTTTTATTTCATAACGTGTTAAGTCGAGTCGAAACTTTTTTATTTCGTTTTGTGTGCGTTTAATTATTAAAAATATCGATTTAACAAACGAGATTTATATTTTTATGAACCCGGGACGAAACCCGACTCTCGTAAATATTTTTAAATTTGACTGGAAGTCATTTCCCACTTTTTAACTAATATTTACACTTTGGTCCACAACTGTGTACAAATTGCAAAATCTACCCCCACCCACCATATAAAAGAAATTTTCTTCCTCATTTTACACACACATGCAACATCACCCACCAAATCTCTCTCTCTTTCTCTTGCTCCTCTCTTGTCGTAACACCAAGCACAACAAACACCCCTTGATCATCCAAATTTAGGATGATCCATGATAAACAAATTAAAGTCCCATGTTGGAAATTAAAAGGAGAACATTTTGGTGTAAAAATCTTCCATATGCAAGAACATTGATTTTCAAAATCATTTTTGGTGATGAACATGAGATTTGATCCATTTGGATTGTTGTAAGATTCCTTGTTTATGTTATTATTATTATAACAATTTTTATTTTTGAGTGCATGCATTTGTTGTTTATTTTGATTTAATGCATGTGATCATGCAAGTGAATCTAAAGATTAGAAGTTGTTGTAGATGATTTATATAGGTTATTTGAGGTGTTGGTGAAGTTGGACATGGGTCAAAATGGGTGTTGATGTGATTTTTAAAGAGGTGTTTTACAATAGTGGGTTAAAGGCAGATTTTCATGGGTTAAAGTGTGAGAAAGTGTTGGTATTATTGGATATTGTTGTAGTAGTCGTTGAGACGCTCGTTTTGATATAAGATAGAGCTTGTAACTCATAACGAGGAGGAAGTTATGCTAGTTTGATTATTCGTATACCGGGAGACGAGTATTGACACAATACGAAATTGTTGTCGATATTTGGATCGAATCTCGGGGACTATAAGTTGAGTTTTAAAACTGATCAATGGCTGTTGTTGGGTTCTAAACTTAGAATTTGGAGTCTATTTTCAAAGTCAAGTGGCGATTTTGTAAATGGAAATGTTTAACGAGGTCAAAATGGTTTTACGATGCAAGTGTGCAAAACTGTCCGGCTTTTAAAGTCTAAAGATGTGTCGAGCAGGTGGTTCTAAAATGTGAATCATTGAATGAAATTTTAACTTAGTCTTCTACAGATATTAAGTGAGTTTGTCACCAAGTTTCGTCGAAAACGGAATTGTTTAGGTAGGGTAAAACAGCGTGTACTTTGGTAAGTATCGGCTGAGTACTATTTGGGAGGTACTATTAGCGTCATAGTTTGAGGCGAGAGGCTAAACTATTAGCTTCTCAAAGTTCTAAAAGGATATAAGTATTGTGTGTGAGTATATATTCTGAGATTGGAGACCCATGTAGGGTACTTGAACCGTGTTGATTTGGCATCTTGAGATGGATCAACATCGAAGGTACTAGTTTTGGAAAGCTAGTATGTGTTGTGGGGTTTAGAAAGGAATTACTTGCATTGGTTGGTCATGTCTATGTAAATACTATTTTGAATCGATGATTTTATTATATTAAGTATGTTTGAGATACTTAAGTATGTTGCTAAGCACGCACCTTATTTGTTAGGTGGCGGCTTTTGATGTGTATATTTGGGAGGCATCTTCACTTTGGTGATCACTACTACTACTAGCTTCGTGTATTATCTAAGGTGAGTTTATAGACTCGCTTTTTACTATTGTAAATGATTTTAACCCGCGAGGGGAATACATGCTATTTGAAATGAAATGGAACACAAGTCATGATTGATTGTTTGGACCCGAATGTTTTTGAATGATTGTCGTGATTGTATAAGAACCTAAATTGCAAAAGTCCCTAAATTCAAGAGCCGTTAACTATGTTCTGACTTGATGTTGTGAGTTGGGAATAGCCACTTATTCTAATGATAGTAATATTGGGCTGACGACCCTATCTGAGACCAGGGCTTTACGCTGAGTAGCCTCTGGAAAGGATAATTTTACGAGAATAAGAATGTGGTATACTTGCAATTGATACCCTAGTAGGGGCATTGGAATTCATATAGTCATGCTGGCTTTAGGTGTGGGTGAATAAGTTAAGGGGTCGGTGACATGAGCTTGATACAATCACATAGCGTTTGCTATTTATACGAGATGCCTTAATTGTTGACTGACAATCATGATTGGTTTTTCTAGTTATGTTCAACTGATGATTTGTAAAACCTATAGACTCGCTCAACCTTTGTGTTGATGATTTTAAGCATGTATTTTAGTTAATCAAGATGGATAGCAGCGGAGCATGCGAGGAGGAAGTTGGTGCTTACTTGTCTAATGTTTTATATTACTTTTCCATCCTTTGAAATGAACAAATGACTTTTAAGTCTTTGATGAATGTGATGTATCGGTAACGGTTTTTGGGACCAAACGCTACTCTGATTTTATATATATATTAGGATGGGAAACCTTTTAGACAAGATTGTGTAATATTTCAACGTCTCTTTTGAGGTCGTTTTCTATGATTGTGTGTGATGTGCTATTAGTAGCGCCCCAATGTGGTATTCCGATGTGTGGTAATTTGGGGGTGTTACAAGTATGCTGATTCACACTACATGAGGTCTTTGCTGTGCCAAGGTACGTATTAGAAGTATGTATTGGAGGAGCCGTCGTGCCATGACCCAACAGGAAGGTGCAGCAAGCTGGATGCGGATGAGGACGAAGTAGAGACTAGTCAAGTTAGAGAAAATGATGTGCCATGTCCTATGGAGTGATGAATTGATGAATCTTTCTTGTATATCGGTTTATGTACTTGTTGTGTTGTATTTAGATTATTTAGACTTTATGATGTAGTACTGTGGTGGAACATGTTGTTGTTAATGTTGATAGGGTAAGTGACTGTAGTCACAGATCTTGTCACGATTTTATCGGATTTTATGTATGCAATCTACTTTTACCCTTTATTATCTTGATGTGTCTTTATTATTTTTTTGGGAGTTTATTGGTGAATTTAGGTAGTATTTTGTTGTTTGCACATGTAGTATCCATGATATATCTTGATACTAATATCCTTCTTTCTATCTCGATGTGTATACTTATCATGTTTCTTTCATCTGTGATAACAATAAAAAGAATTGAGTGAGATATTTTATGTTATTAGTGGATCCCCACGTGACTAAGTTTCTTGAAATATGTCTCCAAAATTAACAACCTCTAGGGTAGACTCTATGATTATGGAAATAATTGTTAGGACGTTTGAAGCTAATCGTGCCACAAGGAATCAAGGCGCCGAGATTGAAGATGTTGTTGTTCCAGTTGGTGATGTTGCTGCTATTTTGTAAGATTGTAAAGGAAGTCTGCATGCTAGATTCTTAAGAGTGAAAAGGAATGTTGTAAAGAGTATCTTATGACACCAATGGTGTTTAGAAATGTAAAAATATATTGATAAGTTTGAGTAACTGATGGGTATATCGTAATATTAGTAATTTGGAAATACACAAATGGAAGAAATGGAGAGTAATTTAAAGATTAATCTTGGCTCGAAAATTTAGTGTAGTAGAAAAGATAAAAAGGACGGTATTGCTGCAAATAACAACAGGAAATGAAAATTTATTCCCCCTAACAGAAAATAAATTCGGAATTCAACAGTCTAAGATAAGGAAAGATGGTATTCATGCTGCTACTGTAAATTATGAAAGCAAGAGGAATTATAATGTGTAAACGATGTATTTTGCACCACATAGGTAATTGTCTATCTACTTGTCGCAAGTACGGACTAGCTGGATGTCGAGCTGCTGAAGGAAGAACAAGGAATGTAGTTATAGGGATTAGTATTCCTGGAATAGTGAAATGTTTTCATTGTGATAAAAAGAGTATGGGTAGAGGAATTGTTCAGCTGATGAAAATTAATAGGAAAGGAATGTTGCTGTTATTGCAGTCTATATTTTTAGAAATGCTGACAAGTCTTGAGATTCAGATGTTGTAATTTACATATTCTTATTTGATAATCATTAAGTTAGCCTATTGTTTGAATAATATATCTGATAAAATTTGAAGTTGTTAGATTTTGTTGACCTAAGGATGAGGAATCAGCAAGAATTAGCAATTAATCGAAATGAGAAATTAACCGATGGAAAGATTGTTAATAATTAATTCTATATTAAGGAGATATTTTCTGGACTTATGAAATTAGGTGATATCGCACAATTAACTAAACTAGGGCTGTGTTGGGAATTGCTGGAATGACGATGAAAGTTGTAGAAAATGATAAGTAAAGGTGGAAATGATTGGTTTAAAATTTTGCCGAGAATTGAGTACTGATTACAAGAATTAGTAAGTGAAAATTTCTATTTAACGATTTTGTTTCGTCAAGGATGAGAAAGTATGTAGGAGGAAACTGTAATATGTCGTATTCTCAGTGCACTTCATCAGTAGTAGTCTGAAGGAATGAGAAGACGTGTTCGTATTCAAGAGTATTTTGTGATTTTCCTACGGAATCGTGGAATTCACTGTCATCTTGGGAAATGAAGTTTTGTGTTGGTTTAGTATTGAAAGTTATGTAAGTTGCTTGTATATTTTGTCATTTGACATTGTTAGGAAATTGAGGATGGTTATTTGATCAATCGTAATAATTGGTGGATGAGACAACAAAGCTAATCTAATGAAACTAGAAGGGTAAGTCATAAGAAACATAGTATTGAAAACAAGAAAAGAAGCTGGATGTTTTGGGAATAAAATGATTGATATGGGCTTGAACAAATTGATTACCAAGAATCGGTATCCATTACTGATGATTGATGTATTGTTTGGTCAATAGTAAGGAAGGTAGGGGAAGTATTTGATAACAGTTATGAAATTGTTAAGGAAAGAGGAATGGTGTGTGAAATTCTTTGGATATGAACTTTAGCTGGAGTTAGTGTATATTCTGGAACGTGTGATTTATAGCTGAAGTATTCGTGGAAATCTTGTCCAGATTGAAGCGATTAAGGATTTATCGATACCGACAAAGCCGACTGAAGCTTGTTAATTCCTTTGTCTAAGCTGAGTATTATCAGAGGTTTATCGAAAGGTTTTCGTTGATTGTTGAACCATTGATTAAGCTGGCAAAGAAGAGCTAAATGTGTGAAACTCACTCATGCATCCAAGTTATAGTTTTGAGATCTGATCTTCGTTAGCTAAGGAAGTCGTTTATGAACACTGAGGATAGGTTGAGTTATGTGCCCGTATTGTCAGTATCGGAGGAATCTAAAGAATTTGTAGATCTACGGTGATGATATATTAACATTGTCAAATGGTAGGAGAAAGTGATAAGTGGTGTGTTGACTTAATTATAGAAGTATAAGGGGAGTTATATAATTTTGAGTTTCGACGGTGTGGTACCTATTTTGGAACTGTGAAATATTACTTGTATGGAATCAAGTATGTAGTAGTTAAGAATAATAAAGGTTTACTCATATTTAATGTAACAACCCATTTTGATAATGGAATGTCACGCGTAATTATGGCGTGTCATCAAAGCATACAAGGATAAATGTCTAAAACATTACATGACCATAGGGTAAACCGGAATCAAACATCGGTTCGCAAACATAAGCCCAAAACATAATAAAGCAAAGGAAATGAATGAAAGACTAAACAAGCATAAGTATATGAAGGCAAAAAGGAAAAGAAGCCTCTGGCAGCTTCCATCCTATGCACGTCCTCCAAATGCTCGAGTCTTTCCTAGGGTACCTGCCGTTTTGGGACATGGAACGGAAAGTAACGGCTGAGCAAAACGCTCAGTGCACGGATATAGACATAGTATAAGTGACTAAAACATAATAGAGACTTAATAGCAGCGGAAATGTATAAGTCCTGGAAAACCTGGAACATGTTCATAAAACTGGTTTTATAGTTTGAAAAGCCTTATGTTTATCTTATGAAAACTGTTTAACATATTTTACCATTTAGCCAATATAGGTCATGAAAATCCACCGTGCATGAATACTTGGAGGGGTGACCTCATCATGCAAATTAGAGGGGCTGCCTCTAACTTAATATACTGGTTCTGGGTAGGAGGGATCAGCTCCTTGTGAAGGATGCAAGGCACACACCACATTCACCATGAAATCCTGACTGAAACATGTAACTAGGATGCACCCATACGCCCCACATGATAAATATAATATAAATGGCCAAAAGCTGAAGGGACGCCACGAGCAATCACTCTGCCGTGGTGAAGTCATAACATCAGTGCCTCTAATGTTATGGTTATGGTACCTCCATAACTAAGTGAAACTGGTCATGCATGTATATGGCTATAGGTATTCTTAATTAAACATAAGCAATCAAACACGTAACTTATACTACGGGAAAACATTTGGCTGCATACGGGGAATCCTAATAAGGAAAAGAATGTCCATACTGAAAGGACGGGATCCGTACCTTATGTCCAGTGAACGAAGAAGATGAACTGAGAGGAATCCTACTTCTGTATCACTAATGCTACATAAATACATACATGAATAAGTATCTGCTTACTAAATACGTAACTGGTTCTATGTCATGTCTTAGCTTATTTTATATGTTCTTATCATGTTTTACTGTTTTTAAGCCTTAAACTGTGTTTATCTTATATTTTGTTTACTCTGATTAAGTATTTCTGGTATTTCATGTATTATTATACTTACTATGTAATAATAAGTAACTTTCCAAAAATAGTAGGTTTCTTAAAATAGAAAGTTTCCAAAAATAGAAAGTTTCCAAAAATAGAAAGTTTCCAAAAATAGAATTACTGCTTAAAATAGATAAGTTTCTAAAAATAGAAAGTTTCCATAAATAGATCAGTTGCCTTAATTAAATAAGTTTCCATAAATAGATTAGCTGCCTGAAATAAATAAGTTTCTAAAAATAGATAGTTTTCATAAATAGATTAGGTTCCTTATTTAATTAAGTTTCTAAAAATAGAAAGTTTCCATAATTAGAAATAAGCTGGTTAAATAAGCTAAGTATATAAGCCTAAGTGTTTTCATGATTATTTTCTAAGTCATATGATATAATGTATAGTTTAATAATTATTTCATGTAATTAAATTAAACTATAGGTTAAAATATTTAATTAAAGTATAACATGTTTTTAATTAAATAAAGTTAAATACTTAGGTTAAAACATGTATTATTATTTATTAATAATATAACCTAAGTCATGTTAATTAATTAATTATAACCATGGTTTATAAATAATTAATTAATTATAAGTCTAAAATATAAAAATACTTAGGTTAATTAATTTCATGATTATTAATAATTAAAATAACCTAAGTCATGTTATTAAATTAATCATGTCATATTATTAATTTAATTTTAACATAAGATCATAAAAAAAACTAAACATACACCATGAACCGGATCTAGACTAAAACCATGAACCGAACATGAAATCGACACCGTACCCCGAACCAAATCGGGGTACCCCTTGTCTTGATGCTGTCGTGGGACCCACACCAACCAACCGGGACCATATGGTCTCGGTGGTGGTCGGATGGCCAAACCGAAACCCTCTCGGGTTCGGTGTAGGCTGCGGCCAAAACAAAAACCCCTTAAAACATTACTTTTGATTTTATTTAAACCCAATTCATGTTAGATCTATGATTTAATTAGGTTTTTAAAAAAACATAACATGTTCTTAATTAATAAAAGATCAAATCAAAAGAAAAAGGTTTAAAAGGATTTACCGAATACGTGGATCTAAAGAACGAAGAACAAACACGAACACCAACAAGAATTCCAAGATCCAAGATCAACAAACACCCCTTTTTGGTGTGTTGAAGGTGGCGGCCAAAAGAGAAAAGAAGGAGGAGAGGAGGATTTTAGGTTTTCTGTAAAATCTTCTGTAAAACAAAAATGAGTAGTGTAAAATTCCTTAACCTCCTTTTAGTAAAAATACAAATGGGCTTGGCCCATTTGTTCCTTGTAGCCGCGGGTAGGGGGCCCCACATGGGGTACCCGTACCTTTTTCCGTGTCTCGATTTTTAGTTATTCGTTCATGATTATTTGTGTTCGCGTTTTATGTGTTCTTGTTACGTAATTATCGTGATCTAATATATTTATTTACGCTCGTAAAAAATATATATACGTAATTAATAATAGTTCGTGTTTTAATTACGTTCATGATTTCATGATCGCATGTTCGTGATTAATTATTGTCAAATAATTATTACGTGCTCGTGCGTAGTAAATACTTATCGTGTTCTAACACGTACGTAATACGTAAAATCCTAACACGTAATTGTAATCATGCTATATTAGGAAAGTTTTAATCTAGTACGTACGATCTTAAGGGTACTATTCATGATAAAAGCATGCGGGTTTTACAACTCTTCCCCCCTAAAAAGAATAATTCGTCCCTGAATTATAGGTAACCTAACTAAAAGAGAAACATACCCGAATCAAACTGAGAGGGTATGTAAGATAATTGAACGTGCGGGTTTCCTGGCAGAAGGAACGCAGAACGTGACATGTCTTGTAAGGACATGGAATGTGACGTGACTGAAAGGACATATCTAATTGATGAGATAAAACGGATAAAAGTCCGGATGAACTTGTCCGTTTCCAAGTTACCTCCCTCTTGGAACGGTTCCTTCAGAAGATCTAGACACTAATGATAAATCTTGGTCCTCCTAACCTTGACTTGGAATACGAAGAAATTTTTGGTTATTAACGGAAGGTAGATCCCCTAAATTTGATCGAGGAAAATAAGAGTTAACGTGCTAGGGTAACTGAAACGTTACGATGCAAGACAATCTGACTTAACTGATAATTAGAAACGATGCAGAGACATAAAGAAACGTAGTACGTGAAAAATTTTGAACGTGATACGTGAAAAATTTTGAACGTGCTACGTGGAGATATGGCGAGTGTAGTATGAGTAAACATATCGTGATCCATGATACGTGTAACATATCTTGATCATGATATGAGGAACGTGGAATGAACATGACATGTGAAACATATCGTGATCATAGAATATAATGGCGGTAACGCCAAACGCTACAAGGTGAGACGTGGAATATGACGTGAAACGTCTATCTGATGATGGAGAGTTATACTAAACTTGGGTCTGGTCTCTCAAGTTCTTGCAAAACTTCCCAAACGAGAAAAATGAACGTAAAATCGTAAGCCAAGATACGATCATGAACGTGAATAGTGTCATGAACACGAGCGTGAAAGCAAGTCGTGAAATTTGAACAAGGATGTGAAGTAAATTAGGAGCACAATTATGAATATTTGTCTGACCCGATAACTGAGGGATTGCCAAGTGATCGGATGAGCCTTGGCTGGAACATGTCTGATCAATCTGTTGGTTCTGAAATCCATACGGATGTAAGGATTCTGCAGACTTGATCAAACTGTTGACAATAACCCAGATAGCATCATGCTTCTTCTGAGTTTGCTGAAATCTGGTAACTAAAATCCATGGAGATCTTGTCCCTTTTCGATTCACAATTTCATATGATGAAAACATCCCAGTCTGTTGGTGTCCTATCTTAATCTGTTTGTATGACAGGTATGAAGATATGAACGTAACTGTATCTTGCTTCATCGAACTTGATACATAGGAGTTTGCGAAACTCTGAGTCTATGAATCTAAACTTCTCTTAGCGTAGGATTTTCTAGAACACCTAATGTAGTGTAGGGTTCTCTCCTTTACGCATAAGCTGAGTCATGGTAGGATTAACCGTAGAAACCCATGTGATTCAGCGTGTCACTGTAATCAAACAAAAAAATTTCTAGGGTAAATTTTTCTCTTGTCATAGAATTTGCAACATAGTGCAGATATGGTCTTCCTGTTCTTCTCTATGCTTAAAGGAAATCAGGTTATCCTCAATGAAAACACTGATGAATTTGCTATGCGTTCATGGAAACTCATTCTTATAATGTCGTTGGAGCATTGATGAGACTAATTCAAAATCATAAATCTAGCATGACCGAGTCGTGTACGAATAGCAGTCTTGGACATGTCCTGCTCTTTCACTCGTCACTGTTGGCAGCATGTTCATGAGTTCGATCTTGGAAAAGTGATTAACACTATAAGGTCTATTGGACATGTTGTCAATACGTGGAGGAGAATAACGGTCATGAATGGTGATTTGTTTAAACCAACGGTAGTCGACACATAATCTCATGGTACCGTCCTTCACCTTGAAGGTTCTTCTAGAATATATGGGAAGATTTTGGAATAATCAACTGGCTATGCGTAAAAGGACCTAAGTAGTCGTGTCTTACTAACAGGTAGAAAATTTTAGCGACCATGGCTAACAACGCACATGCTTGTAAGCATAGATAATTTGTACAGATTTTCCTGATGAAAAATCAAGCTGAATGTATTCAGGAGCCTGAACATTACTGTACATAATTATGAATCGTAGCATGGTGTGTTGTTCATAGTTCATAATTAGGATAAAATTCATCTTGTGTCTGTTCGAGGAAAAAAAATGCGTTAGCAGCTTGGATCTCATCATTAAGCTGAAGGAAAACCTTCGTATACGTGGGTATACGAAAGGCGTCCTTCATGATCATGAATATATGAAATATGGTTACAAGAATGAAAGTGACATCGGCAACGTGACAGTTCTCACTGATGCGCCGGTAATGGTATTGAAATTCTTGTGGCATGATTAATACATGGCATAATGATAGGTGTGAAAACACCCATCCTTTTACCACTTAAATCGGGCTAAAACAAGACCAAAACACGTATTTAATATCATTTGTTTGGAATTATGCGTGGTTTTTGTGTTTATTGTGTTTTCAGAGTCGACCGGATGAATATTAAAGAAAACATGGGATTGCACAGGTTTTATCGAGGAAAAAGACTCAAGACGAAGTCTATTGTCCAAGAGATGCAGAAGATTTGAAGTCATTGTTCCTATTTGAAGATTTATCGAAGAATAGAGCCAAAGATGGAAGATTCATATATGTCGAAGAACTCGAGTCTATAAAACAATAGATTATAAGACGAGTTGGAATAATTCACCGACACTTCTCAAATCCAAGTCGGCAACGTTTATTTAAAAGACGCATGAAGACTTAAGAAGAAAGAAGAAAAAGAAGCCCAAATCAAAAGCCCATCACCACCATGTACACACCTATATAAAGGCCCTTACTTCACAAAAATTGACACTTAGTTTTTAGTTTTTCTCTCTAATTTTAGAGAGAGAAAGTTTAGAACTTTCTCTCACTAGATTTCATCTTTTTCTTTTTCAAATTCAAACTTTGTATTACTTTATCATTAATCAAGTTCATGTTTTTAAGTTTTAATCTTTAATCTCATCCTTTCTTTCTTTTACTTTTATTGATTTTGGTACAAATCTCGTATGATCCGTGTTGTTCATCTATGATTTGTGCTTAAAAAGTTGTTAACTTTTTATGTTTCCTTAAGTTTTTACATAAATAAGCTTTGAGATCCTTGTTCTTATTGGCTTATTTGATGATTTAGCTTATTTACTTTTTGAAGTTTTTATGAAAAGTTCATCTTTTTATTGATTTGATTTAAAAGTTGCTTAATTTCGGTTTGATAAGTTGATTCTAGTGCTTATTCGATCGGGTTTAGGTATTGATTTGGGTTAGTTTTGTGATAAGCTCTCAAATATAGCTTATTCACTTGCTTAACCGAATTCCACAATTTTAGGAAGAGGTACAAACACCCTTTCCGATTGCCCCATTCCGAGCAGGCTACACATTCCGATTGACCAATCGGAAAAGGGTTTCCCCTTTTCCGATCTGCACTCTTGAGTATTCCGACGGTAGTCACTATCCTAGATTCCGATTGTGTATGTTGAGTATTCCGATTGGCATTGTTACCCTACATTCCGATCTGACCATTTACTTAATATTCCGATTGGTAAGCTTATCTATATTCCGATTGCCTCTCTTACACATATTCCGATTGTACAAGTTTTCAAGCATTCCGATTGTGACCCATTTTGGTTATTCCGATTGTTCTTAGGCTCGCATTCCGATCACTCCCAATCGGAATACATTCCGATTGGTGCATTCTTCCCTTTATTCCGATTTACTTATTTTGCTTGGTTCCGTTCTTACTTTCTTTTAGTACTTTTAAATTAAATCCATATTTTTACCCAGTTTTCCAAGAGTTAGATTTTATTGAGTGTTCATTTATTTTATCTTAAAATCTTTAAGTTTTCAACATTTATTTTTAAACTCGCTTCTTACTTTAATCTTTCAAGTCTTTAATTTACTCTTCGACACTTAATTTCTTGTCATTAGTTTAAAATAGATAAACAAACCAACCACTTTCTATTAACCAAGAACAAATCATTCCACTTAAGACCGAGATCAATTCGAGAGGATATCGAGAGAATAAAATTGAACATAGAAAACGCAATATCAAATGGCGCCGCTGCCGGCTCCTCTCGTTAAGATCAAAAGTTTTTTGTGAGAATTTGGATTTTGGGATCCGTTCCCCGTGAACGTTACTTTTTCCTAAAAATTTTCAAAAACAACAAAAAAAAATATATATATAAAATTTTCAAAAATCCTAAAAATTAAAAAACAATAAAAACCAAAAATATTTTTGCTTTGTTTTTCTTTGTTCGTTCTTTTGCAGGTGTATGCGCACTCGATCCACGTCTTATCAAGAGCCCGAGCCTCTCGATAACTTAGACATGGCTGGTGTACAAAACAACAATAACATACCACCTCCGAACAACAATAATAACAACAACAACCCACCTTTCAACAACATGAACAATAACAACAACAATGAGCCCCTTCCGGATAATCGCCCGATGATTGAATTGCTGCAAGCTCATGTTGATGGCAACACGGATCCAATTGTTATACCACCAATTGCCGCCAACAATTTCGAGCTAAAGTCAGGCTTTATCCAGATGGTCTCCGCTCAACCGTTCTTGGGACGAACCATTGATGATCCACACGACCATATCAAGAGATTTCTACAACTCACCAACACGGTCAAGTTCAATGGAGTCCCACAGGAGGTTATAAGGTTACAACTTTTTCCCTTTTCTTTAGAGGGACAAGCCCGGCATTGGCTTGCTAAGGAACCGCCACAGAGTATTCTCTCGTGGACGGATTTGGAAACAAAGTTTATCAACTACTTTTTTCCACCCTCTCGTACTACCGCTTTGCGGAATGAGATTATAAACTTTGAACAAAAGTACGATGAGTCATTCAGTGAATCTTGGGATCGTTTTAAAGATCTTTTAAGAAAATTCCCACAACATGGTTTTACCAAAGTACATCAAATTAATACTTTTTACAATGGTTTAAGCATGAGTGACCAAGATTCACTGAACAGTGCTTCGGGGGGTAATCTATTGGCTAAGACATCCAATGCTGCTTGGGATATCATTGAGAATAAGTCTCGTGTGCAAACCAAGAGTGTTAGGACCAATGTTGCTAGTGCTAGCACTAATGACAGCGACAAGCGATTAGACAAAATCACAACGCTTCTTGAATCGCTTGTCACCCACACCGTCAGCAACAACAACAGCAACAACGCCAAAAACGCTCAAGTGAACGCTGTCAGCCAACCTTGTGAGATATGCGGTGGTCCTCACTCTTACACAACTTGTACTGCCACTCAAGATTACCCTGCAGAGAATGTGAATGCAGCATATGGCACCTATACTCAACCTGCTTATCAAGCAAAACCTCAAGGTGACCGTAACTTGCTTAGCTACCGTTCCAACAACTATCTCTCACCACCTGGTTTTAATCCTAACAACCAAAACCAACAACAAAACCTCAACCGCCCTCCTCAACAACAACAAACTCGTACACCATACATCCCTCCTCACAAGCAGCAACAACCACCTCAACGAAACACCCAAGTTTACCAGCAACCTGCTTATCAACCACCCGCATACACTGCTCCTTCCAACCAAACTCCCGCATCACATCAAGACATTGGAACCTACATGAGGACTAACGATGTGATCGTGGATAATCTCCAACAGGAAGTGCGCAACTTGAAAGCAGACTTGATGAAACAAGGGAATGATCTGAGAGCTGATATGAAACACACTATGGATAGTCAAACGAATGACTTAAGGAACATGATGGCTAGCTTTTTCCAAGGTAATCAACCCTCTTCTTCGGGTACTCTTCCGAGTAATACCGTTGCGAATACAAGAGGGGAGATGAAAGCAATCACCACTCGCAGTGGTAAAGGCACCAAGGAACCCGAGCTTCCTATACCTCCACCGGTGATTGTGACTAAGGAGAACGAGTCACCTGCTCCTATTCCTCATCTTTCTCCTTCCCCAATTTCTCCACCTCTTCCTTCTACCCCTCCTCCACCCGTGGTTGTGAGTGATCCTATTCTTCCAAAGCCTTCCTCTTCTTCCAATATACCTTATCCATCTAGGTTGAGGAAAGAGAAGCTCAAAAGCAAGGACGATATTCAGGTTTCGAATTTCCTTAAAATGTTCAAACAACTGAATTTCAATATCTCCTTCGCTGAGGCTCTCGCTCACATGCCCAAGTACGCTAAAATGTTTAAAGACCTTCTGAGAGACAAGGAAAAGCTCCTCGACATTGCCAACACCCAACTTAATGAGAACTGCTCTGCAGTGCTCTTAAGGAAATTGCCAACCAAGCTTGGTGATCCGGGTCGTTTTCTTATCCCTTGCAATTTCCCGGGAGTAGAGAATTGCATGGCCCTAGCCGATCTAGGTGCCAGTATTAATCTCATGCCTCTAAGTGTTTGGAAGCAATTATCTCTCCCAGAGCTAGTCCCCACTAAAATGACTTTGGAATTGGCCAACCGTACGGTTGCTTATCCAGTGGGGATAGCCGAAGACGTCATTGTAGGAGTCGACAAATTCACCTTCCCTGCTGATTTTGTTGTCGTCGACTACGAGATGGACCCCCGTGTACCACTGATTGTTGGTCGTCCATTCCTTAGGACCGGTCGCACTCTCATTGATGTTGAAGCCGGTGAGCTTATCATGAGAGTGGGTGACGATAAAGTAGTCTTCAACATGGGAAAGTTGTCTAAACAACCTTATTCCAACGAGAGTGTTAATTGTATTGACGTTCTGGATGAGGCTTGTGAAGCACACTTTATTGATGCTTGCAAAAGTATTCCTTCCTCTCTTCCCAACGTTAAGACCGTGTCCTCTATTGATTCATCGTTGTCTCTATTCGGAGATAGTGATTTATTTTGGAACAATCTTGAAGATACCATGGGAGATGCGAATTTAGCTACTAATGATTCTCCTATCGATGGGGATGAAGATATGAATTTCTTTGACAATCTTCTCACCGAAGACAATCCTTCTCCTCCATCTCCCACGGTTATTGCTATCGATGCCACGACTTTGAAAACGCCTCCCGTCGACAGTCCTCCGGATTTAGAACTTAAGGAATTGCCGCCCCATCTCGAGTATGCGTTCCTTGAAGCAGAGAAGAAGTCACCCGTCATCATCGCTAAGGACTTGCAAGAAGAAGAGAAAACTCGTCTCATCGATGTGCTTAAAGCTCATAAGAAGGCAATTGCTTGGAAAATTTCCGATATCCGCGGAATTGATCCGAACTTTTGTACTCACAAGATTCTCATGGAAGATGACTTCAAACCCACAATCCAGAGCCAAAGAAGGGTTAATCCTAAAATTCATGACGTCATCAAACAAGAGGTTATCAAACTTCTAGATGCCGGCTTGATCTACCCTATTTCGGATTCGCCGTGGGTAAGTCCCGTCCATTGTGTGCCCAAGAAGGGCGGAATAACCGTTGTTCCCAATGAACACAACGAGTTGATTCCCACTCGTCTCGTTACTGGGTGGAGAGTTTGTATTGATTATCGCAAGCTCAATGATGCCACGAGAAAAGACCACTTTCCTCTTCCCTTCATGGATCAAATGCTCGAGCGTCTAGCTGGTAATGACTATTACTGCTTCTTAGACGGTTTCTCCGGGTATTTTCAAATTCCCATCGATCCCAAGGACCAAGAAAAGACCACATTCACTTGTCCCTATGGAACATTTGCTTACAAACGCATGCCTTTTGGTTTATGTAATGCTCCTGGGACATTCCAAAGGTGTATGATGGCTATCTTCCATGACATGGTGGAGGACACTATGGAAGTATTCATGGATGATTTCTCGGTCTATGGCGATTCATTCTCTGCGTGCCTTGCCAATTTGGAACGTATGCTCAAGCGGTGCGAAGACACTCGCCTAGTTCTGAATTGGGAAAAATGCCATTTTATGGTAAAAGAAGGCGTCGTGCTTGGACATAAGATCTCGAAAGCCGGTCTTGAAGTACACCGTGCTAAAGTCGATGTTATCGCAAAGTTGCCTCCACCTTCAACTGTGAAGGGTGTGAGAAGTTTTCTGGGTCATGCGGGCTTCTACCGTCGATTCATCAAAGATTTTTCTCAAATCGCTCGCCCGATGACCCACCTCTTGGAAAAAGATACTCCTTTTATCTTCTCCAAAGAGTGTCTTGAAGCCTTCAACTCGCTTAAGGATAAGCTTACTAAGGCACCCGTCTTGGTTACCCCTAATTGGGAGTTGCCTTTCGAGTTGATGTGCGATGCTAGCGATTTTGCTATTGGAGCGGTTCTTGGACAAAGAGTGAATAAACACTTCCAACCGATCCATTACGCTAGCAAGACAATGACTGGGGCACAATTGCATTATACGACAACCGAAAAAGAGCTTTTAGCTGTTGTCTATGCCTTTGAAAAATTCCGCCCCTATCTTGTCCTTTCCACCACAATTGTGTATACTGATCATTCCGCGCTGAAGTACTTGTTGACAAAGCAAGATTCCAAACCAAGACTTCTTCGCTGGGTTTTGCTGCTCCAGGAATTTAAAATCGAAATTCGCGATAAAAAAGGAGCAGAAAACCTAGCCGCGGATCATCTCAGTAGACTTGAGGATCCTTACCAAGGAGATCATCCGAACAAAGAAATCAATGATTCTTTTCCCCTGGAGACCTTAATGTCTATCAACTCAACTGCTGACGAAACCCCGTGGTTCGCAGACATTGCAAACTACTTAGCGGGTGGAATCCTCGTTGACGGGTTAACATCCCAGCAAAAGAAGAAGTTCTTCAAAGACATAAAGACTTACTTCTGGGATGACCCGTATCTTTTCAAACAATGTGCTGACTTGATTATTCGCCGATGTGTTGATGGACCGGCAGCTTTCGAAATCCTTGATGCTTGCCACAAAGGACCCACTGGTGGTCACTTTGGTCCCAACTACACCGCCAAAAAAGTGTTTGATTCAGTATTTTATTGGCCCTCCATTTATCGTGACGCTCACGATATGGTTAAAAAATGTGATGCTTGCCAGAAACAAGGCACGATCACACATAAAGACGAGATGCCTCAGAATTTCATTCAAGAGTGTGAAATCTTTGATGTTTGGGGTATCGACTTTATGGGGCCATTTCCTTCATCTAAAGGAAACAAATACATCCTTGTTGCCGTTGACTACGTCTCCAAGTGGGTTGAAGCCAAAGCTTTACCTACTAATGATGCAAGGGTGGTTTGTAACTTTTTGAAATCGTTGTTCTCTCGATTCGGCGTTCCTCGTGCTATTATCAGTGACCGCGGGACTCATTTTTGCAACGATCAATTTGCAAGAGTCATGGCAAAGTATGGTGTCAATCACCGTCTTTCCACCGCCTATCATCCACAAACCAATGGGCAAGCCGAGATATCCAATCGTGGATTGAAACGAATTTTAGAGCGTACTGTGGGAGAGCATCGTGCCGCGTGGGCCGATAAGTTAGATGATGCTCTGTGGGCTTTCCGTACTGCTTACAAGACCCCGATCGGTTGTACACCTTATCGTCTTGTGTACGGGAAAGCATGCCACCTTCCCATCGAGCTGGAGCATAAGGCGCACTGGGCCTTAAAGTGGGCTAACTTCGACATCAACAAAGCCGGTGATCATCGCAAGATTCAACTCAACGAGCTCAACGAACTGAGAAATGAAGCTTATGAGAACTCGCTGATCTACAAAGAGAAGACGAAGATCCTCCATGACGCAAAAATCAAGAACCGAGAGTTCCATATTGGTGATCAAGTCTTACTTTTCAACTCTCGGTTGAAGATCTTCTCTGGCAAGTTGAAGAGCCGCTGGTCTGGTCCATTCACCGTCGCCAACGTCTTTCCGTATGGGACCATTGAGCTTTCTCAGCCAAATGGGCCCAATTTCAAGGTGAATGGCCAGCGTCTAAAGCTGTACTTTGGTGAGGACATCTCTCAGGAGATGATTCCATCCCTCACCACGTTCCCCATGAACTAATTTTGGGTCGAGTCAGGCTCGTGACTCGGTCATCAAAAACAAGCGCTCCTCGGGAGGCAGCCCGAGTATCTATCCTTTTACGCTTTAACCTCCTAAGTGTAGGGGGGCCTGCATAGGTGTTTGTATTTTTGTGGTGATGTGATTACAGGGATGAATGCACTCTTGGAAATTTTGAAGAACCGTGCTCCCGTGTTATCCGAAATCCGGTTCTATCTCTCAACTATAGTGATTCAATTTTCTTTATACTCACATTTGAAATTGATCACTTTAGTCGTCTCTTCCTTAACTCGAGTTAACCAACGTGCACAATGTCATAAGTGTAGGGGAGACTTTTCCCACATGCTTAAACATTGAGGACAATGTTTATCTTAAGTGTAGGGGGGGACTTCTATCGAAGTTTTAAGTGGACTTTTCCATGAAAATGCCTTCATTTAACCAGAAAATCATCTTTTTCAACATTTTTCAAATTTTTAATTAACTTTGGCCATTTAGTCGTAATTTTTAAATTTTTATCGTTGCTTTCATATGTATATATCCCGCAATAAAGTCAAAAATATTAATAAAGTGGTGTAGCTAGTTTAGAAATCTTTGACATATTAGGCCCGTTGCGTTTATTTTGACTCAACCCGAATAGACTTATCCAAGTTTATTCTAGCTAGTATCCTTAACCATGTAGACCTTAATTGGTTTATTAGGCTAAGTGTCCACGAGTCTCATTACTTGAGATTTTAAATTGTGGAGGACGAGAAATGATAGAGTCAATTATAAGTCGGTATTCTTACGCAAGCTCACTTGGTGTAATTATTTGCCTATTCTCCCATCACTTGCTAAAAATTTATCTGCAATAAGTAAGGTCGTACGATTTGAAAAGTTACTTAGCTTCTAGCCCAAGATCGTTTAAAAGTTGCTCGGTAATGACGAGAGTTCATAGCCAAGGCATAACTTATGAAGCGGGGCGCGAAGATTGGCGAGTCCGAAAAGGCCCTAACAAGGCATGAGGATTCAATATTATTGCTGAAGATTCAAAGTGATGTGAAAAGCATTATTCCTAAAGTCAATATGAAGGATCAAGACTCACGACGAAAAGCAATCAACTCCCATAAAGATCATGGAGAAGTCTATCCGAAAAGACCCTAACAAGGTATGAGGATAAATAGATCCAAGTCCGAAAAGGAGGCGGATCGTTGTATCTCAAAATCCCAATTAGAGATTGAAGAAATAATCATGAAGTCGTGGTCAACAAAGTTGGAGTACCCCTCAAAAGTCTCCAAGTGAAGAAACTGTATGAACGATGAGAAGACCATTACCTCAAGAACGTCTCTCAAGATATGAAGTATGAAGTACATGCCAAATATCGGCCCGAGAAAGGTCTCAAATCGCGAACCAAGTTATGCCAAGATATGAACTTTTTGATATCCCGAGAAGCAGTTTTAAAAGATTTTGTCCTTTAGCTAACTATTGATCAAATCGTCCTACTTTGCTTTCAGCCCTAATAAACTATCGAAATAAGTCCAAAAATGCATCTTCATGATCATTCTAAGACAAAAATAAAATATAAGAGATACACCTAGGAATAAGGGAGTCTAAGCATTTAATTAAGCCATGTGTGTGAGTGTTTGAGTTACTAACTTATAATAACAATGATCTCGTTTTTAAGCTTAGTTTGGGGAATGTGAAACTTGAGGGTGATAAATCTTCGCAGCACCAAAGCCCTAATGTAAGTCCTCGATCTCTTTCCAAGTTATTACCACATAAGTTATTTTCTATTCTCTTGTTTACATTAAAATTTTAATTTATTAGTACTTTAAATTTTTGTTTAGTAGTATTTTAATAAGGCCAAGGTTGATTGATTATGAGGAAAGTGTAAATGTGCTTTGTCACTAAGCATTGCATGAGGGCATGGCAATGGTTAAGTGTAGGGGATTTGATAGGTGTGAAAACACCCATCCTTTTACCACTTAAATCGGGCTAAAACAAGACCAAAACACGTATTTAATATCATTTGTTTGGAATTATACGTGGTTTTTGTGTTTATTGTGTTTTCAGAGTCGACCGGATGAATATTAAAGAAAACATGGGATTGCACGGGTTTTATCGAGGAAAAAGACTCAAGACGAAGTCTATTGTCCAAGAGATGCAGAAGATTTGAAGTCATTGTTCCTATTTGAAGATTTATCGAAGAATAGAGCCAAAGATGGAAGATTCATATATGTCGAAGAACTCGAGTCTATAAAACAATAGATTATAAGACGAGTTGGAATAATTCACCGACACTTCTCAAATCCAAGTCGGCAACGTTTATTTAAAAGACGCATGAAGACTTAAGAAGAAAGAAGAAAAAGAAGCCCAAATCAAAAGCCCATCACCACCATGTACACACCTATATAAAGGCCCTTACTTCACAAAAATTGACACTTAGTTTTTAGTTTTTCTCTCTAATTTTAGAGAGAGAAAGTTTAGAACTTTCTCTCACTAGATTTCATCTTTTTCTTTTTCAAATTCAAACTTTGTATTACTTTATCATTAATCAAGTTCATGTTTTTAAGTTTTAATCTTTAATCTCATCCTTTCTTTCTTTTACTTTTATTGATTTTGGTACAAATCTCGTATGATCCGTGTTGTTCATCTATGATTTGTGCTTAAAAAGTTGTTAACTTTTTATGTTTCCTTAAGTTTTTACATAAATAAGCTTTGAGATCCTTGTTCTTATTGGCTTATTTGATGATTTAGCTTATTTACTTTTTGAAGTTTTTGAAAAGTTCATCTTTTTATTGATTTGATTTAAAAGTTGCTTAATTTCGGTTTGATAAGTTGATTCTAGTGCTTATTCGATCGGGTTTAGGTATTGATTTGGGTTAGTTTTGTGATAAGCTCTCAAATATAGCTTATTCACTTGCTTAACCGAATTCCACAATTTTAGGAAGAGGTACAAACACCCTTTCCGATTGCCCCATTCCGAGCAGGCTACACATTCCGATTGACCAATCGGAAAAGGGTTTCCCCTTTTCCGATCTGCACTCTTGAGTATTTCGACGGTAGTCACTATCCTAGATTCCGATTGTGTATGTTGAGTATTCCGATTGGCATTGTTACCCTACATTCCGATCTGACCATTTACTTAATATTCCGATTTGTAAGCTTATCTATATTCCGATTGCCTCTCTTACACATATTCCGATTGTACAAGTTTTCAAGCATTCCGATTGTGACCCATTTTGGTTATTCCGATTGTTCTTAGGCTCGCATTCCGATCACTCCCAATCGGAATACATTCCGATTGGTGCATTCTTCCCTTTATTCCGATTTACTTATTTTGCTTGGTTCCGTTCTTACTTTCTTTTAGTACTTTTAAATTAAATCCATATTTTTACCCAGTTTTCCAAGAGTTAGATTTTATTGAGTGTTCATTTATTTTATCTTAAAATCTTTAAGTTTTCAACATTTATTTTTAAACTCGCTTCTTACTTTAATCTTTCAAGTCTTTAATTTACTCTTCGACACTTAATTTCTTGTCATTAGTTTAAAATAGATAAACAAACCAACCACTTTCTATTAACCAAGAACAAATCATTCCACTTAAGACCGAGATCAATTCGAGAGGATATCGAGAGAATAAAATTGAACATAGAAAACGCAATATCACATAACAAAATGGATATACCCTTGGAGGGTACCCTGAATTTCTTAGAAAGGTTCCATAGTTGGACGTGAGTCATGTGTCTTGACTCGTGTCTTGGAACTATAAGCATGACATATGTCTTGACTGGTGTCTTGACATGTGTCTTCAGAAAGTATACGTGAGACATGTGTCTTGACTGATGTCTTGACATGTGTCTTCAGAAAGTATACGTGAGACATGTGTCTTGACTGATGTCTTGACATGTGTCTTGAGACGTAAAATAATAGAACTACAATATTAGGTTATTATGCCAAACTTGGCGGATCGGTTGGACTACTGATCCGTTGTATGTCTGATCACGTCCGCGGTCGGAGCCTCGGTTGCGATTTCTAGGATAGTTTCTGTCATAGTAGTGGTTACTATCGTCCTGTCTGTCAGTTCCATGACGGTCATTCTCATGACCGTGATTCATGTAACTATTCAACTGAGTGGCTGGCTAGTACCGGTTTGCACTCATATGGCTGAAATGACAGCCGAATGACGTGTGACATGTAACTAAGAATTAGGGAGAATGATAGATGGAAATCGTCTGATGGTGAAGCATCTTCTCGTCCGATTGCTTTGCTCTGACGCCTTTGTCTTCTTCTTGTAGGATCTCCAGGTTGTGAACAGCATCCGCATCTCGTAGCGTCTCCGAACGTCAGCAGCATCAACCTTTAGTAACATCTCCCAGTTATGAGCGGCATCAGCAATTGAAAATACGCCTGAGGTGATTCAGAATCGACTAACGAATACTCGTGAAGTATTGCAAGTGAAATACACATGGATTAAGGTACGTGTAATACACATGAAATACGGTACGTGGAGTACACGTGGAATGCACATGAAATGACCGGTATGGGGTCGATCATTTATCATGATTTAAGGAAAGTAAATAGGTTAAACGGTTAGGAAAACCATCATGATAACCTGGCCATGCCAGTATATACCTCATTCTGGTTGCATAGAGAAACGCTAAAGTGTGGTTACACAAAGTTCAACGATGATTTGCCTGACAGCATGATCAATGAAAACCAACCATGACTATCATGAAAGCAGAATTCAATGAAATCCAACAATGTCTTGCATAAAGGCATAATAACAAATGAGGCGTAAGACGTAATCCACATGAAGACGGAATTATCATTAAGAAACACGAAACAATTTAACATGGAGGAGTGTATAACATAATCAGCATGAAACTGAGTTTAACCATGACAGTATGAAAACATACTTGACATAAAAACATAGTAACTTATGAGGGGACAAAAAAAATTTATGCCAAAAATCATGAGAAAAATTTTATGCATGAAAAACAATGCATGAATGCGTGATGTAGTTTATAAAAACCGTTATATGTGTGAGGGGACGCCTATGGGTCGGTCCCAAAACAAAAGACATGGCGAGGGGACGCCTATGGGTCGGTCCCAAAGTTAAAAGTTTCGATAAAAGCACATGCGACTAAATAGGGCCAGTCATGTACCAACCATTACTTAGTCATAATCCCTGCAACAATGATACATGAAACATAAATAAATGAAACTCATCTGTCAAAAATTATCAAAAAAAAATTTATGTGACTAATTATGAACTACTGGGGTTCAATCCACATAGCCACAGTTCTCGAGGAACATTATGCATGAAACAATGACACATAGCTAAATATGAATGACGGTTGTCCATCCATATTAGTAAAACAATATCGATGAAAACGTCAAGGTTAAAACCTTAAGGTGCTGAAAACATCATGGTTAAATCAACAATTCGCTGAAAACATCAATACGTAGAATAACAAACGTTGGCTTAGGAAGCTCCTAGTGACTACCCACTCGTCACAGGTCGAGTTTTAGAGCCTACAGGTCGAAGCCTTGGCTCTGATACTGATAGGTGTGAAAACACCCATCTTTTCTACCACTTAATTACAATAATAACCGAGCCAAAACGTGTATTTTATGTCTTTTATGTCGGAATTATGCGTGGTTTGTGTTTTTGTTGTGCTTTAGGACGAAAAGGTGAAAAGTGGAGAAAACACAGGCATTCACGGGCATGTACGGACTTTTATTAAAGAAAAAGATGAAAGAAGAAGTCAAGAAGTCAAGATTGCAAAAAGAACGGAAGTCCAAGACCAATTCTGAAGATTTATCGAAGAAAAAGTCAAAAGACGGAAGTTTACCAAAAGCCGAAGAACTCGAGTCTTATTTATTGGAGAATTAAAAAGACGAGTTTAAAGAAATCCCGAGCCAAAAGTCCTTAAAGCCCAAGATTAACAAAAGACTAAGAAGGAAGGACTTAATGGTGCAATTAACAAGAAAGGAAGGAGAGGAGGAAGCTTCCTCTAACCACTCTCCTAATCTCCTATAAATAGACCATTAGTATCTCATTTTCATTTTGTTGGCTAACTTGACAAATTAGCTCTTCCACTTTTATTTTATGCAACTTTAATTACTTGTCATTTTAATACATGTTTTGCACTTTAATTATCCTTTTAATTTCCAAGTAAGTGTTTTAATTTGTGTTCTTTAAATTCGTGTCTTTAGTCTTTCTTTATCATTTGATCAAGTTTATTTTTACCGATCTCATTCTACTCTTCTTCTTTTGATTCGGTTTGGATTTCGGATTAAGCAAGGTTTTGCTTAATCCATTGCTCATTTGATTAAAAGTCTTGTTTTTTCTTTTTCCTTTTAGCTTCCATACGAAATAGCCATAAGTTTGACAATCTTATGTGCTTATTTGGTATTTAGCTTAATTGTTTTGAAAGTTTTCTTAAAAGTTTTACTTTTTAAAGTCCATTTCATTAAGTTTAGTTTTAATTTTTCTTTTAAGTTTTGAAAGTATTTAACTTTTTAGCTTATTTTCTCGTTTTGTTTCTATTCTATTCAAGTTCCTTGTTGCTGCTTATTAGAATTAGCTTATTAAGATTTGAGCTTATTACGAATTTGCATTCCATCAGAAAAGAAGGGTTAAAACACATTGCGACGGCTTGCTTTACCACATTCCGATAGTTACAGTTTTGGACAAGGGTTTTGAATTCCGATGCGGGATTGCGATAGGAGTAACATCCCCCTCATTCCGATCTGGGGTTGCGATCGCACATTGCGATCGCACATTCCGACGGCTCTTGAGGTTTACTTAGTCGAAGTGTTGCCCAATTTTTCTTAGTATCATTCCGATATGAACTGTATTGCGATCTGACACATTGCGATCTAGACTGCTTTGCGATCTGAACATTATTCTGATCTGGGTTTGTTTGGTTATTCCGATCTGAAAAGGTGACATATTTCGATCTGGTGTTTTCAATCAACATTCCGATAGGGGGTGTGTGTTCATTCCGATGGTGAGTCTGATCGGAATATATTCTGATTTGGTGTTTGTTTGATGTTTTTGTCTTGTTTAATTTTTAAGTTATCATTTTTAATTCTTGTCTAATTTTAATTCTCGTCACGCTATAATTTCAAGTCATTTAATTATTTTACTTTTCAAAGTTTTAAATATCGCACCATTTACTTTAGTTAGAATTAGATTTATTTTAACGCCTTTTACTTTAATTGTTTTTGCATTTAAATATACTACAACGACACACTTTTGTTTCACCAAAGAACAATAGAGTCACATAGTTAACCAAGATCAATTCGATTAGACCACTACTTCGAACTTTAATTTTTATACGGGCCAAAAGCCTTGTATCAAATGGCGCCGCTGCCGGCTCTTTTCGTAAAGATTAACGGTTTTCTGTGAAAGACGCGTTGCTTTTTGGGATCCGTTCACTTGTGAGCGTTACTTTTCTTGCATATAAATTTCAAAAAACCATAAAAATTAAAAATTGATAAAAATACATAAAAAAAAATTCAAAAATCCAAAAAGATTTTATCTTTATTGTGTATATATATTGTCTTTATGTTTGGTTTCTTTTTCTTTTGCATTTTCAGGTGTATGCGTACTAGATCTTCTAATTATCAAGAGCCCGAGACTCAAGAAGATTTAAGTATGTCAGGTGTCAACAATAATATTCCACCGCACCTCAATAATAACAACAATGTCCTTCCACAACCCGATCTTCGGATAATGGAGGAGCTTTGTCAACCTACCATGTTTGGACGAGGAGGACCGATTGCGCCGATGCAAATCAACTCTCCTGAGTTTTTGTTGAAGCACCACATGATTCAACAAGTGCAAACAAATCCTTTTAGAGGAATGCCTGATGATGATGCCAACAAACACCTCGACAAGTTCATTACAATCACCCAAAGCATGAAGTTGCCCGGTGCCACAATGGATGTTCTTCGCCTACAACTCTTTCCACATACTTTATCGCATCATGCCGAGAAATGGTTTGATCGTCTCCCGAAGAATTCTATTCACACTTGGGATGACATGACTCAACGCGTTTTGTCGCGCTACTTTCCACCATCCATGGTCACGAGCCTTCACAATCAAATCAGCGGTTTCATGCAACAACCCGATGAATCTCTTTTTGATGCTTGGGAAAGATATAATGTCTTGATTGATCGTTTTCCAAACCACAACATGCTCCCTGTGACCTTAATAGATACTTTCTACAACGGATTGACTTTTCGAGATCGTGATACGATTAATGCAGCCGCCGGTGGCACATTCATGAAAAGGAGACCCGAGGAGTGTAGAGAGCTTATTGAGAACATGACTACTCACCACAAAAACTGGGATTCCTCTGCTTCTTCACGGATCAACCCGAGAGTCAATGTTTCTTCCACCTCAGCAAACCCTGAGATGACCGAACTCACCCGCATGATGACTGAAATGAGCAAAAGTATCACGCTTCTCGCTTCAAACCAACAACAACAAGTTAAAGCGGTTGCAAATCCTTGTGAAACATGCGGCGGTCCACACTCATACACCGATTGTCCTTCGACTTAAGGAAATCCAGAAAATGTGTATGCAGCTTATGGTAATTATTCACCGGAAAATTACCAAGCTCGACCTCAAGGGGATAGAACTTGGCTGAGTTACCGATCAAACAACTACCTTTCACCCGGTTTTTCTCCTCAAAACCAAAACCCCGCCAACAACTACAATAGAAGCAACCAAATCCCACCAAGAGCTTCTTACTTAGGTTAAAAAGTTCTTTGATGTGTGTCTAATCGAATTGATTATTGGTTCAAAGTACGACTCAGTTGAATTTGGTGAAACAAATATTTTTGGTTGTTTTTAAATTTAAATGTGCAAAGACTTAAAAGTAAATGTCGTTAAAGTAAAATGGCGTTGAAATAAAAGGCGTTAAAATAAATCTAAAACGAAAGGGTGCAATATTTAAAACTTTGAAAAGTAAAATAATAAAATGACAAAAATTAAAAGCGTGACGGAAGTTAAAATTAGACAAAGTATCAAAATGAGAATATAAAAATTAAACAAGACAAAAAATGAAAAAAATAAATCCAATCGAAATGTATTCTGATCAGCACCCCAATCGGAATACTCTTACCACTCTGGTCGGAATGAGGATCGGAAAATGCCAATCGGAAAGCTGTCACCTTACCTTGATCGGAATACCAAAACTCACCTCAGATCGGAATGATAAAACCTACCTGGTCGGAATGCTTCAATCGGAACGTGGGAAAGAAGAGGCTATCGGAATCCTTCTCGTCGGAATGTAGTTAGAACTCAAATCGGAAAGCTGTCACTCTTACTGATCGGAATACCCAACTAAATCTCTGATCGGAATACCACTTTACCCTCCAATCGGAATGTGTTAGAAGAGTCCAGATCGGAATGTTTGTCACTCACCTCGATCGGAATATAGCTAAACACCACCAATCGGAATGTTGTAACCCTTTTCCAACCAAGCCAAAGAGCTATGGTCGGAATGTATAAACCCTTATCCGATTACCAGATCGGAATACCGTAGAAATAACCAAAAATAAGCTAGAAAAATAAGCTAAAACTCTAATAAGCACAAGACGAAAATCCTAAGGCAAACCGTATAAAAATAAGCAAAGAAACTGAAATTTAAAGACTTTTAAGACACGAAATGAATAAGCTTTACGAAAAACAACTTTTATAGGAAAATAACTTTTATAAAAACTTTAAATACTTAAAGAAAATCACAAATAAGCTATAAAAATCAATGATCTAAAACAATCAAAAGCATAAAAACACAATCTTTAATCAAATAAGCAATACAATAAGCATGTAATCAACAAAATCAAGCAAGAAAGAAAGGTAGAATGAGAGAGTAAAAGCAAGAAAATTAAAGAACACTTACTTGGAAATTAAATGTATTAAAAGTGTAAGACAAGTATTTAAATGTGCAATAAAGTAAATGTGCAAGGTAAATAAAAGTGGAAGACTAATTGTCACCTTAGCCAACAAAAATGAAAATGAGATACTAATGGTCTATTTATAGGAGATTAGGAGAGTGGTTAGAGGAAGCTTCCTCCTCTCCTTCCTATCTTGTTAATTGCACCATTAAGTCCTTCCTTCTTAGTCTTTTGTTAATCTTGGATTTTAAGGACTTTTGCCTCGGGATTTCTTTAAACTCGTCTTTTAATTCTTCAATAAATAAGACTCGAGTTCTTCGGCTTTTGGTAAACTTCTGTCTTTTGACTTTCTCTTCGATAAATCTTCAGAATTGGTCTTGGACTTCCGTTCTTTTCGTACTCTTGACTTCTCAACTTCATATTTCGTCTTTTTCTTCAATATTAGCCCGTGAATGCCGTGTTTTCTCCACTTTTCACCTTTTCGTCCTAAATCACAACAAAAACACAAACCACGCATAATTCCGACATAAAAGACATAAAATACACGTTTTGGCTCGGTTATTATTGTAATTAAGTGGTAAAAGGGATGGGTGTTTACACACCTATCAAATCCCCTACACTTGACCATTGCAATGTCCTCATGCAATGCATTAGTTACAAAGCAAGATTTCATTTTTCATCATAATCAATCCACGTTGGCCTTTATTAAAGAGATAGAAAATTAAAAGTAAAGAGAATTAAGAAATCAAAAACATACCTTGGGTTTTGGAAATGTCTTGAATAATCATCATCCTCAAGTTTTCACTTTCTCCAAACCAAGCTTAAAAACGAGATCATTGTTATTATAAGTTAGCAAACTAACACGAACTCATGTGGGCCAATTACTCACTTAGACTCCCTTATTCCTAGGGGTATCTCTTATATTTTATTGTTGTCTTGAATGATCACGAGGATACATTGTTTGACTTATTTCGATAGTTATTTAGTCCGAAAATAAGGTGAACGATTTAATCAATAGTTAGCTAAAGGACAAAATCTTTTAAAACTTTTTCTCGGGACCTCATAAAGTTCATATCTTGGCATAACTCGCTTCGCGATTTGAGACCTTTCTCGGACCGATATTTGGCAGCGACTTCATACTTCAAACCTTGAGAGACGCTCACGAAATAATGGTCTTCTCTTCATAATATGAATTTCTTCACTTGAAATTTTAAGAGATTCATACTTGGACCACGACTTCTTCATTTTTCTCCAATCTTTATTTTGGACTTTGATATACAACGATCCGCCTCCTTTTATGACTTGGATCTATTTATCCTCATACCTTGCTAGGGTCTTTTCGGATACACTTCTCCATGACTTTTGGGGAGTTTTTGCTTTTCGTCGTGTGTCTCGATCCTTCATATTGATTTTCGATAAATGATTCTTCACATCACTTTTGGATCTTTAGCATCAAAATGTAGTCCTCATGTCTTGTTAGGACCTTTTTGGACTCGCCAATCTTCGCGTCCCGCTTCAATAAGTTATGCCTTGGCTATGAACTCTAATCCATACCGAGCAACTTTTAAACGATCTTGGGCTAGAAGCTAAGTAACTTTTCAAATCGTACAACCTATTTATTGCAGATAAATTTATTAGCAGGCGATGGGAGAATAGGCTTATAATTAACTCACATAAATTCACGAAAGAGTACCGAACTTATAATTGGCTCTATCATCTCTCGTTCTCCACAGTTTAAAATCTCAAAGAATGAGACTCGTGGATGCTTAGCCTATTAAATCAGAGTTTTGGGTTTTCGAGTCGCCTATAGGATCTTGCAAATTCTTAGACTTTTTCAAGTTTAGAAATCGCGTTTTAAAGTTCCCTTGATAAACGACTCTCTAGGATCAATTATAGGAACTTACGAAAAGTTCTTGTTCTTAACCCGTGAGAGTTAAGACTTTCGCGTTTTATAGCTCCCTATATAAAATCCTAGCAAAACTTGACTTAAACACGTTAAGGATACTAGCTAGAGTAACTTAGATAAGTAAACTCGGGTTGAGTCAAAAGATTCACAACGTTTGAAAATTAAAACCACTTTATTAAAGATTTATTCTAACAAAGAAAGAAAATAACTATACAAAGGGCAAAACTAATAGGCCAAAATAGATCAAAATTTTTGAAAAATGTCGAAAAATTGATTTTCCGGTTAAAATGAAGACAAATACAAGGAAAAGGGCACTTAACTTTGATAGAAGTCCCCCCTACACTTAAGATAAACATTGTCCTCAATGTTTAAGCATGTGGGAGTAAACTCCCCTACACTTAGGACATTGTGCATTTTACCGTCTCCGCCTCACCATGACG